>OZ021733.1:48816226-50236044 GCA_963978545.1 Linyphia triangularis
ACTTTAAAAAACATACGATTACGCCTATAGTGCAGGTGTTGCATCTGTTTGAAAAAAGAACCACAAACAATGTTTATAGCAAGTATTTAAATTTTGTTTAAGAAATAAAATCTAAACCAAGCTAAGAACATGCAAAAATTGAAAACCGGAATATTAATTCAATTTAAAAACCCAGCTCACAGCACCAATCCATCTTAAACGCAAACACAAAATGTAAACAGATAACATGAGGAATTCAAAGCTTATAAAAATAAAAGATTACACAACAAAAATAATGTTTCAAATGCAACTGAGACAAATGGAAATTTTCCATTTATATGATTACAAGGTTTTACATAGAAGTTGACATAGCATCGGATTGTTTAGACTTGATTGACGACCGTGAAGTCTCACTTGTGTCATCAATTCTTTAAACAAAAGACTCGATCAAGTTAATGTTGAGAATTGGTGAATTTTGAAAGAAATAGGCATTTTATGAGAATTGGTGAATCACTCCACTTTTGTATTTTTATACAATGGAGATGATCAGGGGCTCATTTTTCGAACTCTCTGTGATCGACAATGGTGATCTTTTCAACAATTTCTAATGTCTTAATAACTGTTTTATCGACGCATTGCTGAATTGTTGGTCCATGATCAACAAAATATGTAGTGAGATGGTTCCTGAAATACTACTTAATGAATATTGCACAAGTTGAAAAATAATATATATTTTTATTAGTTAAATTAACTTTAGGTATTTTTTTTAATATTTTTTTTTTTTTAATTTCATCCTACTTCTAGAACTCTCATTGGTCTAAAAAGGTTTTTAATCCTTTCGGGATCAGTGATACCAAATGGCTTGATCTAAATTTCAAGTTCCAATTAAATTTTCTACTTAACTGCTTTAAAAATTGAATTATGTTTAAAAAACTACATTAAGAAACAAGTAAATTGTTGGATCCTATTAATTCAAAAAATAGTGCAGTAGCTCAATAGCTCCAAAATATCCCATAATAAATAATAACAATATTACTTCAGATCCGGCATTAAATCTGATGTTTTGAGTCCGAGTGCTTTTGATTGTTCTCACAGGGAAAATAAATAAGAAGGATTTAGGTTTTAGTTTTCTTCATCAAAGTGAAAGAAGTATCCTTCTGAGAATTTTCAGATAGTTACTTTGAAAATTCCCATCAATTACTTTCTCGAGTAAATGACCTTAATCCGAAAAGAATTATCAATGAAGCATCATAATCTTATTGAGTTCAAAACTAAATCGAATACATAATTGTTACCAACGCCAATCTTGATTGATGCTTTATTTCAAATGTTAGGACAATCGTGTTCTAATTCTATCAAAATATTTTTAAAAACTATATAGCTTACTAGATTACTTTTTAACTAGACAAAAAAAAATATGTATATAATGTACGCGGAGAAGATTTTGACCCTGTAACTTTTATGATATCATCTATGACAAATTAATGGCTTGATTTTTTTTACTGTATATTTTCAGAATTTTTTTACTGTATTTTTTCAGAATATCTTTAATAAAAGTATTGTAATTATCTAGATATTGTTTCGAATTTATGTATAAGGTGTTCGAATCAAATGTCCCTAATTTAAACAGTTGATTAAAAAAACCTATTAGTGATAGGTTGGCTGTATTAGGCGAAATTGGCTGCTGAATTCTTAGATTTTGGCGAAATTTTTTATTTTCTGGCCCGCGGTAATCCATCTCGGGTTTCCGGACACGAAGGCCCAATTGTCAGGCCACTAAGATTTCCAGACATGATTTTTTTCTTCTTTTGAAGCTACTTCAAAGACAAAGTTTACTCAATGAACATCCATGATGTTGAGATGCCTCAATAACCGGCTTAGTGTCTCAGTAACCACTGCTATTGCTACTGTGACTACTAGAAATGCTACAGCAAACATGGCTGGAACTGGACTTCCGGCTGGATATCCTCAGGGCTATTAAATGAGACTACGTGGCAGTGCACTGATTTTTTTCTAAAAACTTTGTTACTTCTGTTATCTAATTTTAAATTTTTATTATGCTTTTTAACATTCTGTTAAGTCTAGAGGCCTCTCTAAATTAAGGACTTTTGATTTTGACACCCTGAATTTTAATTATAAAAAATGACGTATTCGATATAAATATGTTTTTTTTACTATTGAAATTTAAAAATAAAATGAATAAACAGATTTTACTATCATTTTTAAGTATTTCAGGCTTAGACTATCAAAAAAGGTGGTATAGAGAATTATCTTATAATTGTTAATTGCTCAGTGTAATACATTGATAAAACGTATGAAACAATGTTTCACCAAACTTTATTTTCTGTGAATTCCGTAAATGAACAGTGTATAAGGAAACTGCTTGATTTATATAAGGGATTTGTTTTGTATATGAGATAATTGTATGCGCGAATTGCTGAAATAATAGTGAAGTAGATGTTTTAATAAAAGTAACATTTTACTCAAGCTTTGTTTACGAATGGCAATTAGAAGTCCAGTTGCTCATTAAGCACTTAGTTTTCATCAAAGATATGATTTTGAAAGATAAAAAGGAAATAAAAATTAAATCGTTATGCAGAGAAAATTCATTAACAATTAACACTTAAGAAATGTTTTACAATCTGTAACTGTTTTTAAGGTTAAACAATCGTTAAAAAAATTTGCATAATTGGCATCTAGAAATAATTTTTTATAGGCTTAAAAACTCGATAAAAATATCTCAACCACTAAAAGTAAAAAAGCTAATTTAATTGTCTAGCCTAAAATACAAGTAATGGTTTTAAGTTAAAAACTTTGTAATCAGGTAATATTTTTATCTAAAAACTATTCAGCCCATTACAAGTCACCCATAATAAATTATTCTACTTTAGATTATATATTGAATCTTATTTAAGTGACGGAACAATTGTCATTGAAACTTCACGATTCTCCTTTTCATTTAGTACAACGGTAAAAAGGAATATCGTAAAATGATTTCGTGAAAGAAAAGCTTTACGAATGCTTTCTAATTAAACTTCATATACTTTGCATTTATGACTATGACTGAAAATGAAAATAAAATCTTAATTTTATGCGAAATAAACAGTTTCTTCATATTGAACAACATGGTCAAAAACTTTCTTGTAATATGCTATTATGTCTTTAATGGAACTTTCAATAAAAAAAAGTTTATTTTTATGTCCAAAGTAGAGTGTTTTCAAATGGAATAACATGGTCAAAAACTTTCTCGTTGAAAGTAGAGCGGAAGCTTCTACAAGTAGAACACGCCTTAGGGACCAGGGATTTGCCAACTGCGAGGGACCACAAAACAGGTTGAAGACAAACCGCTAAGGGTATAAAAATCCACTTAAATTGTCTAGATTTGAAAACAAGTGATGGTTTGAGTCCGACAAGTTCACGGACCTCGTAGAAGATAAAATGGCTTCATCATAAAGAGGTCAATTTTATCGAGGAAAAGGAAAAGCGGTATTTATTTTTGGTTCGTCTTCATGTAGGTGGGGTGGAAAGTGAGTCAACAGAATAATGCTGAAAGTAGAATGACTTTTTCTCTCTTTGCCTCTTAACCTACTTTTAGACATCTTTCCAAGATCCTCTCCCGTTCTGGCCCCGACGAAATTCGATTGAATTCAGTCATGGTTAACTAGGTATTGCCGACTGGTCGGTTTTTCTAGCACTTTCATTCTGCTTCTGAAAGATTGCAACATTTGTGCCATCTCACCCCAACAGTGTCCGGGGTTGCAACGGGATTTCCGTAATTGGACGTTCTGACTATGTCATCTCTGGTAGTACTTCCATCAAGGAAATGCCACCAGTGTTATAATATTAGAAAGTGATTGATCTTTGACGACGCCGGGCGTTAGGAGGAGCGCTTTTTGGAAGAACAATTTGTTTCAACCTACGATCGTGCATTTAAAGGAAGTGATTAGAAAAGGAAAGCGCTATTTTGCATTTACTGTTAATATTTAAAAGAGTAATAGAGAGAAAGTTTTTTATTTTTGGTTTTCAGTGTGCCTCGTTAAAAAAACATTACTTTGAGCCATCGTCATTTGTGTGTTTTAAAAAGTGCGTCCTGAAGGAATATTGTGTTTGGGTACCAATAGTGGTATTTGAACGCTAGCGGTATGGGAATTTTTAGAAAACTATAAACGGATTGAATGTTGCAACATATTGGATTCATATTTTAAGAAATAAGCATTGCCTGAATATTTTCGTAAGTACTTTATTTTTTTATTCTTATTTAACCTTATAAATACAACATATTGGTTTCATATACATTCTTGTAGGTACATTTTATTTATCCTTTCTGTTGTTTTTAAATATCTTTCTGTTTTCTACAAAACATAAAATATAAATGTAAAATAAATTACGGATTTATTTAAATATTGTACGTATTCCACGATTAGGAAAAATCTTCTTAACTTAATTTTTTTTTTTTTTTCGTCAAAAGAAATAGGAAGGATGTTTCTATTACGCTTCGAGTGCTTGATTATTTAACTGAGCTTTAATACTTACTTTTGTGCTATTCTCCAAGTTTAAAATAGAACTAAACTATATAATTTTATTATAATTCATTACTATTTTAGAAAAATATTTATAAATATGAATAGAAATTATATTTAATTATTTATCATATGAATCCATTATAATGTAAAAAAATAAAATAAATGAAGTAGAAATTAAGACAGAAATTATACTTAATTTCTAACATAAATATTTTTAGAAGTATAATCAAGCCAATATTGTAATTTAACGCAATTAGGTTTCAAATGCATGCCAGCATCACGTGCTTCTTCGGACTATATATTATATCATTATTTTAATCATTATTTCATGAACGATGTGTATCTTCCCGCGTGAAATTTGTAATGAAGAGTTTCTGAAAAACAATACTGAACTGAATCAGTCATAAAAAAAAAATCTAAAAATTCAGCATTTCACGTACCTTCATTTTATGAGAAAAATAACGTTTCGCTTAAATGTATGACCAACTATGACAAAGAGTAGATAATTGCTTTTGATAAGAAAATATGTTAAACTAAACATTAGTAAGTGAAAAATAAATGAAGTCATTACAAAAGAATTATGTAGTTGTCGCTCAAGGACGAAGAGTCTAAGAAAAAAATCTAAATATCAATAATTTATTCCAGATTAATTTTAATTAAAAATAAATTTGTTAAATTTTTATTTTAACTCTTGTGTTGCTTCATTTTATTTGAATTACATTCTTTTCCTAAAAGATACGAAGACATGTTTAAAAAATTATTTTTCTAAATTTTCATAAATTTGAGTTGCATTTTAAAGGCACATTTTTTTTTCTCAAAATATTTATTTTTTAAAGGTTTATTAAAGAAAGTATTTTAAGGATAGTTGGGATGTAGTACATAATACAACTATGATCAAACGTTTGTAAAAAAATTAAATGAAATGTAGAATAATTAAGCTTATTAAGGAATTAAATCTGAATTTGTGAGTGCAATATTGAAATGATATAAAACCCTGACATCAAAACGAATGCGCGCATTATCTATTTACAATTAGTATTTTCTTTGTGTTAAAATTTTATGTTCCAATTTTCATTTTACAATATTTTTTTTTTAAGTTACGTTTGGAAGGTATTATGAAATATAACTGGTTGATTGGGGATAGGGAGTTGACATTTATGAAAATGAACTAATTTTGACATGAAACAGATTTAAGGAAAAGTTGTAGTTTTGTTTATTTGCAGAAATCGCAAATGTAATCTGATTTCTCTGCACTGGAAAAAATAGAATTAAAAACATAACCTCCTACCTAAATGAAAAGAGTAATCAAAGTAAACTTCATAAAAATTGGAATCAAATATTGCTCCACCGTGAAAGTAATGATACAAGCATACGAATGAATGTTGTCCCATCGTGAACGTAGTGGTGGTAGCAAATGAACTAATTTTGCTTCACCGTAACGTAGTTATCTAAGAAAATGAGCGACACTCAGTGTAGAATATCATGGAAGTACTTCGAAGTAGTTTATTATATTCTCACTTGGCAGAAGCACTTAATGAAGGAAAAACATCTGTATGCCATATAACACGACTATTTCATAACACTCACCAAGTTCCTCCTATAAACAAACAAAATAATAAAGGTGTTTATCATTAAATAAATGTGTTGAACATTTCAGAGGTGATAATTAGAAGAAGAGTATAAAATATATATTTTTTAAATTGAAACGAAACATTAAATTTGCTTAGTTATTTTGAATCATAGTTGTATGAACGATACAAGTATATAATTTTTAAATGGTACTTGTTTCGTAATGTTTTGAATATCTTTACTTTCTTTATTTCTTTAATAAAATATTCATATTACCACAGTAAAAAACTCCGCTTGAATTGCGACTTTCAGAAACCACTCGATGTCTTTTTGTTTCGGGGAGGAGATATGTTTGAAAAGGGGGAGAGATGGGGTTTCGTAGTTAACAAAGAAATTTACGATTTTTTTATGTGTTGTAACGATATAGTTTTGTCGCAGTAAGAAATTATTTTTTTGCATTGTGACTTTCAGAAACCACTCAATGTCTTTTTGTTTCGGGGAGGAGATATGTTTGAAAAGGGAGAGAGATGGTTAGTTAACAAAGAAGTTTTAGATTTTTTTAAATATATTTTAACGATATTGTTTTGTCGCATTAAGAAACTATTTGCATTGTGACTTTCAAAAACCGCACACTGACTTCTTTTTTTTGGGGGGAGGAGATTTGTTTGTAAAGGGAGGAAGATGGATAGGAATGTGCAGTGGTAGAAGTGGTGAAAAAAAAGTGGGGGGACGCTCAAAATTTGGTGACAAGTGCATCCCCTCCCCCTATCTTCAACGATAAATTTTATAAATGCGTAACTTGTAATGAAAATATTAACTAGTAAAAAAATAATTTATACTTCCTAATATTAGCACTAAACGAGGGTCCAAAATTTATTGTTATTTTAATGAATATTCGGCGACTTAATTTTTTTACTTGGAAGTAAGCGATAAAGTCAAGTAATAATTCAATGTTAAATACATAACTGTTTATTTAGATTTAATTAATACTTATAAATGTGCATACTTTCATGAAATTAAATTAATAGAGAATTCTAAAAAGGTTTTTTTTTTCTTTCTTTCTTTTTTTAAAATAGATTGTCTTTATATGAAACAAGAATAGAAATTTAACTTAAAAGAAAGTTCCTCCAAAGTTAAAAGTTGTCCATAAATAGTTTTAAAGTTTTCAAATGTAAACATAAATAACTTTTTCACAGTGTCTCTACATTTAAAGGTTAATGTTATTTTTCATTAGTTGTTTTTAGGTGGATTGAAAACTTTTAAAAATGGGGGGATGGATTTCAGTGGTTTTAGAAGTGGGGAGATGCATGGGTACTTTCTTGAAAAGTGGAAGGACGCGTCACTTCTAGCACTGGGAATGTGTATTGTAATTAGTAGAGTAGTTTCAGATTTCTTTGTGCCTAGTCGTTTATCTCAAGAAAAAAAATCACATTCAGCCAAGTTTATAGAATTATTATATTCATAGAAAATAGGCAAAAAGTTTGATAGGATGTTGGAATTTCACTTGAAATTTGAAAATCCCGTTAGCGAAAATGAACCAAAAAACGCATACTGTAACATTTCTTGCATTACAAAATTAGCCATAGTTTTATCTTTAATAATAGTGTAGACTTTATTTCTGGATATTTTCATACCAAAAACAGTAGTTTAAGTTACATGTTGTTAAAACAACAATTTTCTTATGAATTTGTTAATTTCACGGTTGTACTACCGGAGAATGTTAAATTATAGAATTAAATAGAAATTACACCAGTATTTCTATATAAAACTCATTCTTTGTTCTTAAGATACATTTGACTATTTTCTCGCCGAAAAGTAAAGGAAACAAGAATTTTGGGGCTTTTAATTTTATAATCAAACAATCCAATACAGTTCCAAAATTAAATTTACATATTTATACAGAATTGCGATTATCATAGCATATAATTTGAAAATAATCAAAATATATATGTATTTTTAAATATTGAAAGTCAAAGGTCAAATTATTTGACACTATTAATAAAAACTTTCCTAATACTTACATATGAAATTACATCTAAAATGAATGCTCAAACCAGTCACCTTCCATATAAATTTTATATCTCTACTATAGTAAAGAAGAAATGGTGGCTTATTTTGTAATTTTTAATTGTTACAATTGGCTTTTTGGCTAATTTCAGCCGTCGTGTATTTTAAAAAATGTAATTCAAACATAATATTTTAAATTTTTTACATTTAAATGTCAAACAAATGTAAAAATTCAGAAAGTTTGTATTAAACTCAGGTTGATAATGATACTTTTTTGTACTTATTCGATTTAAGGAATGAATGACCCTTTACTCTTTAGCCACTATAAGTTTTAATTGCTGCTCAAAATATACCAAAAAATAACAATATGTTTCATTTCCTAAATTCTTGAGTAAATGTTATAATAAATGTTCCCAGCCATAAATTTTTTTTTTCTACATTCCAAAAAAATTTAATGAAAGAAGAAATATATTTTTGGGAATAATATTCCACACAAAAGAAAATACGATTTATTAAATTCTGTTTGGTAACTAGAGATTGCTGTCTACGAAGAAAAATATCCACGTTTCTGTTGAATTACATAAAACTGCACAGAAGTTTACTTCAAGTATCAATTCTCCCGTCATAAGTTAAAAATCCCAAAAAATTCCATTGCATATTTCAACGCTTTTGCGTTCGTACTTTGAAATTACATATTTTCTTTTATTGTTGTTTAGGCTTGTATGACCTAAGAACATGAACCCTTCAATGAAATAAAAAGATTATTTTTCAAGAATTAAACATAAAATGTCAAAATATGTTTTTTTTAACTTATGACGCAGAATTAACTCTAAGTCTTAAATTTTAAATCGTATATATTCTTTAACTCACAATCTATAAAACAGTACCTTCAAAAAGTACACAAAAACAATATTAAGCTTTTTCTCTAATTCTGTCAATTATAATACACAACACAATCATCTAAAAAACAAATCTTTAATTCCAACATATCTCTAAATCAGCTACTATCAAGGTCAAAAACTTAACACGCGTGTAGAATTGTGCTCCTAAATTCCTTAGAAACTTCCCATGCTCCATTCAAATGATAAAGAGCCGAGCATTGATTAAATGAGGAATTAGGTCATGAAATTAAAGCAACTTTCTCACCAAGTAATCTGGTTTCCTCCGTTCATGAGAAACACAATTGTGTTTGCCACATTTGAGCTACCTTTGATCAGTAGCCTCATTCTATATGAAGATAACGAGATAACGTTGTTTAATATGAAATAACTATATATTTGTGTGAGCTATTTAATGTAACAATGGCATCTTATCATCGGCGTATTATCTTCTTTTTTGGTTATTTATAATTAAAACAATGAATATCTGTATTGTATTATATTATTAACTGTATACCTATTTATCAACATATAAAAATATTTAAGAGAGAATGTAAGTCTGATCCTGCTCAGTAGATTTAATGCTATAATTTTAGGCATAGTTTTTGTATGAGTATTGCTTTGTAGCATAATGAAATTTTACAACATTCATAAAATAGTGATAAAAGTTCATTAAAAAATTTGAAAGGAAAATAACTAGTGCTTTTTATTACTATTTTTTAAAGAATTATAATCTAGCTTACAAAAACTTTTAAAATGTAATAATAAAAAAATCATTAGTTATTTTGTCTTCATTTTTTTTTTAATGAGCTTTTATTACTCATGTTGCGCTTGTTGTAAAATTTCATACGATACAAAGCAATATCCTAGCATAAATTGTGGGTGAAACAATATAGCATTGGATCTGTAGGGCAGGTACATACTGGCATTACCTCTATACATTTTATGTTGGCATCGAGTTTATAATATCGCCAACGCGTATGTTGCTTTTACGTTGCTAAGTTATTTTATATTAAAATGATATTTTCAGGATTGCAACTAAGGGACTGAAAAGCAAAGGGGTCTAAGTGACTTTTCTTAATTTTCGAGAAAATGCACTTAAAAGTTTCTTATTATATTTAATTCTATGAAAACTAGTGATATATTCATTCCAGAGGTTAGTATTTGAACAACAAATAATTTCCATACAAAATTAATATAAATAAAAACTTTAAAGTGTATTTTCTCAAAAGTTAAGTAAAGTCACTTGGACCCCTTTGCTTCTCAGGCCCTCAATTCTTTTTGGCATTTACCAGTGTTTTAGGTGGAAATCTAGTTTTATGTCTGAACTATTTCGTGCAAAAGATGTTTTCCTAATTTCTTTTATTTTGTGAAAGTTGCTTTTCAATGCTTCAACCGATGAAATTATGATTCATGATACCACCCATGACTTTTTTGAATACCCTTGATTTGGTGCGAAATTTTATGAAGTATATTTTACATTTAAAATTTCGAATATAATCTTCCATGTATGTTTAATTCTTCAAACACAGTCATCAAATAAACTTACAGTATATAAATAGCTTACTTTATCAAACTTACATAACATCCCAAGTGCGAATTATACAAATTTCATGGGATATCTGTGAATCCGTACCAAAAACTTCTAAGAACTTACTAAGAATTTTAAATCGTTTATAGTGGTTAAATAAAATAGCGATAGCTTGTATATTCCCCTAACAACTCCCACACAAAAAAAAAAAAAAAAATGTGCTCGTAATTTTACTATATACGATCTTAAGAGCATTTCTTCCAATATTCATCACCCTGGTTATATGCATAGCTGAACAATGGAATATTTCACATTCCTCGTTTTTTTCAACAAAAGTTTTATTAATTGAAATCAGGATAGCATAGTTTGCTTTATATAGAAGTCGAAATAGTTTAGTTTTACTTTAGTTTGTAGAAATCAATATATCTTGATTATTCAGAGCGTGCATAAAATTATTTCTGTTGACGAGAAGTCCTTCTTGAAGGCACCACAGTTTTTTACTATGTACGTAAAATTTTTTAGCGTTCGTGCTTTATCGGAATTAGGATATTGGGATGTTCCACATTTAGGACATTTGACCCCTTTTTGATTTCTTAAAGTTGATTTATCTACAAATCACTTTCTTTTCCTGTGTTCATTCTGGTTGACATTTGCACCACATTTCAAAGTATTTGATGTACGTTCAGAGTCTTTCAGCTTTATCAATAGTCTTTATCCTATATTCTTTCCAGCTTTTCAATAAAAATTCTTCTCTTTTACAAAATAAATATTCACATTTCATGCTCCCTATAAATCTAAAATATCATGTATTAGAAAAAATAGCATTGGCGAACCAATATTCTTTAAACAGCACGTTCCTTTATCTTGCCAAACAAGTATGTTTTGAGGTATAAAAAACGCGCACTAATTTTCTAATCAATGCATGTATTGTAATGAAACTCATTGAAGATCATTGAACGATTATGAGCTGTAGATATAAAAATCGAATAAGAGAAAAGGTTACGCGGTGGACAGGGTTCGTTGTTCCATTAAATTATATTTCGACCTTGTGCTAATTGTTCCTTTTCACAACATTCTAATTCCTTTGTAATATCTTATAGATTTTTTAAATTTACATTATAATTTTTGATTCTTGAATATTTTTTTTACAAAAATGCTTTATAATACTTTTGTTTGTTCTTTGAATACTTTCTCTGAATAAGTCTGAAACTGATACTCTTTTTTTAGAATTTTTAATTACCTTGAAAGTGATTTAAAAGAAATTGCTTAAAATTAAGTTCAAATATAAAACTTAAACTATTATTAAAACTATGAATGTATTTGATTGAAGTTGACTCCAATCTTTGTATTTGAAAGTCAGCCTATACACTCATTATATAAACGCACCCACATTTTTTATACAAAAACATTTTGTTCTTATCAAGAATTAATTGCATGATTTTATCGATTTTAAATAATAAAAACTTCATCTTAAATTTTCACTTTCACTTACTTCACTTTTATTATAAAATCATTAAAATATCGACTTTTGTCAATCTTTAAAATGCTAACTGTGTAACTGAGCTTCCTGCTTATCATCTATTCAGAAAAAAAATTAATTTTAAGTGTTTAGTAAGCTATTTCTTATAATTTGCATAAAGTGCAAAAACTTTTGCAAAAACATTGAAATTTAAAAAAATTTCAATATTTAATAAATAATTTTAGTTTGAAATTAAAGAAACGTTTTTGTTGGGTTAAAGTTACATTTGACTTATTTAATCTTAAATTTAAAGATACATTATAGTTTTATTAAAATATCTGATAAGCGCTTAAATATTTAAATTACATTGTATGAAGTGTCTATTGTTGTTTGAAAGAATTATAAATGCCTCAAAATTTTATGATGGAGGACTGTGAGAAAGAGTAAAATACTGTTAAGGTGCTCTGTACTTCATGAATAAAAAAATCACAAAATTTTGACTTTCATTATACTATTGGATGATGTAACTTATTGAGAGATACTTCTACTCAAGCAGTAAAACATATTTAAGAAGCATAAGTTACAAAACCCTACCAATTGAAAACGGAATTTGAGTAATTCAATAATCTGTATAAACAGAAATAATCTACTGAATAATTCAAATCTCTACCAACACGCATGACTGCTATCCCTAAATCTGAGTGAAAGGCAGAGAGTTACGAACAAATGTTAATGCGATGTCTTCGTATTTTGTCAGTAGTCAGTGGTCTTCAGGTCTACTGCCATGGAGAAAATTATGGCTTTTATGTTGCCATCACGCCACATAATCTTCTTACAGATAATTCCGTGGCTGAAGTCACGGTGGAATAATCACAATTCGAACTCAATCCTTGTGTTCCGGTCGTCGGTCATTGTATCTTCAGTTCGTCCTAGACCTACTTTCGGATGCTCGTCAATGTTGATGAAGATCATTGTCGTTTTCTCTTCAATTTATCTGTTGCTGAGATAAAGCAATTGGATTTTCTTTTCAACCGTTCACCTTTGCGATATAGATTAATATCTATCTCGTGCCGCTGCTGGTGAATTAGTCCAGGTTTAGAGGCCATAAAAAGGTTCTCGACTCATGTTCAGCACTTCTCAAGTGTTTTCGAACATTTATTAGTACTTAATTTAAAAAGAATTAAGTCGTTTATGGATTCCTTCACTTGTAGTGCATATGTTAGGCTTCTAGACCACAAACGGCCATAGACCTAATAAAAAAGGCCTTGTGGATAGCTTAGAATAGGGTAAATCAGTCTTTATATTTTCTTTCACTTAGCGATTGTTCAATTAGTGATCTCGGTGACTGATCCTTTAAATTTGAGTAAACAAACAACCACTCGTTCAAGGAAAACGTTGTTGTTTGTCTGAATTGCCTAAATTAACGAGTTGTGATAGGCTTTTCGTTTCTTTTTTGGGGAAGGGGAACATATCCAGATAGCATTCAAGCTTACGAGAACAATTTTATTTATTTGTCATTAGGATGTGTTGTTACATAGTTGCAGGGTAACCCCAATAACAAAGGTTTGGTAGAAAGGCTTACGAGGCCCACCTTCCGAAAATGGTGATTCTAGATTGGCGTAATAGAGTCTAAACTTTGTAGCAAGCTAATTATGAAAAAATTTAAACACTCTTTACAGGCTTTATATGCTAACGTACGAAAAGCTTGTCAACTGTGAACTAGGACACCTTTTGCAAGCTTTTAGATAGGTAGCATCTTTGTAATTTGAACTTACTATCCTTTTCGTTTAGGAGATTCACATAAGGTGTCGAAAAGGTTAAAATGCTATCTGTGTGGACAGTAACAACACCTTCAAATCTAACCAAGGCCGACTTTAAATCGACAATAATGAGGTTGAATGAATGAAAAAAGAAAGAAATTAACTCTTTATCTTGCTTTCAATATAGGCTAATCACATGATTTCTGAATTATGTAGTAGACTTATGGTTAACTTGACCTTTTTATTTAGTTAGTTAATATGATTTTTGTAGTTTTATATGAATCTTGAATTTTGTCACTCAATAAAATAGATGGTAAATATGTCTTTTTTGTTTTCGAGTTGAAGTTCAAAAACAATACCCGACGATTTCCTTCCGATAGCCTTGTATTACCCCCACATAATTGAACAATAATATCAGGCCAGTAGTTCCCATTGTTAATAACTTTATAGAAGTTATGCTTCCTAACCACCTTACTAAAGTTAATTTATACATAATGAATACATAAGCATTACATTGTAACATTACAAATCAGAATAAGGCAAAATGTTCTCATTGTCAATCACACTATAAAACTAGTGCTTTCTGACTACCATATTAAAATTAATATGTTCCTATGCTCTATGATTTGCATTAAATTCTGCATTATTATCATCATTCTTATCATCTGCATTAAATTCTGAATACTCAATGTACCTTATAAAATTTAAATAACCGATGGCAAAAAAAAAGTATGTATCATTCAAGGCATGTATATTTCAAATAATATTATTATCTTTACAGCCCTCTATACATGCATATTTCAAATAATATTATTATCTTTACAGCCCTCTATACATGCATATTTCAAATAATACTATTATCTTTACAGCCCTCTATACATGCATTGTTCAAGTTACACCTGTTTATATATCATAGTTTGAACTAAAATTGACATTTAAACTTTACTAGTTCCACAAGTTTCTTTTTAAATGCATATAGAAGTGTACATAATATATCGTATATTGATAAAAGAAATAAAACTACTTCAGGTTTAAAGTTGCTTGGAAGTAAGCTCGTTTATCAGTGCTTATTTAACATAGATATACCATTAAGCAATGCTTCTAATGATAGAGATTGCACATTGCAGGCTCATGGATATAGTTTTAAAAATATATTTGAAGTTAAATAAAGTCATATTAGAAAAATGAATGGAAAGCTTGAAATTCGTGTAGACATTTGGAATCACTCGTCTTTCTTGAAAGATAAATATTTTAAAAGAATTTCCTAAATCATAGGTCAAATAAATTAAATAGACCTTTTATGTTTATGTACTGTGGACTGTTTGTTGGATCACAATCCAACTAAATTATAATTTATTGATTTTGACTTACGTATTTGTTATACATATCGAAGTCAGTTATTTATGCGCGATTTACAATGGTAAAGAATAAAATATGTTCGTTATATTCGCAAATTTATAGAGTGCTTTTAACTTGAATTCCTTCTAGACTATTACATCAATTAAAAAGTTATTCTTCCAATCAATGCAAAATTTACACAAATAAAATCCTTTCTTAGACACTACTAATTGATGTTTTCTTTCAACTGAAGCGTTTCTATTACGAGACGTAAAATTATGAGCACCATACGATTATATTCTTATGTTTAGAATTTAAAGATAAATAGATGGAAAAAAAATCTAAAATTGCAGTAAACTAAGCATATAAAATTTATTTATCATAATAAAAAATAAATAATATTTAATCAACACTGGGAATCAAATAAGTAAATTTGCAAGTATGCTAAATTTATATTATAAAATTTAATTATTTAAAGTTAATGATGACTATAATTATTATTAAACACTCAAGCAAATATTATTTTAGCCTTTTTTGAGTAATTTGGCTAGTAATGAAAGATTCATTTGTAGTATTCCCCCTCGAAATAAATAACCCATTCGATGCAAAATATTTGTCAATCTCCTGCTACACATATAAATAATTTTTAAAAATGCTTTTTTTTTTTGTGCAAATTATTTTTTGTTTTGTAATTGAGATTGAAATTATCTGTTGACGTATAGGGTAACTATCTTTTTCAATGCATACGACAACTCTGTCTGACAAATTGAGGATTGACACGCACTCTTTTAGTTTACTATATGTTAAGCCTTTAGTCAAACAAAATAGCATAATTGCAAGTTTGCTGTACTGAAGACTAATAAATTTTAGATTTTTCTTAACAGGATAGTAATTGAAGCACAAATAAAAATATTTTTTGTATATACACAACACAAAAATTACACAATTAAAAAAAAAAGTAAATGTGCCTATTTTTCAATGGGTTCTCGTCCAACTAGAATCTTATTTATGCAAATAAAAATGTGTCCAATAAGAGCATTTTAAAAGTATATTTACAACAACTAAAAAAATGTTGAATTCAAAAGTTGCAATCTATTTATATTTGGTATTTAACAAGCTATCATTGACACAAAAGTTAATAAAATATGTTTATAATCTTACCATTTTTACCTACAAAACCGATGTTTTGTATTTGCATTAGTCGCTCAAAATCTTAGCACACAAATCATTCTATGAAATACATGAAATTTAGTATTGCAACGTTTCTTTAGATGTTAAATCTAAATAGGAAATATGTTGGTGTTACCATTGAAAATTTTAAATTTTTATACGGTTTTAATATGATAAATATTATTCCTTTTGATTAAAAAAAACTGTATACCTTTACAAACAATCCTTTCTAAACTACAATGGTTTTTTCCTTTTTTCAATAATTAGTTAGAAAGATCTAGCAAAAATTCGGGTTTTTTTATTACTATACAATTAACAATTATAAAAATATATATATTATTTTCCTTTCATGTACTTTAACTGTTTTAATTTGCATGTTTTAGAAGAAATCATTTACCTGTATGAGAGATATTTCTGTACATGTTTAGCATGTCTACAGATAATTCTCGCATTGCAAAATTTAAGTTCATTGAAAATAATATATCGCTTATAGAAAAACGCGCACCTTTATGCGCACTTAAAAAATAAACGAAGATAATCTCCTTTCTTATTAAAGTTTGGACTAATATATATATATATATATTTTTTACTTAAGATTGTAAAAGAGTGTATAAAATTAAATACTCGAATAAAATATACTTTGAAAATATTTTTTTTTCATCACAAATAAAAGAAATTAGCAAAAATAATTTGATAAAAATGTTTGGATAAGATATCCAATGCGTCGTAAACTAACTCTTAGTTCTGTTCGTACCATTGGCAATTGGCACATAAGACCTTCAACTCACCACTCTAATTTTCTCGATTCTTGGTCACAGCTACGACCTTTTCTGAACTCCTCTAAGAAACTCATATCTGTGTAATATGATTTCTGCAAAAATAGTTCTTATTTTTGCTGTATGTAATAATTTTTCATTTGTTATTGTATTAGACCATAAGATTTGAGATATTTTTCTTACATTTATATTGGAAAACGTCGTACACATCCTTTGGTATTGATTTAGTTATTCATTTTTTATTTTTTTAGTTTGTGAACCTTCTAAGTTAAAAATTACAAATTACTGTGTGGTAACATTTTTAATTTTATGTTTGAATTTTCATAGGACTACAAAAAAGCATGGTGTTTTTTATCCATAAAGGTGTGTTAACAAAACTATTGGGTACAATAGAATAATTCCTGCTCAATATTTTTGTGTGTGAGACAACAGCTCGGAGGATAAGAGATGAGTAATTTACCAAAACCAAATTTAATTCTACGTGCAATTTCAAAATATTAAAAAGAGCTGGGAAAAAAAATTCTTCATTGCAGTTTACTTTAAATGCTGTTTTCTTCTGCATTAAAATGAATATTTTATTAAATTCGATTTAATATTTTATTTTTAAGCTTTTCACTGATGTTTATGTACCTTAATAAATATATATATATATATATTTTTAATTTTTTGACTTAACATAAATTTTTAATAATAAATTTTTTGTTATAAAGTCAACTAGTAGCTTTCAAATTAGTTCAAAATTGTAACTGACTTATTAATGATAATTAAAACTTGTAGATATTTTAAATAATAGCAATTTAGATTCATAAATTGTTTAATGATTTAAAAGGAAGATCTTGATGTAACGGTAAAAGTATTCCAAGAATTTTTGTGCATGAATTCGTTTAAAAATTTCATCTCAATTCCATTTTTGATCTATTATGCACATTTCTGCAAATTTTTAATGATATAATAAGTAATATACTCTACAATATAAATAAAGAACTTGTTTTTCTTTAAAAAGTTTATAATTTTAGACTGAACAGTAACTAAAAACTCTCTAAAATACTACTTATATTTCTACTATATTTGTTATGTTTTCGGAATAAATTCGATGTATTTTTGTTGAAAAATAATGTTTACTCTATTATTAGAGAACAGTTGAAAATTTTACCTTCATGCATACACATACAAAACTATAAAATAATTGGAAAATAGTTTCATGGCATTTTAACACATATAATGAAAATTAATATTTAAACGAAATATGTAATAGTAAATTTTTTCAATAACTTTGTTTTCTAATAATTAAATTTATTTTAAAAAAAGGCGAATTTCTTATTTACATTTGTCTTGGTGAAACTCTGAACTTTGAACTTAGCCGTAATTCGAAAGTTATTAGAAGCTTTATTTAACGTATTTGTTGATTTGCAATTGCTCATTACGCATTTTATTTCTATATGGAATATTTAAAGAAATTAATTTTCTAATTGTTTTAAATTGCTTAAATTTCTTTCTTTTATTTTCTGAGATAAATATTTAATTTTAATAAATAGAAGACACTTTTAAACTTGTTTCAAAGAATTACGAAAATAAAATGTAAAAATTTAATGATTCATTGTTAAGATCCATTCATTATTAATATTTTATTTTTATGCTTCATGTTCAAAAAAATGATTTTTATATCTGCTTTAAATTGTTGATATTTATTCAATATTTTATCTGAAATATTTAATATTTAATTAATTTTAATTAATAGCTGAGACTTTTTAAAAGTGTTACAAAGAATAATCAAAATTAAATGCAAAAAGTCAATGATTCATTGTCAATAACCAAAAATTAATGAACTATTAAAAATTTCTAATGAGAAATTAATTTGTTCTGTTACTTTAGTTCAATTTACTTAAATATTTTATATTCATATACTTTTCGCATCTTGAAGATGTATGAAACAAAAAAAAATTGACATCTGATGTTTTTAAGCGATTTCTCTCTATTAAACTTCAATTTTATATAAGCCTTAATATCATAGATTTCAGTACTTCAAATCTATATAGAATGAAAACAAATTGTAATTTCTATATTTTTATTAGTTTTTGAATAAGAAGTATTTTAGCCCAATCCATGGTCGCGAAGTAGAGCATTTGCTTTTCAAACAGTCGTTATGAGCTCGTTAAGGTGCCTTTATGTTCTTTGTTTCAGAAACGGGTTGACACGATAGTTACTTATAAAAAACTGTCTCTAAAACATGCTTAGCAAGGAATAATTTTCTGATTTTAAGATTACTGTTTTATTTTTCTTCGTTATTTCTTCAATATGATACACAATTGAGAAGAACTGTATACTTAAACCGTCATTCTGGTAGCTCTTGTTATGCTCTTGCATCCGAAAACGTTCAACTAACGAACCAAATAAGCAGTGAATTGCAGCTGCAATTCTTCTCTAAATTTGTGGAATTAATTTGTGATCCCAAGTTGGTGAAACTTTAAAATCAGATAAAATTTATAATTTCCCATTTGGGCATGATTTCATAGTACATACTCTATCTATGCCTTAAGGGGACTTGGTATCCCTTGTTTTCACAAAAAAATATAAAACTAACGATTTTCTATGTTTTGCGGGTTTATAATCTTTGAAACCTTCTCCTTATTTTGGCAAGTTTTTGAGCTTATCCGATGACTGCAATTGCAAAAAAATTAAAAAATTTATGGAGAATTTAGCATAGCTGCAATAGCTGCTTCGATGTTTCGAACACATTTTACTCAGTTCGTGTTTTTTGGAATTCCTACCTTAGTCAAAATGTTGAAACTTCAACAAATATTAATGAAATGGCTTGAAAAAATTTTTTTGTCATTCTAAAGATCTATTTGACAAAAATAGGCATTGGTTTTGTTATAAAATAAAAACTTTTTTACAAATTTAAATGTTGAAAAATATTATTTTTTTTACGATTTTTTACCTATAGGTATAGTTTTCATTGTTTTTCTCCAGAATTATTTCACTTATTCAATATCCGATGCCTTAAAATTTAGAGCATATTATTAGGAATTTTTTTTTTTAAAAATCAGAAAAAAATATTGAAAAATAAAAAAGAAGATGGAATTTGAAATTTGATGAATTTTTTTTTTTTTAATTTCAAAATTTTGAAAATTTAGAGCACTATGTGAACTTTTTTTCAATAAAATTTAGGTATTGCTTAGTAATACATCCAAGTATGTAAAATTTATAATTTCAAAGACTTAAACTAAAAAAATAGTTTTAAGGGTACCAAGTCTCCTTAATTTGATTAAAAATCACAATCATATATATTTTTCTCCCTTGGCTCTCTAAAACCAAGAACGCTTGATTTAGGACTGAAGTTGTTCTGCAAATAATGTCTACAGTTTAAATTACTTTGAACGGTTTCGGTTATCCATTTCTGCTGTCATAAAGTGCTTATCACAGCCAAATACACCTCCTAACTAAGGCAAAATTATGAGGTTGAAACCTTATAGCGCATAACTCTCCCCCCCCCCCCCCCCTACACCAAGAGAATATTGAAGCCACGAAAAATTTAACGTGCACTAGCCCACCATTATCGTACACACCAGTACTCAGGGTGGCCAGGATCTAATCCGCGATCTCATGCTCGGTGCCTTTTCAAAGCCGGGACACCGAAGCCTTCTCTTATATCATCTGCGTTTTAAGAAATCTAAAAAAAATTATTGAATATAGCTCCAGTAGTGTTAATTTTTTTTATTTATTATTATTTTGTCTCAAGTAAAGTAGAAAATTACAACATATAATTGAGAAGATAGCGTTCAAAACGAGTTCAGTTACTTTCTAAAATCCTCGATAGAAGTAAAAAAAAAAAATAGTTAACCTCATTAAATTTCATTTGATTAAGTGAACCCCAGTAGCCCATATATGCTGTATAATATCACTCAACACTGGCCAATCCGGATGTGGACCGTTGTTGACTGATCGTTCTTTCGGATCTTGCTCAATCTCACCCAGTATTGGATAAAATATACTGGAAGTTTTGAAGTTTCAATGCCGACTTTTAAAATTGAAATATATTTAAAAAAGAACGGAGAAGTAAAAAAAAAATTTGTGAGGGTTTTGACTTGTTGAATTTTTTTTTTTTTTTTTTTAAATTTCGTATTTTCGAAGATGATCGAGTATCAATCACGGATTAGCCAATCTTCCCAGAACCTCTGCTTAGGACATTGGCCAATGCCGCTGAGCTACCTGGGAATTTACTGGTTAAAAGAGGTTTTGGCCGTATTATATATTTATCCCACATTTAACACGAAAAAATATTTTTAAAAAAAATATGAGTCTAAAGTCTTAGTGAATGCCACCTTATCAATTAGGGACATTGTTATATAACATAAAAAAGCAATAATGGAAATTGGGAAGTTTGGGAGGCATAGGAAGTGAAGATTGTTACCGTACCACCACTTTCTAAAATTTTAAAATCTTCAACCGCAATTTGTCTCTAATTTGCTTCATACCACCTCTGACTTATAGCACTTTTTGACTCCCGAATGCAGCCATTGTTACGAGGGGCTTTAACATGGTAAGTTAAGAAGTAAACATACCATCGCCTATATGTATAATATAAACCTGTTAAGTCAATGGGACATACTTTCTTTTGGATTTAGCAGGTTTACGCATTTAGCTGACGATATGTTAAACTTTAAGGAAATAAGTAAGTACGTGGGAAAATTGTTACATGCATTTTAACAGTGAACCACATAATAGCATATTTCCTGGTGCCCATATCTTTAAAGCTAATACACTGGTGACCACACATCTCAAAGTCATTAGTAGGGAATCAGTAGCGTGAGAAAGGGATTTAGCAGGTTTACGCATTTAGCTGACGATATATTAAACTTTAAGGAAATAAGTAAGTATGTTGGAAAATTGTTACATTCATTATAACATTGAACCATATAATAGCATATTTCCTGGTGCCTATATCTTTAACGCTAATACACTGGGGACCACACATCTGAATGTCATTAGTAGGTAATCAGTAGCGTGAGAAAGGGTGAGCATTAGTTATAAAAAAATAAGTGAATAAATTAACCACAACACCAAATGCTCACCCTCCAACTAAAGAAGGTTAGGGTTGAAGTTCACGGGGCCAGAAACTGAATTTGATTCTGTGAGGCATTGTTTAAGATCAAGTGCGCGTTTCACCTCGGAGAAAAAATCTCACAAGATAGTGTGGAATGTCCCTTGAGATAGCACCTGATGAAACTATTTTCCCACAAACCCGTTTAGCTGGAAACATTACCATCTGCCGAAACAAGGAAGTGCTCTTTTCTCCACGCCATATGCAATTTAACTTGACCCGCTTGAAGCTAAAAAGGAATCAAGTCAGTCAGTCGCTAGAAACCAGTGTCAAGCGGTATTGTTGGCCTGCGGATGTGCTACTCCCAGAAGGGCGGCAATGTATTGTTTGACACACTAAGCTTGTCATCAGGACAAATATAGATTACAAATTATATACATTCTAAGATATAATCGGAATACTTTTAAGTACTGCAATTCCTTCAAAACCATATTATAGTACCCACCCCCCTCCCAATATTAGTCCCACTAACGACTGGGAGGCAGATCCCCTGATTAGCAATAAAGCATACAAGAGGCGTCATAGTCAGTAGACACGTCAGTGATCATCATAGATAGTCCTATGTTGTCTGGCTGCCGGATGGTAGTTTTCCGGAATTTCTTCCACTCGAGACGCCACAGTCTCCTCTGGAAAGACCTCCCTTAAGGCATTATCCCTCAATACAGATATTGATCGAACGAGATGTTTTAGCCCAGTATAACCCTCGTGTAGCTCGGATCCATGTAACTCTTGCCCCTGAAAATCCCCAATACATTCCTATTTAATATGTCTATTAAATGTTATTGCGATGTTTAGTATGTCATTTGAATTGATCAACTAATGTCAATTTATACAATGTTGTCTTGGGGATGTGTTTCTTATATAATACTTGGGTGCAAATTTAGTTAGAAAAAGGACTCGTATAAAAACAGACTCCATAAACTGATTGGCTGCGAAAAATAATACAACGAAACATATCGTTATGAAACTATTTTCAACTAAGTTTTCCCCGAAGACCAGTAGTGTATTGTTTGACATATTTAGCTGGGCAGTACACAAAAAACTACGAAGCTACTTTTTAAAAGAATGGCTTCTGTACCATATTACAGTATATATTTCAACAATTTTTTACTCTAATTTGCTATGAAATACAAAATACTGCAATCAATATTTCTGTTACATTTTATAAAATATTTCATCATTCACTGTAATCTAGTATCAAATGGTATTGTTTACTTGGATAATGACTTATCCTAGAAGAACATTGATATGTTAATGACATATACAGAGCTTGCCATCAGAACATATTTAACTTACTAAATGACATATATACAGAACACAAATGGTCTAGTTTTAAATTATTCTGTATCTATTTAAAAGATAGCATAATTTTGCAACACTATTTTTTTCAAGTATAGAATGAAATACAAAATCTAATTTTTATATAAACTCCTTTAACTATTTAGTTATTTGCATTATTGCTTCCGCGTTATATTAATTATTTCTAGCTTCATGTTATATTAATTGTTTCGAAGTATTGTTCCATATTAGTGTTTTATATACCCTCCTGGGTGGTATCTTGATTTCCTTTGATGTTGTGAGTTCAAAACTATACAGCGTATCCCAAAAGAGTTCTTTCGAGGTTTATTTTTTATGGTATTAAGATAGGACATCAGTGTAAATGTTCAATTCAAAATAAGGAAGGAAATCATGAAAAGATACTGTGACTTTCATGAGTTAATTTAAGCTTTATTTAAGATCAACTAAGCAACAATTTAACGTTTTAAAGATTTGAAATTTTATACATCCCCTCTAAAGCAAAAAGTTCAGTCACAAAAGTATTCCTTAGGTCAAATCACGTTAATTAAAAAAAAAAAACCTTCTGCCTTCAAAAATAACCAAATTATGCAACTTTAAAATTGTGAGTAGATCGTATCTTTATTTAGAAAAGTAGTATTATACGCTGCTAATAGCACTATTATAAAATCTGTTCTAATATTTATTTTAAAAACTTAATCTAAACTTTATGTTTAATTTAAAAGACTATGATTCCAAAAATATTTTTGTATGCATTAAACTCCCAAGCTTTAGAACACCCGGGGACTAGGAAAATTAAAGCAATCAATTTGGTTAGCATCCCTAATTCCTCCCCATATCACATAACTTTTCTAAAGTGGTATTAGTAACATATTTGAACGTGTTGTAGTTTTTTTTTTTTTTTTTTTTTTTTTTTTGAAATAGACTGCATAAAATTAATATTCTGGCACTTTAAAAATAAATTACACAAAAACATCACACACTATCTTTTTTTAATGATTTCTTACTTCATTTGAGCATTTTTTTTTCTTTTGGTAATTTACATTGATGACTCCTAACACTAAAATAAATAACCCCCATTGCAATATTCTTTAGTTACATTTTTTTTTTTTTTTTTTTTTTTTTTTTTGCAATATACACTGATAATATTTAACACCCAAAGAAATAAACACCATTACAATCTTTTTGGGGAACGCTTTATAACTTTAAACTCACACCACCAAAGGAAATTAGTAACATTTTACTAATAATGGTATAACTATAAAAATTAGATGTTTTATAGATGTTCAATATATTTTACAGGAGAAGACAGTGATAATATTAAGTTATAAGAGTTCAATTATTAGTTTAGAAAATGCGTTTACATTCACGTATATAATCGTGTTGAAAATTGTATTTAAACACGTACTTTTCAATGCTATGCATATATCACAACGGTTCATAATCAAAAAGTTTCGTAGAACTTTACGCTAAAATATGGGTCAATATACTAAAATATAGAACAAGTGTATCTATTATTGATAGGATATGCAACATATAGGACCAATAATTTAATGATAGTTAATTTTAATTTGCAAGGATACCATATAACGCAGATAATGATAAAAGGTATGAAAAACAAATCTTAAAAACGTTTTATATAAGCAATTATACTTAATTTTATGATACTCATAAAGTAAATTCTACGAGTATCACCACTCTACGTTTTGGCAATGTTTAATTCTTTCGTTTTTAATGCTCTCCCTTTAAATTGCATAAGAAGTTCACATATTTATTCAAATATGTAACAAAAAAATTATACGTTCGTATAAAACAAGTTGTAGAATATACGGGCATAATAAGATGATTTTCTAAAATTAATCCATAATAAACATACAAAAATAAGTATTTTCCGGAAAATACTTATTTTTGTATGTTTATTATGGATTATATTTCCATAGAATTGATTAATGCCTTATTGAAAGGTAGCGATTTATACAATTTAAGTACAGGAAAATTAAAAATTAGACTTAATTAGCCTAACTAGCAGGTTATAATCAAATGTTATATTTTTGGTACCGTTATTTTAATAAAATATGCTAAATATGAATGCAAGCGACGAATACAAATAAATTTAAATAGACGAAATTTCAAATGGAGTATGATTTTTTTTTTTTTTTTTTTTTTAAATGTGAATTATTTATTGTTCTGAAATTAAATTTATATTTAACACTTTATTATAATAAAACCACTGTAGATATTACATTCGTACTTACAAAATTTAAGTAATTTAGAATTTAACTATTTAAGTCAAAGTTGAATGTTATTTCTTTATTAAAGTGGTGACTAATAAAACTTAAGCAACTTTTCATATCCAATCCAGTGTTTCTTAATAAATAAACCTTTTTATTTCTGAATTCGAAGACAAAGCACTACATGTTACAATTTGCAGAAGCACTCGTATAAATTTTACTAATACTTTTTGGGATAATTCCTAATGCATACTTTGGAGGGGGGGGGGGGGGGGGGGGGCTAGGAAACTATTTAAAATGTTTCTTTTGAAGCGAACATTATTATAAAATGAATGCTGAAACTAAACTATCAAAAATTTGTGTATAAAATACACATCATCCCAATGAATCAATGCAACATAACCTCTTAACTTATTTCGTATTATTCTATTATAAATATATTTGAATGAGTGTTTGTAAATGATTAAATGTATTGCTTACGGAACTTTTTAAAAACAATTACCACTAACAGACGCGAGGACAATGCTGTTACATGTCTCCAAATGAACTAGAAACTGATTTTATCCCATTTTATACCTATATGCGTAGAAGTTCCCTTTGAAAGTCCTTCCGGAAAGCACCACTCTCCTTCAAACTTCAAAATTCTAACTACTCTCAGTATTCCTGAAGCTGTCATGTTGTATCGTTCCATTATACCTCTCGTCCCCAGTAACAACAACTTTTATCAATATGTGAAATTGGTCAATCCCGATGTGGAACGTTGTAAACTGGTCGTTGAAATCGATATTAACCAATTTCGCCCAATGCTGGATAAAATATATCGAAAGTATTGAAAAGTCGATGCACAGTTTTAAAATTGAAATATTTTATTGATAAGAGAGGACGGAGAGCAAAATTACCTTTCCTGTGCTTTTGGCATGCTTATTTGCTAAAATGTTGCGCACTTTGGAACGATGGTCGAGTTAGGGCGAGAATTGGCCAATCTTCCTTATCCCTGTTTCCGACATTGGCCAATTATTCTGTGCTATATGGGGTATAGCTAATGCTCTATGAAAAATCCATACCAACCAACCAAATCCATTTATCAAAGCTCAAATAAATAATAAAATACCCCAACTCCAACCCATGGTACTCATTTAACCTTACACAATCCCAAGCACCACATTTTGAATTACTTATGTGTAATTATTTTATTCTAATGGACTCGTGCGTAGCTTGAGTATTTAATATTGCTTAGAAGAATTACTTCTTTGGAAACTCATCAGAGTTAGATATTGTATTCTATTGCTGAGAGATATAAGATTCCTTAAGTTTCCTCGACGTATTTATTGCAATATCTCTTTTCTCTTGGGCTGCTATCTATTGCATACGTGCTGCCTGCCATCTATTGCATACCATCTCTACTTTCCAAAAACTTTGGTCTATTTCTGATTTTTTTTTAACTTCGATTTTCAAACAATTTACACAAAGTGCAATTGTAAATGAATTATTCGTCAGAAACGGAAGTTAGTCTTTAAATTTGTATAACATTCATCAATTTGGGTATTGTATAAAGGGAAAAAGGGGTCGTTTAAAAAAAACTCGGTCCAGGAATAATATAAATAAAATCCATTAGTTTAACTAAAATTTTATGAAAATAAAATTGCTTTTTGAACTGAGATCTATTAATAGAATTTGCCACAACAGTATCACAATCGGAAGTTAGTAATCGTCATAAGTGCCCTTAAGTTGAGGGAAAAAATGACCTCTCTAACCTTGACCCTCTTAGTTTTTTATTCTCTGACCCATTTTTAGTTTTTATAATCGCCCACTACTTTTGAACTCCATATTTGGTTTTCTTATTTCGAAAATTAGCTGATTTTACTTTTGTCAATCAAGATGAATGAACTTTTGAACTTAATCATCAATTTAATTTATTTAATATTTATCAAATTCTTCCTTAACCTTCAATACATTTGACATTTCTAGAGATGGTTTAATGTAGTTCGGTAGGAAATTAAAACACATGGGATTTAATTCTATGCATGATTATTATGAAAGAAATATTTACTTTCATAAGATGTGCAAAAGAACATTTGGAAAAAGAGGTCCATATTTTTAATCGTTCTCCTTTAATAAAAATTCTTAATTTTGTTTCAGATTAACATTTGTTACAATTTTTATGCAACATCTAAAAATGGGTACAATAGTTCACTTTTGTTGATTTGTTAAGAATTTTGGTTCTACTTTTGTTATAGTTACAGCAAGATTTAATGTTTTGAACATGAGTCTTTTTAACATTAATTGGGAAAATGTGATGATAAATTAAGTAAATTAGTGATAAGTTAAGAAAATAATTCACATTATTTTTTTAATCATAGAATGCTTGTATAAAAAATCATGAACATCAAAATATGAAAACTTAATGTTAATTGCATTCAACACCATGTGATCTCCAAGTTTAATTCTTTATGGATTGTTATCACTAAAGAAACACACAAAAGTAATTATTAACTTTACCACTAAAAATTATTTGGATATATTTTCGTAAAGTAATAAGCATTTTTTTAAGTTTATCAAGTTTTATAATGACCTTATATGTTTTTTGATGTTGGTAAAATAGAAAAGGGGCATGTGTAATTGTCTGCTTTTAACAATTATAATTGGACATTAAGTAACTGTAGAAATTTGACCTTTTAAAAATGAACGATTAAATAATGCGATCTTTAAAATTAAAGAAAAATTATTCTACTTGACTATTTTTTTTTGTGTAAATTTAAACCAGTGTCGAGCATTTGTTTTTTATTAAGTTATTAGTTTCACAATTTCATTTTTAGTTTGTAGTTACATTTCCATGAATAGTTCTTCATATTACTTTAAATGTAAGGGAGGCGTCATCGACATCAATTTGGTACAATTTTCATTCCAGATGAAATAAATTGTTTATTGTTATGGTATTTTAGACTTATTTAAGATGGAAATTTAAGACAAACTGAGAAAAGTGCGGTTATTTGTTTTCCATGTTTGTGAGCATTTTTTTTTTTTTTTCTTTCTTCTTTTTTTTTTCTTATTTTTTTTTCATTTTGTTCCTTCTAAGTTCTCCTAATTATTTTTTTAATTATCATAGATCAGTAAAATATTACATTAGAAAAATATGCGCTATGGAAATTATACAAAAGGTAACTCCGATTGGATTGTCCCGTTAAAGAAAAACATAATTAGTGCAAAATTGTTGAAACAAGTTCGTAATTTAATATGTTTTGTATACTGTAGATAGGATTATATTAGAAAAAAATGCGCTATGGAAATTATACAAAAAGTAACTCCGATTGGATTGTCCCGTTAAAGAAAAACATAACTAGTGCAAAATTATAGAAACAAGTTCGTAATTTAATATGTTTTGTATACTGTAGATAGGAGACACCTGATAAATAAAATGAATACACTATTACTTGAAGTTGGAACGCGTACTCTTCGAAAAAATATGATATCATACATGCAAGTTGGAAATTTCGAAATGTGTACTTTCTTAAAACTTCATTTTACGCCGTTTATTTTTTTCAGGTCATGCAGGTCACTTCAACTATGTGTTTCTTTTCTGCATTGTTTTTCCTCTCCCTTTTAGTTTTTTTTTACATATCTGACTCTTTTTTTGAAAGGTTTAGAACTATAACCTCAGCGTTGTGTAACATAATCAGGATTCCTATTAAAGATTAATTATATTATATAATCTTGATTTAAATATGTGGGTTATTCTCTCGAAACGTCCTCTTTGCTGTCCCATGTCTACAATACCCATAATAAAACATTTTGACTGATATATTTTTTGTTAATATGCCTGTAGTATCTTTCAATAAGCAAAAGAAACACGTTTTACTAGATTTTTTTCTTATAATTGCTTTTGAAAACCACACGATTATTACTGATGTCCATTTTCACAAAATTGAACTTTCATGGTTGATACAAACTGTATAAAATTTAATGTCTATTTTGAATTATAATTTTTTATTAAAAATGAAACATTTCAATTTCAAAAGTATTGAGACATAGCTTTGAAAAGTATTAAAAGATACTACTGTGGTTTTACTTGTCACTTGATTTTTGTGCCATTTCCACTCAATTGCTTGTACATCTCTCTTGACCACAAAAATGACACAACTGATTCAAATAACATACTATAGGAGTAGAAGACATTTCAGAGTTGTAATTGGAATACTAATACTGTTTGGAAATATCTTTATAATTTCAGTTAGGATTGCTGAAACTGATAATTAGTAAACATATTTTTATTGCTGTCATTACTATCTTTAGGTATATTAAATTATGTTTAGTATTAATATATCATATATTCTTTTGTTAGATGAATTTATGTTCTAAATTTGCAATTAAATTTGTCCATGCTTTATAATTGCTAATACATGGTGAAATGTCCTTACCATTCTCCTACCTAAATTTGATGTATTTAATTTATTTTTGAATATTTATTGATTAACTTTTAAACATTCCTTTTATCAATATTTTGAAAAATTTCCTTTATTTTGAATACGAATTTTATGTTAAATATGAAAGAAATTCAGTTCTACAAAAATAGTAGCTATACAAATATTTATTTTATTTTTACAAAAATAAGTTGAAAATTAACTGCTTGATGTTATTATCTTAAGTTATTACTAATTCATAATAATTGACCTTAAAAATTAAGACAATGCAGTATTTATATGATTTCTGCATGATGTTTTAATGCAATGATACTTACTGTCTAATTTTAGATGTTTAAGAATAATTATCTTTATAATAAATGCATATGTTTCATAAACCTTCATAGTTTTATAAAGATACAGTTTTCAGTTACCTAAAAATTTCCCAAATGTACCATAAATGAAATCTTTAAAATTGGAAAATGTTGATTTGTAAGTATAAAAATAAAACAGTTATCTACCTACTAGAGTAACCAGGCCATTAATAATTCATTTTCTTCATTGCTTTCCTTGCTTCTTTAAATACAAAATATAGCACAAAAAAAAAATTAGTTGATAAATATATGCCATTACCATCCCCATAACTAATTTTGATGTCCTCTATTTATGTTTGAATATTTCATTAATATGCTTTTAAATTCGCAGTTATATCAATATTTTTTAAAACTAACTTTATTTAGAGAAAAAGCTTTCGGTTAAGTATATAAAACCAAAAGATATGTTCTCCCTTTTACAAATGTTTCTATACAAAAAGTTTTATTTTATTTAAAAAAAAATGAAACTTAAAATTAACTGTTTGGTGTATTTATGTTAAGTACTGACTATTCCATAATTATTGACCTAAAGCAAGATAATGCAATTTTTAAAGGATTTATGCATGATAATTATTACATAGGATGTAAATGAGACTTTCTGTCCAATTTGCATATCTAATCGTAATAATCTTTAAAATTCACATGTTTCAAAAACCTTAATAGTTTAATAAAGATACAGTTCTCAACTTCCTAAATATTACCCAAATGAACCTAAAATGAAATCATTAAAATTTGAAAATGTTGAAGCCAAAAACGGATGTTTCAGGAGAATGACCCATATATATTACATTTCTATCTCATGCAATATGGTTACATAAGGCACATAAAGTCGCATTAGGATAATAGGATACCATACGTACAATAAAGTTTTTTTTTTTTTTTTTTTTTTAAATTTTGTGCGTTTTATCTCCTATAAAATAGACATTCACGATTCAGAACCCAAAAAATATTCGGTAGTTTTTAAAAATCGCCAACAAAATCTGTAAAATTCGAAAAGGAAAAAAACTCATCTGGTTCAATCACCATCGCGTACTGAATGGCACAACAACGTTCATCAGGAAACAATTAAAAACACATCAGATGTACCATAACTTTTTCTCTGCCCATGATCATCGGAAGTATTTAAATAGACATCCTAATTTAGTAAAAGTTTATTATCTGTTAATCGTTTTTGTAATTACTTTCTTCAACTACTTGCGGGTTTTGTTTTATGCATAACGAGTCATCATGACATAAATGGTTTCGTTATTTCCTTATTGGTTTGGTATGTGGGTTAACTATTGCCTTTATCTCATCTCAAGTGAAACCCGGATTCAATATGTACCTTTCTTCCTGGAAATTTATGGGGATTTTTTTTTTTTTCATCATATAGTTTCCGGCACTTTCTGTTTCTTGCACTTCGGACTTTGAAAAGGGGTCGATTGCATTCACTTTTTGTGAGCGCGTGAGGTCGAAGTATGCGTTACTTTGTAATTGATTGCACCAAAGAAGACTTTATTTCAGGTTGTTCTAACATCATTGTTTAGTTATTAGAATACCTTTTCTTCTTATATTTTTTTTTAAATGCCTAATTTTAAAATTAATCTCTTTCTAAAATACTATTGATAAAGCTTTTAATATACTTTGTGAGTATTTGCAAATATGAACGGTTTAGTGATCGAATTCAACTTTAAAAAAATGTTAATTGAACGTTAAAGTTTTAGTGAAATTTTTTGAGTTTTAGTAAACCCTGTTATTTCACCAAAGAAGACTTTATTTCAGGTTGCTTTAAGATCATTATTTTCTTATTAGCAAAACAAAATAATGTATTTAATTCAATTAGTATTATTAATGCAATTAGTATTACTCTAAAATGTTAACAATAAGGCTTTTAATGTACTTTATGAGTGTTTAGCAAGTATAAACTATTTAGTGATCAAGTTCAACTCTGAATAAATGTTAATTGAACGTTAAAGTTTTGGTGAAGTTATAGTAAACACAGTTATTTTACCAAAAACTTTATTTCAGGTTGTTTTAAGATCTTTATTTAGTTATTAGTATGCCTTTTCTATTTGTATATGCATAGTTTAAAAAATAATCTCTTTCTACAATGTTAATGATAAAGATTTTTATATAATTTGTCAGTTTTTAGTAAGTGTAATTCGTTTGGTGATCGAGTTCAACTTAGAAAAAATATTAATTGAACGTTAAAGTTGTAGTGAAATTTTAGAAATTTTAGTAAACAGAGTTAAAACAACCTGAAATAAAGTCTTCTTTGGTGAAATAAGATTATTATTTGGTTATTAGAATGTTTTTTCTTTTTATTTGTTTTTTTAAAAAATGCATAGTATTACAATTTATCTATTTTTAAAAATTTAATGATAAAGCTTTTAAAATACCTTATAAGTTTACAGCAAGTGTAAACTATTTAGTGACCGAGTCCCACTTTTAATAAATGTTAAGTGAACTTCAAAATTTTAGAGAAATTTTGGAAGTTTTAATAAACATACTAAACTTGTGATACATGTTGAATATTTAATAAATGATAAACTTTTTACTAAATTTTAAATTATTAGTAAATGAAATACTTTTAATAAAAATCTAGGCAATAGCTATACGTACGAATAGTTTGTTCATCATAAATCAGTTTTTTATTACCTCAACCTGTTTCAGAGAGTTGGTTCTCTCACATATGCACGCGGAGGCAGGTGCTAGTTCACAAAGTCCTTCCTTTCCACTCCTTGCCGGGAGTTCAACCAACCAATCATAAATCATGGCTTTTTATTAAATTAATATTTATTACAAATTTATTATTTTTAATAAATTAATATTTATTAAAAATTTAATAATATTAATAAATTAATATTTATTAAAAAGCCATGAATGTTTTAATATTTATAGAAATCTTCTTAAAAATACAGATTTTTTTAGTGTTGCGTTGAAATGTTAAAATTTAAATAAATATTTACCTTCTACTAAATACTAATATATCTCTTGTATGAATATTGTAATAAAAATTGCCTTTTCTTCTGTATTGCACACATATCAATAAATAGGAGTTATTATAATTAATGACGTATATAATCGATCCTGTAAACAAATTTGTGTACAGGATCGTACCTAATTGTATTTGGACGGCAATTGTAATAAACAAAACCGGTGAATATCGGATACTGAAAACCCGTCTGTGTATCTTGCAAATCCACTGCAATCTGCAAAAGTGTCAGTTTGGACAATTTAGTAAAGAGATCATAAGATCCTTTTCCATGAGGGAAACGATTAACTGATTCAGCTTTATATAGATTTTACAACAATTCGTTGCCACATTTAAATATTATAACTAATTTTGCGAACCAGAGTAGTTAAAATTCCATATCTGTCTATCCAACATACCACTTGTCTATTTTTATTTTTGTAGTGATGTGCGTTAATGGGAGTCGAACCAGGGACTCCTAGATCTGTAGACAGATACTCTATCGCTAGGCAAAAGTAATCATTAGTGCCTAGGTGTTATATTTGTCTTTTGTACACGAGACCTCCACATTTTGTTTCACTATTTCATAGTTATATCATTTCGAAGTTAGGACACTCTTTCTGAAAGAACCTTTGAATCATCATTTTTGAAATCATCATGTATCATCATCAACAATAACTAATAGCAATTATTTTTACGTTTTAGGATGCTGGAGCGAACGGTGCTTGCGCTGCTAATTATCTTACAGACAGCCAGCACCACTGAAGCCTTCAATCCTTTCTCATTTAAAACCCCAATTATACCTGAAAACAGAAAAAATGATCCAGGTCGAGTCATCCACAAAACACCTCTCAAGAATCTGGATATGCCAGCTTCAATCAACAATCCACAGAAATTCCTTGACCAGAACTTCTTCTATAACATGATGAATGTTGCACAGTATCTTCAATGTAAGTTATTCAAAGTAAACGACGGACTCCGTATGAAAGGGTGATCAGTTAATTTTTCAGATAGCATCATGTATGAAAATGTTTATAATTTTAAACTGTACTTTATGATGCACAGCTTCCTATCACAAACTAAGCTTTGTTTTAAAAACAAACTTAAAACTGTAAACTTTTCATATCTTAGAATTGTATTTTTTTTCCCTTGATGTCCTAATTTAGGGACTGAGAAGTAAAAGGGTCCAAGTAACTTTTCTTAACTTTTGAGAAAATACACTTTAAAGTTTCTTATTTATATTAAATTCTATGAAAATTATTTGTTGATCAAATACTAACCTCTGAAAAGAAGATATCACTAGCTATATTTACATATACCAATTATGATTTTTTTTTTTATATATATATATATACATCTAGTTTCAAATGCATTACTTACTCCATTCATTAAAAAAAATCACTTATTCCCCTTTGATTATCAAACCCACAATTAATGGAACCTTTTAAATGTGGAGACAAATTTAAAAAAGGTCTCAATTTCAAAACGTCAAATCTAATAAATTAAGATAACTCAGCATATGTAAAAAAATAATACATGCGAATTCTCCAGTAAGTGAACAATTTATGTCTCAGCTTTATTAACTTTACTTCGTAAATATTAATAAAAATTGGGTTCAGTTTTAGTTTACTCTCAAAATGATATTTTCAGCTATTAAAGCCATTATATGGTGTCAAACAATGTTTTATCAGTATTAAATGCCACAAAACGCCCGTTCTTTCCCTAGTCCCCATACACAGTTTTTAGTATGCAACAGGTCATAAAAATTCAACCTGTAATTATTCCACTTTGATAATACCATTTTATAAAGTAAATGAATAAATAGACCTTGTTTCTAACTTTTACCTTGTTTATTTAGATCATTTAAGGTATATTTGAATTTTTTAGATTTTTTGGAAAATTATTTTGATGATTTTTAAAAAAACACCACAATCGCTATTTATATGTAAAGAAAAAAACTAAAATTTCGATTGGCATGCTTTCTTGCCAGCCGTTGTTAATGGGTTAATTTTTCATCAAGATATTCCTAGTTTTCTAAGATACACTTTAAAATGTTAGTCCCTTCCTTCCCTTGGCAATGTTATTCCTTTTTAACTCAATCGACATCACAATCACCTAAAATTGTACTAAAAGGGAAAAAAGGAAGACACTGTGTTTATAACATACAGTTGAAGGGCTTCTGAAGTTCTGCCATTTTAACAACTGATAAGTCAGAAGTTGAACATGAGTATCTTTGTGACTCTCTCTACCTTACCTAGAATTTCAACTTGATCTAAAAAGGTAATATAAGCAAAACTTATAATAAGTAGTACTAAGGTGCAATGGGATATAATTCGAATCTTTGTATTAAATCATGTTTGTATTACAATGCAAATGGAAAAAGTGATAAATTGTCCCTTCCTTTCCCCTTACTTGCTATGTGGGGATTATAATACAGGATATTTCGTTCGAGACAGTTAATATTTCGGTATCGCTTGATTTATTAAAAAATTGTACAGTGTTATTAATAATGCTTTCAAATAAAATTTGATGACAACGAAGGGACAAAATTTCACAGTCTAAATGCTTACTACTAGAGAATGCTCCCATATAGGCTGATGAGTGATGGCTTTTTAAAAAAAATATTAACAATTGCCAGATTAGAGTTACCAATGACTAAATAACCGTTATTTAGATCTACTTCTAAAAGTTATCTCAAAATCAGCTGGTGGTGAGATATTTTTCAGTGGTGAGATATTTTTAACTTATTACTCAAATATAGATGATGACATTGACAGTTTCATTTGTCATTGTTTTAAAAGCATTTCAGTTAGGTAATAGTTAATATTAAGTTTTAAATAATTATAATAAACTCTTGAAATTATCCAAATTAGAATCCAAAATCAATGTTACCACTAGATATGAGTCTAAAAACCTTTCAAATACAGGCTATTTTATTGGGGGCATTATAAATACCATATAGCTTTCATTATTTCCTTTTAGTATACGCAAAACCATTTCAAAATACAGGGTGGTCATAAAACTTTGATGATATATGAACCTCTAGCCTCCGTTCCGTTCAACAGATCGAGATGAGATTTCAGGGATAGTTATTCAGAGGTATGAGCTCGAGATTCTGTGATTGGCAACAAAATGGCACTCACGATCACGTTTATAGTTACAAAAACTCGAAATTTTCAAACGGCAACGCCTACTTTTCCCCATCACAAAATTTTCAGCACAGTGAAAACCCTAAAGAGCTTTGGAACGGTACGTGTATCACAAAAATGGATGCGTTATGAACGCGCAAAAAAAAAGCTATGGGAACGGCTAGAAAAAACACGATCGAGGCTCACGGAGGAAATTTATCTATGGCAGAGGCCAAAAATAACCAATCATTGATGAAACACAGATTGAACATAAGAAAACTTTTATTTGTATGATACATTTTCCACATGGGTGCCATCACAGGCAATTTTATCGGTTTTCTACGCTAAATATCTGGCATGCATAACGCGACTCTTTTTTGTGATACACGTACCATTCCAACTTTCTTTAGGGTTTTCACATACGCTGAGCATTTTGCGACAGAAAAAAGGGGATGTTGCCATTTTAAAATTTCGAGTTTCTATATTATAACCGTAACCGTGAGTGCCATTTTGTTGCCATTCATAGAATCTCGAACTCATACCTTTGAATAACTATACCTAAAATCTCATCTTGATCTGTTGAACGGAACGGCAGGTAGATGTCCATATATCGGCAAAGTTTCTTTATGAACACCCTGTAGTTTAATTTTACATTACTGATGAGCAAATCGTTTAAAAATCTTCCATCAGTATGCTAAAGAAATATATATATTTTTTTAAAAATCATATGTAGAACAGTCTAAAGAATCCAAGAAACCCAGTGACTTCCCGGGTACGTTTCATTTTATCCTTTGTTCAACAGATGCGCACAATAATGGGCAGTATCAGAAAAAGCTTCCTTGTATGATTCTAACTTCCACATTATGTAACGTTCATCTTCCAAGTTCTTGTTACACCAGTTTAGCACATAAGACTTATTCCTGATCTCCGTCCCTTACAGTCGAAAGCTGCTCCCCTTGCTAGATTCCAGCTTTTTTAGTATTTCTTTTCTTCTATGTCATTCTATGCTTAGGTCTTACACTTCCTTATATGTAATATTAGAGCCATGTAAAATATCCACAACTCTTATTATGAAATTAAAATAGTTTTAAATTTTATTATCATCCTCACAATGAAATATAGTTTGGGATAGAACAACGAACGTGTCAATTAATTGAGGCGTTGAGCGCCAGAACGGACCACCCCACGATATTTATTTTTCTAGGTGAAGGCTGTTTCTACCCCGCTGTTATTTTTAACCATTCATGTCAATTGTGGTTTATCTAATTTTCAATTAAGTTGGCAATTAGGTAAACCAAATTTGGCATGAATGGTTTTAACGAAATGGGGTAGAAACAGCCTTCACCTAGAAAAATTAACATTGTGGGATGGTCTGTTTTAGCGCTCAAAGCCTCAATTATGATTTTAGTATATTAATTAATTGGAAAAGGTGATTTATATAGTGAGGAGTTGAAATCAAACAGAAAAATAATTTTTGGTGTTAAACGAGTAGGGTCGAGATGTGAACACTGCTCACTTCAAGAATAACGTATGAACTTCAATAAATAAGCTATGATGAGCAAGCCATGAAGTTAATAGTCTGTTTATTTTTTGTCATGGCTGTCAATGTTTAGATTTCGTATTAAACACGCTTAAATGGATTATTTTAGGCTCTACAAGTATGCTAATCTATTCAGATTTTTATTCAGAAATCATTTTAGTATTGTTTTATTAGAATTTTTCTACATTTTAAGATCAGAATAAATAGGAGGTGGGAGGAAGAAAATTTCCATACGACTAATTATGTTTTGTTGATAAAATTCATAAAAGTGACATGTGAGACATAGTTTTGAAAATGCAATATATGTAAAATTCATTTTGTAACAATTCAATAGGTAACAATTCAATAGGTAACAATTCAATAGGTAACAATTCAATTGGTAACAATTCAATTCATAATAATTCAATTTTTAAAAGAATATCATACTTTGAAAAATTAAATTTCAACAAATTTATTAAAAAGTTCTTACTTTTTTAGGTTTAGGTATTTAATGGACAATTTGCATTCTTTGGAGTGCGAAACACAAAAAAAGATAATATCTTGTTAATGTGTGTAGCTTTTAATTTTTCTACTTAATATTTTTTTCTTTCTTTTCTTATTCAAAGCATTAAAAAATCTTTAATGCCTTAATTCGAGATAATTTACGCAATTGTATTTAACGAGAATTAGAAAATGAGTTTAGATGGTATGAACCGAGTTGATGACCAAACTTATGTCAAACGGACTTATGTTATTCTATTGTATCCTATACTCCAACTAGTAATCATTTAATAAATTAGAATACCCATAAATATATATAGAGTTAAAAACTACTTAATTTTTTTTACTAAAGAGAAGATAAATTAAAGAAACCAATTATGTTAACTTAAATTTAATTTTATTGTAGAAATTATTTTTCCCTTTTTTATCACTGAAAAGTCATTGCTTTTGTAGATATAGTTATAATTTTTTCAATATCTTCTGTCCAAATAAGTTGTTTTAAATTAATACATTTCTAATAAGCAAAATATACGTTAGGCAATTTAACCTTTTAGAATATGATTTTTCTTTTTATTGAAATTATTTTTTTCTTCCGCAATTTGATCTTCGATGGCTTAAAAAATACACACAAAAATCTTCAGTACCGATTTAATTAAATAATTAATTAAAACCATCCTGTAGCATATGCAATATCAAGTTCATATTTTTTTTTAAAGATCTCGTTGTTAAGTTACATAGCATACACGCTACACTAATAAAGGGTTAACTAGTTTTATTAACCTCAATCCATACACAGGGTGGTCAAAAAGAAACTTTGCCGATATATGGACCTCTAGACCTCAATCAACTAAAAACTTGATAAAAAAAAATGCAGCAACTTTAAATAAAAAAAAGGTGCGAATAAGAAAGGTTTAAATTTATTTTTGTATATTAATACTTAACTTTGGGGGGAAAAAAATGCTGGATATTTTTTATAATTCCCTTGTGAGATAAAAAAAAAAAAAAAAAAAAAAAAAAAAAAAATTAGAAATAACATGAAAAATAAATAAAAGTTATTTATAATTTATTTCAACTTTCAAAAAGCTGTAAGAAATGACCTGTCAGAATGACCTGCTATTTGACCTGTAGTGTATCTCAAAGAACGTGGAAACGGTATGGCATAAGAAATGCCATGCTTTTGCTTAGTTATGTTTGTTGAAGGTTGTACATTATAGTCTCCACGGGGTGAACATAATTAAAGTTCAATTTTCAAAAATCTTTAAAAACAGAAACTTTCTTCAGAGTGGCCTAAAATTTGACCTGAATATACACGAAGAAGGAGGAAAGTGGTATGGCATACGAAAAAAAAAAAAAATTTCGAGATATTTTTTTCTCATGCCATTCCGTTCCCCCTTTCTGCGAAAGCATTCGAGTACGGCTTTTCGAAAGTTTAACTTTCATTATAAGAACCCTGTACAATTCTACTTCATAAACTTTTCAAAATATACTACCAAATTTTTTATTTAAAAAATAATATCCATCGAATATCAAATAGAAATAATAGTTATACATATAATTCAAAATGAAATTAAAAAAAAAAAAAAAATATCCTTGTTTGCTTTTAAAATCAACAATTTAAAAAACTCAATTTCTCTTTGTAATTTAATTTTTGTCATGGGAAAATACTCAATGATCGTGTGAAAATAACAAATCTCAACTGTAATATCAATCTTCTCATGTTACAAATTATTAGTTCTACTTCAGTAATTCTTGTTCTCAATTCCCTAACTACTTTTTTTCGTTTAATGACTACTCGTATGTGTTACGGTTTGGAGATTTCTATCAATGATTGATCTTCCTCAGCTGTCTTAAAAGCTGTATTTACAAATACAGCACAAAAAAAAAATGACGAGTAATGATAAACCATCTAGGTTACTACTGTCTAACTCTTGACAGTCTTCTAGTAATAAAAATATTTTATTAACACCTCGAAATAGAAAAAATATTTTATTCCATTATAAATACATAATATTTATCCTAACAATATAAACATAATTTTTGACACTTTTATGAATCTAAAAAACACAGAATTTGTGTGAATCAAATCAATGAAATTCATTATGAGAAAATGGCTTCTGAAGTTAAACGGTTATAATTCACTATATGGGAATCAAGAATTTCAAACTTAATGAATAATAAATTTATCTATCGATAAATTTACTATAATTTAATAAATAAATGTATTGTAATAATATTATTCTAATAAATATTATTATTAATATATATATATATATATTTATTTATTTGAAGTTATGCTATATATATATATATATAGCATAACTTCATAATGACATTTCTTAATTTCTTAATGACTTTCATTATTCGGTTCACACAAATTCTTTTTAAAATTTCCCAAGAATTCTCGGTAGAATATCAGTATTAAGAATAGTATATCGGAACTAAGATAAATTTATTATTATAATAATATTTATTATTATTTATTACATTATGGGCATATATATATATATATTGTTGCGTGGATGAGTTCAAAAGATTTGAAGCCAAAGCAGATCAACACTTGCAGAAATTTATTCCAATATAACTCTTCACAGATTCCCTTACAACTCCAGAACTTCTCGTTCCAGTAGACTCAATACAGCTCTTTTCACAACAATAGAGCACAAAACAGCAGTTAAAAACTTGACAACGCAACTGCTAAAATCTCTGCAAAAGACAATGCAATACAGTTCGCTTTAGAACTACTCTGAATGCTCACTGAGACTCAGTATCTCAACTCAGTAATTCCAGTCAACTAACGGACTCAACTCAGTCAACTACTGACTAGCCCATCAACTCCACTCATGGCCGGTCTTATATAGGGGAGAACATTCTTGAAACTTTCAGAGGCAAACATTTGGAGAACTTTCCAGATCGTAGTCGAAAAGTCCTATACATGTACATGGGGACCGAAAATGTCGCTAAGTTTGGCGACAAAAATTAATCGCCAAAACCGTCGCCAACTTGGCTCTATCTCGCCAATTTGGCGAGATTGCCATTACCATAATGTTAAATGCCCTGCTCCTTGTAAAACTCGCTTCCCAACGTTATCTCTGTAAAACTCGTTATCAAGCACTAAGACACACATTGAGGGGCAGCAAACTAACGACGAACTATTGCACTGCCTTATGCGAAATGTACATAAATTTTCCTATTTACAAAATTAACACTACGAAATATTTACAAATATACAAAAATTCGTAACAATATATATATATATATATATATATATATATATATATATATATATATATATATACCGAATTAATGAAAGTCATTATGAAGTTATGCTATTATAATTCACTTTATAGGAATATAGAATGTCAAATTTAATTTATAATAAATTTAATTATTGACTTAGTTCGCTAGTTATCTGAAAAATATTTTGTTTCCTCTCAACAAAGTAAACTTTAATACAACATGGATATACTGGACTTAACTCACTTTACTTTAAACCTTTCGCGTGTCAATGGCTATATCATAAAAATATTTTCTTTACGCCCTTAAATATCAGTGTGATTTATATTTTTATTATGTTATGCCATAAGGTATCAACATTCAAAATTTCAACTTCTCTACTTTATAATATTTTTCCAATGTATATCATTAAAGCAATCTTTCTAACATCTGAAAAATAGTTAGCTCTGATTTTCTTATCAAATATGCGCTCATTTCATAATTGTAAAAACAATTAAATAAATCCCTTAAACAGTTTATTTAGGATACAGCAAACTGTTAAACTTTGAAATACTTCTTCAATAAAAAAATAAGTAACACTAATACAGTTCCCAACCTCTCAGAATTAAATAAATCTTTCTTAATTGTGTTAGTTAAAACATATAACCATATGCAATCTATCATCCTAATCTCATTTGGTTTCTAAACTCTATAATAGCAATAATGGGCTGAAAACGTAAGTTTTTGCATTTCTTTTATTACAAAATTAATTCATTTAAGTAGAGGCATAAATTTGTGTTATGGTTGGAATAAGTTTTATGTGATGTCGGAACAAATTTTATTTCATCTTAACAATGTGATTATTTTTTTTATCTTTTAACATTAAATTTTACATATTTCATTTATAACTGTTTCTACAATGCCTGTAAATTTCATATTGGAACCATCATGAGAAGTTTAGGCATAAAAGTAAAAAAAAATTAGACTATTTTCAAATTAAAATTTTTTACATTGAAATTTTTAACTTTGCAACCTAAGTGGGTCTCAAAAAACTATTTAAGGCTGTAATAGATATAAGTAATGAAAACATATGTAAAAAGAACTCAATAATTAAACACGATCATTTAATTTTATTTATTATTATTATTATTATAGAAGTATTTACTATTAGTATATCGGAGTATTTACTATTAGTATTTACTATTATAGAAGTCAAATGTTGACTAAATATCAAAATGGTTGTCAAAATGGTTGACATTGAAGTTAAAAAATTAACGTTTGAAGATGGCGCATGCGCATCTCTATTTGACATTAGAGAATGTTAAATGGAAAAACTAAAGAACACCTTCCAAATATTTAAAAAAAAAAAATTTTGCTTATGTAACTATTTAACTATTTATTATTTATTTTAAGAACTGTTAACTATTTATTTTAAGGAACTGTGTTTTTATACGTAATGCTAGATATGAAAAAAATGTTCTCTTTTGGTTTGGTCAATTACATTGCAGTCTTGTAATGTACATTCATGTCCATAAATTAAGGATGATTCAATTTTCCCCTAATAACTTTACAGTGCAGCAGCGCAGACACATGAAATTCACATCAAAAAGACATTTTTATGTAACATATCTATAAGTAAAACAACTCAGTCGCAAATTGAAATCTACAGTGTACAGTGGAGGCATATGCAGAAGCATGGAGTACCATTAGTGTTCAATTTTACAGAAGCGTTTACATTAAAAATCACGCAACTCATGGAGTTGACTTTTAGTGTAAGATATTATCTCCCCTGTCATCAGTGTTAAACTTGGCACTGTATTCTCATACTTAACATGAATTTCTTGATGAATTCTAGTGCCTAAATTGTTCGGTCCCACCTTTTGAAATGTTTGCAAGTGATGTAAAATTCCCAATACATTAACTCTTTACACAATGCATATCGTAGAAGAGTTCCACACACACGCTTGATGAAATTTGGATTAGAGGAGTGATCTGGCTTACTTATAGGGACGATGTTCATATTTTTTAATCGTTTATCTAAGGCAAAAGTGGAATAAAATTTGCCATAAGTATTAATAAACATGATTTAGAAACCGATATTTCACCACTAAAGACTTGTCTAAATCAAGTTAAGATAATTACAGTGAAAAGTCGAATTTAATTATCTTTTGCGTTCTTGGGTAGCTTATTAAACCAATTCATCATATTACACCCAAAGACCAAATCTTTTTAACATCAGATACTCTTTACTGAAAATAATTTTTTCATTCTCATAAGTAATATTGGACATCAGAGGATCTGTAGAAAGGTGAGAACATGATATTTCATAGTAAATGCATACTCAAGATAACGATTTGATGAGAAAAGAGTTTTGGTCTTTAGGTTCAATATTTTGAATGCCCTCCAAAAGCGCAAGAGTTAACTAAATTAACTTTTTCACTGTAATTATGTTAACTTGATCCATACAAGTCTTTAATTGTGAAATATCAGTTTCTAAATCGTGTTCATTGATACGTATGGCAAATTTTATTCCGCTTTTGCTTTGAATAAACGATTAAAAATATGAATATTGCCCCATTAAGTAAGCCATATCACTCCTCTAGTCCAAATTTCATCAAGCGTGTGTGGAACGCTTCTACGATATGCATTGTGAAAAGAGTTATTGTATTGAGAACTTTCCATCACTTGGCAAACAATTCAAAGGTTAGCCGAGCAATTTAGCCACTAGAATCCATCAAGATACTCATGTTAAATATGAGAATACAGTGCCAAGTAAACACTGATCACATGGGAGATCACATCTCACACTATAAATCAACTCGATGAGTTGCGTGTTTTTTAATGTAAATGCATCTGTAAAACTGCACACTAATAGTACTCCATTCTTTTGAATATGCCCCACTGTACACTTTACATTTCAATTTACGACTGAGTTATTTTACTGATAGATATGTTACATAAAGATGTCTTTTTGATGTGAATTTCATGTGTCTGCGCTGCTCCACTGTGAAGTTATTATGGAAAAACTAAATTATCTTTAATTTGTGGGCATGAGTGTAGAAACTATACCTGAATGTAAATATTTGAAAATAAAAGTAATAAAATTAAGAATATAAATATTCATTTATATCGTTTTTCTTGTTGAAATATGATTTGAAATTATTAATATATTTTTTGAATTGCTAATATTATTTGAAATATCAATATTTATTAAGGCTTGTAATTAAGTGATTTAGAAGTCCCTAGAAATGATATAAAATGTAAAACTTGGGAACCAAAAATAATTGTTTAAAATAGACACCCGTCTCCTTTTTATAGAAAAGACTTAATAATTAAAAGTACTATTTGTAAATAGAGATGCCACATTTCTATTGGCACCTCCTGTGGTGTCGCCATCTATGGAGAAATTAGAGAACTATATACAATGCTGACAATTTTCTCACGGTGACATCTTTTATATTTTACAGAATTATTTTTTATTTTTCAAAACCACAAGAAATTAATGTCATTTTAAATGCAGATTTATAAGGAACAGAAAATTAGGAATATAAAGAGTTGAATGACACTTTGGTGAATGCCTTTATTAAAAAATGTAATTAAGTTTCGATCCGCCGTACCTTAAGTATTGAGAATCAAACACCTAAAAGCATAGGGAAAAAAATTTTAAAAATGACTTTTTTGATAAATACAAATTAAGTTATGTCTGCAAAAAAGGTCATTTTGGAATTGGAAATCACTCAGAGAATTTCATACCCATTTATGAAAACCGCAAAGATTGAAATTGAACAATTTTCTTAGCTACCAACTTTTTCTAATATTTTATTCTGCCCTTTATTTATTTTTTCTGAAAATCACCCTAATTTAAATTTAAAAGTTTAAATAATAACACGTATAATAACACGTTTAATAATATCATGTATTTTTTTACATTTTATTCTGATATTTATTGACTTTTTTTGTAAGGTATCTTAAAATAAATGTTTAAAAAATCGAATAATAAATACTTTCAAACTGATTTCCTGCAAGTAACTATGCTTGCAAAACAAAAACCAAATTTATTTTCAATGAGGCTAATCATTGTTTTATTTACTCCTGAATAAATTTGAATTCGGTTTGAATTCATACACTACATTTTGGACATCATCTAATTATTCATTAAACTAAATCAATTAATCAATTTCGAGGGAAACTTTTATTTAATTAACTATACCTTTATACGAAGTATTTTACATCTAAATGGAAACGTTACATTAAATTCTAAATTCAAAGTTTCTAAAATTCAATATTTTGGTTGTGATGGGTATTTAAACATTTTCTTTCATTAAATATATCCACATTATTAAACTTTACCTTTTTCAAATGAACGACAGTGAAGTGATACTTATGATAAATAAATATATATATATATATTTATTTATCTATTATTCTATTTTATATATATATATTTTATTTATATATATATATATATATTTATTTATCATAAGTATCACTTCACTGTCGTTCATTTGAAAAAGGTAAAGTTTAATAATGTGGATATATTTAATGAAAGAAAATGTTTAAAGAAAATGTTAAAGAAAATGTATATATATATATATATATATATATATATATATATATATATATATATATATATATATATATATATATATATATATATATATATATATTAAGTAGACTTACAATTAAACAACAAAAAACCTTAAGCAATTAAATTAGCATGCTTTAAAAACAAAAAACACTGAACTCTCATAATGATAATGAGATAGCAAATAAGAAAATTAGGAAAAAACTTGAACTGTAATAATACCGACAATTTTTAATAACCAGCAATGGTTTATTTGAGCAGATTTCATTTTGTTCAAATACATAAACTCAATCAATTATATGTATTTAAGTACAATACATTTCCATCTTCTTAATCCTTATTTCCAAATTAATGCATCCTTAACTCTTAGAAGATCGTACTTAAAATTATTGCGTAGATGTATTTCAATGTCACATATTGTATTTAGTACTTCACATTTGTGGTTTGTATTCCTCTTTTTTTCTTTATTTAGTTTTCAATTATTTATTCCATACTTAAAAAATTATGTTTTAGTTTAGAAAGTTGTATCAAAGTTATAATTTTTTAATCAAAAAAAAAAAAATATTGGTCACGGAAAGCATCAAAATTAAAAAACTTAAAACGAGATCCAAAGTTTAGGCTTAAATAATAAAACAACATACAATAAACCGAAATCACACTGGATAGATATGAATGCTAACTGTCTGCACTTTTAATAATATCTCTTTCAAATTTAAATTTCTGAAAAAAATTAGTTGAAAATTTGTGTAGGCATAATTTATAAATTTAAAATAGGCATTTGACTGTTTGTGTTTTTCTGAAAAAGATACTGGAATTACAAGTTCAACTTATAACTTTTCAACTTTTCGATGCTCTTTTAAAATTAATTAAAAGGTTTTATTTGTGTGTATTTTGCAGCTCTTACTCACCATGACATTACAAAAGGCTCTAGTTATAACTGAAACATGTATCAAAGGTCAAATTTTGCCTACCACATCTATTATAAGCACAAAAAACTCATGTTTTAAGAACGCTGTCCCGTTATAAACAAATCTCTGGATTTTAAAGTTTTTTATGTGTTTTGGTAAAAATTATGTATTGATTCAAGGATCAACCTTTTCCCATATGCCTTTTAGAATACTACAACGTTTCAAATTAATATAAGGTTATGCTTGTGTATTTTGCAGCTCTTCCAACCAGTTGTCATTACGAAGGTACTCGTTATGGTTGTAACATAGGTATAGGTTGTATATTTCAAGGTCAGCGTCCTGTCGATTTATGTAATGGAGGTCTTTTATGGAGTTGTTGTGTTCCAAGGAGTGTGGTGCCATCTCTTATCAATCTTGTGAACGAACCTGGTAAGTTGTTTGAATTTAACATTTCCTATTAGGCCAGTGTTTCTCAAAATGTTCATAAAATATATTAGGTTTTAGTTTCAATATGCTTTCATCAAGCAATAATATTTTCATATTAATATTTTTAAAGAATAGAATGATCCATTAAGTGCTTTCCACAAAAGACAACAAGAATTACATTTATGTAGAAAACCACTATAGTTTTTAAAATGTCGTTTCTTACGAATGTATATAGCATAGTTACGGTGCCAAAATTTTAGTAAGTAGTTTGATTTTAATTTTCTCTTTTAAAAGTAAAACTTCTTTTACAAAGGCATAATCATAAAAGTTTGGTCTCTAAAAGTTAAGTAGGTAAGTAGAGGGGAAAGTAACACTCCTTTTAGACCAACTTAGTGGCTTAATATTATCACATTCAGTGGCGGATTTAAGAGAAGCTCAAAGGGTGCAACCTCATCCTGTTATACACAGGGTAATTTATTTTGTAGTGTAGTTTCACTTGCAAATCGGAATTCTATGTAGAAATCGAAATTTCTGTAATTTTTCAAAACGTAAATATTTGCCTAGTATTAAGATTGATCATGACAAATTATTTAAACAAACTAACACTTTTTTTTTTTTTTTTTTTTTTTTGCTTGATCCTGTCCTCATTAAGATTTAGCATTGAGGACGCTCAATTGGGATTCTCATTATTGGCCCGTAGAAGGTAGCTGATTGAAGGTACCTGAAGGGGGAGGGAGGGCGGAGAGGGGGGGGGGGACTTCATCTGCAATATAGGGCGCGTTTGCAACATCTCGCAACTACAAAATTCGTCATATTTTGGTTCTATTTTTTTCATCAATGAATGAGAAAGAGTAGATGAAAGAGTAACACGTTGTTGTAGATGTAATTAGAATTCTGCATGCCCCTCTGGGCCATACTCTAATAAATTACTAAGAAAAATATGCAGGGTCAAATTTTAATTGATTCCATTCAACTCTAATGGATTATAAGAAATAACTCTTTTATCAATAAAGGATTCCATGGTAAGAAACCCATTATATATTATTGTGCAGCTCGGGATATTCTTATGCGACAATAAAAACGCAGCACTCAAATCAAAAATATATTTGAAAAATAATTATTTCTATACAGTAACCCCTCGTTATATCTCGCCTCAGTATATCGCGCATTCGGATAAATCGCGCATTTCCTATGTCTCCTCTTTTTTGATTTCCCGTTATCATATCGCTCGATATATCGCGCATTTTGCTAGTCTCCCGAGAAGCGCTATATATCGAGGGGCTACTGTATACACATTCATGTGTGTCTAAATATATAATGCACAGATGTGTGGCCACTTTGGGAATCATTTATATATCTGCCTTTCTGTCGAAAAGAAAAAAGGAAAGAAAAAAGGATTGTATAATTCAAAATCCACAAAAACCTTTAAATATAGAAAATCTATTTCTTGAATCTTTTAGTTTAGTTTTCAAAAATGTGATTTTTCTATAATTACTTTTTTAAGTTAAATGACAATTAAAAATGGGAAAATATATTTCCCATGTGATATTTGCAAAACATTTTATCAGTAACATATCTAAAATAATAAGGGAGGCAATTCCTTCTTAACTCCGAACTCCGAAACGAAATAACAGAAAAAAGAAAAAGCTAAGAATATTGAAGACTATGAATAGTTTTTAGAAGATCACTTTAACCGATCAAACTATCCTATAATCTAAGAAATTATTGAAAAATTGTTTAATATTTAATATTAAAATATCTGTCTAAGAATAGTTATATTTTACGGTCTCAGCTTAGTATGCCAAACGCTCAGTTTTCAATTTCTGCCCGACCATTTTGCGTAATAGTTATATTTTTTAAAATTTGCTTCAATACAAAATTTTTGGATGCACATTTTTCAAGTAATTTTAAAATCTGGTTAAGTTAATCATTAATTTTAATTAATTTACAAGAAATTGTTAATTTTAAATGAAACATTATTTGGAAATTTCGTGCAGGTAAAATGTAATTATTCTTTAAATATGCTAATCAATGATTGAGATGAATGAAAGAGCAGTGAGTTCGTATAATATACAATACTATCGTAAATTACTATTGCCTAAAATTAAGCATTTATTATCATAATGCCAGGGTCATTGTATTTCAGATAAGGTGCTGCAAAATTACCCAACTTTGAAACAATCAATTTCTTGTTACAACTCACACAATCAGTATTCGGTGGGTATGAAACATTCGGAGTATCAAGGCCCGTGTTAAGCCGAGGTTTTTTGTGAATGTTCATGTGTCAAAAAACTGCCAAAAGGAAAAAAGGAAAGGAAACTGCCAACGTTTTGACGATATCACTGCCAAAAACATTACAGATTCGTGAATTGAGACCATTTATTCTAAAACCCTTCAATCGCTGCCACTGTCAACATAGCTTATTTTTGTAAAAAAAATAAATCAGTATAGGTATTGAGTATTTTGCACATAATAATGGTGAAGAGGCTCTCTTTCTTTGTGAAAAGAATAATTTTTGAGGTTTTTTTTTTACAATAATAACAGCTCAACACTTTTTTGGATGTGAACTTAACTCCCCCCCCCCCCCCACACCTCCTCCCCAATTTCCTACTGCGACCGGAAAAAGGTTCATCACACCAAATTTGAAATACACAACAAAAAGGGCTCAATTAAGGTCCTATTCATATTCGAAATTAACTCTTGCAACCCTATACTTTTTCCTAATACCTGCTTCTTATAAATCTCAGCTTTACTCCCCTTCCTTAGATAGTAAGAGATTTCAAGAAAAAGTTGTATTGTTTCTGTCTTTAAATTTTACGATTTTTCAGTACTACTTAGAATCAATTTTTTTTTAAAATTAAAATTTTACCCATACTAATACTGTCACTGAAAAGTTTTTAATTAGTAATTAAATGTTTGCATTTATAGATAATTACAGGTAGAGCAATAAAATGATATTCGAAAGGTTTGTAAATAAATGACTTTTCATATCTATACATATATATAAAATGACCTTGGGCGTGTGAGTATGTCTGTTTTTTTTTTTAAGACATCTGTTTTATTATAATATTTTTGTCTAAATTTGTTCACTTTATATTCAAAACAAGAAAGTCACTGGTTGCATAAGATTTCGAAAAACCTGTCACATCTTTCTTTCCAACCCCTAAAGCGGTATAATTATAACTTGAGATCTACTGAACCAGGATGAACCAAGTTTCTATTTTGGTTCATCCATATTATTGGGAACACAATTTCATGCTGATGTTTTGAGTATAAATTGGCGATATCGAGGATAAAAAGTGTAAAGGGCTAATGTTCATATCTTGAAATCAAAATAAATTTGTTCCGAGTTGTAACGGGCAATGCTGGCAACAACCATTTGAGCCTGGGAAAAGTTGGGCAGTTCAGATAGTTTACAATAAATTTATTTCTAGTTTTTCACTTTATTAAAATTTTTAAGTAAGATATAAATAATTTTAGATTTTCCTCATCCAATATTTTCTCCACCTTCACCCTCATTTATTGTAAATGAAATATCTTTACAAATAACATAATTATGTAATGCAATTACTTAAGAATATTAATATAAACATGTAAAGTACATATGTCACAAATAGTAGTTCATTATATAATTTCAGAACCATATAGAGGTTACAAAGAAAATTCTCTCCAGAAAATATAAGAGGGTATAAAGAGCTACAGGTTCTTTCAAAAAGGACTCCCTAACTTTTAAATGGCATAACTATGAAACTGTGAGAGACCAAAAGAAGAGACAAACAGCAAGTTTGGAATTTTAAATACACTAGTGTTGCAAAAAGAGTTATAGTATTGAAATGTGAAACATAATGTTGTAAAATCTGAATATAGTGGAATGAGTTCAACATTTTCTTATGAAAAAGGACCTTATGATCCCTTTACTGGATAGTGCAGTTTTACAGGATATAGTGGTTTTGAAAGACACACAGACGGGTTTTTAGACACACAGACGGGAAAGACACACAGACGAGGTTTTTTTTTTATCACCAGATTTGTGTATTGACTAATCCGTCTAAATGAAACGGACCTCATCAGTAATCCCCATGCAGCTATTATCAAATTTACCCCCATCAATCATTTTACAAACTAACCTATTTAAAATTCCATATCTGTCCATACAGCATATTACTTGTCTCTTGTTTCTGTCAACTACTGTTTCGCAGTTATTTCTTTCAAAATTAGTAATTTGACAAATAAATATCTGGGATATATTCAAAAGCTCTTTTAATTCTGAAAATGCCTTAGGTTTGTTTTATGTCAAATCAAAACCCAACACCTTCAGAATTGAATAAAATTTTGCTCACTTGTTAGATCCACAAAGAAAAAAAAATGGCCAATATTAGGTTTGGATATCGTTTAATTTCTGAAATACGGACCTTTAAAAATGGTCCAAATGGGACAAACTTCGAATATCTTCCTTTATAAATGTGCACATATATATGTCCCTAATTATCATATAATTTTGATTTTGGTACCAAAAAAAAAGACAAAAATTTGAGCTTTCTAAGGATAAGGGTTTGCATTTAAATATATAGCTTGGAATCCCATAGCGGTCCCAAAATAAATCCAACAGATTTTAGCAGAGAATTAATAAATGAAATATATAAATATATATATATATATATATATATATATATATATAAAGAACATATATATTTAAAAAAATAAGATATCGAAGAGTCAAATATCTTTATGAGATATCGAAGGTCAAAGGTCAAATTGCTTGACCTTAATTTTTTTTTTTTTTTTTTTTTTGAAACTATGTAAAAATGATACATCATAAAAAAGGCCAAATCTTTACCCTTTTCTTTGGCACCAAAAGCAATGTTATATGATAATAAGGGAAAAAATTATGTGCAAATTTGTAAAGCAAGAAATGCAAAAGTTGACCCTTTTGAATCTCCGCATTTCAAAAATCAAGCGATAATACTGGCCTTTTTTTCTCTCTATTAATTCAACAAGTGATCAAAATTTTATAAAATCCTGAAGAGCTCGGGTTGAAAATACTACTTTTTTTGTGTTATGGATAAGGAATGACCCTTTACGTCTTTACCCTCTGCGCTTCACATTGGGCCAACCTGAGAAAATTAGGCTCTCTAGAGATAATCTATAGGGAATTTTTGTTATTTATAAATACTACTCGAGTAATTGGGGCTTTAAGTTCAGGAATATAATAATAGGCTAATGGGATATTGAAAGTCAATGTGTCCCAAATGTGTCACTTTCGGTCCAAATAGTATTCTGATCCAGTTTTTAAGTTATTGTCTAACTAATCGAATGAGTGCTTTTGGCATGTTTACATTTACTCTTCTTCAGCACATACATAACGCACGTAGTGATTATGATTAGCATATGTACATATGTTATTTTGAAGCAAAGTTGAAAAAACACTGGCCTAAATATAAAGCGTTAATATTAATCAATAATTTAGCCTGTGAGAGACTACACTACAGATGATTTTCACTTTTACAATCCTCCTAGCAGGCTGTTTCCGTAAGTACAATTTTTCTCTGAGTTCAATGCTGAGTAAATTGGAAGGGGAAACTCATAGAAGGTTAGTTAAGTTTAACTTAAATGTTTACATTAGTTTCTTTGAATTCGTTTTAATTTAGAAGTTACATTTTATAAATGTTTTTTTTTTTTTAACCCACACATTTTTATGGCGGACTTGTCACTTCAATACGTTAAAGATGAGTTTCCAATTTAGATGATAAAACTATTTGTGTCTAGGAGATAACTACCCAAGTACCCATCCTTGAAATAGATTCACTTTCAAAGTGGGGCGGGAGTCATTCGAGCACCCTGTATAATTCTAATCACCCTGTATCATAAATTCTTACGCCTGTAAATATGCTTTTCTATAAAACCTCTTTTTATTCATTTGCCTTGAAGAAGTTGTGTGACTATAGTTATTATATTTGCTTCCCCTTCCTCCTCCTCCACCCCAGAATCCTTAAAATAGTTAAAAATATAGTTTATCATTTTATAAAATCTAGTTTCATTAAGTATTTGGATTTCTTTTTAACTTAGTGGATAAATTCAATCAAAGTGGATATAACTGTACAAGTTATTCTGACACCCTGTGTAATTCTAAGCCTGATCATCAATTCTTAAAAAATAACTTACGCCTGTAAATATACTTTTCCATAAAACGTCTTTTTATTCATTCACCTTGAAGTAGTTGTGTGACTACAGTTATTATATTTTCTCTTTCCCAGAATCCTTAAAATAGTTTAAATATACAATTTATTATTTTATAAAATCTAGTCTACTGGTATAGAGGTACTAAGCCGGGTCTTCCTTTAGCCCTCACATGTGACAGAAAATCATGTACCAACTTCTCGCGCCAAGCCAGCGGCCATCTTAAATGTCTAACCTTCTTAAATGGTAAAAAAAAAAAAAAAATTACTCTTTGCCCCACCAACACCAGGCCTCAGATGAACTTATCCTGGACTGTTTGAGTCTCCTTTGGGAGGAAATTTTTTCTTCTCCCCATCTCGTCATAGACTTTTTGTTAGTCAACGGATTCCTAGACCTGGTCTGACTCCATCAGACTGGGTTGGAGATTAGAAACAACAACATAAAATCTAGTTTTACTAGGTATTTGGATTTCTTTTTAACTTAGTGGAAAAATTCAATCATTGTGGGTATAATTACTACGCGAGTTATCCTGACACCCTGTATAATTCTAAGACAGTTGATTATCAATTCTTAAAATATGATTTAAGCCTGTAAATATGTTTTTCCAAGAAACCTCTTCTTAATAATTTAAATTGAAGTAGTCGCGTGACTGATTATTTTATTTTTCTGCGAAATCTCTTAAAATAGTGAAATAATATAGTTGATTAATTTATTAAATCTAGTTTCAATAGGCAATTTGATTTCTTTTAAAACTTAGGATTTTTCCACTATCTTGCTAAACTTGAAAAGGCCTTTAATTAAATGAAGATTGACTTTTTCACTAAAAGGAAAACAAATAAAAATAAATAGAAATTAAATTTAATAAAATTATAAACTACATAGACATAATTTCACTAGGTTTTAAGAAATCAAATAAAATTATTATTTGAAAAAGACAGTACATTGAAATGAATCAGATCAAAATACGCTTTTTAAGTTATGCTATGTTCAATTCTAGCTAAGCACTCTTGTCACTTGACATTTTAATTATATATTTTAAAAATAGGATGGCATCAATTTTCTCACAGACAAAAAGAATAACTGTATCGATCAAATGTTTTCCTTAAAAATAAAAAGATATTCAGAGTAAATTGGATGTAGAATCAAACTTCAATGCTTACATAATAATAACAACAATTTTTGAAGAATGAATATAATTAGTGTTATTTAAATCAATCATAAAATATAAATTAAGCTTGATAATCAATAAATATACTCTTACCTCAGTAAGTTTATCAATTTGTAGTATACAATTTTTTTGCAATTTGCCATTCAGTAATGAGCTTATGAATATGGAAAAAGCTTGAAGGCAAAGGTAGATTAATTTACTACTCAAATGATTGATGGATTATTTTCACGGTACTAAATTAAAAAATATACAATTTGAACATAATTATTAAAAGATCACCATTTGAGATGATTAATTATGGAAGTAATTATTTTAACCAATGATGCATTTAAGACTAGTTTCATTAAACGCAACAAAATATGTTTTGATGCAAGAAGCAACCTTTATTAAAGTTTCGTGCATTTTTAATTAGTCCGTTGAACTTTCTTTAAGCCTGTTTATGCACATATTTATAAGATTTAAACACACAAAGTTACAACTTTTCTTTTTTCAATATTGATCATTATTAATATTTAATTTCACATAAATAGTCTAAATTTGTTTTGCACAAAGGAGGTACACTTAAATATGCGTGCCAGTAGCTTTACAATTTTTTATTTTTTTTTATTTTCCAGATAACTGAATATCTATCATTTTTCTAATCATTAAGTACCTTGTAGAATAAATGAAAACAGCTTTGTCACACACAATCTTCAGATAACTGAATATCTCTCATTTTTCTGGATACCCAGGGCATGCCAAGATAAATAAAAATAGCAATGTTAAACCTTGGAAAATTCCCTACATTTCGAAACATTTTCCTCCATACGGAATCAGAAGTACTCGCGAAAATTACGAACACATATTTCAGTTTTTCTAGATTTCCAGGGAATTCTAGGATAAATAAAAATAATGTTAAACATTGAAAAATTCCCTACATGTCGAAATATTTTTCTCCATACAGAATCAGAAGTTCTCGCGAAAATTCTGAACGCATATTCCCATTTTTCTAGATTTCGAGGGAATTCTGGGATAAATAAAAATAATGTTAAACCTTGTAAAATGCCCTAAATGACGAAACATTTTCCTCCATACGGAATCAGTTGTTCTCTAAAAAATAACGAACACATAAACATACACTCGACGAATATTAAATTTCTTTTTATAAAAAAGGAAGTTGGTTAACGTGAAAATATTAATTGTTCAAACGTCTTGCTGAAATATTTTAAGCTGACGAATTATAAAATAAGTTTACAAGGAGTTATTCGAAAATGAAGGACTTCAAGAGATTTTAATTGAAAATAAAAGTAACGTATAGCTATATTTGTTAGCAAATAAAAAATCAGGGAGAAACAAAAGGATTAATTAAACTATACTGAAAAGCGATATTAAAAGCGTAAAGAAAATTAACTAGCAAAAAAGTTGATTGCATTATTTCTAAAACTAAATTAACAAATGCAATAAAAATTAATTCTAGAATCAGGCTGAGGTTTTAGTGTTAAGTTTTTGCTCTACCTTGTTTCTATAGATAGATAAACGTTAGGCGTACAATATTAAGGATAGTGGTTGGTTGTATTATGGATTTTCTATCGAGAGAAACTTTCGAGTACTATACAGCACCGGAACATTACATAATTAGATATCTATGTATAAAGGGAAGATGCCACCCGGAAGGCCTTTCAAGGTAAAATAGCCCCACATAAACCTTCTTAAGGATAAAATTAAATTGACGGAAAAGTAAAAGGTTATTTTTAATAAATTTTAACTCAATTGGCGAATAACTAAACGTTCATTAAATCCCTTTCGTATATTATTTTACTTTCAAAATATATATTTGATTAATATAGACATTTGAATAACAACTTCACTATTGTAAAAACTTTTTGTTAAAATTTATTCAGGAAGAAATAAAATGAAAGGCATCTATGTAATACTTCTTATCTTCTTATTCATTTATTCATTAAAAACTTATATATATGTTAAAAAGAAATCTTTCTTATTTCCGAAGCAAGTGGGAAGAGAAATGTTTTTAAAAATAGATATTTAAGGTTTTTTTTTTTTTTTTTTTTTTTTTTTTTTGAAACTCAGCATTAAAGAAATTAGTACGACAAAAGAAAGAAATGAAATAGATACTAACATCCAGAAAATTGTAATTTGTTGATGTGTTTCGTAACTATATTTAAAAATGTAGAAAAAAAAAACGAAAGGTGAATTGTGTTTTAACGACTCAACATTTTTCAAATGTATTTTTATCGTTTCTACTACAGAAATTTAATTATTTACATTTTTCTACTATTTTGCAAATTTAGAATAATAATAAATTATTAGACTAATATAAAATTATTAGACACATAATAAAATATTAGATAAATAATAAATTATTAGATTTTTAATAAATTATTAGATAAATAATAAATTATTAGACTAATAATTAATTAGAGGCTAACCCTAAATTATTAGACTTATACAAAATATTAAGTTATTAAAATTTCTTTCCTAGTATATTTTTTAATTGATTTTTTATTTTAAATATATCCTTTTCTTCAATTATATCTAATAGCTAGTTTTTAAATGTGATTAGGGTTTTTAAGATGTTCCAAGGTTTCTTTTCAAACAATTAATACAAATTTGGGACTGGTTGTCAAGAGGAGTGCAATGTTGGCATAAGTTAGGTCATCACATAACGGTGCACGTTTTTACATAAGTTAGGAACGAATACAAATAACTATATAACTAAACTGTCAATTTAAAAAAGACTGAAAAAATACTTGAACTCAGTCCGAAAAGTGAAGTTAAGTATGAATTGTCGCTATCAGAATTAATACCTAAATCTCACAGTATTTAAAATAATTACTGTTTTTCCAACTATGAGATTCAATTCATAAACTATGATTCTTTATTGCAATCATAAAAAAAAAAATAGAATTTCTCATGTTTTAATGGTAGAATTTAAATATCTTTAAATTTCCTATTAATTAAAATTGAAAACGTTAAACTGGGTTTTGATAACTTTTTACAATGAGCACAGTGTGTGGGGATAACCATAATAGTATTATAGTCTTCACATAATATTAGTAATCAAAATAGTACCAGTAATTACAGAAGTATTTTATCTGAAATATTATCAAATAGAATGAAAATTGAGGAGCTAGTTAGTTAAGGAATTGATTAAACTAACTGACGATATCGTCGTTTATGACATAAAATATTAATATTAACGCACAGAAACAAAGTTTTTACCATAAATTTTTTATTTGCATTGTCAATTACGTTCAATTGCAACTTATTTAGGCAATTTAAAGATCAAAGCGAGTTTTCATAGTGAACTATGAAGAAAATTATAAATTCCAAGCCATTATCTAACTTTATGCCTCAAGAGTGCATTCTCATTACCAACGAATCTATCTGTCAAATTTCAACTGGATTGGATGACGAAAAGTGGATTAATTATACCTCCACATATTTGCGAACAAACAAAATCAAAGTTAATTATAAAGGATTTTAAAAAAAAAGAAAACAACTGAAGAGAATTTCACCAGGTTAAAGAATACATACGCAAGGGTTGAATGCCCTTAGTTTGAGATTGCACACAACCCCATGTATAAACAGATTCCAACTTCACATTCCGCCGCAACTTTTCAAGGAAAAAAGGCAAAACCACACCTGAACTTGCACTTCATCAAATGCTGCCTTAAAAGGGTTGCTAGACAGCATTTTAAGTACTTGAGAACGACAAAGACAAACACACAAAGACCACACACTGCGTTGCGGTTTTCAAAACAAGTGTTAAAGAAAAAGTGAACACAAAAAATTATTTGCTTATATAATACACAGCTGTGGGATGTTTTTTTTTTTTTTTGTTTTTTTTTTCTTTCCCCCTTTTGCAATAATGTTTTAATTTTTTTTTTAATCTTTGTAAGAAAATTGGAAAAAAAATATATTGGAATGTTCTTTCTTAACTGCCTCAATAATACTGTTCGATCTTGATTTTTAAAAATAATGTGTCTGAAATACTGTGAGATGACGAAATAAACAACTATTTCAGTAGCTTCATAAAAGATCCATTTCAAGATCCACACCTCGAAATTGAAGGTTTCTAATTAACTTTGAACGTTCCCTAGTAACTTAATTTTTCATCAAAAACTTGCTCAAAATTTCGTTTCATTAGTTCCCTTAATCTTTATAATTCAACATTTCGAGAAATTTCTCGCAACATTTTTTAAATGTTACTTGAAAGATGGCGATAATACAGATTAATAATTTAAGCCATAAAACGTATTAATGCGTCATTTACGATCATAAAATAAAGTTGAAATGTAAAGCAACTATAGAAACTACTGCATCACAAAATATAATTAAAATCTATTTACTTAAGTGAATCGTAACGAAGGTGAAAAACACATGTTAAAATTCAATTACGAAAATAAAATCTCTATTATTTGCAAGTATTATTATCTCAGTTATTAGCAAATAGATTAGAAAGCCAAAAGGGAAGCTAAAAGTGATATGTTTAGCAAAATGGCAAAAGTGCAATAACACTAAAGTGAATATTCCAGTAAAACTAATTTATTTGTTACTAGCACTTTGAGATCTAAAATCAGAACAGATAACTTTCATGAGGTCAACAAGTTGAACGTGTTTGTCATTTTAATACTCGTGTAATCTGGATTACGAAGTCATTCAACTTATGTTTGTCAAATCGTATCCTACTTGTTCTAACAATCTATTAAAAATCAGTTTTTAATTCTTAACCCATATTTAAACACCACAAAGATAATTCTGCAAGTAAACATAGTGCTCCAACTAAGATAAGATTAAGTCCTAAAAACTACTGGACAGTACAAAGACATATTTCACTGAAATCTACATGAGTTAGAGGAGTTCATATTCAGGACGCTCCATTCTACATTAATTCTTGGACATCCTTCATTGACCTTTAAATCGCTAGTTTGAACCGAGAGAGAAAAAAATATGCAAAATGGCTGAGGGAAAAATAAAATGAATTCAAGACATGAACGATGATGTTGATGCAAGTAACGTCCCTATTAACATAGCTGTCTAAAATGTCCTGAATATTAAGTAGAATACTCTTAAAAAGTAAAAAAAATAAATTATATAGGGTTTTGATCATGCGAATGAAAGACCATCGACATAATAAACATTTTTAATTTGAGGCCTAATACTTATTGAAATCAACTTTCAAAAATTTTAATTTTTAAAAAAAAGTTTTGTTTCGCACATAGCCTCTTTATTTTTAGGTTTTTGATAATTGATTTTTTTTATAAATCTACTAATTTTTTATTATTTGGTTTGAATTAAGATTGAAAAACTTTTAACCTCAAACTAATTAAAATTGCTAGAAACATATTTTACATTATGAAGGGTGTTATGGATTATGCAGGGTCTTTCAGGAAGAATGTCTTAACTTTGAAATGATATAATTAAAAAACAGTGAGAGACAGAAAAAAAAGGGACGAGTGGAATGTTGGGTAGACAAGTATAAAACTTTAAATACACAGGTTGTATTTGAATGAATTCATCAATAAACAAAACTTGTCCAGTATGGGGTACTGAAAACACGTCTGTGTGTTTTGCAAAATCCCTGCATTCTACAAAAGTGACCGTTTGGCTGCACTATCTAGCAAAGTGATAATAGGGTACTTTTTTTTCTGAGGGAAATAATAAACTCGTGCCGCTATATTCAGATTTTACATAATTTTTTTACATTTCGATATCGTAAATTTTTTTTCAAACTGGTGTGATTAAAATTACATACCTTTCAATCCAACGTATCACTTGTCTCTTTTTTATGATTCTGACTGTTGCACAGTTACGTCATTTCAAAATTAGGGAATCCTTTCTGAAAAATCACAGTTTTCATTGGAGAAATAACAATGAATTGTTAAGTTAAAAATAAATCTGAAAGATTAAAAAATTATCAGATTAAAAAAATTCTTCCGTTCCCATTTTATTTTTAATCTCCCAGGTGCAGTATTATTCCACTTTTGATTTTTCTAGCGTACAGACATCGATTTGATTCCTATACATGCTGTTATTTTTTTTTTTTTTTTTTTTACCTGAATGACCGTAGGTTTTAACTTACATTTAAAAGATATTGTTCAGGGAAACAATTTACTTTTGATATATTTACTAAGTATTTTAAAAACATGTATCTACGGAAAGACGTCTTTGCCAAACCATGAGTACAAAAGAATCATCGGGGCATTGTGAGAAAATTTTTTTTTAGTTGAGTACTTATGTTTTCCACTTAACTACCACGCTTCGTCAAAATTAGTTGCATAACATTTTTCATCAACTTTTCGAATTAAGTTCCATCTAAAACTGAATATCGTAATGTCCTACAACAATTTTCGTTTGAATGAGTTTTTTGTTACTTAGGATTTATAAAATTAAAAATTGCTATATTCTTTATTTTGCAGTCAAATAATGTCATATTGAGTAATGTAACTCTATTCCAGCAGAAAAAGTTTAGAAATGTCATAGATTATAGATCACTTCCTTATATTAAATCATTCCTAAGTAAATCAAACATTATCCTGCAAATATATACGTATTTGAATGACGACTCTAATAAAAGTTGTTTTTATGTAAATTGGGTGTATCAATAGGCCATGAATTATAAAAAATAATTTAAATTTCCTATTGAGAAACACATTTAACGGATGGTTTGAAAAGTGGGAATTTCTTTATCCGCATTTAGACTTTTTTAGTATTTCATACTCTGAAGGTAAAATTTAAAAAAGAATAACACTTTTAAAAGCTGATGGTTTAAAGCAAAAAGGTTAATTTACTGGCGCACTTTGAATGATCTAGATGAATATATTTATAAAAGTAGACTATAAATATTCGAATCAGAAACGAAGTTTTTTTTTATTATTATTATTATTTAATTCCAAGAAATTTAAAATTTGTAGTTATGAAAAATAAATTATTGTTATAACTGTAATGTGGAATCAATCAATAAGAGAATATTAAATACTGTTTTAAGTATGTTGCTAGTTATGAATTTGTATAATAAAATTATGTAATAAAACTTCGACAAATGTATCCTTCATTTGGTGTACTTAATCACTTTAGTTTCTAAGAAATTGATTTATTATTATTTTAATAATATTCAAGTGACGATAACATGGAAATTGATGAGATTGCCATCAAAATATGCACACACAACATATCGCACCCTTGCTACAAAAGTGACATAACTTAAAATTCTTCATATTTCAGTAAAAGGGTGAACAGAATCCCAGACTACATATACTTGAATCTTGAAGAATGGCATAAGTCAGTTTAAACTTGAATTCAAATTGAAAACAATCTAGTGCCCTTTCACTAGCTTCAAGTACATGCCGTCTGTGATATTATACAAACTTTAATTCAAAATAAAGAATCTTGAGCTGTGCCACCTTTATAGCAAGGGTACGATACGGGGTGGTCGTTAAGTCAGTACCTATTTGTAACAATGAATATTTCAGTGTGTAAACAACCTATCACTGTTTTATTTCCATTGAATACATAATTAAGGTGTACCATTTGGTTATTAAGTTACATTTCAACGTATGCACCAGCAGTTTACCCGCAACTTGGCACCCACCATTGAAATTGTCATCCAACAAATGGATTGGACCGACAGAATGGCCTGTACGCAGCCCCAATCTAATCTCATGCGACTTCTTTTATTGGGGTTGGGCTAAGGAATAAGTGTACAAGTTAAAACCAAGGGATATTAACAGCCTTGAACAAAGTATCCGTGAAGTATTTGCAAATGTTTCAGTTGAGATGCTAAGAAGAGCTGTGGATTCTGTTCTAAAAAGATTCCAGAAATGTGTGAAAAATGCGGGTGCATAAGTTGAAATGTAACTTAATAACCAAATGGTACACCTTAATAATGTATTCAATGGAAATAAAACTGTAACAGGTTGTTTACTCTTTGAAATATCCATTATCACAAATAGGTACTGAATTTACAACCACCCTGCATGACCATACCATTTAATTTCAATAGCTGATATTGTTAATGAACGGTAGCAGAAAACTGTTTCTTTTACTCGCAAAAAAAAAAAAATCATTAACAAACTGTCAATAATTTTTTTTTATGTTTTACTTCACAAGTGTACTGTGATCAGCACATTCAACTTTGATTTCTAATCGGAAATATCATTAACTTTTTGAAAATATTGCATTGTTTTGTTTGTTTTATCACAACAAAAAAAATTATATTTTATTATGTTTTTTAGAATGTGGCAGAAGTCATATGAGAGATAGTAAAATTGTGGGAGGAGAAGATGCAAATTTCGGTGAACAACCCTGGCAGGTAAGTGTAAAAATAATACATAATGCATACTATTAAGTCACTGTTAATCATCAACTTCTGTCTACCCCAAGAATTGCTCCCGCCAGTTTTGTCTAGCTTTGTCTGTTTCCGTGGAAACAAGATTATAGTAGCGATCTAGCTAACCTGAGACTGAAGAAAACGCTGCAAGAATATCCAAACCGGTATTAGTACGCTCTGAATGAAAGCGAATTAAACCATTACCATACGACGTCATTAACATGTTGAGATCCACGTGAATTCGCAAGGAAATCCCCATCAGCGTGCTGGCATTGCGGTATAGCAATGCGAAATACACTACTAACAGATTGAAATTTACTCGATACAGCTGTGTAAATATATAAGAGCCATTTTTTTCGTATCGCAGTTGAAGATATTTAAGTTTAGAATGAAATGCTTGTAGACATTCATTCAACGCGTTATGCCCCAAGTCTGTTTTGTCTTGTTTATCGTTCAGCTCGCGGTCGTGGTTCCTTTTACAACAAAGCAATATGTTATGGAAAAAATGTGACACAATATGACAGAGCAATGGCTAGAAAAAATACAGAGTCGTCACATTTTGTGATACCTGCGAAGAACTGTTTTTATATTTACCGTGTTTCAATTGAATCCATTAAAATGCCTTAATGATATAATTCTGTAATAAATAAAAATTAGCTAATTTTTAAATAAATTTTCAATAATTACTTAAAACAATGTAAATATTTTAGTTTTATATCATATTTTACACTGTCAGCCACCGATGGCTGACAGGGCGCTCAACGTGTTCAATTCAAAGGAGAGATGTTGAGCCTTGTAGAAAGATTTGCTTAAAATCCTAATTAAATATAAGAGGCGAAACTGTATTTTTTAGGAAAAGGTGAAGGGTGGGAGGGTTGCACTTCTAAATTTCGAAAAAGTGCTTGTGGGGAAGAGGGTAGTTTCTTTGCCAAATTGTAGGTATTTTTTAAGTTAAGTTATAAAATATTTGAAATATAACAATTTCGGTAAAAATCCTTAGCTCTATTTTGTTTCTAAATCTGAAAATTGTGATCAAAATTATAACTAGAATACTTTCTATGTTAACTATTTTTATTTTTCTGCACAAATAAAATATCTTGAAATTTTCTTCTTTCAGTCTTGTTTTTATAGCGACCGTCTTCAGCAGACTAACTGGCGTCAGCTATTCTCCTGATTAACAGTTCAAACTGATAATAAATAAAATTATGTTTATCTTCATAATACTGCTTATAAATTATTAATTTTTTTTTTAGAAATGAATGTAAAAATACTTTTTACGTATTATGTGAAAGCTTTTATTTTTATTTTAACTCACAATTTTTGTAAAAATGAGTGAGTCACGGAACAGCTGTTCTTGTTCTTGATCGGCCAAAGAAAGAAGTGCGTCTGTTTTGTTTCTAACATATTTTCCCCAGGGTTCCCACGGTCATTGAAAGTCATTAAAAGTGCTTAATATTTTTGAACCTGCTTTCAAGGCCTTGAAAGTCCTTGAAAATGCTTAGTGGTCCTTAAAAGTCCTTAATTTTTTAGTATATTGTCCAACTGCAAAATTTATAAAAATACAACTCGGGCATTCTATCCCCGGGTGACCGCCACTCATCTGCACTGTATCGGAATTTTCTGACTTATTTATATTACGCATGTGCCAACTTGTAACTGTTTTGGTTGAATATACTTTGTAAAAAATGTATATATAGTCATGATGCCTGAAAACAAATTTTCAAAGGTCATTAAAAACATTAATTAGGTCCTTAAAAGTCATTGATTTTCATTCTGTGATTTGAGTGGGAACCCTGTTCCCTGAACAAGGTCATAAAGCAGCATGTATATCCCTCGGACATTCCTTAACTGTGTTTAATTTTCCTTAGTTTTATTCTTGGTGCATGTTTTTTACTTATCTACTGACGGTTCCTTTCTAAAAAGATACACAAATATAGGCAAGAATTTTGTGGGGGGGATCATGCCATTTAAAGAAACATTGATTTACCTAATAAATTACTTTAAATTAATTATCTCGATATATAAAGAGATTATTTTTATAAAAAAACTACAGTTTTATTCCGATATTGATGAAATTTTGCATACTTGATCTTTAAAACAAAATGAAGGTCACTGTCTGCATCAGATTTCGAAAGAACCCACCCATTCTCCTTTTCACCTCTAAAGGGTATAATCATATCGTACCCTTGCTGAAAAAGACAAAACTCAAAATTCATCATTTTTTGGGTCACAACTCAAAATTCCTTATTTAAAGTGTGTACATACGCGTAGCCTAAATGTACTTGAAACTGATTGAACGTCACAAAATCATTTTCAAATTGAAACTGACTTGTGCCATTCAAGTCCACAGAGTCTGTGATTCTGTAAACACTTTAACTCAAAAATGAAGAATTTTGAAGTATGTCACTTTTGAAGCAAAAATGCGATATCTTGAGCATTAAAGGGATGATCTTAACTTGAATGATTGAACCAACTTGAACCGGTTTCTTTTCTATAGATATTTTGATTATTCCAGATTATCAGGAACGACATTTCATTCAGATGTTTTGTGGCTAACTTTTTGAAAGCAAGTTATCTGCATACTTTCTGTATGCATATAACTCGCAATCGACTGAACCAGTTTGAACCAGGTTGTACGGAGCAATAACCGATGTTTTAGTTGGTATTTTATAAATAAAATTGTTTTCATTGGTAATTATTTGAAGATACAGCAATTTAGATAGGAAAAAAATTACATGGAGGATGGCACTTAATTATTTACAGTCAAACCCCGTTAACGCGAAATCGCTTAACACGAAATCTCGCTTAAGACGAACAAAACATTTATCTTTAAAACTCTTTTTTAGATTAAGTATTCTTCCTTATTTGAGACGAAATTTACAATTGTTGCGAAATCATTCCTCAAGCTGAAGTCTCGTAAAACAGGAAAAATTCCAGAGTGATCAAATTTCAAAGCAATCGCTATGAAATTAATTGATACCGGCACGAATTTGGATGGCATCCCTCTGTAAACTGATTTTGTGACATCACTTGCCCCTCCTGTATCCAACACTAAGATTAGAAACTAAACTCATTCACCTCTTCAATTTGAATCTTGTCAATATGAATTGAACGTTATAGAAACGATATCACGTAAAGGGATCATATGGTGCTTTTTCATGAAGGAAACGCGATAAACTCATTCAGCTATACTCAAGTTTGGTAACAATTTATTGTTATCATATATTTCAATATTATAACTAATTTTAAAAATAGGTGTATTTAAAATTCCATACCTGTCTTTACAATGCACTACTTGTGTCTTCTTCCTGTCTCTCAGTCGTATAATTTCAAAGTTAGATAGTCTTTTCTGAAAGACTCTGCAATTGAGAAATATTTTAATTTAAAATGTAAGGTATAAAAATTAATGTAAGGAGGATCTCTAAAAATTATTTCTTTTACAGGTGGCAATTGTAAAGCAATCATTTCTATATAGAAAAATTTCATGTGGTGGAGCTCTCATTAACAGGCAATGGGTTGTAACAGCAGCGCATTGTGTTGCAAGGTTAGTATTAAATTACACAACTGAACTTTAAAAAAATTCATGAATATTTATACATTAATCTAAATATTTTAAAACTTCAAATATGTTTACATGTTTTGAAAATTATTTTTAAATGCATGTGTCAAATTCTATCACTAAGGATTTTATTTCATTGTAAAAATTAATTGCTGTAAACTAACGTGCATCAAAATAGCATTGGTGATAAAAGGTTTAACTTTAATAATATAACCCATAAAAACATTTTTTTTCCTATAAATCCTTTATATATTTGCATCTAATTTTAAATATTCAAAACATTTCTATCAGTAAAATATGCAGCAAACTACGTTTCAAAATTTATTTTATCAAAACTGAATGTGAATTTATTCATTCGCGTTCAAATATCTTTTATTTATTCTGATTAAAACAATTTTGGTACCAGGAAAGAGTTTCAACAATGATCGGTTGAATAAGATTTATTACTATTCCAAAACGTTTATAGAAACGTGTGTATAAGAGACCTTTTAGTAACAGTGACAACCCCCAAAATTTGATAGAATGCATTGTCAGCGACATCGAATCTGCCAAGTTTCAACCCGATCAAATGACGTCAAGTGGGTTAAATAGGCTTTTGCAGATTTGCCCGACAGCCTCACACACAAACAATAATCGAAGTTAATATAAAGGACTTAAAAATAGCTTGTTCATGCATTTCATGCTTGTGAAACTGCAGTTATTAAATATAGTAATGAGTGAGTGCACACATGTGTGGTGATTGAGACTGAAACATTTGGGAAGTGAGTATTATGAATTTACCGGTTTTTTCCTTCTATTCTTTTTAAGTGTAGGATAAACATTCAAGAGTTTTTCTATTCTAAATATTTTAAAACTGCAAACATATTTTGAAAACTATTTTTAGAATCGGGTAAATATAACTTGAGACCTTAATTAATGAATTCGTGGCAAAATAATTACTGATAAAGAATCTCTATTCAAATATATGAAAAATGTAATGCTTAAAATAGCTCGTTTACAAACCGCCTGCATATCTGCAGTTGCGATAAAAATATATTAATGATGTGTGTGTTAGTAATTTACCGTTTTTTTTTTTTTTTTTTAAACAAAGGGGTGATATTGGTGGTTAAAATCAATAATTATAAATACATAGATGTGGTATAAAGTAACTCAATTCCGTTACTTGAGAATTGAATCAGAAATTATTTAGTAAGTCATAACGTATATTTATCATTCAAAATAATTTAGAAGTTGGTTATTTGAATGAAAAAATCCATTATGTTTAAGATACATCAATAACTTTTAATGGTTTATATTATATATGAAGAGCTCAAGCTTTAGTAAATCCCAACTAAAGCAAAATATACATTGTTAATTTAATATCTTAACTTATTTATTAAATAACGTTAACACTCATTAAATAACACACAATAAAAACTCTAAATTTCCATCAATGTTTACCATCTAAACATTTAACTCTTTGAGTTGCTGACAAAACTATACTCCTTTTAATCTGTCCCTGCAAGATTAATTTATTTTAACGTACTTTTTCTCATAATCTACTACAGCTATTGGTCAGAAATGTCTGGTGAAAAACTGTAGACTTAGTTTTTCACTGAAATTAAATTTTAAATGAAATTGCGTATTTTTATATGAATACATCACTTTAATGTCAAACATCATTATCTACATAGAAAACAATATCGACAAAACTGTATCCAAATACTGAAAAATAAAGTCGTATTTAATATCAGCTAGTTGTAACGCTCAGATTCCAGTTTTGTCATATATTTAATTTACTAGAAACTGAATTATAGCAATCTGACATTAAATAGGACAGTGCTTAGAGAACAAAATTTACAAAACTGTATCTGTAGGGTCTTTCTGAAAGGATTCATTAACTTTGAAATGAGTTAACTGCGAAACAGTTTGTGACAGAAAGAAGAGACAAGTGGTAATTTGAGCAGACAGGTACGGAATTTAAATACAGTGGTTTGCAATATTAGTTACAATATTGAAATGTTGCAACAAATTGTTGTACAATCTAAATATAGCGAATTTTTTTCATCGTTTCCCATATGAAAAAGGGCTCTATGGTTCCTTTAATGGACAGTGCAGCCCAAACGGTTACATTTGCAGAATGCAGTGGTTTTGAAAGTCACACAGATGGGTTTTCAGTACCCCATATTCCCCAGTTTTGTTTATGGACGAATCCGTCCAAATGAAATTGGCCTCATTAGTAAACCATATGCAGCCGTCTTCAAATGTACTCCCATCAATAAATTGTGCAAACCACTGTATTTATAATTCCATACCCGTCAATCCAATACACCACTTGTCTCTTCTTTCTGTCTCTCATTGTTTGACAGCTATGCCATTTCAAAGTTAGAGATCTCTTTATAAAAGACTTTGAAGATAGTGTTATTTAATATTAAAGAGACGAGTTATTAAATAAATCATATGCAAAGATTAATGTGGACATTAATATTTTGGCGGGACAGTTCCGATTTTCACCTCGCTGTCCCGCTAACCTGATGTCCAGCCAAATTGTCCCGCTTTCCCATTACAGAGTCCCCCCAAAGTCCTTCTTAATAAAAACCAAAAGGTCCTCAGAATTTGAAAAATAACAGAGTAGGTAACTGATGAAGTTTCTGGAGATAGAAAAATCTGGTCATATTAGCAAAGATATAGATTTAAATGAAGAGTAAATTATACAAAAACACAAAATTAGAATATTTCAAAATTTTCAGTTCCATCTACCCTTTAACAAGCAAATTTTGTACTAGTTACCACTTTTACATATCTTCTTAGCTTAAACCAATAAAAGAGTTAGCCAATATTTTTTTTCAATTGTAGAACACAGACCTCTGGTTTACGGGTAAGAATGGGAGAGCATGACATTAAACAGACAACAGAGAAATACACTCATGAAGAAATGGCAGTAAGAAGAAAGGTAGTCAACCCAGGTTATAACCCATCTAACTACCAACATGACATTGCACTTTTACAACTGCAGCGGCCTGTTCGCTTTCGACGACATGTCATTCCTGTATGCCTGCCAATATTCGGTGAAGATTTCTCAGGACAGAAAGCTACAGTTACTGGGTGGGGTCGAACAAGATATGGTAAGTATTAAATTGAATGAAACGGTCTTTTTGTCCAAGTCTGGCAAAAGAAAATGTGCATTACATTTTCCATATTTTTATAACTGTCGTTGTCAATTAGATGTTTCACCCTGAGTATATTGCAAGCTAATATGAATAACTTTTTTTAAAACCCTTCTTTGTGGGATATATTGTCTCAATTGTATTCAACAGTGGAGAAATATATTTTATCAGTGATCAAATTACTACAAGATTATATATTTATTAGTAATACCTAGACGATTAGAACAAATAATACCGGTCAACTATACGATTTAATGGGTATATGTGTCCCATCTTTTGTGGGATATATTGTCTCAATTGCACTTAACAGTGGAATAATATATTAATTACAATATCCTAGATGATTAGAAAAAATAGTCCCAGTCGTCTATACGATTAAATGGGTATGTGTGTCCCAGTTTTTGTGGGATATATTGTCTCAATTGTATTTAACATTGGAACGATATATTTTATCAGCGATCAAATTATTACAAGATTATGTATTTATTACAAAATCCTAGACGATTGGAACAAATAGTAGCAGTCGACTACACGATTTAATGGATATATGTGTTTCACTTTTTGTGGGATATATTATCTCAATTGTATTTTAACAGTGAAATAATATATTACATCAGTGATGAAATTACTACAAGATTATACATTTATTTCAATATCCTAGATGAATAGAACAAATAGTCCCAGTCGACTATACGATTGAATGGGTTTATGTATTCCAGTTTTTATGAGAAAATTCAATCTCATTGTACTTAACAATGGAATAATATATTTCATCAGGTGATCGAATTACCTATAAGATTATATATTTATTCCAATATCCCAGATGATTAGAACAAATTCTCCCAGTTGACTATACAATTGAGACATTTTGTCTCAGAAGATTTTCAGGAAATGGAAAAAAAATGAAAAACTTTAAACTCATCGTATACTTCGCTCAGTATATCAACATTAAATTGAAAATTTAACTATGAAAAGTAATTTATCAGGCAAAAGTCTGGTCAAAAGGGTTAACTTGCCGGAAAAATATAAAAGAAGAATACAAAATATACACATTTTTTGTACAGCAAGCTTCTAGCTATCTACTTCTGCTACAGTTAAGTGTTTAACACAATAAATATGACTAAATTTTAAACTCTGTCAGAGAGCGATGTCTACAACTGTGCTAGCCCCTCTCCTTCCAACCCCGCCTCACCAACGAGAAGACATTGCCATTCTGACTGATTTGACATAAAGCGAATATACAGGTGTTCTCAGTTTAAAAATGTAACCCCAAAATAAACATCACTTGTCACAAAGAGCATAAATTCGATGGGAATCAAATCTGGCCTGTTCGAGTAGGTAGCCACTTTTATCTGTAAGTCGATATGCAAACATCAAACAAGTAACAGATTCCAATTTATTCTAAAGCTGTCAAAAATATTTTATCTTAATTAACCCTCTAGTGCATAGTGTAGCATATATTTGAGTAATAATTAATATATTTTATCACAATTTGAAATTGCAATCAATTGTACTAGTCATACTAAGATTGTTTATACCTAAAAATGTATTTCTATTTGTATGCTTTTTGTAATAAACAACAGTAACATGACCACTAATTGCATCATAAAGAACAAAAATCATGCACTGGAGGCTTAACTTACAATGAAATATAGCTTATTGGTTTTGAGATTAGTTTCTGCAATTTAAAGTGTGATAATATCGTCAAATTTCGATACAGACTTGCATAATACTTTTTAAAGTTTAGAAAAATACACATTTTAATTCAAACTAATCTCATTTAGGTGTTCGTGACTCACCTGGAATACTACAAAAAGTTGAGCTTCAAGTTATAGACCATAATGAATGCCAAGAGTGGTACAAAAGCATTGGCAGGAAAGAAACAATTTTTCCAACCATGGTTTGCGCTGGTTTTAAAGAAGGTGGAAAAGATTCTTGTCAGGTAAGCATATCAAGTCGAATTTTTTATTTTCTGTCATTAAGTAAAGTGTTAACCCCGCTTGGTTTTGACAGCTTTGAGATTATAACCATACCAATATCGCAAGTTAAAACTTGCAATATGGAAAGCTTCAATAAATTTCACATAAACCCTTACATTTTTCTTCCACAGGGAGATTCTGGTGGACCCTTGACTGCCGTCAAAAATGGAAGATCCACTCTGGTTGGACTCGTTTCTTGGGGAGTTGGATGCGCAAGACCGAAACTTCCTGGAGTCTACACAAAAATATCTGAATATACAGACTGGATTGAAAAAGTCACAAGATAAATTGATATATCTTGCTTAGCTCGTCTAAGCATATACCTGTATATATAGTTGTAAAAATGCTATGGTAGGTCACGAAAATTGTTCCAAACATGCGCTCAAAGACTATTTCGATAACGGCCAAACAGGACAACTCGTAGCTTTAGACTAAATAAACCATGTTGAGTAAATAACCCTTTTATAAATTTAAATAGCTACGAGAACCAATTTTCTGAACGAGGTTCATCCATTTAAATTTTTTTAAACCATCTAAAACTTGATACTTTTACTTGAACAAAGCCTTTACAGAGGGTAATTCGACCAGCGTGGAAGATTTAGTGTTATTATGAAATCGCAATCTGAGAAAAATACTCAAGATTCTATAAACAAAGAACCCGAGACAGTTGAAATCAAGTGCATTACTATCAAGCAGCTTTAAATTCAACTATTTCATCTCGCAAAATTTATTTTGTGTTTACTTGATCGCTTGTTAAATAAACAGTCACTCAGTCTTTACACTGCTAATTCTACATTTTCTTGGGCACAATATATGCACAATTATTGTCAACTCTGAATTTTTAAACTTTACAGAATATGGTTTATTGTATTGAATTTTCTTGGCGCAATTGCACCGAAGAACTATTAAGGTTCCTAGTTCAAGAGAAATTTCCGGGAGTTATTTTGAGAGGAATTGCCCCGTATTTCCATCGCGAATAAAATTCAGAAAAATCCATTGGGAAGCTTAATGAAACCGAGTATTCTCTTAAACAGCCATCGCATCTACTATTTCCTGGAAAACAAGAAGTGCTCGAGGACTTTACTTCAGCAAAGCAGGATCAGTGTAAAAGAAAAAAGGTTTCCGAAAGGTTTTTCAGTGGGAAAGAAGCCGAATCACTCCAAAGTTAAGAATCTATTACTTGTTGAAAATGACTAACCATAATTTTGCTTTAAATGTTCATTTAATTGGTATTGAAATTAAATGCTTCTCTGTTATCGTAACAAGTTGAATGGCTTAAACAGTCTCAAGATATTGCGAGAGGAAAAGTGCGTCATTTGCTATATAGAAGAATGGCCGACTCTTTTATAAACTAATAACGAATCAATAAATTATAAACGATTGTAAGACATTTATTTTAATCCAATATATCACAAAACGGGCAACTATACTTCCGTCTGTAGGAAAAATAGTGTTCACTTTTACGAATTCTTAGGTTCCTTAAATAATTTGCAATACTACTAAAATCAGAAAAGCGTAGAAGTAAACATTTAACACCGATATTTTATTTTCTATTGCAAAAATATATTACTCTACTTAGAAACTAAGTGAAGATATGGCTTTTTTTTTTAAAGTTTAAACGGTAGTATAAGTAGACTCGAGAATTTTTTCAGAAAACATTGGTATTCATCTTATTTTTGCGCTTTAGGATATTCTTCTAGAGCTATATGTGAAGTAACTCATTTTTGAGTATGTATATGCTATGTATAGAAACTTCCAAGTACTCATAATATTTGACACAATAAAAATGTTTCAAAATATGTGTGTATGAAATGTTACTCGATAACCATGAAATATATATTTTTCCACACATTAATCTTTTTTTATGAACTTATATTACTTTGGAAGTTTAACAAATTTAGTGGAGCAAAATGGTTTACGTAATTTGAATATTGGTAAAAAATTTTAGATATTGGCACAAATACTAGCTTTATATTCTCAATCCATTATTCAACCAGATTTATACTGACTGCGTTAAAGCCCAACATAAAAAAGGCTTAAAAGTAGAAACTAAGTTATCCAGTTAATTATAGAGTGCGTTAGTTATCCCTTTTTCAACTTTATAAAACAGATTAACCTACTGTGGGTAAAAAAGTCTCCGTGCGAAAGCCAAAGTTACAAATAAATTAGAATAATTTCTACTCTTTTACTTCATACCTCCAGTAACTACAGAAATGTGTTTAATTTGGTTTTTGAAATAAGTTTATAATAAATATCTGTTTTTACAATTCGCAACAAGTATTTAAACTGAAATATTTAGGAGATGTTGCTAAGTGCCATGCAAAAAAAGTTTTCGTACGCAGTATGAAAATAAATTCTGACGTCTTCTACTGAATACTTCCAGTAAATTTTCAAAACCTGAAGTGTACGCAAGTGTCATGAAGACATGATAGCAGCAATTGTTTAATTTTAGCCTGCTGCTGAATATCTTAAAATGGAGTTCCAAAACCTATTACCTATTCTTGAGTTGGCGATTCAGTTAAGAAATGTTGGATTATCTATGAAAAAAATTGGCGAAATCTTTAATGAATTGAAGTCTAGTACAATATATTATTGAAAGACACCGATGTGCTTCAAATTTTTGATAGAGATCGATCAGAAAAATTTTCAAAGCTAAAAAGCTTGCATTAAAGAAACATCCTTTAGCAAGGTTCAATATAATCCGCGAATAAGCGCACCTGAAGTCGCACATGGCTTAAGAATTGCTAAAAACATTGAAGACAATTCCCAAGTGACAATTTATGTGCACTGGTTAAGAGGTTTTGCGTTGGAATTTCAAGATACACGTACCTATGCTGATTTCCTTCTACATAACGTAAATTGCCTATACCAGCATATCCATACACCCCCACACCGTAACTTCTCCACCGTGTTTGACAGTTCCACATAAATTATAAGTTAACATTAGCCGATTTCGTTTTCTCTCCACCATAACTCGATTATATGACCCTTTGATATTTAATTTTAATTTATCACTAAAAAGAACTTTGCAAAGTTCATGCACTTTTTCTGTTATAGGTACTTATATAAGGCTTCTTACGGGCTGCAAGTGCATTCAAACCCACTATTTTAATAACATTTCATAACGTTTGAGATGTCACTTCAACGTTTTTTTTTTAACTTTTAAGCCATGTGCGACTTAAGGTGCACTTATTCGCAGATTTTCTTGAACCTTATTATAGGATATTTCTTTTATGCAAGCGTTATAGCTTTGAAAATTTTTATGATCAATCTCTATCCTCAAAAATTTGAAGCACATCGGTGTCTTTCAATAATATATTGTACTAGACTTTAATTCATTAAAAGATTTCGCCAATTTTTTTCATAGATAATCCAACATTTCATAACTGAATCACCAACTCACGAATAGATTTAGGAACTCCATTTTAAGACGATAAGCTACAAGCTAAAATTAAACAATTGCTGCTATTATATCTTGACACTTGCGTACACTTCAGTATTGAAAGTTTACTGCAAGTCTGTTGTGGAAAACGCCAGAATTTTCATATGGCGTACGGACAAATTTTTTGCATGGCACTTAGCAACTTCTCCAAAATATTTCAATTTAAATACTTCCTGCGTTTTGTAAAAACAGACATTATAAACTTATTTTACAGAATCGGATTAAACATATTTCAGTAGTTACTGAAGATATGAAGCAAAAGATTAGAAATTATGCTAATTTAATTGCAATTTTGGCTTCCGTACGGAGACATTCTTGAGCTCAATACTAACATTTTGAATTTACGAAGTACTCTATAACCTACAAGTTACATGAACAAATATAAAAAAAAATTTAATTCCAATAATTTACAACACCTTAGGATTTATAAGTGCATTGACAATTACAACTTCAAATAAAGATACAAATTTAAAACAAATCTAAAATTTTATACATTTTTAGTCAGCCAAGATAATTTTGCTGACTGTAAGAACTAAAAATTTGCAATGAATAATTTAAAAAGTTATCTATGTTGTTTTATTCAAATCGAAAATAGAGTATAAATGATGGTGAGTTTTGGAATACATCCCTTTTAAATAACTAGAAAACTGCCATTTTAAGTGTTTGCTTCTAAATGTTGGATAAGGTTTGAAACTTCAGCTTCAACACCAAAAGAATCTGAGGAGAAATTAAGATTGCGTTGCACGCTAAGTTCCTCCTCTGATAATTCTCGCTCTGGACTATTATTCACTTCTTGAAGTGGTAAAGAACATTGATCAACGTTTGAATCACCAATTTGGAGAGATTGCTCCAAAATTTGAAACTGCTGCACTGATGTAACTCGTGCTTCTCCAATTTGGGCCGATTGTAATCGGGCTGCTCGTAACATCTCATCTTTTGACGAGTAAGTTCCGACTACTTGCTTCTCTCCACCAAATGGAAATGACATTGGTGCTAATTGATATTCTTCATTTTGTGGAGCTACTCGAGCCTCTCCACTTTGGGGATATGGAATTGGAGTTATTCGCTCCTTTTCGACTTGATACGTATTCATCTCAGCTCTTTGAGCTTCACCTTGACTTGATTGCATTGGACCTAATCCAGCCTCTCCCCCTTGAGACAATTGTATTGGAGTTACTCGAACTTGTCCACCTTGGGGAAATTGCATAGAGGCTACTCGCAACAACTCATCTTGGGAGTCATCTACCCGATGGTCACGACTCTTAGGTATGACAATTCGATTCACTCCATTTGGTGGGGATTGTATTGATGATGCTTGATATTCGTTTTGCGGAGATTGCATTGGAACTACTCTAGCCTCTTCACCTCGGGGATTTGGAATTGGATCTATTCGCTCCTTTTCGATTTGAGGCGTATTCATTGAAGCCACTCGAGCTTCTCCTTGGCCTAATTGTATAGGAGCTACTTCAGCCACTCCACCTTGGGATGATTGCATTGGAGCTACTACTCGAACCTGTCCACCTTGGAGAAATTGCATTGAGGCTATTCGAGTTTCTTCCTCTTGGCGTGATTGCATCGGCACAACACATTGTATTCTAGCATTAGGATTCAATACGTCCGAGTTCTGCTCTGAAACCTTGTTTAGAACTAGAGAATTGGAAGTTTCTATTAGTTTTGTAGCAACCTCTAGTACTTTAGAAGCTTGTTGAAGAATTGACTGTGCCGCTTCCTCAAAGGTATCTTTCGTTTTCATAATTGAGTCTAAAAGAGATTGTGGAATTTGACTTTCCTGTGAATTGGGTCTTGGTTTTACAGTCTTGACTTGGTTTGGCTTTGCTCTATTAACATTTTCAGTTACTTTAAATTTTTGTTTCTTGATACTGTTTCTTGAATTACGACTATAATATTGTTCATTTACAATAAAATACCCTTGGATACCAACAGCTTTTTTGGAAACGGAAGATCTTTTCAATAATCCAGCTTGAAGTCCTTTTGCAATTTCTTTTCTTATAAATGTCCGCAGATTTTTAGTATGTGCGTTTTTTCTATTATCTGCAAAATACGAAACCATGCAATTTTAAATCTGAATTATACTAGAGCATCTTTCATTAAATTGATTCGAAACTAGATAGTTTCTTACAATTGTTAAATTCAGAAGCACTTTCATACTTTCTCGTATAACTCTTGATATTTCTACATTGTTTTTCAAAAATTAAGTACGTGGACAGAAAGTCAAATATTTTAAATTTTACAAGATAGCCAATCCCTTGAGTCATGAGTACACTAGGAAAAATTAAAAACATTGTAAATTTATAACGTAAAATGGTTACATTGCATAGCGTTAAAATTTATTAAGTAAAAATTTCAAAATGCCAAGCAAACTTTAGAATAGAAACCTCTCACAAAGTCCGATTGAAAACTTGAGATTCATTTTCGTTCTCAAAAGGCAAGGCTGATTTACATGCCACCAGTGCCTGGAACGCCAGACGGTAAGCTTATTGGACGGTCACTGTTACGTGTTGATCGTAATGCCAGCTTTGTTTACATGGTTCCAGCAGCTTGAATAATCCAGCCAGTGAGCGAGTGTTATGCCGCCTGTCATTGGTCATGGGAGAGCGCAGGTGAATGGTTTATGAGAGTTGACGCGACAGAAAATAGGAATGTTTTATCTACTGGAAACGTCATTCAGGTGATCACATCATGACAAAATGGCTACAACTGGAATTGGAATAATGAGCATACACTATGCTTACGCTGAAGTCACCTGATTGGCGATCTCAACTGGTACTCCAAAGGGTAACTTATGAATCAGTCTGTGGTTTAAGAACCTGTAGTAGGTTAGAGGCCATCAAATTTCACATATTAACAGATCAATCTCAACTGAATAACAAAGCGAAATTTTTGCCAATGGTTTGCAATTATTGTGCTGGAGATGTCTTGAATACAAGACATCTCCAGCACAATTAAGGAAAGGAAAGCGATTTTAAAATAAATAGTTTACCTTTGTTTACAAATAGTTTTTTTTTAACGAGAAAGAATTATTTGACCCAAGTTGAGTATTTCTTATCTAATGTTTTCTTCAAAGCCTTATTTATATTTTTTCATAGAATTTTCGATGATAATTTTGGATCGATTCTCGGATAGCTTTCTATACTTCAGGCAAATAATACTTGCAAATTTTAACAGCCACTGAAAGTTTTATAATTTGTAATAAATTCTGTAATGGCTAATCCCAAATCAAGCCCTTTACTGTTCAACTCAAAATAACTGCACGAAAAGGATCAAACTAAATGATTCAAATTTCCTTGATAGAAACGAACACGTCTTACACAAAACAAATTTCAAAACATTTATTAAAATTGCTTAAATAGTTTTTTTCTTAGTGCTCCTATCTGACCGTCCTAGGGATATCCCTCCACCATATTATCATTTATTAAAATAAAGTGTCCAACTAATTGGCTTAACGATCCGGCATCGTCCTTGGTTATCGTGAATCGTAGTCTGGCATTCATGAGTGCCAAAATATTCCAGTTTGGCGTGACACCAAATTGGAGTTCTTCCTCAAATTTTGTATCTAACATTGGAATTAAAATAAGTTTATCAAAAATATGAACGCTACCAATAGTCTTTTAGACAAAAGCGCTAAAATCGAATATTCGGATTGTGACTATATTCTTCCAAACGATCTGTTCTAAAAACATTGAAGTATGAAAAAGTAAAGCGAGTCATATTACTCAAATTTTACTGAGGTTAGTTGGTTGGATTTCTGTAGTAAGTTAAGGTTAGTAAGAGTTATCTGGCACAAAAGCTACTCTAGGATCATACTGTATTGTAATATTATAACTCTAACAACATTAATTACGCCTCGTAGTTCTGATCTTGACGAGATGACAAAGAACTAAGGGCCTTATTATACAGAACCACTCGAGTGGCGAACGCGTGCTACCGCTTCAGTCAATCCACTCAAAGCTATACATGCAATCCTATAGAGCTTATTAAACTGTACCACTGCTGTGGCTAGAGGTTCCGTCTGTTGCTTGTGGCTGGTTGGTTTCAGATTATCTGGCGCCGTCAGCAACACGAGGGCTGTAATGCATCGAAACATTCATCATTTGACAAGCCAAAATACATTTACAAACACCCATACCTTACACGGGATTCAAACCCTCGCAGTCTAGACCTTGAGGTCTAGAAGCTAGCACGCTAACCACTATATCATTTGGGCCTGTTGCTTATGACGATCAGAAACTAAGCGAAACATGTAATCCTATGGAGCTTATTATACTGCAGTGGCCAGTGCAGATTATACAGTGGCCAGAAGCGGTGGCGCGGGTTCGCCACTCGAATATCTCTATAATATGGCCCTAATATCTAAGCTATCACCACTCTACATCTCCGCCACACCTATAAGACGAAGCTATGACCCCGAATTGTTTAATATACAGTAGCCACCATTATTTATACACACCAACGGTAAAGCCCTTTCGATTCGATTGTTTTCGGATTATCTGGCGCCGTCAGCAACACGAGGGCTATATTGCGCCAAAACATTCGTCATTAGACAAGCCAACATACATTTACAAACACCCATGCCAACACGGGATTCGAACCCGCAACCTCGCGGTCTAGAAGCTAGCACGCTAACCACTATACCGTTTGGTCGGCATAAGGCCCTTTCGAACACAAGACCAATGCTTTAGCTTAACAAGCCATTTTGGTCACCCTCAGGACTGCGAAGTTTTGCATGTTTGGCTTAGAGTCAGCGTAATTAACGTTTCAGATCCAAAAATAAGCTCCATGATGGATTATAACTAAACAGATTAAATTAAAACAAAATTTTAACAGAAATAAACTTACTGGTTATCCACTTGTGTATTGCAATATATGACGCCCCTTTATTAGGTGAACCTGTTAAAGTTAATCGTCAATTAATACAAATGCGTCTTGCAAGCAAAGTTGTAAAAAAAAAATACTTGTTTCACAAACACAAATATTAAGTTGATTGGTTTTCCCGTTAAGTTTTTTTATTACAAAATACATTTATGAATCTAATAAAAAATTAGGAACCGTCAACAGTATAGAAATTAGTATTTTTTGTGCTCATGAAGACACATTACACTATTAGTAATACCCAATACCTTTATAACAGATGAAACAAGTATTTTTCAAATTAGTAATAGTGAAATTAGTATTAGTCAATGATGAAATTGGCATTTTTGTGCTCATGCAGACACATTACATTAACCCTTTGCACTCGAGACCTTTTTCGCGCGGAGGGACCAGCAACTCAAAAGATTTTTGGTTCAGTTGGTGGTTACGGATTTGCTTCATAGTAACTAAACAGTCACTTCCGCATCAAACCTAGTGGTCCTCTCGTTGGTTGGTTGTATTCAGATTATCTGGCGCCGTCAGCAACACGAGGACTATAATGCGCCGAAACATTCGTCATTAGACAAGCCAACATACATTTACAAACACCCATGCCAAACACGGGACTCGCACCCGCAACCTCGCGGTTTAGAAGCTAGCACGCTAACCACTATACCGTTTGGTCGGCTTTAACAAGTTAGGACATTTGGCTATAGGATTTATTTCCAACTCATTCGAAGTCCATTTTTACCATGGCAGACCAGTATATTCCTATAACCTACTAGCATATATCTACATTATATAAAATGATTCAGAATAATTTAGTACCTAAACTCTCAGTCCCCTCAGTCAATGAGACTTAAATCCTTGATCATACTAAAAGCCATCAAGCTAAATGGTTTGGTTTGTACACTCAGCGACCTATTTTTGTGCACAATAACGGTTAATCAGGTCTGGACCTTCAGCTTAACGTGGATTCCGAAAAACAAAGAACATTCATGCTTAACACAGGATTTGAATCCGGCATCTTAGGCATGCGACGCCATAGAGATAACCTCACAGCCATCAGGTTGCTCAAGCTGAATAGTAATGACTTCTATAGATTAAACAAATGAGGGCATTGGAACCTTCCCTTAGAAATGGATATTATTTGTATTTGTCCGGGTATTATTGACATATGCTATGGGAATTTGCAGGCTCAGATGTGAGCATTTTCTCAAAGATCTACGAATTAAAGGGAAATGAACTGGCACACAACAAAATAATCCTAATTCAATCTTACATTTAAAGAATAAAATTGAGATTTACCTACGGCTTCAATAGCTTCGCATATCATAGAAATTATTGAGCCTCTCCTTTTTGGTTTTGAAGAGCTTTGACCAGCAAGGTTGAGCCTTTGTAAATTAACCATCGGATTAAAGGATGTTGATGGACCGGGATCAAGATCATAAACTGATGATTTCTTGGGAGTGCTTGTCCTAATTATCCATTTACTTGTTGTAGCTTCATTTGCTGAATGCATATTTAAATTGTTCTAAAAATGATTGAATATAGATTAGAAAAATAAATTGTTCAACAGTAAATAAATCTTACCACTAAGCAGTATGAAGAAAAGGGATGACGTATTCCTTGTTGTATACAGATTTTGGTTGGTTGTATTCAGATTATCTGGCGCCGTCAGCAACACGAGGGCTATAATGCGCCGAAACATTTCGTCATTTGACAAACCAACATACATTTACAAACACCCATGCCTAACACGGGACTCGAACCCGCAACCTCGCGGTCTAGAAGCCAGCACGCTAACCACTATACCGTTTGGTCGGCATACATACAGATTTTGGAACAGAACCCAATTTTAATCTTTGAGAACTCGTTTACGCAATTCTCCCGTTTCCTTACAAGTTTCTTTTTGTGCTAATGAGAAAATATCATGATAGGAGCTCAAATAATCTCACATGCAAGGAAAATTAAATTGTTTTAGAATGTCAGAAATTCTGATTAAGAGTTCTTCCAGGACACAGGCGGCTCAATTTGACCCTAGTGTTGCATTTGTGCCAGGAAAATTCAACCAACCCGGGACACATGCCTTAACTCAGAGCCAAAAAGTCAAAATTTGGCAATTTTTATCTTTTTGAAGATTATGCCTCAGAAATTCGTTTGATTTCAAACCATAGCATCCGAGTTAGGCATGGGGAAAAAACTTTATCATTGGACTCTTTGCCCTCCCGATGGATCTGTGGTTAGTACTCTGGCCTTACATGTCAAAAGTGTCGGGTTCAAATCGCGAGTTAGGCAGGCATGTTCGTTGAATTTCAGAATCCAAGATAAGCTGTAGGTCCTGCCTAAGTAGCCGTTGTTGGGCATAAAGATAGGTCGTTGAGTGTACAAACTAACCAACGAACTATAGCATCGCAACTCACGCAAAAAAATATATATATATAAATTAAGCCTTTAGAAAGAGTTAAAACAGAACGTTATATGGGGAGAGACGGTATGGTTGGTTAGTTCGTGTATGCGCTCAAAGACTTTTTTGTACACTATAATGCCACAATACCAACTATACTACCACAACGAACATGCACGCTAACCCAGGTTTGGTTGTTTTCAGATTATCTGGCGCCGTCAGCAACACGAGGGCTATAATGCGCCAAAACATTCGTCATTTGACAAGCCAACATACATTTACAAACACCCATGCCTTACACGGGACTCGAATCCGCAACCTCGCGGTCTAGAAGCTAGCACGCTAACCACTGTACTGTTTGGTCGGCCCATGCCATCGGAGGCTTGTGGCTTCGGTACTGTCTCACCGGTGAAATACCGCTGTGTACGTTTAGCAGGTGTACATGAATCAGAAGCAGGGGCGCATTAAATGAGTTTCCGTCTTAATGTCCTCTCGGTGTGGTGGAGTTGGAGGTACTTGCTCAGGTATCAACCTCGTTTGTTTCAGAGGTACAGTTGTCAATGCTTATAGTCCAAGTATAACGCTTTCAATATACAGCTAGAAAAATCAACTTATAAACGAATTATCAGAGTTTTAATTACTTGCCATTTTCAAGAAGTGTAAGGTATGGTTGGTCGAGTCAATATAATGTGCCATTTCGGATCTTTATATTGATTTCGCTTAGGGTTTGATAGAAACTGAATCTTAAAACCAAATAAAGTTTACGCCCCCTCAATGCTTTTAAATACTGGATAAGTCTCTAATATTCCAAGATAAAAGATATGTTACACTTTATACAAAGAAACTTTGTACAGTGAAATCAAAATTAAAGTAAACTTTTACATTTCTGTCACAGTAAAGAATAGTCAGATTCCTCTACAGGTCCACAAGCCTAAGCTAGGCTAACAATAAATTTAAACAACTCAATAAATCGTTTTGGTTTAACTGAACGTGCGATGTTCAATATTTTCAATTGAGAATGAAATTAAATCAAGTATAACTTTATAGTACCCATTTAAATTTTTCTGCAATTTCTGGAAACGATAGAAAGCGCTTAAATTTCATTATTAAACTTTACGATTTATAACATAAGACATCTAAAATAAGTAACACTTTAATAGTCTAAAATGGAAGCAAACTGCTGTCAACAATTTACGCCAAGTATAAAGCACTTAATTATTTATCCGAAAATCTGAAAAAAAAATTATATTTCTTACCTGTAAACAGTAAAACCTTTAATAATTATAGAAAAGTATATATATATTTTTTAGAGTTAAAGTATGCCGAGATAATTACGTAAACGTAATAGCACGTTTCTTTCCGTTTCTTATAAGGGTTCAATTTAGTGTTGCCATATGTAGTACTTACAATAGTAAAGTATACTTACGTAACCCAACAATGATTTATCTTCCGGGTGCCTATTTCTGCTAATTCAATGTTCCACACAGCAAAATCAGAGAAATGGGGAACTAAGTTGATAAATTGGTTAATTCGTCTAAGCATTATTATTTTGCTCGTTATGAAGGGGGAACTTGTTTGATATTCACTGAAATATTTTAAAGATTAATTATCATTATAAGATTAAAAGTTCAACTAATATGAAAAATATTTGTAAGAGTATATTTGTAATATTCGTAAGAGCAACATGGAGAATCTTATTCCGTTTTAGACCCATTTATCTGTAAACGTTCACTATAAATAATTGGTATATTTACCAATTATTTGATAAATCTTTCATTTTGAAAATTCCCTTAGTACGTTATAAGAGATTTTAAAGATGAGATAATAAAGTTATCTATAAAAATAGTTTGTAATGAGTTAGTCGCACAGGACTCAACGATTTAGAATAGGGGTGATGTATGCTGAATTACAATACGGCAAATGTAAATGTCTCCATCCTGGAATCCCCCATGGAAAATGAGGCTAGTCTTGTTTCCTCGGTATAGACAATGTTAGACTATGTGGTAGGTGCTATTTTTGTGATGGACAGATAGCAGGCAAGACTGCTAGTGCTCCACATATAGAATACTGTACGAATGTTGATTAAAAAAACTCGTCACAAGTATAAAGCAATGTAGGAAAATAAATTAAGTTCTTCATTAGTTATAACGAAATATAAGAAAAGTGTTTATGTGTGAATGCCGTTCTGGTAACGACAATCCCTGACGATTACTTAAGATGTTGAACTGTCATGAGAGTTATGTTACAATTTTGTTAATTTCACTAAGCTTATCTTACGTAAAATAGTGCAAGATTACAATGTAACTAATCCACTTTTGACTAATATAACTTATCCTAGATGATAATAAAAAGTTCTTAAGTTTTGGATAAGTATAAAAGAATAGTATCAAAGTGTATGCTCAAAACCAAAATTTTAAAAAACATGCGGCTCTGGTAACAACAATACTTTTACCGACATTTTCTTTCGATCAAACTCCTTTGCTTCTAGAATGGTGCTACAGACTATTAGTTATCTTTCAGATTCTACTAAATTGAGCGAGAATCTCAGTTTTGACAAAATTTTGCCATTGCGCCTCTATCCCCTATACCTATCATATCGCACACTCACAAAGAAACTAACACACATAAAAATTCTTCATTATTTTAATTTGAGTGTGCGCAACGTCATAGACTGCAAGGACACGAAGCTAGAAGAACCGCACAAATTAGTTTGAAGTTGAGTTCCACTCGAAATGCACTGGCGCGTTCTTTCTAGCTCAAGTCCATGCAGTAGGAAATTCTCTACACTCTTCTAGGGTCTGACCATGACAAGTTGGAGACTTTTTCCCTTTTTCAAACGCGGGATTTATTGAAAATGGGCTTAACACAAAGTCAAATGAATTAAGGACTCTGTCTACTTTGGATGCATGAAAGAAACGCTATTTTTATTATTTATTTTTATGAATACTGTTATGTTTATTAATATAAAACTTGTTAAGCTTAACAAAAACATTCATAAATTACTAAAAAAAACCTATTGATTTTAACCACTTTTTAGTATGAAATGCCAGGTAAACAGGAGTCCTTTTTTTAAGCCTAACAAGTTTTATATCAATAAACATAACAGTATTCTTTAAAAAAAATTAATAAAAATTGTGGGTTTTTTTCATGCATTCAAAGTAGACAGAGCCCTTAACATTAAATGTAGGAAAAGTTGATAAATTAATGTTAATATTGTTTTCCAAAAGTTATTTTTTATAACAAAAACAAATTTCAAACAATCAAATTTATAAACCTAAAGAGGAAAAACTTAGTTATGTATAGCATTGAATTTCACTATCACAATGTGTAGTACTATCCGTGACAACAATATCTGCAGCATTATACGCAACTTCAGATTTAACATTTGCTGATCTCACAATAAATTCGTCAATACTTCCTTTCAATTTTTGTTCTTCTAACTTTCAAGAAAGCTTGTTTTTCTACGCTTCCAAATGAGGGTGTGGTTTACTTGAATACATACCCTCTGGGATACTAAAGATGGTTCAAGATCAATACAAAATGATTTTTATTTAAAAATTCTTTTAGACAGATTATGAAAGATAGTCACATAGCTTTTGCGATACAAAAGTTATATGTTAAGATAGTCCAGGGCCTTGTGAACCTAGGCGATGATCAGGGTCTGCCCAGGGACGGAACTAGGTCACTTTTTACCCGGGGCAAGAATTCATTTTGGCGCCCCCACACCATAATTTTTTAGATTTGAAGCTAACTATATATACATTGAAAATTAACAAAGGTTTTTCCTTTGTAAAATTCTGTTTTGAAACAAACAATAAAAGAATTAATTAATTGAAATTTTAAATAAATATATTTGACAAGCCCTTATTAATGACCAGGGTTCATTCTGCTTGCATAAAGATTTGCATAAAGACAAAAAAAACAACTAATGAATCAATACAAATAATGTCAGTTACAATGAAATAAAAGAACATAGTTGAATGATATGTAACACTTTTTAACACAAAATCTGGTTAACCTGGTTTCAAAACGTCTTAGATCATAAACAATTAAGCTGTTTTACATTTCAAAAAATATTTTCTTCTGTAAAATACTAATACAAAAATTTAAAAAGCTTCCGAATATTACCAGAACTCATTGAACACAAAAGCAAATTAATTTAATGACTTGTCTACAAAAATCATTGAATAGTTGGTAAACACATAAATGTTTATTTTAGAACAATTAATTTAAACTTATTGAAACTCATTTTAATAATAGAATGAATAATATATTACTTACTGTGCTATGTGTGAGTTCTCCATTTTCTTGGAGAATTTAAAATTCTCACCAATGCAATGGACAAAATTTGACGAACATGACATCTGTTTGGTGAAAAATAATGCCGTCAAAATGACAATATAACTCACGCTGAAAATTGGCGCCTTTTTCTCGTAGCATGGATACTGGATTCTTTTTATTTTATTTATCACTTCCTGGAAATACTTTCTTTTTCGTTATTTTTTATGAAAAATAAGGCCTTGAGATCTATTTTTAGAATTCATGCCTTGATGTTTTATTATTTTTTCATTATTTAGGAAAATACCAGCATCCGCAGATTTGTACGCCAGGCTCAAACACACACTCAAACAAAAGTGAAGTTAATATAAGGGATTTAAAAATATATAGTAAAATATATTGTTAAAAATATACAGTCACATATTTAGTCAGTGCATTTAAATTGAGATTTGGATAGGATGTAATTTACTGTTTTCGTTTTTATTTTTAAAAAATCGATATGTTTTGCAATAAATAGGAATTCTTGTGCTCAATAGGAATTCTTGTGTCAACTTTTTATCGCATAATTTTTTTGCATTTCTTCACGTTTCAGAACATTCTGAATCAAAAAAGTGTTCTAGAAAAAAAGTTTGTGGGTCCGTGTGTTGTCTGTGGTCAGCATTACTTTCAAACGGATTGACCTACTTTGACCATTACACCTGGCGTTACGGTTTTTGTCAAAATCGTGCTTGCGCTGTCATTTTTACAGCCAAAATAATTGCTAAATTAAATGAAGGAAACAGTGGGAATTGAAAGTTGTTCAAAGTTCAACACCCCCAGTTTTTTTAAACTCAGCACGATTCAAAATGTGTAAAAATGAAAAAAAAATCTGTTTTTAGCTGAAGAAATACTAAATTATTCTCTTAAAGAAAACGTTTCAATCGTTAATTATTTCAATTTTTAATTAACTTTTTGCTAATTAATTTTCATTAGGAATCGCAATGAACCTTTAAAGTTAATGATAATCAACCTCAAAAACAAAAGTAAACGATTTCTAAACAATTCAACATCTTGCAGCCCCCTGTAAAAATTCCTGCGGACTCCTAGAGAACAATAAATATATTTGGCAAGAGATATATCCCAAACGTAACCCTTGTCCTTAATACACATCTTCCGAAGTTTATTAGGTTACAAATTTAAAAAAATTCTTACCTTCATTGGTTTCAGTCTCGTGAACTAGCCAAGATGATAAAAGGTTGGGATATTCTTGCAGTTTCTTTTGCTTTTCTGCGATTCTGCGCCCCAGATAATTTCTTCGACATATTTCAATTTACGAAAATTTCAACAGCATTAAATTGTTGTAATTCTAAATTTTATCTAACTACATTGCGACTATATTACCAATGCGATTTTAAATTAGCATTTCTGGCAGCCTGCCATGTAGCACAAACCTATTCTTCATCAGCGGGTAGGGAGAATTCGTTGTCATCCTTTTGTAAAAGGATAGATTATTACTTTCTTTGTACAGAAATGTATTATTTTTTTTTTTCTAGTGGATTTTTTCTTCTGTTGAATATCTTAAAGATCATCCAGAATTTTAAGAAAAAATGAAAATTTATTTATGAAAAATTATCCTTTCGTACAAATATTAAAATTTATACAACAAATAGTGCTTTGTTGGCTTTTCGGCGCCCCCTCTGGTTAGCGCCCGGGGCAGCAGCCCCGCCTGCCCCCCCCCCTAGTTCCGGCACTGGGTCTGCCTACTTAATCTCAAATATTGAAAATGTTGAGCCTTGCAACTTTTTTCAAAAATTTAAAATGTTGCGTTTCGCAACTTTCCACTGGGTTGTGAGGCATGAGATCATAGAACCTACATTTCTGAAGAACCTATGCTCTGGTTAGTATCTTGTCAAAAAAATGTATGCTAGTTTTATTATACAATTACACTAGCATCAATTTTTAGCTATTATGTGAAAAACGATGAATGTAAAAGAAAACTTGTTCTTTTTCATTCATTATTTTTCATATAATACCTTAAAATTGATGCTAGTTTTATTGTATAATTTAAGGTGTACGTATACTCTACAATTCACGAAAATCGATAAGAATATTCATTTTTTTGTTATTATATCATAATATTTCCCGATACTTTAGCTTTCAAACAATACTAAACGTTTGAAAATATCCTTAATAGTTTTTAAGTTACAATTAATTATAGGTGGGTACTTCCCCTGTTAGATACCACGTTTTTAAAACTTTAAACCTGTTTTCTGACGAACTGCATTTTGATTTTGTCACGGTTTATTCAAACAACGATAATTCAACAACAAAATGTTCAACTATAATTTTTTTTATATCATAGTAATCTACATAATATGCTAGATGTTTTGATACTCAATTATATAATATTGGTTGAGAAATTGATTTTTTAGGGATTTTTAAAACTTAGAATTTTTTGAAAATATGGATTTTTTTCATGTTTTCGCATAAAATAAATTGTAAAACAAGAACTCTTCTGTATAAGAAACTTAAATGAGTTTCAAAACATTACAAATGATATTTCGAATGGTTTCCAAGTAGAATTGCGTTTCTAAGTAAATTAGAATTTGATATATCATTGTTTGAAAATGTACTAATTATCTAAGTAAAGTTTAATTAATAAATTAACAATTGCCGAAATTTGAATTTTTTTTTATGAAATTATTTTAATCATATACTTTCTAACTAATGTAAAAAAGAATTGGATTTTAAAACTTAGAATTTAAAAGAAAAATTTCTAGTGTATACATACACCTTAACATTCAGTTGCCTATTTAATATGACTGAAGAGATGCCGATAGTTCTACTTTATTGTACTTTTAAGAAGCTTATTTGTTATATTATTCCTTTACTAATTCATTTCAGTGTTGAATCATTTTCTTCAATATTACTAAGAAACCAATCGCCTAACTCAGAAGTTTGCCATCGATTAAAACCTCTTCAAATGGAACATTCAAACTTTTAATTTCATCATTTATTCCTTACTCCCCCCCCACACACACACTCCCCCCTTCTCTCTAAAAAAAGCTTTTCAAAATTGGAAGGAAAAAACAACACCAGCCTCAAAAACACAAAAAAACTTTCTTGCAATAAAAAAAAATCCTAAACATAATGAAAAGTTGTGGCTAATATAAAAACAGTGATATCAAAAAAGGCCAACCTCTGATTACCACTCTCGGCTGTGTCTCGTTTAAGAATGCATGCTAAGTTAGTTTGTTTTTTAAATTTTAGTTCTGCTCCCATAGACATTTACGCTGTTTGAGGTAGGCGCCCGTCATATGAATTTTAACAATGTTTGCGTTTTGCGTTTAAACTAATTTTCAACTGTTTTCTTGAATTATAGAGGAAGTGCAGATTTCATTAGGATGGGTGGAAAACCCATAGTAGTGACAATATTCATGTTCATTATTTAATATGGAGAAACGGTGCGAGCATTTAAATCTTCATTAAATGTTTCTTTAATTAAGAAATTCAATCTAGACAAAGATGGGTTTTTTTATTTGTATAATATATGTTTTGTTATTTACTTCAGAAATGGTGTTAGACTAACCTGATTGCGACATTTGAGATGTGATTTCCTCTGTGATTTATTTAAGTCTTTGTGAAATTGGTAGGAAGGTACCATTTTTGTTTTTCACTCTCACCTATAAATAACTTAAAAAATACAAAACTTTTTCCTCAAATAGAAATTTCTCTGACTTTTAACGAGGTCCAGCAACACGGGACCAGGCAGCTAGAGCTATTCATAAGGGGTATAAGCACGCCTTATAGAAATAGGCAGTCTAATAAAGTTTTAGCTATCTGAATAAATTCCAAAAAATACCAAGAAACACATATCCTCATAATTATAGATAATCTTGAAAATACTTATTTAATTTCTTCTCAAAGAAACTAGTATAAACATGGAATACCTTTTTATGACTGAAAATCATCATAATAAAAATATTATCAATTTCATTAGTTAAGTTTATTTTGTGATTTTAAAATATCCTGATGTCGATTTAACTGAAGTACTATGTTTTTGAAATGGATGTGTATTTAAAAATAACTTGTGAGATAATAGCCTTTAAAATTGTTATTTCATACTTTTTTGTATGTAATATGCCTACTTCATTTGTCAAAATAGTTGCCACAAAGTGTTTGTTGTTTTTTTTGAAAATTTCATATATTGGCTTTATCCACTTAGTCCTTTAATGACGAGAAACAGTATATCATACAGTTACAATATAGGTTATATTTAAATTTTTCAAAACGATCATGTCAAAAATGGCAAAAACAACATTTGTTAAAAATAAGTTGCAAAACAATTAATTTAATAACAAATTCCATGCGATTAAATAAAGGATGAAGTTGTAGTGGTTGATGGATAATGTGACACCAAATAGCATTTTGTTATTTTTCTTAATTTAATAAAAAAAGAATTCACCTTCTATCTTACTTGAAACCGTTTTTGAGCGTTTTCGTACTATTCTCACAATCTTGTTAAAATGCATTTAGCTCGTTTCATAAGTGGACTACTCAATTATATAATGTTTCAAAATGTATTATCCTTGTTTATAGGCCTACACCTTCGCCTTTGGGATGCATCAAAATCGTACGTGAGATGCTTCTTTTATTTAGCTTGTGACCTTTGAGATGTCGAATCCTTGCCTCGAGCTATTCTGACAAATCAAGAGGCCACTTTTACTGCTTCCGGAATTCAACAGAAGTGAAAAAAAACCTGTTTTTAACTTCAAGTAAGAGGTTGGAAACTTATTTTGGAGACAACTATCAGGTCATCAGCCTTCTCAAGCTCAAATTAACTCACGTCGCCATCACCTTGACTTTCCCAAGGAATCACTTACCAGAAGAATTTGTTATCTTGATGGAGTCAAGGACATCGTTTTCTAAACTAAAAACAATCGCTAAAGCAACCTAAGGGGTAAATTCTTAACTCTCTGAACGTGATGTGTTAGTAGATCAATTAAACTATTTGCACTACAAGATATTTTTTGGTACCAAAAATTTGTGGAAAATAAGTTCGTGGCTCTAATACCCTAAATTCAGTTTTTCAGAGAAAATACCAGATGTTGATTTATTCTAGCTTTCCATCATGAATATATCGTATCCTTGCTGCAAAAATGACACAATTCAAAATTCTTCATTTTTGAATTAAAGTATGTACATAATCACAATCTACAAAGGCTTGAAGCTGGATGAACAGCTAGATTGTGATTCTGTACATACTCTAACTCAAAAAATGAAGAATTTGTGGCATTATTGTAACAAGGGTACGATATACTTTTGTCAAAAACACACTTTGTCCCTCGATATGTTTGTCTGACTCATGCGAATATAAAATTGAAAATACCCTTTAAAAAATATGTCATAATTCCCATAACCTAAACTTCATTTTTAAATGGAAATATCGATACACTTTGCTCTCCATCATGAACAGTCATCTTTGTTTAAAATCCAAGTGTGTCCCTAGATATGTTGGACTGATACATATGAATAGAATTAAAAGTTTACTTTGGGATTGCAAGTCTCATTCTAAAAATTTCTAAATACCAGTATATATTATAAATAAATAAAAATTAAATGAGTATATTTAATTAAGAAATGTGCGAGTTGTTTTGTGATACTCTTTTTGAATAACATTTTTCACATAATTACTAAATAAGGAAGTATATCTAGTCTTAACGACTAACCAAATAATCATGAGTTGTTAAAAATTTCTACTTCAAAGCACTAATTATTTTAACAAAATTATATATTATTTTAGTAATTCAATCTTTTTCTTTATTATTCTGGAGAACAGTTTAATCATTGATATGTGTCCATTAGACATGTTTTAGAATTTAGGGTTGATCTTCAATTTATAAAAATAATCACAAAGTATTTTCTAGAAAACGTTAACATTTTAAAAAGTATTAAGTTCACCTTTGTTACCTATCTTTATTAAATAATGAATCCTCATCTTTGTTTTTTTATTCCACTTTTTTACTTTTTACAATCCTCTATACGTTAAAACGTTGAAAAAAAAAGATAAACTAAACGTTAACTAAAAAAACTAACGTTAAACTAAAAAAAAAGATTAGAAAATTATTTTCACGTTTGTTATTGCCGTCCAAACCGTCGGACGATTGTTGGAATTCAACTGTAAAAATAGATTGATAGAAACGTTTTAACTCTTTTTTTTTTAAGTTGAGTATATATTTAAAAAAAATTAACTGTGCTTTGAATCGAATACAAGCTACAACCCAATGGATTTCAAGAATATATCACAAGCGCGGCTTGTTATGTAATTAACAAAACATCTAAAGAATAGGAATATACCGGTTATTAACCTTATTCAGAAACTGACGGGTAGAAAAAATTCTAAAAAGAAACCAGAGACACATTAGTGAATAGCTTCCAATAAAATTAGTTTAATTAATCCAAATATTTCTTTACAAAAATTATATTTAAACGTGCTGCAGTACTTTAACTTCCCTATTGTTTTCATCGTATTTGTTGTCGCTGTCAAAGTGTTAGACTGCAATGCAAATGCAGCCGTGGTTGCCTTTATTCGCTAAAACAATGCTTTTTATACTCTGCATACAGAACACTCAACGTGGGAGTATTTCTGCTCTTTGCATAAAAAAGTAATTGTGCTAGTTTATGAATTGAACTAATTTAATTAATTTGCAAATTCTAATCAGCACAACAAGTTATCTTTATTTAAAAGTTATCTTGAGGTATTAAATTGAGGGAAAATAAGGTGAACAAATTCAAATAACAACCCTTGTGGTTTTACTCAAAATGTAATTGCTACAGTCAAACCCTGTTAACGCGAAATAGCTTAACATGAAATCGAGTTTAACACGAAGTAAAAGCAGTTCTTTCTGTACTTAAAACTTAAAGTTAATTTATTCGTTTAACCTGAAATTTGGTTAACGCGAACAATTTTAGCGGCCCCATCGACTTCGCGTTAACGGGGTGGCTTGACTGTATTTTAAAATGGTTGAACATTATATTAAATGCTTTCTTTTCAATTTAAAAAGTAAAATTGCTATATCTGTACTCATATAAAATAATACTTTTTTTTAAACTCATCTTGTGCAAACTAGTTACTTGTTTTTCATAATAAAACAATAAAACCTTTTAGAAACTACAAAAAGTATCTTTATTTTAAATTATTACAGAAAACACACAATGCGTAACAACATTTTGCATATTTCTCTGACAAGTATAGAGAAACCTTTACACCAGATGTATGCATAGCTTTTGGCACAAATAAGAACCACACAATGATTTTGAACTAAAGAACTACAGAAAAATGAATGCTTGAATGGATTAAATAAAATGAAAATACCACATTTTTCAGGAATAAAACCACAGTATGGTGCTAAATTTAACGTTTTCGAAACCACAATGGTAAATTTCAATGGCTTGAAATACGCTCATTTCTCAATATGCTGTTACCAAGGAGGAAAAATAGGATGTTCTCAAATATAGGCTCATAGGCAGAAAATGAGGCTTCTTAAGATAAAACTTTTATTAGTTAAAGCTTATAAAAATTAATTAAACCTTTCTCAAGTTCTTACTTCAACGTTTAAAATAAAAATCACCGTTTGAAAATATTTTCTAGGGGATTAAGTCTGCCGAAAACTAAATTATTTATTCTTATAATTTCAGTAAGCATTTATATGCGGGTTTTTTTCCCCCTAAAGAATTCAACTCTTTTTACAAATAATATAATTAAGTTGTTTCACGGCCAAAACTCAACAATCTACAGATGATAATGTCAACAAGCTTAGAGATGAGATGTTAAGCACAGATAAAATGATAAAGCAGAGAAATAAAATGACAAGCTGAGAGATAAGACGGCAAGCTAAGAATCAAAATGACAATGCCGGTTTGGCTTGCGTCCCTAACACTTTAATTTACCAATGAACAAGTGACATGAATTTAAGCAATATGAGGTCATTTAGTAGCCTTTCATTTGCTTTATCCATGACAAGAAGTGACTAACGCGGGTGTACACATCCGGGTATCCCCTTTTTGCACAACCACTGCCAAAACTCGTCAGGCCGGCTAAAACCCAGCCTCTGTCTGCCGTATGGCATGCTAAAGGACCACCGCTATCTCCCTGAAAAGAAAGTAATACATATCAATTAAAATTCCATATTCTTCTCGAAATTTGAATCTACACGGTTTTTCAGAAACTAATTTTCCCTCCATAATTTTGAAATGCTGCAAATTGGAACTTATAAGTTTGAAAAAGTTGATAGCCTTACATATATGAGCTCTGAGGTTAACATTAATAACAATATCACATCCGAAATACAGAGGAGAACCAATGCTGCCAATAGATGCTATTATGGATTAAAGAAGTATTCAAAATAAAACTTAATTAAAAGAAAAACCAAGCTATTAATTTATAAATGTTACCTAATCACATACTCATCAGAAACTTGGACAATGGCACAAAATTATGAAAATGCTCTTGGTATCTTTGAGAGGCGGATACTAAGAGCAATTTTTGCAGGATCGGCATTTGGAAAAGACGCTCAAATTTAGAACTTTATCGAGCTTTCAAGGAACCCGACCTCATCAAATACATAAAAATTCAAAGAATTAAATGGGCTGGCCACATTATAAGAATGAACAGAGAAGGTTCAACATAGAAAATATTTTTGGCCAAACCCACTAGAACAAGAGCTAGGGGCCCACCCAACCTCAGATGGGTTAACTGTCTAGAAAGAGATTCCGCCACTCTGAGAGTGATTAATTGGAAGATCATGGCCAAAAAATGAGAGGCCTGGAAGAAAATTCTTGAGAAGGCCAGAGCCCAACCGGGGTTGTCGCGCCACCGAAGAATAATAATAATTTTGAAATGACATAACTGTGAAATAGTGAGAGACAGAGAGAAGCGACAAGTAGTATGTTGAATAGACAGGTATGGAATTTTAATTACACCAGTTTGCAAAGTTGATTGATGAGAGCAAATTCGATGACGGTTGCATATGGTACACTGTGATGAATCCTATTTTCGTTTGGTTGATTATGAAAAACCCATAATCACCAGGTTAAACAAAACTGGTGATTATGGGTTTATGGTAACCCATTTATGTATCGTGAAAAGCCACTGCATTTTGCAAGACTCGACCGTTTGGGTGCACTATACAGTAAAAGGATCACAATGTCTTTTTTTCAAAAGAGAAATGATGAACTCATTCCGTTATATTCAGATTTTACAACAATTTTAGAGGTGCGTTCGGAAAGTAAGTTCCGTTTGGTAATGAAAAGAAATCGAATACAGATACATCCAAGCAATTTATTTCACAAAAATCTACAACACTTATACTACTTTTCGACATAGCTCCCGTAATTTTCCAGACATTTGTCATAGCGTGGAATAAGTTTTTGTATTCCTTCTTCATAGAATGTTGCCGCCTGAGTTGTCAACCATGTGGTAACCCAGTTTTTCAGGAACAATCTCGTAAACTACTGATCGTGAAATTTGTGGGAATTGAAGAGCAAGAGCATTAATCGTAAACTTAAGGTTTTCCTTAATCTTTTTTTCAACTGCGCTAACTACTTCATTAGAAACCACAAATGAACGTCCACTTCGTCCTTCATCGTGCACTTGATCACGCCCTTTCTTAAACTGTCGGACCCATCTTCTCACCTTAGAATTACTCATTGCAGATTCTCCGTAAACCTCGTAGATTTGTCGATGAATGTCTATTACTTTAACGTTTTTGCATTCAGAAAATGAATTACTGATCGAATTTTACAAGCGGTGAGATTTTCAATGAACGCCGTCATTATAAACGTTCACTATGAGGGACACACAACTCAGAGCTAGCTCAAAGTGCCGTCATTTCATTCTGCTTGACTCAGAGTAATTACCGCGCATGCGCGGAACTGCCATCTCAGCGCTGTAGCGGAGAAAAATTGAAACGGAACTTATAGAGTGAGAGGCGACTGCAATTTTTGGACCCAATCGAACATCATTCGGAATATTTTATAAAAATTGGAGAAAAGTGAGTAGATTACGAATCAGCTGGTCTGCCATGTCAAAAATGGCCGAAACTGGTCAAAAATCGACTCTTAATAAGTTGAACTAAATCCAATTGCCAAATGCGCCATAACTTGCCAAATAATGAGCATTTTTTTTTTATTTGGTAACCCTCACTCTTTAATTTTAAGAAGGTTGCAGACGATTCGGATGTGTGGCTATGGATTACTTGCATCTTTCACAAATGAGCCAAATTGGCAATAAACATTACGTCACTGATGACGTAACTGATGCCGCCAATTTGTCTTACTTTTAAAAGATACAAGTTTTCCGAGCCAGAGATCAGAAATCGTTTGCGCTTTTTCTCATTGAAAATCAAAATGCAGTGGGTTGCCAGACAAAAAAGTGTGTTCTCTTTTTGGGAAGTTATGACATATTTGGCTATCGGATTTTAGTTCAACTCATTCCAAGTCGATTTTGGATCAGTTTCGGCCATTTTTACCACGGCAGACCAGTGGATTCGTAATCTACTCACTTTTCTCCAATTTCTATAAAAAATTAAGAATGATGTTCGATGGGGTCCAAAAATTGCAGTCAAACTTACCTCGTATTACGACATTTCAATGTTGTAATTAATTTTGCCAACCGGTGTATTTAAAATTCCATACCTATCTATCCTACGTACAACTTGTCTCCTCTTTCTACCTCTCACTGTTTCGCAGTAATGTCCAAAGTTAGGGAGTCCTTTCTGAATGACCCTGTGTATTAATTGTGTACTTAATCTTCGTCACGGAATATGAATCAACTACTGAATTACAGTGTCATAAGAATTCTTCTCACCTGTTGAACCAATTGCCCGAGAATCAGCTGCAAAAATGCAGGTCAACTCATTCAAAACATTTTCCATGTAATCAGTAGCGGAATTAGGGGAGTAAAAGGGAAGCTTCTACAATATCACCAAAAATAAACAGTAGCTTAAGTTCTAGTAGTTTTACAGGGTTCACTACCTTTTCTCAAATGAAAATATCCTCAAGAAAAAACTCATTTATTTACCAATTAATTAAATGAATTAGTTTAATTACCAAATATCACTGCATTTCACTCAAATAAACCATGAAATTTTGTTGGGGGAGTCAAAGGTTTAAAATCTTTGATAATGGTTTAGAATATTCTGGTGATGCCCGAAAAGGATACCAGCCATTTTATTTTAAAAAAGTTTCAAAATCCGACTTCAGACTGAAATTTACAATATGCTTGTGAAATGCAATTTTAAGGCTTTTTGAAAGAAACATTCTGCAAGATTTTAATACTATTTTTAAAAATACGATATGTTTAGATATTTGATAATACATTACATAATTTGATACTTTTTCTAAAAATATGAGGACAATATCCCTGTTTTTTTATAATTAATTAAAAAAAAATCTGCGATGAAACTTATAAATATAAATGCCTATTTTTATTATTAGAAATATCAATACATTTTATTGTTATAGAAAAAAAATTAGTGATTTTAAGGTTTAAATAAGAAGTCTTAGCATGTTGAAGGGCATAAAAGGTAATTGTTTTGAAAAAACTAAAACTAAGGTTAAAGAAGTGGTTCTTTGGTTTGGGGGGATATTTTGTTTTGGTCAAGGGGACAATGTAGCCAAAAAATCGGTTTTCTGTTTTTTATCTTATTGGGTAGACGACGTCATTACCTATCGTTTGATACCAAAATTTTGAAAAAATTCGTTTATTTAGTGATCTAAATGTCAAAATTAATAAATAAACAAATATGCCACACCCCTTTTTTGATACGTGTTATTCTAAGGCAATTTTCAATTTGCATGTTGTATTATTTTAAAACTTAAATTTTAATTACTTTTCATTTTAGCGTTTCCTTAGACTAACTGTAACTGTTTCTTATGTAGCACTGTAGCACATGTCAAATAGAATATTCTATAAATACAAACAGTAATTCCATGTGCTTACTGATCTTGATTTTGAAAGATATTTCTTTTTACTAGAAAAAGTATTTTTTGTTGAAGAATAATTTGTTTTTGATATTGTTTCTGTGCAAGATGGCAAGAAAAAGGGGTTTTGGTAAGCGGAAGTATTGTGGAAATCAATTTAATTCATCTGTAGCCAAAAAAACCAACATCGATTCCCAATGTAGTGCTTCCAAAAGAAAGATTCCCTCCATTGCTAAACAGTCCTTGGTAATGGATGATAACTGCAATATTATTATAGATGTGGACATTTTATCATCTCTTATTCAAGGCTTCTCGAAGTGTAAATTCTGTAATAATGTGAATTGCATCACAGCCAAGTGTGACAACAAAAACGTGGGTCTTGCAATAAACCTGTCTTTAATGTGTACTGTTTGTGGCAATGCTACAAGTGCCATGACGTCTCCAAAAAATTGTGACACCAAGGCGTATGATGTCAATATACGTGCAGCTTATGGGTTCCGCTGTATTGGAAAAGGCATCAAGGCTGCTCAAACGCTTTGTGGCATTCTGAACCTTCCTTCTCCACCTACAAGATTCCAAGATATGTACAACGTTCTGTCCCAGGGTCTTCAGAAGACATGCGAAGAGTCAATGCTGAAAGCTGTGGAAGAAAGTGCAGAGATAGCAGGTCAACGGGATTTATCTGCAGCCTTTGACGGTATGTGGCAAAAGAGAGGCCATACATCATTGAATGCCGTTGTTACCACAACGAGTCTCGACACTGGGAAGGTTTTGGATTTTGAGTGCCTCACCAAATATTGTTGTCCAAAAGATTCCTCTGTGCCTCACCAGTGCAATAAAAATTATACGGGATCTAGCGGTGGCATGGAGTGTGCTGGGATTATGGAGATTTTTAAAAGATGCTGCACGTTCAGGTACGGAAACCTCGGAGTATAAGCACTCGCACTTAAAAATTTTACTATTTAATACGTCAAATTTTATTTCTTGCATTATAATTCTTTACGACAGCCCAAATTAAAAACCACTGCCCTTTAGAAAAGTGTGTGTTTAACAAAGTTTGTTACCTGACATGTTCCTTTTCCTCCTTCCATGGTACCAGCGCATAAATGCCATTGTTGGATTGGGATTCGGAATCTTGTAGTATATGCGTTACACTTTGAGTTATCAAATACTTGAATTCCAACTGCTCTTAAATCTTCTGATGCCTTCGATGCTATTAAATACAAAAAGGAAGCTACATCATGAGAAATGGAAATAATACATTTAATTTTAAAGAAATGAGTATACATAAATCATGGTCAATGGTCTATGATAAACGTTCACCAATGAATGTTGTAGAGTGTAATATAATATTTTAGTTACAGATATTAACAAAATTGTATTAAAATCTTGCATAGCATATTGTAAACAAAAAAGAGATTAGTAAATAAGATTTTATTCTTCTTATAAGGTAAGGGTATCCACTTAAACAAGACCATTGACATTTTTACGGAGGTATCATCGTACATCAGTACATATTTCTGAATACATTTGTCAGATGCATGAACAAATGAAAGGACTTATAAATTGCTTGGAAGACATTGGATGTATAACAATATTTGATCTTTCCTTTTCAATAAAGTAGAAATTTTTAAATTATTGAATTTTGAATGTGATGCTTACAAAATAGGAATTTGTAAAATTCAAGTATCCCTTATGAATTTTATTTTGCTGTTGTAACAAACTGCTACTACAAATTTTACAAAACGTCGGTTGTCCCCTAATAAGGCCATGAAAAATGCATTTAACAATCTATTAATTTTTTTGTCATCTATTACTTTAAAGTCATCATGTTTTGTTAAATCAATAGGGAACTAGATCATTTTGTTAATTAAGAATAATGTTCAAATTTAAATATCTTTCCCTGTATTTTTTTTTTTTTTAATTATGATATTATTGGAATAGTCAAAATTTTAAATGTATATTAAAAAATTTCAGAAAGAAGAATTACTTATTAATATTAGAAATATGTTAACTATTATGAGTTTCTGAATTATAAAATGTACTAGTCTGTTGTAGTACAAAAACTGAAAATAAATCATTTAATTTAAATATGATTCATCATTACACACCAAGCTCATTAAAAGTGATATCTGAGGGAAAAAAATAACCATCGATTTGATTTTGCTCCACTTAATTTAAAAAAAAAAAAAAAAAAAAACGGAAGGTTTTGAAAAGATTGTCATCGAAGCATTATTTATGAAAAATTTACCTGATTTTTTCTTTATTATTTTTAATTTTAAATAATTTTTTTTAATGTATTAGGCTTGTTTCCTCGTGGTCCCAGTAATACGTAGGCAAAGTTTTATAAAGATCTGTGTGTTTCTTCAGGCTTCAGACAGTTTTAACAGAGTTAATAATATTTTGAATTTTTCGGTATACTAATAATTATGCTACTTTTACAGCTATTCCATTGATGATAATTATTATTAAAAAATAAATTTTTCACAATTATACGTACTGAAATCAACTTTCCTCCATCCACTCTGGGGGGGGGGGGGGGGGGACACACCATTTGTTGGTAAAGGTATGCAATGGTAAGCAAATTGGTATTATGATCGAACTTTCCGGGACGGTTTCCTATATTCTCATCAAGGCTATATTGTCATAGAGGAATGACGCCACTCTATCTTCTACCCACGCTACACTATCAAGCGGGGGTCCACCACCACGTCAAACTCTTATTGTAATTTGAATCTAACGGGAACTTCCCGAGTTGTAAAAATTGTATATTAAAAGTAGTAGTTCCTAAGAGCGTTTCTTAAGGTGTAAAATCACAATACACACACATGAAATCCTAAAGACAGGACAAAGTGGCGACGAAATGGTGACGAACTAAAAAGTTGACTGGTGCCGTTGGAAGTTAAAAGAGAGTGGAAGTACACGAATGGGACTTGTGCCGTTGAAAGTTGATTGCGTGAGTGCCAACTGCGGACTCTACACTGGACTAAATAATTTAAAGAAAACTGCTAACGGTAGGATCTTATCAGTTATTTTATTATAATGGAAGATCTAGTAAGCAAATTAATTGAGCAGAACGCTCTATTAATGGAAGCATTGGGAAACAGAACCGATACTGCAGTCAGTCCAAAAGTGTCAGGGGTGTCATTTGATAAGTATGATGATACTCTGGAATCATTCGAAAGCTTTTTGGAAAGATTCGAAGCTTATTTAGACATTCAAAATGTCCCTAATGATAAACGTGGCAAAACGTTAATTACTGCACTCTCAGCTAAGCTTTACAATTTGTTAAAAAATTTGTTAGCTCCGGAAAGTCCAGCGGATCAGGATTATGAATCTTTAAAAAAGATTTTTAAAGATCATCTTAATCCCAAACCTTTGGTTATTCCTAGTAGGCATACGTTCCTAAATAGAAAACAACAAGAAGGGGAAAGCATTAGTGCTTACATAGCGGAATTACGCTCACTGGCTATTCCGTGCTGCTACAGTGTTGATATGTTGAACACAATGCTTCGAGATGTTTTCGTAAGTGGATTAAGGGATAGAGCAATCTTGGACAGATTATTTGAAGAAGATAATATTAACCTGGAAAACACTTTAAAAATAGCTCTAGCTAAGGAAAGAGCTACTAAGAGGGCAAATGAAATTATCGGGAGACCCCATGAGATTAGAGTTTAGCGCAGGGAAAAAAATGGCAAAAAATTAAGCCTTCGCCGCGAAAAAGTGTTTTCAACCATCGGGAACAGTGCGCACGTTGTAATAGTAGAAAACACGGTAGAGATGAATGTGGGTTTAAAGACAGTAAATGTCATTTTTGCGGGAAAGTCGGGTATATAAAAAAAGCATGTTTTCTGGCTAAAAAGGGGCAACAAAATAAACCAGTGAAACAGAAACAGATAGATACCGACCGGTAAAATTCAAAAACTGAAGGAAAAGCGGAAATTCCAATGTTTGCGATTACAACCGATTCCAAATTAAGCGAAGAAGAGAAACGTCCTCCAATAATGTTAAGTGTTAAGATTGAAAATAAATTAGTTCAAATGGAATTAGATACCGGTGGAGCTGTAAGTGTAATGAGTATTTCAAAATTTCGTCAAATATCGAATAAAAAAATTCAGCCAACCAAAATTGTTTTCAAAACTTACAAAGGAGGGATTATTGTGCCATTAGGTTACGTAACAGTTAATGTTGAGTATAACGGTCAGACATTGAAATTAAATTTGTACATCGTGAAGGAAAACTTGGATACTATTTTCGGCCGTGAATGGCTTTACAAAATAAAACTGCCTTGGCCGTCTCTAAATTCTATCAAAAAGTCGGAAAATGTTTGTCTAACAAAACTCTTAAGCGAGTATAAGGAACTTTTTGATGAGGGTCTTGGAGAAATAAAAAATTATGAGTGCACTCTGGAATTGAAACCAGACGTGACTCCAGTTTTCTGTCGACCACGACAAGTTCCCTTTGCATTAAAACAAAGAGTTGAAAACGAAATAGATAGGCTCAAAAGTGAGGGAATCATTGAAAAAACAAGTATTTCGGATTGGGCAACACCGATTGTTCCAATTGTGAAACCGAATGGCGGAATAAGATTGTGTGCGGATTATTCGGTAACCGTAAATAAAAATCTCAAAGTTCAAAAACAACCGCTTCCTCGAACGGAGGAGATTTTTGCGTCGCTCAGTGACGGCAAAGTATTTTCAAAGATAGACTTTTCACAAGCCTATTTGCAAATGAGGGTATCGCCAGATAGTAAAAAACTGTTAACAATTAATACATCCAAAGGTCTCTATACTTGTAAACAACTAATGTACGGGATCAATGCGGCTCCGGCCATTTGGCAAAAGTACATCGAAAGTGTTCGAGGATTAGAGGGGGTTGAAGTATTCTTTGATGATGCGCGAATTGCTGCGCCCGATGTTGAAACACATGCAGTTCGATTAGGGAAATTTTTCGATAGGTGTCGCGAACACGGGTTAAAATTAAACAAAGAGAAATGTAAATTTTTCCAGGAGGAAAATGAATTTCTAGGTTTTAAGATAAATGCTCAAGGACTATCTAAAACGAAGGAAAAATTGCAGCCATTAAAAATGCGAAACAGCCTGCAAACGTACAGGAAGTACAATCTTTTATGGGTCTAGTTAATTTTTATTCGAGATTTTCTAAAGAATTGGCAACCCTAGCTTACCCTTTGCATAATTTGACAAAAAAAGGCGTACCTGGAATTGGGATAAAAATTGTGAAAATGCCTTCCAAAATATTAAAAAGGAGATTTGTTCGGAAAGAGTGTTGGCTCATTATGACCCATCTCTTCCGATTTTACTCTCGAGCGATGCCTCTCCAGTGGGATTGGGGGCAGTGCTTGCACACAGGTTTCCCGATGGTACAGAAAGGTCAATTGCCTTTGCATCACGAACGTTGTCCTCAACAAAACAACGTTATTCCCAAATTGACAAGGAAGCTCTGGCAATCGTATGGGCCGTCAAAAAATTCTACCTTTATCTCAAGGGAACCAGATTCACCTTGATCACTGACATTAAGCCTTTGGTTTCAATTTTTGAATGCAAAAAGGGTCTTCCCCTTTCAGCCACCCGACTTTTACACTATGCTCTAATTCTTCAAGCATATCAATTCGACATAGTGTACAGGAATACAAAAGAACATGGAAATGCAGACTGTTTGTCTCGACTCGCACTCAAATCGGAAGAGCTGATTGTCAAGGACGACATAGCAATTTTTCAGATTTCACAAATCGAGACATTGCCAGTTACATCCTATGAGTTGGGTAAAGACACTGTAAACGATTCTAAGTTTGGTCCTCTGTACAAATCACTAAAATTAGGAGGTCTGTTAAGAGGGAAGGAGGCAGAATACACCCTACAGGATGACTGTATTATGTACGGACAACGAGTGTGAATACCAAAAAAATACCAAGCAAGAATTCTAGACGAATTACATACTGGTCATATGGGAATAGTAAAAATGAAAGCCATAGCACGTTCATTTGTTTATTGTAAAGGAATAGACAAAGACATTGAGGACAGTGTAAAAAATTGCAGTGAGTGTGCAAAGTTTAAAACCAATCCTCCCAAAGCACGAGTTCACCACTGGGAGTATCATAGTACACCGTGGGAGAGGATCCATGTTGATTTTGCTGGACCGATCTTCGAACATATGTTCCTTGTTCTAGTTGACGCTCATTCTAAGTGGCTGGAGGTGTTTCCCCTCAAATCAACAACCTCTACTAAAACCATCGAGTGCTTGCGAGAATGCTTTTCTCGTAATGGCCTTCCACTAGTTCTGGTCAGCGACAATGGTCCGCAATTTACCTCCGTCGAATTTGAAACCTTCCTCAAAAGCAATGGAGTGAAGCACAAGACGTGCGCTCCCTTCAAACCATCCAGTAACGGGCAAGCGGAAAGATACGTCTTCACGCTAAAACAGTCTCCCCAAGCCATGGCCAACTATCCTGGGACATTGAAGCAGAAGCTTTATACCTTCTTGATGCAGTACCGCAAAACACCTAATATGACGACTATGCAGAGTCCGGCGATGCTTTTTCTAAAAAGGGAAATCCGTACAAGAATAGATCTTGTGGTTCCTGATCTTCGAGGACGAGTCCAAGAAAACATCCGCTAGGGAATGTACGATTTTCAAGATCGGGTCTTCGAGATTGGAGATAAGGTTGATGTACGTGACTATCGCTCAGCTAACTCCAGATGGAAATTTGGCAATATAGTCAACCGCGATGGAGAACTACACTACACAGTCGACGTTCAAGGGACACTCCATCGCCGCCATGTTGACCAGATGCGTCCAGCAGGAGAGCAAATCGAGACGATTCAGGTGACCCCTCGAGTTCCTAACACCAGAGCAGTTAATACCAACGAGACTCCGTCAGTGACATCTGCCGACATTGAGACAGGGGTGCCACCCACTCCGACACGCAACAACAAGGAGCCGATTTCCTCACCTTCAGAGACTAGTCGTTCCAGGAGGCTGACCAACGGACCAGCAGTGACCAAGGTTACCTCAACGAGCGACGGTTCACCGCCAGCAGAGCTGAGACGTTCGCAGAGATTCAGACGTCCTCCACAGAGACTGGACCTATGAATTAACGGGGAGGGATGTCATAGAGGAATGACGTCACTCTATCTTCGACCCACGCTACACTATCGAGCGGGGGTCCACCACCACGTCAAACTCTTATTGTAATTTGAATCTAACGGGAACTTCCCGAGTTGTAAAAAATGTATATTAAAAGTAGTAGTTCCTAAGAGCGTTTCTTAAGGTGTAAAATCACAATACACACACATGAAATCCTAAAGACAGGACATATATTGTTATAGATTTGATGAGACTATCAGAAGGCTATATTAATATTATAAAATAAAATATTCACAATTATACGTACTGGAGTCATTCCCCCCCCCCCCCCTCCCAGGGGGAAAAAACTCATTTTTGGTACATTGCCGTCTGTGCTTTAATTATATCTGATTAGAAAGTTTCTTCGGAAATAAAACAGTGTTGGCAACAGTTTAATGTAAACAAATGAGCGTTTGGAAAGAAATTCAAACGTGTTTATCATGCATAATTCAAACTTTTAATTAGTTTATAATTCCTCTTAAAAGAAAATCTTCACAAGGGTAGATACAGCCAATTCTAAAACACTTCGAGTAATAAGAATTAATGAAAGTTCTTTTGAAAGGTAATAAAAAATTTCTGCAAATGCGGTTCAGCAAGCCAGTGTGTCACCTTCAAACGTCTTATTACTGAAAACCAAAATACACGTACTTAACTTCTGATATTGTTTATCCTCAACACGCAATACCACAAGGATTTTTTTTTAAACTCTGTGAAAAGCCCAATGCTTAAAGAAAAAAAAAGAAAAAGAAGGGAAAAAACGAGGAAAAAAAACCCATCGAACAAATACAGTATTGAACATTTGGAAATTTGTTTCATTTGGCGTTCAGAAAACTCGCCTGAATTAAAAACCCGATAGCTAAAATAAAATTAAAACGTAAATAATAAATGAAATTGAAATGTAACTTAAAGTAAAATCCGTTGCCAGAAACAACATTTATCCGGAAAAAACACCCAATAAAATTATGTCGTATACTACATCTGTACCAAAAAAAAAACCTTGCTGACAGTTGAAAGTGTTGCCTCGATAGAGTCACCCCCATTCACAAGTCAAGTCATAAGTTGCCTCAGTCAGTGAAGGGCTATTGGAAAACGACTCTTTCAGGGACAAAATACACTAAGAGAAACTGCGTCATAATATAAATTTTTCACAATTATACGTACTGAAGTCAACTTTCCCCCATCCACTTGCGGAACACCATTTGTTGGTAAATGTATCTGTTTCCAATGGTAAGCAAATTGGTTTTATGTTTGAACTTTCCGGGACGGGTTCCGATAGTCGCATCAAGGCGATGTCGTTATCGTAACCCGAATACCAAGGGTAAAAATATACTTGACTAACTTCAATTTTCTTTTCGCCAGCATCTTTCTCCTTTAAATTATGCTCACCAACTCGAGCTTTCCAATAGTTAGGGTGCGGCAAAACAAATTGGGGGCTACAGTCAAAATAAATCCTATTAGTATCATTAGCATAAAAAACATTTTAAATATTATACAGTACTCATTAAATTAGTATTCATATCATCAACTTAAAACTTAGAATTTACCTATCTCCCAATCAAAATAACAATTCCAAATATTGCAAAATAGTTCAAAAAGTGAGTATAGTTTCTTTACTTTAAAATAATTTCTAGATGGAATTTTTACAAGATGACAGTATAATTTTCAAGATAGTGAGTTATTTTATTAGTGTAAATTACTGTTTTATTCTTAAACTAAATTTGAAAATTTTAAACTCATTAATCTTAAGAATCGTGTTTTTAGCACTTGGATATTCATTTAAACAGTGAAAACTTAAGTTTCATACAATTTTTTTGAAAATTTAATTTAGAATTAAAAGCTGCATTAACTATTAGATGTTTTGACCCTCAATTAAAATTGATTGGGAAAGAAAATAAATTTTGCTAGCTTTTCAAAAACAAAAGTTTTTAGGAAAAAATGTGATTTTTCTACTTTTATAGTTAAAAATAAAATTATATTAAAAAAATAATATATTTCAGAAACTTGGATGGAGGGTCAAAACATTAAAAATTATACTACGTGCAATTGCCAATCATAATTTTTTTATCGGCCTAATGTAATTTAAGTAATCACTGTTCAAAAATAGGCTAATTAACGATCTAAATGTTTATTATCTAATTAATTTTTGAGTAAAACTGAATTTTTTTTAAATGTAATCATCATCACTAATTATGTACTTTAAGGTGCAAAAATCAGATTCTTAAAATGATAAATAAAAAAAATGCAAATGTGTATGTACACCTGATATCTCTATCAAGAAGATTTACTGTATAGCTAAATGGTGATAATCCATTAATAAGTTTTAAAAACAAATTCCATCAGTTATTAGAGTTTGAAGTATGATGAGAATCAAACACAATAAATATGATAATATTTAACAGCTTGTTTCATAGGTCCATAACGTTATTTGTTAGTGTATAATACTCATAGCATTATTTGTGAGTATGATTCATACACAATAAATATGATGATTTTTAACAATTTGTTTCATTGGAGTGTGTATTGCAATACCACAATTTATTTGAAAATAAAAAAAAATTGCATTTTTTTAAAAAAGAATTGCACTTTAAAAAATAAAAATGCACTTTTTAAAAAAAAAAATTGCATTTGTGCATGAGATTATTACGAAATTCGCAATACCAAACAAAATAGTTAAATGTTTCTTCCGTGTGTGAAAATCTGGCATTCTGCGTTTGGAGAGTCAAAATTTAATTGTTACATTTCTAAGAATCAAATTCAAAGTCTGGACAATGGATATACAGAGGAGGTTTCAATTTGACAATAATTTGAATCCATTTTCTAAATGGGGAAGCGATGATCCACACTCCTAGTTTTTACTAGGGTAGTTTGCATGTTAACATTTTTCGTGAATAAAAAAATAAACTTCAAATATATTAAATTTTATTTTAAATACACAAAAACAGAACTGTGTAAAATATAGACGGGCCCATATGTTTAGACTAAAATGGCCTGTTACAGATGAATGTTATAAACGCAAAAAATACTTGACTCTATTATCTTAATGAATGCCCTTAGTATATAATAACCTGTGTTAAAAATAAATTCATTACAAATCAGACATTTGAAGAATTCAATAAATTAATCTTTCATGTCGAAATTATTAGTATCATCTGTAAAATGCATTTGCTTCAGATGATGTTGGCCGTTTAATAGATTTTTTTTTATTTACCCACTAGGTCATTTTAAAAATTTCAAAAGAATTTTTGTGATATTCAAAATATCAAATACCTCTCGCCATATTTGGAACTTCTACGATATCTTATATCAATTCATTCAGGCTCTTTTTTTGTGTTGGATAATGATACTTGAATACTTCTACAAATGTAGTACACTTACACTATCAGCAGTTTCAAGAACATTTGTTATTAACATTACAAAATCACGATACAAAAATCTCTACTAAAACGTAATAAATAAGTATCTTGATTATATCTTGGATAGTTTATGATAGGAATTAATCAATTTATATAAAATTTAGAACTCTCCAGAATTGATAAGGCTGTAATGGACATACTATATTTGTAAAAATTTACTTGTTTGAAAAGAAAATCATAGAGAAAAGGAACTAGCAACGCCATGAAAATTATACTTTTTTTATTCATAATATAGGTTAAATTTAATGTAAAAATACATACTTGACTACGCAATGAGCAGCTGTCAAAAGCCATTCTTTGTCTATTAGAACTCCTCCACAAAAATGGGGAATAGTCCCTTTCTGTGGATGGGCCAGTTCAAGAGAAATCTTGTAAAAAAAAAAAAAAAAAAAAAAAGCTTCTTTGAGTTTAAATGCATGAAATGAAATTTTACATTTAATATAAAAGTGAGTCATTTGAGAAAAGCCATGAAAAATAAATTTTCTTGCTAACAGCAACGTATATATGTGACTTGGTTTATAAAGTAACCTAGTCAATAAGGCAGGAGAAAGTAACCGATAATAAGACCCTTTCTGTAATATGAGACACATAATATGAGACTTCATAAGCAACCTCTACATCTTCACGAGACACCTCTACATTTTAATGAGCTACCTCTACAATTTCATGAGACAACTCTACATTTTTATAAGACACCTCAAAATCTTCCTCTTCATAACACATCTTTAAATTTTCATAATACAATTCGACATCTTCATAAAACACCTCAAATCTTCATGATACACCGCTACATCTTCATGAGATCAGAGACATAGAAGTGACACTATCAAGTTTCAGTGTTTCCGTAGAATGTAAGGGAATATAAAACTGTTTGACGAATACATTTTCTATTTACTCGTGTATTAGTATACTATTTAAAAAACTAAAAGGTTTTTTTCGTTTTTCTTCATTGGCTCTGTTTGCCAAAAACATAAAATATTTATCATAATGTGATAATTGCAATGTTAAAAAATAACTGATGGTGATCTCAACTGCAAACTTTTTTTATTTTAATATTTATTTCCCCAATTTTTGTATGACTTATTGGAAAGTATGGTTTAACCTAATATGAGGCACAAAATCTGTCTAACATAAGACACATCACATAATGGAAAAATAAGCACTCTGGTAATTTTAACTTTATTTTTTACACACAAGAACTAATAAATTTTGGATAAAAATGCAACTTTCAAAGTAATTAAAAAGAAGTTTTCAACAAAACTAAACCTTTTATAAAAATTCATGCTCTTCAATACAATGGTGAAAACCTGTATACTCCCAATTTAAGACGATTCTGATAAATAACTGATGATGATCTGATAAATAAATGATAAGACGATTCTGATAAATAACTGGTGAAGTAAAAATAGCTGAGGATGATCTAAACTGCGAACTTTTTTATTTTAATATTTACTTCCAGAATTTTTGTATGACTCATTGGAAAGTATGGTTAAACCCAATATGAGGCACAAAATTTGTCTAACATAAGACACATCTCATAATGGAAAAATAAGCACTCTGGTAATTTTAACACTATTTCTTACATACATGAACTAATAAAGTTCGGATAAAAATGCAACATTCATAGTTATTAAAAAGAAGTTTTCAACAACATTAAACTTTTTATAAAAATTCATGCTCCTCAATACAATGGTGAAAACCTGTATACTCTCAATTTAAGACGATTCTGAATATTTTTCTTAAATTTAGATTATTTTCAAATAATATACATACATACATACATACATACATACATACATACATACATACATACATACATATTACGAAATGTATTTATTCTGATCTGAAAATTTTATATTTTGTTAAATACATTTACAATTTACGATACTGTCTTAAAACCTACCCGTAGAATATCATATTAAGAGTTCTCCACCAACATCAGGAAAAAATATATTTTTATTTATTCCTCTTTCTTTTGCACGAATTTCATTATTTTTTGGTGAAATATTTTAAGACTATTTTAGTTGGTGAATGTATTATTTCTTAAAGAAAGTTCACATCGTGAATTAGAGAACCTTACAGGGAGCCTCTTTTAAAAAAAAAATCTCATACTCGACAACCTATCGCTACTTTATATTCCAAATAATTTACCATGTTTTACCATTTATTGAATGAATTCTGATTAGTCATAATAGTTTAATCCATAAGAAAAATCATAAAGTATACATATGTCTTAAAAAGGTTATAGAGAGCTTTTTCGGTGAAGTATAAAAACTGTAAAAAAGTAAATAAGGTTTAGATATAAGGTACTAGTTTTATCATTTATGGAATTACTTTCATTTAGTTTTAATCTCAACCTTTTTTTGGGAATTAAAAGAAAAAATATTAATATAGAATTTTTTGTTTGTTTCTACCACAAAATATCTTTTGTTTAAATTCTAAAAATTTGTGTAGTAATGTGATGAAAGTATAGTGGATTATGTATTAAAATAGAAAATATTGGGTACCTCTTATATTTATTGATTTTTTTTAAGAGCAATTACTTGGCAATAAAAGAAACCGTGAAATGTTAGCAACTTGCATATAAACACTTCTTAATACATTTTAGTTGAAATTAACTCACAACATTAATACTCCATACCAGAAAATTAAATAATGTTAAAAATGTAATGAATTTGTAATGTTTCTCAATTATTTCATAAAAAATTATCCACATGTAGCTGAACCCCCAAATCCTCAAAAATGTATTTTTGATCCTTTAAATTTCACTATTGGTAAAAGTCTCTTTATAAATTTGTTAATTTATATGATTGAAATTTTTTTAAAAATGAAAATAATTCAACTATATTTAAACATTAATTCATGAAGTTCAATTAAATCATGCCATAGACAATTGAAGAGTTTACTGCCGGTGGTAAAGTGGAAATTCATTAGAAAGTGAGCCACTTCGGGAAATTTTTGCACCCAGAAATCACCATATCATATCCATCCCCTAATCTCTTCAATAATATTCATAATAAAAGATTTATTTATAATTAAATTATTTATTAAATATTGCAGGATATCCCAAATATGAATCTAAATATAAACATGTCGAAAACCATTATTCATAGGAGATTGAAACTATTTGTATGTTAATTGGGTAATCAGTACAAATCTAATCTATTTTCTGAATTTAATTTACTTTCCGATAAGCACAATTAAGCAATAATGTATAGAAGTTCTGATATTTTATATGATAATTCCTTTAAAATCGATAAGGTTTTAGAAGATATTTGAGTCTGAATTAATTTAAAACCAAATTTCCATCGATTGTAAGTTTCCAAGTTCCCTTTTGAGATTTTCCATATTTCCACTTGCATGACAAAACTGTCCAACATATGATTATCACCCTTCAGATAGTCTGCTTGTGTGTCGTCGCGATTGAAAGAAGATTAGTCGATTTGGAATAGGATGCTGCATGCACGATATTGGCACCCACAAAGGTTACAGAACGGCAAATGTATATGTCTTTCTCCTAACTCCCCCCCCCCCCCATCTCCCAAAGAAAATGGGGTCAGTCTTTTTTTTTTTCACCACAACAGACAACGCTAGATTTCGTGGCGAGAGCAATTTTTGTAACAGAGAAACAGTGCATATACCATCTTGTATAAATGTTATTTTTCTCTTCCTGAGAAATAGAAACTAATCATTTGTGCAGTTCATCAATGTGAGTAAAAGATAGCTTTGGTACAGTTCGATTTTGATGGAACATCCCGAGAAAAATGAAGAGTTATTTTCCTCTTGCTGAGAAATAGAAACAAATCATTTATACAGTTCATCAATGTGAGTAAAATATAGCTTTGGTACAATTCAATTTTGATGGAATATCCCGAGAAAAATGAAGAGTTATTTTCCTCTTGCTGAGAAATAGAAACTAATCATTTGCACAGTTCATCAATATGAGTAAAAGATAGCTTTGGTACAGTTCGATTTTGATGGAATATTCCGAGAAAAATGAAGTTTTAAAACTTCTTTTGTGCAAAATCCTCCATATCAATGTTTTTAGTATATTCCGATCCTGAAATAACACATTTCAATCCAAGAATTCTTTGTCATGACTTATCCCTGTTCTTTTTCTTCCGAACCAACATCTACCAATTATTTTTCCACATGTTTTCCCCAAATTAAAATCCAGTTAGCTATAAAACTTTAGCAAGTTGTTTTTGCATTATTTTAATAAAATCTTTCATTGTGACTGATCATTTTATGTGTGTGACTTTTATACTTCAAACGACTTTCCAACCAGAACTGTCATATCTTCAGTAAAAAAATATTGTTAATATATATAATTTAAATCTTTGTCAAAGTCATTAATTTTATAAATTAACCAAGTCGCTTTTTATCCACAATGTCTCATCAAAATCTTAAATGTTTACTCATTCGAAAAAGCTTGGATAAAATCTCGATTTTCTCTCGAATTCACGATTTGACTTTTTTTTTTACAAATTTTTTTTTATGTCCTTTCGTAATGTAACCTTAGAGGAATGTAAATTTATTTATTTTTCCCTATATGCATCGACTTCTATAATTTCAGTTTGATATACCTAATATCAACCTGTCAGCCGTACTCTAGATTCCCTTCCAATAAATCTAATTTCTCTTTAAGATATCGTGAACACAATTGCACTGCATACTCGATGGTAAGCGAAACTACAAGGTGAGACCGAAAAGTAAGGTGATTGATGTCATAATAATTACTGAATTATATATCTGCAGATAAATACACCACTGTCCTTCAAAGTAATTCCAGCCGTCTACAAAATACTTCTGACAACTTTCATACAAGTTCTTGAAACTTCTGAAAAAGTCCTCCTTTGAGACTGTCTTAAGTTCCTTGGTAACAGCAGCTTGAACGTCTGAGATGCTTGAAAATCGGTTTCCCTTCAGTGCCAATTTCAGTCGCGGAAAGAGGAAAAAATCTGCTGGCACTAGATCAAGGGAATAAGGAGGATGTAATACTAGTATTTCTAGCGCCAGCAGATTTTTTCCTCTTTCCACGACTGAAATTGGCACTGAAGGGAAACCGATTTTCAAGCATCTCAGACATTCAAGCTGCTGTTACCAAGGAACTTAAGACAGTCTCAAAGGAGGACTTTTTCAGAAGTTTCAAAAACTTGGATGAACGTTGTCAGAAGTATATTGTAGACGGCGGGAACTACTTTGAAGGACAGTGATGTATTTATCTGCAAATATATAATACAGTGATTATTATGACATCAGTCACCTTATTTTTCGGTCTCACCTTGTATTTAATAAAATAACATTACCAACCTGCCACGGGAACTCGCCTTTTGACGCGAGTCGTCCTCCTACAATGCGCTCCGATGCATTTCCATAGCGGGTTACACCACAGCCTGAAAACAAAATAATTTTTTTTTCTTACCATTTAAAATGCAAAGTCGAATTGATGGGTAAGGGAATAAGTGCATGTGAATTCTTCAGAATTATAAATTATCCATCAAACTGCATCAAAACATACTCAACATCAATTGAAACATTTCTAACTGTATAAAAATGGATTTTGTCTCCTTTAGAGCATTCATCTAGGTCAGCGTTAGCCACGACGCGGCCCGTGACATTTTTCTGCGCCCCCCCCCCCCCCCAGTTGCACAGAAGAAAAAGAAATTAAGCTTCATGGGATGGACTTTTTTACAAAATTTTAATTCGTCCAAAGTAGTACGCGTTAACTATGCAGAACAGAGTTCTTCACTATGTGCCCGATGAAGCTATATGAAGAAGCTCTCAGCAAGATAGTTTTCATCAAGAATAAATACAGGAGGGACTTAACCGAATCTCATTTGGACACTTTATTAAGATTGGGTGAAACAAATGCTGCGAAAAATAGCGACTCTTTCAAAAATTAAACTGAACGATTTCAACCGTCGTTGTTTCATACTTGTTACATAATACAGTTTAAAAACTTTTATTATAAGTTAAGTCAACTCGTAATGTCACGTTGGAACGAAAGATTCCCTTCATTTTTCAGACTTAGAATTATTAATAATGAAAATTGTCGTTTTTCAAATGTTTGAAGAAAAAAATCAAACATCAATTGTACATTTATTAAAGATAAGAAAAATGTCAATATTTATTTTTCAGTTTTCAGGAATGCTATATTTTGTTAAATCAATAATAATTAAAGATACATGTATTGGTGTATCAGGCCCTCTAAAAGCTCCAACATAATTCTTTTTTTTTTTTTTTTTGCAGTGGCACTGAATCCGATATGTAGCTTTTGTATAATACATTGTAACTAAATGAACATTTTGCCAGTTGGATTTCAAATGTTATGTCCAAAAAAATATTAAGGGAAAACTTGTAATAATAGTTTCACATTATTGAGTACAAAATAATTTTGGCGAACCACAGATAAAGATGCGCTGATTCTCAAGCGGATCCAATCAGTTACTCGAATTCGTAAGGACAGCCGAAGTTGAAAACTGCTGAACAGGCTATCTCGCTGAACATTATGCAGAGGGAAAGGCTCTGTTGGGTTCCATCGATTACCATGGCAACGTCGCAACCGATATGCGTTTCAAGAACACCAGTTTGGGTTGATTGAAAGCGTTTCTTTTTTTTTTTTTTTTTTTTTTTTTTTTTCCCCTTGTGAATTGAGTATTGAGGCAACAAGTTTGCTAATTATCGGATTTTTTTTACGTAGAAATTGGATTTTCACTGCTGCTGTTTCTCCTACTTATTATATATTTTGAAACTTAAATAATTTAACTATAGGTGAAAATATATTAATATAGGTGAGTATATTAAATGATACACTTCTGTCCATTTATCAAAATAATACATACCAATATTGATACTTTGCACCATAATACAATATGAATTTAAAAATATTTTCAAGGAGAGAATAGATATTTTTTTTATTTTAACTGATATCAATTTTATATTTGACTAGATATTACAGCAGAAAAAATTAAGATTTCCATGAAAAAAATTTAAAATTTATCTCCAATATATTATATTTTTCTTGTACGATAGAACAGCAGAATTATTCCAATATTTTAAACACAAAATATGAAAAATGGTCCTAATGAAATATGTAATTTTGAATGGATAAGACTATCTAAAATCATGCCTATTGAATTTTTAGTATATTGATAGATGATTTGGACAATATTTCTTCAATTATTTTCGTGTGGGAATTGGGCATAATTTCAAATGGTTTAAATGTATTTAAAATTAGAATATTTAGTCATATCTTTTAACGCAGTTTATAAATGTTATAAATGCAATATGAAAAAAAAAGGGGGTTTAAGTGCGAATACTCACATGTCATAATAAGTGTGAATTATCACTTGTTCTGCGGCCACTCGCTGTACGTGTTAGCAGTCAGACATTACAGGGGGGTTTTTTTGGGGGGTTTTTTCTGACTCAAAATCATATTCACAGATAGTTTATGCACAAATTATTTTCATTGCTATCCACCACCTATTTTGGTGCACTTTTACTTATCATTTATTAGTGTACGAAGAAGTACTCAAATGACGTCTCTAGTTATAAAAATCGATACTTATTTACAAATCATATTTGAAGTTTTAAAAAATTATGAAAAGTATAAATATTGACGTGATACCACTGATCCCGAAAGAGCAAAATAAGAAAAAGGATTCGAAATCAATCCAGTTGAACAAAGGTTCAATCTGTAACCAACTAAGCCAATACGTTCATGGAAAAGGCAACTAACAGCTTATATTTTTACGGTAGTCATTTGCGGTGAGCATATTAAATTGTATTTATTTCTTTGGAGCTAAGATATTTTGAAACACCAAAATTGTTTTTCTAGAAACTATACATAATCATCTAGTGTTCTTTTTTTTTTTTTTTTTTTTCTTCTTTTTTTTTTTTTTTTTAATTTTTTCTTGCCATTAAGTTTAGTAATTAAGGAGGAAAGGATATTTCCCGGTAGTAAATCACAAATGTTGTTTAAAAAATAATAAAACAAAAGCCAAGTATATTTAAATCCTCTAATATGTAGCTTTCTCTCGGTACCAAATGAAACTAAAAAAATGTAAAATTAACAAGAAAATGTTGTTGGGTTTTTTTTTTAACTTTTTTTTTTATTTTCTTAATTGTTCATATTTAGATATGTATGAACTGTTTAGTGTTAAAAAATTTCCATCGCCGAAATAGTTTCCAAGTTATTTAACTTTTAATGTTTCGGGCGGACAGATATCGGACCTAAGGACAAATCGGACCTTAGGCATGCATGGAAATGCAATTGGCCAAACCAACGAACTATTTAAAACACCTTTGGCTATTTTACCATCGTCAGGACTCTAATTACTATACAAATACAAAAATAAAATATCCTGGTTAGATCAATACTTCTAACCACTTTACCAAATTAGGAGTTTCCATCCCAAACGGTTTAAAAATAAAACTTTTAAAGAAAACACTTTAAACGATATTTTATGAAAATAAGTTGCTCTAAATCTTTGTTCATTAACATAATATAAGAAAAATTATTTGTTTAACATAAATGTGCATTAGCAAAAAATACAAATTTTTTTTTCATGAGAATTAAAATAATACTTCTAGGCAAAATACGCACTTAATAATTGGCACATATACCGTAGTATTTAATTTCTAGATCAAGAAAAATATAGAACATTTCTGTTATGTGGATTAATTTTGAAGTTATGACTCAAATATCGATTAAGCCAATTGTTAAAATCTAGTAACTCTGCTTCTAATTTTACGATAGAAATTTAATATTTAATCCTGATGCAAATACCGTTACTTTATTTACTATTGTATTGGAAGTTTTTAACTTAATTTTTATATTTAATTTTAAAAAACTTCAAACATGGGTTGTAAAAATTAAAAGAGATACTTCAAAGTAGTAAAGATTTATATTTTGGCACATAAGTAGTGCTTGACATCCTCTCAATCAAGGGAAAATTATAAATTTTGAGATATATTGATTAATTTAAGTTATAACTCAATGAAGTATCGTTTAAGATAATCCTTAATTCCATTTAACTCTGACTAAAACTTTGATAGAATCTTAACAATTTAGTATAATGCAAATTAAAAATTATTATACTACATTTGAAGTGTTTATTTTAAACCATTCATTAAATACAGAAATAATTTATAAAAAAAAAAAAAAATCACCAGTCACTTGGCTCACTCTTCAACAAATTCAAATTATAAACTTTTCAACTAGCATAAAACTTTTACGCACTTATTTGATCACGGATTTGGTCGTGAGGTGAGACTACGTTAAAGTAACCAAATTTGAGATACCTAGTTTCGTTTTTAAATATCAACCCAATTCAGATTCGCTTAACTCAATCAATGAATCTCTGTTCGAACAGTCATATAGACATAAAACATAAATGTAATTGAAGAGTCCTGGTGGTTAAATAAACATTGATCACGTGCCAATGTTGTTTTTATTCTTGATACTAAAGTAGAAAAAAAGCTATTAATTTGAAAAACTCTCAAATCGACGGGTTTTTTTTAAAGAATAAATTCACATTTAGTGAATAATAAATTCATAATTAGTTACACAAACTGTGTAAAATTTCTCGTCACAGATTAAATTTTATCAGGTTATTTATAAATTCTTTATGAAATCAGATATCAAATGATTTTTTTTTTTTTTTTTTTTTTTTTTTTTTGTAGATAAGTTGATCCAATATTGTGTGTCAATTATTCTCCTGCTCATTTTTACTCGTATTCAACATTAAAAAAATCTTGCTGTGTATTGTGTATGCCAGTGTCATGACCTCATTATCACTACACATGTTTAATTCAGGAAATACTTAATCATGTATGCAAGTATCACGGTTTCTACATAAGTACCAGAGTTTCAGTATAAACACAAATTAAACGCGTCATATATTTCTCTTCTAGAGACGACTGCCCACTTCCTCCCCGTAACATATACCTCTAGATACGTGCTTGTCAACATAATACCCGCCATTTTGAAAAGATGGCCCTCAACTATTGTCTTAAAAAATTAAGCAGTTAATCCACTCCAGATGAATTCTAGACCAAATCTGAGGAGCAGAATTCTTTTGATTTCACATTTTAAAGGTTTAACAGTTGCAGTACTAAATTCACAAATTCGTTACGAACTAATATATTATTTTTAATGACATACAGAGTGACCCATAAAAATTAAAACGAGCATTATTTCCCTTGCTTGTTAAAGTTAGGCCGACAGTCAAAAATGCACAAAAAATCAAATTTTAATTTTTTTGGATTCCCAATTTTACATTTTACAAATTCCAAGTTGTAAGATATGTCAAAACTTCGATTACAGTTTTTCAAAATATCTCACAACTGTATCTTAAGTATGAATCCAGGTATAAAAATAATTTAATATATTTTAAGCAATTTACATCCTTAGAGTAGACTTTGAATATCAATCATTAATTACAATACGAAAAATTGGATTAGGACTGATGCGCAGTTTATCCTGGACCTTAATTTCAAGCCTATTACGAAGGTTTTTTTTCATTTGATTCTTTTAAAACATCGATACATCAATACAACTGATCATCATCAGCATAGATCTCCTTTTACACAAGCAGGTGGAGCAGGCGCATGCCCACGCAATGCCTTTTCTGCGCATGCGCAAACATTAAGTGGGGACGGACAACGGACCACACTTTACCAATTGAATACAATACCCTTGGGCTTAAGGCCACTTAAGGTAAAGTTAAGACCTTGTAGGTAATAATATAAGCTTAACGTGGGTCATACATTGAATTAGAAACGTATATGACTCAAACACAGAGAATTCAAAGGGACTTTCAAATTACATTTTTTTTAGTTTTCCAGAATAAATAGTCTCAGAAAAACACCACTATGTAACATAACAATCAAGAAAAGACCATTTGTCACAATCTTCTCCAAGTTATCAGAGCACCGACCGTGAGAATCGAACCCCATTCCCCTCACATACAAATGCGTGTGGTGTCTCTAAAGCATGCTTTAGACGTCGATACAAATGTAAAAACTTGAATAGGTGCTTTGAACTGCGATATTTTGTTGATGAAACATTTTAAACAATTTTACTGACAAGTTTTCTTTTAACCACTAAATATTGATTTCACATCTTTGTTGTTATTATTATTATTATTTTTTTTTTCTTTCTTTCTTTTTTTTTTTCAATTCACTTTTCATACAACATATATTTTTTTCTTTAGGTGCACACATATTTACTGTTTACCTATCACTAGAATTATGCCCGTCAGATTATCTAACGTAGCAGGTTTCGTGGAAACAAGATAGTTCCATTTTTCACCGAAGCATCTACTCTTTATAGACTTAGGACGCCAATTTTCTGCAAGGATCATCACCAATCCTAAATCGACAATTTTGTTTCTATACCCCAGTAGCACAACGACATTGGCCAAACCCGATGTGGACCGTTGTCAGCCGGCCGTTATTACGGATCTTGGTCAATCTCACCCAATATGCTGGATGATATATGTACCGGAAGTTTTGAAATGCTGTTGCACAGTTTTAAAATTTAAATATTTTTTTTATAATAAAGGACCGAGGGCTACAAATATGTTTTGTAATGTTTTTGACATGTTTATTTAAAAATGAATAGTGTATTTGGAACGATGCTCGAGATTCAGCCAGGATTGGCAATCTTCCGAAACCCCTGTTTACGACATTGGCCAATAGTGCTGTGCTACCTGGGCAACGACCGCTATTAACCATACTATTCTCCTGATCAAACATTGTGATATATTTTCCATGGAATCCAGTAATCAATAATGAGAAATCAAATGAAGATTGTTAGCAGATGTAGTATTTTTAATACTACGCTGTTGTTTTCCCTGCACCCATATTTTGAAATGATGTCTTTTTAAAGTGCAGGTAGTCTTAGTTTTTGAAGTACTATTGATATTTCAGTAAGTAAAAATATTATTAAATATGCTATGTTCAAAACGTGTTGTGAAAAATTGCCTACATAAGAATTTTAAATACGAGGTCTGGTAACGCTGTTCTTAGTATACTTTAGTACCAACATCAGTAGACTAGATTGGTTGCTTGTGTTGGGTATTTTAAGAGCTACACGAGGGTTATATCCATACACGAGGGAAAATCGTTACAATAAAATTTGGATCAGTAAAGTAGTTCGTGCGTCAAGGGAGGGAACACCTGCCACCTTCCGGAACGTCTTCCAATAGAGAACTATTCTGCATTTGCGTCTTGAATTGAAAAAACCTGAAAAACTCCCTGCAAGTAGCACGCCAACAGACTATCAGTCGCAATCACGTCAGTGTCTTCTACTTTTGAAAACAGAGATTATCAAGCCCTAAATAAGATTCAAACCTACGACCCCTCGCATGCTAGGCGAGCGGCTCCTGAGCCATGATTGGCTAGGTAGAATTAAGCTACAGAACGCACATTTGTATAAACACGTGTTTAGACATTCACCATCAGTTTTCAAACTGAATACTAAAGCCGTTGCATTTTCCCTTTACGAACACCTACTGGAACTTCCACTAAGTATGGCTAACGCCTTCAAAAGAAATCTCAATTCCCTTTAAATTACTGTTGGGTAGAGTTCCTTATATTTTTGGGATGCAGGTTATTATGAAAGGGTACAGCAAAGCATCGCGAGCTCATAAAATAAATGAAGTATGAAAAACAACGCGCCGAGTTAAAGTTATTGATAGATCTAAAATCTCTAGCGTTCTTTTTTAAGATAAGAAAGGATCTAAACTGAGAAGAATCGTGAATATTCCAAACTTTTTTTCAAAATGGAAATATAGGATTCATTTTCTGAAGCTAGATACAGTACTAGATACGTACTAAATTAGTTTTCTAAAAATAATTGATAAATATTACTTGCATATCATTAATAGCAATTTTGCTGAATTAAACTTTGGTAAAAAAAAATTCAATCTTATATGGAGACAGATGTTAATAACTTTTCAGAACGCAATGTAGTATTCTATATATTGCATCTTCAACGATGATGTATTTAGTTAGAAAATGTTGAAATATAACGTAAAGAACGAGTTCTAACTTTTGCTACTACAAGCAATGAAAATAAATTCTTAAAGGTTTTTTTTATTTTTATTTCATTTGAATTTGTAAACACAAAATAAAATAAGTCATTAGAAATTTGAGTAATATGAATAGTGAAGTATAAGTGAGAAATTTAAATCAAAAGCTAATATCCCAGAACAACTTCTTGAAAATCTGTCAAATGAAAATGGCAACCAAACTGATAAACCATAAGTAACCATGACTACGTAATATTTAAGCTATTTCGAATAAATAAATAATTATAGAATGATATAACTAACATGAAATTTAATTAACAACTACTTAATTTACGTAATAAAACTATCAAGTAACTATTAGTGCAGGGCTTTAAGAAACATTCAAACGCATTTCCGTAAAGGAAATTGAACTTCAACAATTAATAAATGATTCGGAATCTAAAGATAACTACAAAATCTACATATTTCTTTTGGTAATGACTTTTGTCTAGATTTTTCATAATTTTACAGAAGAATTTATCAAAGTTAAAGAAGAAAAAAACAGCTATTTCTCTTCATGCTATTGTAGCAATAGCATAAAAGAAATAGCAGTTTCTTAACCTCTTTAAAAGCAGTTTTTTAACTTCTTTAAATATTAAAAAATTAATACCTCCATTATAAAACCTTTTATAAGAAAGTATTATATAGCTAGAGGAAAGAGCACGAAATACACATCGCAATCATAACATGGAAATCTGACAAACAAATTGAGATATAAACTGCGAGAAAGAGGAACTAAAAAGACTCACTTTGAGAAAGAACTTGTTCAAAACATACAACGAAAGTAATCACACAACAAAAGGTAAACATGTCTAGTTCCAGGTTTTAAAAGACAGAAAAGCTTCAACACTCCAAGTGTCTTTTTATATGTTGTGTCCTCCCCCCGCTTCTACCACAGAAACCGGCTTCCGACCGCAAAGGTTCGATCGGACAACGATCTTACCTGAAGATGTATTGTGGGGAGGAGGGCAAAGCCCCCCTTGGCTAAAAAAAAGTGTCGCAACACGCCTTGTTTAACAAAAAAATAGTATATTCGTAATATTGCAGGGGTTGTACACAAATCAGATGATTCAATCATTTGGTGGGTGACGAACCTAAGCGGTGGAATCAATCAGCTTGGAAAATTTGTTACAATTATTTTTGATGAATTATTCATTTCTATTTGTTTTCCGATTAAGTAATGCATTAATTAAGTGAAAAAGATGGCTTACTAATTATTTTAATGTTAAATCATACGAAATAAAAAAAATGGGTGTAACTTTCATCACACTGTTGCTTTTGCATGAAAATGCTTTTAATATTCTAAAACGTTGTCTACCATACATTTTTTTAAAGACTTTTATGCAATTAACTGATGTGGAAAACCCAAAATGAAAAAATCTGAAAATACGAATTGCTAAAATTTTATTTGAACGGGAGCCATGCTAAAATAGCCCAACAGTACATTACCCTAGACATGCATAGGTGAGTTTTGAGGATAATTTTTTTACACACTCTTAATTTTTATTTAAACCAATAAAAACAATAACAATGTAAACAATAAAGCTAAAATAAAAAATTACTTATATACCAATAATAAATAGGATTTTGAAAGGATTTCGCTTCATAATTAACGCATTTTATCAGCTGTTAAAATTTTGGCTGTTTATTAAATTTTCGAAAGTAATGTTTGGTAAGTGAACCTGAAAGAATGCTCAATACAATAATGATTCATCTACAGGTATACTCTCCCGATTTATTATAGACGACGGAACAGCCAGAGACAACATCCTTGGAGCCGACAGCAGTATAGTGGGGCCGATACGGCGTACATGTACTTTTCTGAGAGCTGATACGGCATACCGCCTCCTATTTTAACTAATTAATAATTCATCAAGCATTATGCGTGTATTGTTAGATAGGTAAGTGAGCAAATAAATATGTAAATGAAGAGTATTTAGCTTCATTTGTTTGGTAAATTATGCCAAATATTATGAATTTGCAATTTATAATTAAAAAAATCCAAGCTATAGTTGGTTGGTTGTATTCAGATTATCTGGCGCCGTCAGGGCTATAATGCGCCGAAACATTCGTCATTAGACAAGCCAACATACATTTACAAACACCCATGCCTAAGACGGGACTCGAACCCGCAACCTCGCGGTCTAGAAGCTAGCACGCTAACCACTATACCGTTTGGTCAGCCCCAGCTATAATTGGAGTTACTGCCATGATAAGAAAGCTTGCTTACCGGTAAAAAAAAAGTAGCACAACAACCAATATATATATATATATATATATATATATATATATATATATATATATATATATATATATATATATATATATAACAAGTCTGTGGGGTTAGGAAATTTACATATTTCAAATGCAATATTGTTACATCTGTATTCTGAGGTCTGATGACAAAAACACAAGATCCCATTCCAAAGCATAATAATCAAGCGAGATTCAATAGTTGAGAGAATTTTTTTTTTAAAGTTGATAAACGAAATGGTCTTTGAACGTACAATTTTCTTGTATCGTGGAAATGCAACAGTATTTTGCGGAAGAGTTGTTTTTGATTTCTCTGGTAATTAGCGTTTCCTTTGCTTTCATGAATTTGGCTGATTCATCTTCTACGACTTAATTGATTCAAATGGTAATTATATGTGTTATAAGAGTGACCCTATTAAGAGTTGTATTTTAAATAAATGCTCGTATATTCACACAGAGCTGTGTCAACGTAGTTCATCTTACGTTGACCCTGACAGGAACCCCTTCTATATAGAAGTCTTGTCCTCAAGGACCAACCCTCCCTCTCACAAAAAAAAAAAAAAAAAAAAAGAGCACAAAATTATGCACTTATTCATTTGGCAAGGCATACTTCTGTACAATTTCCAAATAATCCTTTTTAAATCTAACCAAACAAAAATCCAGCTACGGCCATGTTAGAATGTCTGAAAATTAATCACTGGATTAATAATTCCTTTAAGAAAATAACCTGAAATTTCACTGGTCTTAATTGAAGGATATTTCAGTTTTTCCCAAATAACTTCTCAATGGAGCAGCATTAACACATGAAATTCACATCAAAGGGACATCTTTATGTAACACATATGCCAGTAAAACAACTCAGTCGCAAATTGAAATGCAAAGTGTACAGCGGGGGCATATGCAAAAGAATGAACTACCATTAGTGTGCACATGTACAAATGCATTTACATTAAAAATCACGCAACATTTAGTGTGAGATATGATCTCCCTTGTCATCAGTCTTTACTTAACACTGTATTCTCATACTTAACACGAGTTTCTTGATGAATTGTAGAGGCTAAATTGTTCGTCCCACCTTTTGAACTGTTTGCAAATGATGGAAAGTCCCCAATACATTAAATCTTTACACAATGCATATCGTTGAAGAGTCCCACACATGTTTGATGAAATTTGGATTAGAGGAGTGATCTGGCTTACTTGTAGGAGCGATAGTCATATTTTTTAATCGTTTATCCTAGGCAAAAGTGGAATAAAATTTGCCATATAAACGCTATTTAGAAACCGATATTTCATCATTAAAGACTTGTTTAGATCAAGTTAACGTAATTACAGTGAAAAAGTCGGATATAATTATATTTTGCGCTTTTGGAGAGCTTATTAAATAAAGTCAACATATTGCACCAAAAGTCCAAATCTTTTCATCAGATACTTTTAACTGAAAATAATTTTTTCTGTCTCATGAGTAATATTAGACGTCAGAGGATCTGTAGAAAGGTGGGAAAATGATATTACATGGTATGGTAATTACCAATTCAAGAAAACGAGCGCAAAAGATAATAAAATTCTACTTTTCTACTGTAATTACGTTAATTTGATACAGACAAGTCTTTAATTGTGAAATATCAGTTTCTAAATCGTGTTTATATATATTTATGGCAAATTGTATCCCTCTTTTGCTTTGGATAAATTATTAAAACATATGAATATCGCCCCTTTCAGTAAGCCATATCACTTCTCTAATCCAAATTTCATAATACAGTGGCAATAAACACTGATGACAGGGAAAATTTTTACTTATAGATATGTTACATAAAGATGTCTCTTTGATGTGAATTTCATGAGTCTATGCTGCTCCACTGAGAAGTTATTAGGGAAAAACTGAAATACCCTTTAATTTTGCAGACCAGTGAAGAAGAGAGACGAGTATTTTTCAACATCAGTCTTTAGATGTTCTTCCAAAAACTTTTATAGCAACTCACACATGTGTGTTTCAAATCCTCTTGATTGCAAACTGCAACTCTCATTTGGTAGCAAACACAGTATTTAAAGAAAAAGAAGCATTTTTAAACTCAAGAGAAATTCGAAAAACTCTTATGTATATAAATGGGCATTTATAGAAACAAGAAAGGAAATTATGCTACATAGGTGAATATGCAGTTTATTATTAAATGGACACCAACAAAAGTAATATGATAAACTACGTAGAGGTCAAAGAAGGTGTTCAAATTGTCATAAACGAGTTGTGATGCCGGCTCACATGTACGGCGCGTGTGTGACTATGTGAAAAAAGGTCTACAAGAACGCTCGGAAATCCTGCATATTAGCAACACCGTCCATTGCATATGGAGACCTGTATAAGTGTATCTTCTTTTTAACTTCGTGGAATGGCAGACGCGTAGTCAGAGGGATACGGGGATATATACCCTCCCAAATTTTTTCTTTTCGCTATTAGAGCGGATAGGATTAAGGAATTTTATTGTTTAAAATAGTAAATTTATTAAAAATGTTTTTAAATTTTGAAACATGCTTAGAAAAAATATCTATTTTGATTTCTAAATATATGAGGCATTAATAATAAAAATTATAATCAAGATTTGCTGACTAATAATTTCATATCCCCTCCCAAATTTTTTTTCTGGCTACGGCCCTGTGGAATGGGACACTAAAAGTCGTTATCATCTTGCCGTATACTAATAAATGTGTGATTTTGCACATGGGGAGCAATAATAGAAATACTTATTATTTATAAGGTGTTAAAATCAACAATGGATATATTGTTGAAGATTTAGATGTGTTAGTTCATGGAGATTTCAAAAAGGCTCATCAATGTGGAGCAGCCAGTAAAAGACTAATCAGATGTTAGGAATTATTAAATAAAGTTTTTTACTAAATCTAAAGATATCCTAATACCATTATATAGGGGATTAGTTAAACAGCATCTAGAGTATGCAATAGAATGTTGGTCACCATACCTTAAAAAGGACATTAATTTGCTGGAGAGGGTTCAGCATAGGGGTTACAAAGATGATTCAAGGTTTTCCAATGATATAAATTAAGACGTAGGGAAAGTGATGCAACAAAAATGGAACAGTTCATAAGGGAAGAGATTGATTGGTGTGCTAGAAAACCAACAATTCCCGTTCGTTGAGAAGAATGTGGATGAGGAGGGGAGGTTTGTCAAGTAAGAACTCCAGCACATTATTTGGATTGGAGTGATACATAGTTAAAGACAGTGCTTTGCATTTCAATTCTTTCAGACATTCTAGCTCTTCCTCCTCTTCCCAATTGTCCTCTCCTACACCAGAATCATGGCAGACATTCTAATCCATCATTACCAGCAATGTTAACTAAGTATATCATAGCAAATGTTCTTAATGAAAGGTCATGAAGTTTAGACACTGATTATCAGACTAAAAAGGCAAAGAACACACTTTCCCTCTTTGTCCACTGAATCTCCGCCACTGACCGCAATATTATAGTGTTTTTCCAAGGCTTGAGTACCTAAAATTTCGGACTGCATACAAAATTGACGAAATATCCTCCAATGACAAGTGCAGTATAAGAAATATTGAGCGAAGGGGATATTTTTGACTTGTTTTAAAATATCTTTATCAGTCTTTTATCTCTATTACGTACAAAGCATATGACAAAATTATAGAGCAGATAATAGGAGTACTATATGTATGTCACTTCGTGTAACAGTTAACGCAGTAACTGCCACAATAAAAAAAATTGGGGGTCTCTAGGACACCAAACAAAATGTAAAGTTGTTCTGTTCGACACAAACGCTATAACTTAAAACCAGTGTGGACATTTGTATGGGTACCTTAACAGTACCCATGACAGTTCAGGCATTAAAATAAAAAGTTTTCCAATAGCAGTAAAAATAAATTAGTAATGTCAATTACCTTTCCTTGGAAAATAGTGCGTACACAGTTGCTGTCTAAAATTATTTAAAAACTTTCGTTACTGAGAATGTGTTTTCAAAATATATTCATGAGTAGGTCATTAAAACAAAGTGTATGGATTAAGGAATCAATGCCAAACGATTAGCAAAGTGCAACTATCTGCCCTATACATAAAAAAGGAGACATCTTGATTTGTGAAAACTACCGTGGGATATCGCTTTTCAGCACTCCTTATAAAGTACTGTCAAGAATTATTACGAATAGATTGCAGCCATATGCAGAAGACAATTGACGACTACCAGTGCGGTTTCAGAACTGGTATGTCTACTACTGACCAAATTGTTAGTATAGGAACGTTCGGGGAAAAAATTTTGAACAAAACATCAAACTATACCAACTATTTATAGATTTTAAGCAAGCATATCATTGTATAAATAGAGAGAGATTGTACTACATCCTGAATGATTTTGAAGTATCAGGAAAATTAATTAGATTTGTTAAAATGACTTTGTCAACCACAGAAGCTAAAGGCCACAAAGGCTAAAGGAAGAAGCTCTTAAGAAACTTTGCAATTGATACGGGGTTAAGACAGGGGGATGTACTGTACAACACTTTTTAACTTTTGTTTGGAACACATGATAAAAAAAATTTACTCTAGTCGAGGGGCACTATAATGAACCGATCCCTACAAATCTTTGCATTTGCAGATGATGTAGACTTGATGTTTAGAACAGAAAAATGTCTAATTGAATGCTATGAGGATTTGGAAGAGGAGGCAAAGAATGTTGGACTTTTAGTTAACAGGGAAAAAACTAAATGTATTGTTATGGACAGAGGAGACAGACTAACCACAAGTTCAGTAAATACTGAACTTGGTTTTGAAAAGGTGGCAGAATTTAAATATCTTGGTTCAATTATCACTGAAAAAAACGAACTAAACCCAGAGATAAAGGCTAGACTGGCAGCTGGAAACAGATGTTATTTTTCAATGCCTAAATTGTTTAAGTGCTCTCTGCTCTCAAGAAAGTTAAAACCAAAACTATATAAAAGAATAATTAGACCTATAGTCACTTATACAGCAGAAACTTGGACTACCACTCAGAATGAGGAAAAATACTTATTACTTTTAAGAGAAAGATTTTAAGGAAAATTTATGGACCAATCAAAGATGGAGATGCATGGAGAATCAGGAGTAATTTAGAGTTAAGTAAGCTATATAAAGAAAAAGATATAGTATATATAATAAAAACAAAAAGAATATAATGGCTCAGACATCCGGAGCGAATGAGTGATGAAAGAGACTAGAGGGAACGAGAAAGGTCGGACACCCTAGAAAAAGATGGCTAGATGAGGTGGATGAAGATTTAAAAAAATATTAAAATCAAAAATTGGAAGATAAAGGATAGGAAAAAGTGGAGTTGTGTGATAAAGGAGGCCAAAGCCCTGCAAAGGCTGTAGAGCCAAGGAGTAAGTAAGGTCTTTAAAACAGCACTTTTTCTCTTCAATGTATTGAAGTTTAAGGTTATAGCTATGATCAGAAAAATGTCCACTATACATCTAGTGGTTGAAGTCTTGATTAGAAAGTATTTTGACGAATTTACCTTTTGTCTCAAAGCAAAATAAACTCACAAATACAATAACAATGTCGACAATGACAGTGTCCATAGAGAAAAACAAGTTGTATTTTTCAGAATATTTCTAGCTATCTGTATTTTTTATAATAATGTAAATATAAAGTAATAAAACTAAATTAAAAAAAATTTACTGATCGAAAAATTAATGTGTTTATATATTTTCTAAATTTAATTTCTTTCTCTGAAAGAATTTCATAGCATTGTTTTTTAACTAAGAAAATTAATTGCCCTGATAAATTCTTGATATTGCCAATTCCTCTGATATTCACTGCTTTCCATACTTTCCTTGATGTTGAACACCATGGAAACTATATTTTATGGTTGGTTGTTTTCAGATTATCTGGCGCCGTCAGCAACACGGGGGCTATAATGCGCCGAAACATTCGTCATTTGACAAGCCAACATACATTTACAAACACGCATCCTTACACAGAACTTGAACTCGCGGTCTAGAAGCTAGCTCGCTAACCACGATACTGTTTGGTCGACCCATATTTTATGGAAACACGACTCGGATACAGAAAAATAACTGTAATTCACTTGAAAGGGTAATTCACGATAAAAAAAAAACAACAAATCAAGTTATTTGAAAACGACACCACATTCTTTAATATTAAATGTACTCACACAGAAATTAGAAAAAACAGAATTGAAATTAGAAAAAGTTTATTATTGGGTTTGGATCTTTTGTTTCAAAAGACACATTGTGCTAAAAAAAATATTTTATAATATAGTTTAATTTTTAAAATGCCAGGAAATTACCAATTACATACATGTCTGAATTATAAATAGGTTCAATCAATACTCATAATTTCTGCAATCCAAGTAGGAATTCTATCCACCGTTCAAACATGAATGTTTTTTTGAGATTAGAGTCTAAGCAACACTTTTTGAACTCATTTTTACGACACTATACACTTCTGAAGGTATTTAACATGACTCTAATTAAAAGAAACTATTCATGAGCAACATTCAAACTAATATCTAACAAATAACATCACCTAAATAACCAACCTAAAAGAAACTAATTATGGGTAGAGAAAGTTCATTTCCCAATGAAAACACATCCATCAAAACTTCCAACATAAAAGCACTTCAATTCAATTAGAAATAATTTCATTTCCTTATTCAAAGAATACCAAAAAGATTTTGTTCCGAGTTATTTCTCGGCAGAAGCTTGAATAAATTACAACTTTTTAGACAAGATATGCCATGCTGCGTCTAGTAGGACTTTATCAAACATCAGAGGGGGAATTTCATTATGGCAGAATTTGTAAGTCAATGGTAAAAGATGTTAATGCAAAATGTAAGATAAAGTATACAGTGACACCAAATCACAAATACTATTGAGTGATATGTGGAAGAATGTTATTTGGTTAGACAAATTATATTTTTTACTGTCCCTGTAAGGTTGCTCAATTTTGACTGAGGCTCTATGTGTTCTAAGGTGAAAAATTGTATTCCAGACACAATTTTTGCATTAGCTTTCCAAAGCAATATAACATACTACAGTTTTAGTCACAATAATGAAGTATATTTAAACAAAGACACAACTATAACAAAAAAAAAACTAATTTTATTGTTTATAAAAGTACAACACAGTTACTCTTGGTTATATGATATATCTTAACTTTTAAAGGTACACATAAAAGAGAAAATCCTTAGTTACACTCTTGGTCTTGAAACACTTCATGCTGAACCAACGTAGCAGTTAAATATGTATATGATGCAGTCTTTAGCATTAACGTAGGATCTATGGAAAAAGAATACAGTGTTTTAATTTATAATAATCAAATTCATCAATCAATATAAATTTAAATTGTGCACTATATTTCAGCCTGTGGCATATGGATTAAACTGAATTTACCCATAAAAAATTCCATAATACATTGTATGATGAATAAATAAATCATGGTGTTCTTTTATTGCCAAGGGAATTTCTTTAAATATATCTATAAGTATACACCTATTTTACATGGATTTAATAGGTTTTATCCATTCCACTTAAGGTAACTTACCTATTGTTACTAGCGTAAATAAATCATGCACAATTTTAAAAAACCTGAAAATTATTCCCCTCTCTTAGAATATGTCAAGCTTCATAGACATAATATAGCTCATAGGCAAAAACAGTAAACATCACTGGAAGAGATATAGCAGTGAAAATCAAAAAACAATGTTGAATTAAAAAATATATATATATTATATTGAGACACAAGGGATCCAATTTTAAGATTTTAAAAATTCCAGCTTAAAATTACAATGCTAAACAAGCACATATTAATTACACAAAAAAGCAAAACTTCACATTGCTACAGAATTAGAGCATGTCTGCTTTCAACATTGATAGAAAAAAATAGTACTGCTAAAGAAAAAGCTGACTAAATGTTAAACAATATCAAGTGCTCTTTTACATTCGACACTAAACTACTATAGTATTTTTATAGAAAAGCTGTCTGAGTATAACACATTTTCAAGCAGAACTACAAATGCTACAGATGCATAAAACATATCAAATGAAAGATCTTGTCACTTTAAAAATACTATAGATATGTCAGATTTTAATTTATCCATATGAAAAGTAGAATTACATAACATTCCACCAAAAGGGCTTTAAAGTTCCAACAGGAAGAGAGCTTTTTTCATAACTGAATGGAAAGTTCACATCATGTACACATCCCCACAGCATTTTAGGAACTCAATGAGAATTTCAAAAACACACTATTTATCTTTTTTTTCTCTTCTTTTTTTTAAAACTCTTTGCATTGCAGTATTTTTTATCACCATATATCGTCAATCTTAATGAGGAGATATATCAGTCATTGTGTTGCCAAATTGTTCAAGCTTTGCACATGGTGTACTGCAATAGAAACAGGTGTTAAAGCAGTCTTTTAGTGAAAGTGATGGTCACAACACTTGTGATATATTTCTACCCAGATCACATAGATTTTGAATTCATGAAAGATCAGCTCAGTTTAAAAACAAATCAAAACCACAAAAAGCATGCACCACTTTGAAAAAAGTTTGACCAATTTTTAACAGCTGCCAAAAGAATCAGTCTCTCTAGTACAATAAACTTTAATATATCAGCCCCTTGAAACAACAATGTCAATATATTTAATTTTGAGAAATAAAGGCAAAATGCCTAGCATTTATTCTAATAATCTGCAGGATTCTAATTAATTAAAAAATACATCAGTGGCTTTGATTTGTTATTAAACACCTTGGGTATAGCTTTCTAATGATGTACGAAACTCATTTTTAAAATACCTTGACTTTGGCTATTTTTAATGTGAGGCTTACGTAAGGGAAATCAATAAAAGACATCAATTTTATACCATACTTATGAAGTTCTGTGAAAGAAGATATAAAGTAAAGAAAGCAAGTGAAAAGTTGAGAACTGAGCAGGCATGAATTGTGGTAATGATATTAACCCTTTGCACTCGAGGCCTTTTTCGCGCAGAGGTACCAGCAACTTGAGACGTTTCGCAGGATTTTTGGTTCGATCCGTAGTTATGGATTCGCTTCATAGCAACTAAACACAGTTATTGGCCTTGCATTGAATTTCCACATCTAACCTAGTGATCTTCTCGAGTTGTGGCGCCTGAGAGGCGCCACTCGAGCGGTAAGGGTTAATACATATTAAAGGACAATAGCATAATTCAACTAATGTACAGCAAAAAACTTGCTTAAAAATTGTAAAAACAGCTTTAGGATTTTACCTTTAGCAACCCTGGGTTATAAAATGCTGAAAATTAAAATAACTATAACAGGAGTTTTGGCACTTAATTTTTAACAAGGCATTGGCAAAGAATAATAAGAAAAAGTTACAGAAGAATTTTCTTTATTTAAATATAAATAACATGAAAATAATATTAAAATTGTATATTAAAAAGATAATAATGCAATCAAATTGTATATTTTATTATATTTTCATTACTACTAAAAATGTTATTTTAAGGTATAAAGATTATATTTGCATTGTTGAATATTATATTTGCATTGATCATTATATAATGCTGTTGTAAATACAGTCACAAAGACTAATTCTATTTTTGTTATAGTGATAAATGGCAGTAGTAAGTAAAACAGATACCTAAAATGCATTTTTTTTTTTTTTAAATTATAAGCTTATTAGTTTCAAAGAGGTTTTTTACAGTAACTACATTATAATACAAATATGTTTGTTCTATTGATTTTAAAATAATATTTATAAAATTAAAAGTATTATTACGGTAGTTTTCTGGAGCATATATATGATCATGGATTGGTGTAGTTACATATCGATGAATACTTTGTTTCATATAACCATTCACACAGCTCAAAAATGATATTTCCCAAACAGTTGGTCGCATTCTGAAACAAGTAAAAGTACCAAGATTGTAAGGAAAAACCCAACTTGCACTAAAGTAGTAATCAATAGTTTTACAATAATAAAAGAGAAATTACTTACTGGAAGGAGATAAGGGGGAATTATATGTTCTTGTAAGTTAACAATCCTGAATAATTAGTAAGTTCAAAATTTTTATTTTTTTATATTAATTTTTTTAATAACATATGGGAACAAATTAAATTGGCTATTTGAGAATAGATATCGGCCCAAACCGACTCAAATGAAATGAAGGAAAAACAGTTTCTGAGGTTTTAGTAAATAAATGTTAACTTTGAAGACCTAAGCAAATTCCAAATCTTGCAGTTTCTGTCCTAAACTTTGTATCTACAATTTAGATATTGATTATAGCTACAAAATCAATTCTGGTAAAAAAAAAAAGAAAGGATTTCATAAATGGCTGATCTTCTTCTTATCAAGGACTGTGGGGACTAAGGCACCTCTGCTTAAGCATTTTGTACCAACCCCATATCCCGTACAGATCGGTAGTGGGCAGTACTGCACAGGATGTAAGCGCACACTCGCGAGAGGGAGTGCGCAACTCTACCTATAGCCACCGAAGAATTCATTTCTACCTCTTTCGGTAGCTATCCGGTAGATGGCAGCACTACCCACCGTATTTGGAACTTCTTAATTTAGAGGCAATACCAAGTACAGGGTTGCCACTGAAACTGCAGAACAAAATTCCCTGACTTTTCCAGGTTTTCCAGAAATTTTTTTTAAATTTCCAGGTTCCATTTCAAGCCGAAGTAAAGAAATTTTTTTTTGCATACAATTACAGTTAAAATTGTAATTTTAAAACAATGATTATGCAGAAAAAACTATGATATTTTAATGTGCATTTTTATCAATTAATGAAAATTTTGGTAAAAAAAAGCTGAAATCCACTTTTCAGCGGAATAGTAAAATGTTTGCGATTTGTGTCACCAAACACTGATGTACTTGCACACGAAGATAAATTGATCAGATGGTATAAGAGCAATCTGTGCGGGCATCTCCCTTTATATTTCCCTGCGGTGAAAATAGCCAAAATATTAAAAAAAGAGGAAAATATACATATAGTGTTATTTTTAACTACAAAATAGTCAAATAAGAATATATTTGTGTACAGAATAGTGGTGCAGCTAGAAATTCTTTCTGAGGGGCGTTTTAGGCAAATTTAGTCTGATAAAGTCCAACAAAATCTAATAAAAATAATAAAACTGTAGAAAAAGGGAAAAATTTCAGAAAAAAAAAGTAGAAATCGTCGTATAAGCAAAAGATTTTTGCCTGTTTTTCAGACAGTTTGTTTTCAGCGGGTGCTTTTTCACATTGTTATAAGAAAATATTAAAATGCAGATTGGCGTTCTGAAAAAAGTTACTGAACTTCTTGGAAAAAAACTTGAATCTGGAAGAAATTCCCTGACTTTTCCAGAAAATATCACATTTTTTAGTTTTCCCGGACATTTTTTAGGCATTTTTATTTTCCCTGACAATTCCAGGTTTTCCAGATGTGTGGCAACCCAGCAAGCAGAAGATTTCACCAGAAGAGTTGGCTTTGCCACCCCCAGAGGTATGGGAACTTGGAGGACTTAGCAACCATGACTGATTTAACGTGTCCCAGTCACCATTAGCAAACAAGGAGGTCTTTAGTTGGTCCCAGCCCCGAACGCGCAACCTCAGGGCTCACAACCTTCTAGTTGCGAGAACGATACTCTACCGACTGGGCTACACGTCAATTAAATGGCTGATACTATAACTAAATACTATTTTAGCTATAGATTAATTTTAATAGTCAATACAGTGATCTTCCATAGTACTTGCTAACAAGCACTCGGAGATTGCTACACAAAATCACATTGATCAACCAAATCAGATAATGAAGTAACACAATGTTGACATTCCAGAACCAGCAAAGGCTTTTTAAGCTCTTAATAATAAGCACATTGCTTTCAAAACGATACAACAAAAATGACTTGGGAGAGTGGAGTAGTTAAATATTTTTCAGGTGATATAACAAAAAAAAAAATTAAGGTTATTTTTCTAAAAAACTATTAAAAAATATTCTACTAGTTTGTTTTTATTCACGTGTTAGGTTCTAGTAAAACTTTTGACAGTTCAAAACTGTTTCCAACTCCTAAATACCTTTTCTTACGAGCTATGAAATAGCTATTTTTTCAACTATCTAGGAAGCTCTCTAACAGTGGATTGACTCTCGTAAGCTGTTCCTAACCATGACTAATTAATAGAACAATACATTGATCAACCAAATCAGATAATGAAGTAATACATTGTTGACATTCCAGAACCAGCAAAGGCTTGTTTTTATGCTAAAAAGCCATAACTGTCAAAGAGTTCCAAAAGCTACTAAGACAAGCAACTACTGCAAAAGCCTCTCGCAGCCAACTAAATTCTGAAATTCAACATCAAAAGTTGGCAAGTCTTCAGATGTGAAAGTTAGATTAATAGCAATATTGAGAGAAATTGTTTTGAAATCCTGTTTTTATGTGGATTACAGAGCTTTCTAATAAATTTAATGTTGTGAAAAATAACTTGTAGCATTATTATGATTTATAATTTTCATCCCACAATTTATTATACATAAAAAAATCAAAATAGTAAACAAGCAGAATTGTAGTGTAAACTTTCTTTTTACCTTCTTTTAGCATGGTTCTCTCATGATGGCTGATAAATAATTATCAGGAAGACGTTTAAGAGATTAAAATTTAGTTGAGTATTGGCACTGTAGTTTTAGCAGAAACATAACCATTCATGCTTCCTTGTTCATGTACACCTTAGCTAGTATCAAACATTGTTGTAACACTAGATGTCTTGTTAAAGAATATTTGAGAACGGTAACCTTCTTGCTGAAATCTTGCATCAATGTCAAACAAAGCATGTTTGTTTAAATTCATCCATTTCTAGGGCCATTGTGAAAACCATGCTATGTAATGTTATCTTTGAATTATATAGGTACACATTCAAACAAAATACATATAATTATAATGTTTGCATTTAAAATAATTAAAGTTTTACATTAAATCTCTTTAAAAGAAGAAATCTTTTTATGAAATGTAGATGAAGAAATATGGTACTACTTGTTTATATTTTGTAAGTTAGTGATTAAAGTTCGAATGAAAAAAAATATATTTATAACACAAATATAAAAAAAAGAACAAATACTTTTTTAATCAAGGACATTTCAAGGGGGGTTAAAACTAACTTATACAAAGTAAAAATTATGTAGATAATTATAAAATGTAATATTTTATTAACTTACGGATTAAGCAATTGACGAGCTTTTACAGTAGGGATTTCAAAAGTAAATATGTGAGACAGATCAATATCAGGAACAGTGGTATAATGCTTTAAAGTGCTCCTATATAAGAAAACACACAAAAAAAGGTAAACACAAAGGATAAAATAAACATACACAACATCCTATTAGAAGAAAATAAAGTATGCATTACCTAACAAATTCACTTAACAGTGGTTTCGAAAGACTGAGCCGTTTTACACAAACGATGGCGAGTTCTAAAACTGTGTGTAATTTCCTTAAGCAAGTAATAGCTTCTAAAGAATTCAGTTCAGGTTGTATAAAATAACTAATACTTTCAAAAGGGATTAATTCCAAACCTAAAAAAGAAATATTTATAAACAATTATCTAACCATACAATGTGTAATTAATAAAACAGGTTTTTAAAAATATTATAAAAAGTTTGTTTAGTAGTACGTAATTGCGAACTCGGGCTAAGAGGGGTAGAGTAGTGATCAACTAACCTTAAAAACAATTTCTTTTTTGTAGGATGTTACAAATCCTGCAAAAAATTATACTTAACGCCAAGGTTTCATGGCATTTGAAATAAGTATCAGAATCAGAATAATTCAGAAGTAACATATTTTTAAAAAATTTCATCTGACAGAAAACTCATGAGTGCAAATGTAATTCAAATAGTTTGGCTATTGATTGCTTATTTCTGAAGTATTATCTGAGAATGCAATAACTGTATATTGGAGAACTTTTTAAAATTTTATTTAAAAAACTATCATTTTTAAAAAAGCAGTTAAAACTCACCTTCCTGGCCACAGGCCGGAAGATAATAACAGAAAATATAATAAACTTAACAAGAGACATAATGAAATGGTCAAGAGATAATATACATGTATTGAGCCAGAAAGTTTATAAATAATTGTAAATGCAATTAATGAATTAAATCATTTGCAATAAGCTGTACATTCAAAGGACAATATTTGTTAGATATTACCTCATCAAATTAGATTTATATTAATCAAAATATGAGCATATTAAGCTTCTATAAAAACCATTGACATACATCATAATTCTTTACTTTAGCCTATTAAAGACAACTTTGAAATGGATAAACAATCATTGTTTTTAACTTTTACCTTGTTTATAATTTAAAGTCTATTTTGAATTTTTCAGATTTTTTTAAAATTCTTTTTATGATTTTTAAAAAACTCTAAGTTGAACCACAATTGCAATTTATTAGTAAAGAAAAAAACTAAAATTTTGATTGGCAAGTTTTCTTGCCAATCGTCGTTAATGGGTTAAATTATTAAACCCAAATAATATACTTATCAAATTCATGGTGACCAAAATTATGATTTAAAGTTTAACATACTTAGAAAAAGTGCTACATAGTCTCTTCTTAATTTTTCCACGCCTATTTCTAGTAAATATTGAATGACAGATTTTGGTGTAACTTCTGGAGAAAGTACTGATTTTTCCAACATTCGTTTTACAGCTAAAGCAACAGTAGACTTATTTTTCTGATAAACCTGTAAAATAAGCAATATTCCTAATATTACACTTTAACAGAAGAACTAAATCACACCAAAATATGCAATCAGCTGCTAATCATTTGTTGAGAATAAGGCTGCCATATTTAAAGATTTTTGACTTTTGCATTTTTGAGAAAGGGAAGCTTCAAAGCCATGTTGATTTTAATCGGAAACAACATTACAGTACAATAGTTAAATACAAAATTAGGAGGAATTTGTAATAAAAACCTCCAACTGGTAGTCTTTGATTGCTAACTGTAAAATTAACTATATCACTGTATAACTGTTTATCTCAAAACAAACTAATTATCAAGCATGAGAAGTGCAATAAAAATTCTAAACTATACAAGATCACATTATATAGACATTCAATTTGCTACATTTAAGAATTCGCCATAACATTTTAAAAACAATAACTAAGAATTTTAAAATTTAGGAAAGTATTCTAAATGTCAATATAGAATACATTTATTATCTTTATTAAAAATAAAAGAAAAGTAACATCTATAATCAGGATTATCCACACACATATTTGCTCCATATTATTTTACAGAAGGTGAGAAACATGTAGTTTATTTTTAAGCTGACTGCTTAAAAGTTGTAATTTTAACACAACATTTTGCCTAAAATCCAAAATTATAAATATTTTTTATAAATTGGATTTGGTTTTTGCATTATTTAATAAAAAGAAAAGAGGAAAAGGTGAGGGAGGGGGGGGGGACGATTTACTGAGTGTGAAAGATTTATAACATTTTGCAGCCTCATAAGTAAATTATCGTTTTTAGAAAAAATTAGAATAAAAAAATACAGCATTGTTAAAACAAAAAGATATAACACAAATAGTCACCAAGTGAAACTTAAAGAATTTGACAATAGCACCAAGAGAATTTACAGAGTTTTGCAGAAATGACAGATTTTCAGAGGTTTAGAAATATTTCATGACTTCAAAATAGCCACTGAACAAAATGGTGCAAAAATCTCATTTTTAATTCTTTCACCAAATGGTTTTTATTGGGGTGTTCAGTAATGTTATGTATGAAAAGCTTCAATTCAAAATGGACCAGACCCTCTTTAAAAACTTTCAAAAATTAGCAGTCTGTTCTTATGCACACTTAACCAGGTAATATTTGTCCGAAAGTTTTCGAAAATCTCTGACACAAACTCAACAAAATTTGTTTAATGTTAAGTCCAAAAACTAAAAGAATTAAAAAAAAACATTTAACATGAAATACATATAGTGCATTTTAGAAGTTTAAAGACAGTCATTTTGAGAAATATTTAATATTTATAAAATAATACTGAATAATGGAAGCCTAATATCAATATCTTAACAAAAAAAAAAAATAATAATAATGGCATGCTACATATTTTAAAACTTCTTTAAAAATGCTACAATAGTACAAAAACAATGTCATACTTACATAAGGTGGTGCCAAAAATTCTCTTAAAGCTTTGAATACGAAATTGAAGACATCTTGCAACTCATCACAAGATGAACAATCTTTTCAAAAAGATAAAATATTGAATGAGAATTTAAAAAAATCCAAAGGATTAAGAAAACATCAAATGAATAATAAGGATAGAATTAAATCACTGATTAATTCTATCACTACAATTAAATTACTGACACTCTTTCAATTTAAATTTACAGAGCAGAGTTCATCCTAGGCATTTTTCGAGGGGCGGCGCGCTCTGCCTGCCCTTTTTCTATAAAAATAGCGCCCTTCCTGCCCTTTTTCAGAAAAAAATTTCATCCTGAAAGAATTCGAAAAACTTTCGTTTTTTCCCCTCCCAATAGTACGCAACTGAAATCGCCTGTCGCGCATGCGCATTCATGTTCAAACGCTCAACGTATATATCAGGGACTGAAACCATTGAGTAGATGTCCATATAAAGTGCTTCATTAGTAGGTGGATTGTAGGGAGCCGTCTTACAATTTCCAAGTGCACATTAGTACACTCCGATGGCCATTTCGTACGTGTTTTGATTAAGTGTATTTCGCTGGATTTTTACCATGCCTCCTTCAAAATAGAATAAAAAGGAATTTGAAAGACTTGATTAACTTAGTTAAAGGTGTATAACCATCAAATTTTTACACTAAGAATTTAAAAAGAATGTTTCCGTTTGGACACGCGTAATCGCGATGTCCTCCTGTTAAATTTAGGGGTGTTTTTGATGGTTTACCTGTTAACAATTAATTTCAAAACATCCGTTTCATATTTAAAATTGAACATAACAGGAATGCAATCAAAATCCCAGATTATTTCCGATTTTTAAAAAAATAAAACTTCTATTACAGCTTACATAATAGCGGCATGCACAGTAAAAAAATCGCCGTTTTGACGCAAAATTTTATCTGATTTGGAAAATAAAAAAATGCACAAATTTCAGGACATAGTCCAAGTTCTTTAGTCGGAATACTCCTTGTGATATCCCACAATGAATAATGTTAAATTTGAAGAAACTATATTCTCTATTTAACAATGGCAAACCTAAGAGATGAAGTTTAAGGTTGATTCATTCAAACTTTAGAAAATTTTGTGAAAAGTTCTTATCTTAAAACATTTTCACTATACTAAAACATTCTTATCTAAATTTTACTATATTATAAATTGATATTTTTATAAAAATTACTATTTGATGACAATTTTACTGTGTATATTGCACTTTAATTTTAATAATTTTCTCAGTCTCATTCCAGCAAAATTAGGACTGAAGCATTTTATCAGTATTTTGACATCGTTTAAGTTTCTGAGCGAGTTTGATTCACAGATTTTTGCATTATTATATTTTTTTCTTCAGAATATTGAAAATTATTTATCGTGGTAGAAAAGTATAACAATATTGAAATTGAGGCAGAAAACGCATATGCAAATTTCTGCAATTTGCCATAAAAGTGCCCTCGTAAACAGGAATTGCCCTTTTTTTGGAAAATAGCACCCTGCCCTTTTTCATTTCTAGGATGAACTCTGTGCAGAGTACAAACAAAAACCTTAAATTTTTCATGGGTTTAAATGTGACTAATGTGGATTATATGGGCTATTGTGGATAATAATAATCAAAGTTAAATGATCAATAGGTTACAAATGAAATACCTGAAGTTACATTATGCTAATTTATTTAAAAATAAAAGTGATATTAACACAGTTTTTTGGGGAATTCATAGGGATCCAAACTGTCCTATTAGGGCAGCACATTTAGGTTTTTATGACTTACCAAAAAGCATTAAATCGAAAGGATTAAGAAAACATCAACTGAATAATAAGGATAGAATTAAATAATTGATTATGATAAGCCAGTATCTCTTTCAACTAAATTTTTTTTTTTTTTACAAAAGGCCCTTATTAAACAAAAAAATAAGTTTAAATTTCAATCATTGATTTTAGATCAGTCACAAAATGCACATTGCATAACTTAAAACAATATTTACAGAAAGGTGACAGAAATGTTTAATGTTTTCAAAGTCTTATCCTTAATTCTTACGCATGTTATGATAAAATCCTTTAAAAATATTTAATGAAAAATATTAACATTTATTGGTTACTCAAAATTTTTTAAATTTCCATGTAATTCGATAAGATTTGCAATACCGGCAACATAAGTTACTTTACTTCTCGCATGTTAACTTTACTGCAGCTCTGAAAAATGTTTCAAACTTGTAAAAAGGGGAATTCAGAGTGTAATAAATATTAATGTTTTATGGAAGCAAAGGTATAACAGTGAGTTGTACAAGATTTATTGAGAGGTAGATATCATCAAATACATTAAAGTTAATTGCATTTAATTTGCAGGACATATCAGTAAAATAGATTTCTTCTCTTTAAACCTTCCGAATCTTCAATTTCGAACCAATAGGAGCCCGAATTATGGCAGGCCAAGACTTAAGGTGGGCTGATTGTATCAAAGAGTACTTAAAAAAATTAAATGTGACCAACTGTAACACCCTGTCGATGAAGAGAACAGAATAGAAAAAGTTTCTGGGGAAGGCCTTGGTCCATAAAGGGCAGTCGAGTCAATAGAAGGATAACTTATTATTTATTGCTTAGCAACAGATAACACAGGCCTGCAACCAAAAAAGTGTTTAAAAACCAATAGCTGATATCGATAGATTTTTGGACACTGATTTCATGAAAAATTGTAATAAAATTTACCACGGACCATTTTTACAAAAAATTCAAAATTTCACAAATTGAAAATTTTGATTTTCATAGCATCCAATCAACTGTGTTAATTAAGGAAGGGGATAAACATACAATGTCATAAGACGTCCTCATTGGAAAAATATTGAGATTTTTCTGTCTCTGGTAAAAAAAAAAAAAAAACTATTTTCAAGTTAATTAATCAGTCTAAATCTGAGAATCTGTCTGCAGAACTCTTAGGCTCAAGGCTAAATCAAAAGAATTTATTGACTCCTAGTACCTCTTTCTCATGGTTCAGAAAGAGAGAAACAGATTTCGTTCCATGCTTTTCTCAAGATAGTGGCTTGGTTTACTATAGCAATGTCACTGGATTGATGGAGAATTTTAATATACAGTATGACATGAAGGAATGGAGGCTCTTTATTGACTTCGCAAAAAGAAGCCTCAAAGCAGTGCTTCTGCATAATGGCAGCAAGAATTCTTCAGTGCCATTAAGGCATTGTGTGTACCTTAAAGAATCTTGCGAAAATTTAGCTTTGATCCTCGCCCATTTTAAATATAAAGAACATGGATGGATGACATGCTGTGATCTAACAGTTATTTCCATACTTCTTGGACGACAAGCAGGATACACCAAGTACCTTTGCTTCTTTTGTGAATATTACAGTAGGGATAAAAAGAATCATTGGACCAAAAAGGAGAGGTTGCAAAGGAAAGTATTTAACACCTGGTAACAAAAATGAAAGGTACACCTGGGGGAAAAAAAAGTTTGATTTATCCCAGAAAAATCATGTTGCCTCCACTTTACATCAAGCTTGGCTTGACGAAACAATCTGTTAAAGCTCGGTCAAAAGCAAAAGCTATACATAAGCAACAAGTTTCCAGGGCTGTCGGAAATAAATATAAAGGAAGGTGTGGGGAATCATCAATTCCCCTCAAACGACGTCACAAGCTGCAGTCTATAAGAACTGCATAAAACTTTCTTTTTAGAGTCTGGCACTAGAAGCTGTTCCATGAAATGTTGTAACTTTTATATATAATTCTTAATGCTTAACCCTTAAACTTAAAATTTATTTTCAATAAATATGTTATGTTTCTCGAATGTATTCGGTACCTCAAGTTTTTTAACCTTCTGATCCTGAGTCCACTGTTTATTTAATTTCTTAATATTAAAATGATTTTGGTACTACATGTGGATACTGCCTTTACTTTGGAAACATTTTAAAGACGAAGTGTTTGAAAATGAAATGCTTTTGAGTGAAAAAGAGGCATGGAGAGCTTCAAAGGGAGTCATCACAAAATTCTTCTGGAACTTTGAGGACCCCAACTATCATGGAAAACATGTTAATGAAATTCAAAGACTTGGGTAATTCAATGAGTTTGAAAGAACTTTTTTTAAATTTGCATTTGGATTACTTTCTCCAAAATTTTGGTGCAATTATTGAAAAACAGAGTGAAAGATTTCACCAAGATATCAAGGAGGTGGAGCATAGATAATAAGGTACATGGAAAAACAACAGACTAAGTGCCAAAATGAGCTTTAAGGGGGAAATGATAGGAAAGCATTAAGGATATATGAATCTAGGATGTATTAAACAATGATAACCATTAACTGTTCTAATTAATACAATTTTTAATTAACATACATTTATCAAATCATTTCTAATTGTTTGATATATTAATTATTATGTAAATAAAACCCTAGAAAATATTTTGAAAATATCTTCTATTTACAAGAATATGTACAGTAGGCTTTCTTGCCTATATATTCAAGCCCATTTTGTACAAAAATCTAACGTGATAGAGAAAAATGGATGTCATATTTGAAATCAGCTAACCAAATAATATAAAATTCAGTTAATACAATGCAAACACTTTCCTATGACTCAAATTTTGCAGGCCTGTGTAATTTAATTATCCAATCAGGTTTGAGGATATTGAAACAATAGAATTAAAAAAAAAATTAAGTTGGAGTTAAAAGGGCATCATTGGAATCGGAGAAATTATGAAAAGGCATTTTTTCATTTTAAAATTGACAGCTATTACAATAACTAATCTTAGCATCTGCGACCTGATATACTCATGATAGCAAAAAAATTAAGTAATTCAAAAACCAGCAAAATTGAAAAGTTCATCAGAACATTCAGTGCAATCTATGATTTTTTCCCCCCAAATTTATAATGATTTTTTCTAAATCTACAAAACAAATTTCTACCAATATACTCTGCATATAGCCTCCTTCCTTCCAATACTGTTTTTTTGCATTTCTGTATCACACCAAAGATTATTCAAATTTGTCTAATTTTCCCATTAGAAAAATTTCCAATTTTGAATGAGTTTTTCCCCATGCTCATACATAGATAATTACAAATATGATAATGTGAAAAAAAATATATGCATACAAAAAGTTTATAGAAAACACATAACTTAACTCTCGATGCAAATCCCAACTTAACTCGAGCATAAACTTAGATGTGAAGAGGTGAGTGAATGAGAAACATGATAATGCAAGTAAAAACTATTTTACCACTTGAAGAAAAGAAAATATGAAATAGAAAATAATAAAAAGTGTATGTTATACTATGCAGCAAAAACCACTAAAATACCTTTTAAAATTAACCATAATTTTTCAGAAAAATCAAGGTTGGCACGAGTTTTCAACACAGCTTGATCAAAATCTGCAAAATTAGCCATCATTGGAGAAGATTTGTCTCTTTTGGATATACTAGTTGTTTTTTCCTCTAAAACAGAAAAAGATAAATACAATATGTAACTTTTCTAAAAGTAATAATTTATTAATTCTATTGGAAGAAAAAATTGTTGGAGAAAATAAAGAAAAATTTATTTTTAAAAATACAAATGGATTACTTCTAATAAATTTTTAAAGCTCTGTTGTGCTTGTTTCGGTCACCAGCTTATTTTATGATGTCAACACTATCTTAAGCTTCAACTCTGCGTAGTAACAAATATGATACAATTCTTGTTTTCTACTTGAAAGAAGTCGATTTTCTAGAGTATTTTAATAAATTGGTCTATTTTTAGGGCTTCAACTGCAATTTATAAAATTTTCAATAACACATGCAAGTGATATACCAATGTACAATAAAATTTCAAAAAGATCACTTCTTTAAACTCCTATCTTATATGATTTAGTATAGCTTATCATTAACCAGCATCCAACTGCAAAAAGTTTTTCCGTCTGCTCAAAAAAATTTCCAAGAGGACAACTTTTGTGCCAGTGATTTCAATATTCTTGGTTTTGATTATTATGAGATTTCAGAGGTTGTTATGAGTTAACAAGACAGTGGCATTTAAGAATACTAACAATATCTCGGTTGGAAAACATCTATTGAATGTAGATTTCATTGACAAATACTGGATTGCCCATCTTATGATTTAGCTTTAATTTGGAAACACAGCATATGTAAATATTTGTGCTAAGTATTGACAAGTGAAAAGTTGCACAGAATATCATTTATAATTTACAAAACCTCTTATGCTTCATAGAGCTCAAGTAGAAAGTTAATCTTAATTCTTCAAATCTGGTATCAAATTTTTAACATATACTGTTGCAGCAATAAGAAAAACTTAAGAAGTCTCCAAAACACAAAAAATAAGCATAATACAAAGAATATATCATACAGATGGAATAAGTGTGACATATGATATATAAATCAAACAGAAAATAAAAAATGAATACAGGAAATAAAAGCGGAATATTAAGTTCTTGTCAAAACTGAGATTTTCATTCCATGTAGTAGTGCCTGAAGAAAATTATTATTCTGTAGTTTTATTTTGAGAATAAAGGTGAGAGACTCAGAGAAACTAGTGTAACAAGTTTTGCTGTACTGGAGAAAATAGAATGTCTCTACCAATATGGTTATTCGAAGCATTCAAATTTATCTTTCTATCATATCTGGGAGTGCTTTTCAGCATTTAGATGATATTAGCAAGTTTAATTCTGCGAAAAATCTACTAATAATGTATTGAGAAAATTTCAGCAAGGAATAAACTGTATATTACAGTCTTGTTTTATAATGAAACCCTGTATATTCTCATATGTAAGACATACGACCTCTATTTTTGCAAAAAAATTAACAAAACAGCAGAAAGTAAATACTTTAAACTCAGGAAACACTCCAATGCTCTTGACTTATGTTTTTTTCATACTATTAAGAAAATTTAAATTATTCTAATATATTTAACCATCTGTTTTGGTATTCGATGCTCTTCAAAAGTTTTATTTAGAAAATGCATTTTCTTAGGCTTTTATTTTGGATGACAATCCCTTTTTGTCCTTTGTATCCTTCATATGCTCTAGCAAAAATATGAAAATGTTTATAAAATAATCTTTTATAAAATTCAAATGTATAATAAAAAAGCTATATATCACCATTTATGAAATCCTTTACTCTTTTCATTACACATTCGTCTGCTTTAGAATCGGACCAGGACATAACGCCAGTTTCAAGGCCATTTTGCAAAGTCTAGAAAACGTTTTTATACAAAGAAAAATATCTGAATTAATATTTTAATTGTATGTGAACGCCAAAATTCTATTAAATAGCTTTCAAAAGAGGTGTTGGAAATAAAATAGAAAAGTAACTAAGGTTTAGCTCTTTTGCCCATTACTAATCAATGCTAAAAATGAAATGAAAATTTAAATTATTAATATTTAATATGTTTTATTAGCTTAAAAATATTTAAGATCCCATTAAAATGATTGCATGTAGATCTGGCAAAGTGTAAGAGTTTAACTCCACTGAAAATGAAACTTTTTTAATGTTATAAGTTAGATTATTAATGTTTTCCACATCATAAATAATTTAATTCACAGTAAAGTATTCTGCCCACATTTTCAACTCATCAAAGTGACAGAATTTCATAAACATTATCATAAAAATTTTGAAATGAAAACTTAAAAAAAAAAAAAAAAATGTTCAAATTTTAGCAAATGACGTTTAAATACATTTAAATTTTTACTAAATTGATTTCACTTTAATCTATTATTTCCTTTATAAGAATAAGAACCAACATTTGACGAAAAAAATTCAGTTACAAATTTTCAGAATGTGCAGCCAATATCTACAAATGAACCCTTTGATAAAAAACTAACTTTTGCATAAAACATGCAAATTGTAATTTTGTATGCTTTATACAAAATGGCCACTATGTTCCCTCCGCAACGTGGAAACATAATTTTCAAAAATGAAATTATAAGTGAAATAGATTTCAGATTTTTTTCATACTTTTTTTCTCAGTAATTAATAAAAAAAATTCAAATAATTTTTTTTTTTAATGATCTAACTATACCGTTAGTGCAGAGGTTCCAGCTGATCAGTGAATTAAGTAAAATATTAAATTTTCCAGTCCCCTTTGCAACAGTTTGTTTTTATTTTATAATAATTTAATTTATGCAAAAAAATTTACTATTAATTGTTTAACTAGCTTATCTTATCGCAAGGATTTGATTAAAAATATTAAAAAAAACGTAATATTCTTCAAATTTTTTAAATAAGACAAAAAAAAAATCGAAAATGTCCCCCCCCCACACACACACACACAAACAGACTAGTTACCACGTAATTGCCCCAAGCTTCAAACAATGATATACTAATTTTAACATTAGTCGGACATTTCCTTATCACTTAAAACACTAACTAATCCTTAAAAATTATGAAACTTAGTATTACTATATTTTTGGATGAAAAACACACATATGAATTATTATTTTGAGGTTGTCACTGAAATTTTTAGTTTCATTCCACTTCCAATGTAGAGGACAAAAAGAACTATAAATACTTTACATAAACTTCCATGAATAACAATATCTCTTCCCTTTTGTCAATTGCAAAAAAAAGATACAGCCAGCTTTTAGTTTTTTTTTTTCTTTTTGTTTGTGTTTTTGTCTACTGTACATAATCTATTTCTAATGTTTTCAAAATTATATTAAGAAACTCGCATTTAATTTGAAATAAAAAAAATTACCTCAATAAATTGAATTTCATTATAAAGCGAAAAAGCTCCAGTTTGAGAACTGCCTCCAACAGCTTTTATCTTCTAAAAAATCAAAACAACTTATTATAATCGATACAATTATAATCAATAATGTATTCAAACTTTTTATTTTCTGTAATAAGTTATTATATCATACATCTTATATAGTTATTCATTTAGTATATTTGGTTATATTAGAAAGTTACAAATCCTATTTATTACATTTTATTATCTCATTAACTTATATATTTTGTGACTTTACTGGTGATAAATAATTCACCATTAAAGAATCATTAAAAATAACAAATGGATGATTCTCTGGCTGATGCACAGGACATTTTGCGCTCTTTTTTTCTACACTCAAACAAATTAAAATTACAAACTAATGATGAATTTACTAGTTTAGTTTTTGTTTTCTATAATTTTAGTTGTTAGTAAAGTTATATGGAAAATTAATTGTTTTAACTAGGTCGCATATGCATTTATAGGCCACCAATGCACTGGACAATGAGAAACAAAAAAAAGTAGCACCAAAAACAAAAGTTTGAGTTTTCTTTAAATTTATAAGCCCTAAAATAATGAAATTCATAGGTACATTTGGATATATGTTAATAATACTATATCTATAAAATTTTTGCAAAAATATTATTTTTGTGGATTTAATAAACAAAAATGTGAACCGAAGTTCGGAAACTGACGCAAAGGACATACTATGGCAGGGAATCTGATATTACTCTTCGATCACATGCGCATCTCAAGCAGGCAACACTTTACTCCCCTGCTCCGTGAAAGTGATATTTACATCAGAGTTCAAACCCTGCATAGCAATTAACTATCAAACTGCCCATGATCATCTTAGAGAAGAGACGTATGTGTCATTCCTCCCTTCTAAATTCCTTTGTTAATAATGTTGTAACTATTTTTCTATTAAATATGTTAATAATTCAAATGGAGTCGGATCAACCTTATCCCCTACCCTACACAACCTTCCACAACAGCACCTCTTCACTATTTTTCCGATTGGAAAACAGTTATATTTTTGCAGTTACAAAAATTGTTGTATATTTATTTAAACAAATTTAACATGCTTTATACTACTTATTACTCAAAGTAGGCACAGTTTTGGAACATTTTAATCAATGGGTTTGCAGGGTGTCCACCGAAAAGTTATTTTGAAATTCGTTGATTATTCCCTGTCACATCCACTTTGTTCACTGATTATAAGTTATTGAAATATATATATATGTAATAAAATTTTAAGTAAAAAAAAACATTCAGAATTGCCGACAGTAAAAAAAATAAAATATTATGATGATTATCTTTACACCTTCATGATACAAACACCAAAATGCTCCATTAAGTGTAGTGTACTTGTACTGTGCGTGCATGAGCAATTATACTTTAAAATTGCACTTTTTTCATAGCTTACAGTCTAATCTCAAGAAAAGATTACTCTAGTATTAAATTTTAGATTTAATCAGCTATTTTCTAAGTGAAACTTCAAAAATAAAGATCATCAATAAAATTATGTCAAAATGGATGAAACATTAAACAAATACTCTACATTACATTAACTATTTTTGTTTTCTAATACTTGAAATTTTAATAAAAATTCATAATTATTTTTAAAATTACTCGTAATGTAAATTTTTTATTTTTATATTTTATGCATTAAATAAAATTGGTAAAAAAATTAAATATCAATTTGTGTATTATAAAAACTGTCTTCCAATGTGGTGGAACCATTTTTATTTTATTTTCATGCATAATTTCACTGTTCAAATTGTTCCATTTCCTCATTTTCAATTTTCTTTTTTTCATTTGTTTAAGTTCAGCCTCGGCCAATGTACCCAAGCAAAATTTAAAAAAAATGAACAAATTTTTACAAGACAATATTAAACAATTATATAAAAAAATTACTTTAACTTTTAAATTACTACATATATGTATAATTAAAATGTAGAACTTCTTTTCAAGCTAAAATAAACAATTTGGCATAGAATAGCAGTTAAAATTACAACTTTAAGTAAGGATATGCAGTAAAATTGGTCAATTGAGGAAAAATTCTTGCACAAAATTAGAATTCTAATCATTCGGCACCGATTCAAACCAAACGGGGAAATTGATCCTCACATACACACTAACCATGAACATAGCGGCTATCACATCAGCGGAAGCCAAGGTGAATGAAAATGGCCTCGCAATCTCAGAAAACTAATAATAATATAGTTTATACCTGGGTGAAAATGACCACTAATCTAGCATAAATATCGGTGATCATAACGGCGCAAATCTCGGCAATTACATTAAGGCAAAAATGACCATCACACCAACGTAAATATCAACTTTAGCAACCAATATATCGGTGGAATTCTCCGAAATAGAGGTTATTATACCAACTTAACAATCAACGAAATTGACTATCACAACCATAAATCTCGGCGATAGCAACAACTATAGAGGCGCAAACCTTCGGAATAAAGGTTATTATATCGGAGTGATACTCGTCGAAAATGAATATCAAAACAACGAAAATCTCAGCAATAACATTCGCTCAGAGAAAATAATCACCACACACCAATGTAAATAATGCAGATAGAGGTTAACAATTTTCAGGAAAAGTGGTCATGACATCAGAGATTTGAGGAAATCAGAACATATGTAGATTCCACTGCTGCGAGACTTGAAAGCAAGCGCAATAAAACTGTATTCCAGATTTGTATCAATCATAGGAATGATGAAATTTCAGTAAAAAAAAAAGCTAAAATAAGCGTTTCAGATTAACTGTGCAATGTCTGTCAGATGCAAAGCTCTGCAACAGCGTCAATGACTATTATTTTGGTGTAACATTTGACGAAAATTATCATCACGCAACATTCCGCAGTGACAATTTCATCCCAGTAACTCTGAGTAAAATGGTCACATACCAACATAAATAATGCCGATAGAGGTTATGACATTAAAGATAAATACATTTATCGGTGGTTTTGGGGAAGTCTGAACATATGCAGGTTCCATTTTAAATTCTTTGTTAGTTGTTGAAAAACATGAACTCGGGTGGAAAATAAAAAAATACGGAAATCAGTAAAAATACTGAAAACTTTCACCTATGATCGGAAGTTTGGAGAAATCTGAATGTATGCAGGTTAAATGGTTGTAAGACTTGCAAGTAAACCCAACAAAATTGTAATGCAGATTTGTATCGATCTCAAGAATGATCGAAATTTCTGCCAAAAAATAGCTGAAATCCGTGTTTCAGCAATACCATGTCTGTGCAATCCTTGAAATAGCGTCAGTGACTATTATATCGTAACACTCAATAAAATGAGCATCAAGCAAGAACGTAATTCATGGTGACAACACCCGCAGTAATAACGAAAATAACAGACATTTCAACACCGTAACACTCAGAAAAACGGCCATCACATTAATGCCGATAGAGGATATAACATTAGAGAAAAATGAAGGGGGAAGGAAGTCATTATATCATAGATTTGGGGAAGACTGAACGTATTCAGGTTCAGTGTTTATCACGAAATTTTAATGCGAGAAATTACGTCGTTGGTCTTACAGTTCGATTTTTTGCAGTTTTCCTTTTTTTAAATTTTTTTGCAAATTTTTTTTGGTATTTTTGCAAGCAGTGTATCTTAAATGGTAAAAATTAAAAACTTCAGTTTAATTTTGGAAAATTCCCAGATTCCTTTAAGCTTTTTGACAAAATCCCTGATTTTTCGCTAAATGCCGAATTCCCTGACTTTTCCCGATATTAATGATCGGTGAACACTCTGGTTTGCGATTTTCATTTGAAAAAGGTATACCCTATGTGGTGTAAATTATGTTTTAAAAAAAGATAAATAACTAATGAATTTTTTAGGTAATACAAATTTACCAAAGCACTTTAAAGTTTACTTATATATTAATTTTTCATCCATTTATAATTTAAGCGGACTTGAACCCTTCAAACTTTTTTTTTATTTAAGCCTTTAAAATTATAATTTTTACATATTTGGAGGTATAACCAAGTAAAAACTAAATTTTATTTAAAAAAATGTTCCCATAGTGTTCTACATTTTCCAAATTTTAAAAATTCTATCTTCTTTTACATTTTTCAATATTTTTTCCTGATTTTTGTTAAAAAATGTTCCTTGTAACATATTCTAACTTTTTAGGTATCGGATTTAGAATAAATAAAATAGTTTTCGAGAAAAACGATAATTACTGTACCTATATGTAAAAAAAAGCGTAAAAACCGGGTATTTTTTAACATTTAAATTTGTAAAAAAAAAAAATTATTCAAAAATCCATGCCTATTTTTGTCAAATAGATATTAAGAATAACACACACACAATTTCAAATCATTTCATTTATATTTGCTGAAGTTTTAGCATTTTGAGTAAAGTGAAAATTTCAAAAATCACGAACTTGGAAAAATGTGTTTGAAACATCGAAAGAGCTATTGCAGCAATGCTAAACTCGCCATAAAAACAGTTTTTCTGCAATTGTAGTTATCGGATCAGCTCAAAAACTTGCCAGAATAAGAAGAAGGGTTCAAAGACTACAAATACGCAAAATATAGAAAATTTATATTTTAATATTTTTTGTGAAAACAAGGAGTACAAAAGTCCCCTTAATGAATGAAGTGATTGTTATATTTTGCCGAGCAACTTCATTTCTCAACAACTAACAAATGCATACATTCATGAACTCATTTTACAAGAATTTATTATAGAAAAAATTAATTTAAAATTAAGAATATTGTTAAAAATTAATACGTATTCAAATGCCAATACCTTTTCATAACATCTGCCACTTTTGGGCCTGTTTTGTTTCTATGTTGAATTACAGACAGCTGCTAATATTTGGAAAGGGAAAAGTCAAAGAAATAAAAATATTACCTAACTGTGTCTTTAAAGAACGCATTAGTCTTGTTCAAAGAAATTCACAAATTAAGGTTGTTGGGGTTTTCTTTTTTTTGGTTTTTTTTCTTCTACATTTTGCAAAATTCGGCCTAAGAATGTCATACTCTTAGGTTATATATCTGCTGTCAAATGTAATGATTTGTGAAAATTTCTTTCTTGAACTAAACTGTTTACCAAATTCCTTACAATTCGAAATATTTTTAGAATGAAATGTTATGCCACAATAATATCAACTCAATTTGTTTTCAATGAAAATATTTTCATTTTTAGAAAATGGAGAAAAGATACAATACAAAAAAGACATTCAAGTTATATGATAAAACAAACAAATCTGTACATATATTGCAAATAGACTTTAAGATGAGCTGTAAATGCAAATAACAAGGATCAAGTCTTTTATGGTCAAGAAACAGTGTCCGTTTGCTTACTCCTGCTACATTCTTTCCTATCAAATGCTAAACTTATTTGATTTGTTAAGACACTAAAGGACAAGAAAAAAGTTTCAAGTTGTGTAACAACACTATGTAAAAATATGAATACTTCTCCTAATGCTGTTCTGGGTGTTGAAGAAATGATATTCAACAGGCAGCTACAATTAATGGCATTAGGGCAAAACATCTAATAAAAGCCTATCTATCAAAAAATCAATGTTTCTTCAGACTACTCAAGCAACAAAAGAAAAAATACAAGACTACTAACTTGATGAATTGTGCAATTTCGAAACAAAAATATCGTGCATTAATAGTTTCTAGATTGGTGGAAGATTTTGAAATTTCTATGCTGTTATAAGCAGAAAGGAAGACTTGGAAATTGCCAGTTAAAGAACACAAACCTTCCTATTTCACAAAAGAAATTATTAAAAAAATAAAATTCCCCAGAAGAAAAAGCCTTTCTTAGATATCTGGCAGTTGAAAATCTGGAGTGATGATTCAGAGTCACATATATATAAATGTTTATTCCAAGTTTAAGATTTAATTAGTTTCTCTTTTATTAAGAGATATTACTTTAGATAGGTTTTCACTGTAAATAGAGAACTTAACAATAATTGGCATAAATATAAAATTTTACAGTAAATGTAAAAATCTTGCTTTGATGCAATTGTTAAATTACAGACACATGGGACATGTGTTTTCTAAAATAACAATTTAAATTATTTTGTATTGGCTTAAGTTGACCAGCACTTTGTGATTGAATTTTAAAAGGGGGAAAAAATGAAGTTTTGAAAAAATTGAAATTCAAAATACATTATAAAAAAAACGTTTCATACCAACCTATGAGACATGTGTAAGGACTTGGAACTTTGAGCTTAGTTTCACAATTTTTTCTACTTAAAATTATAATATTATTGGACTTTTGTGATTCTACTAATTATAGTGACTACATTAAATACAATTTTTATTGGTTTTCTTTTATTTGTTCCTTTAAAAAATTCCAATATATTATACTCTCTTTTTACATAAATTAGCCAATGAAACAAGTGAACTTTCAATGTAAAAAAATCCATTACTTTTATTTTCTTTCGAGACTTTTTTTAGGTGTAGTGGTATCAGTTTTCAGATAATTGCCCAAATACTATTTAATTAAAGAAAAGGTATGCATGTTACTACTAACAGGATATATATGTGGAAAGAAATCCAAAGACGGATATACTTACAGCAAAACACGAACATGAAGCTGTAAGCGGCTCTAGAAGAGCTAAGGCATCAGACCACCAACATTCCATAAAGACACTATTATCTTTAATTGGATTTAAAGCAGAATTTTGATCATTCTGGCATTCTAGGAAATCGTATTGGGCATACACAGATGTATCAATCTGGAATAAAGTAAATAGAATGAGTGAAAAACAAATTTTTTATATATAAAATACAAAACCTCACTTAAAAGTTGTAGTTATTCAAACAAAAAAGCAGATATTTTTATATCATTCTTAAGAAATTACAATAACATTGAGTTAGGTAATTTTAAAAAATCTTTTAGCAAAGGATTTATAAAATGCATTCAACCAATCCTAACAATTTATATTGCTTCAGTTAAGTCCTCAAACTACAACTTGAAACATGCTCTAGAATGCTACAAAATAATACATCTAAAGTTGTCAAGAGCTTCTTTCCATCCTATTTGATTCTCAACCTATTTATTTTTTACCATCCCTCTGGCATTGATCTCATTTTAAGAATCTCAGTAACCCATACACTTATACCTAGGTCGCCATTCACTTTAATGTACTTTGGCCTTTGGTAAATCATAAGAAGCATTCCTAATATTGTAACATATATAACCCAACATGTGACACTATAAAAAAAAAACTACCATTAAACAACAGAGTCCAATTAGTTATGTTCATATAACATTCAATAGCGCATTTTATTTGACAACAAATATAATCTTCAATCCAAATCATGCATTTAACAATAAAAATACAGAGAAAATTACACTATCAATGTACAAAAACCAATAACATAGATGGAACTAAAAAAATTAAAGTAGCCTTAAAAGTGAGTCCAGTAATACTATTTGCTTTCATCAATTCTAAACCTACTAGTAATATTTTATCATGAGCCCAAATGCAATTAAATTGTATAGAAGTCCCAGTATAAACAGTCACCGTAGGGCGCTGTTCAAAGATCCATTTAGCAGCTAGGTTGATTGCCAACTAACATGTGTGATGTATGCTTGATAAAACATTTGTTTCCACGTTTAGTTTTTGACTGAATGGTAACAAAATTTTCCCTTCTTGAAGGATTTTTTTCAAAAAAGTACATTTATCAACTATAATTTTTTATGAAACTTCTCCAGATCCCTTTAAAAAAATATGCACTGTGTGTAAATTGCTAGTTCCAATATCAATGAGACTCTTTTGGTTTTCTTTAATAATTTGTTTGTTAATTATTCAAAGTAACTTATGATTAACTATGGGTCCATCAGATCCAACTATTGGAAGATGTTTGATTTGAAGTCTAAAATCAGCTAAGATAGTTGTTAATGCGTTTAACAATGTCTTCTATAGTAGTATGGCTTAAAATAATGGTCTAAAGAAGATGACAATTTTTTTCAAATCCTTAAAATACTTTGAAACTCTTCTTATTTGTCATGATTGTACATAGGACACATTGCAGATTTTTTCCAAAAAAATTCTTGTAAAAATATGGACCTGTCTTAAATGACAAGTTAGATTACTTTTGTTCATCCTAAATAGAAACTATTAGGCACAGAAAATAAGGAAACATTACAAATAATCATAAAAACATCATTTAGATCATCATAAGCAGCAGGGAGGGGAATATAAATGTAACATCTGGTAGATTTCTGCTTTGCACACATTTTTTCACAATTATATAGTACGAATTCATTAGAAGTAGAAACTATGGTGGTACCTTAAAATTTTAGCAATGTTCCACACAGGACAATCAATAAAGCTGCTTACATCCTATTTCTAAGGGCAAATCAATTTTTACGTAATATTAAATTTGCATTTTTAGTTCAGAATTTAGCCGTTTCATGTTGAAGCAAACCAGTAAAACCATTCTTTCCACAGTTGATACACACACAACAGGTAAATTCTACTTTGGAGCTTACCTTTAGTGACTTCAGTGGTATACCAGTAGAAAATTTTAGGCACATGTTGATGGATGTCACATGTTATACATTAAACTCCTCTCATTTCTTAATTTTCGATGCATGCGATTGGTTTGTAATAAATAGGGAAGGTAACAAGATTTTTCACTCTGTTATAGAACAGGACCTAATTTCTAAAAAAAAAATCGAGTCTGAAAATAGTTGGTTTTGCAAATAAATGTTTTGGGCCATATTTTTTTTTTTTTACAAAAACATTTATTATTACAAGAGTAATAATAAATGTTTACTAAAATAGTAGTATTAAAGGCTTTTTTATTCCCCACGAGTAGTTCAGTTAGTTTCTAGATATAGCATAGAATTAACAGCAAATGCAAAATTACAGCATAACAATTTAATTGATATTTAGCAAAATCTAACTAGAGAACGTACAGTTGAAAATGATGGTGGAAAACCTTGGAGGTGAGTTTCTTTAACAGAAGACAGCCTTGGTAGTTGTTCTTGCTTTGTTACTGATCCTAGTAAATAAGAGTGAAGCAAAAAAATATAGAACTTCACAATTGTAAAAAATATATATATTCATTAATCAAGAATAAAGTAAATTGAAAAGGATGGCTCTTTATAATAAGGAGCATTGCAAAAATGTTATACTTTGGAAATTAAAAAGTTAAAATTAAAGTGATTTTGCATCAAAAGTGGGCTCATATCTTAGTTGTATATAAAATACTTTAATGCCAAAATAACATGATTCTTAATGGACTGTTTTTAATTATAAGGACATTACATTAGGACAGCTTCATTACTTAGTTTTTAGTATTATAAAATCCCACACCAAAACAAAGTAATAAAACTAAAAATTTTGACATTACAATGAGTCATAGTTAAAAATTTGGAAATACATATTTTACTCTGTTTATGAAATAAAAATTATCAATATGCTAAACGCAGAGTGGCTACAGAATTTGAGGAACAAAATTCCATGACATATCCCTTATTTCCATAAAAATTCCCTGATGTGCGCAATAATTCAAAAAACGAAATAATGGCCAATTTAAAAATACCAAAATTTAATAAGTAAATTTAATTCTAAATAGTCAAAGTATAATTGCACCATAATAAATTTAAGGTAAAAATCAAAATAAGCATCTTTAGAGCTAGAGTATGAAAAAGAATGGAAAACATTAATTAAAAAATACAAAATTCACCAACTACAGCCATATTTGCTAACTTCAAAACCAGTACTATATTTTTCTTTTTAATTTCAAAAATAACACAAATAAAACATGTTATTTTCTTTAATGTATGTCATATGCTGTTTCCTGTTCATAGCATAAACTTAAATTCCTGTCCTAAATATTTACTGAACTTGGGCATGCATGTGCATAAAACTTAAATAATCAGCACTTTACTATTCTGTCACCAATTTCACTAGGTACATATCTTTCATGAAAAATTATGTCTTTTGAAGTCGACTAAAGATAAACAACATTTAATCTATGAAAGAAAAGGCCTGAAATTAATAGCTTCTTATAAAAATTAATTACTCATAGATGTATAGAAATAAAATTTTATATAATAAAAATATTATCTCAAACCGCAAAAGTAGATTAAATGAGGCAAAAATATATTATATAATAAATTATAAATAAAAATATAATATATAATTTATAAAACACGACTAGCACCAAGTTCATAATTTTTTGGCAGAAAAAAAAAATGAAATGACTTTTAAAAAAAGACAAGACTTTTTAGACACACTTGAAAAAACATGCTAAAAAACTGTATTCAGAGTGATGACATCACAGCACCCACTTCACGTGATGCAAACCGAGATAGATATACGCATGGGCATGCGAGAAGGGAAACTCCAAAATTTCAAATTTCCCTGATTAAAGGGTAATTTTACGATATTCCCTGACATTTCCCCGATTTTTCCAGAAGAGTGAAATTCCCTGATTTCCATGAATTCCAGGTTCTGCAGCCTCTCTGTAAATGGTAGGAAATTAACTTGTGCACAATTAAAATGATATAATTTAAAGATTCATATTCAAAGCATATTCTTAACTAAATCATTAAATATAGGTTAGGTATTTTAGTAAGTTGTTTATGTCTCAACAAGTTTTTTTTTTTTAACTAACTTAGTGTTTTTGAATAAAATGAAATTAAGTTTTCCTTAAAAACATTAGCACAAAAATTAGAAATGAAGAAATTTTTAAAAGTTCTAATTTAATAGACATATTTTAAAATTGTAATTTAAAATAATTTTTTTAATGGTTCACATAAATTACAATGCATAACATGGGTAACAATAAAACAAAATATAATAATTGAAACACACTAAGAGATAATTTTAAAATAAAAATAAGTGGACAAATTAAAGAACAAGCATAAATCATTTATATATATAACCATTAAAAAAACTTGAAACTCTAAAAATTAAAGTACCTTGGTTAGTAACCATTAATGTAGAGTTATTTTTTTTTAAAGATCCCAGCAGTACAACAGATTTGGGGTTTTTACCATGACATATGGCAATAACAGGCAAATTTTGAAAACTTTCAGTTTCAATAATGTTACACATCGATAGAATTTTCCTATGAAAAAATAATAAATAAATGTTTTTAATATACACTTCTTAAATACAATACACAATTTTTTAATTTTAAAGATTCAACTTCCTGTATCATTCAAACCAAGATTACTTGAGTCGACCTTTCATAAAACTTAATGGTGTGCTTTAGTCTATATGTTGCAGCATGGTTATAAAAATTTCATATTTCATGCTCAACACAAATCTTTTATGAATGATTTTAGAATAACAGTGATTGTGAAAACTGAACAGACAACTGAATCTGTACAGTCCAAGTTGTTTATTGCAATATTCTTAACTGCATGGATATCAAGTACAAATAAGGACAAGTTTACTATCCACATAGTAAAAAAATAAATCATGTCACATATAATCAGAATAAGACAAACGCCTAACGGGAATGACACAACACAAACTAACACTTCACGCTTTCTGCTAAAAGGCAACTCTACTATGGTTGGAAGAGTCTGCAATACATACAAAGGGGTGGTGTGCAACTTTGTAACTAAGACATCTATATCCCAACATCATTTGCGTATAATAAGGCTAACCAGACCTTAAAGCTTAATATAGTTTCTGAAGGACAACAAACATTCAAGTTGACATTGTATAAGCCTATACATTGAAATACAGAGGCTTAAAAGTAGCAAAATAATATATTTAAAAAAAAATGACAAAACATTTTAATGGATATGCAATTCATGGAAGAGACAAATTCAAATTCAAATAATAATAATAATAAACACGATTGGAGTAATAAAAAATAACATCTTACAAATGACACAGTATTTACCTTCCAATATTTTGTGATAATGGTAGAAGATGATACTTTTCACTAAGTGCTCTGACTAGAGAATGAGTGCGACTTCGAGAAGAATCATGTTGAGAAATTTTATCAAATTGCATTGGTAAAGGACATCCAGCATCTTCTGAAAAAACTTCACTTCGAAAATTATTTGGCTCAGAACATTTTCTAGGCTACAAAGAATAACACAGACTTAATTAGACAGTGCAAAATTAAATGTACTTAAGGTTTTGAGTGGATAATGGACAGATATAAATAATGCAATTAATAGGGGGACCAGAAAGTAATGTCGTTTTCTACAATAAATTCAAACAGATAAATTTTTATCAAGTTTCTATTTTTAATCAATAATGTAATCACCCTCATTATCAATAAACTTTTGCCATCTAGTGTGCAAATTTTCAATGCCGGATCGGTAAAAATCAATTAGTTTTTGAGCAAAATATCTGGAGATGGTATTTTGGACATCATCAGAATTTTCAAATTATTTGCCACTTGGAAAATGTTGTAGCGATCGGAATAAATGGGAATCCGATGGCGCAATATCGGACGAGTATGGTGGGAGAGGCAATACCTCCCATCCTAAAATCATTAATTATTTCCAGGGTTCGTCTTGGGCAGTGCGATCTTGCATAACTGTGTTGCAGAATAAAGGCTTTTTTGTTGACATTCACTGGACATTTTTCAATTAGATATTGGCTTACTACATATAATTGGTCACAGTAAAGGTCTGCATTCACAGTTTGTCAAGTTTTCAGCACTTCAAGATTCCGCGAATACTTCCCCAAACGCACAAAAGTGCCTTTTCGAGATATAAATGCGGCTTCGTGGAGATTTTTTCGAAGATAGCCACTGTCTTTTACATTTTGAATTATCATAGATGATTCATTTTTCATCTCTAGTGATCAAGCAATCAACAAAAGCTTCTGTATGGTGGCACTGAAGCAATAAGTTGCATGTGTTAGATTGGTTAGTTTTGTTTTCTTAGAGATTATGAAAGGACCCAAACATCTGCTTTGCTTACTTTGCCAATCTGCTGCAAATGTTCTTGGATGGTCGACCAAGGTTGGTTAAAAGTGTTTGGCAGTTCCTCGATTGCCTGACACGGATTTGCTTCCACTTCCACCCTTAACAAGTCATTGTCTAAAGTTGTTGGTCTTTCTGATCAGTACGAGTCGGAGAGATCAAAACTACCGGATTTGAACTTAGAAAGCCACCTTTGGCATTTATGAACGTCTAATGCATTTGGATTAAACATCGCAAATGTTTTTGATAGCAACCGTTTTGGTTGCTACCAAGAAGAAGATTAAGCATCTAAAAAATGCAAGTCATTCAGGACTCCAATGGATTCTCTGTCCTCCTAATGGCTGTGTTGTTAATGTTACGGAATGGTAAGTGAGTGGCAACGATTACGAATTGTAAAGCGAGAATTGCCATGGAGACGCTGGTGTATTTCTAAAAAGAATATCTGTATTTCTAAAAATAATAATATCTGTTCGTATTCGAAAGATTAGGCGACGGTTGATGTTTGACAAAATTAAATGTGTTCGTTGTAATACTGTGGAGTTCTTTATTGATAGTTATCCATAACTACGAAGTTTCGAACTTGATCTACTTGGTTTAATTCAACATTCTATGGCGTCTGTGTGGTATTTAATTATTGTTTGAACATGGATAAACTAAACAGGGAAAGAACTCAGTTGAGAAGATCTTTTACCAAAGCGGTGAATGAAGCAAAAAGTATACTTGAAAGAGACGACAAACAGAACATTGAAGTTCGGAAAATATTGGACACTCTTGAAGATAAAACTAGTCGCATGTTCAAGATAGATGAAGAAATTAAAGAAGTGTATTTAAGTGGAAGTGATTATGACGAAAAAGCTTTTGAATGAGAATTTGATTCTGCGGAAACGTATAGAAATAGCTGGATTTCTATTAAAAATGACTGTGAGGATATATTAAATAAATTCACGTCATCGCCGAACGATATTGATCAAGTAAGTGTTTCTAATAATTCATTTTCTATGAAACGTCATTTTAGATTACCAAAAATAAAACTTAAGCAATTCGATGGAAATATAAGAAATTGGCTGTCTTTTTAGGGTCAGTTTAGAAAAATAAATGATGATAGTAATATAGACGATGATGATAAGTTTCAATACTTATATCAATCTACTGTTCCTGGATCTTCTGTCAGAGAGCTAATTGAGAGTTTTCCTCAATGTGGAGAAAATTACGCCAAAGCTATAGAACAACATAAAGCTCGTTTTGCTAGAGATGAATTGTTAATTGAAGTTTATATAAGAGAGCTTTTGTGTTTGGTATTATCTAGAACTGATAATCAATATATTACTTTAAGAGCCTTGTATGATAAAATTGAAACGCATCTGCGTGCGCTTGAAACGTTAGGGGTAACCATTGATAAATATGCAGCCATGCTTTACCCTTTGGTAGAATCGGCACTTCCCGATGAAATTTTGCAAGTTTGGGAGAGAGTCAGACATACAAAGGGAGTATTAGCAGCAGAAGCAAATAGTTTGACGCATCTTCTCAGTTTTTTGAAATTGGAAGTTGAAGGGGAAGAACGTTTGAATATCGCACATTCCAGTTTTGGCGATGAATCGGTTAGTAAAAGTTTTAATAATTTAGAAAGAAGAAAACTAAGCACCGCAGCCTGCATATATTCTGGCGAGGAAAAAAGGTTAAACAAGTGCTGTATCTGGTGTGAGAGGAAAAATCATAATCCTCAAGATTGTAACCAGATTAAAAACTTTGATAGGGAAAAGAAGATTAATATTCTTAAACGTAAAGGCGCCTGTTTCACCTGCTTGAAGAAGGGACATTCGTCTAAAAATTGTAAATCAGGGGTTAAATGCTTATTATGCAATTATTCGCACTATGTAGTAATGTGCCCAAGATTAAATGATACAAATAAAGACATTAAAGGTCCTAAACTAGATCAAGATGATTTGGTGACTAAAGCTGAAAGTGAAGTTAAAGAAACCGAAGCATTGACTTCCCAAGAAATGAATGGAACTTTATTACAGACACTTATAGTGAAAGTTAAAAGGAAAAATAACTCTTATAAGTTAGCAAGATTGCTTTTAGATTCAGGATCCCAGTGATCATATATAACAAAAGACGGAGTAGCTAAATTAGATTTAAAAAAAATGTGCCAAGAGACTCTTTCACATAGCCTATTTGGTGGTGCTAAAACTAAATTGCAGAATCATGGCGTGTACAGGGCTGCCACTGACTATAGGCCTTGAAAATAGTTGCTTTAGTAACCTCAAATGTTAAAAATAGTAGCCAAAATAGTAGTCTTCGAAGTTGAAAATAGTAGCCAATATAGTAGTCTCAGGGCTGCCACTGACTGTAAGCTTTGAAAATAGTTGCTTTAGTAGCCTCAGATGTTAAAAATAGTAGCCAAAATAGTAGTCTCAAACACTGAAAATAGTAGTCTCAGACGTTGAAAATAGTAGACTCACTTTTCATAACGATTGTTTTTTTAAATCGGTAAAGACCTTCCTCTTGTTTTAAAGGTTTTAAGTTATCATCAAGATCAGAAAAAAACTGATGATTTACATAAACACGAAAACCTAGAGGCACTCTTCTTTCAATTCAAAATAGTGCCTAATACATAACATCCCATACGGTAAAAGGCATGTGTCTTGAGGGAGGCGCTATCGTATTTGCATAATGCGATGGAAGTTGACAACTCAACCGTACTCCCAGACAGCACCTAAGCAAAACTTCACGCAAAAGCGACAGTAAAAATCGATTGGCAAAACAAGATATATATATATTTTTTTAATTTTCAAAGTAAAACAACTTTTTGGCAGAAAAACAAGTTTATGTTTAAACAATTATACTATATATTGACAATGACAGGCGAATTTAATTAAGAGCAGTTTTTAAATTTTTAACAGGATAGCTACAGAATTTGAGAAACAAAATTCCTCAACATTTTCCTAATTTCCAGAAACTTCCCTGATGTGCATCTCTGTCGACGTCATCATTAAAAAAACTAAGAAAATATGACCAATTTAAAAATATAAAATTTGACTATTTACAATTACATTTACTTATCAAAGTATAATCGCACCAAAATATAAATTTCTGCTAAAAATCAAAACAAGCATCTTTAGAGCCATTAAAAAAAAAAAAAAAAATCACATAAATTAATTTACAAGCGACACACATATTTACTAACTTCAAGGAAAAGAAACAAGAACAATACTTTTCTTTTAATTTAAAAAAATAACACAAATAAAACATGTTTTCTTTAATATATGTCATAGGCTGTATCCTGTTCATAACATAAATTTTAAACAGTGTCCTACATATTTACTAAACTTGGGCATGCATGAGCGTGAAACTTAAATAATCAGCATTTTGCTATTCAGTCACAAATTTCACTAGGTATAATATTTCATAAAAAAACTATGTCTTTTGGATTTTGACGTTGAAGAAGAAAAGCTTGAAATTAACAGCTTCTTATAAAAATTAATTACTCATAAATATATGGAAATAAAAGCAACAAAAATATTATCTTAAACCACTATAATACCGCCGGGATAGATGTCCGCACCCGCACGGGGAATGCGAAAAGGGAAACTCAAAAATTTCAAAATTCCTTGACTAAAGAGTAATTTTACGAAATACCTTGACATTTGCCTGAATTCCCGATTCTGTCACCACCTTGTTTAAGCTACATTTAAAGTATTAAATTGCCTCAAAATTTAAATTATTTTATTATTTATAAATTTAGCTACAACATTGAAATTCTAAGCATCGATTGACCTACAAAGCGAAATCGTCACTAATCTCGGACATAACGTCTATATAACATCAATTCTGTCCATACTGATAGCGTTTTCTTCCGGGCGCTCACCACAAATTCATTTTTGTTAAGTAGAGTAAATAAAGCGAAATAATTTGGTATTTCAGAATATAACAGTGTATGCTCTTGCGCCTTGCACGGCGAAAGATAAAACATTGGAACAACAGGCAGGCGAAAATGACTGCGGTTGCCGTCAAAAACAACAAATCTCGCGTGAGCGGTAACTATAGTCGAACTAGCCAAATTACTACTCTACCCGCAAATATGAACAACTATTTCGGTAGTTTTTGCTCTCTCCCACTTTAAAAAAAATCACCGTTTTGAGAAAAATTTTAGTACCTTAGTGCCGATTTTTTTTCGTGTTACCATCGGACAATATAAAATTTCTTAAAAAATAGTCGCCTCAGTCCAAAAATAGTTGAAGGTTTTGTTAAAAATAGTCGTTTTAGGCCCTTTTTTCATTGAAATAGTCGCCATAGTCGCCTGGCCACTAAAATAGTCGCTTTAGTAGCCTTTTTAGTCGCCTGTGGTAGCCCTGCGTGTATGATGTTACACTTCTTAGTTGTGATGAGCAATTTGAAATAAAAGTTGCGATGCTCGATCAAGAAAGAATCTGTAATTTTGTACCAAGATTGTCCAAAGAACATTTATCTTCACTTGAGTTAGGCAATGTACTGCTTTCTGACGCAGAATATGATATTCCAGAAGTAAAAATTTACTAGGAGCGGATGTAATGGGTAAATTGTTAACTGGAAACATCAAGAAATTGGATGAAGATCTATTTGCCATAGAAACCAAATTGGGATGGACAATTATGGGCAAAACGAAGTCACGCAATGGACTTGATGTGGCGAGCACTCTTTGTTGTTTGAATGGAATTTCTATTCCGGACCTATGGAGATTAGAAACGATAGGAATTAAAGATCCTGCTGATATTAAATCAAAAGAAGATTCAGATAAAGAAGTTGTAGATTTTTTTGAGAAAGCAATCTGCGTCAATGAAGAAGGAAGATGTGAAGTAAGGTTACCATTCAAAACAAGTTGCCCTGAACTGCGAAACAATAAAGAAGTGGCAACCAGAAGATTGTTCAATACAACCAGAAAACTGAAAAATGCTAGAAAATATGAAGACTATTGTCAAGTTTTTGAAGAATGGTTGACAGATGGTATTACAGAAAATATACCAGATGAACATGAAAACAAAGGCTATTATTTACCTCACAGAGCAGTCATCGAAGAATCGAGCTTGACTACCAAAATCAGATCTGTTTTCGATGCATCCGTAAATGATGAAAAGGGAAATTCTCTTAACAACTGCTTAGAAAAGGAACCTAACCTAATCGACAAGATTCCAGAGAAGTTGATTCAATTTCGAGAACATGCTATTGCAGTGACAGCAGACATAAAGAGAACATTTCTTCAGATCAGTTTGAATAAAACAGATAGAGACTACTTAAAACTTCTTTGGTGGAAGGACCCACCTTGGGTGAAACTAGAAGAAAAAGACTGGCCAAAATCTAACATTCTCATTCCCGAAGAGGATGTTAATAAAGAAAAAAGGAAGACTGCTGTTATGCAATTGAGCTGTGAAGAACAAAATTTTACAGGAAAATTACTCTACTTTTCTCAGTATACGAAAAATGTGAGAACGATTAATTGGATACAGAGGTTCGTTTTCAACAGCCTATACTGCAGAAAGAAGGGAGAGTTGACTTCTGAAGAGGTCCAAGAGGCAGAAGGGAAACTGCTGCAGTGCATCCAAAATTAATACTTCCAAATTGAAGGAGCTAAGATGCTAGAGAAGATGCAGACGTTCAAATATGAGAAAGAAATAATAAGACTAAGTACGAAACTCGTTGATTGGAATGAAGTTATGACATTTTCGACTGTGCAGAAAATCAAGTGGAATTTCAATTCGCCTGCCTCCCCGTGGTGGAGAGGATGGTGGGAGAGGATAGTAAGAATGGTTAAGGAACTGTTAAGAAGAGTTCTAGGAAAATCAACAGTAAACTAAGTAGAAATAGAGACAATTTTATGTGACTGCGAAGTGACTATTAATTCGCGACCACTTAGCTACATCAGTGATGAAGCTGACAGCTTAAGGCCTTTGACTCCAGCAAGTTTCATGCAAAGTTTACCTCACAACTAAGTTCCAGACTTGGATAACATTGACATCAATAGTTGTAACAAAAGACTTCGTTATGTTCAGAAGCTTCGCATGGACTTGAGAACTAGGTTTCGAAGTGGATACTTAGCCTTGTTGGTTCACCAAGGAAAACGAAAGGCTGAGACTTTACGTGTCGGAGATGTTGTCCTAGTAGGCACCGATGCAAAACGAATTAACTGGCCTCTTGGGCTGGTCATGGATATTTATCCTGGTGCTGAGGGGCATGCTAGAGTAGAGAGAGTGAAAACTTCAAAAGGAGAGAGAATTAGGCCATTTCAGCAGTTGTATCTGATGGAGATGGTTGACCGACCGCAGAAAGCACTTGAGACGCTGAAAGAGACTATTCCATCGGAGGACGATGCAGACAATGCCATACAAGAACTATCCAGTGACGTACAGGAGAAAATAAAAGAGACTGTATCAAACAAAACCATTGGAAGTAAAGTGGTGACCAGATTGGGTAGAACTGTTAAGGTTCCAGAGCGTTTGAACCTTTGACGGAACTGTTGCAATTTTCTGTAAACTTTTAAAAATTGCAAGGTGGGAGGATGTTGAGGAATGGTAAGTAAGTGGCAACGATTACGAATTGTAAAGCGAGAGTTGCCATAGAGACGCTGGTGTATTTCTAAAAATAATAATATCTGTTCGTATTCGAAAGATTAGGCGACAGTTGATGTTTGTCAAAATTAAATGTGTTCGTCGTAATACTGTGGAGTTCTTTATTGATAGCTATCCATAACTACAAAGTTTCGAACCTGATCTACTTGGTTTAATTCAACAGTTAAAGCTTTGGCCTTGTATGCCAAATGTGCTGTGTTTAACTGATGGTAAGCTGTAGGTCCCGGATTGATTAGTAGTTATTTTGCGCAAAAATATGTCCTTGAGCATATAAATCAAACAAAGCAACAATGTCATTCAAGTTAGAAAAATGAAACAAAACAGTTGGTACTCAGATTCCTAAAAATAAGTACCGTAGTAAAGGCATATACGAAAGTACAACGATTTAAAATCTTTTAAATGGAATGAATTAAATATAGTTTTAAACTTTTGCCACATTGCGGTAAATCCAGTTTAAGCTCTTTAAAGATGACAACTTGATCATGTTAGGGATAAAAACAGTAAAATTATATATAAAAAAAAAAAGAGCAACTGCTGGTTTTAAACAAATAATTATGAATTAATATTATAAATATTAGTTTTTTAGTATATTTCATAGATCAGATAAAACATACATTTATTAGACAAATTATTTTTACATTATTCAACAAGATATAATTTTGAGGGGGATACAGAGATTTTTTATGTCAAACTACATCATCAATCCCATGCTCAAAAAAGGAAATAAGTATATTTTAACTGAGTTAAATTTCAGAATAAATTTAATGGAATAAATGCATTTTGCAAAAGGAAACCCACTTCCTATCTAACATACATAGAGAAAATTTAAGGTTGTTTACAAAAAACAATTCCACAATTTTGAAGGGTTATAATTATAAAACTAAAGAAGTTACAACCTTTTATGTAAAAACTAAATCAAAAGTAACATTTTAAAGTATATAAAATAATAAATATCTAATGTATTTACCACCAGAAACCAAATGACATCCAATCAATAGCCAAACTCAACCCAAACTTTTCTCAAAATGTCAAACAAACATAACAATGAGGATGGCTGCAGTTATTGTTTCAAAGTTCGTCAATTATTTTAGTCTTAGCAGAAAAACACTATCAGGTAACTCCGACAGAGTTAAATCAGATAAAGTGGGGGAGACTGATTAAGCACAAGATTATGTTAAGTGGTTATATGGAAAGTCGCTTTACCACTTAAGCTTAGACATGAAGGATTCGTCGTTGTTGAGCTTATCAAGACCTACATACACCTGTATTATGTTAACATTTAGAACAAATAAAAATTCAAGAAATGTTGAAAACGCAGACCTGCTGAATATTTTGACCCCTGTCATTAATATTGGTTGAATTCAGGAAGAATGATTATGACAAAAATACCTCTTGCCTGTTTAATACATAAATACTATCTAAATATGTAAAGATGAAAAACAGGGATCATATGTAGAGTGTTTACAAATTCTTAAAAGAAAATTTACTTATACAGAAATATATACGAAATCCGGACTTCCAAAATATGGAAATATCTCACATCATCCGGACCTTTCCCAGCACTGCTATCTTAAGAAAGAATTACGGAAAAATCCTGGCGATTCCGGATTTGAGATACTCTACTGTATCAATAGATTTCAAATATAGAAATATCTTCACCGAGAAAGAATATAGAGAATTTGCAGAAAAACAATAATAAATTATCACACAAAAAATGAATGTTTCAAAATTGAAAGAGTAATTGAAAAAGACCTTTCAGTCACTTAAACTAAAAAGACCTAACCTAGCAATGCATAGCAATGTTATATTATATCAAATTTTATAACAGAATAGTAGGCTTAAATGACACATTAAGCTTGTCTGAAAATGATATCTTGAAACTGTTCAATATCTGACTTCATAAATGCTTCAAATTAAATATATAACAATTAGAGTTTGTCAATCCCTTCACGAAATAAAAATAGATGCTCTAGGTATAATTCAGATATACTTACTTTTACACTGCAAAATGCAATTGTTTTTTTATAAAGTTCTCCAAGAGGTTTCTGCCATGGTAAAAAGTTATCTAATAGTAAAATTTGATACTTTTCCTAAAAACAAAATTAATAAAGATTAAAGGCCATCAGTATATCGAAACATATCAAATTACAAATGCTTTATTAACAATAACTGTTTCTTTAAAACTTCTGTCTATAAAAAGGGGTCAAAGTGACAAAATAATAAATACGATTTTTTTTTTTTTTTTAAATATAGGACAATATAAAACATCAAATAACTGCAAACGGTTACTACTGAACTTGAAAATTAACTCGTTAAACATTTCTATACTCGTTATATTGAATTTAAGAGAATAGAAAACACACAATTAAAAAAGGGTTAAAATGCATTATACGCCCCCCACTTTGACTACTTTGCAAAATGCCGCCAAGTTGCATTGACACTACTACTGAATTGAACTACAGGTTTGCCAAAATGGATGCCAAGTTGTAATGGAACCATATAGGCTTCGGGTTACCAAACTTGGCGCAAAATCACAAAAAAAAAGGGGAGGGAGCGTATAACGCATTCTAACCAAAAAAAGAAATCGTATGATCCTGAATATGTCATCCGTTTTTGCCTCAATATTCCATCCCTAAATCAAGTTTTATAAATTACATTACTTGCAATCTTGAGTCTTTTGCTTCCAGCATCTATAACTGCTCCAATTTCTTTAAGCAGTATTTTCTTTTTATCCCTGTTTGCAGTCTTTTGTTGGTTTATATCTGCTGTTCAGTGGATGGATTAGTGGCGAAAAGTGGGAGATTTAGCGCCCATTGTGGCGAACCAGGACTTGTTTTTCCGGAAACCCTAGAGACCATTTGGATCTGGCAACACAACGCATTAACGTCATTTTCAATTTTGGCAACTTTTATGAAAAAATCGTGGCTAAAATTCCAAATCCGGTACGGATTCTGTGCCAATGTGATTTTCACCAAAAAATAGCAGCCTCGCCACTTATTTAAGAGCAAGAGAACTGCCTATGGATGCCTTAATTTGGCGCGGTTTGATGTAAACAATTTGTGGTGCAGAATCCGTACAGGATTCGGAATGAAAAAAATCGCTATACGAAACCGTACAGTAAATCTTAACCCTTTTGCTTCCTCCATCAATTATTGACTGAGCACTCGAAATGTTCTTTAATATAGTCCTGCAAGTTAATCACAAGTTATTTTTATCCGTTTTTCCCGAGACAGAGTTTTGTTGCTGCGTCTCTCTTTGTATTATGACCAATTATTTACTACGTTGGAGGAGAAAATAGATCACATTCAAGACCGCGTACTATGGAAAAGTTCACATGTTTAATGTTTACAACTCTAGCCGGTCGAGTTGAGTTGTAGGTTATGCAGCACGTGACGTCACAAGAGATAAGACGCCGCCGTTACAAACATCGCTTTTGTCAGGTCTTCACCTACGATCGCGCAAAAGAATCTGAAATATAAAAAATGGCAACGAAAAGCCCTGTTATTACGAATTGAAAGAAAATATAGGTCGAATCAATATAGAAATATAGGATATATAGGACAATATAGGACGTTTTTGCCGATTTTTTAAAATATATAGGATTTATAGGACATATAGGACGTCTGCGACCCCTGTATATGAACCTGTACTTTTAAGTCATTCTGTCAAGAAATAGATTGTGTAAAACCAAATATCAAATTTGACTTGCACCTCATTAGAAATAATTATTCCTTTAAATTTTTAATTCAATTAGATGAGACAAACATATTTTACAGACAATTTTTTTAATTATTAAAACAAACAACTATATAGGCAAGTTTATAGTTTGCACTGCAGCCCTTATACAGACTTCCCCATCAATATTTTTATAAATTGGAAACATAGCTTCTGTCCAAAGCAAGTAAACATATATCATACAACTTACAAATAATATCTATAATAATTGCTTATAAGCTAAGCTACTACTAAAAGAAACGTATGTATGTATAAAATGTAGTTTAGACCTTACTACTATTTTTTTAGAACTTTAATATTGTAGCATTGTTTCTAAACAATTTTAATTTTTTTTTTTTTTTTTTTGCTTGAATGCTATGAGTGTAAACAAAAAAATTTTAAATAACAAGTTTAAAAAACTCAAAATGTAAGACAGCTCTTTTATTCAATCAGAACTAAAATAAGATTTTACATGATTATTTTAACTCTTTTTTTTTAATAATAACTAATTTGAAAAAATCATTTTGAAATGGATGTTCTTGCATTTATCCATAACAAACATATTTTGATAAAATAATACATTTGAGATCTTATAAGAAAGATACCGAAATAAAGTGACTTACAGATATTTATATTTCATAGTGTATTAATAGCGTTAAAGTTTCAATTTGGTAAGAAACATAAAAAAAATTATTTCAAACTCTGTGTTCCACATTTTTCCACAAAAGAAAGATAAGATATCTCCAATATTAAGAGAAAAGGTCATGTTTAAAACAAATCAGTGAAGTTATCAAGAAATTCCAGTACAAAATACTACATAATTACATGTGCCATAATTAGATAATCTAAGCTTCTTAAAGTTGAATAATAAAAAAAAATGTTGATTTTTAAGTCTGAGAGCAATTTACAATTGCGCTTTGTATCAGTAAAAAAATAAGAATTAAGATATAGTGATGTCTTTTCCAAACCTGTATTTAAGCCTTTCAGCCTGTATAGGCATATACCCCATGGTTTTTGAGGGATATATTGTGCCAATTGTATTTATTGTAGACATTGGGACAATATATCCTTTCTGTAATAAAATTATTGTAAGGTTATATATTATGTGTGTGTGTGTATGAACAGTGGTGGCTGGTGCTGGCCACTTCACTTTTTTTGACATTGATCTCACTAAATATGCTTGATAATATTGATATGTTATGGAATTTCTGCAAAACAATATTAAAAACAAAACATATAAAATTAATGAAAGCAGTCACAATCACAATATTAGCTATTGGATTCACAATATTAACTACTACAGAGGGAGAAAAAGACACAAATTCGTGAAAATATCAATCGATCGTAACCATTTCAACAAAAAACTTTCCAGTCCTTTCCAAGAAAATAAAACAAGCTTTGGCAATTTCAAAGGATATTTTTAAAGAAAAGAAATTAACAAAAAAGTTGTCTATGAACTACACCACTTTAAAAGCAGTTAGATATGCCATCACATCCCGGTAAAATTTATTTTACATATGAAAAGGTGCCACTAATGATTTTTTTTCTGCAAGAATGTATGTTTTTTAAAAATTCCGTTTAAAACAGCGTTCCCCACTAACTTTCAGAGGTATGACTTATGCTGGAACTTTTCGCGGGCCGGATACACCTAAAAATGTCTCCTTAATTATTATTGATTTAGTAATATACAGCATTCCTGAAAACTGGAAAATATATATATATATATATATATATATTTTTAATGAAATTGCAATTGATATTTGATTATTTTTTTTTTCAAATAATTAAAAAAATAATAGGTTTCATTATTAGTAAATGAAGGTCTAAAAAAGAAGTGAATCTTTTGTTTCAACGTGACAATGCGATTTGACCTAACTTTTAATAAAAGTATAAAACTGTGCTTTCAGATTACTCCGTTTCAGTCGATATCAATTATGAGACAATGGAGGTCTAAATCTTTCAGTTTATTTTATAATCGAGTTGATGTCTTTCGGAGTGTTTGTTGCAGTCAATTTTAATAAATTGTCCAAATGAGATTCAGTTAAGCTATTCCTGTATTTATTCTCGATGAAAACCACCTTGCTGACAGTTTCTTCGGGCACGTAGTGGAGAACTCTGTTCTACGTAGTTAACACATATTATTTCTGATAAATTACAACTATGAAAAAAAAAGTCCATACCGTGAAATTTGATTTTTTTTTAATCCGGGTGCCGGCGGGCCGCAGAAAAATCTGTCGCAGGCCGCATAGTGGATGACACTGATTTAAAAGAACAAAATATCCATATAATTAAAAAAGGGGGGAGGGGAAAGAAAAAAACGATGATCTAATGAAAAAACCAATGATCAGGATTCTCGAAGTCTATCCGAGGTGGGATGAAAATCTTTCCAAAAGCTTTGGGGATGGGGTGTAGAGATAAATGACCACTTTCTCGGAGACCTTGAAACTAAAGAACATAAAAAGCTGATTGAGAGGTCTTTTCACACTTCCTGTGTTTTTAAGGGGGGGGGGCTCTTTCTCCCCATGGATATTAATTTACAAAAATACTGGGAATGGTCAACTTTGTGTGTTGGGGCATAAGGATTAAAAAAGACTTCCATCAGAAGTCGACCTTGAAATGTTCCAAGATGAAGGGTGCGATTTGTTGCAGTGCAGGCACACAAGGTACTGACGGTGAATCAAAATTGAGAGTCAGAGAGAATAGAGGAAAAACTACAATTATACACTGCAAAAGAGTACTAATTTTTCAACAAAAGCTCTCGCTAAGGTAATTTAATTTTGTGCTTCATTTTTCAAATATAAGCGCAAGTTTTTGTCGATAAATAACTTCTTAAACAGAATCATGATTTTTCAAAAAATATTTGGTGATTTTCATTTTGTCCGGATGATCCCAGGTCCCTTTGCATGGAGAGCTCAATTTGCATATTTTTTATCTTAATTTTCATAAATAAGTATCGTAAATATATAATTGTTTTTTTTGATTAATTTGATTTAAGAGGTGATTAGTTATATAAAGTATAGTAAACTCTTTTGACCCCCACACCTTCCCCTACTCATCCAAGTATGCTTTCTCCTTTAGCATAGCAGCAAAACCTTGTTTTATAGGTAGCAAAAACAAAGTTTTTGCTATTGAAACAATATTTAAAGTATTTTAACGCATATAGATGTATTTGTGCCATCCCCAAAAAAGACTAACTTACAGAATATTTTATGTATGTTATTATTTAAATAATGAAGCTTCATTTTAGACAAAGCTCTCTTGAAGGTTTTGGCGAATTTATTTTTTACCAAAAGTGAAATTCATGATTAAAATTACATCTAATGTTAGTACTTATATATAATTTATATATTTATGATCTAAATACTCAACCATTCAAACAATAAAATTCAATTAACAAAATAGAACAATAATTTCAAACAAATAACTTAAATGAGATTTTAAAACTATTAGTAAATATGCTGGATGAACTTATTTAAATTTGTTTTAAAATTATTTTAGGTAAAAATAGTAGGGTGAAAAGAGAGACTTTTTCATTACCTATTATTTACAAATAAGATATATTTAGGAACAATCCCAATTTTGAAAACTTTTCTATCCCTTTCAAAAAGCAGACGCTGGATCCAACTATCATTGCAAAAAGTAATTTGAAGTCCATTTGGCTCTAGTTCCATTCTAAATTTAAACTAAGCATTAATAAAATTGTGAATGCAATTTATTTATTTAATTTTTAAATCAAATTTGCAATTAACTAAGAATTATGTTGAATTGAATTTTTTTTAAACTTGTCTTGAACATTAGGTAGCTTGTCTGCAACATTAGTTATCTTTAACTCATTCAGCTGCCTAAAATTTCCATTTATAAGGATAATAAATGAATACAATAAATTATTTTTTTCTATTACATTCCACAAATGATAAAAGTGCTCAAGACTGAAAAAATATTTTTTTTTTTTTTTTTAAATAAAAGGAAAATAAATTTATGTTGAGTGATGAAAAGTTTGTATTGGAATATTAATAAATCGATGTGCATTAATTATACGTTCAATGAATAATTTAAAATTATAATACATTTTTTTCACAAAAAGTTCCTTTTTCTCCACTTCATTTTTTATTTTCAAAACATACGAGCCATGGGATCTCAAAGTGATGGTCTCTATGGGGTTAATGTTAATTTTCAAAAGTCAAATGCTGGAATGTGGTATCTATTATAATCATTCATTTTAAAGAAATACATTTTTTTTAAAATTGATATAGATAATGTAAATGTTTAATTTATCTTGTAGTTTTGTTTGTATATGCATTTGAGTAACATTTATATAATTGCACCGAATTCATGTATTTTGAAATTAGCACCACCCCCCTTCTCCCCTCCTGTTTGAAAAAAAAACAAGAAAAAAAAACTCCTTAAATTTTCAATTTGGGTCCCTCATTTTTACTACTCACGAGCCGCCACTGTGTATGAAAAATATGTGGCTATTATTACAATATTTTAGACAATTGAGACAAATAATCATAGTCGCTATACAATTGAAATATATTGTCCCAGTCAACTATACGATTTGGATATTTTATTCCACGAGATTTCCAGGAAACGGGAAAGACTTTAAACTCTCAGATACTTCTATCAGTACATCAACATTACATTGAACTACTTTTCATAGATAAATTTTAATCATTTGAAAGTCGGGTCAAAAGGGTAAATTTAAAGCATGACAAACAAAAATAAGAAATACTGGAATTATCATTTACAGAAATATAAGAGAGAAAATAAAATTAATGAATTATACATACCTTAAATAAAGTATCACTAACTGGATTTTCAGCACTGAGCCTTCAAATTAGAAAATAAATACAAAGTTAATAAAGTGAATATATGACACTATTAAATTTCAAGCAAAATAATTAACTATTAATAATTAACCTAATATATTGGAATTAACGAATAAACCAAATATCTTAAGTTCATTACACAAGCCAAAAAAAAAAATTTTTTTTTGTTCAAGATTTTTTAACTGATTTAGCTATATTTGAGGTGCTGAATCTAAATATGAAATCAGTTTTTTTCCATCAGCTCTAATTTTTTAGATCAGTGCTTATTTTAACTTGTAGTTAAATACAAACTGTGCAAATTTTAATTCCATTTTCTGAAGTTCAAAATCACACATACAAGGGTTGGATATTTATTGTCTAGTAAATATTACTGGAATCAATCGAAACAACCGTATTAAGAGGACTTATCCTAATTTAGCGTCTGCAAGAAGCCCGATCTCTCACTCAGATGAAGTGCTGATCCCAACGTTTCACCATCTACCAAAGCTCTGTGAGGACGAGTATTGTCCTTCTGATCACCCTTCTGATATTGATGAAGGTGATAGCGATTATGAGGAGATATCCTCAATTCCTCAACGTTTCAACCAGGATGAGTTAATTAACCTCACCAGAGATCTCAACCTTTCAAAAAAAGCTTCTGAGTCACTGGCTTCCAAGGTGAAAGAAAAAAATTTAATGGAACAAAGAACCAAAATTACTTTTTACCGTATAAGCGAAAAGTATCTGCTAGTCTTCTTCTCTCAAGAACAGGGTGCATACACTTTTTTGGAAGTGAAATTCAAGGACTTTCAAGGCCCTTTTCAAGGATATTTCAACAAAAATCAAGGCCCTATTTTATCGTTGCAGAGTCGATACCAAAATTGAATTTTTATATATTTTTTTTAATTAACGAAGTTGCAAAAAAAATTAAAATACTTATTACTTAACAACTAAGATGCAACCACATATATTTATTGATAATTATACCTCTTACCAGGATAAGGAAAAAACTAGGTTAAAAAAAAAATTTGTAGTGGTTTGTTTTCTAACACTCTCCATTGTCTAAATGGATTATAGAGGGTTCCCATGTGAAATCTCAAGGTCAATGGAAAAAAAAATGATCTTAAGTCTGTGGTTATTTGGTTAGTTTTTTTTTTTTTAAATATATGCCAAAAAAAATAATCATGCACTCTTAAAGTACTAAGAAAAATATTTATTATTTTTACTTACAAACAGGCAAGAAAAAAATATCCAAATTGGATGCATAAAGATTGATTTCATGCCTTCTACAGTTTGAATTTAAAGCGCGAATCCCTGGTTGGTTGGTTGAAGTTTAACGGCGCAAGGGGCATACTGCCGCGAATCCCTGATCTTTCCTATCGCTAATTTAAAGGAACAAAAATTTGTAAATACAAGAAATCCTTACTTTTTTTAAAAATAGAGACATAGCTTAAATCCCCCCCCCCCCCCTCCTCCCATCCCCATTCAAGTTCTTCGTAGAATTTCTAGTCTACCTACGGTACGACTTGGCGCTTTTTCTGGGAATTGGCTACAATAAAAGAATGACGTAATATGCGTTTTCCCGTTCGTTGCTAAGTCAAAATCATGATCCAACATCCAGGGTTGCCAAAAAATCATTTACTAATAGTCACCAATCCTTCCAGATAATCAAAAAGGCAAGTTCAAAATTCAAATCCCGTTTTACCGATGACTTAGAAATTAAGCCTGGAAATGTTTGGGGAGGGGGGCTGTCAATTGGATTAAGTTTAGAAATTACAAAAAATATTCGCGATTTTTTTTAGCTTAAAGAAAGCTATATATTTCTTTATTATTGAAACCAGGCAAGAGTGCAAATCTAAACCAGATGCACTAAGATTGCTTGTGTGAAAAATACAACACTTGTATTCTATTTTTAGCACGGAGTCTCAGTAAAAAAAAATTTAAAAAAATCATGTATTCTATAAGTATTAATTTTCTATACCTAAAATCAGCCAAGAAAACAGATTTAAATCAGATGCACACTGATTCATTTACTACTTCTTTATAGTTTGAAAAACCTACAACAAAACTGAGAGATTGTAATATGTATTTTCAAGTGTGAACCTTTTCCGGCACGTTAACTGACGAAAAACGCCCTTGAAGGGCAAAATACTCTTTATCGCTTTGTTGGTGATGTTTCATGATAATTTTGAAAAATTTCGAGACAAAATTCTCGCCAAGTAATTTTTCAAGTCAAAAAATGATTTTTTGGCGCAGTTCGGCGCAATCTTAACCAAAAAGAGGTTTTTGGCGCAGTTTGGAGCAGAGTAGTCAGTTTGGCGCACTTCGGATCAATTGGAACAGCTCTTACATCCCTGTAATTAGAAATTTTTTAATGAGCTCAAAATAAATTTAATAAAATTGGAAGGTTTTTTTCCAGCAACCTTAGTTAATAACTTTCACGGCTTTAAAGTAGGCCATTTTAGTAATTGATATAAAAAATTACATATCCTTCCCCTTCTACAGAAAAAGAAATTCTTCTTTCTTGAAATGGGAATCGACATAAATGAAAGAATGATATAAATCATAATACAATACCGAAGAGTAACTGCTATTTTCTTTGTAGGCGATATACTCCTCCGATAGTTAGTGTCGGGTTTTTGCAGTCTGGAACATAATTTCTTCACCAACTCGTCGAAGCTCTCAATCGACATCCGGAAAAAGTTTTAAATTTTTACTTTGTCTTCTCTTAACTGCGGGTAAAGACAGAAGAACATACCGAATGTTGATCGGCTCTAAACAATGGGATGAATCCACATAGTGCTATTAATTCGATACTTTTTCCTTCGATATTTTATATACAGATATGCTAAGCGCGCTCTTTTTCATTCCATTTCGAACAAACACAAAATCCTCTCGGAGGAAAATTTTGGTCGTTTGAGAATGCACCTAATGAGGGAGAGAGAGAGAAAAGCGAAAATATCCTGCATATCAAATTACACCATCTTTCCACCGGATACTCATCGTGCAACTTTTTGTCTCTTTAGGGGAGAGGTCAAAGGTCATAGTGACCGTGCCGTTCCAGGGCCGCTCGGGAGGAACCGATTCAAGTGTGATTGACAGATCCGCCAAAAGTGAACCGGCTAGAAAGTGTGACGTCAGAATAATGGTAAAACGGGAACGAGAATTTTATGGTTTTAGAATTGAAAAGGGGAAATTCAAGGACTTTCCAGGCTTTTTTAGAAATAATCCTATTTTTCCAGGCTATTCAAGGCCTTGAAAAAAAATAATGAAATTCAAGGACTTTCCAGGTTTTCCAGGCCGCGTACGCACCCTGCAAGAAGACAATCTTGAATTTTGTCACGAAATTAGGGAACTTCTGGAAAAAAATGGGTTTTCCTGAATATTTTCCATATGATTGACACCTATTTGTTGACAGGTAAAAGAGAAATTTGAAGTGTGTCCTTCGACACAATGGGAACAAATGTGATTCAATATCAAATTGCTCACTCAACAAAATTGAAAGAAGAATATAACATCATAGCTTTGGTATTGGAGAAGATAAAGTTTCATGAACATCAATGGGTGATCTGTGTGGACATAAAAATGGTAAACTTTCTCCTTGGACAGCAAAGTGGCTACACAAAATATCCTTGCTTCATGTGTCTCTGGGATAGCAGAGACAAAACACACTACTGGAATTAAAAAGAGTGGCTAAAGAGAGAAAACATGGACATTGGGAAAAGGAATGTCATAAACGAGCCCTTAGTTATATGAGAGAAAATCTTCTTGAGTACGGAAAAAATTAAAGCAGGAATATTTGAAAGCTCATAAATAAGACAATTGATTAAGCATCCTGCCTTTGTAAATTCAATGAATGAGACTGAGCAAAAAGCCTGGAAACTATGTTGAACAAGGCTAAAAACTATATTGAATCGGTAAACAAGATGCCTTAACAGTTTCAAATCCCTAGTTGTAATATGAGTATTAAGGTACACTATTTAAAGAGAGTCACTTTAACCCTTAAAAGTTTAGGAGACACCAGTGAGGAACAAAATAAAAGATTTTACCAGCATATTAAAACTATGGAGGACCGCTACCAAGGAAGATGGGATACGCACATTATGGCAGATTACTTTTGGAGCTAAAAAAAGGACTTTTCCAAAATACATTCCAGAATGTCACCCAAAAGAAACTTCCGAAATGTTCAGTGACTATAGTTAGTTTCATCAATAACTTTTCCCTCTATCTTTGTATATAATAACATTATATAATTAATTAATAAAAATCCTGTGATTAGTTTTATATTTGATCTATGGATTTAAATTCAAATAGTGTAATGTATATTTCGCTAAAATGTTATATCTTAGAAATTCAAGCTGATAGGCAAAAACTAATGCCATATTTGAATTCAGGGCATCAAATTCATAAGAAATCAGCTTCAAATACCCCGGCATCCAAACCACAGTTGGCCTTTGTTATTGATAGTCGTTGAAAGAATAAATATTAATTAAAAATCTATTAAAAATAAAATATTATACTAACATATTTTCAAAACTGTAAAGCAAAAAAAATAAATTATTTTGAAGAAGTTATACTTGTAACAACTTTCTAATAATGTTTTACTCAAACTAATTAGGGCAATAACATTAAAAGATAGGTAGTCCATTCAAGGTATTATATTAAAAAGTCTTAAGGAGCCCCTCCCCTCCATGAATGAACTTAACCTAACAATGATATTAAACAATTTAATTCATATAGAACAAAAATGCATTAAAAAAATAAGAGGCAAAAATTGTACTTTCATTTTTCACAATTGTAAGAACAAATATTATTTGGCAGAGTAAATCAATATTAAAAAGTTCTTACTTTGATAAAATTTCTTTCAATTCCTCCAGACTTTTAAATGAACTTGGCTCCTCTAAACACTTTTCTTCGTTAGCATTTTCAGAATTTAAACTTGGAGTACCACTAAAAACTGATTCATTTCCTAAAGATATTTTATCAGTCATAATGCTTCAAAACTGTAAAATGTATAAAAAATATACATTTAGCATTTTCAAATGGTGGATTAGCAAGTATTTAACATGTATTTTGAATTTAGAAACAATGTGTAAATAAAATAAAGGTAATAGTACATATTATTTTAATTAATAAGCTAAATTGATTATTAATTTTATTTCACTAAGAATGATTAAAAAGATGTGTGGCAGAGACTTAAACCTCTTTTGCCATCACAGGCAGATAACTATAGATCAAAAGGATTAGGTAAGGCATCAATTGACAAACTGTGAATCAAAGGGTCACAAAATGTATACTTAGATGTTTTATGAAAATTTTGCAAATACATCAATTTTAAACTAAAACATTGCACTACATTAAACTAATACATTGCATAATAACACTTTCTGTTATTATGAAGCTAATGTGTACTTGCTGACTCCTCAATTAATTTTTTTTTCCAGTGAAAGGGAATCGTGTGACCACTTAATTAAAGATCTAATCCAACCCCTCAATGACCACCACCCAGAAAGAGATGATTGCTGACAAGACTAAATTGAACTGCCCAAACCGGAGAACTCAACCTGAAAGGTTTGGAGCATTATACTCTCCTACAAGACTGGATTGAGCATCCCTTATTGCTCCTAGAAAGAATTTAATTTTCAAAAGCCATGAAAGCTAAGTGCATTCCTTTGACCCTCCTTAGAGGGGCCCATGCTCAAGCAAGGTCATATTTGTTATAATCATTTGTTTTATTGAAACCTATACTTATTAAAATTTATTTAGATAATATAAATGTTGCATTTATCTTATAATTTTGTTTGTACATGCATTTGAGTAACATTTACAGGGAGGCTACAAAATTTCAAGTGGCTGACATTTCCCTGATTTCCAGAAAATTTTCTTAAAAATTCCCTGATATGCATCTGTCGACGTTATCACTTAAAAAATGAAGAAAAAAATAACGGCCAATTTAAAAATCTATAAATTAACATGTAAATGTAATTCTAAATGGTCAAAGTAAAAAATGTTATTATTAAAACACTGTTTGGTGCAAAAGTTGATTGCTATTTATGTTTGGCATTTAACAAACTCTTATCATTTGAAACAAAAATTACTAAAATAAATTAATTATTTAAGAAGTTATGGCCAAAAAGTAATTTTTTGTTTTAACATTAATTTGTCAATTCTTTGACCTCATTTAAATTTCTAACCACTCATTGGAAAATTATGAAGTACTATTGTATTTTGCCGGGTTTTTTTTATATGCTAAATCTAAATATGGTATAATATTATGGGGTTACCATTGAACTTTTCAAAGTTTGATACAGTTTTAATATGTAAATGACCCCTTATGACAAAATAAACTATATACAGTTATTCAAATCCTTTCACAATTAACAAAGGTACTTGACTTTGTTATTTCATCAATTAGAATACAAGATATATGTAGAAATCCTTCAGGTTTTTTTTTTTTTTTTTTTTTGCACTGTACATATTAGTCCGGGGAAAAGAAACTGAAAAAGGGGTCTTACCTTGCAAAAGGCTATGTAGTTCTAATTTTTTAATATGTGATAAAAGTTGGTCTAGTGGTTTATAAACCAAGTTTTCGACCTCCTAACCCTTGTGCGTTCTCCGTGGTGCACCAAAAACTGAGTCGTTTTTCAGTTTATACGTCATAACTCTTTGACAATGCCTCTTAGAAACAAATATTATATTCAAAAGTTGTAGAATATTAAATTATCTACAACTTTTGTATACTAAGTTTTTTTGTAGACCTATTATGTAAATAGTTATATTGCATCAAAGTCAAAACTTTTTCGTATAAATGATACTTTTTTAAGATTTGTGTCAAGTTTTTTGATTATATCTTCATAATGGTACGTTTTAGAGAAAAAGTTTGTGAATAAAAGTTGTAGAACAATAAATTTCCTACAAGTTTTCTATATAAACTTATTTGTTCTAGGACTAATAACAAAGGAGTTACTCTGCTTTGTGTATTTTCAGTGGTGCACCACAAAAAAATATGTTTTTTAGTTTTCGCAATGCATTTTAAAAACAAACATTAAGTTTAAAAGTTGTAGAATATTAAATTTTCTACAACTTTTGTGAACAATTTGCTTTTGTAAAGTTATTATGTAAAGAGTTACTTAGCATCAAAGTAAACACTTTTTTGTAAAAATGCTGCTTTTTTAAGTTTTTTGTCGAGTTTTTCAATTATATCTTCATAACAGTAAGTCATAAGGAAAAATATACTATACAAAAGTTGTAGATCTATAAATTTGCTATAAGTTTTATACAAAAAAAGTTACTATCTAGGACTAATAACAAAAGAGCTACTCTTCTTTGAAGGTTTACGAGATGATAACCTATAATATTTTATGTATAGGTAGGGGTTTAAAAATAGCTTCTTACTGCATAGTCTGACAATTTTAATAAAAAAATAAAACAATATATATATATAATACTAATGATAATATAAAATAAAAAGTGGAAATATATTAAATAATGTATATCTATAGATAGTAATAGTAATATAAAATTTACCATTTTGCCGTGATGCACCAAAAATTTCCGCATTCGGAAATAAAAATGAGAAATAGACTGCATTCAAGTGGCTGATTCTAAACTACGTGGGGTACAGATCTTTTGAGATAGAATAGAAAAATCACAAGTCGGGTGGCATTAGTGACATGTAAAGGAATTCTTTTAAGGACGCAGTTTCCGCGAAAACACCATATACTGTTGATTGAGATTTACCACTGCCAAATTCAGGGTAGAAGATTAGAAAAATCGAAAAACCATTCTCGACCCTCCCCACCACTAACCATCCCGACAGAATATCAACCACTCAGTGTAATTACTTAATATTGGAATACATGCGTTGTAATGATGGCTGCTTCATCATATCCAACATTACAAAAATTTGCAAAGATCTTCCTAGATCCTAATGCCAGTGTTTCAAGCATCACCGAAGCAGTATCAAGCACTCTTGTTGCTCTCTTTGGTGGTCACAGGGCAACAACTTGAAATGCTTTGCGTTATAAGCAATTTTCCAAATCAACAACTGGGAGCAAGTTAAATCTGTCAAAGCTACCTCCGACCTAAGAAGCTGCTATGCACCATGTCTTTCGCACATACCATCAAGTAAAGACATGGATGGGCCAATTGAAAAATCCTCTGATCTGTGGGTGGAAGAAGGACAGTAAAAGACTTCTTCCTATTACAACCACCAGGGATTCAGCTCCTCAATCAATTCTCACCTACATTTTCGGCCAGCGCAACATAGGATGCACTAAGGCCTGCGATTGTAGAAAAGCCGGTCTCAAGTGCTCCATAATATGTAAAAACTGACATGGACAAACCTGTGACAATATAGAGAACATCATAATTGATGACAAAGATGAAGACGACCCAACAGAACTCTTAATTCAAGAAGTAGTGGAGGAACCAGCCAAGCCTTCATGGCTAAACGAAACAAAATTTAAGAATTTATAAGTTTTTTAAATTGTAAATTTTATTGATATTACTATTATTATATATAGATATATACATTTCTATAATATTTATATTTTTTGATTTATAATACTATTATTTTAATACCTATATTGTATTATTTTTTATTAAACTTGTCAGGCTTTGCAGTACAAAACTGTTTTTAATATTAGATCTTACCAAATAGCTCTTTTGTTATTAGTCCTATAAAATAACTTTGTATATAAAACGTAGCAAATTTAGGGTTCTACAATTTTTATGATATACTTTAATGGATATCATCTAAAAACTCGACAAGAATCTTAAAATGGTATTTTTAAGAAAGAGTTTTTGCTTTGATGCTTTTCATAAAATTTGTTTTTAATACAATAGTTCTACAAAACAAATTTTGCACATACATTAGTGGTAGAAAATTTAATACTCTACAACCTAAAATATAATTTTTTCCTCTATAAAATGCAGTGGAAAAAGGATAGGATCGGTATACTGAAAAAAAATTCAAAATTTCAGAATTCAGAAGGTTTTTGGTGCACCATGGCGAAAATGGTAAATTGATATTACGGTTATTGTATATAGATATATACATTATTTAATATATTTCCACTTTTTATTTTACATTATCATTAGAATTATGTATGTATTGTTTTATTTTTCTATTAAAATTGTCAGACTATGCAGTAAGAAGCTATTTTTAAACCCCTACCTATACATAATATATTATAGGTTATCATCTCGCAAACCTTCAAAGAAGAGTAGATCCTTAGTTATTAGTCCTAGATAGTAACTTTTGGTATAAAACTTATAGCAAATTTATAGATCTACAACTTTTGTGTTATATATTTTTCCCTACGACTTATTGTTATGAAGATATAATTGAAAAACTCGGCAAAAAACTTAAAAAAGCAGCATTTTTACAAAAAAGTGTTTACTTTGATGCTATGTAACTCTTTACATAATAGCTTTACAAAAGCAAATTGTTCACAAAAGTTGTAGAAAATTTAATATTCCACAACTTTTAAATTTAATGTTTGTTTTTAAAATGCATTGCGAAAGAGTTATGATCTATAAACTGAAAAACGTATTTTTTTGTGGTGCACCACGGAAAATACACAAAGCAGAGTAACTCCTTTGTTATTAGTCCTAGAAAATAAGTTTATATAGAAAACTTGTAGGAAATTTATTGTTCTACAACTTTTATTCACAAACTTTTTCTCTAAAACGTACCATTATGAAGATATAATCAAAAAACTTGACACAAATCTTAAAAAAGTAGCATTTTTACGAAAAAGTTTTGACTTTGATGCGACATAACTATTTACGTAATAGGTCTACAAAAAACTTAGTATACAAAAGTTGTAGATAATTTAATATTCTACAACTTTTGAATATAATATTTGTTTCTAAGAGGCATTGTCAAAGAGTTATGATGTATAAACTGAAAAACGGCTCAGTTTTTGGTGCACCACGGAGAACGCACAAGGGTTAGGAGGTCGAAAACTTGGTTTATTAACCACGAGACCAACCTTTATAACATATTAAAAAATCAGAACTACATAACCTTTTGCAAGGCAAAATGTCTCTATTCCCTGGACTATATCTTTCATGAAAAATATTATTGTCTTTTGAAGTTGACAGATGAAAAACAATATATACTCTTCGAAAGAAAAAGGTAAGAAACTTAACAGCTTCTTATGCAATTGATTATTCATAGATGAATACAAACAACATTTTATACAATAAAAATATTCTCTTAAATAGCAAAAATACATATTAAATGAGGCAAAAAACTTTTTTCATAAAACATAATGAGCACAGGATTTATACTTTTATAGCAGAAAAATATGCAAGGAATTTTCTAAACAAATTCCATTCCATGCAGAAGCTCATACAGGATGATTTTATTAGGAGGAGGATGTCTCACCTCTTTATGTTCTGTTGTACATTGATAAATAAATTTTAAAAATACAAAATGGGAAAGGGGGGTGGGATGAGAGGGAGGATTTCATTACAAAACTTTTCCTTTCGATAATAAATTTTTCTTGCGTACAGTACGCAAAAAAAAATCCGAACGATGGCTATATCTTCGGTTCTAATTATCAAAGAATCTTGCGGTTGGCACCAGAACGTTTTGTTTACGATTTTCTATATGTCAGATGCAAAAAAATTTTCTTTCGGGGGTTTATACTAAGTAAATTTAACTATCTTTAAAAATTTCAATACGAACACCTATTTTTTATGTTTTTATTTGATTTAGAATACCTTATTAAACCTAGATATTAAATTTCAGTTCATTATGATGAGAAACACGTCACTTATAAGCGAAAATGTTTTGGATGATCTTGAGGGCAAATTTCTTTATCACGAGGAAAAGGCAAGAAGAAAAATAATAATGTCTGTAAAGGATGCAGTCTGACTGAAGTTTGGGGATATTTTTTCAATAATAACGCTACCCGCAGCCTAGTGGCTGATCTAGGATTTTCCTAATCCTAGGGCGCAACACTGTACCTTAACCAGGACAAAATTGAATATTTGAAAAAAGTAAAAAAAAATCTATGCAGTGTTCAAGAAATACACTTCAATATAATCCATATCCACTGATTGACCCCCCCCCCCCTTCTCCCCACTTTCGTCACATTTCTGACTTGCTATCTTAGCGTAAAATGGTTAACACTGTCCTTTTGTTTCTTCATTACCTATTTTATTTTAAAAATGAATTTTATTCAAAATGTACCGGGCATTTTAAACATTTTAGCAAGCTACATCCCCTGAGGTATCGATTAAACTGAAGAAATTCCAATGAAAGATGGGAACTTGCTACTTTTATTTGTGACTAACTGACTAAGTATAAATATTATACTATACTTACATCAAACTGGGAAATCGGTAGTTGTACATCAAAATTTAACATATTCATAACATATTTATGTAGTGAGCTTAGTAAGTGAAAATACGTTGTCATTGCTACTCGAGTAATCTAAAATATGTAAACGAAAAATTGTTTTTCAAAGAAAATGTTTTACCAATAATTGTAAGTAATATTTTTAATAAGGCAATCGAAATAAATACAATTTAAATGTTGAACAGTTATTACAAAACAAATTCCAGTTTCGAATCTCTCTATTGACACAATATGATCACGCAAACGTATACCTTGGCAGGCCACAAAATAGAAGCGTATCACATACTTTTTGATTTCTTCTATTTTTAATTTTCTTGCTGAATATAATCTGCAATCGCGGCGACACTACCTATATTCAAAGAGGATTTAAAACACGAAAGTCTTGATTTTCCCATCCATCTTTGTGGCTGACAGAAGAACCGTGGGTCTTGAATTTCTCTACAGCTTTTCTTCTATTTACAAAAACTTGTTTTTAAAAGTGTTTTATCGGAACAGCCATTGATTAAACAATTTTGTAGTCTTACAGTTAAAACACCAAATTCGAAAAATTGTTACAAGTAATAACCGAAATAACAAATTTATCATACAAGTTTACACATTGTAAATTTCAACCCATTATTATTTATTATGCCGTTAGATCTTTTTTACATATTCTCATTTTATTATTTTATATTTCTAATAAATAAGCATATAATTTGCTAAAGATATTGGCAAATATTTTAGAGTTCAATATTTGCCCATAACATATGATCATTACCTAAGCACATTATACATAATCGCATTTATTTTGTAGATGTTATTAAACAATTCGAGGATAATTTAAAACAATGAGAATTTAACTTAAACAATTAAAATACGATGTACGAAACAATAATAAACTTAGAAAGGGTTAATTTAAATACATAAACTAATAATTTTACATTGAAATATTTTGTTCCAATTTTTCTATTATAACTGGAAGAGAGAGATTATTGGGGAGGAGGATCATTGTATTTTTAATTTTTTAAGAATTTCATTTTGAGTTGCAATATCCTTTTACTTCTTTCATTAAACTTTTGAACAAGAATAAGAAGTTTCACAAAAAATGTGTTTTGGAAAAATAGGCTTAGAATAAAATTAGAGTAATCTTAGCCTTCTCTAAAAGTAGGTATATATATGTCGTAGACTATAATTACTTATAAAGTGTGATATTTCTTGCATTACTGCTGCAATAATAAATCAAAAGGAATTTAATAGCATGTCCAGGTAAATATTTGTATAAAACTTTTTCAATTACCGTAAAAACATACAAATTTATTTTGTTAATTCATTCGTTTAATTTTGCGATTAATTCGTTTAATTTTAAAGCGATAATTATTTAAATAACTAATTCTGCAACTGTACTGCTACTTTACACAGAAAATACTTTTTACAAAATTGTTTATAAGTCTATTTAATGTAAAAAATTGCACTGTGGTGTTGCAAAGGAGGATTATTAATCTGAATTCAAATATGAAGTATATTTACAAGCCAAACACAAGCACGAGCTGGACAAATTCTTATGCAGTTTATAAACAATCTTCCTTTCTATCAAAACTTTTAAGTTTAGCCAATTGAATTACCATGTCCAGCTGAATGGGATTGGCAATTTCTGGGGGTAACCCAAATAGTCAACGGCTCATTATTCTTTAACATGCTTTTATTAGCTTCGTGTGTATGTAACGGAATCTTTGAACTCGATTTTTGACCACTTCAAAACGTTGGATTAATTTGAAATTTTGCTCAGTAATCAAGGACCGATGACAATATACAATAAGCTTGTTGCATTATCCCAAGGATTAGCTCATGTTGACCTTGCGCCGTTAAACTTCAACCAACCTTCTCCGGAATCGAACCCTGGTGTCCTATTGCCCGTTACAACCCCAGTAGTCACAGAACCTACCATCGACAGTTGATAAGGCAGACATTTGGAACGTTACTACGTAACCCACTATGGTTACACTATCAGCAAAAAGTTATTAAGATTTATCATATAATAATGTTGGACGAGCCACCGATTGGTTTTGATCTAATATTAAAGAGTTCCTTTCCTCTATTCGGAACTCGGGATTGCAAGGATTAGCTCTAGAAATACCACAGTTTTCCATGTAAATGTGGACACGATCTAAGGGGCCATAACTGAATTAATGAGCTATTCACGGTTTCACCTTAATATGACATGTACTGAGACATACATGAGTTAACAGGGTGTCCACAGAAAAGTTATTTTAAAATTCCCTGATATTTCCCTGATTATTCCCTGTAACACCCAATTTTTTCCCTGATTATAACTTATCGACAAAATATATATAAATAATAAACTTTCAAGTAAAAGAACATTCAAATTCACCATCATAAAGAAAATTACGATGCATGTACTGTTTATCTTTACACATTTATGACACAAATACCAAATTGCTTCATTTAGTGTAGTGTATGTATAGTGTACCGTACGTGTGCAATTATACTTTAAAATCACACTTTTTTTTTCATTACATTCTAATCTCAAGAAAAGAGGACACTAGTATTAAATTTTAGATTTAATAAGCTGTTTTCTTAAGTAAAATTTTAAAAATAAAGACAAACCATAAATCATGTCAAAATGGATCAAACACACACACACATTTAACAAATACTCTGTATATTATATTAACTATTTTTGTTTTCTGAATACTTGAAATTGTAATCAAATTTCAAAAATCAATAATTACTTTAAAATATTTCCGTAAAGTAAATTTTTTATATTTTATGAATTATATATCAATTTGTGCATTTAAAAAAAAAAAAAAAACATTCTTCAAATGTAGTTGGATTGGGGGAGTTACACTATTTTCATTGGCTTTTTAGTTTGCATAATTTCGTTGTCCAAATTGTTCAATTTCATTATTTGCATTATTTGAAATTTTCTTTTTTGTTTAAGATCAGCTGTAGCTGCTGTTTAAGTACAATACTCAAGCAAAATATTTACAAAATGAACACATTTTCCCCAGACAATTAATTTTAAACAATTATGCATAAAAAAATGCTTTAACTTTAAACTATTACTTACATCTATAGTTAAAATGTAAAATTGTTTTTCAAGTTAAAATAAACAATTTTACATTCAATAGCAGTTAAAATTACAATTTTAAATAAGGATACATAATAAAAACTGGGACGATTTGGATTAATTTCTTGTGCAAAATTAAATTAAAATTCTAATCATTCATCATTAATTCAAACCAAACAATGAAAATGATCCTCACATACGCACTATGTACGTTAGTACATAGAGCTTTCACATCAGCGGAAGTCTAGGCGAATGACACCAAAACGACGACGTCGCGAATCTCGCCAATAGCTTCAGTTAAAACGGCTTAAATCTAAGGGAAAATTACAGCTACTTCAACGTAAATATCGGTGATAGCGGCCGCCGTACGGGCGCAAATCTCGGCAATTATATTAAACCAACAATCGGCAGAAATGCCCGTACCGGTGCAGGCGAAATGCCCAGTAAGAAGGTTCCGTGATTGTCAGACTTTTAAGACCAACATAATTGTAATACAGATTTGTATCGATCTCAGGAATGATCAAAATTTCAATTAAAAGAAAAAGTCGAAATTCGCGTTTTAGCTGAACTGTACTATGTCCGACAAATGCAAACCTCTGCAATAACGTCAGTAACTATTATTTTGGAGTAAGACTCGACGAAAATGAGTATCACACAGCAACGTAATAACGGCGATAACGCTCGCCATAATTACAGGAATAACTGCCATTTCATCAGATTAACGTTCTGCAAAATGGCTGTAACATACCAATGTAAATAATTCCGATAGAGTCTAACATTACAGAAAAATAAGGGGGGAGGAGATAATAATTCCATCGGTGGTTTGGGGAAGACTGAACGCATGCAGGTTCCATGATTGTCAGGAAATTTTAATCTCCGAGATCAATGAGAAAATTGTGGGAAAACTTTGATAAGTGGAAAAATAAGAAAAATTCACGAAAGCGGAAAGATCGGCGAAAGCAATCACATCCCTGCATTAAGGCAACAATCGGCAAAAATGACCATCACACCAACGTAAATATCAACGTTAGCATCCAACATATCGATGGAAATCGCTGAAATAGACGCGATTCTATCGACTTCACAATCTACGAAATTGACAATCACAAGCGTAAATCTCGGCGATATAGACAATTATTGAGGCACAAACCTTGGAATAGTGATTAATAGGGTCTAAAATGAACATCACAAGAATGTAAATCTCGGTGATAGCTCTCTTCTTAGCAGCGAAAATCTCGGCAATAACAAGCTTAACATCAGAGTAACGTTCTGCGAAACTAACCACCACACACCAGCATAAATAACAGAGATAGATGCTGGCAATCAGCAAGAAAAGTGGTCATTACATCACAAGTTTGGGGAAGTCTGAAAGTATGTAGGTTCCTTGGTTGTCAGACAAGCAAGTAAACCCAATAAAATTGTAATGCAGCTTTGAATCCCATCTCAGGAATGATGGAAATTTCAACAACAAAAAATGCTGAAATCCGTGTTTCAGCAGAACTGTACCATGGCTGACAGGTGCAATCTCTGAAATAGCGTCAGTGACACATCACAAAAATGAGCAGCATGCAAGAACGTGTTTCTTGCCCTCTATAATCACGAAAATATCGGCCATTTTACCATCGTAACGTTCAGAAAAATGACCATCAAATATCAACGTAAATAATGCCGATAGACTACTATAATATAAGAGAAAAATGAGGAAAAAATGTAGTCATTCTATCGGCGATTTGAGGCAAATCTGAACGGAAGCAGTTTCAGTGATTGTCAGGAAATTTTAATGCGAAAAGTTGCGTGGTCGATCTTGCGATTGCGATCCGAATTTTCGACGTTTTTTTCTATTTTTTTTTTTCAAACTGATTTTTATATTTTTGGTAGCAAGGTATTTTTAATTGTCAAAATTAAAAGTTTCATTTTAATTTCGGAAAATTCCTTTAAACTTTTTGACAAAATCCCTGATAATTCCCTGATTTTTCCCGAAATACCGAATTCCCTGACTTTTCCCGATATTCCCGGTTTTCCCTATCTGTGGACACCCTGGTTAATCATTGAGACAAGCCTATGACTACTGGAAGGATCAACTAATAGGGAGTTTCATTCCCTTTTCACAATTGAATAATTAATAGTTTAAAAAATTAAAAAAACACTCTTTAATAGAAAGCATGTTTATTTAGTCACATTATCCTCATTATCCTAGCCAGGATCTTCAGGATTAGTGATTTTTCTATATTCAGAGACACTGTAGTGTTTTGTACCAAGTACTACGGCATGTGCTAAGGCCTAAAGCATGTGACTATTGGCAGAAACAACTGAAGAGTTTTGTACAATTAACTAAAAAAAATTTATAGTTTACAACAAAAAATTAATAGTAGTTTAAAAAACTAAAAAACACGCCTTAGTAGAAAACCAAACTAAAAAGTAGAAAATATATAATAGTTTAAAAAACTAAAAAACACGCTTTAATAGAAAAGTGAACTAAAAAGTAGAAAATAATTTTAAATAAGTTTGAAATAAGAATAGAGTGATTAACAGGAAATATTTATTTTATCGTAAAAAAACATGGGGTGCTTTTTAAGATATTTTCCTAATGGCTCTACTTTTACCAATATCTGTCATTAAATATTTACAACAATTGACATCAAGCACCTCACGCTTTTTTACGATAAAATAAATATTTTTTGTTAATCATTCTATTCTTATTTGAAAATTGTTCAAAATTATTTTCTAATTTTCAGTTCACTTTTCTATTAAAGCGTGTTTTTTAGTTCTTTAAACTATTATTTATTTTCTACTTTTTAGTTTGGTTTTCTATTAAAGTGTGTTTTATAGTTTTTTAAACTATTATTTATTTTCTACTTTTTAGTTTGGTTTTCTATTAAAGCGTGTTTTTTAGTTTTTTAAACTATTATTTATTCCCCCTGGTTGGCATTGGACATTATTCATGTGAGAAGGGTTCATACTCATTTTCAGAAAAAAATTCCCCGAGGTTTCCAGGGTCACGTTTTCCATCACGGAGTTGATAATTTTTAACCACAGATATATATAGCCATCGTTTTCACAAGTTCTTTGATGATAACTCCAAAAAAGGGTGTTAATTTTTTAACCCCCCCCCCCCCTCCCCTCCTTCGGCTATGAGTTAAATGATATTTGACTGTATAATTATCTTAAAGGATTTTTTTCTACCTAGTCTATTTCTAAATATTTTTGGTGTGATTAAATAATTTTTCAAAATTTATCTTTCACTTTTCATGTGGATTAGTAACAAATATATAAATACATTAATCTATGAATGATAATGAAATATAACTATATTACAAATAAATAGCTGCTACTTTAATTTTCAAAAGCACGAACATTTATGTTTTCAATTATGAAAGTTAAGTAATTGTAATAAAGTTGCTTACATTTACAATTTAAATGTTTCTGAATGAATAACAGCGACTCTTAATTTCAATGTCATTTTGCTATAAATTTCACTGTCCGGAAACATCACTTTAAATATTTCTCCAACGTCTTTAAAACTGTTATATGACGAATGTGCCATCACCAATTTCATCGCCCATACTATTTCGGATTTAAGCACCTTATCTTTAGAGATAAAATTCAAAATAACGGAATTATTTTTTGTTTCCCGTGTCACAGCCTTACTTTCTACAATGGATATTTCGTTAGTTTTTTATTGCTTGCGAACTGAAAGAACTAAAAAGAGTGGTTTGGTTGCTGTTCTTGACGATTTTCAAGAATTTGGCACTCTTTTCACGGCAACTGATTGCTTGTTGTCCCATATTGCTTAAGCCAAACGCTCTCATGCACAAACGGCATCAAGCTTTAAGAAGATCATTTTTCAAATTTTCAATCCAAGTCGCAAATAGCGGATTCAGATTCTTATCTGTCCACTCCATGTTGAATGATGTTTTCCAACTCATTTTGAAAAATCTCTCTGTATATAAGGCAAAGCCCTCACTCATCACTAATTCTCCCATTTCCTACAACTCAGAAAATTGGTACGCATATTAACAATGGTAAACATAGAAAAAGTAAGCTATTCCGATCTTGATTAACCCACTTTGAGTGGTTAAAAATGTGTTTAACGTTCCAAACGACGGATATTCGAATGTCCTACTTCCCATTTTGTCACAACACTGAAAACTGGTGCAAATATCAACAAAGACAAACGTAGAACAAGTAAGCAACTCCCATCTCGATTAACCCACTTCAAGGGGTCAAAAAGGGGTTAAACGTTCCGAATGAGGAATATTCGAATGTCCCATTTCCCATTTGGTCACAATTCTGAAAATTGGTGCATAAATTAACAATGGAAAATATAGAAAAAGTAAGCTTTTCCAATCTCAATTAACCCACTTTAAGTTTTGGAAAAGGAGTTAAACGTTTCAATCGAGGGATATTCGAATGTCCCACTTCCCATATGGTCACAACTCTGAAAATTGGTACTAATGTCAACAATGGTAAACATAGAAAAAGTAAGCTATTCCGATCTTGATTAACCCACTTTAAGGGGTGGAAAAGGGGTTAAACGTTCCAAACGAGGGATATTCGAATGCCCCATTTCCCACATGGTCACAATTCTGATATTTGGTACATATATTAAGAAGGGCAAATATAGAAAAAATTAGTTATTAGTTAAAATTATTAAAAAGAACCAAAGGGGTTTAAACGTTCTAAACGAGGGATATTCAAATGTCTCATTTCCAATATATTCTCAATTATAAATTTGTTTAAAAAATTTCAACAAAAGAAAGTTCCTGTTTCGATAATTCAAATTGTCGGGATTGAAATGGAAGCAAGCGTCTGAAGTGTAGAATACATGAACGTCTTTTGATTGCTAAAATGCACATGGTAAAATTTTGTAGTGCAGCACTGGTATTCAGCTAATAATTAAATAAATCACTGTTACAAAATTTTCGAACATACCACAAAAAATTTTTCCCTCAAGCGTATTATCATTATCAAAACATAAAGTTTCTAGATTGTTGCCAGGTGTATAATATGAAGTCATGTGCAAACCCGATTTGGAATCAAAACCGCCGGAATTAGTATAAAAACACAAGTGACTTCTTTTGTATTTATTGGCTAGAAAACAAAAAATTTTAAATCCAAAACGTACTTTTTTCTTTAAAGAGCCGATTGTTTCCGGCCTTTGCAGCTAGTTTTAGCGATGGTTCTGGCAACACAGATTGAAACAAGAAGTGGGCGTGGCCGCAAACCATCGAAGGAAAGGCGTGTATAACTATTTTTTTTAAACTTCATGATAGGTTGTGCTTTGAGTTGCGTCACAAAAGCGTTTTTTATTTTTGTTGGTTAGGTCAACGAAAACATGCTAAACAAATCAAAGAGTACGATTTTTTTTCCAGAGTAGCAATGATTTTTTTCCAGGTTTTGGGGGGGATTTTTCGTTTTTCTCTGAGATTTTAAGACTGATTTAAATTCCCTGAGTATTCCAGGTTTTCCCGGTTCTCCCTGAGGCGTACAAACCCAGAGTCAAAATCTCTTAATCCCACCCGACAGAAAAAGGGATCGGGTATCAGGGGTCCTGCAGGACGAGAAGAATATTTATTGATAATTCAACCCAAAATACTTTTAGCAGAAAGTGATGCGTTTTAAAGTGTCGTGAAGACGTCTTCAAGGTCAAGGGGTGGAGGTTTGAATACTTGCACTTTACAATCTTCAACGTTCGTTTGAATGGGAGGAGAGAAGGCTATAAAAAGAATCTTGATCCAAAAATAAGCTTTTTTTTTGTTGCTTTTTTCGGAAATTAGATGAAGGTCGAAATATGTTTTTTGCGTGAACTTATTGAAAAAAAATGTTGATTTTTCCTTTTTTTCTTCTTGTAAATTGTAAATAAAAAAATAAATTCAACCTGAGGGAGGGACGAACGCCCCCCGGCTGGATCCGTCATTGCCGCGGCACGCTTAATTATAGGAAAACCAAAAAATCTAACAGAAATAGTATGTAAATAATTGTTTCTAGACTTAAAAAAAACAGATAATTAAAAAAAAAAGGAACATCAGGGAGTGGATGGGAGAGGGGGACTTGGATGTAAGTGAAAAAAAAGTAAACATTCACTATAAAATATATTTAATTAATAATTAAAGAAAGCATCTTCATGTTGAGACACTAAAAACCTCACTATAAATTTCTTATAGAAAACTAAAACGAAGACTTTTTTAAAACTCTATTACAGAACTCCTCTCAGTCGCTTTGAAAAGTTTAATTATATTTTTTAATATAAGCAACACTGAAATCTGTGTATAATAAATGGATTTTGTAAAAAAAAGGATTAAAGCAATATAAAATAACTTACCTCAACTTCTAAATTTTAGAATGTATAAAATACGGATCTAGATCAATGACGCTAAAATCGTAAAATCTTCCTAGTAATGAAGGAACAGTGTTTAGTTTGAAAAGAACAAATACAATAAATTTGCGATAAGCTTGGGAAGTTGAAAGCATCAATATCTTCGCGTATAACGGAATACCGCTCCTTCTATATTGAGAAGCACGACAGACGAAAAGGTACAGGAAAAAACTAGATTCAATCAGTTTCAACGTTCTACCGAGGTGCTGAGTGAAGTCAGGGCATCTACTTCACTCAGCTTCTGTTGCCACCCTGATTTATATAATTGCATGGAATTCATGTGTCTATAAATGTACATTCCCCCTCTTTAAAAAAAACATACCATTTATAATTTGGGCTATATAAAAGCCAAAAAGATTACAAACAAAAAAATCTTAAGAGATAAATTTAAGTTATCACAGCCAAGGGTTATTGGGTCCTATCTGTAACAACTTTAAAAAAAAAAAATTAATTAATTGCACAAATCAAAATAAAATTGGTGTACATTGGCAAGATGTTGAATACATTTAAATATATAAGATATATTGAATACATATAAGATATATTCATAATTTAAATACATATAAGATATATTCGTAATTTAAATACATATAAGATATATGTATTTAAATTATGAATGAAAGTTCATTATTGAACAATGGAGTTTGTAGAGCTGCTGCTAATTTGCAGACATGCTACCAAGAAATTATGCTGAACTTCACAGGATATAATTTTGAGGACTTGGATTAACTCAGTAATAGCCAAAATTCGTCAAAAAAAAAGAGGAAATTCATGTTTTTAAAGGATTGCAAAATGTCTAAATTTAAAATTTCATCCAGCAAAAGGGACCACACCACAAATTTTAAAGAAAAATTTCAGGGTTTTTAAAGAAATTACTATGACTGAACAATTAGATATAAACAAGAAAGCATCACTGAACAATTGCAGAAAAACATCTTATTTCGATATACCTAACATTACCATTCTTAGAGTAATAACAATTGACAAGAACTAAAGTCAATAAACTTAACGAACAAAATTTTGCATTGCAAAAATAAAGATACAACTAGGTACAATGTATTATATGTGTCAGAAAACTCTTAAATCAATAAAGAAATGGATTTCATAATAACACTAGCAAAGTTGAAATTTCTAGAAATATCTATTTTGTTTCATGGAATATAAAACTTTCAATTTTTTATTCATTGTTTAATGTCCATCGAATATTGAATAAATAACATGAACCAGATTCAAACGTTTGGGGTAACGTTAACAGGCAACGGAATAACAAGTCAGCCTAACATATTTTTAAAAAACGGGTTAAACTGTGTTATATGGCGACACTTGGTTAGATCTTTTCCGCAAAACGTAAACAATGTCGAACTCTGACACTAAAACAAGCCCAAAACGACTGGCAAACCGAAAGTAACAGCAGATAGTGAAAAAGTGAAATTGAACCGGGCCAGGATTTGTAGTTTAGGAAGGTTGAAGTCTACTGCCAAAGCCTTTAGCTATAGTTGCAATGCAAGATGTAGTGAGATTAAAATTTTGATCTTTATTACATTTGTATTAAAAACGCACATTCAAAGAAGAAATTAAAAGGAATTGTGCAAGTTTATTCGATAACGCTGAAAATTCAAAGAGCAATTAAGTTGCAAACGATAACTAAAAAAAATTTAATCAACTTAAATTTAATTTCAAATAATTTTTTAGGGTAAAATTTCATGAAACTTTTATGTTTATTACAAATAGTTAACCTCTTCCGCAATTTTTATATTTCTAATCACTTGCTAAAACCTCTAAAAAGTAAGGTGTTTACGCACTTCATGCTCTAAAAGGAAAATGTACAACCTATTTTGTTTAAAAAAAATACCTTTACTTATTTCGGAAGTCGCTAGCGGCATCTCACCATCAAAATCACTTTTTTTTAATCTTTTTATATTGTGAAACTCTCTAGAAACAAAGGTATGCACGTACACTCTAAAAGGAAGAAGTGTGACCTATTTCATTGGCCTTACAGCCAATATAACCTTTAAAAAAATACCAGTGGAAAAAAATACCCAAACCATATGTATACACTAGCAATTCAGAGCAAGAAATCTCATATATAGAACAGCCTATTTTAAAAGAACCGCCATTGTTAAAAATTTAGGCTCTAAAACATGGTTTCTCCCTATTAAAAAATACCCTCAAATACTCAAATTTATGATATCACTAAAATAAAAACAATAAATCTTCAGCTAGTTTTAGCTTTCGATAAACACTGAAATGAAGATAAAAATATAGCTCATGCAGCTTGCCATATATGTAACTATATTAATCGGAACAAGATAAAATTAGGCAGTTTATGGCAAAAAGAGGATGAGTTTGGCATGCAGCAGTAACTCTAACCGATTCCGAAATATCACTGACGACATCAAAATAACAAATTTTGCCAGTTTCCTACGATTAACGAATTATCTTTGCCACCATGTAACATTTCAACCGTATTCTGCTATTCGTATAGGTTGGTTGGTTGTTTTCAGATTATCTGGCGCCGTCAGCAACACGAGGGCTATAATGCGCCGAAACATTCATCATTAGACAATCCAACATACACTTACAAACACCCTTGCCTAACACGGGACTCGAACCCGCAACCTCGCGGTCTAGAAGCTAGCACTCTAAGCACTACACCGTTTGGTCGGCGCTATTCGTATAGGCAAAACCAATATTTTTCATGTGCGTTTAATCCACAGGTAAACTAAAGATATTTCATAATAAACAGTCAAATATAAAAACTCAAAAATGAAAATAAGATTTTGACAGTGCAAAAAAATTTCGCTAATTTACAAGATTACAAATAAGTATTAAAATAAATTTTTTACCTGCTCACAAAAAAAGCGCGAAATTTATATTTTTGTTTTGTTTCAGGGATTGCTTCAGTTCAGTTCATAATAGTAAAACATGTCAACCGTTTATTAAAATTGCAACTCAGTTCTACACCACTCAAAAAAATAATGAAGCACCGGTACCCTTTCCGAATCAGATCATCCTCATTGTGTTCCGGGTTCCATACATCATACCATATCACATCAACACTATTCGTTATTAAATTCTCTAAAATACAACTCAAACGATACAATGTTTATTTCATTCTAATAAAAAGCGTTCTCCATATTTACATCAACGTGTGTACAGCTTCTTTTTCTATTCAAAATAAGCAAATGTCCGGATGGTACTGGATTCTGAAACGAAAAGAAAAAAAAAGATACATGAGTTCAATCGATTCTCCCACACTTGTGCTTCCCCCAACACTCGTAGCCCCTACCTTGATTCGTCTCAAAGTGTTGGTAAAAGGTTCGTGCCATCTCCAAGTAGTTCAATGCGTTTACTGTCTCCGGGTGGCCAGATGCGTCAAATGCCCAAAAGTCCGTGGGAGCTATCACGTCCACAGGAGCTGTCATGTCCGCAAGATCTGTCACGTTCGCGGGAGCTTCCACCTCCATGGAGGCTGTCAAGTCAGTGATAGCTTCCAAGTGAGCTTCCAATGGAACTTCCAAGCGAGCTTCCGAGGGAGCTTTCAAGGCAGCTTCCAATTGTGCGGGATCACGCCTCAGATTGATCAGCTCCTCGTGGCCTTTTAACCACATCCGTTCGACCAAGGGAGTTTCCAAGATGTGAGAGCGAGGAAGGTAAAGGGACGAGACATACAGAAAGGGAGGTGGGTCCACGGGTAGATAATCAGCAGCAGTAGACTTGGCCAGAGTCGCGGGGGATACCGTCAAGTCCAACGCTCCCCCATCGCTCGGAACCGAGATCTCCTTTCCTTTCTCCCCTATTTCTTCCTCATGCTTTTTTTCTTCCCCTTCCACTTCTTCCTCGGGAGGGCTTCCTTCCCACGTCTCGTACTCTCTCGGACATCTTCCCTCCACCCACTGGGGCTGCATCACGTAACACCGATGGGGTTGGAGGACGAACCTCTTGTAGTATTTGTGCTTTTGGGGATTCAGAAGGAACGACTGCCTCCACACGTCCGGTCTCTGCAGTTCATATTACAACAGAGGGACGGATGTCGTGTGCACCACATGCCACGTATTTTCTGCCACTGTCTGTTTCCCGAAGGTGAAGCAGAACTTGACCAGAAAATGTTGCTCCCAGTGAAACCACACTCACACGTCGGTGTTAACTTTCTGTTTCGTGTTTGTCGTCCCTTCCAGTCGCTTGCACACTTTCAACCAGTCCAGGTGTTGGAGAGGATGGTTCCCGATTCTTTGAGGGTCCTGAAAAGTTGTCCCTCAAGCGCTTGGCATGGTCGGGGTTGTTGGAGCTCGGTTTCCTTCTTTTTTCAAACGATATTGGTGGTGGACAATCCGGAAAGGTTGGACCTTGTACGCCAGACGCTGCACGGCCTCCGTCTTCATCTAACCGATAGCAGGTTGGAGGCGGCACGACGTGGAAAAAATCCATTTCGAGCGAGAGAGAGGGAACTTTTAGAGAGAGAGAACTGATGGGTTTGAAAGTGTGCAAGAGAGAGCTGTGAAAAGTGGGCGCTTTCCCTTTTTTATAGAGCGGTTGGAGCCCTTATAGAAACGCTGCGAAAAGTCACGTGGCCTTGGGTTGGTGCCAAAAAGGACTCTGGCATTCCTTCCACCCCTTCGTTCCATGTATGGACATGGCTTGGATCGATGCCAAAGAATGGCTCTGGTATTCGCTTCCACCCCCCCCCCCCCGTTCCATGCATGGACATGGCATGGATCGGTGCCAAAGAATTAAGTCAATGCCTCTCGTTGCGAAACATCTAGAACCTTCTAGAACCGGTATCTCTCCCCCCCCCCCATCCCTTCGTATGGACCTCTCTATAAAAAGGGGAATAGCTTATCGTCTTTCTTATTCCTTCTGGACGGAATGCGTCCATCGAGTGGGTTTCCCGTTGCTTCTTGTCGTAACGACCTTCGTTAAGACTGTCAGTGTTTGGAGAAAAAGTCTCAAAAACTGACAGTCTCAAAGTCATAGGTCGTTTACTGATTCATCCGAGGAAAAAGGAGACAACAGCAATCTATTCATCCGAAATAATTGCAAGATATGTAAATATTGTTTTGTTGAAGCAAAAAAATGAGTCGTCCGTATTACGATTCGAGACCCATTTTTTTGCTCAAGGTGGTATCGGGTGCCCATAAAATTCAGGAAAAAAAGTTCCTTGATAATTCTCTTTTAGATTCCTAAGATATTCACTGATTTTGCAACAAACTATACTTAAAATTTCCCCGACTTTTCAAAGTATCTAATTTCCCCGATTTTTGTAAAATTTTAGAAAATTCCCTGATTTTTTTTCTCCAGAATCTGAAAGCTCCCTGATTTCCAGGTTCTGTGGTCATTCATGTGGAGAGCGGGGGCGCACCATTAGAGAACCCCTCGTGGCGACTCCTAGCGGTAGGGAGAGGTATTCCTCATTCTGATAAGAGAGACAGATAGCTGAACATTCTCGATGTGACCATACGTAAGAACGGCTCTTGTGCCAAATGAAGTATGAGATAAGAGCAGTAAGGAGTTATTAAAGCTGGATTCTACACTCAGCAAGTGTCCCTTCTCTGAGCGTCTACTCCCACATTCATTACACAAGGTGACTTTTTTTTGGCCACTAGTGTACTTAGCAATAAAGTGGTACTATTTGATTTTTATTTCCCTAGCTGTACATGTTGTTTTTTTTGGAGGGGGGGGGGGGTTGACATGCTTTGCGCGCTTTCTTTCAAGTTGATGCAAATTATTGACAAAATAAAAATGTCCTTTTATTAAAATGGAAAAATACCAAGGCTCACACTCAGTTAGAAAGATTTGTAGCAGTTTTTATAGCAAAACCTTTTATGGATGGCAAAAAGCAAATTTTTTAGCAAAAAAATAACTTTCGTAGCAGAAAAAAATAATTTTAGCTGGAAAATTAAATTTTGTCAAAGAAGTACGTTTAATTGTAATGTCTTTTTTAGGAAAATGTCCTTCTAGTAGTAAAGTAATTACTTTTTAAAAAAATAAAGAAATGTTTCAAAAATTTTACTAATAATAACTTTAAATAGTAAAAAAAATAACAATGTAAGGATAAATAATTTCTTTAAAATTTAACAAATGAACTTATATATATTCTGAAACACAAATCATAATACTATACAAAACTTATAACAGTGCAATCATTAGCAAATCTCGGGTTTGATTGGGCGCTCAACAATCTATTCTTGTGCACAATAACGGCTAATCAGCTTCATGTGGAATCCGAACCACAACGAACTTCCATGCTTATCCCGGGATCTTTGACATCCGAAGACAGCGAATTAGCCCCACAGCCATCAGGTGGACAGCAAATGTTGGAGATAGCTGCTATTACATCAGCATAAAAAATGACAAAAATGAACTAACTCATTTTAATGTAAATATTAGTGATAGCGCTTACAATATCTGCGAAAATCTAGGCAATTTAGGATACATCCCATTAGCTTAACCCTCTACAATAATGACCATTGCAACACTGTACATATCAGTGATAGCATCCCCCATACCAGATAAATCTTGGTGATATCGACATTTTCTTTGTAATATTGGTGCAAATTTATTTATTACAACAGTACTTAGCAAAAATGACCAACACACTAACATAAATATCAGTGTTAACGCTGAATAGGACCGAAGCAATTCTCAGCAATAAGACTATTATATCGGTGTAATACTTAACAAAAATGACCATCACAAACATTTAAATCCCAGGAGTAACAGCCACCATAGCGGAGAAAATCTCGGCAGTAGCAGCTATTATTTCAGAGCAACGTTCAACAAAAACGACCATTACATACCAACATAAATAAAGGGGATATAAGTTAAAACGTTAGAGAAACATTATCTTGTAATCAGCAAAATAAGATGACAAAAACTATACAACTAATGTTAACAGTTTCAGAATTCTACGCCTAATTGCAAGTCATGCTCTAAAAAATTTACAAATTCTTTTAAAAAACCTACCTAATAATATTTCAGAAAATATTAAATAACACTAGTTTGAAAGGAAGAAGGAAGAGCATAGATAAAGGATAAAAGTTAAATGTGACAGTAACTGCTGCTACAAAGCTACCCCTATACATGTACACATGTTTGTATAGCAATGTATATCAGGTAATTTTTATAAAGAAAAGCAAGTTCAGCGACAAACTTCACTTTGAATAATAAAGTACTAGGTAATCGATATTTCTATAATGCAGACCAAATGCAAACTTCCCATAAAATTACTATGAAAGGCCTGGTCTGGTCAAATTTTGAAGTACTTCCAGATGATTTATTATGCAAACTTATTTGACGTGAACTATCAAATGAAATATCAAGTGTATCTCTAGCATTTGTAAATTTGTCTGGGAAAGTTGACCTCAGACAGATAAAGCCTTTTTAAAAGCTTGCTTTACATTAGTTTAGTGCAAAAGCCAAAATTTAAAATAAGGGTCTTACTTAGGGAACTCCTGGAGAACTCTTCCTGCCAGGTAGCCCTGGTTCGTTAGAGTTTTCTGTGAAACCACTGTCCGATCTGCCATATATCTTTTTACGGACAATCTGACCATCTGCATTCAGTTTACCAGCTGTATCCAGCTTCATCCTGTTTACCAGCTTCATCCTGCTTTCATGATTTATTCTGCTTAGCCAAATTATCTTGCTTAACAGAATCATCCTGTTGACCTGCTGATCAACTTCATTCTGCTCACCAGCTTCATCATCTTGTATGGTAGGTAAGTTATTATACACGAGCTTAATTATTCCTAATTGGGCATGCCTTCTCTGAAGTATCCTTTCGTCTTCTGAGAGCTCAGGTGCATATGTAAGTTCCATTCGACTGCCATTGCAGAAAAATTCAATTATTAATTATTCAATTTTTTGAAAATTAGCCAGTTTTTTTGCCGGTATTGAAACACACTTCGAAAAGAAAGTCTTGTTGGGAGCCTATGTCAGCTTTAAGAAAAGTATATATCTATTTTTTGTACAATTACCCTACAAATTTTTAGCTTTAGCATTACTCCTAAAATTTTGAGGAATTATCCTACCTATTTTTTTTACTTAACTCACTGGGCCCCTGGAAATCAGATTCATTATAAATTTTGCTGCTAATTAAAAAGGAAGCCCATTAAGTGCTCAAAGTTTATAACCTCAGAAATATTTCAATGTATAGCTTATGGTAAATAAGCTACATTAAAATATTTCCGAGGTCATCTGCAGATCTTAAATTCTTTTATAAGTTGGGTTATCATGGTGCCTTACAGTCAAACATCGTTAACACGAAATTGTTGGTGTTGCCGAAATTTTTCACGTTAACCGTTTTAACAACTTCTTCCGCTGTATGTGTATGTTTTTTAGAATATTTACAGTGAAAACATCTACTAATGAAAAGCTTCATTGAAAGAAATACAATAAGAAAGAATTTTCAACAAGATTAGGAACAATAAAAAAAGTTCAAGTATTTACCATTAATTCATTTTTTAAATAAGTCTGTTTACTTTAAACTTCTTCTAAATTATTTAAACTACTTCCTGCTGCAATTTTTTTTTAAACATAAGGTGACGCCATCAGCATCGAAACAATTCCATATAATAAACAGCGGATTAAACCCTATTTTCCGATTAAAAAAGTAATTATAAGTTATCAATTGATTACAGAACCTGAAAATTCTCAGTTAGACATGGCTATAATAGGGTATTTGACACCATCAACAAATAATTACCAAATGCGGCCTATGAATAGTATTTAAAGAGGGAATAATAAAGCAAGCATTTTTGACTCGAAATAATTGCTCAAATTTTTATAAATGGAATTCTAAAAAATGGTTTTCTGAGCGCTTCGTCATGTGACCAGAAACGATCGCTTAAGCTCCTCCCAGAATGTGACGTCAGTATTGTGGAGTGGAAGTTTGTGAACAAACAACTTCATACGTTTATTTTTAAGCTTGCTTAGTCTTTCTTCCTACTTTATGATTAATTATGACCATTAAAGGTGAATTTTGGGAAATATTTATTTAAAGAAGCTTTATTGGAAAAATGTATGACAGTTTCGTAAAAGCAGACAGTTTAAATTTACCCAAAATAGACGCATTGATGGTGGGTTCTTTTTCAAATCAAGCGCAGTTTTTTTTTTCTTTTTTCTTTTTCTACAGTGTTTAGAAATGTTAAAACATCTGTGCAGATAAATAAATCGCCCTGTTATCATAATTTGTAGAACAAGAACTACACACTATCACAGTTATAATAATTATAAAAACATAAGCAAAATTATTAGCGATTAAAATAATCGGCTGAACACTGAATCGGAAACCTTTTCAACTTTCAAAGTAAAAATCCAGTGTAATAATCTTGTTAATGAACTAATTTTTGACTTTGAAACTTGGATCACACTTTCTCCTATGATGATCAAACCCAAAAATGTTTAAAAAAACATTACTTCAATTTGTTTTGATTTTATTCATGGTGTACCAGATCACCTATCAGAAAAGGGTGAATCGGAACACTCGTTATAATTTATGTCTGATTTTATTTAAACATTTACAGGGTAAAAAACAAAACAAGTATTAGTGCATTGAAGTGAATAGGAACACAAGATTACCATAAAAAAATGCTATAGTAAAAATCCGCCATAACTTGGAGCGGTTTTATGCAGACAATTCTTGGCGCAAAATCCTCTACATGTCAAAATTTGGAAGTTTTACCCAAATTAGTGTTCAGCTGTTAATTGAAGTACTTGTACAGTGGGGTACAACACAGTATCGGTAAGAAATTTCCTCGAACAAAATCAAAAGGAAAATAACCAATAAAGGCTACACAATCTCGCTTGAAACTCATTCGCGATGCTGTTTATGCAATGTTGACGTCACACAATCAGATGGATTTTTGAGCAGCGTTTTAGGGGCGGGGCTTCTGTTTGTATTTTAAAATGCGATTTTTGGCGCTTTGCGGCATTATTTTGGAAAAAGAAGAAATACGTGTCCTTTATTTTGGGCATCTGCTTTATTTAAAACATATTTTGAAAATTTGTCAAATACCCTATTCAGTAATTTTTCACGACACACACAAAAAAAGTTTCAATGCTTTTATAACTCAATAAGCGAATAAATAAAAATAAATTAAACAGCCGAAAGAATTTCTTTGGTCGAAGATCCTACATTACTTGTTTTGATTGTTGACGAAAATATATTTTTCTTTAAAAAGAAAAAAAGGGCCATATAATTTAGAATAGAATTTGAACAATAATAATTGCTCTTTGAGAGGTGTCGCCATCTTACGGATTTACTTGGAAAGAGACGCTGAGTTGAAAAGCGCTAGCAACGGCAACAGCTGTGCCAGGAAGAATCAAAAAGCAGTGGTCCCCTTCTGAAGTATAAGGTGGAAATGAGATAAATAATTGCAACATCCAACAGGAGCTCTAATCTGATACCGTCATGTTTTGCATAATTTGTACAAGTTTATCTCTGACAAAGTTAAGAGGAATTTCTAGTAAGGGTCTTGGTAAGGAAGTTTTAGCCCAGTACATTTAGAAACAACTTTGTAGAAAACATTGAAATTTGACGAGTAGGTACGAAAAAGATTAAATTAGCAAAAGACAAAACTAAGTAGAGCCACTGCATATGCATTAACGTATGAATTTCAAATATACAATCAACTACATTAGAAGTTACTTTCAAGTTTTTAATTCATTATGTGATCATTTTCGTTCCTACTTACCAAATTTCAAGGTTTTATAGAAAGTAGTTTCTAAATGCACTGGGCTATTGTAACATAGGGAGTATACTATATAATGATAATTTACTGTTCAGGTTAATAATTTAAAACTAATATTTCAATTTACCACTTACCATTTTTTAATTCCCAAAAGATTTCAGCAAAATCTTTTGTCTGCTACGAGGGGGCAAAACTACAAAATATTATACAGTTTTGTATCAAAATAAAAAAAAATTCCATTATTCTTTTCAAATACGTAAAATTCTCGTCAATGCAAAAATTCTTATTCAACTGAATCATCGATAAAACTAGGGTTGTGGAACATAGCACAACTTTCAATTGCACAATAACCGAATTAAAATTTGATTTAAGGCGATATTTACCACATTTTAATAAGAATGGATTGCTTGGCGATATTTTTGGCAATAATCGCTGAAAAATATGATTTTTTTCATGCATGTTCGGGAGTTATGCTGACCACGTACGTGTGCAGACTTTTTTTTCTAGACCACTTTTTTGAAATCAGGATTTTCTAAAAAGTTGAGAAATGCAAAAAAAAATCGAAAATCTTTTTGATAGGTACCTGATACACCTGCTATAAACCGTTTTTACAAATCCACATAACAGGCTAAAAAACACCGTCACATTAAAATGAATGTTGTAACATATACTGAATGTTACATTCTCGTAGGCACAAAATGCAAACATACAGCTTCAATCAGGGGTATTTTCGTACTGGAATGCGATAGCGAGCCGGTGAATTTAGATTTATGCCGGCGCAAAATTTCAAATATTAATTAAAAATAAATTTATTCCAACATTGTAATAATCAGTATATTTTGTTATTTAAATATTCATTTTTAATAATTATTTACAATACATTGTTTTATTAAAATTTCAAAAAATTTAATTTTATTAAATGTTTTGATAATTAGTTTAATTGCATCAAATTGTTTCTACTATTTATAATTTTCTTGAGTGAACCATTTATTGCAAAAACTAAATAAAAGAAATCTGAATTGCAAAATAACGTCCAGGCAATTAGAAAATTAAGAAAAATATTTCATTCCGGAACAGCACGATGATTGCGCAGGACAACCCTACAGTCAGTACGTCCCCTGGCTTCAATTACTTGCTACGAATACAGCTGTTAGGGTAATTCAAAATTACACAAGATCGTGATTGAAATGCGCAATTAAAAAAATTCCCATTTAGATAGTCTTCCTAATCATTTGCTATGCTAGAAAATCAGTGGCGGCTCTTGGGTATTAAAAGTGAGGGGGCCCAAATTAACAATTGCATGTCATGGGGGGAAGGAAACATGCAAATATCAAGACACATGAATTTCATGTAATTTTGTAAATGTTACTTAAATATGTATGGGAAAAGACAACAATATTAAACAGTTAAATTATCTAAGCATACTGATATCTGATAAAGTAAATATTTCAATAAAAGGAATTATTATTACGAAAACGACGCGATGTTTCGTTTGAGAATGGACGACGTCAGGACGTGAATGTACTTGCACCTTTTGCTTTTGAAAATTAAAAATGAAGCGAAGAATTCCTAGGCAAAAAAGTAAAGTACAGGCCTCAAATTATTCAATTGAACGTAAAATTACGGCATATCTATTTATAAATTGTTCCGTAAGAAATCGGATACTCATTCAAGATTGAAAATTCCTGATTTGAAGCTGTAGCCGCTTTGCACCCTTTTGTATGCGATCTGCACCCCCTTGCCACTGTCTATGCGTTTGAGGGTTTAAATTTTTTATTTATGGAGATTATTTTAAGGATCTTCTGGTCTTCCGGGAAGCCTACCAAGAGCTGGTCGCTATCTCAATGACCAGTGGTCAGTGATTAGGAACAGCCATAAGTACAATATTATCGGGACTCACTGTAAGATTAAAAAAAAAAAAAAAATTAAAAAAAAAAAAAAGAGTGTTAAAGTTTACCTTTTTGCTCCCCCCCCCCTCCCCCCCCCGTTAAATATAAATAGTTACTCCTAATCATATAATGAAAAGCATGTTATAATTAATAATTTTATTAAATTAAGAATAGAGAACACATTAAAATGAACTCATGTCGATTGGACGAAGTGTAAAAGCTAAACAGCTTTGAAGATAAAACTTTTTTAATATAAGAAAAGTTACCAATAATTTCAACAGTATAAAACATTTTATGTACAATACAGGTGGCTGGATTAGATACCAAGAGTGTAGGAAGCAAAAGCTTTTTTATTTTGTTTGACATAATAATAAATTAAAATACTAATCACAAAAAAATAAGTTAAAGTATGAAAACCGATGTCACTCAATTTCTATTCTGTATTTAAGAAAAAGAAAACAAAGAGTTAGGGAAGAGTTATAAAAAAAATAAAGTCAAAACCGTGGTTAAAAATTCTGTAGAAATCACAGAGGAAAATTTTTCATCAAATATTACATGAATCATAGAAAAAAGAAACAAGAAAAAAAAAATGCCGACAGCAACAATTTCACTTTTCGTAACTTTAGAGTAAATACTTAAATAAATAATTTTATAATATTTTAAAATAATTTAAATAAATCCTTTTAAAGACATCGGTATTGCTCCTAATATTCAAGTAAATGATATTTTATGAGTCAATTCATGCAAAATAATTTTGGCTTAACATTAGAACTAATGAAAAATGCCATTAACTTAGAATGGGCAATATTTATAAATTTGCAACCAAAGTCAAAGGTGTTGTTATATTGACCAGTTCAACAGTTTTAATTTAAATTCATGAAAAAATGAATAATTACTTGATTTGAGGATGAATAATTACTTGAAAAATGCATTGCATATGCATCTCAAATTTGAGATGTCTACTTACATTGAAACCAACCTGCAAAACATCCGATGGGGCTCGATTCGACGACATTTCACATGCGAATTGAATATATTGCCTCTGGTCAATGAGTTTTGACATAGCGATAGTTGAAAATAGGTATTTTACCATGATTCTTGATATTTTGAAAAGAAGTTGAGCAAACATGGAACTCGCTTCAAATTTTAATATTTTATTTAATTCAAAATTTATTTTGAGAATTGGATCCTACCTGAGTTAAGAATAAACATCTTTTCTTCAATTTTAAGAATGCCCAAATTTTATTTGACAATTTCAAATTGCTTGTATCATTTTGCTTTTTAAAGGTTCATTGTAGGTTCATGACTCAGATTCTTTACTAAACGCTCATGAAATTTTTTTCTGGTAACAGTAACTAGGTTTGCTTTATCTACATTTTACATATTATTTGGGAGAGAGGGAGAGGGGGAGGGGAGATTTGAAAATTCTGTAACTGTGACGTTTATCTTTTAACTTTAACATAGCATTATACGATGGCTTAGTTCTAGTGGAGCCACTTATTTAGAGAAGAACATTTTTTATTCTCTGTATAGAAATTCTTCCGTTGATGGCATCGGATTGTAAGTTACGTTAATAGTTTAATAGGATATCAAATATTAATGTGAGACAAATCACTTCTTCCGATCATATGGACGACATTTAAATACTCAAACATTTTTCGGGAAAAAATTAAATTTCTAAATAAAAACAATTTGCAGAGAAAATCTTACTCTTAGTTTTGAAAAACAAAGTGCGAAAATGAATGCAATGGATATTTATTGTAGCCACTTTTTTCGCACCGTCATACTAGAGGACCAACGTGCAATCGCCGTCTCTACAAAAAATGGCCATTCATTTACAGAGATGTCCACCCAGAGCAGAGTTATCAGGGATGTTTTAGAAATTTTGTATTTATGCTTTGGCAAAACAGGATGTCACGTGAAAGTTGCAATCTTATATGCCCTATCGGTTTCAAATTCAAGGTCGTCCGAAGAAGTGGTCATTTTGTCCCCAGGAAAACTAGCATCTTTAAGTCTTTAAGAGAAGGGTCGCTTTTTTGTAGTAATGATTGTGATTGATTAACATTTTTTCGGGTTTATTGCAAGAGCTCGCCCTGCTCCCTTCACAATAGTTAATGTCTAATGACAGAATAAATAAGTTTAAAGCTTTTTTTTTTTTAAATATTAAAAAAATCCCACAACAAAACAATATTAACAAGCATATATGTAAGTGGGGCCAGGGTCCAAAAAAGTGAGGGGCCCAGGCCCCCCCTGGCCCCCTGCACCAGCCGCCACTGTAGAAAATTGATCTAGATTCATAGAAATCTGCTAAGAAGAATCTTCCCTTCGTCCAAAAATCTGGAATAAAATACTGTTATGGTCCATTTACCACTACTGAATTCATAAGCAAGTAAATTTCGGTGGATGTCAATTTTCATTCTTAGTCGGTTCCAGTCAAGCAGCTAGGTGCTGTGTCGTGCTGCCATCTATTGACCATTAATCTAAGTTTCATTATTACTGGCAAGTTATTGTATACGAATTTATTGTCACCTATTCGAATCAAAATCCTTTCATCACCTGGGGCTATTTTATAGGCCTCAAAATAATACTTTTTCTTTAAATTTGCTTAGAGCAGTGGCATTATTTGTCATTATAATATTCTATTTCAGTTCATTTAGAAATTACTTGGTAGAACCTTGAAATTTGGAGAGTAGGAGCCCATGTTAAATTAAACAACTTTGGGGGCATCTCACTTAATAACCAATTTTTCAATCGTTATGAAACTTTCACAATATAATATTTAGATACTTTCAAATACTTTAACAAGAGATTTTGGCTATTTTTAAAAAATTAAAATAATTACGAAAATTTTCGACTGATTATTATTATTATATATTTTTTAAAGTATGCTACTTATCAATAATTCCTCGTGTTAAAGTACTTAAGTACATTAGAGAAACATGTATAAAATATTTTAAGCATTTATGTCATATAGGTTTTAAGCTATGTGCCCCCACACATCAAAAAACGGCATTTTGAGAAATTCGGCTTTGAAGTTGAAAAACATGCATTAAACACTTACATTTTGTTTACTTCAAAAAACTATTACAAATATTTTGAAATAAGATATAATTACAAATGTGTTACCATTTTAAAGAGAATAATTTATATTTTAATAAACAGTAATAAACTCGAAATTAATAATCTGAAAATATTTTATATGCTGGACCCCTAGAATGACAAATTAAAAACTATAAAATAGAGTATTATTATTAACGTTCGAAATCCTTGCGTCAATGCATATGCAGTGGCTCTATCTGGTTTTTGCTTTTTTAATTTATAATAGACATTATGAAATGACATAATTTGTTTCATTTAAAGTAATCTTTTTCATTCCTATTCACCAAATTCCAAGGTTTTCCAAGGCTCTATCATAATGAAGCAGTTAAAGCGTAAGCAGCTTTCAATGGGCGACGAACGGGGTTTGAACCGAGGACCATGATGTCTCGGAATAGATACTTTACCTCTGTGCAAAAGAGTACTCCAGTGCACAGAAGTTTGATCTGTTATTTGATGTCGCCACATATAGCCCCCTCCCAGTGACGAAGGAGCGATGCTGTTGATCAATGTCTGATCGGAGTTGGAGGTTTTTGAGATGCTTGTTGCATCGTTGTGTGAGTGTTGGCTGGTTGCGATGAAATGTCTCCTTTTCAGAAGCACCGATAGATGGCAGCATGAATCATTTTTAGTCCAGTCACCAATAAAGCGTTATCAGCTTTCAATGGGCGACGAACGGGGTTTGAACCGAGGACCATGATATCTCGGAATAGATACTTTACCTCTGTGCAAAAGAGTACTCCAGTGCACAGAAGTTTGATCTGTTATTTGATGTCGCCACACAGTAAACAGGTGCTGATCCAGATGAAAGAGGCAATACTGTTTTAAAATAGTTTTGGCAGTAGGGCCGTCCCTAAGAATTTTGGTTAGGGGGGCGTAGACATCCTTTTGCCGACTGAAATCAAGGCATGTCCCTTGTAAATGTAGAAAATATAAATTAAGATGTTAATAAATTGTTAACTAATTTTTATTAATGTAAAATTAACGTATAAATAATTTTTAATTAATATATGAATAATTAATTATTAATTAATGCAAAACTATTTATTAATACATTTTTTTATTTAATTGGGAATTATTTTATTTAATGTGCTTAATTACTTAATAGTTTTGTTAATAATTGTGCTTAATAGTTTTAATTACTTTTAAATTACCGTCTAAAGATTTTTTAATATTTTATGGCATTTTATTAATACGTAATTAATGTCAAATTTTAAGTAAATTCCCATCACATTATAGTTAAAGTTCCTTCAAATTCATTTATTTTTTTCATTTCTTTGTAGTAAATTACCCCTTCCTCTCCGAACAAAGGAGATTATTTTTAGAAGCGTTTTTATTTGGTGGAAAGGGGGGGGGGAGACATTTATACCCTGCAGATAGAGTTTTTCTCCACAATCTTAAACCACCAATTCAGTAACTTGAGTAGTGCAAGTGCTTCATTTTGATACAACTTTTTTTTTTAATTTTCAAGTTGCAGTTTCGAAAAACATTAATTAAACGTGTAAAAGTGGTTGGAAATAGCACTTTAACATGGAATTAAATAGATGAAAATTATTGATCAAATAGGTGACCTTTTTATAAAGAATTGTATAAAGGTTGATCAAAAAACAAATTCTGGAAATTTTTCTTTTTAAAATTCTGACGGACTATTGCTATTTCAGAAAATTCCTTACGCGAAGCACTGCAATTTTTATAATAGATACAATGTCAGGGACATAAGAAACATGCACTTTCACTCCCTCACCTCTGGTTTTCGAAAAAATAAAGTAACGTGGAAAAAAAGTGGTAAAATTTACAAGAAAAAAATATATAGATATAAATTTATCAATTCACATGTTATTCAAATCTACAGTGTTTTTACGATCTTGAGGAAGAACAAGTTGCACATTTGATCTTCAAAGCAAGAGAAACATCACTGTCAACATGAAATTTCCAAAAACCCACCCCCATTTCTCATACCTACATGTAGCCGACCAAACGGTATAGTGGTTAGTGTGCTAGCTTCTAGACCGCGAGGTTGCGGGTTCGAGTCCCGTGGTCGGTGTTGGTAAATGTATGTTGGCTTGTCTAATGACGAATGTTTCGGCGCATTATAGCCCTCGTGTTGCTGACGGCGCCAGATAATCTGAAAACAACCAACCAACTTACCCACATGTAATGGTTATGATCCTAATTTGAGATTTATTGATCCAATTTGAAATATTTTTAAAGGTATTTAGACTAAAAAATCTTAGTTTATCTGAAAGACAATTTTTTCCCGATGTTTCGAATATTAAAGTGGTGAAATCCAGGATAGGTTGGTTGGTTGTTTTTCAAATTTATTAGGCAAACTGCGTCAGAAATCGAGGATAGGAGTGAAAGGATACTCACAATTTGCAATACACTGAACCTGGTTGAATTGGACAATGTCGGTCCACAGCTATTTGAGCACGGGGAACATTAAGAATTTTAGATAGTATTATAATAAACCTTTCAACACTTTTCCAAAGATTATTTTGTTAGAATAAATTCGATATCGCCTTCCAGTTTACAAGTGACATGCATTATTTTGGGAATGCATTTTCAATATATTGTTGCGTGGACGGGTTCGAAAGATTTGAGGCCAAAATAAGATCAAAACTTGCAGGAATTTATTCCAAAATAACTCTTCACAGTTCTCTTACAGCTCCAGAACTTCTCGTTCTAGTAGACACAATACAGCTCTTTTCACCTCAATAGAGCACAAAACAGCAGTTAAAAACTTGACAACAACTGCTAAATCGCCGCAAAAGACAATGCAATACAGTTCGCACAGTATCTCCAGTCAACTAATTCAGTGACTCAAAATCCAAGAACTAACTCAAGTCAGGAATAAAACTCTCACAATGAACGTTGAGAGACAACTAACTACTAACCAACTCAGGCCGCGCTTATATAGGAGTGGTGAATATACGTGAACCTTCCAGAGATAGACATTTGGAGAACTTTCCAGATTGTAGTGGAAAAGTCATTTATACATGTACATGCGATACATGTACCTATACATGTACCGAAAATTTCGCCAAGTCTCGCCAAATTTGGCGACAAAAATTAGTCGCCAAAACCATCGCCAACTTGGCTCTATCTCGCCAATTTGGCGAGATTCCCATTACCATAAAGTTAAATGCCCTGCCCCTTGAAACTCGCTTCCCAGAGTAACCTCTGTAAAACCCGTTATCAAGCATTGATATGCTCACTGCAGGGAAACAAACCATTGCATTGCCTTATGCGAAATGTACAGAAATTTATCTATTTACAAAATTATCCCTACGAAATATTTACAAATATAAAAAAATTCGTAACATTGCCCCCCTCCCAAGGACTGTACGTCCCGGGCAGTACAGTTCCCGGAAAGGAAGGCTTACTTTCAAAGCAATGGCATTACTGAACTATAAAACTTACTAAACTTACTAATATAAAGACAGAAAGACAGAAACATTACTGAATAAATAAATAAATAAATAATTAAATAAACAATTAAACTTAAAAATTTATATACACATGTGACCATGGTCTTAATGACTATTTACACTTTATACATTAGGGGCATTACAAACTATGGGGATTGCAAACTATGGCCATAGTAAGGGGCTAACCTGTCGTAATGAACGACTCTAGGTTTAGAATTTGGTGACTTACGTATTCTGACCACGACATCATTCAGCCGGTTGAGGACTGAGTAAGGACCATCCCAGTGAGACTGAAGTTTGGGAGAGAGTCCTTTCTGTCATTTCGGGTTCCAGAACCAAACCTTGTCACATTCGTGGAATTGATGTCTTGTAGCCTTCGTGTCGTATCTGGTCTTCATCTTATCCGTCGCCACGTGGATTCGCTCTCGGGCAAAATTGTGCACATCTTCAAACCGTGCCTGAAGATCCTCGACGTACTCCTCTGGCGATGAAGGTGCATCTGGTGGGTGGCCAAACAGCAGATCGCAAGGCAGACGAAGGTTACGACCGAAGAGCATCTGGGATGGGGAAGGGGAATAGCCGGTAGTCTCGTGGACAGCACTGCGATAGGCCAGAAGAAACAAAGGTAACTTCTGATCCCAGTCCTGTTGGTTTCTCGAAACCATCAGTGATAGGTTATTGAGGATGGTTCTGTTAAACCTCTCCACCATGCCATCCGATTGTGGGTGTAAAGGCGTCGTCTGTGTTTTGTAATGCCAAGTAGATCACAAAGTCCTTTCATTACAGCAGAGGTAAAATTTCTTCCTTGATCAGAGTGTAACTGAAAAGGCACTCCAAATCTGGAAATCCAGCTCTGAACCATTACCTCTGCAACAGTGGTAGCCTCTTGATCAGGGATAGGATACGCTTCGGGCCACTTCGTAAAATAATCCATGACAACAAGGATGTATCTGTTGCCGTCAGCAGATCGTGGTAGTGGTCCCAAGATGTCAAACGCAATCCGTTCAAATGGAGCTCCCACGCTGTAACGTTGCAGTTTTCCTCGACTGCGTTTCTTCGGTCCTTTCCGGGCTGCACAGGCATCACATGATCGGCACCACTTCTCCACGTCAGCCCTCGCTTTACTCCAGTAGAATCGCTCTCGAACTCTTTGCAACGTCTTCATTACTCCGAAGTGGCCTCCAGTTGGACTACTATGAAGCTCTTTAAGAACGTCTGGGACTCGGGATCTTGGAAGTAATAGTTGCCATCGGGATGTCTTTCCATCATCAGATTCGAACTTCCAGTACAGCACGCCGTTTCGAATATGAAGAGAGTCCCAGAGGGCCCACTATTGCTTTGTCGTAGGACTAAAGGTGGAAATGTCCTACCAAGTAGGTGTCGCATTCGAAGACTCCTTTAAATCGATTAAAGGTTGATGGCAGGATCTCTCAATTGGTCTTTTCTGACTTCTCCGTCACTCCACGGGTTTTGATTCAAAGATGTTGAAGATGTAACCTGGCGTATTACCGGATTGATCAGCCCGTAACTTGCCTCAACCCTGGAACAATATCGGCAGCTCTCTGAGCAGGGTCTCCTAGACAGGGCATCTGCGTTTCCATGTGATGATCCTTTCCGATGACGGATATCGATGTCATACTCTTGGAGTCTCTCTATCCATCTAGCTATCTGACCTTCAGGATTCTTGAAATTTAAAAGCCAGGTCAACGATGCATGATCCGTACGGAGCAGGAATTTCCTACCGTAGACGTAATGATGGAAATGCTCTACAGCTTTAATTATGGCGAGCAACTCTTTCCTGGTGACACAGTAATTCCTCTCCGGTTTAGATAGACACTTACTCCAATATGCTACGACTCGTTCTTGACCGTCTATTTCTTGGGACAAAACAGCACCGACACTCTCGTTGCTCGCGTCCGTGTCAAGAATGAATTGTTTATCGGGCTGAGGATACGTCAGGATAGGTGCAGATGTTAAAGCCTCCTTCAGTTGGTCAAATACATCCTCACAGTCTTTCGTCCACAAGAATTTCTGCTTGCTCTCTGTCAGTCTGTGAAGGGGTCTTGCGATGTAAGAAAAGTCCTTCACGAATCGTCTATAGTAGGTGCAAAGCCCCAGGAAACTCCTTAATTGATGTACATCTTTGGGGCGTCTCCACTCTTTAACTGCCGACACTTTTTCTGGATCTGTGCGTACACCCTTGGCAGAGATGACATGTCCGAGGTAGGTCACTTCATGTCGGAATAACTTACATTTGGCCGGACTTAACTTCAAATTGGCGTCTTTTAATTTCCACAGCACTTTCCTAAAATTTTCAAGATGTTCCTCGAAAGTTAGCCCCACGATAATGATGTCATCGAGGTAAACGAGACAGGCTTCGTAGGAAAGACCTCTTAGCACTGTTTCCATGAGGCATTCGAATGTTGCTGGAGCATTGCATAATCCAAAAGGCATCACCTTGAACTGCCAAAGTCCTTGCCCGGTTGTGAATGCTGTCTTCTCTTTATCATCAGGGTGTATCTCAACCTGCCAATATCCACTCTTTAAGTCTAGTGTCGAAAACCACTTGTTTCCAGAAAGAATGTCCAGAGTGTCATCAATTCTGGGAAAAGGGTAGCTGTCCTTCTTTGTGACATCGTTCAACCTCCGATAATCGACGTAAAATCTAGTTGAACCATTCTTCTTCCGAACCAGGACGATGGGAAAGGCCCAAGGGCTAGCTGAAGGTTCAATCACGTCGCTATCTTGCATTTCTTTTAGAAGACTTCCTACCTCTTCCTGTTTAGCAAACGGTAGTCGTCTTGGGTGTTGCTTGATAGGTGGGTGGTCTCCTGTATCAATTCTATGCTGCGTCAAACTTGTTCGTCCGACATCCGAAGTTGTGCGGGAAAAGACATCTTGGAATTCTTGGATGACCAGTTGTGCAGCATTTCTTTCTGCGTTGTTTAACGGTGCATTCTTGAGAAGCTCTGATGTTAAGTTCTCTGAAGACACAGCGACTGGAGGATTTCTAGTTCGATTTATGCAAGTTACTGGAGTACATGTGGCTAACACTTCACCTTTCTTTATGACTTTCGCTTTATCACCCACATTGGCAACCCTCACAGGTATGGCAGTCCTTGAAAGGTCGACGAGAGTTGAAGCCACCAGTACTCCTTTGGGGCTGTTGTGATTTTCAGGGTATTCCATTATGCCATATCGGAAACTTTTATCTTCAGCTATGTATCCAGGAAGTAATAATTCTGTTCTTGCGGGTAATGTGATGTCATTTTGAGCTATTATTTGATGTACGGATTTAACTTCACAATCCTTGATTCCAAATAACGCTATGTCTTCAGAAACCGAATGCAGCTCATTGTTTTGAAAGTCCAAGGAAAAATTATATTTCCTTAAAAAGTCCAGTCCGAGTATACTAGTGTCCATAATGTCCGCCACATATGCCGTGTGATGATAAGAATCACTCCCGAACGTGATGTTGATGTTCAGTTTTCCATGGATGTTGATTTTATCACCGGATACAGTTTGGAGGGTAACGCAGGGCGGCGTCCAGATGAGTCTTCCATCCAGTTGTTGAGCCAAAACTTTCCGGATGATGGTCACATTGGCTCCAGTATCGATGATCATATTGCAGGGAACTCCATTTACGTGTCCCATAATGAAGAGTCCATTATTGCCGCCACTCATTGCAGAAATTTGTAGAGCTCTAAGATGGGGCTTCTCAATAACTGGCAACCTCCTCCTGGCGAGATGGCTTCCATCCTCCTTTCTGGGAGAGGTCTTAACTCCAGTGTCTTGGCGGGATTGACAGTTTCTCCGTATGTGGCCCTCGCCTCCACAGTTCCAGCACTTCAGGCTCTGCTTCTTTTCCGGAGTATTTCGTTTCAAGTTACTGACTTGTCTTTGCAATTCATCCAGATGAGCAGCAATTTGTTCTGGCTCCTGTATAGTAGCAGTCCTGATAGGATGGCGTTCTCTACGAGTTGCTGGCTGGGCTGCCTCGTACTTCATGGAATATACTAAAGCACTTTTTAAATCCTTGAAATCTGCCATTCGTAGGGCCTTCTGTATCTCTACATCCCTGATGCCATCGACGAAGTACTGTAGAGACAGGATTTCTCTCGTTTCAGAGGGGGCAGTCTGAAAAGGCGAGATGGGAGAGCCTTTCAACATCCGTGGCGAGCTCCTGGAGTGTTTCGGTAGGCTTCTGTTGGCGAGATTTCAACTGCAGCCTGCTGTAGTCTTTCACACATTTCTCCCCAAACCGCAGTTCTAATGCACTTGAGAGTGCGTTGAAGTCCAACCGAAGTTCCGAAGAGCAACGCTTGCTCTTCGGAAAGCGTTTGTAGTATATCTGCAGCTTCAGCTCGCAGAGATGCAGCTAACTGGCAGGCTTTTGTCACGGAGTCCCATCCGTTGGCGTTGGCGACAATTGTGAATTGAGTTTTATACACTTGCCAGGAAGATTTTCCATCGTAAGTCGAAAGCTTGATTGAAGGTCGGGTGGTAATTGGTACACATCTCAAATCATCCAAAATAGTTCTGCTCGACAGTCTCTTCTCTAACATTTGGTCTATCTTTTCTTCTGTCGCACCCAAATTTTCTGCTAAATTCTTCTTTTCCAGAATCTCTATCTTTCTCTCCAAATCATTAAACTTGAATTCTACATTCTCGACTTTCCCTTCCAAACTATTACATTTCTTTTCAAATTTGTCTTCGATTTGTTTCACGCTTTCTTCCATAGTTGCTAAAAGATGATTCTTTAACCCTCTGAGCGTCAAGGGAATGGTCGAAATTATACAGTTGTTTTCCCTGCAATAATTTTTAAATTTTATTTCTGATCCAAATATATAATTTTTTTTAATTATTTTCTATTTGTTTTGTTTTAAGTAGGTTTTAAACTATCATCCTAATAAAAAGATTAAAAAAATATTTTATTTTACATTTTATTTATAAATTTAAAAAGGTTGTGTATTGCTGGAAAAACTGGGGATCAAATGACGGATATATACGCCCGTGACCCTCAGAAGGTTAATTCCTACTGTATGGCAGAGATCGCAGAAATATTCTTTTACATTTCCCTTTGGCCCGCTTTCATTTCTTCCTGCCTAGAGAAAATCTCTTTCTTCATCACTTCTTGCCCTTTGGATAATTTCTTCTAGATCTCTTCTTGGCTTTTCTTCATCTCTTCCTGCTCTTCGGACATTTTCTTCTCCATTTTGTCTTGGCCTTTCTTCATTTCTTGCATGAGAGCAAACAGCTGTTGAAATTTTCATCTTGCTCAGCCATTGCTCTGGTAATCGGCATCAAACCCCACTTCTGACACCAGTTGTTGCGTGGACGGGTTAGAAAGATTTGAAGTCAAAATCAGATCAAAACTTGCAGGAATTTATTCCAAAATAACTCTTCACAGTTCTCTTACAGCTCCAGAACTTCTCGTTCTAGTAGACACAATACAGCTCTTTTCACCTCAATAGAGCACAAAACAGTAGTTAAAAACTTGACAACAACTGCTAAATCGCCGTAAAAGACAATGCAATACAGTTCGCTCAGTATCTCCAGTCAACTAATTCAGTGACTCAAAATCCAAGAACTAACTCAAGTCAGGAATACAGCTCCCACAATGAACGTTGAGAGACAACTAACTACTAACCAACTCAGGCCGCGCTTATATAGGAGTGGTGAATATACGTGAACCTTCCAGAGATAGACATTTGGAGAACTTTCCAGATTGTAGTCGAAAAGTCATTTATACATGTACATGCGATACATGTACCTATACATGTACCGAAAATGTCGCCAAGTTTGGCGACATTTGGCGATTTCTCGCCAAATTTGGCGACAAAAATTAGTCGCCAAAACCATCACCAACTTGACTCTATCTCGCCAATTTGGCGAGATTCCCATTACTATAATGTTAAATGCCCTGCCCCTTGAAACTCGCTTCCCAGAGTAACCTCTGTAAAACCCGTTATAAAGCATTGATATGCTCACTGCAGGGAAACAAACCATTGCATTGCCTTATGCGAAATGTACAGAAATTTATCTATTTACAAAATTAGCACTACGAAATATTTACAAATATAAAAAAATTCGTAACAATATGAAGTACAAGGTGGTCATAAATAAACTTTGCCGATATATGGGCCTCTAGCTTCCGTTCCGTTTGACAGATCGAGATAAGATTTCAGGTATAATTATTCAGAGGTATGAGCTCGAGATTCTATGAATTTCAACAAATGGCACTCACGGTTATGGTTATAGTTACATGTACGAAATTTTCAAATGACAACGTCTACTTTTTCCTGTCGCAAAATGCTCAGCGCATAAGGAAACCCTAAAGAGAGATGGAACGGTACGTGTATCACAAAAAACGGACGCATTATGCAGGCACACAAAAAAAAGCTCTGCGAACGGCCAACAAAAACGCGATTGAGGAGCACGATGGAAATTGCATTTGACAGAAGCCAAAGTTTACATGAGTGCCATCACAGGCAATTTAATCGGTTTTCTAAGCTGAATATTTGGTGAGCGGCCTCCATTGCTCCGATCGTGTTTTTGTTGGCAGTTCGCAGATCTGTATTTTGTGCGTCCGTTTTTTGTGATACACGTACCATTCCAACGCTCTTTAGGGGTTTTCGCATGCGGTGATCATTTCTCGATAGGAAAAAGTAGGCGTTGCTGTTCGTAACTATAACCGGGGTAATCGTGAGCGCCATTTTGCCAAAATCCACAGAATTCCGACCTCATATCTCTGAATAACTATACCTGAAATCTCATCTCGATCTGTTGAAAGAGACTGCCTTTAGAGATCCATATATCGGCAAAATTTCTTTATGACCATCCTGTACATAACATCATTTATGGAGTTCTACTTGACATTAATTGCAATAACTTTGTAAAACGCGGGTCAATTTTCGTATACAAAAGTTTTGGTGTTTTGAAATTTTGTATAAAACCTTTAACTCATATGATGTACATTACATACTTTATGTAAATGACGTTTAATGTGTATGTCATGGTTCTTGAGGCGTTGTCTGACGTACCACAAATACAAGTACATATATCATCTACTGTAACACATCAAAGTTATCTAATGTCAGTGAAGATATCAATGATTAGATTATTTTAATGTTCCTGTCAAAAAAGATATATACTTACTCCAATTTAAAATTGCCGACCGTCAACTGAGGCTGCATTGTGATCACAATTTTATAATACTAATGATGAGTTTATTTATTTGTACTTTTTCCATTCAATATGTTTTGAAACATCCGTCAGTAGGGATTTTTAAAAGAAGGGATGAAATTTAAGAAATTTGCCGACCACCAGCCTTTCTAAAAACTTATGGTAATATTTGCGTTCGCAGTCCATCATTGTAGCCGGAAAAAAAGACACCGACTCTCCTATAATAGACTTCTGTTGTAAAAATGCCGATTTGTCAAACTCGGGTCACGCTGCATTCAGATATTTTTAATATTTTTGTTCCATTTTTTTCTTCTTTTTTTTTCTTCATTTAATTCGATTTTATTGTGGATCGACTTTAGAAAAAGAAAAATCTTGATAAAATTTTTGAAAATTTGCTGACTGTCCAACTTTCTGAAACTTCGGAGGGGGGGGGGGCGAGTATCCCCCCGTTCCCGTCGTACCTGGCTGAAACATTCATTATTAGACAAGCCAACATACATTTACAAACACCCATGCCTAACACGGAACTCGAACCCGCAACCTCGTGGTCTAGAAGCTAGCACGCTAACCACTATACCGTTTGGTCGGCTTACATTACTGGGAATTTAGTTCTGTGGGTTTTTCAATTATTGGGAAACAAATTTTATTATTGTCTAAGAAATTACTTTAAACTTCTATAAATTCTAATTCTAGCAGTCCTACAACGAGTCTATTTGCCTATTTTCGGCTCGATTGGATGAAGGAAAGTGGGTTAATTATTCCTTCGAAGCGGTAATATAGTAGCATGTAAAAAAGAAGACTTTTAGTGACATCCTCCAAAATTTGATAGAATGTCTTGTCTTCGACAAAGTCTATCTGCCAAGTCTCAGTTCTATTGGATGATGGCAAATAGCTTAATTAGCCTTCCGTAGATTTGCCCGCTACAAACAAACATACACAAAAAAATTGAAGTTAATAAAAAAAACATATTTTAATATATATAAATAACTTGTACTTCATGTGTACGCTTTAAAGAAAAATTGACTTTTCTGATAATTTTAAAAGAAAAATCGTAATTATAACTCAAACAGAAAAAGAAACTTAAATATTAATGTTTTATTCCACGAAATATTCTATATCCACCTTATATTCTTGTTATGTTAAAGCCAAAAAACCTGTAAGTTTCATTTTAAAAAATCACAAGGTAAACCGATATGAAAGTATCAAAACAATATTAAAAACGTTCTTAATCATCAGTTATGAAGATTCAGATGATTTATAAATGGTTAACAAAAAAAAATGATATTAAGCATAGCAATCATAACTTTGATTGACGTCAAAATGTATTTCATTTTGATTCGCGTCAAACTTCGCCAATCTGGCCACTGCACGGAATTTGCTGTTGATACTTAAAAGTGAAATTAAAATTCTTAAATAGCCACTAATTTCTTCAAAAAGCAGCTGTAACCTTGGTCTGTTTTTCTATTTCAATATTAACTGTAATTTTCAGAAGTTTAGTTGCAAAATAAAATCCGTAATAAACCAATTAAAGCTAGCTTTCTGAGAATGCGAAACAAAAACATATTTATGAGTGTACTGTAAAGCCTTAACTTTAAAAAAAAATTAAAAAAGTAGCACTTATTTGTGAAAGATTATTGAGCCTCCTTTCAGGAATTTCTCTTTACAACCAAATGCAGAACAATATTTAACCATTTTTCTTGGATCCACGTACTTTCGGTCAGACGCATTTCGTCGTTTGCCACTTGAATGAGTGGGTCTTTTTTTCTTCTTCGTTCTCCTTCGTCTACCAGTCACATGGTTTTCATTTTCGTTACACGAGGTAACCCTAAACATGCAGTCTAGACAGTATTATAAGTCTATGGCCTTGACACATGAGTAAGTCCTGTTTTAATTCGAGCATTTGCAATACTTCCACCATTCTTTTTGAGCTCGAGAGCAACTTTTCTTTCATCACGAGGCTTTGATTTTTTAGGTCTACCAGTCTTTTTTTCCTTGCCATGTTTGCCTGGATTTTTGATAAAGTTAGAAACTGCATTTGGGCCAACATTATTCGAGCACCTTTACTATCAGATTTATATGCAACAATTTGGCCTTTTTGAACTAGACGGTCGGGCTTCACTCGCTCATATGCATTTAATCCGTTTTGGCGCTGTGAAGACAATCTGCTCGCCAACATCCAGTGATCTTGGCACCATACATGCTCGTCAAATCTTAGACTTTTTCTCCCTACAGGGTTGCTGGACTGAACTTACCAGCAAATTTTTCTTGTGGAGAGTTGTGTGATTATAGGGGATGGGAAGCAGGGCGGAAGGGGGGGGGGTATAGTAAAACAATAAACCATTTACTTTACTTTGGATATATTTTGGTGCATCGGATATACCTGAGGGCTAAAAAGATATTCAAAACACATCATTGGATTAAAATATTTTTTTATAACAACATTGCAAAAAATTAATTTTTTAAAAATAATTTTGAATAAAAAAATCATAGCGAAAATAGCACTTTTTCGGGAGGAGTGCGGGAAAGTAACTTTTTCGCACAAGCGGGAAAAAATATTTTTTTACACACCTCGTGCTCAAATATTACTTAGTCTTGATATTGAAAATGACATATTTTCAGAAGAAATTCATTGACTCGAGTTGCCAACATTAATAAACATGTGTTTTAAAATATTTTTTTGTACGTGATTATAAAAAATACTGTATACAACACGTGGGAAAATACTTTTTCAAACTCGGTAAATTATTTGACGAGTGCGATAGCACTCGTCAAATAAGCGTTTTATCTTGTTTAAAAAAGTATTACTTTCCCAACTAGTTGGCATAAATATTTTTTAAGTATTTTTAATACTTATATGAAAAGAGTGATGAAATCCTATTAGGATCCTATAAGGCAGGATTACTTGCAAGGGAGTTCAGGGTTAATTTTATTATAATATAATAACAGATTAATCTTGAACTTTCAAACGACGTCTTCACTGACGGTTGCCATGTTTAACAAGAGCGTAGCCGGGGGAGGGGGGGATATGCCCCCATCCGAAATTTTTCTGTTTACTTTCAGAACATAAAAATGAAGCCCACCTGATGGCTGTGGGGTTAGTGCTCTGGCCTCGCCAGAAGGTACCGGGTTTGAACCCTGTGTTAGATATGGGTGTTCATTGTGGTTCGGAATCCACGTTAAGCTGTAGATCCCCGCCTGAGTAGCTGTTATTGTGAATAAGAAATAGTTCGTTGAGAGTACAAACCAACCAATAAACCATAAAAATCAAAGGAATTGTTTTGTTTAAAATGGCAAATTTATCTTAAATGTTAAGTTTCTAAACATATGTAGAAATAAGTACCTGTTATTTCGATTACAAATACATATACATGAGGCATCAACAACAAAATGGATTATTATTATTTTTTGTGAATATCCCTTCCCGAAAAAAATGTCTGGCAACGCCTTTGATGTTTAAAGTAACCACAAGTTATGGCAAATGATAGTTTTAGAACAATGTGCGTTACTTTCTCAATTTATAAATCAGGGCTTAATTGCCGTACAGATAGACAGGACACCAGTCTAAGGTCCATTTTTTCGTTATTTTAATAATTAAATTATTAATTTTAATAATTTATCTATTTTATTATATAAATATATTCATATTCAATAATTAGTTTCAATATCTAAATAGTTTAATTTATTAATTTTAATTAAAATGTTTTAATAATTCGTTTGATTAAATGTTCTCCGTCTCTACTATTAATATCTCTTATTTTTGTGAACTTGGTTTCCATTAACCATTGATACTTTGTTGTAAAAACCAAAACATAGAAATCTAAATTGCAAAATAAAGAATGTCTAGGTAAATAACTAGTTTTTTTTATTAAGAAATGGCATCCGAAATATTCATATATATCTAACCTTAAATCTAAAAAAATACTTGAAAAATTAAAATTCCGTACAATGCCAAGAGATGAGTGTTTTCTGGCGAGCATAGCGTCTTTACTTTGCCAAAATGGATTGAAAGCCTATGAGCAGGTGAAGCGCTACCGTCTAGTCTTTTATAAAGTCATTTAAGGGAGTTCTTCTAGGCATTCAGAAAAAAGAAAAATGTAATGTTTAACAAAGTGTAGTGCAATTTTTTACAAAATAAGTTTTTAACAATTAAATTAGTTAATGAAGTATCCATACTTACTCTTTTACTTCTACACAATCCACAAAATCAAAAGTTTTAGTAGGTGTCCCTCTACTTTTTTTACACACGGGAGATCATAAATACTTGTATTTGAAATAAATATTAGTGGTAGTTATTTGATTTTCGCCTAAATTCAAAGGAAATATAGTCAAACAAAATATACATAAGAATCTTAGATCCCGGATAAATGTTTATAAAATAATGTGTAAAAAAGTACTGTCCTACTTTTTTTTACGTAGCGTATTCCTTAGGACCTGTAAGCTCGAGCCCCCGAATTTTGGGGGCACGCAAATTGCCTGAAAAATTCTGTTCGGCGCACTTGATCAATGCCATAAAATATAAAAATATATTTTAATAACTCTTATTAGTTATAACAATAATAGTATCTCGACATTAGTTTATTTAAGACTACTATAATAGACGGTAATCGAAATTGTCATTAATATTTAAATGAAACTAACATTTTAGTCGATGGGGCCCCATCTGCTATGTTATGCCTTTTTTAAATTGTTTTCTAAATCTGGCCCTGCTTGAATAGTCTGAAATTAGCTTATCTGATGCATAATCTACAGACATTTTGTATGGATGGGGAATTCTTGCACTTAACAGGGTATAATTGGAGCAGTTCCTCAAATTATTGAAGTTTTGGAGAATATTCACTTCACGACAGGGTGAAGGTCGACTTTGGCTCTTGCTTGATGCGGACGAGATTTTTGTCATATTTTTCTTTGTATACCCTACTTATAAATAGTAATAATTTTTATTATAATTCTATTGTCTGTCGGAATAACAGCCCAACTCAGCTCCTGCTAGATAGTTTAGTTGATGGTGGTCGTTATAGAAACAAGCCTCGACGATTTAGAAAAGGGATGATCTATGTTGAATTTCGACGTCCAAAGCCTATAAAGTACACTCATGTCCATAAATTAAGGATAATTCAGTTTTTCCCTAATAACTTCTCAGTGGAGCAGCATAGACACTTGAAATTCACTTCAAAGAGACATCTTTATGCAACATAATAATTTAAATAATTCAGTCTCAAATTGAAATGTTAAGTGTACAGCGGGGGCATATGCAAAAGAATGGAGTACCATTAGTGTGCAATTGTACAGATGCATTTACATTAAAAATCACTCAACTCATGGAGTGGACTTCTACTGTGAGATATGATCTCCCCTGTCATCAGTGTTTACTTAGCACTGTATTCTCATACTTAATATGAGTTACTTGATGAATTGTAGTGGCTAAATTGCTCTCCCCACCTTTTGAACTGTTTGTAAGTGATGGAAAGTTCCTAATACATCAAGTATTAACACAATTCATATCGTAGAAGCGTCCCACACATGCTTGAAGAAATTTGGATTAGAGGAGTGACTTGGCTTACTTATAGGGGCGATATTCATATTTTTTAATCGCTTATCCAAGGCAAGAGTGGAATAAAATTTGCCATAAGTATCAATAAATACGATTTAGAAACCGATATATCATCATTAAAAACTGGTCTAGATCAAGTTAACATAATTACAGGGAAAAAGTGGAACTTAATTATTTTTTGGTCTCTTGGGGAGATTATGTAACCAAGTCAACATACTGCCCCCAAAGACCAAATCTTTTTAACATCAGATACTATTTACTGAAAATAATTTTTGTCAGTCTCATGAGTAATATTGGACATCAGAGGATCTGTAGAAAGGTGGGAACTTGATATTTCATGGTAAATGCCAGTTCAAGATCATGATTTGGTGGGAAAAGAGTTTTGGTCTTTATATTCAATTTGTTGAATTTGTTTAATAAGCTCCCCAAGAGCGAAAAAAATAATTAAATTCCACTTTTTTACTGCAATTACATTAACTTGATTTAGACACGTCTTTAATTGTGAAATATCAGTTTCAAACTCGCATTTATTGATAGTTATGGTTTATTTTATTCCACTTTTGCTTTGGATAAAGGATTAAAAATATGAGTATCGCCCCTATAAGTAAGCCAGATCACTCATCTACTCCAAATTTCATCAAACATGTGTGGGACGCTTCTACGATATTCATTGTGTAAAGATTTAATGCATTGGTAACTTTCCCTCACTTGCAAACATTTCAAAAGGAGGGACGAGCAATTTAGGTGCTACAATTCATCAAGTAACTCATGTTAAGTATGAGAATACTGTGCCAAGTAAATATTGATGACAGGGAAGATCATATCTCACACTAAAAGTCAACTCCATGTGTTGAGTAATTTTTAATGTAAATGCATCTGTACAACTGCACACTAATGGTACTCAATTCTTTTGCATCTGCCCCGCTGTACACTTTGCATTTCATTCTGCGACTGAGTTGTTTTAATTATCGTTTTGTTGTATAAAGATGTGTCTTTGAAGTAAATTTCAAGTGTCTATGCTACTCCACTGAGAAGTTAGTAGGGAAAAACTGAATTATCCCTAATTTATGGACATGAGTGTAAATATATTTCTCCGGACATCTATCCCCGAAAAAAATTATGCTAGTCTCTTGTTTCCACAGCAACAGACGTTAGATAAGCTAGCGGGAGTTATTCTTATGACATACAGTATGAGATTGTGGATAGATTCACGAAGAGTTTTTATCACAAGTCATTGTATATGTCTGTGGCCCTATAGAAACTAACTTTCAATATGAGTAGAACTCTGAAATTTTAAATTTCGTGCAAAGTACCAGCCATGCTAGTGGAACTATGATTATGAGCATGGAAATGCACTCTTATTTGAGAAGACTGCTAGCAACAGTAAATTTAAGTTTTATGTTATACTATAATTGCTACTTTAAGTTTGGATAATCTCTAATTTTTAAAGAATAGCAGAAAACACTGTCATTATGTAACTATGTACACTGTACAAAAGTAAAATGCAAGGGGATAATGTATATATGTTGAATTTATTGCATCTAAAATGTATTTAAAGTTTGAGAAAAATCTTTTTTCAATAAATTCCCTTTATGTTTTTGTTTGCAAGTTTTTTAACTAGTCAGCTTTATTGAAAACCAAAACAACTCTCTGAAAAGTATGCAACGTAGAATTTTGCCAAAAAGTGAAATCATCTAAAATTTAAAGTTGCAGTAATATTTTTCTGCAAACAGTAATTTCTTTTCTCACTGCTTTGTAACTCTTCTTACTGCAACAAAGTAGCTTATTTCTGCTTCATGGCATTTGCTCATTAGAATCAATGAAATTGCTATTATTTTCAAATCTCTATTCAATTTTGTTGCAATTTACCTTGAATTGTATCAATATTTTTTTTATATAAATATTTCAAAAAGTTTGAGTTCCTATTCCTTCCAGATAAAAAATTTGACTATATGCAATGACAAAACAAGGATTTTCCTTGTTTTCAAGCTTAATCATAATAAATGTTTAGAAATCTTTGTTTTAACAATCTGCATTTCCAAATTTAAATTACTTAATGTTTCCAATGTCATGAAACCGTCAGCCTAATTTCAGATGTTACAACCAAGTGACCATCACGTTCGTTTTCCCAAAAACGACCTTGTATTTTCTATTAAGTGATATAGCCATACTTGAGTGATTTTTTTTTATTTTGATAAAAACATTAATGTCTATTTGCATTGTGAGAGTTTATCAAGCTACATATATCTCCTTAGAATACACTGGTAACTCAAACAATAAGAATAGGTCTGCTCAGGGCTGCCACTGACTGTAAGCTTTGAAAATAGTTGCTTTAGTAGCCTCAGATGTTAAAAATAGTAGCCAAAATGGTAGTCTCACACATTAAAAATAGTAGTCTCAGACGTTGAAAATAGTAGCCTCAATTCTCATAAGATCCAAATAAAACTGTTGATTTACATAAAACACGAAAACCCAGAAACACTCTTCTTTCAATTCAAAATATTGTCTAAAATATTACATTCCATAGGGTAAAAGGCAGGTGTCTTGGGGGAGGCGCTACCATATTTATATACTTCGATGGAAGTTGGCAACTCAACCTTACTCCCAGGCAGCACCGAAGCAAAAAAAAAAAAAGCTAAACTTCACGCAAAAGCGAGGATAAAAATCGATTGGCAAAACGAGATAACTTTTTTTTAACTTCCAAAGTCAAACAACTTTTTTCAGAAAAACAAGTATCATGTTTTAACAATTATACTATACATTGGCAAGGGCAATCGGATTTCATTAAGGCCAGTTTTTAAATCTTTAACAAAATGGCTACAGAATTTGCGAAACAACATTTAAAAAAAAAAAAATAATAATGGCCAATTTAAAAATATATACATTTGACTATATAGAATTGTTGGGATATTGTTATCCACTGTCACTCATTTCCACCCCTTTGCTTGCTTGTGGACTGCCCTGCCTTGCAGCGCCGCCTTGTGGCTGGCTTATATAAACTGTTGTTCTAGCCTGTATGCCATTCATTCATTCATTCATTCATTGTATTCTATTCATTTACCTCTGACTGTCCAATGTTATGTGTGTGTTCCTGTGTCCGTGGCGGTTTAATGACTTAATAAACTAATTGTACCGCTAGTGTTGTTGCTTCTCTCAACCACGCTCTGCTACCATCCCCAACAGGTTATGGGCCCAGGTAAATAGCCATACCTTAGCAGAGAGAGCAACACACGGACTGGAACGAAAACCGAACTAAAAACGACGATGAATGGAACACGGATTGAATCGTTAAACAAGGATAATTACGAGACATGGAAAATACAGATGAAAGCTTTGCTTATCAAAAGCGATTCCTGGGTTTATGTTTCTGGAATCAAAACAAAACCTGTGCTCATTCAAGATGACGTTAAATCGAAAGAAGCTTGTGAAAAGTGGGCAGAAATGGATGAGAAAGCGAAGTCGGACATTATCCTATGTATAGCTCCATCTGAACTGAAACAAGTGAAAAGTTGTGAAACATCATCTGACGTTTGGACTAAATTGAAACAGATTTACGAATCCAAAGGACCTGCCAGAAAAGCGTCGTTGTTGAAATCGCTGATTCAACACAAGATGGCGGACACAACAACTCTAGATGTGAGAGAGCACCTTCGAATGTTCTTCGACATTGTTGATAAGCTCAGTGAAATGGAAATACGCATCGACGAAGATCTGCTAGCAGTGATGTTATTATACAGCCTTCCACCAAGTTTTGAAAATTTCCGATGTGCGATAGAATCCCGCGACGAGTTACCGAAACCAGAGGTTTTGCGAATAAAAATAGTGGAAGAATGTGATGCGAGACGCCAGGACCGGAAATCAAACGGCGAGAGTGGAGGAGCGTTTGCTGTGACTCATCTTCAACGCAAGCCTCATTGGAAAACAAAAAGCGAAAACTTCCAGAAGAATAACAATCAGTTCCCGAAGGCCAGAGATTCTTCGAAAATCCGTTGCTGGAAATGCCGACGTTTAGGGCACCGAGCAGCCACGTGTGACCAGGATTACCAGAAAAAGGATATTTCTCGCTTCAAGCAAGAAAATGCTGGACTGTTAACGTGTGCCGAATCCAAAAAGTGTGGAGATGCATTGTTTACACATCATGGTGAAATGCAAACACAGTGGGTGGTAGATTCCGGATGCACGCGACATTTATGTAATGATGAATCAAAGTTTGTTAACATTGGCGACACAGAAATCAACATTCTCAATCTTGCCAACAACGAAACAACTGAAGTTTTAGGCTCCGGTAAAGCAGTCATCAAAGCGGAAGTTAACAAGAAAATTCAAGATGTTGATGTTTTCGATGCACTTCTTGTTCCGGACCTGCGTACAAACTTATTATCAGTTTCTAAACTTTGTGATCGTGGATACACTGTGACTTTCAAAAGTGACTTTGCTAAGATTGTAGACACTAAATCCAACTTGGAACTAATTGCTGATAGAAAAGATAATTTATATTATTTACGTGGTGGTAATTGTAGTGTTAATCAAAGTGCAAGTCATGCTAGTGAATCTTTTGATAGTGGTAAAAGCAAAGTTGCAGATATTGAAAAATGGCATGCAAGAATGGGTCATTTAAATATAGGAGATTTATTGGAATCTAGTGGTAAGGGAAATATTCGTGGATTAAATTTAGTAAAATCCCCTAAAGAATTTAATTGTGAAATTTGTGCGGTTAGCAAATTAACACGAGCCCCTTATCCTAAGAAATCAGAGAGAGTGTCAAACACGTTGGATTTAGTAATTCACTCGGATCTCTGTGGTCCAATGAAAGTGCCATCAATTGGTAAGTCTTTTTATTTTATGACTTTTATTGATGACGAATCAAAATATTGTGCAGTTAAATTTTTAAAGCATAAAAGTGAAGCTCTAAGTGCATTTAGAGATATCAAGGCTTTATGGGAGAACCAAAAATCGATTAAAATTAAAGTACTAATGACCGACAATGGGGGAGAATTCTTAAATAAGGAATTCGACGATTTTCTTAGGAAAAATGGGATTGAGCATAGATTAACCGTACCTTTTTCTTCCTCCGAAAACGGTTTAGCGGAAAGAAAAAAATAGAAGTTTAGTTGAAACTGCAAGATGTTTACTAACTCAGTCAAAATTACCTCTTAAACTATGGGCAGAGGCGATAAATACGGCTAATTATCTGCGAAACAGATGCCCGACTAGCTCACTTAATGGAAAAACCCCTTATGAAGTTTGGAATGGTGTAACTCCAAATGTTAGTTATTTTAAGATTTTCGGTTGTAAAGCTTTTTATATCGATAATTATAGAAAACATAAGTTCTCAGCGAAGGGAAAAGAGGGAATATTTTGTGGTTATTCCGAAACATCTAAAGGATTTCGAATTTATTTACCAAACGAAAATAAAGTTATAACTTCCCGTAGCGTAAAATTCTTTGAGGAATACGATAATAAATCCGTTACATTGCAAGATTTCTTAGAAAAAGAAAATATAAATGAAACCTCAATTTCAATTGAAAACGAATCGAAACTTGGAAGCGATCCAATGCTATATCAGTCAATCAAACCGGATGTGGAGTTAGATGTAGATAAATCTTTGGAAAGCGAGCAATTGAAAAATACTTTAGTTATGGGTGATAGTGAACCTTTAGTTTTAGATCAACAAGAATCAAGAAAAAGAATTCTTTCATTGCGCAATAGGGATATCATTCGTGACGAAGCAGATTTTATTTTTAATGTGGAAGTACCGATTAAAAATGCGCTCATAGATAAAAATAGTGAGTTATGGTTTAATGCTTTGATTGATGAAGTCGTGAGTATTATTCGAAATAATACTTTTGAAATTGTTGATAGGCCAGATTCTAAAAGATGTATTGGGAGCCGCTTTATTCTTACGAATAAATTTAAAGATGATGGAACATTATTAAAGTATAAGGCGCGTTTTATTGCGCAAGGCTTCTCACAACAATATAATGTTGATTATTTTAACACCTACAGCCCAGTGGTAAAACAAGGGTCAATCCGAGTTTTATGTGCACTTGCTGCAGATTTAGGCCTAGAAATTCATCAGTTTGACGTAACTACTGCTTATTTGAATGGAGAAATAAAGGAAGAAGTTTTTATGGAATGTCCTGATTATTTTGGAGAAATCCTGAAACGAATAATCGATAAAAGGGAACTCCATGGGGAAATTTCTGAAAGAGCAAATGAAATTTTAAATTCTTTAAATCAGGGTGATAAAGTTCTTTTATTAAAGAAAGGGATTTATGGGACTAAGCAAGGAGGATACTGCTGGAATGTTAAGTTGAATGAAATTTTAAATAATTTTGGTGCGAAACAAACCGAGGCAGATCCGTGTACATATTACATTAAAGATAGTAAGGGCTTAACTATAATAATGGTTTATGTTGACGATATTTTGTTTATTTCTCAAAATCCGGATATGATCGAAAAATTTAAAACTCACATGAATAGAGAATTAGATGTAAAATATGCTGGTTTAGTCAAATATTGTTTAGGAATAAATTTTGAACAGAAAAACGGAGTTGTGACTATGAGTCAACAGAGCTACATAAGGGAGCTTTTAAACCGTTTTAATATGTTGGAAGCTAAACCTGTTACCTGTCCAATGGATGTTAGCATTAAATTGGAGAAGGCCGAAAAATGCGAGGAAGGGATTCCTTACCGCGAATTGATTGGTAGTTTTCAATACCTAGCTTCGTGTTCGAGGCCTGATATCTCTAATTCAGTTAGTAAGCTAAGTCAGTTCCTAACTTGTTATGATAACTCGCATTGGATTGCAGCGAAAAGAGTTCTGCGTTATTTAAAGAAAACAATTAATTTTGGACTTATTTTTCAACGTACAGAAGTATCATTGTTTGGATATACAGATGCTGATTGGGGTAATTGTCTTTTTGACCGGAAGTCATACACAGGGTACTGTTTTATTCTTAGCGGAAGTGCTATTAGCTGGGAAAGTAGAAAACAATGTACTGTGGCTCTGTCTTCTACGGAGGCAGAATATATGGCTATTTCTGATGGTACAAAAGAAGCGATATATCTTTGTAAGTTACTTAATGAACTGTGTAATAGTAATTTGGAAAAGGTACGTATGCTCACTGACAATAAGGGAGCAATAAAATTGGTTGAAAATCCAGTTTTTCATAAACGTACAAAACATATTGATATTAGACATCATTTTGTAAGAGATGCTTTAAAAAATGGTCAAATTGACTTAAAGTTTGTGTCAACAGATGATATGGGTGCTGACATTTTAACTAAAGCATTACCTTCTTGTAAGCATTATAAGTGTTTAAGATTACTTGGTATTGATGATACTGTTGTATATTTTGATAAATGAGTTGACATTGTGGGGGAGTGTTGGGATATTGTTATCCACTGTCACTCATTTCCACCCCTTTGCTTGCTTGTGGACTGCCCTGCCTTGCAGCGCCGCCTTGTGGCTGGCTTATATAAACTGTTGTTCTAGCCTGTATGCCATTCATTCATTCATTCATTCATTCATTGTATTCTATTCATTTACCTCTGACTGTCCAATGTTATGTGTGTGTTCCTGTGTCCGTGGCGGTTTAATGACTTAATAAACTAATTGTACCGCTAGTGTTGTTGCTTCTCTCAACCACGCTCTGCTACCATCCCCAACAAGAATTACATTTACTTATCAACTTATAATTGCAACAAAATATAAGTTTAGGCTAAAAATCAAAACAAGCATCTTTTAAGCATAAAAAAGAACGGAAAACATCAAGAAAAAAAAATACAAAATTTGCATAAATAAATTTACAAACTACACTCATACTTGCTAACTTCAAGGAAAAGCAAAACTAGTACAATATTTTTCTTCTTAAAAAAAAAAACAAAAAAAAAACACCTTATTTTCTTTAATATATGTTATAGGCTGTATCCTGTTAATAACATAAATTTTAAACAGTGTCCTAAATAGTCACTAAACTTGGGCATGCATGAGCATGAAACTTAAATAATCAGCATTTTGCTACTCGGTCACAAATTTCACTAGGTACATATATTTCATGAAAAATTATGTGTTTTAGATTTGGAAGTGGAGAAAACATAAATAACACATAATGCATTAAAGAAAGTCTTGAAATTAACAGCTTCTTATAAAAAATTAATTACTCATAGATATACAGAAATAAAATTTTGTACAACAAAAATACTATCTTAAACCACATAAGTAGATATTAAATGAGGCAAGAAATCGTTTTCATAAAACGTGACAAGCGCAGCATTTGGCAGGGGGGGGGGGGGGATGTAAGGACCATTTTTTTTTTTAAATTCCACAACCCTTTGCCTAAATGTATGCATTCAGATTCTTAATTTATTTTTTGGAGGGGGAAGAGGATACTTCAATTCTTTGTTTGATTTATACTAAACATATAAATCAAAAACACATATCATTTTCAGTTAATTACGTTAGATAAAATGTCAAAATTAAAGTAAAAAAAAAATCAAGTACAGGATCTAACCTATTTTGCTTATGAATGCCTATAGATTTGTTGCACATCTATAACACAATGCTGTAAAAGGTTAATAAAAACGAAAAAATATGATGGAATCAATTTGAAATATTAAGGAATTTAGGGTTCCAATATATTCTATTGACAAAAAACACAAGACAAGAAGAAAAATAATCATGTCTGTAAAGGATGCAGTCAGATTTAAGTTGGAGGATTTTTTTAAACAATAAATCTACAGTCGCGCTTCTAAATAATAGGATTACTAAAAATCTAACAGAAATAATACGTAAATAATTAGGGTTCTAATGTATTCTGTTGAGAAAAAACGCAAGGCAAGAAGAAAAAAAAAATCATATCTGTAAAGGATGCAGGCAGATTGAAGTTTGAAGATTTTTTTAACAATAAGACACCGGCGGACGCGAAGTTATAGGATAACCAAATATCTATCAGAAATAATGTGTAAATCATTGTTCCAAGCATAACAATGATTTCAGAAAGTAAAAAAAAAGCGGAACATGAACATGTGGTTGTGGGCCAAGGAGGGGAGATAGGCCGGTTTGGCTTAGCTGCTGAGAGTAAAAAAAGTTCGGAAACTTCGTACACCCAAATCGATCGGACAACTATGAAAACTATATATATATCGTGTGACGCGAGTCGGGACAGATGTCCGCACCCACACGGGGTACGCGAGAAGAGAAACTCGAAAATTTCAAAATTCCCTGATTAAAGAGTAATTTTGCGAAATTCCTTGACATTTCCCTGAATTCCCGGTTCTGATGCCACCCTGTTTAAGCTACATTCAGAATAATTAAATAAATTGCTTAAAAATTTAAATTATTTCATTATTTATAACTTTAGCTACAACACTGAAATTCTAATCATTCTGCATTCATTGACCAACACGGCGAAATTGTTCATCACACTAACACAAATCTCGGAAATAACGTCAAATAACATCAATACTGTCCATACTATGGCACTTTCTTCCGGCGTTCGGGGCAAATTCCACAAATTTATTTTTGTTTAGAGTAAATAAAGCGAAATAATTTGATAATATAATTGTGCATGCTGTTGCCCTGCACGGCGAAAGATAAAACATTGAAACCTAACGGGTAGGCGAAAATGACCGCGGTTGCCGTCAAAAACAACAATCTTGCCTGAAGTTACTATCGTCGGACTAACAAAGTGATCACTCTACCAGCGAATATGAACAACTATTTCGGTAGTGTTCGCTCTCCCGCCCCCCCCCCCCTTAAAAAAAATCACCATTTTGATAAAATTGTTAGTACCTTAGTGCCGTTTTTTTCTGTCTTTTAACGAACAGTATCCAATTTTTAAAAAAATAGTCGCCTGAGCCCAAAAAAGTTGAAGGTTTTGTTCAAAATAGTCGCTTTGTGCCCTTTTTTCATTGAAATAGTTGCCATAGTCGCCTGGCCACTAAAATAGTCGCTTTAGTTGCCTTATTAGTCGGCTGTGGCAGCCCTGTCTGCTTATATTCTTTGATTTTATTACTCCAAATGCAAAACTGTTTTGACCTCATTCATTTAGAAAATTACAAATAATTATGCGATTTTTTTTTTTTTTATAAATTTTTAAATACAATAAACTATTAAAATGATTATTAAAATATGTTTTAATATTTATTAGTGAAAGATAAAACAAAGCTTTTACTTCAATAAAATATACCGTTAACTTTATATCCCAACTAGGAATTTATCCTCTGATTTTGTTGTTTAGGGCCAGAAGCTGAAGCCTAGTCTCAGAGTCATTAAAAAAAAAAAAAAAAAAAACACTAGTGGGCAGGATGCAAAAGTTGCAAGGAAGTATAAATATCAGGAGTTGATGGCCTTTACTTCCCACTGCAAACCACCCACAACTTATAACTTGGACCACCCATCAGATGTTCAAATGGTGGACGTTTCTTCACACACAAAAAATGCTTCAGGAATGCCTATACTTGGAGGAAGAGTGCTTCTGCCCTATGACACAGAAAAGTCTTCGCAAAAAGAGATGAGAGGGTTAGATAGTGGGAAGAAGGTCAGAAGCAACAAATTAGCCCTCTCAGAAGTTACGATTCCATGTATGGTTAACAAAACGCCTTCCACCGCAATATCAGCAAAACTTGAAATTAAATTGTTTGAAGCTGTAATAGAGGCCAAGAAAGGCTTTGGTGACCACAACTATTTTTAAAAATTTAATACGAGTTATCTGGATTCTTTTTGTATTTTTATATATCCTAATTAATATCTGTTTACTAAATGGATAAATAGGCAAATCTTATTACTTAGTTTTCACATTTTTATGCTACATTCAAAGTTGAAATTTTGGATGAAAAAAACTGAAATCAGCATTTTTGCTTAACTGCTCCATGTCAAAATTGAAAAACTATATAAATGAGTAATTCAGGGTTCCCACTCTTATTGAAGAAAAAATTCAAGGACTTTCAAGGTCTTTAAGAAAATTTGAGGGCCTTTTTATAAAATTCAAGGACCATACTTTAGACATAAGAATACAAAACGGGGAATATCGGTGGTCACTTACAAATTCAAGGAACTTAACTTTTTTTGAAGGACCAAATTTCAACGAAAAATATTCAAGGACTTTCCACGACTGGGGGAACCCTGTAATTACGAGTTGCATAATGTATTAGTTATTTTTTTTTAAAATTTAATACTTCAAAGGGAAAATTAATGTCATCAACTTGATATCGGATAGATTCTCTGGCCCAACCTTGGAATCCAATCTTAGATAGACTTCGCCAGATGGAATCAAGAGGGTGCACTTGTGCCCCCTGGAAATAAAGGGGACAAATGAAAAACTCGCAGGAAAAAAACCCCATGATATTGGTTTTAAATCATTTGAACAGAGAATTTAAGGCATAACTATTAATAATTTAATAGGAAATACAATATTGTGTTTGAAAATTCAGAATTCAAGCAAAAACTTTAGCGTATCTACACTTCCTGCAAATAATTCTGCCTGTACTCTAAAGTTTTCAAATGCGAATATAAACAATTAAAGTCTTGACATGCCGATAGATTCTAATTATTACTTATTATCATAGAGAAATGCTTTATTTTCTGGCATGGTTTTATAAATATATTATCAGAAACATTTGAAACAAATTTATAATTTAAAGTGCTGTGTTTCCTTAGCTTGAACTGTTTATTACAAGTCAAGAGCAGCTTATTTTCTTCATTTCAAATCATTCCTGAACTTTTAATAATTTTAAAAAAATAAAACTATACCCAACACTAATTGTCATGAAAACTTTATATAAAAGGATGTGCCAAAAATTTTGAAATTTTCTTAATTTGTTATATAAAATATATATTTGCATCCAAATTTTATTTTTTTACACTTATAAAAATTGCTTTTTTTAAAATAAAGCAAATATACAATGAAACAAAGCATTTTTACCTTTTAAGGCACAAAATACAAAAGTTCATGGAACATATAAGACAAATGTACATTCGGGCCCTTTTCCGAATGATGTCGTCACTTAATAAATATACTGTAAAATTACTAACTTAAATTGATAAGGTTGACAGTCATATTTATTAACCAATTATGCTGCTTATTCTTATAAAAATTCCAAACACATGATTTATTGGAAATAAGTTTCACACAGAGTCAAATGATTTAACATTATTAAATTTAAAAAAATTTATAAATTAATGTTCAAATTGTTTTCTAAAAGTTATTTATTATCACACAAAAAATAAACAAATTTCAAACAATCAAATTTATAGATCAAAAGAAGAAAAACTTTATGGTTAGTATTGCATTTCACTATCACTATTTGTAGTAATATCCGTTACAATAATATCAGCAGCATTATTCATAACTTCAGAATAGACATTTGCTGATCTTGCAATAAATTCGTCAAGACTACCTTTCCAATTTTTTTTTTTTCCTTATTTTTCTAGAAAGCTTGTTTTTTACGCTTTTCAGCAGCAGATTTGTAAAACCTGGTATTAGTTTTATTTACTTCTTTCACTAGGTTGCATTGACCTTAACTTAACAATAACGTACTTTTACCGCAGTACTCAGTAACAAAATGTGTGAGCTTTTCGTAACAATAAATTTTAATTGTTATTGAACTAGCACAAAAAGAATGCACTTAAATGATTAAATAAATACACACTAGGATACTAAAGACAATTCAAGATGAATACAAAATGACTTTAATGTTAAAATTCTTTTAGACAGATTATAAAAGATATTAACAAAACTAACGTGACACAAAAGTTATAGGTACATAGTCAGTTTCGCAGTTTCGGGGTCCCTCAAATCATAGGCCCAAGGCCAGTCCTTGTAGTTGGTTGGTTTGTATGCTCAACAATCTTTATTTTATGCACAATGACAGCTCAAACAGGCCGGAACATACAGCTTAACGTGGATTTTAAACTACAACGAACATCCATGCCTAACCCAGCCAATACTTGTGGGTCAGAGCCTGGTCATCATCTTCGGCATACATGGTTGGCTCCACTTTGACTTTTCTCCTGCTCCCTGAACTGGTATATGGGAGAAGACTGGCTTTGGCTCTTGCTTGATGTGGACATTAATAATAAAATTAATTAATTAAGAGCAATTTAGAATAAACTATAATTCTGTAAAATAAATTGAATTATTTAAATTCAAATGAAATTAACTGGTTTAGCTAGTTACAATTTATTGATCACAATTTATTTAAACACAATTGACTAGTCATTTATAATTTAGAGAATGAACCAGTCGTATTAATGTTACTTACTCACTACTGGATGTAAATACTAAAATGCTGATTACTGCAACTTTTGGTGAATTGTTTAAATAGCCCTAAAATTTACTGAATGTGAAAATAAACATTACAACAACGTAAAACTCGGGTAGCGCCTATCATAACAGTGCAAATCTTGGAAATAGAGGCTATTCCATAGCAATAGTTAAGTAAATAGAACTGAATATCCCTGTCATGATACGAGAGGAACTGCTTTATCTTGAATGGTATAAAATTAACAGAACTAATTATGATTACATAAAATGAACTTAGTAAACTATACACATGTAAAAAACTTTATTAACCAGTCTTATAAAAATAATTGTATTGGCAACGCTCATTAATTTGAGCGAGTTAACTAGATTCATATAATTAACTAAACATTTCCATAACTATTATTAGCTTTTAAAATATACACCATTTATCTAGTCATATAAATTAACTGAATCAATTAAAATCATATCACACACATGTACTTATTTAACTAGAGAATCATATAAAATAAACTAATATTGTATTAAATAACTAAAAGTCATAAATTAACCTTTTCTTAACCATTGTCTTTTTGTGTCAAAATAAAGCTACATGAAATTATTTTACAAACAGGGTTTGATAGATCTAAATAAAGGTTATGAACTGTTACAACCCAACTGCTAATTTGTAGAGGAGATTTGAATTTAGAACACTGCATAAACATTAGCATAGTTAGTTCTTAAATAAAATAAATTAGTTATATTTGTAAATTCAAAGAAATAACTGCTTAATTTTTAAGCCTGCCTGCCATCTTAAATGTCAGTTTATTAAATTCTTGTATGCGTTCGCCATATATCATTGCTCAATTGTCAAGTGATCATCTTGAAGATAAATTAGAAAAACTAATGATCGACAACAAAAAATCTTTTCAATGAATCCAAAACAAGAACACTCAAACAAAAGATCAGTTAGATAGGAAAAGTAAAAATCATTCTGATAAAAAAATTATTGTTCAAGGCAAGCTTACTAGACCTCACTGAATAATACGCTACACAGATGGATGATCCGATTTTACTATGCCCTGATTAGCTGCGGGATAATCCACTACAATCAAAGTCTTGAACTGAGACAGAGTTAGACTTGACTAAGTCGTGTTGGCAGTGTTACACGATCATTGCAAAAAATTTAAGCTTAATCAAATATAAGGAATCTAAACTATTCTTTTTTTGGGGCGGGATTGCACTTCCTTTTTTCAAAAAGATTTTTATGGGGAAGTCTAGTATTTTTCTATACTAAGTTATTGGGTTTCTTTTTTAAAGGATAAAGGAGTTTTTTACTCTATTACTTTAGCTAAATTTAAACATTAGGTAAAAATCTAAGTTTTATTTTGCTTTTAAACCTGCAAATTGTGTGGTCTAAATTATAACTGGAATATATTCTATAATTAACTATCTTTCTGAACAAGATCAATAATCTTGAAATTTATGTACCTAAAAAATTATTTTTAAGAGATTTGGATTCAAAAAGTATGCAATTAATTTGTAAAAAAATAACTAAATTGAAAATATTTTAAGAACTATATATTAATCTTTCAGAGTCAGTTTGTTTGGCTATCAAATTTATAATTGAAACACATAGTATATTCAAAGTATTTTTCAATTTTCTGCAGAAATCAAACATGAATTTCTTTGAGAACTGAATTTTTATAAAGCAATTATAATATTGTTAGCATATATCTCTTCATGAAAAAATGTTTAATATACAAACCCAACAAATGTACTACATTAAATTAAAATTTTATATAAAGTGAACAAAATAAAATTATTCAAGATTTAAATTTATTTAATACTATAAAAAATGTTACAGTTTTATGATTATGGTTAAGATTTCTGACAGCAAAATTGAGTAACATAAATATTAATATCATTGTAAAGTACATTCATGGCAATTGTTTCAACACTGCTGTTTAATGATTCGCCTTTTGAGTGTGTTTTAAATACATAACTTCGATTCGAAGCCATCATCAAATGTTAATAAAACTATTTTAAAAATAACTCACTTTGGAAAAAGATTGTAGTAGCTGATTCCCGATTCAAATTAAAACAGTGTTTAGCGTCAAAAAAGTAAACATTGGTAAAGGAAATGTTTTCACGCCAATTGCAATTTGTCAAGTAAGTGATGTCAGGAAATCGCTCGGTTAAAGCCATATGCTTTGTTAAAATGCTTACAGTATCCATGGATAGAAAAGTAAAGTATTAAGCAAAATTTAAACTTCAAAGCAATTTTTAATTTTAAGTTTAATACAAAACTAGGTGTGCACATTATCAAAATTACAATAAAATTTGCGATTTGTCTGGAATTAAATCTTTTATGCGGAATGATCCATCCTACAGTGTGTTCAATGAGGTCTAGTAAGCCTGCCTTGAACTATAAAGCAGGTTATGCAAAAACAACTACACAATTAAAAATTATCAAAACTAAAGACCATCCAGTTTTAAATATCAACCCAATTCAAATGATTTTGCTGGCATTCCTTTTAGGAAGATAAAAGATACTGGAAGAGATATCCAAATCAAAGGTTGAATAAAACAGTTGATAAAAAAATGCTGTATTATAAGCAACATGTTTCAAAGCAAGAGTACAAAATTAAAATTATTAAACATTTTAAATTTAGCAGAAACAATTCACACAGAAAATTTCAAAGATATATTTATATTTTAATTTTGCATTTTTTTGAATTGCAAACAATACCAAGCGTCTGTTATTTACCTTTTTCAAAAATTGTTAGACCTCATTTTGCTGTCACATTAAACAAATTGGATTTTTAATTGAAATTTTCAATATTTCTGGTAAAATGTTGTTGTAAGAATGAGACTTAATTTTTAACATACCCGTGTTTAGTATTTTGGTGTTTAATCAGTAAATATGCAGCGTATGAATACAGCTTGTGAAATTTTCTCAGTATTTAAAATTATTTACTCAACTGTGGATGAGATGAAGAAATTACCTGCGACTAGTCTGCAGGTGCGATGAAGCTTGAATTCACAGCTTCTTCATAATAGTCATATAATTCTTCTTGTTTTATTTGGAGCGTCTGCAAATAATGAAAGTATACATGATTAGTTTGGCATGGAATATATAACCAATTTTAAAGAATTATAAATGCTTCTATTATTTACGTTAGAAGCACTTTAAATTAAGACATCCTTTTATAATTATTTAACTTGAAATAATTTTAAAAGATAAATCTTCAGAATTTATTCGTAATAATTTTGAGAACAAAATTGAACAATTTTCATAAACTTGATACTTAATTACCAATAGTAAATTTGCGATCAATACCTCATAATTACAGCTTTGGAAAATGTATCACTTACAGTTGAAAGGTTCTGTGGTATGGCACAATTCTTTTCCAAATAAAAAAAATTTATACGAAATTATTACAGCCTTCTACAACAACTTAGTACTTAAGATAACAGCGATTCAAAAAATCACGAGAAAAGTTTATACTATAAGCATCACCACCAAGCTGATGTACGTTACAAGTCCCTCAGAATTAAGGTGACTGACTACTTTAAACTTGATTTTTTCAGTCCTAGGTTTTTGATGTTTGATATACATTTTCTCAGGAACATTACAGCTAGAAACGGACATTAAACACTAACATTTACTATTACCACATGGTTTAACATTGGCTTCAAAAACATTTATCTAACAAAAAAAGTTATTGAACTTAAACACTAATAAAAAAAGGATTTTTTATCATTTTTTTTATAATGTTTTAGAAAAATATTATGATGGGAGACTGTTTACATGCAACAAAAATACTTAAGTCAGTACCTCAGTATTATTTTCATCTGAATAGATCATATTTTTTACAAAATTAACTTTTTACACAGGGTTCCCACACTTGTTGAAGAAAAAAAATTCAAAGACTAAGGACCTTTTTAAGAAAGTTCCAGGACTATAAAATTACATACTTTAGACATAAAAATACAAAACGAAGACAGAAAAGCCAGAGGTGGAGATTATCAGTGGTCGATTAAAAATTCAAGGACCTTATCCTTTTTTCAAGGATCAAATTTCATAAAAAAAATTTCAAGGACTTTTTAAGGACCGTGGAAATCCTGTTACATACTGAAGTAGAGGTTATGTTTTTACTGTATTAGTTTTATAAATTGTGTTCACTTCAATCGCTCTGTGTCAAACCAAACACTTTGGAACTGAAGTTTTTACCAGCACCGAAAAAGCAATTGCCAACAATCAGTCTTTAATTTAAAAGAAAATCATTTTGCCTTCATATTAAACAGACAGGAATTCAAGTTGGAATTTTCAGCATGAACTTTTCCTACAGTATTTTAGAATGGGTGTTTGTGTGTGTGACCTTGTAAGTTATTAAATAATATGGACAATTCTCTGAAAAATTAAACCACTACACCTAAAAAAAACCTTGAAGTATTGTAAAAGTAATGAATTACTACTAAAGTCAGAAACCCAAAGTGTCATAAAAATGTAGTAAAAATTTTTGTGACAATATAATTTAACCTTTTGATATTGCAAGTTCACTCATTTCAATGACTCTAAATTATGTAAAACAGTATAACAAATAGGCAATTTTTAAAGAAACCTATTCAAGAAAAACAATAAAAATTATACTTAATGTAGTCATTATAATTAGTAGAAATACAAAAGTCCAATAATATTACATTCTAGGTAAAATAAGTTATGAAACTAAGCTCAAAGTTTAAGTCCTTACACATGACCCGTACGTCGGTGGGAAGCATGCATTTTTTTTAATAATTATATATTTCAAATTTCAATTTTTACAAAACTTTGTGTTTTCTTTTCAAATTGAATTACAAAGTGCTGTGTAAATTCTTAAACAATACAAAAATAATTTAAATTGTTGTTTTAGAAAACACACGTCCAGGGCGTTGGTTTTTTAACAATTGCCTCAAAGCAAGATTTTTAAGTACACATTTATTTGGATAACTATTGTAAAATTCGATATTTATGTCAATTATTGTAAAGTTCTCCATTTACGTTGAAAACCATTCCAAAGTAATATCTCATAATAAAAGGGGAACTAAATAAATATTACACTTGGATTAAACACATATATATATGCGAGTCTAAATTATCACTTCAAATGCGAGATACCCGCAAGAGGCTTTTTCATCTGAAGAATTTATTTTTTTAATAATGTCTTTTGTGAAATAGGAATGTTTGTGTTCGTTAACTGGTAATATCCAAGTCTTCATTCCTGTTTATACCAGCTTAATAATTTCAAAATATTCCACTAATCTAAAAACTATTATAACAGTATATAGTTTATTTCCAAATTGCACATTTCAAAATGTTTGGAGTCTCGTATTTTTTCTGTTGTTGCTAGAGCATTCTAAAGAAAGATTGTTTTTTGATGGATAGGCTTTTATTAGATGTTTTGCTTTAATGCCACTAGTTGTAGCTGTCTGTTGCATATCATTTCTTCCAACACTCAAAACAGCCTTAGGCGAGGGATTCACATTTCTATATAATGTTATTACAAAACTCGGAACTGTTTTCTTTTTCTTTAGTGTCAGAACAAATCAAATAAGTACTCGATACAAAAAAATGTTGCAAGAGTAAGCAAAGGGGCACTGTTTTTTAACCGTATGGCACTTTGATACTTCCCTTGTTTTTGCGTTTCATCACGAAATCTATTTGTAAAATAAGTACAGATGGGTTTGATTTATCTTATAACTTTAATGTATTTTTGTATGGTACCTTTTCTCCATTTTTAAAAATTAAAACATTTTCCTTGAAAACAAACCGAGTTGATATCATGGCATAATGTTTAATTCAAAAAAGATTTTGAATTGTAATGAATTTGTAAACGGTACAGCTCAAGAAATTTACACAAATCATTGCAGTGGTCAGCAAGTATGTGACCCAAGAGTATAACATTCTTTGAAGGAATTTTGCAAAATGCAGAAAAAAAAAAACACTTGAGAAACTTATGAGTTCCTTTCTTTGAATAAGACAAATGCATCTTTTAACAGGTAATGTGTTTTCCCTTTTCCAGAGATCATGCAGTGGTCTCTAAATCAGCGAAGAAAAAAAAAAAAAAAAAAAACAGGCGCAAAAGTGGCAGATGTTATAAAAAGTTATTTGTGTTTGAACACGTAAAGTTGTGAAGTGGTCATTCTAACATAAAATTAATTTTTCAAAATATTCTTCATTTTTTTATAAAGTCTTGGTATTAAAATGTCATACTTTATAAGAGATTCATTGACTGGAGTTGCCAACATTAGTATGTATGTATTAAAAATATTTTTCGTACATGATTATGAAAAATATTGTATACAATCAGGAGTCTATGCAGAAAGAAATTTGGGTCCTTTTGAAAATCCTTCACATGCCCAAAAAAAAAACGTACCTTTCACAAAATTCCAAAATTAACAAAAGGACCCATCACAAAATTCCATGTCCAACAAACTGACCTTTCACAAAATTAAAGACAAAAAAACGGAACCTTCATAACATTTTCAGTGAAAACTGACTAATTACAAAGTTTATTTCATGTCAAAAGGAGAAAGCAGCCCACTTAGCCACAAGTTGGTTTTAAGTAAGTGACGTCATGGACGCCAAAGCATATGCTCAACATATATAAAATTTGAAATTTTTCACAAAATTAAATTTTTTCACAAAAATAGGACTCTAAAAAAAACCTTGGTAGACCCCTGACAACACGAGTAAAATTTCTTTTTCAAACTCGGTAAATTATTTTGCATTTTACCTCGTTTGAAATAGTATTACTTTTGCAGCTAGTTGCTTAAATAACTTAATTAACTTCTTGATAATTTAATAATGGCAAACTCCATCAATACCTCATAATTTCCAGCTGCAGAGATGGCATTACTTGCAGTAGGCAGAGAATTGTCAGAGTTTCCAAACACCTTTTTTAAGTCAATAGAAAAAAAATATTAGAACCCTCAACAAAAGTTCATTTAGAGTTGGATTCGGTAAATTATTTAATGGTACTTAAAAGAAAAACTACAAATTATCGGAAATTTAAGAGTTTTCCTGTCTCTAACGTTAGTTCGCGGGGATTTAGAGCGTATGTCCTTGACCCAATCTCCCTGCAATGTTAAAAGTTTGATTAGCTAAAAAAACCTGAAAAAGAAATGAGTAATACGTTATTATTTTGTTTTTAGTCAAGTAATATTTAAACTTGAGGGATCAACATTCAATAATTAACCATTTCTGAAGAGAAGGCAGCATTTATTGCCTTCTCCATAGAAGATGCAGTTTCACTTCATTCCGGTTTCCCACCTTCCCCACACGAAAAATATATAAGAGTTAAAAAACTAAAGAATAAACTACTATTTCATGATATGCAATCATACTACTGAAAATTTATTCAAGGAAAATGCTAATTACCGAAAATTTGCTGGTCAACCTTCGTCTAGTATTGGGTGTTGTAAATTCAACACCTCCTTCTACAGTTTTTTCCTGTAATATCAAAAGTTTCGATTACTTAAATACATCGAAATTAATTAGTATTTACTAATTACCCCATCGACTGTTGGCGAGGCAAAAAGTTCATAAAACGGATTCCGTATGTCGACATTAACAAAACGGAACTTAGTATGTCGAAAACAATCATTGTGGACAGATGCCCAGTCAACTTCGCAGCCGAAGAGAAGGCCAGACCATTCAAACATTTTGTCCCCAACAAAAAGTTCGTCAACGGTCGATGGGATAATATGTTAGTACTAAAACATCAATCACTAAAAACACATTATACTTCAATTCTCTTCAGACTTAAGGCGTTTCCAATACTTTTTAAAAGGTCCAAATTATTGTCGTGTGAATATCTTTTGTTCTTTGGTAGAGTACTATACTTACTAAAATTTTTACATTATACTACACTACTGGTCACGGGCACCAGCAGTCAGGGAAGCACAAAGCGGTTAATTATTTATTTGAACATTGATTATTAAATTGAACACTGTAATTAAACTTTAATAGTAATTTTTAAAAAATTTTATCCATTTAAAATTTTAAAACCTATATCATACTTCTATTAACAGTGAATCATGATAATTTTCTCCACATTATTTTTAATTTACAAAATCTAAGGGGGTGAAAGTGCATCCTCTTGCGGCACCCATACTACCGATTCTATCCTTAGGTGTTGATTTTACGTTTTTTCTTTTTTTAATGCTTCGTAATTATTTATGGCATTTGGTACTCCATTTTGTATGTTGGCTCCGAGTTGTGAAAAATATTTTAATCTATTACAGCAATTAGTATTTTGAAGTACTATAAGTACTTTGTTTGAAATTAATTATTGAATACTGATATCTTTAGTACAAAGGATATCTTCAGAATGTGGAATATCTTTTTTAAAGTTAAAATCTTTTCTAGCTGTTCTTTAATTACAAAATCTTACAAGGTTGAGCGTTTTTTTCTTCAGTGAAAATATTCCACTATTTCCGTATCTTCTATATTTATAAAACTGAGTTGTTTGTACGTCTGAACCTTATACAAATCCACAGTTTTGCACCTAGAGGTACGAAATTTGGTACATAGACGCTTTAGAAAATGGAAATTGTAGAGAACAACTTTTAAATTCGATTAAAAGTTGCTTTCAATAAAATTTAATGACATTAAAAAATTCTTGGAATGGCAACAATATTTTTTTATTACATCAGAATAAAACTAAAAATTATTTTAATGTGTCCCACTTATTTTCATGTATTACAATCATCTGTTCGAAAAGAAGTTTGCATATTATTATAATTTTCCATATATGGCAATCAGCATTCCGCGCATGCACACTATTAAAGCATAATGCATGAAGTATTCAGAATGTAAATATAACAGTTAAGATTACTAAAATTCCCCAAAAACTTTCAAATCATTTAGACATTTGTAAATTTTTCTTCTTATTCCAATTTTCATTTTCTTCCTTTTGTGGCATAATGATGGCAACCGGTCCCCAGAATATCAAAATTCCTTCTTTCGATTGTTTTAATTTGTATAATGTTGTGTATCAAGATCCCCATTATCTAATCTATGAATGAATACATTTTTTGTATTGTACATGTTTTACTATTTACACCAGACTATATTTTACAATTTACGCCAGAAGCGTAGCATTTCACTTTTGATTTTATTTCTTTGGTGCTTTAGTTTGGTCGGGATTACGAAGTTGGTAACAAGGGTATACTTTTTTCTCTATGCTAAAAATTTTGAAAAATACAAAACTTTTTTTGGTACAGATGCATTATTAGACATTTCTTTGGCGCGATTTAATCTTGTGTTTTTGTATAGATAAATGCTGTTTCTCGCAACGGTTTTTATTTTCAGTTAGCCGGGTACCAAATAAAAACCGCCAAATTGCAGACCTAAATAATATAACCAACAACCTTCAAATAATTTATACCTCCTATATTTAGAATTGGCGATACATTTAAGCGTCATTTAAAAGAGTAAACGTTTAGGCTTGGCTCCAACTGGTAACCGCCTAACTGAAGACTACCCTTAATAATTTATATTTTAAATTAATGTATGATTATTATTGTTTTAATTTTCTTTTAGTTGCATCGTTTTTGATTTTTGCGATTTTTCAAATCGTTAAATGAAAAACAAAAATCGCCAAATGCCTTATACTACATCTGTTTCACTTTTTCTTAAACGTAAATTCTATGTCTTTCAACGGGTCCCCAGTAGCGCGGGGCACACTACTAGTATATATATAAAACTGAGTGCCTGTTTGTCTGAACCTTATACAAATCCACAGTTTTGCACCGAGACATACGAAATTTAATACATTAGAAGCTTTATATCGAGATTGTAGAAAACAACTTTTAGATTCGATTAAAAGCTGCTTTTGTTAAAATTTAAGAACATTAAAATAAATTCTTAGAATGGCAATAATATATTTTCAATTCATCAGAATAAAACCAAAAGTTAATTTTAATGAGTCCCCCATATTTTTATGTATTAGAAACGCATGTCCGATAAGCAGTTCGAGTTGCATTAAAATATATCCCTATATTTAGTGTCAATCGTCCTACCGTAAGCAAGCTCCGAGCATGCGCGGCTTAAAGCGTATTGCTACTTATTACATGAAGTATTATGAATGCAAATATAACGGCAAAGATTACTGAAATTCACCAAAAAATTTCAAATCATCTTGATATTTGTCAATTTTTCTTTTTTACTCCCATCTAAATATTTATTCATTTGCTTTAATATTTAACACAGAATATCAAAATTCCTTCTTTTGGTTTTTTTTATTTGTTGTATAATGTTTTTGTCCTGTGTACCAAGTTACGTACAATTTAATGTAGATATGAATAAATATTTTGTATTATACATGTTTTACTATTTACACTAGAAGCGTAGTATTTCAATTGCGTTTTAATTTCTTTTGTGCTTTATTTTGTTCGTGATTATGAAGTTGGTAAGGGGGCATGAGACTACTTTTTCTGTATACTAAAAATTTTTTGAAGAATATAAAACTTCTTAAGACATTTCATTGGTACAATTTTATTTGGTATTTTTTAGAGATAAATGTTTCTATTTTCAATTAATATTTTAACTTAATTTATTATTATTTTTATTTTAAATTTCTTTTATTTACCGCATTTTTGCCTTTTAAGATTTTCCTGATTGTTAAATGAAAAAAATCACCAAATGCCCTATACTAATACATCTGTTTAACTTTTTCTTAAATGTAAATTTCTATATCTTTCAATGGGTCCTCAGCAGCGTGGGGCCACACAGCTCGTAATAAATATAACTAAAATTTTATTTAAACCAATCAGAGCAAAGTATGTAATTAATTTTAAAAGCTCGATTGGTATTTGTAACATGCACATTTTGACGATCATCCGATAAAAATATTTAAATAAATTTAGCTTTATATTGATAACAACATGCTTCAGCACCTTAGAAAAAAAAAAGAAAAAAAAGACATCACAGGATGAGATGATTTTAAGGATTTGCAAGTATAACACTCATGATCGAAATCCATACAAAAAGCAGAAATCTGCGTTTTCGCCGATTGTATCATATATGTTCTACCGAAAGCAATTTGCAATGAAATTTATTTCACTTTTAATCACAATAATTATAAACATTTCTTTTCTACGCATTAAAATTGCCAAATATATAGCAAAACAAATTAAATATCTCTATTAACTAAATGTCTAGTCTATTTTCTGTAATTTGTGACCAATGCTCACACTTGGAAAATTATAAACTAATTTCTAAGTTACCTGTTCAGAATTGTCAGGCCCTGTTGCTTCTGATGTATGTTGCTCATGTAACCCAGGGTAAACTACATACTGTGAGCAAGTGTTATTTGTCTCTAACTGGGAATAATCGTCGCTATCATCTTCCTAAAAGTAGGAAATCAGAATAAAATGGGAAATATATTTCAATGATTATAACTCTAATTTAAGTGCTACATCTGCAATGAAATAAAATGAATCATAGAGAGTGTTTAAAAACCACCACACAAAATCAAGTTCATTTTACGTAAAAATAAAAAAAAAATTACTAAAAAAAAATCACCGTCTGGGTTCGATATGACCATGTATATACTTTTTATAATTTTTTTAATTGGACATATATACTTTTTTGAATACGTGTTTCTCATACATAAATTTAAACTGTAACAAATGTTAATTCAGGGATGAGAATGCAAAATTTCAAAAAAGAGGAAATCCAAAATTTAAAAAACTAAATACACACGACACCGGATTTTGCAATAGTAAAACCCAACACTCCTTGTGAACGGGCATGATGCAAATTGCTGAGGATGTCTAGGTACAAAATTTTTATATGAAGGAACTGTCATGATAATACATACAAACTGCAAATTAAATCATTATAAAACTAATATATAAAGTGCTACATATAATTTAAAAAAATGTGTGTATACAAAGATCTCATACATATTCCTAATTACCCAATGATCATTTAAATTCAACCAAATTGATATAGTTGAAATAAAATTATGTACCACTTTATAAAGTCACATATCAAATTATAAAAGGATATTTGTAACCAAAGTACAGAATGTTCAGCAAATTACAGATAGAAAAAAAAAACAAGAAAAAGGCATTGACAAATAAAACATTAAACAAACTTTAATTTTCACAAGTAAATACGTCATATTTTTCAAAATGACCAAAATTACGCTAGAAAAACGGGAAAATTACTGAATTACTAAAAAGTGGAGTAAAACTTGAAAAAAAAAACACAAAACGCGGAAGATTCTCATCCCTGTAATTCAATGTCAAACGACAATCTTTAATAGACACATCAATATCATGCATTTAACTCTTCAAGCAAAACTTTGTTGAATGGAAGTAATGTGGTAATCCTTATCTTATTTAAACGATCACATGATACATGTCCATTATAATTTGGCAATAAAAATGCACCTTCTTTTAATGTTCAGAAAAAACGTGGAAGAAGTTTGTGATGGTGAAATCTTACTTTCTAAATCAATTTTTTGAATTTGCGGCAGCAAATGAGCAGTTAATGTTTGTAAATCTCACTATACATCTTAACTGTTAAGCTGTATAGTTAGTGAGGTGGTTTCTGTGACTTAGTTTGGTTATTACTATTTGAAAATACAGATAGATGTGTTTAAGAGTTCTTATATAGTTTAAAAAATCATATAAACTAGATAATAAATCTAATTTAAAGGTGTGTGCAAACAATTATGAAAACAATTACTAAAGTTGAAGGGGCTTCCAAGAGTAATTGGGATGCTCGTTAGACATAGTCAAACCATGCAGTCAGAGTTAGAACTTACTATCGCTTGGAAAGTCAATTATCCTTTCAATATCGTTGAATTTAAAATGCTAAAAATTTGAAAATCTATTAGCCAAGTGGTCAAAAGATGGTATAAAAAAGTTGCCTTATTTGATAATGATCGTGTAGTTTAATAAGGAATGTAATTAAATACGAAGTAAAATTGAAATTCTTTCTGTATGCTTAGTGTGTTAATAGGATTTACGACAAAAACTCCCCGTCTTCTTATAAATAACAGGAAAAAGAGGTGAAATAGGAAAATTAAATTCAGGATAACTAAAAAAAATTCTGGGGGGGGAAAATGAGCAATAAAAAATTAAGGAGCCAAAATGAAAGATAAGTAGTTTAAGGACCCTTATATAGGGCCTACCTATTAAAAAAAGTAATTCTTGAGAACTTTTAATGACAGCGAGAACCCAAACATTTCTCTAATGAAATTATGGCCATTTTTTTCTCTGGAAAACCAGAGTATGTAAAGGGTTTCTGCCAAAATAATATGTTACAAATCCATGACTTTTCACGTCTTTCCAAAACTGAAGCAAATCATTTTCCATGACTCAAGAAATCAAATCACAAAAAAATAAATAACCTATTTGAATTTTACTAACACGAACATAGAAAGTAAATAAGTGTACCATATATTTATAAAGTTTTATTTTAAATTAAGTAAAAAATCCTTGTTACAGTAACTTCCAAATCAGAAGAAAAAGGGAAAAATGATTTTCCATTATTTGATACTTCAGTGTTAAAAAATCTAATCAATCTTTAATAATAAAGAAATATTTGAATAAAGAAAAGTCAATAATAACAAATTACATAAAAAATGAAATGTTTTGATATCAACAATGCAAAACAGAAGAAAGACAGAAAAATTAAAAAAATGCAAGCACAAGCTTATCAAAGTGGTTCATTTCAGTTACCATACTATAAATTTTTTTTTTTCACCTATAAGACCTTACTCATGTGATGTCACAAATTTGGAGTTCAGGAATGTTTTCATTGGCCACGGTTTTTAATTGTGACCAATGTTTCCGTCAAAACGTAAATAAAAACAGATGAACTTTCAATGAGCTGAATAGCGATCACGAAGCCACAGTTACGGGATTTTACTTAAAATGTTTAGAAATCCATGAAATTAACTGTATTTCCATGACTTAACCCTTTAAATCCCATGGAGTCAGCGTTGTGGGTTTCACAAAACCCCGATGACTTTCCATTCATAAAACTGAAAATGAACTCGCCCGACTCGTTCTCCTGTCTGCCACTCCTGGGATTGCTGTAGGGGGTCACTGTCGACCATTAAAAGATCATTACTATATGTATACAGCCTGCAATAGGGGTGTGCGTTGGGTCATCTGCTTGATATGTCAGAGAATTTAGTTGGCGTCTTATCAATGAAACAAACGCCACCGCTAAGTACATGACAAGATTCGCATAAAAGAAAAGTCCCTGACTATCTTACTCCATGTCCAAAGGGTGGGGCAGTTTGACATTGAGTACTTTAAATCCATGTCTCCCCTCTACATGCCCCACAATAGCCTATTGTTGAGGACCGTCACGCTTTAAACAACTAAGGCAGGGCAGTTCCCCTCACTTGAAAATATACGTTTACCCCTGCAACCGCCCGAAAGGCGGTTAGCTGGGAAATTCTCTACAAGGCGGTATAGGGCGGGTTGGGATTTAAAGTGTTAAGGCCATTTTTTGTTAAAAATCATGACTTTCCATAACAAAATTTACCCAATGTCCAAATTTATGACTTTCCATAGCATTTCCTGACTTTCCATAAGCGCAGAAACCCCATACGTATATTGCATTAGTAGCAATCATTTGACATCCTATGTTCCTACAAGGTGCCGTACTAACCATAATCTACCTAATAGTAATGAGTTACCGATTCTAGTGATATGGCAAAAAATAATAGGGGAAAAGGTCATATAGAAATGAAATACTAATCACTAATTTTAAATGCAAGAAGATATATTGTATGTCGGCTCCTTGTAGACTGACTGCCTTCATATGAGGATGAAAGCAGACAAAATGTTAAAAAAAAAAGAGGAAAATATACGCCGCATTATTTTGAAATACAAAATAGCCGAGTTAGAATATGCTTGTGTACTAATCTGGGTACATAAAAAAAGAACAGACAGAAATTTTTTCTGAAATGGGCGGAGGAGAAGGCAGGCATCTGATGAAGCCCTATAAACTCCACTAAAAGTAATAAAAATATAGAAAAAGCAGAACTTTCCAGAAAAAATAGCGAAAATCTGGTAAACGATGAAGATTTTCATCCTTGCTCCTATCCTAATGCCATTGAAATGTTACATAATTTCTACTTTATTGTAACAGGGTTCCTACACAAAATCTAAAACAAAATTCCCTGACTTTTCCCTGTTTTCCAGATGATATTTAAAAAATTCCAGTACTTTCAAAAGAAAAAAATATAAACACGAATTTGAAAATTTAACACCAGATATTTAAGTTCCTAAGTGATATTTATATTTCTGATTGAAATAATCATTGTTTATAATTTACTGTGTGAAACAGATACTAAGTAAACCTTATCTATACTAATAAAACAAAGAGTATGTCTACTCAATAGTCTATAGAAAGTAACTTCCAATATGAGCAGAACTCTGAAATTTTAAACATGAGTAGTTTTTACTATCCAATTTTGTTTATCAAAGACAAAATATTAAAATTTTTATTAGTTTTTTTTAAAATTGTTTTAACTTAAAGGCAATTGGAAGTTAGTAAATAAAACTTGCAGCATATGGCACTGCTAAAATCTTTGCAATTGTTATTTATTCTTATCTTGGCTGTTTTATTTATGTTTTTTTTTTATACTTAGAGGAAATTCGTTAGTGTGAGTGCTATATTTTTTCAAATCTAATCTTGGCTGTTTTAGTTGTTTTGTATTCCTACAGATTTTTTTTTTTTTAAGGGGCGGCGGTATTAACGGGGAAAAGGGTTCAGAAGGGCAAAGGTTGAATTAATGGGGGTTATGTAGCATTATACTTTTTATAAAGACCTGGCATATTGACAGGTCACCGCAACGCGAGGCCACGCAGCTAATTACTAATACAAGCTTGAAACAAAATGAAGATTGTTTGCCAAATATGATTGTCTGCTCAAATATTTGACTGGTTGCTTGAAAATATCTCATAAACTTGCAGAAACTCAGTAAGATTAGAAAACTTGCCCCAAGTCAGCAATTAAGAATTTTGTCTTAGTAATCGGGAAAAACGTGGAGCACCAAGGACAATATTTTGAAGTATCCTAGCGGCAGAGTGCTGACTTGAAAAGGCCGAGTTCGCAATAAAATCCGAAATTTTCATCTTCAAAATCGGAAAGATAAACGCGGCAAAAACGGCGATTGCACCATTAAACGGCTACAAAACTTCCTCTAAAAATAAAGCAAAGTCAGCAGTTAATTCGTAAATTTTTGTTTTCAATAAAAAATTCAGGGATCAGTACTCATGAAACACCTATAAATTCAGAAAAACTAATTAAAGTAAGAATTTTCCATATGCGTAGTCGAAGCAAACTAGCGATTTTCCAGAAAAATTGATAGATCTTGTAAACTGATCTCCAAAGTCGTAAATTTGTCAAAAATTATGAGGAGTACAAAATCAGATGGAAAGTGACATCTTGTTGTTAATAATATTTAACAAAAACTATCAACAAAATTGAAAAAGGTGAGTGTCGATTAAGATCATACTCTAGTTTTTAGAGTCAGCGAATATGAGTTTTCCTTAAAAAAAAAAAAAATGCGAAGTTCGGACAGTTTAATGAGCTATTCAGAAAACCGTACCAAAATGGTCGAAATCCGTACATGTAAGGCTAATTGGTAAAAGTTATCTGCAACGAATATACGCTATTCAATTAAGGGGTCTAGGTACCCTTGAAATTTTCAAAAAAAGCTTATTTTTTTTCTGACGTCATTGTGGAGGCCATTTAGTTATCTGTGATTTAAAACCAACCGTTAACGAAAATTCCTATTTTTACCGAAGTTATGTTCATTTGAATAAAGTATAGAATAAATTTTACTTTGTTTTTCGTCTGCTAATTGTAGGTTTTGGTTTTGTATTTATAATTGATATAATAATTGTTTTTGCTTGAAAATGTTGTTGTTTTTTCACTTGAGAAGAGTAGAAACAACTCAACTTCTACTTGCATGCCGTGATTTGATTATAAACAACGGTTATTTTTAAAATCGTTAATTTTGAGCTGTTTTTGCATTTTTTGTTTCGGATTTGGTAAGTTTTGTTTTCGAAATTTTTGAGTTTGGTAATTGCGTTTCTTTCATAATGGATCGTACTTCTATTAAACGTAAATCTGGTAGTAGATCAAAGAAATGTAGATTTCATGGAAATCGATTCCTTAATAGTACTAACAACCAAAGTGCTTCTGCAAAAAAACTGTCAAATCTTAGTAAAAAAGTTAACGATGCCGAGAGTGAGATCATCGAAGCTGATCGTAATTTTAGTGGCTATCGTCTTTTAGATATTTCTTTTCTTTTGCAACAAATTAACCAGCATTTATCATGCAAAAAATGTGGAGGGGAAGTCAAAATGGAAGAAAGTTTGATTATTGGACTCTCTTCCAAGTTTGAAATAAATTGCAAGATTTGCAAAAATATATCTACATTCAGAAGCTGTCCAATGCTTGGAAAAAATCAGAACGTAGCTGAAATTAACCGAAGGGCAGTATATGCTATGCGTTGCATCGGCCAAGGGTATGGAGGGCTTGCGACATTTTGTGGTGTCATGGATTTGCCAGTTCCATTGTCTCGTAAATCTTATGATGTCATAGTCCAGCGCTTACTCATGGCTTCAAAGGATGCTGCTACGAAATCAATGAAGGCGGCTGCCTTCGAAGAACGCAGCGCAGCAGAAAGTGAATGTATTATTGTTAGTGGTGATGGCACTTGGAAGACGCGGGGTCATTCTTCCCAGATTGGAGTTTGCACCATCATAGGTGATTTATCTGGCAAAATTATTGATGCAGAAGTAATGTCTAAGTTTTGCAAAGGTTGTGAGGCGTGGAAAGGAGACAGGAAAGGCAGAAGATTCCGAGCTTGGCATACATCACATGCTCCATTTTGTATGATAAATCATACTGGATCGTCAGGCAAGATGGAAAGTGACGGAATGATCCGAATATTCTGCCGCTCAAAACAAGAGCGAAATGTTGTGTATGCCGAATACATCGGAGATGGAGACAGCAAAACATACGCTTCAATAGTAGATGCCCAGCCTTACGGGACAAATGTCCATGTCAAGAAAATCGAATGTGTGGGACACATTCAGAAAAGAATGGGTACCCAGCTTCGAAAGTTGAAAACGAGCATGGCCAAGAAGAAGCTTTCTGATGGAAAAGGACTGAGCGGACGTGGTCGTTTGACTGATAGAGATATCAACCAGCTCACAATATACTATGGAAATGCTATTCGAGGCAATAGGAGTTCCCTTGCTGACATGAGAATGGCCATATGGGCAATATACCACCATAAAAGAGCAACAGATGATAATCCTTCGCACGACTTCTGTCCCAAAGGAGAAGAATCATGGTGCTCTTATCAAAAGGCAGTTGCTGCCAATTCTGTTGATACATATACGCACACAAATTCTTTGCCAACTGCTGTAATGGACTGTGTTAGACCAGTTTTTCTGCGGCTTTCAAGTCCTGAATTGCTTAGGCGTTGCTTAGGTGGAAAAACTCAGAATAAAAATGAGTCAATAAATTCGCTTATTTGGAAATTTTGCCCCAAGATGTCTGGTTGCGGACGTAAGATTGCAGAATTGGCAGTGAATGAATCTATCATAGCATATAATGATGGCAGGTTAGGCAGACTGAAAATGATGCAAGCACTTGGACTTCAAACAAGTCGACATTTCATTTCTGCTGCTGAAACTGCTGATACAACAAGAATCGAAACTGCTGAAAAAAGATGCAAATCCAGTTCACTTGAGGCTCGACGAGCCAAACGTCTGAAAAAGTTGGCCACAATTGAAAGGGAAAAGTTGGAGGAAGGGCTCTTTTATGATGCAGGAAATTTTTAATCGGTTTACTACCAAAAAGTAAAGTTTTTGGCAATTTTGAGATTTGTTGTTATTAGATGACTTCAATATTTGACAATTTTAGGCATGTGGTCTGGAATTTATTCTGCCCTTGCCATGGGTTGGCCTGCTATAGCACTTCCTGCAGGAACCGACCGACATAATCCAAAAATTAGACTCACAAGACACACACACACTTCATTGTTGTCATCTAATATACAACGAATTTTGAAAATTTTATCATTAAAACATTTATTAATATGCCACAATTTAAAATAGAAGTTTATGAAAGGGCTCTTCTCTGATGTAGGAAATTTCTAGTAAATTGAGATAATTTACTTGAGTATTATTAGTTAAATTTGTAAGTTTTAACTTTGACGTCGTTTTTCTCGAAACTGTGTTTTACACCAATGCGCGCAGGATATAAAAAAAAGTATTGCTCCGAATTTCTTCAAATTTTGTGGGTGTAATTGTTATATCAGTATGCTTAACATTCACTACAAGCAAAGAAAAATATTGGAAAATAAATAGATTTTGGAAGTTTTTTGTAATTTTTTTTTTGTGTAAATTTTTTTTTTACTCGATGTGCTCAAACTTTTTTAATTTTTGGAATTACTTTTAGTTGGTAGTGAATTTTATGCATACAATTGTTTTAAAGATAAAAAATGCAAAATGGACATTTTGGGGGCATTTTAAATTAAAATATGCTGCGCGTAACACTTGTAAGGTTTTCGGGTCTGTCCAAATTAGCGTGTCTTGCAACCTCCTCGTTAGGCCCTCGTTAATATTTTTCCAAATTTTTTAAAGTTGTTTATTAATCTACATACTTAATTATATATTGGTGCCTAAACACAATTCAGTGCAAGAATTAATTAATTGTTCTTTGAACTCTTGAAAATATACTAATAAACGATGATTTCAACCATTTCAAGGGTACTCAGACCCCTTAATCGAAACTTCCAACTTTCATATGAACTTTCACGGCCATTCATTGCGGCGGACGTCCAATTCTTTGGTGTAGCATAAACTCCATAAACTGCTGTCCAGTTCCAAGCCTCTGTGTTCCAAGTCCAATCCAACAACCACTTGAAGAAAAAACTGCTCCACCACTAAAAAATGAGCCATTCCCCGAAGAACCGGTTTTGAATACTGCCGTTTTGCGGAGCGGTCAACAGTAAAAGATGAAGACCACTAAAAATGAGCCATTCCTCGAGAACCGGTTTTGACTACTGCCGTTTCGCTGCGCGGTCAACAAAAGATGACGTCATAGATTAATTGAAAATTTCTATTTTTCTGCTTAAATTTTAAACTGAGACGAAATTCCCTGACTTTTCCAGAATATTCCAAATATTGGCTATTTTCCCTGACTTTTCCCTGATTTTTGAGGGCATTTTCATTTTCCCTGACAATTCCCGGTTTTCCATATTTTCCCGGTGTGTGAGAACCCTGTTGTAATATACAAACTCTATGTGGAAATTCCTATGAACCTCCCCTGTATTTCATTTGGTAACTTACGTATTATCACGTTGACCAATTCCGGCAAAACCGAAACTACAACCAAAAGGCAACTTCAGTCCATGATGACCAAAGCAAAATAAGAGGACTTCCATCGCTAAGGTTTACACACTTTTCATTGGTGTCACTGTTATCCATTGTTGGTAATAAAAGTTGCAGTTTGGCGACATTTTCAGTTTCGTCGAAACTGGTCAACTAGATATTTTAATAGGTACTCTTTATTTTACTGAAGACGTAGTACTCTTTACTTTTCTGAATACCTCTTTTTTCACCCATATTCTCTTCTTCTGGGCTCTCTTCCCTTTCTTCTTCCTCCTCGATCTGACCCTGTAGTCTGGATCACTGTCGTCGTCATCGTGTTCAGCATACATGGTTGACTCGACTTTGACTTTTCTTCTGCTCCTTGTGCTGGCCGCTGTAGTAAATGGTACGTGGGAGAAAGTCGGCTTTGATTCCTGCTTGATACGGGTGACATTTTTGCTGTCCTCTTCTCCGTAACCTATTTATAAATATAAATTATTTTTATGGATTTTTTGTCTGTCTATCGGAATAATAGCTCCTGCCAGATGTAGTTGACAGAGGTCGTTAAAGTATCAAGACTTGACGATTTAGAATAGGAATGATCTATGCCAAATTTAGGCGTCCAAAGCCTATATAGTAGATATATTTCTCCAGATATCTCCTGTGGAAAATGAGGCAAGTCTTGTTTAAAAGGTAATATACAACGTTAGACAAGCTGGTGTAGGAGATCGAATATCTATTCATAAGTTTTATCACAGTCTCTGATATCAGAAATGGGAAAACCTGATAGATGGCAAGCTCAAGACTGTAAATAAGAAAGTAACTTTCAATGCACGTAGAATACTGAAATTTTAACCATGAAACAATAAATTTAAAACTACTATAATTATGCTTACCGTATTTCCCTAAAATTATAGAAAAATATAACAGCATAGAATTCTTTCTTGAAGAATTTTAAGTATCAAGCAAAAAGTTCTTACATGTCAAATGTTTTTGGTGAAAAATACAATGTTTAAATGATATTTAAGAAGCTTATGAATAACACTTAGCGTGTCTAACATTAGAACAACCCTAATGTAATGCAAAAGCCTCACCTGAATTGCACATTTAGTTCTCAAGATTATTTATAATAAGTTAATTGGACACTATTGCATACTGAAGGAAAATGCATCAAATTTTATTGTATATATAAATTTATATATTTTGCTAATACTAACTTGTAATACGATACTTTTTGTAACCGTTTGTGGTGCACTCGACTTCCTGAATGGTTTTGATATTCCGAAGTGCAGCTCGGAGTCTTTGTTTAGAATTAACCAACTCTTGGTCGGTAATGGGTATTGACCTGCCTTTAAAGCGATCCCACTTCTGAAAGATAGTAATTAACTAGAATGAAATAAAAAAAAAAGGAAAACAAGTATCATAAAAACATGAAGTAAAGCAACAAGTCATATAAAAAGAACTAAATTAACTAGTCGAATAAAATAAATTATCTTGTGGAAATTAAAATATATTATAATAACTAAAGTCAATGTATATGAAAGTGGACTTGGATTAACTAAACTCAATCAAGTAGAGTAATGCAAATTATCTATCCAAGAATCTATATAAAAGCCAAGTCCTCACTGGCTAATTAATTTTACTATAATTCCCCCAATTTCCACACAGCCGAAACTCTGGTTGGTTGGTTGTTTTCAGATTATCTGGCACCGCCAGCAACACGAGGGCTATAATGCGCTGAAACATTCGTCATTAGACATGCCAACATACATTTACAAACACCCATGCCTTACACGGGACTCGAACCCGCAACCTCGCGGTCTAGAAGCTAGCACGCTAACCACTATACCGTTTGATCGCCACCAAAACTCTGGAATTTCGTACAAATGTCAACAACCCAAATATCATTTTAAACATCTTGCATACACTCCCTATACGCAAACTAATATAAGGTTCGAGTGACAAGAATGCAACCTTTTTTAAGAGCTTGAAAAATGGGTTCAAGTAGTACGAGGTGCAGTGATTTTTCTAAAAAATTTAGATAGGAGTTTTAAGGATAATTCCTAAAATTTTAGGGATGTTTTTACTCTTTAAGCAGGCAAAGCTACATAACATCACCGTTTTCCAAGAATATTGACAAAAAAATAAAGATATTTCAGGTAGCTTTTTTTCATTTTGCTTCAAAGAGCTGTAAAAATCATACAAAGAAGTAAATATAATGGAAAATCCATTAAAGTTGGAATCTCAGAGATTCCAGGGCGCGCAATCGGTGAGTTTCCTAAAAAATTTAGATAGGAACTTTCAGATAATTCCAAAAATTTCAGGATATCTCCAAAACATTCAGAGATTTCTTTTCAAGTTGACATAGGTTCTTAACACACATTATTTTTCTAAAGCTTGTTTCAATACTGACCAAAAAAAAATATTACCCAATTCATCAACATTATAAAAGCTATTCTCTAATTTTAATTTTTGCATTTTTTTATAGAATATTTTGCATATTTTTTTTTGAAATTGAATTAATGAATTTTTTTTTAATTTTGCATATTTTATTTTTTTTAATTATTTTTTTTTACAGAAATTTTCAATTTAAATAATTCCTTATGTATTAAACTAAGACTAATTTTCAATTTTGCAATAGATTTTTTTTATTTTTCGTCTTAATTCCTTCTATTCTTTAATAAAAAATTTCTGTAGCTTTTTTAAAACAAAAAATTAGTACGAAATTAAAATTATTGTAATTGTAAGTGAGACCTAACGATATTCACTGCATTTAAATTATTAGTTTCATCTTAAATTAACTGCTAATTATGTTATTGAGTCTACAAAACACCAAGAACAATTATGTTAGCAACAACAAATGAGGCTTAAAACTTACTGAAATCTAAGTATTTATTTACTTTTGAGTTTGCAAATAGCCTTTTTGTTACATAAACTTAAAACAGGACTCTATCCAGATTTTTTTTTTGCATGGTCCTATTTTTGTGGGGAAAAAATTATTTTGCAAAAAGAAATTAATTTTGTGAATAATTTCCAATTTTATATATTTTTGTAAAACTTTCATGCATTAATAAAAACAATTTAAAATTTTTAATGATGAGTAGGTACAACAAATATTTACTATGATATCCTTCTACTCCTAGATGATTGAAATATTTCAATTATAGGTGCAAATTTTTTGACATGGAATTTTGTGGTGGGTTGTTTAGTTTTTATGTTGCAAAAGCAACAATAGGGCCATGCTGCATCACATGGAATTTTGTTAAGGGTTTGTTTGTTTGCATAGGGAAATTTTGGGAAGGGTCCTTAAATTGACCCAAATTTCCTTCTGCATAGAACCAGCAACAAAAATGAATCTTAGCAATAAATATAACGTTTTTTCTACATAGTGAAAGAATCAGAAATGAAAAGCAATATTTATTTTAGTCATAATTGATGGTGTTCCATCCCTCCCTACTCTACCCTAAAAAGATTGGTGGTGAATTGTGGTACATTGTCGGTGGGTAGCAGGATGACAAAGATTTTATTTTAATTAGGACTTGAACTTCACCTTCAATGTCACAAATTGGCAAGAAAGCGTCTATGAAGGAGTGCAAGACGAGATATTAATTTCAAATTTTTACAATACATTTGTGTTGCAAAATGAACTCATGTTTCTGGCCAACACATACCCGTTATCCTATTAACAAAAACTTTTAATACATTAAAAATCACCCATTAAGGATATTCGATGCAAGCACAGAAGAAACAGTTATATCTTTTAACAAAATCTTAAATAACTTACCACAAAAAAATATTTTTGGGGATCCATGCTAAATGAGTGGACTTTCCTAGAAGAAAAAAAAGAAAAATCATGAGGTACTGATCTATTTATACTGAAACATACATGTATTGTACAGGATAATATACAACGCTGAAAAATATATAAAATTTTTAAAATCTAAAAATTTCAATATTGAAAAAATGAGTTTACAGCAAGTGCTAAAAATGTGTACCGACCAGGAAGTCTAGGTGAGTGGGAAAGGGGTGCACTTATGCGTTTTTACGCACGCATTCATTTAAAACCCTCGGTTAAGATACGATTATTCTTTACCAAATGTGATTAAGCTTTTATTTACAAAATAACATTGGATTTTTTAAAGAAGTAATTGAGATTGTCTGTAAGAGACTGTAGTACCAGAAAAGAATCACAGTAGTACAAGAAATGCCGAGAATATGCTGAGATACGAAAAAAATTAACACATAAAACAAAGTTTTATGTATAAATCATTTATATACATTGCCAACTTTTAAGTGCAAGTGCAACTTATTTAAGAAATTTTGAGCTCATAACAACTTTTCAAAATGTTTGACCACTACAAAGAAAACCATCCATTCATATGCAGTGGACTCTTTTTTGCCTCCCAAAACTTAATGGAATGCATTGTTATCGGCAGCAAGTCTATTTGCCAAGTTTCTGTTTGATTGGATAAAGACAAGCGAGTAAATTATACTAGAAGACAACCTGATTTGAGCTCACTCAATGCTTTACAGCCATAGAGGAACCAGTTCCTACAGCATAATGAGTGAGCTCACTTCATCCTGTCCTATAGTATAGCTGGTTGGTTGTTTTCAGATTATCTGGCGCAGTCAGCAACACAAGGGCTATAATGCGCCGAAACATTCGTCATTTGACAAGCCAACATACATTTACAAATACCCATGCCTTACACGGGACTCGAACCCGCAACCTCGCGGTCTAGAAGCTAGCACGCTAACCACCATACCGTTTGATCGGCCCTATAGTATAGCCCTCTGGAACAGTAATAAGCATGCGTGCAAAAGTGTATTTTTAACGTTAGTCCCCAAAACTTGACAGGCTCATTCTCGACTGCAATGCATTCTATCTGGCAAGTTTCAGCTTGACTGGATGAAGACAAGTTTATTAATACGCCCACAGATTTGATCCACACAAACACACACCTAGCAAAATTGAAGTTAATATAAAGGATTTTAAAATGTATAAAATAACTTATACTTCTAGTTTACAATTAAAAAAAATACTTATCTGACAACATGTTTCACTTTATATTTTCTACATTTGTTGAAATTTTGTACAGCAAACAAGACAGTTCAATACAGGGCAGATTTTGTTTTAACTTATAAGCTTTTGTTTCAGAAATTAGGATAGTGACTTTTTCGACTCCCAAAATTTTGTTGAAAAAATTCCAATCAAACAACGCAGCATGTAATAAAGTCATCATCTCATCATTTGATAACCAACATAATAAAATGATTGGGAGGTAAGTCATGGACCTTGGTTGGGGGGGGGGGGTATCGCACCCCTGCTTTAGCCACTTCAAAGTGAAATTTAAAATGTTAAACAGTCACTACTTTCAAACAAAAAACCATTAGCCTATATTTCAATTTCATTATCAACTACAATTTTCAGAAGTTAGCCACTAAATAAGATCCAAAATAAACCAATTGAAGATAATTTTCCCGAGAATGCAAAACAAAAACAAATTATTGAGTATAGAACCAAAACTGTAATTATACAGAAAATTTATAAAACAGCACATGCTTGTGAAAGGATATTGATCCCCTTATCTTAAATTTCACATAAGAACAAAATGCAGAACAAAATAGGTCTATTTTTTTTACAGGATTCAATGTTTTATCATACACCAGATTGCCCATTAAAATGAAAGGTTTTTTTTTTTTCTCTCCTTTGTTTGAGAACTCCTTCCACCACGTGGTTTGATTTTCGTTACACATAACAAACTTAAACATACCGTCTAGCTTTATTTTGTCTATGTTTAGATCTAAAATCGAACATATCATGAGAAAAAAAAAACTTACACTTCATGCCGTTTAATGCTGTAGAAAAAGGTAGTCATGAAAGATAATATCAATGGTTTAATTATTGCTTCAATGCTCTAAATCTCACAAGTCATAATGGCCGCTCAATAAGTATTGCCAGTTTTCAAACTGAAATTTACAATTTATTCCGTCGAATTCATAGAGCAAAGAATAGGAGCAGAGGCGGCGTTTCCCATTGACCTTCATTGGAGAAAAACATTACATGTTTTGAGGCATCATGGGTAACATAATTCCAAAAGAAACAGCAAACGCCTTGCGTACTGTGTAAAATTTCGCATTTTAAAAATAGCGTTTTATCCACTAATATATGAATAAATCTTATGAAAAAATTCACATATTTTCCTTAGAATGTATACATTATGCTGCATTAAGAAGAAAAGAAGAAAGTTTCGGATAATTTTATTAAATTTGACTTCAAGAAGTTCACCTATTTTTGTCCGTCGACGGTAAAGTGTGGGGGTTCTTCCAACACATTCTTCCCGCATCCGTGACGGATCGTGGCCGCATCATTCGCCATACAATTACCGGTGAAATTATAAATTTGAATAAAGGAAAAAGTTTCGGCTCAACAGGTTTATTTCTAACTATTCATTAAAATAACAAAGAATAGTAATTTTATGTTTTTGAATAATATTTAAGAAATTCAAAAAGTAATAGCATTACAAAATATTCTTTATTAAAATTCTTTAAAACACAACAACAATGGCAACAAAACACATAAAATATCATCTCGATCTGTCTTCATGATGCAAACAAACGTATCATATTTTTATTTGTTTTTTAGATATTTTAAAAAGGTATTTAGTTTAGTTATGAAAGAACAAATAACCCATTAGCATGAATGTACACTTTTATTAAAAAGAACTTTTAACATCTTTAAAATGTTATTTTACAGGCGAACATATTCTTCCTAAGTTCACCTTTCAATAATTACAAATAAAAAAACTATTACTAGATAACGAAAAATGGAAAAATATTTAATAATGAAAATCTCATTATTTAAGTATCATAATGCTTATTCAAATAATTGGTTTAACATTTTTTTTAAATACTGATTTAACATTTTTTTTTTAAATCTTCCTTCCAAGATCAAGTTTTTGTGTTGAAGCTTAAACACAGTAGAATATCATGGCTTTGAAAAAGTGTAAAGAAAAATGTCATCTCTTATTTTGCATACGACTAAAATTAATGATAATTGATAAAAATTGATAATAGCAATTTCATAAAACGGAAATCCCATTTAACAATTAACAAATGTTCAAGAAATTAAATTTTTTCATTATCTTTCCAAAAATTTAACATATTTTGTTAATGCATAATATTTAGCACATAATTTTAATGTATGTTATAATAACTATATATTGTAGGAATTGGACAGATGTATAACATAATTACACATTCACAATTACATAGCTGAAATTTTTTGTATTGTTAGGTAAACATGTAAATATAACTTTCGGTTTCACTTTTTCATCTTATGGGAAACTAATTCTTTTACACAACAAGTTCTTTATGAACTGTGATTTTTATTTATTGAATGCACTGCATCATATATCATTGACTGGTTTCTTAACATTGAAACCAAAGTAGAGAATCAACAATGTTTTTTCCATTTCCGGAGAGAAGAGCACACGTGCTTTCATTCAAAACTTGATCACCTAACGTGACTCATCCTTCCTCTCCAGAAAATACTGACTTCACGAAAACAATTCTTAAAAATTCAGATACCTCAATTGCCTCTTCTAAAGTGGTAGTTATTAATTAATTATTAAATGGCAGTCTGTAGGCTAATTGAAATTTAATCGAAAATTCCGCGATACACACAATAATGAAGGAAAACGAAACGAGTACCCACACGAACTTTCATTTTGAAGTCATTCAAACACAAATAAATAGTTTTAGAAACTAAAATCAATGCAAACTATAATTAGAGAGTGTTAGAAAAGAACTTACCTGTAAAATGATATATTTGGAGCTGTACATACTATTTTTGACGGGTGATTTGTGCATCTAAATGCGAAGCAAGCAGCCATTGTCTATACAAAATGCGTTTATGTTTTGGAGATCTGTGCCCAACAATTCCTCGCGCGTCTCGGTCAAGGATTTGGAGGTTTACGATCAGTCTGCTTTATCTTTGGTCTATGGTCGAGTTGAAGTTGGGATGAGTTGAGATATTTGCTCGCCTGAGGGCTGCTTTATCTTCGTAGCTCAGCGTTGAGGAAGTGATGATTTTTGTGAGGCTCAGACTCTAGATATCTTTACTGATCCTGATGAGATATCTGAAAACGGTATAAAGTTTCTTAGGAGATTCGTCGGGAAAATAAAAAATCCAAGAATATGACAGCGAAATAACCCCGTGTTCCTCCTGGAGTTGGTTTCTTTCGGGATCAAATATTTTGCAGGATAGAATAATATGATCGCACGTTTCATCCTCGTTGCATACTGAACAAAGAGGAGATTGAGAGAGGACGAACTGGTATAGTTTGGCTTTAGTAGGAAAGAACTTGGTTTTGAAGCGGTTGAATATAATGTCGAGACCTCTACTCGGAAGATGGAACTTATGTTTAGATATGATGTAAGAAAGGTGACTGAATGGAGCTGACTATTTACTATTTGACCAATGCGAAAGTTTTTCGGAGTGGTGATTTTTCTGAAGTTGGGAAAAAACATCTTCTGGGGAGATCCAGTCATAGATGCAGGTTATTTCCTGCATTTTTGGCTTCTCTACCCACTGCTTCATTTTCAGGAATACCTGAATGGCCCGGAACCAAAATGAAAGTTATGGAACGGGTAAAAGCTGTCGTTGCTTTAATCTCTATTGTTCGACGAAATTAATCACCTTGGAGGATTTGTGGCTTCGATAGTGGAGGGCTTTGAAAACAGAAAAGGCTGTAATATAAAATTATGAAATTAGGAGGATCTAAGGAATTTTTCAATGGCAAGCGCTATTGCAAGAGCTTCTCCTGTGAAAACGCTATTAATTACATGGATCTGGCCTGAGAGGGATTGGATGGGTTTGAAATTCACAGCTGCAATGTTGATCTTGTTCAGAGTTTTAGATGCATCAGTAGCAATAATGAGTCGATCGGCTGGAAGGTTCTTTTTGAACTCATGATTGGTTGTTTTCAGATTATCTGGCGTCCTCAGCAACACGAGGGCTATAATGCGCCGAAACATTCGTCATTAAACAAGCCAACATACATTTACAAACGCCCATGCCTTACGCGGGACTCAAACCCGCAACCTCACGTTCTAGAAGCTAGCGCGCTAACCACTATACCGTTTGATCGGCTTTGAGTTCATTAAACAACGATTGGATGATGTGATTCGGTAGATCTTTCGTTCGGAAAGGTAGGTCGTTAAATAAGATGTTGACATCGCTGTTAAAATCAACCGGGGCAATAAACTTAACCAAGTTGCAAGTTTCGATACCTAAAGACTGGTAGATTTCGAAAATGATATCCAAGAAGGATTTGGTTTTTAAGTCTTGGAGTGAGATAAGCAGATTCAAAGATGTTTGCGAGACCGATTGTAATATTGGAGGAGAACTGTTTGATGAAAAACTTTTCAGATAGAAATTTATGTCGGAGGAGCAACGGGGTTTTTCCAGCCGATACGAGTAGGATAGAAATGAGAGTCCAACGGGCTAGTCCTGTGGCGAAACGTAGAGCGTTCTTCTAATTGTTGGAGGGAAGTTTTGCAAGATGTAGAGAAGATATCGGGCAACCAAAGTCAAGTCTGCTTCTGATAATAGAGTTCGCAGGGGCGTACAGGGACATAAAATCGGCCCGGTGATTTTAGATTTATGCCGGCCCTAATTTTCAATATAACTAATAATCAAATTTTAATAATTATTGTTAATAATAAAATATTGCCAATAATTATGTTATTAATTTTAATAATGAATTCATTTTATTCATTAATTATAATAAGGGAATTGTTCTAATAATTGGTTTATTTATTTCAAATGTTCTCTGTCCCTATTATTTATAGTTCCCTTAAGTTAACTTGATTTCCATAATTCATTGATAGTTTGTTGCAAAAAAAAAAATCTAAATTGCAAAATAAAGAATGTTCTGGTATACAACTAGTATGTTTATTAGAAAAATTAAATCTATAATGGTAATATATCATACATGGCGTTATAGTCTGTGACTTCCAATATGCGTAGACTTTAGGTTGTATAAACGGGGAAAAGTCTTTTGTTTCTAGAAAGGGGGAAGGGGGGGGAGGGTAGAGAGAGAGAGAGGCTCTAATAATAAGGTTTTACATAACAATTAACCTTTTAGAGAGCGAATCGAAGAGAACACAGATGAAACAGTCATTGATGAGTGATGCTCAAGAGAAGAGAACTTTATGTTAAAAACATTCGTTTTTTCACCTTTTTACACCTTTATCGCATTTCTGAGAGGGAATTTCGGTAGTGGAAATGTTTAGAACACCTTAGAAGGCATTATCACAGTGATTTTGACCAAAATCATTTGAGACAGGAGGTATTTTTTGGCAACGGCTAAGAGACATACATTTTTCAATAGCAGCTACGTTATGCACATGCGCTATTTTGACCGAAATTGTTCAAAGTTGTTCACAAAATTTGAACATCGTAGAGGTCAATCCGTTAGGGTGTTATATGGTTGGTTGGTTATTTTCAGATTATCTGGCGCAGTCAGCAACACGAGGGCTATAATGCGCCGAAACATTCGTCATTAGACAAGCCAACATACATTTATAAACACCCATGTCTTACACGGCACTCGAACCCGTAACCTAGTGGTCTAGAAGCTAGCATGCTAACCACTATACCGTTTGATCGGCAGGGTGTTATATGCTAACCACACAGAGACATTTTTTCTAGAACACTTTTTGCTTTCAACTTCCCATATGTATGCATAGGGTAATGAAAGTATAGTATTCGGTAAAAAAATCGGTGTATGTGAATGTGTGTACGTTGTCAGCATAACTCCCGACCAAATTAACCTACGATGTTCAAATTTGATGAGCAGGTTGGTGATGGCCCAAGGACCTACCATTAAGGTTTTCGTCAAAATTGCTCATGCGCATACCCTAGTAGAAATCACTGCATGGCGTTTCGTCGGCCAATGATCGGCATTCATCAAAGTCATCGGCGATTCCCCAGACTGATTTATAAACACACCAGTAATTCCTCGTCTGCCGATGACCCTAAACTCATCGGGAAAAGATATCTTCACAACATCGGTAGCCGGTGAAATTTCTGATCAACGTTTTTTTGATCGGCCAAAGATATCGGAATGACATCGACAACCGATAAAAAACTTATGTTTCTTTTTCTTGCAATTCCACTGAATTAGAGGCAATCCTTGAATGTATTTCAAATTTAAATCAAGTATACAATTTGCTAAACATTTCACTTTGGCAATAAGTGAAAAATATTTTAAAAATAAGTGTACGAAAAATTTTAAATGTAAAAATATATTTTGAAAAAATGCAAACCACATTAATTATATATTGCTTATCTAATACGTCAATAAAATCCATAAATAAAAGTTTTTATATAGTAAAAAAATATAGGAACAATTTTCTAAAATTAAAAATAAATTCTCCATTTCAATTTCAATATAAAATAAAAATATAGTCCTTGTTTTTAAATAGTTTTCATTATAATTTGCTGAACTCATTTTGGTCCGTTTTTTAAACATCTTTTAAGTAAAATAAAAATATGTTTATATGTTTAAAAAATTTAAAAATTAAATATATTTTTTTAAATGTCAAAATTATTAAGTAAACTCTTAAATTGCATTTCTAAAAATATCATAAAATGTACTGGTCAGTTAGTTAAAATTTTACAAAATAGATGGCGACACTATTTATTTGACACTATTATTTTTTTTTGCTATAATAAATAAATTAATATCATTTTCCCAAATTTATGGAAGATTTGCTATTTTCCGAAAATACCCCATATATAAAAAAAATGTCGGTCAATTTCCTTGCAAAGTCTGTATGATAGTAGAGTTTTGTACTACAATACAATTGCTATACCAAGAATTACAAATAAGTACAGTTCAGTGGCCATGTCAACGCACTCCGGAGATAACCGTCCTCGGTTCGATCCCAGAGTAAGAAATTTAGACAATTCTGGTGTGAGTAATTTGGTAGTGTTATTATAACTTCGATTTGTACTCTTAAAATGTCACTGGAAATACTACCATATAAGAATTACGCGCTCTGGGTAAATATTTTAGTTTTGCATTATTTTAACTTGTCGTTTTTAATATTCGATACTTACATCTTTATAATTATTTAAAGTTTATTAATTGATATTTTCGACAAAATAACGACCATTGTTTCGATATTTCTTGAGAGCAAAATTTTTCTCGGATAGTGCTCGTATTTCCCCCTTTTCACTCGGCCTTCGAACTAATTCTTGTCAGCTTCTGCTCGAATTCGATCAGTTTCCGGACATCGGCCAATGGCCGGCCACGGGGACAAAATGGATTAGTTGCCAAGGGAAAGATAAGTTTAGGGTGAGTTTCCGGTGAATCGCCAATCATCGGCGATTCACCTGGGGATGGAATTCCGATCATCGGCCGAGGTAAAATTGCTACTAGGGTAAGGTAGCTGCCATTGAAAAAAATCATGTTTTTCGATGATTGCTAAAAAAAGGCTCTAACGATTTTGCTCAAAATCGCTGTGGTAATGCCTCTTAGGGTATTCTAAATATCCCCACTTCCAAAATTCCCTTAAAAATGCTTTAATGGCTTAAAAAGTTGAAAAAGGAATGCCTTTAACCCAGAGTTCTCTTTCTTTTAACAAACCTCATCAACGATCGTTTTTTCCTCTCTTCAGTTTCAATTATAAGAAAAGAAAATATAAAAACTATCGAAAAGTACATCGTCAAAATCATAATTTTGGCATTTTTTTTTTTTTTTTTTTTTTAAGACCTTTAAAAAAATTATGGCAAAAAATATTGCCAAACTGGTTATTTTTGCTAAATGAATGATGAAAATATAAAAACGGTAAATGATACAAATCCTCGTCAGTATTTTAGTATAATTGAAAGTTGTGCGATGTTCTACACTTCTAGTTTAACTCAGGAAGTTCCAAAAACGTAAAGAAATGAAAAAAAGAAAAAGGGGGGGAAAAATAGAAATTTTTCTTTGAATCGAATATTTTCATTACCCTATATTAACTTATGGGTACTTGAAAGTAAAAAATAAATATATATATATACATAAAAAAAAATTTCGGCCCGGCCCATTTTTTAAAGACACTGACCGGCCCGGTGATTGCACCGGACAACCCTATGGCCAGTACGCCCCTGAGAGTTCGTGATTGCGAGAAGATGGATTGATCTGGATCCCTAAGAGTTTGCGGCTATTGATTTAAGCACTTTTAAAGATTTCCTTCTTAAGTAATTAAAATGATAGGCAAAAGTTAAGTTTTTTGAGAAATGGAGACCTAGAATTTTAATATGATTAACCCAAGGGTTGTCTGTGCCATTGATCTGGAGGTGACATGTAGGTTGTTGGTTTTTGTTGGAGAAGCTGATTGACTTGCATTTCTTAGCTTTAATTGAGAGTTTCCATGTATGGTACACCATTTGATGATATGATGCAAGGCGATTTGGGTTTTCGTGATTAGACGGTTTAAATCAGTATCTTGGCCAAAGATGAAAATATCATCCGCGTACACGAAACAGTCGATGTTACTTGGAATAATATCGAAAATGTCCCTCATATATATTGTGAACAAGTGAGCACTCAAGACGCTTCCTTGAGGAATGCCACGAAAGGAGTTGTGGGGGAGGATACGGAGGACCTCCAAGCTACAAAGTATTTTCTATTATTGGAAAAGTAATCGATCCACTTCACGGTTTTGCCTTTGATTACCAGCTGAACCACTTTAAACATTAAGCCATCTCTCCAGACTTTGTCATAGGCTGAAGTAATATCGAGTTTGAAAAAAAAAGAAAATTTTCTTATTTTTAGCTTGATTAATATTATGATGAATTAAAGACAGGATATAGGAGCAATCTTTATGCGGTAGAAACCCACCGTGATGATGATGAAATTTGTTTTGATAGGAGAGATTGATAATCCGTTTAAGGATCATTTTTTTCAAACGTCTTGCAAAGAACTGAGGTGAGGGCGATAGGTCTGTATGAAGAAACTTCTTGATCATTTTCCCCTGGTTTAAGAATCGGGAGTAAAGTTACGATTGTAGTACGCTTCATGATCGTCAGAAAGGTCTAAGGGGACAAATTCCTGAAAAGGATAAGTTTCGTATTGGCAAGCAAGAAGGTTAGCTTGTAATCCTGGATCGGAAATGGGGGAATTATTGGACAGAAAGATGTTCCGACTAAGGGCGGATTCATTTGATCTGTTGCCAATGGCTTTGATAATTCTATAAATGTTTTTGTAATTTCCGCAATCAGCACAAATATCATTCCAATAGCATTTCTTCCTAGTTTTGAGGACGTTTCTGAGTTGTGATGAAAATTTCTTGTATTGAATCTATTAGGTTTGGGAAGCATTTCGTCTGGCGAGGAGTAAAAATATTCTCTTTTGTCTTAGCAGATAGTGGCATTTGGTGTTCCACAAGGGACTAAAATTTCGCGAATTAACAATAGAAGACTTGATATTATTCTCAATTAGTGATGTACAAAAACCTTCAATTTCGTTGTAGTCATTGAACTATCCATGTCTTCTCGTTTTCTTTAAGAAAAAGAGCGACGTTTTGCCAATTAATTCTTTGACGATGAGTAATAGAGGCAGAGGAAGACGAACTAATGTTGATTTCAACCGGAAATGGTCGCTATCGTAGGAATCTGGGTGGACCAAGAAATTGGTGAAGGGGAAGATATCGGCTGAAGCTATCGAAAGGTCTAAAAGCGCTGAATTGGAGGGGCCAAACGGGTTGCATATTACCATTCCCTACTCGCTGTTGGGTCACAGAGGGGAAAGGAGCACTTTCATTGGTTATTTTGCAGGTGTCGGCAATGACGTCACCTGCGAGGTGGAGGGATTTAAGTCGGTTGCATATCCGTCGATTGCGAAACTTTTTTTGGATTTCTTTACCATTCGGAAACTTCGCAAGATATTTCAAAATTGGGATTTACTATTTTTTTAATTAAAAACATTGAATACAAGTAGTTAGAAAGTGGGGCTCCTGAGCCATGGCGCAATGCGCAAGGGACGGGGGACGATGACGTCACCGGAAGGGGGCGTGACCGGATATGACTACACCGGAAATCTCGTGACCGGAAGTGGAGTTGAGTTGTTCACCTCCTGCTGCTGTTTTAGTTTCGGTTTCATTATAAGCTGTTTGTGTATGACGTCACAGTGGGAATGACGTCATAATGTGTTTTATATCAAAGTTTTGAGTGGTGGCAACACTTTTTAGTTTCGGTTTATCTAACAGACGGAGTTGAGTTGTTCTAGGACTGCTTGTAAATGAATAAGTTAGAGTGATAGGTTTTTATTGCGTGACGTCACAGTAGGTATGACGTCATAATGTGTTTTATATCAAAGTTTAGAGCGATGGCAACACTTTTTAGTTTCGATTTACCTTTAAGATAGAGTTGAGTTGTTCTAGGACTGCTTGTAAATGAATAAGTTAGAGTGATAGGTTTTTATTGCGTGACGTCACAGTAGGTATGACGTCATAATGTGTTTTATATTAAAGTTTAGAGCGATGGCAACACTTTTTAGTTTCGATTTACCTTTAAGATGGAGTTGAGTTGTTCTAGGACTGCTTGTAAATGAATAAGCTAGAGTGATAGGTTTTTATTGCGTGACGTCACAGTAGGTATGACGTCATAATGTGTTTTATATCAAAGTTTAGAGCGATGGCAACACTTTTTAGTTTCAATTTACCTTTAAGATGGAGCTGAATTGTTCTAGGGCTGCTTCTAAACGAATAAGGTAGAGTGATAGGTATTTTTACTAATGACGTCATTCTATGTTAAGATTTACGTTTTAAGTGGTGATAACATTGGATATATACCAAATTTAGTTTTCAGGTGTTGGCAACGAGTTCTGATCGGTCAGCTAAATGCTCGCTGGTGATTGATAAGTTTTAAACATGTGACCAAAAGTTAACTCCTGATTGACTGTTTGGTTTTCTAGCGAGTTACTTACATATCCTTTAGCCAAGTTAAAATACCTGCAACAAAGTTACACAAAAAAAAAATGTTAAATTTGAAAAGTTAATAAAAGGAAGGCCATTTGCTAAGGGTCTAAAGAACCCTAACCCCGAGCTACACGTGACATTTCAATATTTTACCAAACAATTGTTAAAATATCGACTATCGGACGTTGCCTTCATGGTAACTCATCTACCCACCCCCCTTCCCTAACTAATTTTGAATAAGTTAAGACTTTAGAATTACAATTAATAAATTTTGAAAAATTATTTATTAAAGGTGAGGACCCACCTCCAGCCCGATACCTCTTTTAGGAAGAATTGGTACCGCCTCACTCCACCCTAACAACAAAAAAAAAATCTGTGAAAAAAAACACGAAGTATTAAACACGTCTTTCACACTCAGGTATCTAAGTAGAAATGGCGAGACGGCAACCGGTAGCGTCTATATATGAGGGGTGATCACGTGACTTCACCGACCAATCAGGTTTCACGGTAGAGGGTGCTACTGACTATCGACCCGTCAGAAGGGAGGGGAGCGAGACTAGGGATGTTTCAACACGCTTCAACGCGTTTGCGAGTTGAGTTGTTGTGTAACGATCTTGCTTGAAACAGTTAAAGTGATAGATAATTTGTTCGTGACGTCATAGTGTAGCGAATGGGTTTTTAGCGTAGACAGTTGTTGCAATTGGAGTAATTATGAAATTTATTAAATATAAAGATAATATTTAGTAATAATTATCAGATTTTATTATTATTATTATAAAAAATAAACTTATAAAAAAAAGTGAACGTGAAAATTTACTTTACGAATAAAAATCATGTCTTTAAAATGTGTACGAATATCACTAAATAAGAGAAAAAAGTAACATACTTAAACTCTTTAAAATAAATAACTTTAACATTAACGTAAAAAATTTACTTTTCACATAAAAATCACTTTAAAATGAGTAAAAATATCGCTAAATAAGAGAAAAAAAAGTAACTTACTTAAAATTTCCAAGATAAATATTTAACCTTTACTCGAAAATTCCCTTCATATATAAAAATCACGACTTTAAAATATGACATGCAAGAGAAAAGTAACGTACTTAAACTTTCTACGACAAATAACTTTAACATTAACGTAACATTTTACTTTACACATAAAAATCCCGACTTTAAAATATGTAGAAATATCGCTAAATAAAAGAAGAAAAAAAAAAAGTAACATACTTAAACTTTGTACGACAAATAACTTTGACATTAACGTAAAAAATTTTCTTCACATATAAAAATCACGACTTTAAAATGTAACGTGTAAGAAGAATTAGCATACTTAAAATTTCTACGACAAATAAATTTAACCTTTATGTGAAAATTTAATATATACATAAAAATCATGTCTTTAAAATATGTAAAAATATTGCTAAATAAAAGAAAAAAAACTAACATACTTAAACTTTGCACGACAAATAACTTTAGCATTAACGTAAAAATTTACTTCACATATAAAAATCACGACATTAAAATGTGACATGTAAGAAGAATTAGCATACTTAAAATTTCTACGATAAATAATTTTAACATTTGAGTGAAAATTTACTACATATATAAAAATCATGTATTTAAAATATCGCTGAATAAAAGAAAAAAGTAACATACTTAAACTTTCTACCACAAATAACTTTAACATTAACGCAAAAATTTACTTTACACATAAAAATCACGACTTTAAATTTGACATGCAGGAGGAAAGTATAACATACCTATAATTTCTACGACAAAGAATTCAAACATTGCCATTCATGTCTTTAAAATGTATAATGACAACTCTAACTTTTAGAAAAAAGAAACACTAAAAATTTACAAGGCAAAGAATTTAAAATTGAACGTGAAAATTAACTTCACATGTACAATCATACTCTTATATCAACGATAAATAAGATAAAAAAGAAGCTCTAAAAATTTATAAGGCAAATAATTTAAATAATACGCGAAAATTTACCACACATATAAAAATTATGTCTTTCAAATGTGTAAGAATAACGCTAAATTAGAGAAAAAGAAATACTAAAAATTTATAAGGTAAGGAATTGAAACAATATGCGAAAATTTATTTCACGCATAAAATTTTTATCTTTAAAATGTGTAAGAATAATGCTAAATTAGAGAAGAAAAAAAAAATAACATACTTAAACTTTCTTCGACAACAATTTAAACAATACGTGACATTTTCATACACAATTATTTTCTTAGGTTAATGTTAAATAATGGGAAATTTAACAGAATAAAAATTTCAAAGATAAAGAATTTTAACCTTTACACGAAAATTTACCTCACAAAAATATCATATCCTTAAACTTTAACGTGACAATTTACTCTTCATATACAATTAAACTCTTAGGTTAATGTTAAATAAGAAAAAAAAATAATATACTTAAAATTTCTAAGATAAACATAACGTAAAAATTTCGTATCATGTGTTTAAAATGTAACATATAAGAGAAAAAAAACTAACATACTTGAACTTTCTATAGCAAAGAATTTAAGCATTAGCGTAAAAATTCACTTTACATATAAAATTCACATCTTTAAATGGGAAGATAAGCAGGTGACGGTAATTAGCCAATCAGGGTAGCGGTAGGTGATACGCCATTCGCCGGCATTTTTAGATCGGAGGATGAGTCACGCTAAAACTTGTTGGAACAGGTCGGGAGATTTGTACAGCAAGAACAACAGCATCGACGCGCAAGCAGCGGGTGATGCTGTGATGTGTCAGCAGGTCTTTGAGATTATCGTTTTCCTACTTTGTCGTTTTCATAATGAAATGTTTGTGAAAACTTGGAATGAATAAAGTGGATTTCAAAGACATATTAGTAAGTGAAGGTAGAATTCGCATGGACTTTCTTCCAAAAAGTATGATTCACTTGGAGAATTTAAGATCATTTCTACTTGAAAACTTTTCTATTATTTAAAACATTGAATATTGTTCAAACTCAGTGGGATTATATGCTACAATACGGGTAAAACTTAACAAAATTGTTACATAGAAGAAAAATAGTAAGAGATTTAAAATAAATATTAGTTATAGATACTCCAAAGAAAAAATTTCACCTCTACTTTTCAATCGGAAAATCAATACAAGTTGGAAATTTATGTTACTTCAAGAAAGACTTAGACAATTTACTTTGTAATAATATACGTTAAGGTGTCGTATTAACTCGTGCAATACATGCTGACTAAGGTTTATTTTACTTGAAAGGTGAATTGGGGGAAAATATTAAATAAATTGTAGATATTAAATACATTGTAGATATGCATTCAAGTTTTGAAAATCACCTGCAAGACTTTTAAAACATCTTAAGATAAATTGAAAGAAACTTTTTATACTCTGAAAGGAAATCACAAGTAATTTAGTTAACTTTTTTCATGGTAACACTCATATTCAACGACATGTTTTTAAAATTTAACCTTCTTTACATGATAATAGTTATAAATTTTTTCAATCTCAGATGCGATATACTATTATTTCTAACATATATGTTACGAATTGTGTAAAGTTTTTAAAAGAGTATATGCAAATCACCAATCAGAAACATAAAAATCTAACATCAATCAAACACACTAAAATAATAAGATATTTTCCTTAGTGGAAATAGTTAACTACTCATGTGATGGAATGTACTTAGAAAATTTAAATACTGAAAAAAGTTTGCTAGGCAAACTTAAAGAATATATTTTTTTTTTCTTGTGAAAAACTAGCATAAATTTGAAAAATATAGAGTTTGTTACTACGTAAAATTGAACATCATCTGGACAAACTAAATTATACATGAATTTTTTTTTATTTGAGAGGTGCTGACAATATATCATTAATACAGAGATTTTTAACTTCCACCCATAATTTCTAAATAACTTATACATAAATTTCAGAAAACTGAAACGGAATGTGTTTTACAAGACGCTTATTTTGTAAGATGAATATTCAATATTAATATAACTGAGCAAAGTTCATTACGGAAAAAACTTGTAAAAGATACTTATATTTTGAAAATAGTTTGAAATATCCTTTTAAATTTATGAATGCTCGCTTTCGAAAGACACAAATAAAACTGATATTACACATGATAATTAACACATGCATAACATTAATCAAACAAAGTGGAATTTTTATTGCTTGTGACCGATAACTTTTCAGTGAAGCAGAACTTACATAGGAAATTTGTGAAAACTTTTTCAACTTTTAAACCAAGTATTATGTAAAATTATAAATTACGATAGGAAATAGCACACTTCAGAATCGGAACAAGTCTTCTAGTTAAGCTAAATTTATTTCTCAAGGAATTGAAAGCATACCAGACAAGTCCTTATCATTTCGCATCTTTTCTCATGTTGCAAGAAGACATACTTTGTAAAAGATCGTCGTTGCACTTAACAAAAATCAGTAAAAATAAATGTATTTTCTATGGCAAAGATAAAACTTCACAACTTAATTACTGAAATTTAGCTAAGTTGCATATGGTTTATTCACATAACTCGCATATGCTTCGAATGTTGAAATATATTTGTCAGTTGAAATCAAACTAATCGAAAATAAATGCTACCTACATTTTCAAGTCGGAAATTACTATTAAATAAACTTTACATGTAAAACATTGTCATGTTAAAAAGAAAAATCTACAAAAATGTAAATGATAATTTTACTGTTGGTACATAAATGATGAATAATTTATGATTTTATTCTAGGCAAACGTTTTATTGTCTAACAGAGAACTAAAACTTTAGCAGAAAAATGAAAAAAATACAATTTTTATATCCTATCATACTTGTCGAAAATTGAATTTATTAGCTGTTGTAATAGATTTTTATTGTCCAAATTTCTATAGTTTTTCTTCCCGGTGCAATAAAATTAAGTTCATGTTTAATAAGTAGGTTTTTTTGATGAATCTTATAAATTTAATGAAATTATTATGACCTAAGAGATTGAGTGAACTGAATAAATCAATGATGTAAATTTAAACAGTGACTTGAACTGATACATACTATAACTGTAAAGAAGTATGACAAAGTGATAGATGAAGTAAAAATAGAAGTTGAATGAAATGTGTTGAAAAAAGTTGAAGACGACAAGAAATTGGTAATTGAGAATTATCATTGACTTATATTAACTTCGTTTTTCTTGCTTATGACAAGAAAATACACTCTTTCTTATTAAGAACCAACTTGATATCTTATCATAGAATGACAAGGATGAAATATCTATACATTAAAAAAAAAAAAAAATACCAAACTTAGACATAGCAAATTTCTTGAAATTCATGTATAATGCGAGAAGTTTTGCTGGAAATATAGAAGATACAACATTGAAAGATGTGAATGTTTCGAAGTACTTTATCAGAAATAAAAAAAAAAAATGCGCTGAGATTCGCTATAAAAAATTTTAGGAGAAAGTTTAAACAAAATTTAAAATCAAACATGCTTTTAAATGGGAACACAAATATTAAAACTATAGCACATTAAACAATTTATATTACGTCATCTCAGTTGTATCAAACTGAATAACATGAAAAACAACCACAAACTGAATAAACATTAAAATTATCAATATATGTGGAAAAGTTTCCTTTTTTCACATATAAAAAAAATAACACATTGACGTACGTTAAGATCACGAAACATGCATAATCATATACCGATAAGAGCAACCAATGTTGCGGGGAGATATTCACATGATGGTCAATATCCCATGAATAAATTGATTGATTGAATTTATAATGCTAATTCCAATAGTATTCCACGTAACTTCAACTTCATAGGTTACACTATAGATATATTTATTTTTCAAATATATTGACTTTCGAAAAATCATCCTTCAATACAAGAATGATCACAGTAAGAATAAAAGAAAAGATACTAAGCATTGATTTAAAGTGTATTTATTTCAACTTAGCAACAAATCATATGCTTGAAACGAAAATTGCTTCGAACCAAAGTATAACCATCCAATTTCATTGATTCCTACAAGGACATTTTTCTCATCTAGTAATTGAATTTTTTTTTCTCATACACATTATAAGTGATGTCCAATCAGGTGTAGAATAGTTGAAGATATCCGACCTCTTTCTAAATATTAATAAGTCACTGTTGAAAAACTTATAAAAATTTCAATTTACACTTAAAGTTTTTTTTTTTAGATATATATACATATATATTTCAAAGAATTTTTTCAAATCAATATGTATATTTAAATACTGAAACTTATTCACTTCAATAAATGTATGTTTAAGTTATAAAACTCTTCGTATGTATTGAAAAATTGTAACTTTTCGTCTTCTTCGTATAAATCGATAACTTATACACTAGTTCTTCATCAATTAATCTTCTAAGTAAATCTTTCAAAGGTAAAAACATACTTATAGCTTTACATTTGTAACAAGTTAAATTGTACATGTTTCATGTGAAAGTTACGAAAATATCTGAAATTTTGTAACTTTCACATGAAACATGTACAATTTAACTTGTCACAAATGCAAAGCTATAAGTATGTTTTTACCTTTGAAAGATTTACTTAGAAGATTAATTGATGAAGAACTAGTGTATAAGTTATCGATTTATACGAAGAAGACGAAAAGTTACAATTTTTCAATACATACGAAGAGTTTTATAACTTAAACATACATTTATTGAAGTGAATAAGTTTCAGTATTTAAATATACATATTGATTTGAAAAAATTCTTTGAAATATATATAAAAAAAAAAAAAACTTTAAGTGTAAATTGAAATTTTTATAAGTTTTTCAACAGTGACTTATTAATATTTAGAAAGAGGTCGGATATCTTCAACTATTCTACACCTGATTGGACATCACTTATAATGTGTATGAGAAAAAAAAAATTCAATTACTAGATGAGAAAAATGTCCTTGTAGGAATCAATGAAATTGGATGGTTATACTTTGGTTCGAAGCAATTTTCGTTTCAAGCATATGATTTGTTGCTAAGTTGAAATAAATACACTTTAAATCAATGCTTAGTATCTTTTCTTTTATTCTTACTATGATCATTCTTGTATTGAAGGATGATTTTTCGAAAGTCAATATATTTGAAAAATAAATATATCTATAGTGTAACATATGAAGTTGAAGTTACGTGGAATACTATTGGAATTAGCATTATAAATTCAATCAATCAATTTATTCATGGGATATTGACCATCATGTGAATATCTCCCCGCAACATTGGTTGCTCTTATCGGTATATGATTATGCATGTTTCGTGATCTTAACGTACGTCAATGTGTTATTTTTTTTATATGTGAAAAAAGGAAACTTTTCCACATATATTGATAATTTTCATGTTTATTCAGTTTGTGGTTGTTTTTCATGTTATTCAGTTTGATACAACTGAGATGACGTAATATAAATTGTTTAATGTGCTATAGTTTTAATATTTGTGTTCCCATTTAAAAGCATGTTTGATTTTAAATTTTGTTTAAACTTTCTCCTAAAATTTTTTATAGCGAATCTCAGCGCATTTTTTTTTTTTTTATTTCTGATAAAGTACTTCGAAACATTCACATCTTTCAATGTTGTATCTTCTATATTTCCAGTAAAACTTCTCGCATTATACATGAATTTCAAGAAATTTGCTATGTCTAAGTTTGGTATTTTTTTTTTTTTAATGTATAGATATTTCATCATTGTCATTCTATGATAAGATATCAAGTTGGTTCTTAATAAGAAAGAGTGTATTTTCTTGTTATAAGCAAGAAAAACGAAGTTAATATAAGTCAATGATAATTCTCAATTACCAAATTCTTGTCGTCTTCAACTTTTTTCAACACATTTCATTCAACTTCTATTTTTACTTCATCTATCACTTTGTCATACTTCTTTACAGTTATAGTATGTATCAGTTCAAGTCACTGTTTAAATTTACATCATTGATTTATTCAGTTCACTCAATCTCTTAGGTCATAATAATTTCATTAAATTTATAAGATTCATCAAAAAAACCTACTTATTACACATGAACTTAATTTTATTGCACCGGGAAGAAAAACTATAGAAATTTGGACAATAAAAATCTATTACAACAGCTAATAAATTCAATTTTCGACAAGTATGATAGGATATAAAAATTGTATTTTTTTTATTTTTCTGCTAAAGTTTAAGTTCTCTGTTAGACAATAAAACGTTTGCCTAGAATAAAATCATAAATTATTCATCATTTATGTACCAACAGTAAAATTATCATTTACATTTTTGTAGATTTTTCTTTTTAACATGACAATGTTTTACATGTAAAGTTTATTTAATAGTAATTTCCGACTTGAAAATGTAGGTAGCATTTATTTTCGATTAGTTTGATTTCAACTGACAAATATATTTCAACATTCGAAGCATATGCGAGTTATGTGAATAAACCATATGCAACTTAGCTAAATTTCAGTAATTAAGTTGTGAAGTTTTATCTTTGCCATAGAAAATACATTTATTTTTACTGATTTTTGTTAAGTGCAACGACGATCTTTTACAAAGTATGTCTTCTTGCAACATGAGAAAAGATGCGAAATGATAAGGACTTGTCTGGTATGCTTTCAATTCTTTGAGAAATAAATTTAGCTTAACTAGAAGACTTGTTCCGATTCTGAAGTGTGCTATTTCCTATCGTAATTTATAATTTTACATAATACTTGGTTTAAAAGTTGAAAAAGTTTTCACAAATTTCCTATGTAAGTTCTGCTTCACTGAAAAGTTATCGGTCACAAGCAATAAAAATTCCACTTTGTTTGATTAATGTTATGCATGTGTTAATTATCATGTGTAATATCAGTTTTATTTGTGTCTTTCGAAAGCGAGCATTCATAAATTTAAAAGGATATTTCAAACTATTTTCAAAATATAAGTATCTTTTACAAGTTTTTTCCGTAATGAACTTTGCTCAGTTATATTAATATTGAATATTCATCTTACAAAATAAGCGTCTTGTAAAACACATTCCGTTTCAGTTTTCTGAAATTTATGTATAAGTTATTTAGAAATTATGGGTGGAAGTTAAAAATCTCTGTATTAATGATATATTGTCAGCACCTCTCAAATAAAAAAAAATTCATGTATAATTTAGTTTGTCCAGATGATGTTCAATTTTACGTAGTAACAAACTCTATATTTTTCAAATTTATGCTAGTTTTTCACAAGAAAAAAAAATATATTCTTTAAGTTTGCCTAGCAAACTTTTTTCAGTATTTAAATTTTCTAAGTACATTCCATCACATGAGTAGTTAACTATTTCCACTAAGGAAAATATCTTATTATTTTAGTGTGTTTGATTGATGTTAGATTTTTATGTTTCTGATTGGTGATTTGCATATACTCTTTTAAAAACTTTACACAATTCGTAACATATATGTTAGAAATAATAGTATATCGCATCTGAGATTGAAAAAATTTATAACTATTATCATGTAAAGAAGGTTAAATTTTAAAAACATGTCGTTGAATATGAGTGTTACCATGAAAAAAGTTAACTAAATTACTTGTGATTTCCTTTCAGAGTATAAAAAGTTTCTTTCAATTTATCTTAAGATGTTTTAAAAGTCTTGCAGGTGATTTTCAAAACTTGAATGCATATCTACAATGTATTTAATATCTACAATTTATTTAATATTTTCCCCCAATTCACCTTTCAAGTAAAATAAACCTTAGTCAGCATGTATTGCACGAGTTAATACGACACCTTAACGTATATTATTACAAAGTAAATTGTCTAAGTCTTTCTTGAAGTAACATAAATTTCCAACTTGTATTGATTTTCCGATTGAAAAGTAGAGGTGAAATTTTTTCTTTGGAGTATCTATAACTAATATTTATTTTAAATCTCTTACTATTTTTCTTCTATGTAACAATTTTGTTAAGTTTTACCCGTATTGTAGCATATAATCCCACTGAGTTTGAACAATATTCAATGTTTTAAATAATAGAAAAGTTTTCAAGTAGAAATGATCTTAAATTCTCCAAGTGAATCATACTTTTTGGAAGAAAGTCCATGCGAATTCTACCTTCACTTACTAATATGTCTTTGAAATCCACTTTATTCATTCCAAGTTTTCACAAACATTTCATTATGAAAACGACAAAGTAGGAAAACGATAATCTCAAAGACCTGCTGACACATCACAGCATCACCCGCTGCTTGCGCGTCGATGCTGTTGTTCTTGCTGTACAAATCTCCCGACCTGTTCCAACAAGTTTTAGCGTGACTCATCCTCCGATCTAAAAATGCCGGCGAATGGCGTATCACCTACCGCTACCCTGATTGGCTAATTACCGTCACCTGCTTATCTTCCCATTTAAAGATGTGAATTTTATATGTAAAGTGAATTTTTACGCTAATGCTTAAATTCTTTGCTATAGAAAGTTCAAGTATGTTAGTTTTTTTTCTCTTATATGTTACATTTTAAACACATGATACGAAATTTTTACGTTATGTTTATCTTAGAAATTTTAAGTATATTATTTTTTTTTCTTATTTAACATTAACCTAAGAGTTTAATTGTATATGAAGAGTAAATTGTCACGTTAAAGTTTAAGGATATGATATTTTTGTGAGGTAAATTTTCGTGTAAAGGTTAAAATTCTTTATCTTTGAAATTTTTATTCTGTTAAATTTCCCATTATTTAACATTAACCTAAGAAAATAATTGTGTATGAAAATGTCACGTATTGTTTAAATTGTTGTCGAAGAAAGTTTAAGTATGTTATTTTTTTTTTCTTCTCTAATTTAGCATTATTCTTACACATTTTAAAGATAAAAATTTTATGCGTGAAATAAATTTTCGCATATTGTTTCAATTCCTTACCTTATAAATTTTTAGTATTTCTTTTTCTCTAATTTAGCGTTATTCTTACACATTTGAAAGACATAATTTTTATATGTGTGGTAAATTTTCGCGTATTATTTAAATTATTTGCCTTATAAATTTTTAGAGCTTCTTTTTTATCTTATTTATCGTTGATATAAGAGTATGATTGTACATGTGAAGTTAATTTTCACGTTCAATTTTAAATTCTTTGCCTTGTAAATTTTTAGTGTTTCTTTTTTCTAAAAGTTAGAGTTGTCATTATACATTTTAAAGACATGAATGGCAATGTTTGAATTCTTTGTCGTAGAAATTATAGGTATGTTATACTTTCCTCCTGCATGTCAAATTTAAAGTCGTGATTTTTATGTGTAAAGTAAATTTTTGCGTTAATGTTAAAGTTATTTGTGGTAGAAAGTTTAAGTATGTTACTTTTTTCTTTTATTCAGCGATATTTTAAATACATGATTTTTATATATGTAGTAAATTTTCACTCAAATGTTAAAATTATTTATCGTAGAAATTTTAAGTATGCTAATTCTTCTTACATGTCACATTTTAATGTCGTGATTTTTATATGTGAAGTAAATTTTTACGTTAATGCTAAAGTTATTTGTCGTGCAAAGTTTAAGTATGTTAGTTTTTTTTCTTTTATTTAGCAATATTTTTACATATTTTAAAGACATGATTTTTATGTATATATTAAATTTTCACATAAAGGTTAAATTTATTTGTCGTAGAAATTTTAAGTATGCTAATTCTTCTTACACGTTACATTTTAAAGTCGTGATTTTTATATGTGAAGAAAATTTTTTACGTTAATGTCAAAGTTATTTGTCGTACAAAGTTTAAGTATGTTACTTTTTTTTTTCTTCTTTTATTTAGCGATATTTCTACATATTTTAAAGTCGGGATTTTTATGTGTAAAGTAAAATGTTACGTTAATGTTAAAGTTATTTGTCGTAGAAAGTTTAAGTACGTTACTTTTCTCTTGCATGTCATATTTTAAAGTCGTGATTTTTATATATGAAGGGAATTTTCGAGTAAAGGTTAAATATTTATCTTGGAAATTTTAAGTAAGTTACTTTTTTTTCTCTTATTTAGCGATATTTTTACTCATTTTAAAGTGATTTTTATGTGAAAAGTAAATTTTTTACGTTAATGTTAAAGTTATTTATTTTAAAGAGTTTAAGTATGTTACTTTTTTCTCTTATTTAGTGATATTCGTACACATTTTAAAGACATGATTTTTATTCGTAAAGTAAATTTTCACGTTCACTTTTTTTTATAAGTTTATTTTTTATAATAATAATAATAAAATCTGATAATTATTACTAAATATTATCTTTATATTTAATAAATTTCATAATTACTCCAATTGCAACAACTGTCTACGCTAAAAACCCATTCGCTACACTATGACGTCACGAACAAATTATCTATCACTTTAACTGTTTCAAGCAAGATCGTTACACAACAACTCAACTCGCAAACGCGTTGAAGCGTGTTGAAACATCCCTAGTCTCGCTCCCCTCCCTTCTGACGGGTCGATAGTCAGTAGCACCCTCTACCGTGAAACCTGATTGGTCGGTGAAGTCACGTGATCACCCCTCATATATAGACGCTACCGGTTGCCGTCTCGCCATTTCTACTTAGATACCTGAGTGTGAAAGACGTGTTTAATACTTCGTGTTTTTTTTCACAGATTTTTTTTTTGTTGTTAGGGTGGAGTGAGGCGGTACCAATTCTTCCTAAAAGAGGTATCGGGCTGGAGGTGGGTCCTCACCTTTAATAAATAATTTTTCAAAATTTATTAATTGTAATTCTAAAGTCTTAACTTATTCAAAATTAGTTAGGGAAGGGGGGTGGGTAGATGAGTTACCATGAAGGCAACGTCCGATAGTCGATATTTTAACAATTGTTTGGTAAAATATTGAAATGTCACGTGTAGCTCGGGGTTAGGGTTCTTTAGACCCTTAGCAAATGGCCTTCCTTTTATTAACTTTTCAAATTTAACATTTTTTTTTTGTGTAACTTTGTTGCAGGTATTTTAACTTGGCTAAAGGATATGTAAGTAACTCGCTAGAAAACCAAACAGTCAATCAGGAGTTAACTTTTGGTCACATGTTTAAAACTTATCAATCACCAGCGAGCATTTAGCTGACCGATCAGAACTCGTTGCCAACACCTGAAAACTAAATTTGGTATATATCCAATGTTATCACCACTTAAAACGTAAATCTTAACATAGAATGACGTCATTAGTAAAAATACCTATCACTCTACCTTATTCGTTTAGAAGCAGCCCTAGAACAATTCAGCTCCATCTTAAAGGTAAATTGAAACTAAAAAGTGTTGCCATCGCTCTAAACTTTGATATAAAACACATTATGACGTCATACCTACTGTGACGTCACGCAATAAAAACCTATCACTCTAGCTTATTCATTTACAAGCAGTCCTAGAACAACTCAACTCCATCTTAAAGGTAAATCGAAACTAAAAAGTGTTGCCATCGCTCTAAACTTTAATATAAAACACATTATGACGTCATACCTACTGTGACGTCACGCAATAAAAACCTATCACTCTAACTTATTCATTTACAAGCAGTCCTAGAACAACTCAACTCTATCTTAAAGGTAAATCGAAACTAAAAAGTGTTGCCATCGCTCTAAACTTTGATATAAAACACATTATGACGTCATACCTACTGTGACGTCACGCAATAAAAACCTATCACTCTAACTTATTCATTTACAAGCAGTCCTAGAACAACTCAACTCCGTCTGTTAGATAAACCGAAACTAAAAAGTGTTGCCACCACTCAAAACTTTGATATAAAACACATTATGACGTCATTCCCACTGTGACGTCATACACAAACAGCTTATAATGAAACCGAAACTAAAACAGCAGCAGGAGGTGAACAACTCAACTCCACTTCCGGTCACGAGATTTCCGGTGTAGTCATATCCGGTCACGCCCCCTTCCGGTGACGTCATCGTCCCCCGTCCCTTGCGCATTGCGCCATGGCTCAGGAGCCCCACTTTCTAACTACTAATACATTATTTTTTCAATTCTGCTGAAAAGGAAAGTATTTAGAACTTAAGAACCGCTTAAAAGAAATAATTCATTTTGTTCATATGCTTAAAATAATTGTTTTCTAAAGAAGAAAATTATGAATGGTTCAGAAAGTTATTTTCGAATGTTTCCGTTTTTCGACTTATGATAATGAATGGGCAATAAATGAGTATTACAGTGAGTATCAAAATATGTTTGGAAATAACTTTTACGCCTATTTTTTTTTTTTTTTCAAACATTTTTTTTCTTCTAAAAATAACAAAAGTTATCACAATATTAAACAAAATTGCGAAATATCATCCACGTACTTTGTTTATATATATATATAAAAAATTATATTTAATGGCATCTTTAAAGCATACCATGGAAGAAGATTGTAATTCATTAATACTTTTAATAAAAATCTATTAAATATAATTTATTTTGTGAAGTTTTATTAATTGTATATTATGTACTTGCTTTATATTGAATGTATTTTAGTCTATTAATATTTTTAATAAAATCCTAATAAATGTAATTTTTTTGTGTATTCGATTATTTATATTGGTTTTTGTACAAATTAGGTAACTGACAGTCATTTGTAGAAAAATTAATAAAGCAGTCATAAAGAAACTTTTCGTAATCATATCTTTGCGCACGCGTTATATCATTGTATAACAATATCTAGACTGATAACATGCTGCTATTTCTGATGGCTTCATTTATATTGCCTTCTTATAGATGCGCATGTCTCCTAAATACGTTACTTTTATCGGACAATGGTATATTTACCAATGTAATTATTAAAATATATACTTTTTATGTTGAATAAAAGCACCCCAAAGTAGTAGTTTGATTTAATAATATATCAATTAAAAATTCATATTAAAAATTATTATTATAAAGTGCTAATAATATTAGCACTTGATGAATAGTAATTTTTAGTCAGCGTGAAATGAAACAAAAGCGAACGAAGTTGAACACGAAAGGGAGAAAGAGAGAGGTCAGTGACTTGCGTGACATCGTTGCCGACACCAGCTAAGCAACCAATTAAAGTGCTCTTTTCCCCTCTGTGACCAACAGCGAGTAAGGAATGGTAATATGCAAACGGGTTGGGATGTGGGTGTTGAGAAGATTAGGATTATTTAGTATGATCCAGTCGATGAACTTGTTTGCGTCAGAGGAGGTGGTAGACAAACCAAGGACTGAATGTTTAAATCGCTTGGGAAAAGGCAGGGATGAGTAAGTTGATTCGAGAGTTGGTTTACCCAGGAACAGCTAAACTTTCCTTTAGCCGAGTAGATGTTTACGAGAGTGATCGATCGATTGTGAAGGGAGATTTTGACGCATTGAAATTCAACATCAGATGGAGGGAGATTGAGATTGAAGAGGCTACTTGACATGGTTGAGTCGACTCCAATAAGTAAACCTCCACCTCTTTAAGACGAGTTGGGACGATCAACCCGATAAATTATTTTGCCCGGAAGATATATATTGTCTGAGGAAATTAGAAAAGTTTCTTGAAGAGCGAGGATGTTACATTACTAGAAAATATTGTTTTTGTACCAAAAATTTTTATTCTTAAGCGATCTACAGTTCCATTGAATAATCTTGAACTTGAAAAATAAAAAGTTAGATTAAGACTTAGATGAACCTTCAGAATTTTTTTTTTTTTTTTTTTTTTTTTTTTTTGTGAGCTAGGGAAATATGAGGTTTAGGAGAGATTGATATTATTCTTTACTGGACGAGATAGATTGGAGCTATTTATACGACTGGAGAGGATTGACGGTTTGAGATATACTATAGTTAGATTAAGATGATTAACTTGCTCAGGAGGCAAAACTGGAGGTTGGTCCGACGTGGGGTGGACCTCATTGGAATTTAAAGGGAGCTAGTTGGTATGTGAGATAGAAGTAAGGAATTCCATGGGAATCGAGGGTGAATTTTGATTAGGTTTCCTCGAGATTCTTTTCCTTTCTGGAGAAGATGGAATACACTGTGGACTGGAGACATTAGATATTTTGGTTGACAAGTTTTCGATAACTTTAAAAAACATTGCAGCTTGATCCTTAACGGCTTTAGCAAAAAGGTTTTCTAACTTACGAGCTTTATCATCCTAGCATTTACTAAGCTCATCCCGCGTAATGAAAGGTGATTGTTTAGAAGGGGATTCGACTATCCGAGTGAAGTTGGGGCCTACAGATTATCTTCGATACAACCTTCTGGCTTCCGGAAAAGATAGACGATTGTTACACTTGAATCGGAGAAAGTTAGATTAATCTATTTTATTTTGACACTGGGGATCACTTGCTTCATGATTGAGGTCGCAGTTTGGACATTTGAAAATTTTGGAAGTGCAGGGACGAGTCTCATGATCTAGACTGCATTAGCTGCATTTTAAGTTATTTTTGAAGGAGATGGTGCTGTGATTCCAGGCACAGCATTTTACGCACGTTCTCGGTCTATCAATAAAGATATTTATGTTGTGGATCTCATACCATAGTTTTATTTTAGGTAGGAGGAAGGTACCCAGGCTAGTTATTAGAACAGTTTAAGTGGGGTGTTGGATTCCCTTTTTTTTTTTTTTTTTAAACCATCTGATTTCCTGTACATGAATATTGTTTTCGGTTTCAAGTTCCTCTTTCAAATCTGCCAGGGATGTGTCGGGGTGGATATCGTGAAGTAAAAGCCTACTTGTTATGTTGTCTAGCATAAAGTTGGCTTCGGTAGGAATGGAGAGTGATAACCTAACGTGGGTTAGCTCAAACGCGGTAATAGAATCCGAGGTCAGACATATAATTTTATTATTACGAGTATGTCTTATTGATGAAATCATTTTTGGGTTCGAGATTTTGCTTGCCAGGTTGTCTTTAAGGGCTTTAGGAAACGCTTTCGGAATAACGCTGCCCTCTTTAGGGCTAATCATAATAGGATACACGCAGTTCGAGCTAGTTTTAGCAACGACTTCAACAATATCTCTTACTGTTCAAAAAAATAAGTAAAGTGCCGTAGGTGATATGGACGTGTCCATTTTCTGGGACTTCTCTCACTCGTGTGTAACGAGTAAAAATTAAAGGCAAAATTATACTTAAGTGACTGACTTGAGCCGCTTCAACGAAAACAGGAAAAACAGGCACCGAAGAATTATAAACAGCGACAACCGAGAACTTAATCCAATCGTCCTCCGTCGAGTTATAATAAGGTCTTGGGTACGACACGAGCGGCAAGCGGTTTGAGACAGGCGGCAGATCGAGAGAACGATGAAAGGTGTTCTGGCTACAGCTTACAGTGATTCGAAAAAGTTTTATATTTGAAATGTTATTTTATTATTTTAAAAAAAATGTATGTTTATGTGATGTTTTGTGCTAATCTCACCACTATTGCACAATTTTGGTTTTAGATATTTCATCTTATATAATAATCACTCAAAATGAAGCGCTCAGCTAGTTCGCTGGATGACGTCAAGATTGGAATTGATGGAAAATACGGCCTTCATTTTTAGAACAACTCTCACCGTTCTACTCCCTCGGTCTGCCGCAAGTCTTTCACCGCTCGCTGCTCGTATCGTGTCCGAGGCATCGAGTTATAATTGGGCGGAGAGAGCAGTGGCAACCTTTAGGTGAACACCGCACTTTGTCACGTGTTTCGGGGACGTCAAAAAGCAGCTTTTCCGGCTCAGCATCTCCTCACTCCTAGTATTTCAATGGCGGATGCTAATTGGAATGTGGCGCGTGGTCTTTAAGCTGTCAAAATGGTAGGTTATTGCTGTCCCTGCATTACAAGAAGCTTTTGGAGAAAGGCGGGCCTATATGATTTCACAGGCAAGAATTTAATCGAATTTTTAATGAATATATACTTAGTTTTAATGGGTTTTTGTAGTATGCTTAGTGAAACGTTGTGCAATCTTATCAGTTAAAAGTAAATTAATGGCCCAGGAAACTTATTTCTCCTAAAAAAAATTATTACATACATAATATATTTCATTAGTAAGATCGTTATATGAACTATTTTGCCTTCATGAGCTGTAAAATTGAGTGCTATTTGCTTGGGAAAAATTACTCGCAGTTGGCGTTGTATTACATATGACCTTGGTGAGAATTTTATGGATTTCCCCTTTTATCCCAGCGATTTGTCTTTGTAAAATTTTGTTTTCGCTTTACTTTATGTTGTTGAATGATTGGTTTCTGAAATCACTATAGTAGAACTAATTTGCTATTGTATTTGTCGGTCTGCTTTCATTTTCTAAGTGCCAATGTTTAAAAATAGTCACATCAGTTAAGCATGGACTACATTTGAATATGAACAAAAACACACATGCTAACTCCATATAGAACCACAAAATAACATTAAGTGTAAACAAATGTCAAAAAACTTTTAGAATTGCAAGTGAAAATTATACCTTCGGATATTGGTTAAATGTGCCTGAAATTTCTCAAATTATAAAAATTTTCAGAAAATCTCTAACTATATATGTGGGAGTAGACGATCAGAGAAGGGACACTTGCTGAGTGTAGAATCCAGCTTTAATGAATCCTTATTGCCTCTTATCTCATACTACATTAGGCATAAGCGCCTTTCTTACGTATATTCACATCGAGAATGTTCAGTGATCTGTCTCTCTAATCAGAATGAGGAATACCTCCCTCTGCCGCTAGGAGTCGCCACGAGGGGTTCTCTAGTGGTGCGCCCCCTATCTCTACACTCGGTCATCTTGGCGAACTATGTCCTCATAGTTTATGTCTGAAGTTATCTGAAATAGAAAAACACAAGGAAAGCAATATGCACAGATACTTTGATTGTCACATCTATGATTGTTTTTGATTGGTGTCTCTTTGTAATGGCCAAAAAATTTTGCTCGTTGAGTGTAAACTTTAAATGTTCTGGTTTTTTTGCGTCTTTTCTTAAACTGTTTGAGGCTCTCCTTATTCATTGAGGTTTCTTCAGTCTTCTTATTTGCATCTGATAATGATCTCTTCTTTTTATGTTTTTCCTTGACATCCTTCTGTCCTTCTTTTTTGAATTCATCTTGTTGAAGGTTCATTTTAATCTTTGAAATTTCTGCATTTTGAAGTTTCTTTCCATGCTGAATATGTTCAACGAGAATAGAATCTTCCTTCATTGCTCTTACTTGTTTAGTTATCTTCACATCCATTTCTTTTACTTTTTTTTTGTCTGGAACATAATTCTCTCTTCACTTCAATGCTGTGATTTTTCTTCTTTAGCTGTCTTTTTAAGTTTGCTCCTTCTTCTAAACTTGTGACTGAGGGTTGCAAGAGCTTGACTTTATTAGATTTAATCAACTCACATTTTCCACGAGTTTGGTATCGTTGATCTAACTGTTCTTGTAGTAACTTGGCTATTTTCAATTCATTTTTAAGATGGATAATTTCTTCTTTAGCTGATCCAATTTCCATTTCACAACCTGCAATATCTTCTCTGTATTTTTCAAGAATTTCAGTGGTTTCTGCCAGTTCCTTTAAATTTTCCGATTCTATTTCTTCAAGTTTAGCTTGTAATGCTTCATTCGCAGCTTCCAGTTTAGAGCACTGTACTTTGAAAGTAGCACCTTCTGTATGCAACTGTAAGATTTCATCTTCACATTCTTTTATTTTACTTTGAGCTTCGTTCAGTTTGCAATTAAATTCTTCCATTTCTCTCTTGAAATCTTCATCTCCTCTTGGTACAGCTTTTTTCGCTTCTACTTCAGGAAGTTTTTCTTTAAAAGGCGTACATTCTGTAAGTAAACATGCCGCAATCCTACGCTTTTCACCAGTTGATCTCGCATTTGCTACGGAATTTTCAATCTTCTTTTCGCCGCCAAGGTCTAATATTTCTTCCGTTACACCAGTACGATGACTAGCGCTTCTGCATTCGGAAGGCGGAGCTACAAATTTCTCCTCTGCTCTGCTTCCTGATTGGCTGCCGCGGCCGTCGATCTTCTTCTCAACTGTCAGAACAGATTTGATTGACATCTTGCGGAGCGGTTCGCTTTTATTTTCTCTTTTGGCCTCGCCAGACTGGCGCCTGATAACTTGTAAATAAAAAACACGTGGATCCTCTCGGAGCTGTCTGTAAAAGGATGGGTTTTCGAATTTTCCTATAACGTCCATTCCAATTATTAACTCATTTGTGTGGTCTTTGATGACGTATATTTTTGCATTGACTGAATGAGTGTCGATTTTAATGTCAGTATGGAAATATCCTAATGGTTGTACTTCTATATTACCTAACCCTTTTAGTAATATGTCATTTCTCATTAATTGGGGTGATCCTATTTTTATATACAAGTCCTCAGAAATGAAGGTGACTTGGCTCCCTGTATCATTAATAGCAACTATTTCATGATCGAATATTATTACCTTTGTGGTGCTTTTATTGTCAGTGTATGCACTAATTTTATTGATTGGACTATTATAACTTTCATTTTTGACATACGCATTACTCTTATAATTAGGATAATTACTAATTACAGCTCTATTTGCCTTCTTTTTTGGACAATAGGCCTGAATGTGCCCGATTTCATTACAATTAAAGCATTTAATACCTTGATTTTTAATTTCAAACTGGTTATATTCATTAGGCCACTCTGTATTATCAACAATACCATTATTTCTTTCCTTATAAAAATGGTTAGTATTGGTTTGAGCACGAATGAATGGACGTTCCTGTATATTTTCTCTAGACTGCCAGTGCTTCATGTTTTTTTCTTCATATTTATTTTCGCGAAATACCGTATTCTTTTTTAAATTATTTCTAGTTGAATCAAAGTCATCGAGTTTGTTGACCAAAATTTCCCTATTTTTTATTTTCGGAAGTTCGTCCATAAAGTGTTCTCGAATTTCTTTGGGTAATTTTCTTTTTATTTGATCTACTAGCATTAATTCTTTTAAATCTTCAAATGTTGTGACATCAAGTCCGCTCAACCATTCGGTTAGATAATTGTTTAGTTCAAAAGCAAAGTCTCTCCATGTCTGATATTGTTCTTTTTTATGGAAGGAGAATTGTATTCTGAACTGTTCTGGGCTAAGTCGGTATAGTCTCAGCAAAATGCTCTTAATGTGGTCGTAATTATTCGCTAGTGTTTCCGGCTCACGTGTTATTAAGCTTGCTATGTCAAGTGGAAGCAATGTGATTAAATAATTCACCCAAGTATCTTTCGATATTTCTAGACGACTAATTTGTCTCTCAAATAGTGTCAAGTAGATGCTTATGTCACTACCGTCAAACGGTTTCATATACTGTAATATATTTGGGCTTCTGCCTACTTCGTTTTCACATGCGTTTGTTACAGCAGCGCCAAGTTGGCGAATTTCTGCTTCTATGCGCAGTTTCGCTAACTCGAATTCTTTCGCTTCCCTATCTTTTGCTAACTCAAACTCTTTCGCTTCCCTATCTTTTTCTTTCGCCAATGATTCCTCATTTTCACGATCATTTACAATTGTGTTTAACATATTTTTAACAAGGTTTTCATCATAATCGGCGTGTTCTGTTATTAATTTACATAATTGAGCGATTTTTGGATTAATGGGTTGTTCCAATCCCAGTTCATCTATTAAAACGAGTAAGTCATTCTTTCGTGCTCTGGCAAGAAACGCCATGTTAGTATAATCGAAAATTGTACTCACAGTTTTTCTGTTGACTTGTTACCTCGACTTGTGACAGTCAGTGCCTATGTTTCGCTATGGTCTTCCAGTGCTTGCTGGTCCCCTCCTTAATGATGTTGACCTCTTGTATTTGACACGAAGTTTCTTGGCTTCGACGGCGGTGTTCCAATGCTTGTTGTTTCCGCTAAACAATCCTCTTCGTCGGCGCTGACTTCGCTTTTCCGACGTGGTGGTTTCGCTTTCCGATGAGACGTGATTTCACTTTCCGGTCACTGTGCTAGCTGGTTCACTTCTCAGTGATGTCGACTTCTTTTATTCGATGAGCAGTTTCTTGGCTTCGTTAGCGGTGTTCCAATGCTTGTTGTTTCCGCTAGGCAATCCTCTTCGTCGGCGCTGACTTCGCTTTTCCGACGTGGTAGTTTCGCTTTCCGATGAGACGTGATTTCACTTTCCGGTCACTGCGCTGTTATGTCGTTTACACTGCTAGGTGATACGACGGCTTACACTCCGATCTCCGGTTCACTGCTGGGTGACTACGGGGCTGTTCGGTTTCATTTGTACTCGTACTTCTGGTTTGCCTTTACACGTTCTGCCGTTTGGTTTTTAACGTAACGTTCTGACGCCTACTCAGTTCGTGATGCCGAGCCCCCATGTGGGAGTAGACGATCAGAGAAGGGACACTTGCTGAGTGTAGAATCCAGCTTTAATGAATCCTTATTGCCTCTTATCTCATACTACATTAGGCATAAGCGCCTTTCTTACGTATATTCACATCGAGAATGTTCAGTGATCTGTCTCTCTAATCAGAATGAGGAATACCTCCCTCTGCCGTTAGGAGTCGCCACGAGGGGTTCTCTAGTGGTGCGCCCCCTATCTCCACATATATATTAAAACAAAAAAGTTATTTAGTATTTTGTAAAAGGAAATACTCCGGTAAAATTCCATTTTGCTTGAATTTACGGTTTCTTTATAATTGTTTCATTTTGTATCTGCAAGTTGTCTTTTTGTTTTTTCTAGATGAATTTTGAATTTGCCCTAATTTTATTGAATAATTTTTTTATTTTTTTTAACGCCATAACAAATTTAATTTGATTAAAACAGAATAGTGAATGACACTATGGATGTTGTCTGTAAATCTCTCTATGTATAAGGCAAAGCACTCACTAACCCACTCACTCACTCATCACTAATTTTCCCACTTCCTACACGTCCACAACTCTGAAAATTGGTACAAATATCAACAATGGTAAACATAGAAAAAGTAAGCTATTCCGATCTCGATTAACCCACTTTAAGGGATCGCAATGGAGTTAAACGTTCCAAACGAGAGATATTCGAATGTAATACTTCCCATATCGTCACTAATCTAAAAATTGGTGCGAATATCAAGAAAGACAAACGTAGAAAAAGTAAGCTATTCCGATCTCGATTAACTCACTTTAAAGGGTTGAAAAGGGGTTAAACGTTCTAAACGAGGGATATTCGAATGTCCCACTTCCCATTTGGTCAGAACTCTGAAAATTGATGCATAAATTAACAATGGTAAACATAGAAAAAGTAAGCTATTCCGATAGCGATTAACCCATTTTAAAGGGACGAAAAGGGGTTAAAAGTTCCAAACGAGGGAAGTAGGTAGAAAATAGGGCTCCGGGGCCAAGGAGAAATGAGGAAGGGGGACGAGGACGGATGACGGCACCGGAAGTGGGTGTGGCCGGATGTGACGTCACATGAAGTACCGTCACCGGATATCACGTGACCGGAAGTTGAGTTTAGTTGTTCTTATCCTGCTGTTGAGTTGTTTCCCTCCTGCTGCAGTTAGTTTCGGTTTCGTTATAGGCTTTTTCGTATGACGTCACAGTGGGTATGACGTCATAATATATTATGAAGTTTACCTTAAAGGCGATGGCAACACTTTTTAGTTTGGGTTTCTACAGGGTAGAGTTGAGTTGTTCTAGGGCTGCTTCTAAACGAATAGTTTCAAGTTATAGACATTTTTACTAGTGACGTCACAATGGGGATGACGTCACAATATATTATAAAGTTTAAATTTAAGGCGGTGTCAACAGGAAGATATAAGGAGGAATGTGGAAGGGGACGATGACGTCATTGGAAGTTTAGTTGTTCAACTCCTGCTTCTAAACGAAGAAGTTATACTTATAAGCTTTTAGGCTTGTGACGTCACAGTGGGTATGACGTCATAACATGAAAATAAATACGAATTTAATCTGTTTTTGTTGGGATATATCCGAATTTAGCTTGTTAGAGGTGGCAACACCTACAATTTTAGATGACGTCATCGTCCCTCGTCCTCATCCCTCCTTAGCGCAGGGGTTGAGTTGTAGGGTTCCTTCCCCTGAATGAAGACATTATACTTATAGGCATTTATGCTTGTGACGTCACAGTGGGTATGCGTCACAATATAATTTCCAAATTTACCTTTAAGACGGTAAGGGAATGACTGGAAGTTGAGTTGTTAGGCTGCTTCTAAACGAAGAACTTATAGTTATAGGTATTTTTACTAGTGACGTTACATTTGGTATGTCGTAATTATATGTTAAAATTTAGCATTTTAGGAATGGCAACATCTTATGAGAGGTTTAAACAAGATATTAGCAGGTGTTAATCGGATGAGTCATCCTGTTTTAACAGGGTTGAACAACTTGGGGCAGGATATTGCACGGTGATAAGGGCAGATAGGTATTAGGTGAAGACTAGCCAATCAGGTTTCACGCTAGAGGGCGTTGTTCCGACTGCCAGCCAATCAGACGGGGTGAGCTACGTCACTCACGGACTTGTATCCAGAGAGGACGCCATTTATCCCCCTGATTTTGTGAAGTGAAGGTGCGTTTGCTGTTTCTTCGAAGTTGTGTTCGATAGTTTGAAGTGAAAATGTCGTCTGATTTACATATTGAACTCGTTGAAAGTTTTTACGATGTAGCTAAATCGCAGCAGTTGCTACATGAATTGCTGAGCTACGAGTATGAGAATCTGCAATTGAACTTTAATGGAAAAAGTTACACACCTCAGAGGAAAGTGCTCGGTTTTGGGGATACTGGTGTGAACTATGCCTTTTCCGGAACGTGTGTCTTTACCAAGCCGTGGACTCATACTTTACTTGCTATGAAGAAGGATGTTGAAAACAAGACTGGACAAGGATATAACTATGCCCTTCTCAATTACTATGCAGATGGAAAGGTCAAGATTGGAGCTCATAAAGACAATGAAAAAGACTTGGATCCAGCCTCTATCATCCCCACCCTAAGTCTCGGAGCTAGCAGAACCATGCAGTTTGCCCGACCTGATTTCCAGCCCAATAAAGTATCGTTGACGAGTGGATCTCTCCTTCTCATGAAACCACCCACCAATCACTTATGGACACATGAGATTCCTGCCGAAGTTAGTGTAACGACACCTAGAATCAGCGTTACCTTCAGGAACATTGTGAAAACATCTCGGAAGCGAAAAGCTAGCGATCCTGACGAGATTCCCGACAACGACTGGCTGAGCAAGCTATATATAGATGAAACTTCTCGCCCCAAGAAAACCAGCATTCCCCTTAAAGAGTGGAACTTTGGATTTGGCTTCGTAGTTGCCATTCATCAACTAGAATGTAAGCTATTTGTTCATATGCGTCAGTATAGTGAACATTCGAACCCCACACACAGTGGTATTATCATGAACATTCCAACGTATCTGGATTTTAAGAAGAAGATTCATAGTGTAAACATCAAGTATGCCTCTTCAAGTGTAATTTGTAACAATCAGCTGGCTATCTTTTCCAAAAATGGTGAGTTAGTTTTTCACCAGATATTTTACTCTAATGAATTTAAGTTGAAATTGAATCCTCTCAAAGTTGATTACATAAACCTTGTTAAAATTAGAGACATTATTTATGATATGGATCAAGTCATTAAAGAATCTCTAGTATATACTTTATTGCCATCTAAAATTTTGGAAAAATCTGAAGAGAGCAATGTTCCCCATTCCAATCTCATGCATGAATTTATATGTACTTTACATGATGAAGTATCTGCTAACGTTACAGAATTATATCATTGTGCTTCATGTGAAATTGATGATCCATGTCAATGGAACCATGACTGTATTATGAAATCGAATGAAGATAGATATCTACATGTAGGAGATGATGCATTTTTAATGTTAAATGTTGCACGTGTCATTGATAGCCTGAGGTCTAAAAATGTTTTGAATTGTTTTACACAGCAATTTTTTAAATACTTAAAGTACAATGATATTGAAACTCAATTAAAAATGTTAAGAAATAGGAGTATATAGATTGTGAAAATGTTATACGTTTCATTTTTTTAATGTCCATGGGATTTTTCCCCTATGAAATTGTAAATAAAAAGCTATTTGAATTGAAATATTTGTGTCTGTGTGATTTTAAATGAAATAATAGGGAAAAAAATGTTTGAATAATATCACTTTATTAAATCATAAATTTTCCCACTTTTTAGGTGGTTTTACAGTTCGTCTCAACTTTGTTTGAACAATTTTTACAGGTGACTTTAGCAGATTCTTATTTCCGATAAACTGCTTCGGAACATTTAAATCTTTCAAAACAGTATTAAATAAACTTTTCCGTGATACATTACTTTTGGTATTGTACATATAATTGAAGAAGTCGATAATGTTAGAGTTTGGTATTTTTTCTCCGTGTATGGAGATTTGACCCTTGGAATTCCATGATAAGATATCAGGTTGATTCTTGATGAGAGTAAGTGTATTTTCAGCTTTTCTTCGATTGGGTTTAGAAAGTGATACTAATATAAGTTCTTGATAATTATCATCTTTTTGAAATTTCTTTATTTCTTCTACTTTCACAGATTCTTCAACTTTCCTCTTATCTTCTATTTTCTCCACTTCTTCCTGTCTTACTACTTTGTTCATTCTGACGCGAATTATTAAATTCTTGCAGATTTAAGCTTTTCTTCAACAGTTCATGACAGAGGACCAATTTTTCATGATCAGGTAAGTCACTATGTAAAATTTGTATCATCCCTTACTAAAATCCTAAGGTATTTTTAAGGTATTTTCAAGGTTTTTTTTCGAGGTATTTATTAGGTATTTTTAAGGTATTTTATTAAGGTATTTTTACCTACTAAATGGTGCAGATTAAAACCTTAAACAGGTTTTCCATAATACCTCTCCCAAGGTATTTTATATAAACCTAAACGGTTTCTTAGAATACCTTTTAACAAGGTATTTTATGTAAACCTAAACGGTTTCTTAGAATACCTTTCAACAAGGTATTTTATGTAAACCTAAACGGTTTCCTAGAATACCTTTCAACAAGGTATTTTATATATACCTAAACGGTTTCCTAGAATACTTTTCAACAAGGTATTTTATATAAACCTAAACGGTTTCCTAGAATACCTTTCAACAAGGTATTTTATATAAACCTAAACGGTTTCCTAGAATACCTTTTAATAAGGTATTTTATAAAAACCTAAACGGTTTTTTAGAATACTTTTTAAGGAGGTATTCTATATAAACCTGAATGTTTTTTTCTAGAATACCTTTCAATAAGGTATTTACCTAAACAGTTTCCTCGAACATCTGTCAATGAAGTACATTAAAATAAACCTAAAAGGTAAACCACAAATAATTTTAAAATATGTAGAAGTTTTTTTTGACAAAATTTCCACAATATTTTTTAAAAACATATTTTAATAGACCTCAAAAGGAATTTTTAGAAATCTAATAAAACCTAGGAAAAGTATTACATTCTATTTTACTGTGTATAAAAGAGAACCAATAACTTTGACACAATTATCATACAAATAATTTTTATTAATATGTACTTAACACTATTTTACATTAGGATAATCATTTTTAGGAAATGTATTTTTTACTCAACCAACCCTGTTGGGCCTTGAGCCTGTTTGTTTTAAATTTTTTTCTTCTTTTCTCTGCAACTTTGTTTTCGGCGTAAATTTGCAAGAATTTCCAGATTGAGGCTGTCCTGTCTGAATCTTCCACCTGTATCTTGCATAAGAATAGACATGGTTTACCGTACCAGTCATCCCAAGAAACTTCAGTTGATACTTGTTAAAAAGCCCTAAAAATATAAAATTGCTATAAAATGAGGCATACAATACATATTTAAAAGAACAAGTTATTCGGAGGCTACAAAATTCAACCCGTCTTTATTTGCCTCCGAAATATTTTCATTTCAAAGCGGCTAGTAAAAAAAGCTAGTTTAAAAGTAGTACAAAATAATGCTTATTTTGATTTCTATAAGAAACTAATTAGGCGTCAAGTCCGTATTTGTTTAACAGCTCCCCATATATTAACACAGGTAGTAAATCAAATTATGAAGAGTATAGCTACTAATTTAACAACACGAAGGGTACTAATTTAACAATTCATTTGAGAAAATACCAAGAAATAAGCGATAAACAGAATTAATTTTGAATATTAGTCTTTAATTTTATATTTTTTAAACAACCCTGAACACATTTAAAAGATTACTCTGAAAACTTGAATACCCATTGAAAATCATGATTGTATCTATATGTATATTCTTACATTTCTATTTCTGGATTTTAAAATTACTCAAGTGTTTATTTTACCTTCTGAATATTTAATTTTTTTATAGCAGAATGTGTGCAATATTTTGTAACATAAGTTAAGTGAGGAAGTAGTTCCTCGATATTAGTGAGATCAGTTCTTGAAACATTGACTTTTTTTGCATTATCAAACACATAATGTGAACGAATTCTTAATTTTCTCCAAGACCTGCACTAAAGAAATATTTTATGGGAAAACAATCAACTACGCTTGTCCAGATAAAAGCGTCAATTTGAAATTTCTATTTAATATGAATAACAATTTTAAATCCTCATAATAATAGTTTGATATTTTTAGCCAGGGCATATGTGATTTGTTTCGAAATCAGAAACAAACGATAAAATCATAATTTTTTTTTTCAAAATCAAAAACCCTGTCACACTCTTCCAATATTCCAACCTATCTAAGAACTCATAAAGAAAGATTACTTTCTCACCATCAAGAGAAGCTAGCAAAAGTTCTTAAAATAATATGTGCCTTTTACATTTCCATTCATAATTGGTTAAGTATAATAATACAATTTCCGGTGTGAAAATTTATATGTCAGGGACAAGGTTGCAACCCCTTCCCCCCATCGTTACCATAAAACAATTTAATATACCTTTTTCCCTGTTTATTCACATATCTAAAAATATTTATATATCCCGGACCCCCAATTCCCCATCGATATCACCCCTCCAAAATTAATTTCCCCATCAATACAGTCATTCCAAAATCCAATTTTCCTTTAATACTGCTATTCCAAAATCTATTTCCCTATCAATACCCTCCCTCCAAAATTCATTTTTCCTTCAATACTGCTATTCCAAAATATATTTCCCTATCATTACCCTCCCTCCAAAATTTATTTCCCCGTCAATACCACCATTCCCAAATCTATCTGTGTAAGAAAACCATTGCATCTTATAATATAGTTTTCAAATCTTGGAGGGTGCCACCACTGGGGTAGCGAGAGGTCTTCAGCTTTATTTGCGTTTGTATGGTTTCATACCGAGATGAACACACCGGTTCTTGTTCTATCACCGAAGTCAAGCATCATCGTGAGTGGTCAGTCCTTTGGATGGTGACCACCTGGGAACACTGCATTATAAGATGCAATGGTTTTCTTACACAGATAGATTTGGGAATGGTGGTATTGATGGGGAAATAAATTTTGGAGGGAGGGTAATGATAGGGAAATATATTTTGGCACAGCAATATTAAAGGAAAAATGAATTTTGGAATGGTGGTATTAATAAGGAAATAAATTTTAGAATAGCAGTATTGAAGGAAAAAGTAATTTTGGAGGGAGGGTATTGATAGGGAAATAGATTTTAGAATAGCAGTATTAAAGGAAAATTGGATTTTGGAATAACTGTATTGATGGGGAAATTAATTTTGGAGGGGTGATATCGATGGGGAATTGGGGGTCCGGGATATATAAATATTTTTGGATATGTGAATAAACAGGGAAAAGGGTACATTAAATTGTTTTATGTAACGATGGGGGGAGGGGGAAGGGGTTGCAACCTTGTCCCTGACAATGGGAGTTCATGCAGCTAGTAATATAACAAAATTGGAGAGTGAAGTCCAAATAAATCCCTAAAAATAATGAGAGGAAGGAATAGTTGCATATCCTCTAAATACTTAAAATTAATGCATAGGAATAGGGTATTTAAATTGCTCCAAACATTTTTTAGAACAAGCAAGTAGGTACTCATGAAAAACTAAAACATTCAAAAAGATATGAAATTATCACAGATTCAAAATAATATCTTGAAAAATAAATGGGCAGGGAAATTTTCTTTTAAAACAAGCATTAAATAGTCAGTAAGTCAAGGAGAGTTGTCAGACTTTGGCAATGAAAAGGACCATTCGTCTGGGTCCACAGACAATCGGAATAATACAGAGACAACAATATACAATGATAAAACTAGGTATGTCACAATAATGTAACAATAATTTTAGTAGAAGCAAAACAGAATACAAATAAATTTAAATTTAAGAAATCAAGTATAATCAACAGATAATTTCTTTGCTGCCATTTTTTCTGCACATAAAACATTCCAAACTTGTCTCCTGTGGCCTGGGCAATTGCATCACCGATTTCTCCAGAGACAAGTACAGATACAGGGCATGAGTTAAAGAGCAATGATTTTCATTGTTATTTTGAAGTGTTCCACATAGAATGTTTATTTATTAATATACATTTTTTTGTCAGTCAGAGAGCAGATATCTAGTTTCCAGAATTTGCGAGGTAACAAAAAATATTACAAAAGGAATACAAAAAGAATAAATGTATGTCTACCACAATCACAATTTTTTTTATAAATAGTCCTTCCTCAGTTGAATGATTTATCAGCATATTTCTTACGAGTATTTGCATCAGGCTCAGGGTGTATTCGTTATATAATATTTCTAATTAAATTCTTGCAAGTTGTAGAACAACGATAATACCTTTAATTTGACAATTGCATCATATATATTTATATATTTTTTTTGAATATTTGGGAAATCTATTTCGGTCACCTATTTCTGCTACAATGACCTCTGATCAAATAATGAAGTAAATATCTGAGTGAGCACTTCTCATCTTAATCCCAACACAACAGCAATAGAGTATAGAGGTTACAATGGATTTATGTTCACTAGCCCTCATTAATATACACACCGTTATTCGGTGAGGCCAGACCGAACTTGCGAGTCTTCCATCACAAACACGAAGTCATAATTCATTAGGCTACCGGGACCCCTTTTTTTATTTTGTATATTAATGTGATAGTCGTGATATCCTTTTTTAATTTACTGCAAAGTCATGTGTAATACGAAAGTCTTAATTCAACAACCTCTTTTCCGATTATAGTTGTAAGGTTTCCAAAAAAAAAAGTTAAAAAATGAATAAATGAATTTAAAATTTGGAGAGAAAATGGTATTTCTCTGTATAAAACTGCTAAGACAAGGACGAAAAAACAATTGGCATCTTCACCATACTCGACATACATTATTTTTTTTTTTTTTTTTTTTTAATTTAAAGCAAGTTTTTCAATTTGGATTTGTAATAAGTTATTATACTTAAATATTTCCAGGGGTCATAAGCAGTTCTTGATAACAATTTGGGTGATAGAACATATTTGAATTGTGTGTGGGCCCTAAGTGCTTCATCATTTCAATAATTAAATAGGATTAATTAATAGATTAGTGCAAAGTATTTATAAAATGTAATACAAAAAAAATTTCACATAAATTCAAAATTTCATAACATCTTTACATGCAAGGGGCCTTACAAAATTTATTCCAACGTTGATGATTATAGGCACAATTTTGAAGTTTTAAGGCACCGTCAAGTGCAGTGCCTGAACACTTAAATATCATTTGACAACTATAGTAATAAATGATTCTTTACAACTGAGTTTTTGGACCCCTAAATATGTTAATATGAGTCCCTGAGGAGAAATCGTGCATATGGGAACCTCTCTACGTATAAAGTGCCACTAAAATATTTCAAGTGTCATCAAGCATCTAAATAACTCCATAATAAACACCGAATTAAACAATTTTTTGATTAAAAAAATGAGTTATAAGTGATTAATTATCGAAATTTCCCTTTTGTGCCTTACCTTTGAAAATTTTATAGGGGGAGAAGCTGCCTCCTCTCTTAAGTTCCACCGCTATTTTACAAATAGTGGTGCAACTAGAATAGTTAATTTTTGCATTCTTAAAAATAAACATCTGGGCAAACAATAATTGACTGCAATATGTACAAACGGGACAATTGATTTGTAACCTTGCTAAAAAAAGAAACTCAAGCTCCATATATTGACACAGGTTTTTCTTTGAATTCTTAAAATGTAAATTATGCCAATATTCCAAACAAATTTATAATTTCTGTTCTGTTTAATTCTGCAGCTGAGGTGTTGACCTGAGGACGAAGTTAGCATAGGAATTATGAAAGGGAAACCACAAATTGTATACCTTTTCCCTTTCAGCCAAAATTAAAAATGCTTTTTTTTTTTTTCAGAGAGAGGGGGCGCATTTTCATTTTGGGAAAAGGAGAGGCACGTTTGTGACACATCGACTAATTTAATTCTGAAAATGTTAAATTTCAATTTGAAAGAACTTTACCTGTGAAACATACTCGACTGTAGTACAGTGTTTTTCTGGTTGGTTGGTTGTATTCAGATTATCTGGCGCCGTCAGCAACACGAGGGCTATAATGCGCCGAAACATTCGTCATTAGACAAGCCAACATACATTTACAAACACCCATGCCAACACGGGACTCGAACCCGCAACCTCGCGGTCTAGAAGCCAGCACGCTAACCACTATACCGTTTGGTCGGCCAGTGTTTTTCTGGATCACGAAATCGTCCCTGTCATTAGGAAGTGGCGAGTATTTGGACTTTAATTAATAACCACTGTTGTAAAATAATGCAATTGAACCATAGCCACCCTTGAAGTAGCTCCTTTTTTATGTGTAGCTTTTACTTTTTTAACAATTAAAGGTAGCTTACACATGAAAAATCCCAATTTTATCAATTAATTTTACATTTGTTTATTTTTTTCAGAAAGAAATGAATGGGATTCCCTTTAGTTTTTCTCAAGAATCCCCCAGAAATGTCTTGTCAGATGCAGCGAATAAATTAAGAAATATTTGTAGTATATATTTAAAATCATGTTTAAATTATATTATTAGTATAAAATAAAAAAAGCAACTCATTTATGTTTGTTTACTTGAAAGAATTATCTAAAAAATGTTCAGTAAAAATGTATTTTTAATTGTATATGTTTCTAACAATAAAACTATAATTAGCTTGGATCAACCAATTAAAACAAATTTTAATGAAATTTAAATTGTCTAATGCAACCTATTAAGATCTCAATGCATTTTTTTAATAATATATACATTATTATTGTTTACTGAATTTTAAATCTTTATTTTTTTTAAAAATTCTCTAACAAAAAAAAAAAAAAAAAAAGTAAATTATGTTTATAATTCTAGTAAGTTCTATCTAGCAAATTAAAATTTATCTATAAATTAGGTTATGATTGATACCATTAAAGGCAAATTGTAATTAAATTCCTATTGATTAAATATCAATTTATCATTAGCCACTAAATTTAAAGCATATTCCAGACAATATTGAAACTCTCCCAATAAAGTGTTTCTTTTTGAGCTCAAAAGCTAAATGATACTTTATAAAGGAAAAGTTTTGCAATCTTTCCTATATCTACTTGGAACCTTATAGTGAAAATATTTGCGCACCATTTACTGCAAAAACCTTGTGGCAGGCTTATCACGAAAAGGTTTACACACCCTTTACGGCGAAAACCTTGTGGTAAGGGTGGTCGTGAAACGGTTACGAAAAGCTTGACTCCTGGAGATTAGGACCCGTTTTTCAAGGTTTTATGAAGGATATTTCCTTGTCATCAGAAGCTTGCACCCTTTTCGTTTGAGGGGTTTACACAAGGATTTTAAAAGGATAAAATGCTATCTGGGTAGGCGAATTTTACATCAAGATGAGGCCAAACTGTGGCCTCGGGCAGGATACGAGCGGTGAAAGGCTTGTGGCAGATCGAAGGAGTAATGGAATGGTGGGAGTTGTTCTGGTTACGATGAGAGTGAAAGCGATACTTTACATAAATTCTTAACGTGACGACATCCAGCGAACTAGATGAGCGCTTCATTATCACATACAAGATGAAGTATTTAAAACCAAAATTGTTTAATAGTGGTGAGATTATCACAAAACATCAATCAAACTTACGTTCTTTAAAAAATAATTTAACAACAGTTCAAATTATATATCAAAAACCGCTTTAACTCTCATTGTTGACAGAACAGCTCGCACCGTTCTATTTCTCCTTCGGTCTGCCGCAAGTCTTTCACCGCTCGCCGCTTGTATCGTACACTAGGCTTTAGGCTTAATTTAGCTCAAGCACAAAGCACCAGTAAAGTACATTTCACACTTACATTTTCCTTTATCTGTAACGGTTGGGAGACGCATACTTGGGTTCTGCGCACTTTCTGGTAACGGACAAATTTAGGCTCTCCAGCAAAAACAACTTATCACTCTCATGGCATCTAAATAGTCTAAATCTTCCCCTAGTAGCAATCACTGCATGGTGTTTCGTCGGCCAATGATCGGAATTCATCAAAGTCATCGGTGATTCCCCAGACTGATTTATAAACACACCAGTATTTCCTCGTCTGCCGATGACCCTAAACTCATCGGGAAAATATATCTTCCCAACATCGGTGGCCGGTGGAATTTCTGATCATCGTTTTTTTGATCGGCCAAAGATATCGGACCGACATCGACAGGCTATAAAAAACTTATGTTTCTTTTTCTTGCAATTCCACTGAATTAGAGGCGATCCTTGAATGTATTTCAAATTTAAATCAAGTATACAATTTGCTAAACATTTCGCTTTGGCAATAAGTGAAAAATATTTTAAAAATAAGTGTACGAAAAATTTTAAATGTAAAAATATATTTTGAAAAAATGCAAACCACATTAATTATATATTGCTTATCTAATACGTCAATAAAATCCATAAATAAAAGTTTTTATATAGTAAAAAAATATAGGAACAATTTTCTAAAATTAAAAATAAATTCTCCCCATTTCAATTTCAATATAAAATAAAAATATAGTCCTTGTTTTTAAATAGTTTTCATTATAATTTGCTGAACTCATTTTGGTCCGTTTTTTAAACATCTTTTAAGTAAAATAAAAATATGTTTATATGTTTCAAAAAGTTAATCAAATTGAATATAGTTTTTTAAAAAATTTAAAAATTAAATATATTTTTTTAAATGTCAAAATTATTAAGTAAACTCTTAAATTGCATTTCAAAAAATATCATAAAATGTACAAGTCAATTAGTTAAAATTTTACAAAATAGATGGCGACACTATTTATTATGTGTCTCGGTACTAGTTTTTTAATAACTTCATGCCCTAATACACGAGACAAAAGCTTATACACACTTAGGGAAACAAATATTAAGCACTATATTTAATATTAATTTAATTTGTAGGATTGTACATAAGGTTATATATTTAAGGTTATATATATTTGCAAATTAATACACGTATAAGAATACAAAAACTAAATATGTTTTCATATGGGATATATATTTTTTTGCTATAATAAATAAATTAATATCATTTTCCCAAATTTATGGAAGATTTGCTATTTTCCGAAAATTCCCCATATATAAAAAAAAAAAAATTTCGGTCAATTTCTTTGCAAAGTCTGTATGATAGTAGAGTTTTGTACTACAATACAATTGCTATACCAAGAACCGCGAGTACCAATAGTCCAGTGGCCAAGTCAACGCGCTTCGGAGACGATCATCCTTGGTTCGATCCCAGGGAAAGTAATTTAGACAATTCTGGCGTGAGTAATTTGGTGGTGTTATTACTTCGATTTGTACACTTAATATGTCACTGGAAATACTACAATATAAGAATTACGCGCTCTGGGTAAATATTTTAGTTTTGCATTATTTTAACTTGTCGTTATTAATATTCGATACTTACATCTTTATAATTATTTGATGTTTATTAATTGATATTTTCGACAAAATAACTACCATCGTTTCGATATTTCTTGAGAGGAAAATTCTCCTTGGATAGTGCTCGTATTTCCCCCTTTTCCCTCGGCCTTCAAACCAATTCTTGTCAGCTTCTCCTCGAATTCGATCAGTTTCCGGACATCGGCCAATGGCCGACCATGGGGACAAAATGGATTAGTTGCCAAGGGAAAAATAAGTTTAGGGTGAGTTTCCGATGAATCGCCAATCACCGGCGATTCACCTGGGGATGGAATTCCGATCACCGCCGATTCACCTGGGGATGGAATTCCGATCACCGCCCGAGGTAAAATTGCTACTAGGGTCAAAACGTTTTATATTTACTATCTACAATGATGAGTTATTTCCTTATTACTATTGATATTTATTTAGTTATATTTATTGTTTGTAGCAAAAAATTAAAATTCTGTGATACAGCTTCATAATATTTGGAAACATTACTTGAAAAATAAACTGAATGAAAATTCATTGGAATACATATAAACGAGTCTGGTCGCATAAAGAATTATTATTTGTTGTGCTTAATCTTAAACTACATAATACAAAATGAAACCTATTTTAATTAAAAAATATGCTTTTTTTATTTTTATACAACAATTATAATTAATATGCACACATAAATATGCACTTTTAGTTAACGATTTATATATTTATGTTATTTTATTAATATTTGCATATATATACAATTCCCATTTTATAAAAGCGTATGCCTATTGTTCTTGTACCATGCAAATTCTTAATTTAAAATAAAATATCCGTTATAGAATGAATTATTCATGAAAAAATAAAAACATGTGCACTCTTGAACTATACGCGAACTCAGTAAACATTTAACATTGGCGAATTTTACTTCGCCTAGATGATGTCAAACTTGTGCTTAAATTTCATTGGCTCAGCACCCGAATTTTTCTTGCTTGTCGGAAAAAATCTCAGCAACTGCTCTGCGACTTCACTCCCCAATCCCCATGGTAGTTTTTTATGTAAAAAAAAATACACTTTCTTTACCTTTTTTCCTAGGAATCGTCTGGCAGCTGTAATATTTTTTCAATTTAAGTTTATTCTGTTGCATGGAAAGAAATTTATTATTTTAGCAAATTATTTTTGCATTCTGAAGCAAATCAATATTTTAACCATGTATTGTTAGCCTTTTAATATATTTAAAATAAAGATCATACAACATAAGATGGACTGTGTACGTACAAAATTTAATTTTTACTGCCTATTTCCCAGACTTCTTTGAAATCAGCTGTCTGCTAGGAAACTAAATAGTTAAAAGTCATAAAATGGCAACGGCTACCGTGAATTCCTGTTTTTATTGGTGTATTTTTAGACAGGCAAGTGTGTGAGTGAAAAATTAAATGTATTAGCTTTATTTTATTTAGCCAAACTAAAGAAGCATGGGTTTGTTTACCAAAGGACAGATTTTGTATTGACATTCATGAAAACCTATGAAATTACACATTTGCATTTTGTTGACTGTCAAATTAATGTGTGAGTACTTAGGTCATGTGTTATAAAAGGTAAGTTCAATATTTTAAGCCTACCGTTGCTCACTATTTCCTGTGCGGCTTTAATTATAAGAAGTGTTTCCTTATCGTTTAAGTGACATTAATATTGCATCACTAGACAGTGGTTGTCGTAACGTGTCATTTTGTAAAAGCTAACTTTTGACTTAATTTATTGGTGCATATTAACTCATTATTTGGTAATAATACTATTTTGCATATTTTAATATGTTATTCTATTGAGGGTTTTGATAAATTGCGTAATTAGTTTCTGATGCTATGATGCTTTTCTGAAGTTGCTTCGACTTCCTTCCGTAACTACTGAGACAATCAAGATTTAAAAAAGCATCTCCAATCGGGCTATTTTTGCTTAATTATACAAATGCTTCATTAAAAGATTATGCATTGGAGCAAACGTAACATCGAAAATATGGCTATTGCAATAAATGCCTTCAATCGTCGACGATGACTTAATAGTTTAAGTATTGAACAGTTTAAAGTCAAGATGACGATTTCGAAATCTGATATAAACAATACCTGTCTGGTTAAATCTTTGACTCTCTTTGTCTATTTCTAAAATCTTATTTGTCTGTTTGAGGGTTAATTTTAGTGTAAAGTAAAATGCTTTTCATGCATTATGTACTTCTGGTGGTTTTTAATGATTTTGATGACTCTCTCTGTTGTTTATAATAGTGGTCTTCCCAATTTTCCATTCTATGTTTTAGAGAAGACTAGCCTTTAAAGCTTTTTTTTTTGGGAGAGTGTTGGTAGTGTGTTTATATGTAATTTATGTGTAAATAAGTTTGCCATTATTATTTGAGTTGATGAAAGTAGGTAAAAATATTCTCTAAACACAATTTTGGTTCATCTGATGTCTCTGTGGGGACTAGTGTTCTTAGCCTTTTGCAGGGTTCAAATCCTGGGTTAGGCACTGATGATTGTTGTTTGTTCGCATTCTACTATAAGCTGTGGATCGTGACACTACTAGTCGTTATTGTTCCCAAAAATAGGTCAATAAGTGTACAAAATATAACAAAGCAATCAATATAAGCATAACTTGGGTTAGTTTTTGTCAGAAATTAGAACTTATAAAATTGAGTTAATCAAATACATTGAATACTATTGTAAATATAATAAATTTCCAAATAGTTGCATTTTTATTTGCATAAAAGTAATTGGAAAAGTAGTCTATTATGTGTATTAATAAGAATTTTTTTTTAAGTTGCCAGATTTTGTCAACGAACACTATATTTATGCAATTTATTATGTAATAAAAATGTTATTCAAAACTTTATTAAAGATTAGACGTTGTAAAGCATCCGTTGAAAAATGATACATATAACAAACATTTTAATGTATGCAAATGAAAATCATTTCTGATATATATATGAAATGATAAAAAAATTATGTTGAAATTGAAATTTACTTTGCATAATTATTTGCATGTAAAATTTATGCTATGTACCAACTTGCAGCGTTAGAAAGTAGATGAGTGCGCGAGAGAGTCGGTGACGAGCATAACTCTTACAGTATATTTATAAAATAGTCCTACTAGTGTCTTAAAAAAAAAAACGCTTCTTACCTAAACATTATAATATTTTTACTGTAAATGTTTTGTTTAGTGTTTAAGCTGGGATACGAAATTTCTTTAATAAAAAAACTAAAGTGGCAAGTTACTTTTTAGCAAAATGCTAAATGATTGCAAGTTCTGTTATTTTTTATGTTTAATTTAAAGCAATTAACTTTTTTTTAAAATCATTATGAACTTCAAATATAAAGCTATATTACACTAAATATCAACTGGAAAAATACTTTTCACCCTTCATCTTCTTTGTTCTTTTATGTTGATGATTAACATTTGGGTAACAAAAATGGAGATTTTGAAATTTTGTGACTGAATATTTTAGCAAAAAAGCTAAACTTCATTTTCTGATTTTAACATGCAAGATTATTTTTAAGCATTTTGCTTAAAAAACTCCTGAAGCTTAATCCCTGGTTATGACTGCATCTGTACTGGTACTGACTGCATCTGTAACGCTGTAAGATAGCTCTAGCATCGCATAAATTTTACATTTCATTAAAAGCAATTATAGCTTTTATCTATTGATAATATTGGCAATGTTTAGGTATGAAACTTTTTTTTTATTTTAAGTCACCAGTAAATTTATTGCTAAAATATTCTCTTAAATATTTTTACTGCTCCATCTTATGTAATTATATTTTACCGTTTGTCACTTGTATGGTTTTAAAAGAACTAATTATCTGTAGACTTCTTAATGCTTGCTACAGCAACACAGTCTTTTGGGTGATTCTCTGGTGTACACTTAGAACATTTTGGCTCTTTTTTTTACTCCACTCGTTAACACAAAAGAAGTATAAAATTAAAATTAATTTAGTAGTTATGTGTTTATTTTAAATAATTGGTAACAAAGTTACATTAATTAATAAGTACTTTGACTTGGGGAAATATGCATTTATATCGTCTGATGCGCAGGACACTTCCTTGACCCCTGCGTCGGTGGCTTATAAATGTATATTTGACCTAGTCAAAATAATTATTTATCATTAAAATTTTGTCACCAAGTAATATTATATAAAATAAACACATAACTACTAGATTAATCTTAATTTTATACTTCTTATGTGTTAACGAGTAGAAAAAAGAGCCAAAATGTCCTGTGCATCAGAGAATTTCCCATTTTAATATTCAACATTGCATACTATAAATCATTCATACTGTAAAGTATTAATATTGCATTTGAAAAATTGTGGTTTAGTATGTAGTTAGTATTTAAAATTATTTATCAACTTATGCTTATTTAAAATATTCTTTGGCGACCGGATTTGGTCAGTTGATTTAGATGTTATCTAGTGCTGGAGCTACACAGGGCTGTTCTGTGCTGAAACATCATTGGAACTGCGAGAAGTAATCCTTTACTTTATGATCCTCTTGAGGTCTTTTTAAAAAAGTCGCCAAATCTAAGATTTCAAAACATTGTCATGTGGTTTTCAAATTTGAGGCATTTTTGAAATTGAAATGGTTTCAAAATAAACAGCACATTGTTGATGATTAACATTAGATCTTGCATATGTCTTGTACATATTTTCATAGCCAGTAGCAAGATTAAATTAAAGTTTAAACCTGTTTGGCTCTTATAAGTCGTTATGAAACTAAAAAATATCAGGTCTGTTACTGGACAAATGCTTAAAATTTTTATTTTAAATTATAACTTTTTGAAATAGTAAAACAGCTTCCAAGTTTAAATTGAAATTTGTTAGTCTAAAATTGAAATTTATCGCCTAGTTTTTCAATAGAGAAATGTTTAGTATTTTATTTATACTAAAAAATGTCCTATCTGCTTTTTTAACTTATCGTTATTAGTTAAACTTTTCTCTAAAATCTATAAAAGGATGCTATGTATGTATTCATATAATATCATAAATCAGTTTTATATCTATCATTTGCACCTTCATTTATAATTCTGAGTAAAAAACTTTATTATTTTTAACAAATATTTTTTTTACAAAGTAACAGACCTGATATTGTGTAACAAACTTGATATAATTTGGGAGAGCAGTATGTTATGTGTTTATTTCTTTATTAATTTAATTGTTAGATTTTAGAATATGTGTATGTATATATATATATATATATATATATATATATATATATATATATATATATATATATATATATATATATATATATATGCAACATTTTATTTCTTAATTTATTATATTTTTAAGTTTTATTATTTTTTTTGTCAAATCTGTGACTTTTAGTAGGTAACAAACCTGGCAATTTAACATTATTGATTTTTTTTTTACAACCAACCCTCTGTAAACTTTTTGGCTTAAGACATCATGGCTCAAATATAGTACACACAGTTATTTTATATATGGCAAGCAGTCAATAAGGCTACACTAATTAACTTATAAAAATTGATAATAGACCTGACAGCACAAAAAATACCATATGTCTAAAAGTCCTTAACCCTTTTAGTGACGAACGACGATATATAGTTATTCGCTACACTTGTGAAAAGTGCCAAGAAGGATATATCGTTGTGCAAGCGTTGGCGCCTATTACTCATCACAAGAGTCCTGTATTTCAAAATAACTTTATAAAACGTTATAAATGGTTCAAATTCTTTGCATTGCAATTAAAGAAATTATTTATTAGAACTTTTTGCTATGTTTTCTGCTGGTTGGTGCCGAAGCAATGTATGCGCTTGAGTGATAAGGTAGAATCTAGACACAGGATAGTTTCTTTGAACCGTAATCTGTTTATGATAGTTATCAGATAGCTCACGTGTCACATCATGTATTAGCACGCGATACTAAAATCTTTCTTACAAGCAAGGCGTCCACTATAGGCTGAGCAGAGCGAAGTGGATTAGAGCCAGCTCCATGGCTGCCACAATACGTTGCATTTTGAATATCTTGAATATCATTTTCAGTTTGGTTTTTATGAGCATTTTTCCAACCCCTAGTAAATTCGTCAAATTCCTCCGGTTATCACCCTAATTTGTTTTTAGGATGTTGTTAGGTTTTTTATTAAGGATGTTGGTTTTACAAACATGGTATGAATGTTTTGTTAAATTTCTTTTTTAGTATTTTAATATTTTATATCTTTGATTTGTTAGAAATGAATGTTTGGCGCAGCATAGCCTATATTGGCTCTTGTGCCAAAAAAAATAATCAACATCCTGTTATCTTTGCACAGGCTTTCGTTTTTTGCGGCACTAAAAGGGTTCAAATATTCTATCAGCTTCAGATTTTATTTTAAAATGATTTCTTTCACATACTGAATCATTGAAGCAATATTGAAAAGGATGGCCCCATCTACTGATTAATTTTGAGTGATTATTTTTGGCAACAGACCTGACATTTCTCTCAGACAACAAAAAACAATATGTACTACAAAATAAAAAAATTGTATTCAAAGATATTTTATAGATTTATTACAATGCATATTTTTTAAAATGCTTAGGTTCTTTAAAGATATTTTATGTATTGGAAATAGGAAAAATATGAAAAAGACTGACTTTGTCGTTTTTGACAGCCTATTTTCTTGGATTGATCCTTGTTAAAAAATTATATTTAAAAAAAGGCTTAAAGTCTAAGAGCTAAAAAGACTTTATTGTATATATTTTTAGAAAAAACAAATTTCTAAGCCCACAGATTATTCAATTTCAAAATAAAGAGTCTTTTGTCAGACATAACAAAGCCTCAAATTTGAAACCCACCCTCATGCGCAAAATACATGGTGTGATATCAGAACTAATTTGAAGTGGCTTAGACTGGCAGGATCCAACCATATCTATGGAACACCTCATTAAAAGTCAGATTGAGATCAGATCATGGCTTATAAACTATAAAGAAAGACCTTTTGGAAATACATTACATATATATTATTTTTACTCTCTATCTTGAATACATTAACTTGTTTTGTAAACTGGCTTTCTGTTACTGCTGGAATTGTCCAAATATAGTTTATCAATAACTTTTTCTCGCTAATACAATAATAGAGATTTTCTTTTGTGAAATGTATTGTTTTGTGTAATGTTTAAAGTTAATACTTTAAAAGCTTACACAAGGTTTTAAGTTAACACCTGCATGCAGTAAAGTTAAAGTTACACTTTAGTGCATGCAGGAATCATTTTAATCCTTGAGCTGTAATTCTTTTAAAAATGAACAAATCTACTTGAATGTCACATCTAGACCTGAAAACTGAAATTTTCAAGTAGTAGCCAGTGGCCGGTAGACACTTTTAGTTTAGTTGCCACTTCATTGTAGACTTTTTTTTTTGACCAGTGGTGCAGCCAAGGAAGGGAAGGTTGGGGGTTTTACCTTTTACCTGAATGTATGCAGTAGGGCATTCAATTTTTTTTTTTTTGAGAATGTTTTAATTCTATATTTGATTTGTATCAAATATATAAATCTAAAATACATATAAATTAATTGTGTTCAATAAAATGTCAATGAAAGGAAAAAAAAGTATCAAGTACAGGATATAAGCTTTTTCACTTATGGATGCATTTAGATTTGTTGCACATCTGTAACATAGCGCTGTAAAGGAATTCCGAAAAAATCTGTAGGAATCAATTTGAAATATTAAGGAATTTAGGGTTCTAATATATTCTTTTGACAAAAAACGCAAGACAAGAAGTAAAATAATCATGCCTGTAAAAGATACCGTCAGATTGAAGTTAGTGAATTTTTTTTAACAGTAAGGATACCGGTGGCCAAGCTTTTAAGTTATAAGATAACTAAAAATATAACAGAAATAATATGCAAATAATTAAGGTCCTAATATATTTTGTTGACAAAAATGCCAGGCGAGAAGAAAAATAATCATGCCTGTAAATTAGAGGTCAGAAATATCGATCAAAATAAATATCGATACTATATCGTAGCATAGAAAAAAATATCGATACATGATTTTTTTTTTATTTGATTTTCAATTTCGATATTTTTTTAAAAATATAGTCGTGTTGATATATCGCCGACCTCTACTGTAAAGGATGCAGTCAGATTGAAGTTTGAGAATTTTTTTTTACAGTAAGGATACCGGTGGCCGCGCTTTTAAGTTATAGGATAACTAAAAATACAACAGAAATAATATGCTAATTATTAAGGTTCTAATATATTTTGTTAACAAAAACGTCAGGCAAGAAGAAAAATAATCATGTCTGTAAAGGATGTAGTCAGATTAAAGTTTGAAGATTTTTTTTAACAATAAGGCGGCGGTCGCACCCGCACGAGGAATGCAAGAAGGGAAACTCTCAGATTTCAAATTTCCCTATCACTTTTTTGATTTTTTTTGAATTCCCGGTTCTGTTCCCACCCTGTCATTGATTCCACCTTGTCACCATTTTTATTGATTTGGAAATTTCGGTACATTCGGTAACAATTAAAAAAAATCGTAGGTGAGGGGAGAAATGAATGGTGACCTGTTGATTAGTTTATTTAGTCGCCTCATCACACTATTTAATCGACCTGTGGCGACTAGATATTTTAAGGTCTACTGTAAAGGGTTAAAAAAATGAAAAAAAATCTGACGGAATCAATTTGAAATATAAAGAAATTTAGGGTTGAAATATAGTCTGTTAACAAAAAACGCAAGACAAGAAGAAAAATAATCTTGCCTGTAAAGGATGCAGTCAGATTGAAGTTTGAATTATTTTTTTTAACAGTAAGGCTGCCGGTGGCCATGCTTTTAAGTTATAGGATAGATAACTAAAAATATAACAGAAATAATATGCAAATAAAATAAGGGTTCTAATATATTTTGTTGACAAAAATGCCAGGCAAGAGACAAATGATCTTGTCTGTAAAGGATGCAGTCAGATTGAAGTTTAAAGATTTAAAAAAAAAAAAACAATAAGGCGGCACGGGGAATGCAAGAAAGGAAACTCAAAAATTTCAAAATTACCTGATATTTCCCTGTTTTTCTGGTTCTGTCACCACCCTGTCAATTTATGAATCCATATCATGGATGAATGGATTTTAACGGATTACACAATTGCACGTGTTTACAAAATTTCAAGAAAGAGAAGGGAGATTTTCATTGATTTGGAAATTTCGGTAACAGTTAAAAAAAAAAAATCGTAGGGGGAGGGAAGAAACGAAAAGTGTCTTGTTGATTAGTTTATTTAGTCTCCAATCACGCTGTTTAATCAACCTGTGGCGAGTGGCGACTAGATATTTTCAGGTCTAGCCACATCATACTTTTTTTACGAGATGGATTCAGAACTCGGCTTTAAATTAATAGAATTGACATGCTGTTTACCATAGTCGGGTGTTACACTAGAAAACAACATATCCTGAGCTCACTGAATAAGCTACAACGATGAATGAACTGGTTTTACTATGCCCCGATTGGCTGATCGGAATGATGTGTGGTCAATTCGTTAAAACTCTTGCAGTATCCATGGTTAGAAAAGTCAAATATTAATTAAAATTTTAACTTAAAAGCACTTATTTGCTTTTTTTATCAACTTATATTTAAGTTTAATACAAAACTATGTGCGCAGGTTAACAATATTACTATATAAGTTGTGATTTGCTTGGAACTATATCTTTTCGGCAGAAGGATCCATCCTACAGCGTATTCAGTGAATTCAGGGTATGTTGTCTTCTAGTATTGAGAAGGGTGAAGCCCCTAGTTTGTAGTAATTCCATTATGATTTTTAGTTAGCATATCCAACATTTTGGTAGAGGCTATGATAGCCACTTGAGCCTTCTCTAGGATTTTATATTGCTCTTGTCTTCATGACTAATAGTTGAACCGCTAAAATACAAAAGCCAATCCCTTTGATTTGCTGCCTTGTATTCATAGTCTTTTAACCTGTTTAATCATGTTACGATAATTAATGTCACCGTTGATTTAGATATTTTGTCTGGGTAAAAGTTTTTTTTTTATTTTCAATTACCCATATGTTTACGTAGGGTAATGAAAGATAACATTCGGTCAACAAAATTTCTGATTATTTTTGCATTTCTCCATGTTTTGGAACATCCTGACTTCAAAAAAGTGATATAGATAAAATGTCTGTGTGTGTACGTGGTTAGCATAACTCCCTAACAAATTAACCTACGATATTCAAATATGATGGGCGGGTTAGTGGTGGCCATGGGACCTATCAATAAGGTTTTTATCAAAAACCATTTTTATTTAAATGAGTGAAAATATCAGGACGGTAAATAACACCATATAAAATTTTTATGCAGACTAATATTATAGTGTAATTGAAACTTGTAATGTTTCCACACCCTTAGTTTTTTTTAAAATATATTATAATTAATTGCACTTTTTTTGCTACCCTACCATCTTTTTGTTTACATATTTCTTGAAAAAGTTTAATACCTGCTTAAAATAGTTATGTACAGTTTATTTGTTTAAATATATTTTTAAATTCAGTGTATTTCTTTTTTAGGACTATATTTTTAAGATTACATGAGATTAACAAATTTTCTAAAACTCGTGAAAGCTCAGATAAAAAATGAAGGATCGAAAATTGCACTCTTTTGAGAATCCAGAATGGGGTAAGAATTTTTGTAATACTTTTTTCTTTTAAATATGATTATAAAGTGATAATTCATTTAAAGCTGGGCTGTTATGATTCACTTCTATTTTTTTTATTAGAAACAATAAATTTAATTTTAGTTGTATGGAAGACTTAATGTGGAGTTATAGTACATACAGGTGTTTCATATTAAAAATAGCATATTTTATAAAATACTATTTGTGCAATAATTTTGAACATGTTTATGCAAAAATTGTAATTGTAAATAAAATCTTGATTAAAAAAAAAATCTTTCAAAATTACTGGTATGATTTGTAATCAGGGTTGGAGACCAGGGTTTTTTCTAAAAGAAAAAAAAGGTTTTTTTTGGTTTGAACTAAGTTTTTTTTGTTTGTTTAAACCGTTTATTTTTTTAAAATTTTTTTAAAATTTTTTTTTAAACCTTTTTTAATTACATGTGTACATATTTATACATAAAATTTCGACATAAACTAGAATAATTTATGTTCGAATAATAATTAATATTCCTTTTGAAAATAATTTAAACTAACTAAATAAACAATTGTTGCTACTTATGTGGAATTCAAATCATATTAAATTTTAATATTTTATTTGGAGATACTATTTTTTAAATTCAATGTATACAATATAATACAATAGTAATTGTTTACTACCTAATACATGTAATATTGCTCTTGGATTCATCAGCAATTGCGATAAGTTGTTCAAAAGGAAATTTTTAAATGTTTAAAAATAAGTTGTTAAAACACAAAACCTCTATTTTAGAAACAAATTTAAAACACAGCCTATAATTTAAGTTTAATTAATGATTTTCAATTATATAAACCATTAATATATCTATTAGTTGAATATAAAAACTTACAGTTGATACTTATAAAAACTTCAATAGTTTTTAATTACAAGATTTATTTTAAAATACATTAGAACTTATTCCATTTATAATATTTTCTATGTGGCATTTAGTGAATTATTTTCTTAAAAAATAATAGAAAGAAAAGTTGAGTTGTTCAATTAAAAATAAAAATCATTTACAGTATCAAATAACTTGAAACATTTAATTATAAATAAATAAAAATACAATTTTAAATTATTCTTTAAAACAAAAGAAAAAAAATTGTTTTTTTAGAAAGTAACCATTTGGTTTAAACCATGCCAACCCTGTTTGTAATACTTTGAAAATAGATTCACTTGAAAATATAAGCCTAGAGAAAAAAAAAATGTATATATATAATAAAATATAGATAATAAAATATATATAAATATATAATAATATATTTATATATAATAATAAAAATAAAATAAATAAAAATATAATTTTAAATTATTCTAAAAAAACAATTGTTTTTTTAGAAAGAAACCATTTGGTTTAAACCATGCCCAACCCTGTTTGTAATACTTTCAAAATAGATTCACTTGAAAATATAAGCCTAGAAAAAAAATTTGAATATGCAACAGGTTTGTACCATATTTTGATTGTATACTTCATTCAATTCTTAAAATTTCCATTTTTTCCAGTGAATTAAAAAAATTGAGCGAGGAAAGTTTAACCAGGCAACCCGAAGAAGTTTTTGACATAATCTCTAAACTTGGGGAAGGGTAAGTGTACAGATTATTTTAAAATGTCTGAGAAAGAAAGCAAATAAGCTTGTTGATGAAAAATTGTAACTTTTATTTTAATAGGAGTTATGGATCAGTCTATAAAGCACTTCACAAAGAATCAGGACAAGTTCTTGCAATCAAGCAAGTCCCGGTGGATACGGATTTACAGGAAATCATCAAAGAAATTTCCATCATGCAACAATGTGACAGTCCTTATGTTGTGAAATATTATGGCAGTTATTTCAAAGGAACTGATCTATGGGTATGCATACTTGCCAATTTGTATGGATTTCTGACACTTCGTACAGTTTTGCTAATTGCTCATTGAATGCTACTCATTTCGTGTTTTTTTTTTTTTTTTAAAACAGATGATTTCAGAAACCAAACAGTGAAATGATTTTTACCAATTATCTTTTCTGCTTTCAATTAATAGCTTTTCTTATGTATTTTAGATTGTGATGGAATATTGTGGAGGGGGAAGTGTTTCCGATATAATGAGACTTAGAAAGAAAACAGTATGTATTTCCAATCAGTACATTAAATGTGTGAAAACTGAAAATTCCAACTTATGTTTAGATATTTATCTATGCAATTGTATAGTTTATATTTGTTTCAAAACCTTACTCGACTAAGTGAAAACACTATTAATACTTTGACCTAAACTTAGAAAAATTTCTTAATAAATACCAAAAATTTTATTGGTTATTTGTGTAATTTACAAGAAGTTGTACATTTAAATTGTGTGGTGTCATTGATTATGTGATAGCTTTTAGATATGAGTTGCATCTCTGAAATAAAATAGAGAATTAAAAAGTAAATAAACACATTTAATATGAATACTATGTTCAATAAAACCTGGTTTAAAGCATTAGAAGTTAAAAAAAAAAAAAAAAAAAAGTCTAGGCACCTCTTTCATGGCTGACTGTGTGATAAATGGAAAAATAAAGATAATAAAAGGATTTGTGCTATTCAAAGTGTTGTGTGTGTAAAGAATCAGAGATCCCGATCTTCCAATTTTATTTAGGGAAATGCATTCTTTTTAAGGCAGCTATGCTATATATTTGCTTCAATTTATGCAAGATATGTTAACTATAAACACATTCTCTTTTGTGAGGCTAGATATTACTTGATTACATGCAAGCTGTTCCAATCTTATTCCAATTACAGGAAATTCTAAGAAAACCATCTCTTACTAATCAATATATTCAGAATTGCAATGCTTGACTGGGAACCCAATTATTTGTGGTGATGTCAGACTATGGTATATATATACATATATATCATGACGAATTTGGTTTGGGAAAAAAGCACTGTTGGTGAAACAAGCACAATAGAAGCTCTGATCTGCATCCTCGGGCAAGTTTGCTATGTTCTATTCCGTTCCAATGCAAATGTAAAACAGTTATCCCTTTAATGACAGATCTGAATCCTCCTTGTCATTTGGAATACTCTTCGTAGTCCAAATATTATTGTAATTATCTGTGAAGAATTTAGTAATTGATGTACAGAATTCCAACTCTATAACAAAATTAACAATATGTTCTGCTGGCATGTGGTTTTCTGATAACTCGGATGGATCAACACTGGTAGGTGCTATACAGATGTTTCCTTTAGAAATTGATTTTAAAGAGTACTGAAAACATATTGTTTAGTCATCAGGCTGTCATTGTGGGAGTTTTGCTCAATTTGAGATGCAAATATGAAAAAGTATTTTTTTTCTTGAATTCTGACTTGTGCATTATATGTTATTGCTGTGTTTTGGCCCGTAATGGTTCCATAAAAAATTTAATACTTCCTACTAAAGTTAACTATCTGTTAAAAAATTTCTTGTCAATATACGTAACTATTAGTTCAAAGTCAAATTACTTCATTATTATATTTGGATTGCAATAAATGTTGACATTCAATAAATCCAAAGTCAAGTGCTGGGTATAATTGGATTCCTTTTGTCAAAACTCTATTAAAATTTAAAGAACACAGTTAAAGTGAATTTTTAAATTTTTTTTGTATAAAACTGAGATACTGTCATTTGTTTGGCTTTGTGTGTCACCTTCTATTTTGCAATTAATCTCTATTGCTGGGTGAAAAAACAAGTGCTCAAGATTTTTTTAAAAATTTGCTGGTTCATTTTTAGATGACTGGAAACATGCTTTTAAAATGTATCTTGTATCTTAATTCTTTGATGCAAATTTCCTTTTTGTAGATTATGATTTTACAAGTTACTCCTCAAGTATACCACACTTATGTTGCACTTAGTATTTATTGCGACTGTTGTGTGGTATTTAAATGTAGTTACTACTTGGACTTCAAAATTTATTGAAAAATTCTGATTATGTCACTTGTAGGTCCTGCTGATTGTAATTTACCAACTTATTTTATGAAATGGTGATACAATAAATGCAATTTAAATGTACTTGTGCTTTTTATAATTTGCTTTTATTTAGAAATTTGTATCAGTTTATTTGTTATTAAAAGTAAAATGTGATTTTTAGCTTGTAGAGGATGAAATTGCAACCATACTTAGCGATACTTTAAAAGGCCTCGAGTATTTACATTGCCGCAGAAAAATACACAGGGATATTAAGGCTGGAAATATTCTTCTTAATACAGAAGGAAATGCAAAGCTAGCAGACTTTGGAGTTGCAGGACAATTAACAGTAAGTTATTTTTTTTTAATCGATGCACAAGGTTTTATTTTCTTGATATGGTTTTGACTTAAAAACAATCTAGTTCTATGATCAAATCCTTGTTATGGCACATATATCTGTTCAGTGCTCTCTAAATATGCTCTGTCAGTGTGGTTGGAAAACAATAAGTTTTACATAAATTATCAATCATGATGGATTATACAAAGTTGTTTTCTCTGATTCTTGTGCTGAATGCTGCAGGAAAAGTGACCAGGCTAAAATAAAAATAATTAATAACAGTTGCATTTAATTCTATTGCAGTTTGAAAACTTCTGTGGAATTGGCTTTAAAAATTGGCCTGATTAATTTTAGAAGAAAAATTGTTAAAAATTAGTGCTGTGCTGTTCAACTTAATAAAATTTGTCTCAAAAAGGTTGTCACATCAATCGTATTTTTGAACGGATTATAGCTTTAGGTTTTTCATATCATTTCTAATTTTGAAAAGTTTTACAGAAATGAATTTGGCTCATTTTGGACATTGACTCCATTTATGTGTAGCATATATTTACTAATATCGTCTAATATTCTTTTTAGGATACAATGGCAAAACGTAATACTGTTATAGGTACACCATTTTGGATGGCTCCTGAAGTTATTCAAGAAATTGGGTATAGCCTAATTATTATGTTTCACCTTATGTACTTTTATCATTTAATGTAATAAAATTACTTCATGTGCACCTTTTTACCAGGTATGATTGTGTTGCTGATATATGGTCCCTTGGAATAACAGCTTTAGAAATAGCAGAAGGCAAACCTCCATATGGGGATATTCATCCAATGAGGGTAATTAATTTAATCACTTTCTTAACCTCTGCAAATTTTTTACTATTGGTGTTGGCTAAGCTTAACGGATTCTCTTAGAATGCCTGTTTTTTTTTGTGTAATGCAAATTGATTGCTCTGCTATCCCATCAACAAAGCCACTACCTTCAGGTTAGTCATTTTTGCTGTAGCTAAATTTCTTCAATATCAGTTTAGATTGTCATACATTATGCCCATTTCCCAGTATGGAACTATAATTGTGAAGAACATCCCAACCTAAAAAATTCTCAGCAGGGGAAAGATCAGATCATTTTATGCATATGAAAAAAGTATGTTAGTAAAACATTTGTCTTTTAGCGTTAATTTCACTACCACTTTGCCTCATGAAATCAAAACTAGATAATTCAAAAGTAATGGTCTGAACCAGGGCCAGCAAAGACTAGACCAGGTTATATAGAAAAGAAAAAGTATACTTAATGGGTGTAATTCTAGCTTTATATCTCGCATTTCGGCTTAGAATTTTCTCTTCAAAGTTTACTCTTTTAAGTTTGCATCAACGAGATATTAGAATGGATATCTTCCAAGATTCTTCTTCTATTGTGGTCACCTGTAAATCTATAATTTTCTACTGTCTTACATAATTCTTCTATATGGTAACTTGTATTTAAAAGCTTTTTGTTTTACCATCAATGTTATGTTTTATATTTGCTTACCTTGCATATTGAGAATCGGAGTCTTATTTCGTATTTCAGGCTATATTTATGATTCCTGCCAAACCTCCACCTTCTTTTCGGGATCCCGATAGGTATTCTCCAGAATTTATTGACTTTGTGTCTTTGTGCCTGGTCAAAAATCCAGAAGAACGTGCCACAGCAACAGAACTATTACAAGTAAGAAATTGATTATTCTAAATTTACTAGTTTTTTCTTAGATAGGTTATTTGCATGAATAAATAAGTATTACAGATGCTAAATTTTATAAGTATTTTATGTCTAATATGTATATTTTTATTTTTATAAATTATTTATGATGTTATCTCTGTGTTAATACTGAAAAAAAAAATTAAATCAAACATGCCATTATGCACAATAGATATTAAGTGCTATGTCTTGGGTTCAAAATCATTAGTATTTCAGAAGTGTTTGCTTTTCATTAACAGCTGCATTAACTGGCATTTTTCTCAATTTGGACTTGTTTGGGCATTAAATTTTTTGTTGCATTTATTTGAAACTGTATTGAAGATAGTTTAATAAAACCTCCTTAATTTGAATCCAAGGGCCTTTAAAATAATTAATTTAATTAGTTAATTTTAACCGATAGTTCAATCTATCTTGACAAAAAAATTTCACAATATTTTTCTCTATTATATTAGATTAAAATACCTGGCTTTTATTTGAGTGAATGCTATAAATTACAAATTTGTCTCATTAAAAATAAAAATTCTTGATCACTAAAGATTAGGTATACTTAATCTAAAACTAAATGATTGCTTTTGTTCAAAATTAATGCAAATAGCTATTTTGCAGTTATTTGAATGTTAATAAAACCGTTTTTAAATTTTTTTTTCTCCAAGTCGCCAACAAAACCGAAACGGTTTTCCAAAGCTGCTGCTTCAGTCAAAACATTCATACTCCACAGTTGCGCGTACGTACAATAATACAATAAAGCTCGTTGGCGGGGATGCATGTTTTCATCTGTGTTGCCGACGGGATTTGGCAAACCAAAACTACTGTTTCATTGTTCCGGACTTTACAGGTTAAATATAAAAGCAGACAACCGAAAGTGCTTTAGTTTTTTTATTCTTCCTTCTTTTGGACCGTACTCCAACATTGTGCGTAAATAATAGCACTAAACCACGGTTCCGAGGATGCACTGTTTTCAATGGTGTTGCCGACAGGACCTGACAAACCAAACAACTGTTTCGTTGTCTCGAACTTTAGAGATTAATAAAGAAATCGAAAATCGAAAGTGCTTTAGTTTTTTTTAATTCTTCCTTCTTTTGAACCAGACTTCAACATTGCGATTGCTCGTTAATAATAGCCCTAAACCACGGGGCCGGGGATGCACTGTTTTCAATGGTGTTGCCTACGGGACCTGGCGAACCAAACAACTGTTTCGTTGTCTCGAACTTTAGAGATTAATAAAGAAGTAGAAAACTGAAAGTGCTTTAGTTTTTTTTTATTCTTCCTTCTTTTGAACCGGACTCCAATATTGCGCGTAAATAATAGCACTAAATCGCGGCAATGCATTATTTTCATTTGTGTTGGCGGCACTGAACAACTGTTTTGTTATCTCGGACTTTAGTGATTAAAGCACTATCGGTTTGCAGCTTCTTTGTTAGTCTTAATTATTTATTTTAAAATATCCATGTTATACAATCTTGGTATAAGACTCTAAAAAATATCAAGTTTTTTTGGAGTCTTATACCAAGCAGTTTACTTCAAATCATCATAAATTCAAGCAAAGGAATAAATTTTGCATTCTGCTCTATCTATGCATCTAATATTAAGATTTCTCATGGAAGATTTACTGATGTCAAAGTTCATATCAATTCTAAAAAACACAGTGAGAACATCAAATGTAATAATAAGAATTCGAAAGCATGCATTATTGATATTTGTGCGTGTGATTAAACACTTTGAATACCACCAACTCCTTGTATGTTTCACTGTAGTTTTTGTGTCATAAAGCATGTTATTTGGGTGTAATGTAGATTAAATCATAAACATCATCAGAGATTTCATTGTAAAGTTTAAATTTGATTTATTTTTAAATCCAGGTTAGTATTTTATTTTATAATTTCCATTCTGTGGTAAAATGTTACAATTTGTTATATTTGGGAGCAATTTAATATTATGTTTTTTTTTTTTTTGCATGTGAATTACTATTATTTCTATATTACATTCATAAATATTGTCACTATTTGACTTTCCATGAATCATAGGAATGCAAATATTTGTTCTATAAAAATTTTACTAATTTGAAAATGTCAATGTTGGCAGGTATGTAACAGGAATTTGTGTTACGTTAAAAATTTTCAGACTTGACTCGTAATTTTTTAGATATTAATAACTATTTAAATTATTGTTGTTCTAAATAATTGTTCTCACAGAGAGATTTAATGTCATATCATTCAACATTCAACTGCGTTGAATATTGCAAGCAACTGTTACTGCAACTTGTTACTGGCAAGAATATAAACAATTATATTCTTGCCAGTATTAGTCCAGGAAATAGAGACATTTTGCCTTGCAAAAGGTTATGTAGTTCTGATTTTTTAATATGTTATAAAGGTTGGTCTCGTGGTTTATAAACCAAGTTTTCGACCTCCTAACCCTTGTGCGTTCTCCGTGGTGCACCAAAAACTGAGCCGTTTTTCAATTTATACGTCATAGATCTTTGCCAATGCATCTTAGAAACACACGTTATATTCAAAAGTTGTAGAATATTAAATTATCTACAACTTTTGTATACTAAGTTTTTTTGTAGACCTATTATGTAAATAGTTATGTCGCATTAAAGTCAAAACTTTTTCGTAAAAATTCTACTTTTTTAAGATTTGTGTCAAGTTTTTTGATTATATCTTCATAATGGTACGTTAGAGAAAAAGTTTGTGAATAAAAGTTGTAGAGCAATAAATTTCCTACAAGTTTTTTATATAAACTTATTTTCTAGGACTAATAACAAAGGAGTTACTTGGCTTTGTGTATTTTCCGTGGTGCACCACAAACAAATACGTTTTTCAGTTTATAGATCATAACTCTTTCGCAATGCATTGTAAAACAAACATTAAGTTTAGAAGTTGTAGAATATTAAATTTTCTACAACTTTTGTGAACAATTTGCTTTTGTAAAGCTATTTTGTAAAGAGTTACGTAGCATCAAAGTAAAAACTTTTTCGTAAAAATGCTGCTTTTTTTAAGTTTTTTGCCGAGTTTTTCAATTATATCTTCATAACAATAAGTCGTAGGGAAATATATATTGTACAAAAGTTGTAGATCTATAAATATGTTATACGTTTTATACAAAAAAAGTTACTCTCTAGGACTAATAACTAAGGAGCTACTCTTCTTTGAAGGTTTACGAGATGATAACCTATAATATATATTATGTATAGGTAGGGGTTTAAAAATAGCTTCTTATTGCATAGTCAGACAATTTTAATAAAAAAATAAAACAATATATATATAATACTAATGATAATGTAAAATAAATAATGGAAATATATTAAATAACGTATATATCTATATACAATAACGGTAATATCAATTTACCATTTTCGCCATGGTGCACAAAAAACCTTCTGAATTCTGAAATTTTGATTTTTTTCAGTATACCGATCATATCCTTTTTCCACTGCATTTTATAGGGGAAAAAAAATTATATTTTAGGTTGTAGAGTATTAAATTTTCTACCACTAATGTATGGGCAAAATTTGTTTTGTAGAACTATTGTATAAAAAACAAATTGTATGAAAAGCATCAAAGCAAAAACTCTTTAGTAAAAATACCATTTTAAGATTCTTGTCGAGTTTTTAGATGATATCCATAGAAGTATATCATAAAAATTGTAAAACCCTAAATTTGCTACGTTTCATATACAAAGTTATTTTATAGGACTAATAACAAAAGAGCTACTTGGTAAGATATTAAAAACAGTTTCTTACTGCAAAGCCTGACAAGTTTAATAAAAAATAAAACAATATAGATATTAATATAATAGTATTATAAATAAAAAAATATAAATATTATAAAAATGTATATAAATATAATAATAGTAATATCAATAAAACTTACAATTTAGAAAACTTATAAATTCTTAAATTTAGTTTCGTTTAGCCACGAAGGCTCGCCTATTTCCTCCGCTACTTCTTGAATTAAGAGTTCTGTTGGGTCGTCTTCATCGTTGTCATCAATTATGATGTTTACTGTATTGTCACAGGTTTGTCCATGACAGTTTTTACATATTATGGAGCACTTGAGACCGGCCTTTCTACAACCGCAGGCCTTAGTGCATCCTATGTTGCGCTGGCAGAAAATGTAGGTCAGAATTGATTGAAGAGCTGAATCCCTGGTAGTTGTAATAGGAAGAAGTCCTTTACTGTCCATCTTCGACCCACAGACCAGAGGATTTTTCAATTGGCCCATCAATGTCTTTACTTGATGGTATGTGCGAAAGACATGGTGCGTAGCAGCTTCTTGGGTCGGAGGTAGCTTTGACAGATTTAACTTGCTCCCAGTTGTTGATTTGGAAAATTGCTTATAACGCAAAGCATTTCAAGTTGTTGCTCTGTGACCACCAAAGAGAGCAACAAGAATGCTTGATACTGCTTCGGTGATGCTTGAAACACTGGCATTAGGATCTAGGAAGATCTTTGCAAATTCCTGTAATATTGGATATGATGAAGCAGCCAACATTACAACGCATGTATTCCAATATTAATTAACTACACTGAGTGGTTGATATTCTGTCGGGATGGTTAGTGGTGCAGAGGATTGAGAATGGTTTTTCGGTTTTTCTAATCTTCTACCCTGAATTAGGCAGTGGCAAATCTCAATCAACAGTATATGGTGTTTTCGCGGAAACCGAGTCCTTAAAAGAATTCCTTTACATGTCACTAATGCCACCCGACTTGTGATTTTTCTATTCCATCTCAAAAGATCTGTACCCCACGTAGTTTAGAATCGTCCACTTGAATGCAGTCTATTTCTCATTTTTATTTCCGAATGCAGAAATTTTTGGTGCATCACGGCAAAATGGTAAATTTTATATTACTGTTATTATCTATAGATATATACGTTATTTAATATATTTCCATTATTTATTTTACATTATCATTAGTATTATATATATATTGTTTTATTTTTTTATTAAAATTGTCTGACTATGCAATAAGAAGCTATTTTTAAACCCCTACCTATACATAATATATATTATAGGTTATCATCTCGTAAACCTTCAAAGAAGAGTAGCTCCTTAGTTATTAGTCCTAGAGAGTAACTTTTTTTGTATAAAACGTATAACATATTTATAGATCTACAACTTTTGTACAATATATATTTCCCTACGACTTATTGTTATGAAGATATAATTGAAAAACTCGGCAAAAAACTTAAAAAAAGCAGCATTTTTACGAAAAAGTTTTTACTTTGATACTACGTAACTCTTTACATAATAGCTTTACAAAAGCAAATCGTTCACAAAAGTTGTAGAAAATTTAATATTCTACAACTTTTAAACTTAATGTTTGTTTTAAAATGCATTGCGGAAGAGTTATGATCTATAAACTGAAAAACTTATTTGTTTGTGGTGCACCACGGAAAATACACAAAGCCAAGTAACTCCTTTGTTATTAGTCCTAGAAAATAAGTTTATATAAAAAACTTGTAGGAAATTTATTGCTCTACAACTTTTATTCACAAACTTTTTCTCTAAAACTTACCATTATGAAGATATAATCAAAAAACTTGACACAAATCTTAAAAAAGTAGCATTTTTACGAAAAAGTTTTGACTTTAATGCGACATAACTATTTACATAATAGGTCTACAAAAAAACTTAGTATACAAAAGTTGTAGATAATTTAATATTCTACAACTTTTGAATATAATGTGTGTTTCTAAGATGCATTGGCAAAGAGCTATGACGTATAAATTGAAAAACGGCTCAGTTTTTGGTGCACCACGGAGAACGCACAAGGGTTAGGAGGTCGAAAACTTGGTTTTTTAAACCACGGGACTGACCTTTATAACATATTAAAAAATCAGAACTACGTAACCTTTTGCAAGGTAAGACCCCTTTTTCAGTCTTTATTCCCCGGACTATATCGTCTTCGCAATAGATAAATATACAATTTAATTCTCGTCGTAATCGATTTGAGACATTGACATCAAATTGAGATTTCGAGACATTGATAGTTAACATTCTTCATTCTCATGTTATTTGGAGATTTTATGGTGATGGAATTATGTTAAAGAAACTGTTGCTGGAACTGTTTTGACATAGTGATGGATGCTTCTTCAATCTTTGAATTCTTGGAGAAGACGATTATCTATTAATTAGTCCGGGCAGTGCTAACTGTATAAGTGGATTAGCATTGTATTATTAAGTTAGTGTATTGATTTTAATGTTATTAAGCTTTTTACAGAAAGTTCTTTCTGTTCGATGTCGCAATTGTTTCATCCCACCAGATTTGCTTAAAGCAGCAATTCTCAACCTCACACTAGAGAGGAGGCACGAAAATATCCAAGAGAAAATATTATTTAAAAAAATTAACTGACTGAAAGGAAAGCGCATATACACATATAAAACAAAATACATTTGTACATATTTAACAAATAAAGTAAAACAACTTACTAAATTAAAACTTACTTAATCAAAACAAACTAAATTAAAAACAAATTCACTAATTATTAGTGACTTCCTTGGGCCTGTCTTGCAGAATAAAGTTTTTAGAAGGAAGGTTTAATATTAGAAATAGCCACTCTCGCATGGTTCGTATGTCTTTAAAAAACCTTAAAAAGTGCTTGAAAAAAACTCTTTCATTTTCAAGTGCTTGAAAACCTTGAATTTGTTAAAATTATGTTTATAGCGCTTGAATTTTATTTTATTTTCTAAAAATATAATATCTTAAAAAATTTTGGTCAACAAAATGAGTAAAATCCTTCAAATTTAGTTTGGACAATTAGCAATCAGGAAAACAGCATGATCGAGCAATTATCTGTAGCTTAATACTTCCTTGCAAAATTTAAATCAATCCAGAACTATTTAGTTCCGGATTGATTTAAATTTTGCAAGGAAATATGTAAATAAACATTTTAAAATTATGTAACTATAAAACATTTGTTTGTATTTTTCCGATTTGAACAGTATATATATATATATATATATATATATATATTCAAGAACTTTTCAATAATGATATATTATTATCGAAAAGGGCTTGAAAAATCCTTGAATTTTTCCCTCCTTCAAGTGTACGAACTATGCTCTCAGTTCTGTTTCTATATTTAGCCGAGATCTATATTTTGACTTCAAAGAAGTTACAGCAGAAAATCCAGTTTCACAAAGGTAGGATATTGAAAATGGTAGTAGAATGCGAAATGCCCTTGTTTGTAGTACAGAAAAATCATCCTCTACTCCTGTCCACTATTCAAATAGTGATTTATTACTAAATTGTCTTTTGGTTTCGCCACTTGTCGTGAAGTCTATGAATTTTTCTTCCTCATCAATTGAGAGTGCTTCGGAAGTCTTATGAAATGGATCCCTAACCCACTCGTAACTTTATCAGTTTGTTGTCAGCAAGAAAATACTTTTTAAAATTCTTTGCCTCCATGGCTAAATGATTTTCAATGGTTAAAAAAACAACTTTTGTATGTTCTTCAGTCTTGTAAGTTTTAATACAATCACCCACATTTGCAAACATTGTTAGGTTTTTTTGCTTTAAATTTCTGCTCCACAATTCCAATTTTCTACAAAAAGCATTAACTTTATCCCTCGTATCCAACATGTGTATTTACTCCTTGGAGTTGAAGATTCAAGTTTTTTAATTTCTCGAATATGTCGACCAAGTAGCTCAATTTCATCACAAATAAACCATCACGAAAATTCTCGACTTCCGGCCTCTTTTCTTCTAAGAATATGGAGATTTCTTCTCTTAATTCATAAACACGTAGCAAAAATTTCCCACATGATAACCATCTTGCCTCTCAATGAAATAGTAACGCTGAATGTACAGAACCCATGTCTTTACAAAGTGCAAAAAAGATTCTCGATTTCAGGGGTCTCATTTTCATATAATTTACTACGGTTAAAACCGTAGTTAACACAATATTCAGACCAGGACTCATTTCTTTCGAAGACACAGCTTCTCTTTGGATTATGCAATGTGTCCAGGCGCACTGAGGCGATTTTTGTTTTACAAGTGCTTGCATACCTTGGAATCTTCCGGATATTGAACAAGCACCATCAGTGCATATTCCGACGCAATTTTTCCATTCAATGTTTGGCCGACCAAACAGTATAGTGGTTAGCGTGCTGGCTTCTAGACCGCGAGGTTGCGGGTTCGAGTCCCGTGTTGGCATGGGTGTTTGTAAATGTATGTTGGCTTGTCTAATGACGAATGTTTCGGCGCATTATAGCCCTCGTGTTGCTGACGGCGCCAGATAATTTGAATACAACCAACCATTCAATGTTTGTCTCGTTCATAAAATCATTTAAAATAGCAAATAATGCGAGCGCTGTTGTTTGGAGTTCTATTGGTTTGCAGAATAGTAGTTTTTCTACTACTGACATATTATCACAAAATCGAACATAGACAATTAAATGAGCATTTTTATTACTATCTGTTGCTTCATCAAGCTGTATTGAAAACAATTTGTCACGCAACTTCGAGAAAAGCTGACACTGTATATCTTCAGCTATATCACCAATTCGACGAGCAACAGTATCATTTGAAAGAGGTATGGACTGCAATTGTTTGGAAAAATGATCTCCAAACATAGTTTCTACAATCTCAATTGCTGCTGGCAAAATAAGCTCCTCACCAATGGTGGGAGGTTTTTTACATCTGGCTATTTTATATGAAACTTTGTAAGATGCAATTAATGCTTTTTTATTCATAGACAAAGTTTCTTTAAAAAATTATTTTTGCTTTTTTTATGATTTTAATTTTAATTTCAAGAATTCTCTGAGTTTGTTGACTTACTCACTATGAAGCGTTTCCAAATGTTGTTTAAGTTTATTAGGCTTCATGCTGTCTGCGGCCAATATTTTTGAGCAAATGATACACAGGGGCCTTTTTTCTTCATTTACTTCAGTACTGGTAAACACAAAATTTAAGTATTCTTGAGAATATTTTCGGAACCACCCTCGTCTGTGTACTTGTTGATGCTTGACTATCGTCTAATGCTAACTTACTTCCGCTTAAAAATTTATCCACGAGTCTGCATAAATCTGCTGCCGTGAATATTTAATATGGTGAATTGCAATTAACACGAAAACATAGATAACATACACATTCACGGTAGATTCGATAGCGATAGAATTCTCGACTCGAATAAGACTGGCTGGAATTGAAACTTGTGTTATCGCACATTTTCCTTCTTCCTATGAGAAAACATTTGCTCTGCGCATGCTCAAGACAGCTTCGGCTGTTTTCACCGCCCGCTTGGCAAAATGCCAGATGTGGTTTCTCGCCAACGTTGGCTCGCTTTTACTCTTGTTTCGGCAGTTAGTTAAAAATAGTTTAAAAACAGAATCCAAAATACTCAATATACATTTTATTGTAAGCGTTGGCGCAATGAAAATTATGATTGAAAACTGGGCTTCAAATACTGAAAGGTTGAGAAACGCTGGCTTAAAGAACTGTTAATTGGAAACTTACATAAATAAATTAACTACCACAAGCATGCAATTTTAATTTAATAGTTTTTTTGGCTTGAACACCTTATAGATTTTTATTTATTATGTCTTCGCTGGTGATCAAGCAAAGCGAGCCTGGACCAACCGTACAGCGGTCTAGATAGGAGATGCTCTCCAACTGTCAAGAAAAATGCTGTGCATCAAGCAAGGAAACGGCAAAGCCCCTTGGTTTCTAAAATTTGTACTTAAGATTTCAATCTAATGGAATTTTTAGCAGAGTTGGCACATTTAATATCTACTAGTTTAATTGTGCGAACATAATGCAATTGTGTTAAAAGTTAGTTGACAAACTTTTTTATGAGATTTTCTACATTTTCAACTTAATTACATGTTTCTTTTTTAACTTCTTTTTTTCTCTTCTTCTTTCTTCTAACATCTCAACTCTTCAAATAAAACATTTGTATGAAAATTCATAAATTTAGTGTTTTATGCTCAAAGGTAAAAGTAGAACATTTATAAATTCACTTCTGTCTGAAACCTTAAAAGCTGAATAAAGCAAGATTTAGTTCTTAAACTTGTTCTTAGAAAGGTCTTTTTATGGTATTTTTTAGCATGAATTTATAAGAAATGCCAAACCTGTGACGATTCTGCAACAGATGATTGCAGAAACAATTCAGGAAAGTGAAACATACCAAAGGGATCGCTTAAACAATTTAGATTTTGTAAGTAATTTTGAAATTTTAAATTGTTCCTTTATACTTTAGAAAAGTTTTTAGTTTGATTACAAAAATTATTTTTTATTTAAGGATGATGAAGTAGATTCCAACACTATGGTAGAGTTTATGGCTGACTCTGGTACATTAGTTCCAAGTATTAATGATGCTGGTGATAATAATACAATGATTGCCCATATGTATAGTGACAGTCAAACACACACAAATACATTAGTGGCAAATAGTGATATTGATATAGAATCGGATCTTGGAACACTTGTTATAAACAGTGATAGAGAAGATGAAGATGCTACAATGAAAAGTATGTTGTGTTAATTTTTTTTATTTTTTTTTTAATTTAAAATTATTAAACCTGATAAATACTTAGAAATAATTTAATACTTTTAGGACATGATACAGCACCTCCAGGAGAAAAGAAGGAAAATTACCGTCCATATTTTTTGGATCATTTTGATAAGAAAGAAAAAGAACAAAAACAGCACAGAAATGAGCTTTGTTTAAATAATATATCAGCAACTGTGCCTCATACAGGAACACCTCATCCAAATCACTTTCAACAAAATGATGTCCCCAAAACAAACTCTACAAGCATAATTTCCCCATCTCCAAAAACTCAAGAAAAAAGATTTTCAAATCAACTTCAAAGACAACTCAACGAGATTAACAGTGTAGGACCTTCTGCTGCTCTACATGAACCAACCAAATTTCAGCGATCTTTTACTGAAGGGGACTTTGATTTTGTAAGTATGTTCAACATTATTTCTAACTTGTATTTCCAACTTGTAAAATTTATTGGATTTCTTTTATTCTGTTCCTAATGAAAAATTTCTCACTTTTTCTCTCTGTAAAAATGTTTGATTGATACATAATCTCATCTAAAATTATTTGAATGATTGTCAGAATGAGGAAATGAGAATAATTGTTTACTGATGTTTAAAAATTTTAGTGTGTATGTACATATGACATTCTCTAAGAACTATTCATAAAATCAAAACTATCTCTTTCCACCTATTTTATTCCTATCTATTTCGGACTATTTCCACCGAAAGAATGTTTGTTGTGATCCTGTTAAGATAAAGATATGTAAAAATATTCAAAGTTTTAGTAAGAAGTACAGAGAAGACAAAGCCAAAGAAAAAAAGCAAGGACCCAAGTTTTTCTAAACAGATGTTGACAAAAAAGGCTGGTTAACATTCCATTAAAGAAGTTGAAGCTGGAGCTCTAAAATTTTTTTGTAATGCTAAGAAGTTTCGGAAAACTGATGAGTGCTCTACTGCTGTAAAGAAGATGGAAATGAATAAACACAAACATTTATAATAAAAGAGGAATAATCAATCTTTTGAAGAAAGCATGGAGCCAAATATTAAGAAGTTGATAAAAATTGAAGATCAGTTTTTCATTAAAGAAACAAATTCTACGCCTGATTTTAATCTTTCTCCATAATCAGAAAGTAAAGGAAAGTCAAAACCAGTAGAGAAAACTAGAGAAACACCAGTTTTAAATTATACTTCTGCACAACTTGCAAAATGACAAGTGCTCTGCTATTGAAAGGCAAAAGAAAAACTGGAAGGTTTTTTTCAGGTACAAAAAGCATCAAGAAATGGTAACATTTAGTAATAATAATTGTAACATTTAGTAAATATTGTATATTCAGAAAAATATTAAAATAATGGCTGAAATAAAAGAAGCTGCATAATTACATAAAATGTATTTTTTTATGGACTTAATATTTAAATTCCAGAGTTTTATGGACTTAATATTTGAATTCCAGAGGTAAGAAAGTGTTCTGCTCTTAAATTTAATCCAATTGTTACAAAACATTGAATGTTTATTAATATATACAAAGAAAAATGTAATTTTCCATCATTTATATTTAACTATTATTTATTATAATTTCTAATTGTTTACAAAAATGTTTAAATCAAAAAAATTTACCAGTTATTATTAGTACATGAACACAGTTGTCTCTATTAAATTATTGTGTGTGTGTCAACCACAACAAGACATGGGTGTTGTAGAGGTAATAATTGAAAGCCAATCTTGTATCCAAAATTTAATTAATGTTAGTATTGAATTTATAAGTTCTTGCGCATTACGCTGTAAAATGGCGAAAAAAATTTCAGCTAATTTTTTGCTTGACCAATCTCATGTATGATAAAATAGTTTTACATTAAAATGTTGTCTTTTAAATAAAAATTCTTTTTTCGAGTGATTGAAGTAAGAGCATAACAGGTGCCTTTAAAAGCATAAATATGTTCTGGAAAGTAATTTAATTAACAGGATAGTCTTTTTCTGAATCTAAACTAGTATAAATTATTTTTCAGTTGAAATTTCTTAGCTTCGATGAACTTAGTCAACGAATGGCAAGTTTAGATACAGAAATGGAATGTGAAATTGAGGAATTGAGACGCCGGTATCAAGCCAAAAGACAACCTATTCTTGATGCTATGGATGCCAAAAAGAAAAGACAACAAAATTTTTGAGTGTTGGATATTTCAGAGTGAGAGCAATTATTGGGCCTTTTAGTGTGACATGCTTGATTAGATGGCTATTACATACACATATACAGCCTTGCTTTGTGATGGGATTGTGATATATAATAAAATGCAAGCCTTCCAATGAAACTTTTAGATCACTAAACAAGTTGTTGGGTAAAAGAAATTTCCTATCGAAAAAGAAAAAAGTATGACCTCGACCTTATTTAATTACGAAATTGAATTGTTTTTGGTTTGCATTCGTAGGATTTACCCAGACAAACAGTAACAGTAGGGCTGTGTATGTTCTTAAAGTCAAAGCTTAAATAAAACTGTTTACTAACCCAAGTGTTTTAAAAGAGAACTTTATCTAAACTTATACAGCATGTCTCATAATCTGTATAGTATGTATTAAGTCTATTGTATAAAACTAAATAAAGGTGCTTGTCACTAGTCACTTATAAGATGTTCTATTGCTGTAGTTCCTATAGGAACCAAGTGCCAGCTGAAATGATAAACATTTTTTAAGAATTGTTCCTGAAATATTAAAGAAATGTATTGTTTAATTGAAATCTCTTAAATTGTATATTTCATACAGAAGACATTGCACACCTTTATCAAATTTACACACTCCCGCTAAATTTGAATTCTCTTTAGTATATAAGCGCTATTGAAGGCATTTATTTTTTTTAAATGTTAATATATAATGTATGAAGATAATTTCATTACTTTTATCATCTGTTACTATTTTCATTGTGCAAGCTGTTTGGAAAAGTAAAAGAATTAAATTAGTAAAAGTACATGTGAATTAAAATATTTAAGTTTTAAATACTAGTAGCTTAACATTTACTACTTTTGTGCTTATTTTTTAACTCAATGCTATAGTATTTTTTGCAAAATATTTTTGAGCTGATATCCTCAAAACTTTTCAATAATCTGAATAAGTATGTTTAATATAATTAAAAAATTGGTAACTTAAGGACACTGATTCAAAATTGCAGAAACATAGTAGTATTTGTTTTAATTGATAAATGTTACTTTATTTTGCATTTCAAAACCTTAATCATCAAGTGAATACTTATATAATTCTTTAAACAGTGTTCAATAATAGTAAAGATTAATTATTTGACTTTTATTCTTAGAATTGCCTGTTAGCTGTATTTTATTGCATATTGAATGCTTAAATTTTTGCCACATTTGTAGTCGGGTAGCAATTTTGGACCCATGTTGTTATTTTCCCTCTGATTTAGTTTCCATCTACTGTTGCCCATTACCTGATACACTTGTAATTTTTTGGTACCACATTAAGACAATTACTAGAAGTTGTGGATTTTTAAGATTAAGAGATATTTTTTTTATTACACTTAAGTTTCTGGAAAGTCTACATTTCTCTCCTATGAAGTGCAACTACTTTATAAAGGTGGCAATCTTTTTTTATTTAATCTTTTTAACAGAAGCTAGATTGGAAGCAGTATAATTCCTTGGTGTTTCAGAACAAATATCTTCTAACTCAATAGCATATGGGTTAGTTTCTCTCCCCCAGTGCAATATGTGCCAACTGTTTTGTTTAATTGTTTTTGGTTTAAAGGAACAAAAGAGTATATATTTATTGCTGCTTTCATTCCTTTGCAACATCTGGCTTTATATTTATACAACCTTAATAGTTTGTGATTGACACAAATATACTTGTTAAGTCCTTGAAATACAGTATATTTTCTTCATTCACTGCTTACAGCATCATTTTAAATTTTTAGAGCCACTTTTCTTTGTGAAACTTTATAAATACATTTCTTATTTATTTTAAAATGTTTCTTATTCAGTTGGATAGTTTGAGAATGCAAAATCCGAGTTAACAGATCACAATCAACTTTCATTTAAAATTATCAGTAGAAACTTTTTTTCTGCAACAAATTAAATATGTTATATAAATGCTTCCTTAAGCACAATGCTGTATATCGGGATCAAACAAGCCTAAGTCACAATTGGACAACTTTAGAGAAAAATGAAAATACCTAATCTTACTCCCATAAGGCTCTGTTATAATGCTTTCAAAATGTTAAGTGAGTTACATAGTTATAGTTTGATTTGAAAAAAAAAAAAACTTTTTTAAGATATGCTATAAAACATTTCCATGTTTTGACTTTAGGGCTTGTTTGGTTCTGAAGTATAGAAGGGTTTCCTCATCTTTTCGATATAAATTGGGTATTAGAGTTGTCTTATTGTTAGTTTACAATGCATAATGTAAAATGTGACATGGCTGTGCTGTTTTTACATCAGAAAGCTTTGACATAAATTTTGCTGCTTGAAATTACTAAACTGATAATCCTATTGAAAGAGGGATGCTGCAAAGTCGCATTCAGTTTTTTGTTGTTGAAAATATGAGTTTTCTCTATTAAAATCTTCTCCACACTCAAATATGATATCTTTCTTGATGTAATGTACTGCAACGTTTTTAGTTAAAGAGCCTAACTTGTAATATATCTGTAAGGTGTACACAAATCTATTTAATTATTTAGCTTAGAGTAGCCTATTTGCATTTAACTGGCTACAGTCTGAATAATTATGAAGACCCCCCCTCCCAATAAAACTGAAATGAGATTTGATTAAATATTCTAAGTTACATCCTCCCTAGAGTGTATACCAGTCTTTGAATAAAAGATTAAACCAAACACTCAAACAAGCCTTCAAATTTATGTAATCCTTTGCTATCTTTTTTTTTATGCAAAAGCTTCTTGCTCATTAAAATAATTTTTTAAGTACTTGAACTTTAAATGATATTTGTATCTAATAGTCCTGAAATTAAAATACAGTTTGAGATAAACAGACAAATTGATTACATCAATATTTTCCTCTAAAGCTACTGATGTATTGTTTTAATATTCAAAGAAGTTGTTTTATTTGTAAAGTTGCTTTTAATCTGATTTGATTTATTTCATAAATCTCTTATGAACTACTGAGAAATGTCTGCTAGCATTGGTTTAGAGTAGGATTTGTACTATTTATTCTTTTGATAGACCACAACCTCTATTAATATAAAATGTTTTTCATAATGTAAACAAAATCGACTAAGAGAGTTATAAAGTGATGGAAGGTATATTTCTGTGTTTTATATTAAGATCAAAGTGAACATGCTTAGATTAGCAATTTAAATGGAAATTTGATTAACTGTAACTATTTTTTTTACTTCCAGTGTGGCTTAGAGTTGGATTCTTGTTTCAATGAGATTTTGCATTTTTGCTGAACCTATTATCTTTCAGAATAAAACAATTTAAAAATAGGATTTTGTGATGTGGAGAAATGACTTGAAGTGAGCATTTTTATTTCCCACAAATTTCTTTTATAAAATTCTTAAATACTTCCTATCCTGATTTTTTTTCATGCTTTTTCTTGCTGGATAGAAAAAGCTTTTTTTTTCTCTCTTTTTAATAATTTTTTTAGGTAAGAACTGCCCTCTTTCGATAGGATTGATACTCCAAGATTTAAATGTTGAAACAAATATTTGAACCTTTAAAAAAAAAGTTTTGTATTTTCCCTTTGTGTTTAACCTGAAATTTTATTATTTTAGAGTATTTTTATTTATTTTTCAATGACCGGGTTTTATTTTGTTGTATGACATTGAATCTGATTTTTAGATGATTTATTTATTACTATTAATGTTCCAAATATCATACAGTTGTGTGTGATGGTTATTGTGTTATAAAGATAGAGTAATGTGAAGCACTGGAATCTGGTAAAATATAAGAACTAATTTAAACTAAGTCAAATAAAAAAGAAATAAAAAAAAATCTATATTTACTAAATATACATTTGTAATGCAATCGTTATTGTGTTGAAAACAAATGACATGATTAACTAAAATGTGGCAAATTGTAATAGTAGGTAGTTAATCAAACTAAGTAAAAACTAAACAATAGTGTTAACTATTGAATATTGAGAAATTATGTAGACATTACTCCATATCTGTTAAAAATCTCAATATGTTTTTAAGTATGCTTTTGTATGCAATGTTTAAGTTATCTCTATTATGGTACTGATGTCTGCCCATTTATAATTATTATATAATACTCAAGCTAACTCAACTTTAGAGCTCTGTTGTGTTAAAATATGACTGGTTGCAATTTTATTTATATTTTTTTATTTCACTATTTTAAAATAGGATCTTTTAATTATTTTAAGGATATTAATTTGAAAGTGCTTCTTAAATACTCATCAATAAGCATTTAATTTGAAATTTTTTTTCTATGCATAAACTGCAATGCTAGGATTGAGAAATTTGTTAATAATATGCCCCTAGCTGGCATTTTAGAAAATGTTATAAGTAAGTTAAGCTTCAATTCGTTTATTTCCTAAATTAATGTAAAAATATATTCAGAAAATAGTGCAAATTTTTTGTAGTTGGAATTTTTTTGTAATATTTTTTTATACTTGTATGCTTTTTCGTTTCCAATCTTCCCATTAATAAAACTGGGAAGCTCTATATGATCACTCATGTTTTCTATATGTTGTACAAACTTGTTATTTTGAAGGGACTTCATTTTCCTCCCAAACAATTCTACCTTACTGATTGACCTTAAATTGAGTTTTAAGACTGTTTGGTTTTATAATTGTTTAAGTAAACATAATAATTTAAATATATATATAATAGGAAGTAATTTTAAATAAATTGCTAGGTGTTCTAAAGTATTATCAAAGGTACCAATTTTTAATATGTCACAATTATTTTCAATACTTTTTAATAAAGTGAAGTTTTACTTAATTTTGAAATTTAAATAAATTATCAAAGTGATAGGTAGGTAATTGAAGAGTTATCTGTGCCTTTGAGTTAAAATCGGGTTAGTTAAAATGCCTTTCTGTCTAAAGAATATACTAATGAATCTAAAAATACACTTGAAATATATATTTTTATATCTACTTTTCTGGGAGTCATTACTCGTCTGGTTGATTGATAATGAATCAACTGATGTGAAGTTCAATAGCTGAGTATGACATATCACATTTAATTGTTGGCTGTACTTCCCTTTTTCTAGTTTGTATTTAGTATTAAAATTGCATTTATCTATTAACTATCATGTATTAATTTTTCTAAATTAAAGATTACTTAGATGAAAACTAGCTGAAAATCATGAATTACTAATTTCAACTGCTTTATGAAAAAAAAAATTGTTTAACAGATCTGTCTAAACCACCAATATTTTTATTTATTATACCTAATAGTTTCTTTAAATGTCTTATGTGTTTGTTTAAATACATATTTCATTGAATAATTGTGATTCACATTTATATATCAGATTTTTCATTTCTTAAAAGTTTACTATAGTTTTTCATTACCCTATAAATTTAATTCATTTTTAATGAAAATGAATATTGTATTGGTAGGCAGTTTTAAAATGTTTGAATTCAAACCAAGCAATAAAAATTATGGTCAAATTTCAAAGTATTTTTGTATTAATTTTTTTTTATATCAGAGTTGGATATAAAGATATTTATATTGCATATATTTTTAACTTGCTTAAATTAGGTATGTTAAATTCCCAAATGTAGTTGAAGCTAAAATTTCTCTTAATGGAATGACGTCCTCTCTAGAAAATTGACTCGCTTTCTAGTTTCTCGATTAAAAGAAAGGCATTCAAACAATTTATCAAAATGTGTGCTTCATTAAATTATTTTGTTATTTAATATTAAAACTAAACTTTAAATTTTGGGAATTTCAGTGATAACAGTTTTGTGAAACGGATAATAAAATCTGATGTTTTATAATAAATAGAATGTAAATGTATTAAAAATATATATATATACAATAAATAATTTATTAATGAATGCTGCTTAGTCACACAAAATAAAACTTTGATTTTTAATTATAACTTAAGTTACTAAAATACATGCTCATTTATTTCTTTTTCATGAAAAATTATTTGTAAAACTAGAATTTTAATTTATTACTTTTAAGATAGTTTACTCATATTTATAAATACGATATGTTTAATTCTAACTTCGAATATTTAATTGCATAATATGAATAATTTTGACTCCATATTTTTTAGTAATTTGTTATTTTACACAATTCTTTGTGGTGCAATAATTTGAATGGCTGCCATCAATTTTTAATCATATTTTCATTTGTTATTTTATGTAAGTACTCAAATACTTGAAGTTTCCCTGGCATATAAATGTACTTGTCTCTGTAAACAAAAGTATGGCAATCATGTTGGAATGGAATAAAATTTCCTTCTAACACAATGTAAATATTGTAGAATGATTTTAATTATACTTTTTCAAGAATAAATAAAATGTGAAATAGTTTTATTGAGAGAAACAATGCAGTATTAGTTCTTTTGATGCTTATCCTAATGCAGAGTAAAACTTTGAAATTAATAGAAAAAATTCACATCCAAATTCATTGTCCACATACTATTGGTAACAAATGATACATTTGTTGGTATTTAAAGGTCTAAATTTCTTTTCAGAACAGCATCAACTAGCCTCATGTTACCCTGTCATAAAAATGTTGTAGTAACTCCATAATTTTTTAATGGTTTAATGAATAACTATGAGTAGCTTCTCTTTACAATTCTGGGGTACTTCTAAGAATTAAGGGCACATTTTTAATTGTATTAGTTTTTAAATAAATATCGGAATTTTAGTATTTTAATTGCCAATTAACGAATGTAAAACAATTATCTTTAACTATTATACATTAATAGTGAATGCAGTTTTCTAAAATTAAGGTAATTATGAATTTTTAATTTTTTTTTACCAATTTAAGTACAGTAGCTTTTTTTAGACCATATGCCACTAAATACTTAAAGAATTCTAGTTAAAAAAATTCAAAGAAAATTACTAGAATGGCATGGCTAAAATCTATTGGTAAATATTAAATGTTGCTGATGGAAAGTGTGTGCTTGACTTACAAGACAATTGAAGATCCATAAATTTCATTCTCCACTTTGACACTGATTTCTTAACTTTTATCTATAAAAGTTAAATTCTCTTCCCTTTTGGTCAATATTTACAACTGTAAAGAAATTGTCTTGTCTGCTTTCATTGCAAGTTCTGAACCCCTCAATGGTATGTCTTACTTCCGACAGCATGGCATTTTTTATTAGTAGAATACTAAAGCGTTTTTAAATACAATAAAGTTTTAATTTGCTATCAGTGGTGGCAAGGGTGTAAAATGTGCAGAGGGCAGGCTGTAAAATTTGTTAAAAACAAATTATTGGGTAATACCCCCCTCTCCTCCCGGAGTTGTCACCACTGTTATGGTCGGAGCATTTTGCTAGTACATGACTATTTACTATCTATATCACTAAGTGGCCACAGAACCTGGAAATCGGGGAATTTTTTTTAAAATTAAGGAAATTTTCTATTGCTTTGAGGGTACGCTAACCCGTTCGTCCATATTTTGGCGCCATTTACCCGGAGTATTGTAGTGGTAATAGAAATTTTGTTACGGAATAATTAAACTTTTCATTACTGCCAAAACTATTTAAAAAATATTAGAACATATGTGCCAAAGAAATAATATGCTATTTGTTCAGGGTGTCTACACATCTGGAAAACCTGGGGAAATTTGAAAAAAAAAAAAAAAATCAGGGAATTTTTTAGAAATCTATATAGGACCATTTTCCCTGAAATTTGTAGCCACTATGTATCGGGATGGTAGCTCTACCAGATAGTTTGAGTGTTAGTCGCTATAGAAACGACTCATTTAGAATAGGGGTGGCATCTAAAAAAGTTTACAATACAGCAAATTTAGATGTCCATCTCTTAATATCTCCTGTGGAAAATGGGGTTAATCTTGTTTCCACAGAAACCGATAACTTGGCAGGAACTAGTCGTGTGATACAGTAGGTTCTTCTGTTTATAAATAATCTTTACTCTGGATTTTTTTTTTTAACTTACCCTTTGTCTTGTCCCTTTAAGTGGTCTTGCATCTGATGTAGAAATGCAAATAAAATATGAAGTTCAATATAATTGGTTCGTTTTTTTCAGTTGAACTATTAATGTTAGCCATTATTTCGATACAATTGCAATTTTCTTTTGCAAAATTTACCGGTTTTGGTTAAAATACTCTTAATAAGGTCTGATCATGTTATGCAAATATTATGCATTCGGTACTTAATACTATTAGTTTTAACCCCTAGCCTGTGGAATATATTTGAGAAAAACGTGTTAAAAATTGAATTTTTTTGGGGGGTTGGTTGAGATTTAACGGCGCAAGGGCAACACAAGGGCCATACTGAGTTCAGGCTTCACAGAATTGAAGCACCGATTTTCCTCTTGCCCGAACTCGGGTCGAGCATTCCAAAATTGGCGCATTTGCATTGCCCAAACTGAGTTCGGGCGTCACAGGCAAAGGGTTAACGAAACGATTTAAATCCTTCAGTTTAAGGTATATAGTGGTTCAAAGTTGTAAGCAATTTGGGGGGAAAATCCGAATTTAAATCCGATTAAAGTGTCTTAGATATGTATAAATATGTTTATTTGCGAGTACAGAGTGAGTTTAAACTAGTGACATCAAAGTATAAGCGCACCAAGTTTCGATTTCCTACCGATAGATAACAGTGTGGATTGTTTCGAATGTATTCAATCGGTATCGGTGATCTCGTACACGAAAACTTCATGTGTGAAGCTTTTGTTGTTCTAGGCAGAGGTATGGTGCTTTGACACAAATAGCAAATATTCATGTTGGAGTGTTATTTTTCCCAAAAGGTCCTTCTCACGTCATTGAAGAGTTTCGCAAGAAATATCATAATGCAGCAGTACTCAATAATTCAATGGTGACACAATTAGTCAGGACAACTGGAACAGTAGCTGTCGAGAAAAAAGATGGTATCCACACCATTTTGGATGATGAAAAACAGAGAATAGAAAACGAAATTTCTGCGTTCGCCAAATAGTCCGCACATGATTGCTAAGATGAAAACGAATATCACAACATCTATTTCTAGCATCAATACTGCCACGTTTCGCAGAGTATCACGAAATCTGGTAAACGAACACGCTTTTGTATACACGAAAGAGGACGTCTTTTCGAATATTTATTGCAACACCTATAGTTTGTCTGCTAAATATAAAAACCAACATTTCTGTGATAATTTATTTTAAATTCTTAAACTGGTACTTGAACGGGCAGGTAAACTTTGATGGGTGCGACTTTAAACTCACCCTGTTATTATGGTTGATAGTTTTAAAAGGTATTTTAGTGTGTAACATTTAGCTGTTTTCATTGAATATCTGTGAATGGGTATAATATAAAAAATAGTGTGAATTGTGCATTAGAGTTGAGAAACACACGGTTAGGTGAAGTATTTTAATGATAATCAGTGTTTGGATTTGTATACATGACACACCAGAGATATCAATATGTAAAACATGAATTATCAAATTCACTTTTATAAAAACTCAAAAGGAACTTATTATTCAAGTCCAATTTAATGAAAATAAATTAGAATTACAACTTTGTAAAAGTTGAAGCATTTTGTAACTGTGCTATGCCCTTGAATTACCGTATAAAAAACAGTGCATTATATTTCCCAGAAACTTGTCTGTACAATTCTTATTTTTCAATCATTTGTATGGCATTGCACATTTATAAAGAGAAAAAATAATTATTCACACAATCAAAAACATTTTAAATTACATCTATATGAATGATGATGAACAACAGTTTCATTAATTTGAAGTATTGTTTTCTGAATAGTCATTACTTAAAATTAGTTATAAATGGAATACAAATATCACATTAATTTAGCTTACATAGCCATACATTTTTTGGTTCATTAATACCCTAAAACTGGTACTTCCTGGACAGTACTCTATCTCAGGCATTGACGAAAGAATGACGAGTTTCATAACGAGTTCTCAGAGGGGCAAGAACCCTTTCTTTATATTTGAGAATAGCATCTCTTGCTCCAGTCCAGGGATGTGGTCCTTCAAGTCTATACTGATATGGTAGGCAAGGGCCCATTACACATTCCCAAGATAACTTAGGATCCCTCATAAACATTCTTCTGAAGTTAGGCTTAACCCCAATAAGCTCTGCCAACTCATCCATGTATGGAATAGCATAAACTTGCATGCAGTTTCGTGCACTAGAATGTAGCAGTTTAGTTTCTTTTTCTGTATTTAAGGTGATGTCATTAATAATATCACCTTTATCAGGGAATGGCACCTTATTATTCAAAACACTAGCGAACCACCTGGCTTGCATTTCACATACTGGAAGAACTCCGCCAAAGACTTGAGTCATTCCAATGATCGCCATGGATGGAACGGTCAAATGTGGAGGGAAGACGTGCTTGAACAAGGGCACATGATCTCCAATTACTTGAAATATTATGTCATTTAGGAAAGGAATTTTCAGTTGGTAACCTGTTGCCATTATCACTACATCAATGTTCGTAACATCATTTTCACCTCGAAAGACTACTCCTTTTTCGGTAAAATGCTTTACTGCACCCTTTAGTGTGACGTCTCCGCTTAAAATTTTACTGCCAAGATGATCGTTAACAGTAGGTCGTTTTGTTAGAAACCTGTGAGCTGGCTTCAGGTGGTATGTGTTATGATTGAAGTTTTTATTTACTTGTTTTTCCATGTACCAAAATACAAATTTTCGTGGAAGTTTTTGGAATGCTGTACTGACGATTCTGCGGTTGTAGTTTAGGTCAGCCGGAAGTCCCTTTGGTCCTGGTCTTTGTACCACCCATGTACCTTGTCTCGAACTTAAAAACACCTGTAAATAAACAATATTTAATTGAAAACGATACACACAGAATCGTCATAAAGAACTAACTAGAATCGTACATATAATTCAAACAATTTTGTTTAAATTTTTTTTTCTTTCCAAAAACAGCAAGATTCAAAATTGAATAAAAAATCAATTATTTCACAGATCGATGTGATCCTGGTAGGTTTCGCTGCATAACATTATATACTTTTAAATTGTATTTTCTTTTACATTAGTAGATTCAAACTGAAGTAATCTAGGATGAAATAAAAGCACAAAAACTGTTTCTCACACATTAAGTTTAAAGTTTGTGGTATTGGTCATTAAAAACTTTGTACCTTCATAAAAAATTAGCCTGATTTCAAAAGTATTTGGATTATCGTAGAAAGAATCATTTTGATTCGCAGGTGGGATGTATAGAACACCTTAAGAGCCATTACCACATCGATTTTGATCAAAATCGTTAGAGCCGTTTTTTAGCAATCATTGAAAAACATGATTTTTTCAATGACAGCTACCTTATGCGCATGCGCGATTTTGACGAAAACCTTAATGGTAGCTCCCTGTGACATCACCAACCTGCTCACCAAATTTGAACATCGTAGGTCAATTTGTTCGGGTTGGTGGCTTTCAGATTATATGGCGCCGTCAGCAACACGAGGGCTATAATGCGAAGGAACATTCGTCAATTTATAAGCCAACATACATTTACCCATGCTTTACACGGGACTCGAACCTGCAACTTCGCGGTCTAGAAGCTAGTATGCTAACCACTATACCGTTTGATCGGCCAATTTGTTCGGGAGTTATGCTGACCATAAACATACTTTTTTTCTAGATCACTTTTTTGAAATCAGGATGTTCCAAAGCGTAGAGAAATGCAAAAAAAAAAAGATTTTTTTTTGACTGAATCCTATATTTTCATTACCTTATGTATTATACATATGGGTAATTAAAAGTAAAAACGGGTCATATTCAATTGAAAACCTTTTGACGTATTCCCTTTTTGGAAATGGAAGTTAACTTTACTGACTGAGTCTTATAGGGAAAATCGTAAATGAAGATTAAGACGTCCCCTGAAACGTCATTTTCGAAAATTAGAACCAATTTTTAATAGTTTTATTTTTTAATACATTAAATGTATTTTTTTTTCTATATTAAATGTATACTTTCCGTAATACGAATAGCAATATGAATAAATGTTTTATGAAGATTTTGATTTCTACAGGCTCTGGATTATTCTGAAAAGTGCCTGTCGGATTATTGCCACCCTGCATCATTGTGATGGTATTTTATCCGTAAAACTTAGTTGGATAAATAATTAAGTTGTGATTATATACTTAAAAGATAACTCACTTGTTCAGCAACAGATGATAAATAGACGGCAGCATCAGCTCCAGAATTGCCAGCTCCTATGACGAGAACGGTTTGATCTTTAAATGGTTCAGCACTCTTTATGCTGTGTGTGTGTACCACCTTTCCCTTAAAAGTTTCCAATGAATTGAAATTAGGAATCCTTGGGAAACCATAACGTCCAACGCAAACAGCCACACCGTCAAACACTTCCACAAGTATGCGGTTTTTAGCATTGTCTTTTATGGTCACTTCCCAACGCCCAGTCCTATAGTTGTCAGCTGTTGGCAAAATCCTCATAACCTCATGTCGATACTTAATGTGTCGCAAAAGGTCAAATGTCTCTGCATATTTCTCAAGATACTTCAAGACGTACTTATGAGACATAAAATTTGGAAAGGATCTTGGTGGTGGAAAATCACTGAAAGCCATAAGTTCCTTGCTGATGTTCGACACCGTACTCTTCATGATTGAAGCTACACCATCAATCTCTTCCTCACGGTATTTCCAAAGGCCACCTAAATCATCAGTTTTCTCGTAACAGACAACATAGAAACCTTCTTCTTTTAAGCTTTTAATTGTAGTCAATCCGCTTGCACCAGCGCCTATGACGGCAACAAGCTTGGCTTGAGACATTTCTTCTACCATTTTTATGGACCATCAAGGGTACAAGTTCATCTGTAAAAAATAATTATAATTAGTCTCATACATAATGGTAAGATATACAGAAAACAATACAATTTGATCGTTTGAAATATACATTTTTTAAATCCTATGAAAGTATTAGCTACTTTAAAAGCACCTACCCAAGTTGCTATCCTTAACTTAGCTCTAATACGTAACTCTTTTATAATACACGAATCGTCCACTGCAGTTGTTTATTTTACAGCATACTTAATTACTAATAAATTAATTACTGGATCATCAACTTTCGACACTAGGAAAAAAAATTCTGCTTCAAGGTAGTCAAACAAATTATGTGCCAGTAGTCACAGTGTTATACGTTTTTGTAACATGCTTCTTATCGAGTGTCGTTAAGATCCAAAGTTTTGGGAACATGCGTTCTATAATTTTTCCATTTGCAAAGAAATAGTGTCCACAACTTAGTTGAAATTTTTTGAATTTGTACAATTTCATTTGTTGCACAACAAAATCATAGAATATTTTTCTGAAATATTTTGAACACTGCACTAAAATGTATTGCAAAAAATATTGTGATAAAATAGTTGTATTAAATATTGTTGATGTGCATTTTAGATTGTGTCTCATAAATTGAATCTTGCAACATAGCACTATTCATAAGGTTGTAAAACATTTTCATTATATTTTAAGTAAAAAATAAACTTTCACCAATTAAAATTCTGCGTCAAAGTTGTATAGCATTTAAGGGCATTGTGGAAATTAATGATTACAATAGAACATGCAAGTTTAACTATATTGTGTTCTAAAAAGGACTGACACATTTGAAAAATGAATTAAAAAATTACGGATTATGATAAAAATGAACCGTTTGGCAGAAATTAAAGAATTTTAGCCCCTCAATTTTCAAAATAGTTACAAAGTTCACCAATCGATGGAGCTGTTGATTGAAAGAAAAATTACTTTGTAACTTCTTTTGAAAATTGAATAAAATTACGTAGTCGCCCAAGTAAAATGCAGCAAAAACTACATTTACATCGCTTTCCATTTTTTATTTCCTTTTCAAATGTGTTAGTCCTTTTTGTGACACCCTGTACTTATTTTGATGCGACCTAATCTGGATGAGAAAGATATCACTAAGCCATAGAAAAAAAATCTATTCAATGATCACAGAAGTGCGTATCAAGACTTTTGCGGCATTCTTATTTTCCTACAACTGCTTTAAACATAGTTTAACCGGTTGTATAATGTATATATTAATGAAATTTAAATAGTCGATTTGCAAAAAGATTTTCTGGGTGATTTGATTGTTATGTACTCATGGAGAAAAATATTACATATTATTATATATTTAATATATTAAGTATAACCAAAGGATCTTTAAGAGTTGTATCATTTTTATACTAGTAATTGATTTTTCATACACAAGATTTGTTATGTACTCCATCAAAATGTAATGCACCATCTAGAGTCAAAGGACAAAGGATATTTTAGAGAAACATAAAAGTTTATTTTTTGAACTTCGTGTAGCCTTTTATAATTCATGAACAGAGTTCAAAATATGTTAAATGTCTACTCAATAAATAATTAGTCCTAGTCTGATCTGATAAAATAATTGGTAGGTTGACCTCCGTTGTCCACGACGCGACGCCAGTATTACAGATAATAATTGAAGCGTAACTCGTTAGCCTTCAGATGGATACTATTCGACTTTCGTAGTACTTACCAGAAACAAAACGAATTTCCGTAGCCTACTTGGCACCAAAGAATCGCGTCTTTTTACGACTCATACGTTTCCCATGTCCGAACGATCGTTTCGAAAGTAATCGGATCTAGATTCTTGTTATTGGTTGCTATATTTATTGCTTTTAGTTTTAATATTGGAATACACGACTTTTCATGATTTTAAAACCTGCATTCAATGATTTTTTTTTATCAGCTTCAAATCTTATCCGATATCATTCAACCCAAGCACAACGTCAACCAAAAACAGAATACAGAACCAGAGCGTAGTGGTGTTATTAGTAACTTCCGCTCTATTGAAGCTGCGAAGTTCTAAGAATGATTTTGCGAGATATTTTTAGAATTTTTTTCGCACATTGTTTGTTGTGCAAGTGTTTACCTTATCAGCGTTTCCATAGATAGCAGAACTTAACTCTATGGGTTTATGTGATGAACATGTGACCTAAATGAATTTATCAGTTTTTCTAATGGATAAAAGCTTATAAATTCCTTTTGACGGATTTTTTTTTGTAAAGTTATAGGTTGCCTTTTGCTAACACAAGATTCTGTAGAATTCTATCCATCAGCGACGTCATACCGTCTACAGCCACGTCCGTCTTAGGAAAATTTAATAAAGTGGGGAGAAAAGTAGTAATACTCTTAGTGAAAAAATAGCACATGGGTTTTCAATTATTCATTGTAAAATCAAAGCATAACTATTAATATATTAGTAGTAAATATAATTATTTTTGAAAAAGGAAGTTTTGAAAAATAAATTCTGACGCTTTGCACCTCCCTGCTATCTGAACCTACTTGCAAATAATACTGTCATCACCTATGAATAAAGGGAGTAGCTTCGATTGTTTAATTTAACAGTTTATTGCATTATTGTAGACCATTGTGATCAAATATATAACAGATAAAACCTTTTTAGCTCTGTTTTTAGAACTGTATTTAACTGCACCTGTGAGGTAAAGAAAACACAATCCTAATTTTTCTTAAAAAAACCAAAAACATTCTTTTAATGTTATTGCAATTTTAGAAAATTATTCTCCTAGTACATCTTGTACGAAAAAGTGTTGTATACTTCCAGAAAGAACGAAAACACATATAATATTGTAGTTATAACCTGAAACTTTGAAAAAAAAGAAAAAGTTTTTTACCTCTAGTGTACATAACTCTTAAATGGCTGATGGTTGGATTTTACATAGAGATAAAAAAGAATTATTCTGCACTGAAATATCCTTAAAACCTCTGAAATACAGAGACTAGTCCATTGTCACGGAAGAATTTAACCTACAGCATTCAAAAGATTTCAAGCAAGCGCATAGTTATCTTTATTTTCAAAATAGCTTCAAAAGTTCTTCTCTGAGGTCTTTGACGTCAGCATGAACGCATCTCTACTTTTCATTGAGCACAAACAATGGTTTCGCACTGCATAACACAAATTTACGAGCATTTTGCACATAAAGAATTCCATCTCATTAAATATCAACATTTGAAATTGGATATGTTAGAAGTTGTAAGCGTAATGCTTAAATTTACAATCCAAGTAACAGTAATTGTGAATGTCTAGCTTGATTACTCTGGATCAACAGCAGGCAACAGTTTCGTTAAAAGACCCCAAAGGCAAAAAATTCAAATGCATATTTTGACACTTTCTGATTAGACCTTGGAAGATAATCTTTATTTCATTGAATGGCTTAAAAATCTTAGGTCATACAAATCTATACAAGAATAAAAAAAAATATAATTTCAAAGGACGAACGGAAAAGCGTCAAAATATGTATATGAATTTTTTTGGATTTATGGCTTTTTAACTTATGACGTCACAGTAAATGATCAAACACTCAGTGTTCATCACACATTTTATAAATAACCACAATAATTGAAGATCAGCTAATTTTTAAAAATAATGAATAGCATTAAAAAATAACTATTATGATGCATTAGGAAGGGTACAAGGGATAAATGTGTATTGTCAGCCAAGATAAATGTTTCAAAAAACGTTCTTGCACTCTGATAACGCGACTTTTCACAGTAAATCAAAACTTTGCTGCTATTTTCGCTTGATCCACCGCCTTTATTTCTAAAATAAGTGATATACTAATAGTTCCATTCGTATGCTTTTGCATGGCGTAAAAATCTTGGTTTTGACAAAAACTGGACATTGCTCTTTCAAAACTTCTTTGTACTCATCATATTATATTGTTATTCTAGTAATTCCAAACAGAAAATTAGTGTGGGAGATATTTTAAATCAAGCACTACATTTGATCCTGTATGTCTATATGAAATATGACGTCTATGTAGACAATTTTTGCTATTTCTTAATCTGTGACCTACGTTTGTCAAAATACTGAAATGATTTTTGGCCGAATTTCGAGCTATGCAAAATTTTGAAATCTTGATATTTTTAATGTATTTCTATATTATAGATTAATCTGATTAATTGTTTAATTAAATTTAATTACAGAAGGCACATTATTTTAAGGCGGACAGACAACTAACATTATTAAATTGATTTTATTAAATATTTATGATGCAAGAAATACAAAGAACATGTAAAACTGAAAATACCACAAAAATATTTGGAAAATGGAAGCATCAATATTTTTACATTTTTGAGCAATTAATTTAGACTAAAAAATAACGGACGATTCTTTTTTATGCTACGACATTTACAAATTGTTTAAAAATTCCTGGGCATGAACTTAAAAAAAAAGCAACTGTATTGTGAAACAGTAAGCTTGCTGTAGCTGAATGTTATTAATTGCAAACCTAGTAATTGCAAATTACTAGGTTTTTGAAGTTTAGAAGTAATAATTGTTTCACCCTTAAACACTGTTTTGAAAGGGTCCCTGGACGTGGAAGGGAGTTCTGATTCTATAACACCTTCAACTGGTTTCGTTTGATATAGCAGAGCTGCGAGAAACTCAGAATTATTTATTTTGAGTTAAAGTGTGGACAGAATTAATGACTGCGTGTACTAAAAGCAGGAAGAACAGCTCGCTCAAGACAAATTCTAGTAGAGACTGATTAGTGCCGTTCTTTCAGTTTCAAATCCATTAACCCTCTCGCTGCGTAATTTTTTTCATCAAAACAGGTTCAAAAATTGCGTATTTTTTTTATTACATATTTCAAATCTACATATATTTGAGTTAAAATATACAAAAAACATTTGTATAAGTGTCCCCCCCCCCCCCAATATAGAATTAGATAAAAAAAAAAAGGTTGTCGGAATATTGAAATTGAAGAATAGTCACATAAAAGCAAAATTTTTAAAATTAATCTTGATTAAATTATTATTTTATGAAATACAAAGGTATAAGGCATATATTAATGAAAATATATAAAATACTTACAAAACATTTATTAGAAATGAAGTTTAGTAAGATAAATTTTGAAACAAGGCGGTATAATGGTTAGCGTGCTAGCTTCTAGACAGCGAGGTTGCGGGTTCGAGTCCCGTGTTAGGCATGGATGTTTGTAAATGTATGTTGGCTTGTCTAATGACGAAAGTTTCAGCGCATTATAGTCCTCGTGTTGCTGACGGCGCCAGATAATCTGAAAACAACCAACCAACCAATTGAAACAAGGCTCGAGGCAAAATCCTACTTTGCAACCTTTGCTCCGAATTCGCGTTTCTTAGAGAATTTTTTCGTAAAGATTTGAATAAACAATTAAACATCACAGAAAAGCCAAAATGAAACCATAAACGCGGAAATAGCGGGTTGCATAGTTAAATAGGCGGCAAAAATGCATCCCCGCGGAAATCGCGGGATGCGTAGAGATGGTAAAGTCTGACTGTGTACACTTTAACTCAAAATTGTAGAATTTTGAGTTGTGTCACTTCAGAAATAAGTGTACGATCTGTGCGATTCCTTAGTGGAATAACACATTAAGTGCTACATCACGTGATATCATTCACAAGGAAAGCTTTTAGATACCAGGTAAAATAGATTAGAGTGATGGTTGGTTGGAGTTTTACGGCGTAAGGGCAACACATAGCCATACTGCTCCTTTTGAGTGAAGGAATTTGACTCGTACATGTAAAGATTGTTATGATCTTAATCCACTTTAAAAAGAAAAAAAAAGTTGAATTGAAGAAGAATCGTGCTGGAAGAAGTTCCGTTCTGGTTGGAGTTTTTGAATTAGAATGGACAACCAAAATCGGAGCAAAGTTATCAACAAAGAAGTTAAAATCTTGAATGCGACGATATGGTTCGATACCTCATGAGAATTTTTTTTTTTATTATTTTTTTTTCAATTTATAAAGTGACTGTTACAGCTAATTAAAATTTGAATTAAAGATAATACTTTATTTTTAAATATGTAATGTATTTTTAATATAGAAAATAGAGATAAATTAAATATATATAAATTAAAATTCTAATTACCACGGCCATAAAATTAGGATAGGACTTAATTTATCTATGGATTTTGACATATAGTTTTTATTTATCAATTATTTATATACATACACCAGAATGACACTTATCATAAAAACATGGAAAATAAAAACTGTTTTGACATCCTGCACAATTTATAAAGGAAGATTGTTTACAGGAACAAACTTTTTGCAAAAGATTCGTTGGAAAACATACTTCATTAACATTCATGAAAATATATCTTTCAACAGAAAACTTGGAAGCATACCGGATTACAAGGCATACCGGATCATTTTATTAAAAATTGATGATGACAGTTGATGATAGACTATTGATTGCATTTTTATGCAGTCTTCACGGGTATTTATTTCTCTATTATTTTCAACCAGATACGCGCAATTTTGCATACGCTTTATTTGATTGTTTACCTGTCTATAAAAATAGACTTCGCAAAGTGCCTTTAGGGTTTTGAAAATTTCTGAATACCTGCTTGTGTACAATAGGACAACATTCTTACTCTTCCATATAGAAACTGATTCTTCATGTTTTTTGTGAAAATCATTTACTTCTCTACATCTTAAAATATCTCAAAATTTATTATCACTTGTTTGTGAAAATAGTAAATAGAGTTTTAATGTACCTTCATTAAAAATACATTACGTATTTAAAAATAAAGTATTATCTTTAATTCAAATTTCAATTAGCTGGAACAGTCACTTTATAAATTGAAAAAATAAAAATTCAAAATTACCTCATTAAAAATACATTACGTATTTAAAAATAAAGTATTATCTTTAATTCAAATTCCAGTAGCTGTAACAGTCACTTTATAAATTAAAAAAAAAAAAAAAAATTACCTCTCGAGGTATCGAACCCGGATCGCCCGTACGGGAGCCCAGCACGCTGACCACTTAGCCACCGAGCAGTTGCAGAGCAAAAATCTCTATTAGTATATAAGCTGATTGTAATACTTTAAAGCCTGTTTTCTCGGAATCTTCTGGCTAGTGCGCTTTATTGCTTTACAGTGTGGATACCCTTAAGGTATACTATCAATCTGCCGAATTTCATCCCGATCTGAATTTCCGAGACCGTAAGGTCTCCTTGTAAGTTTAATGCGGAAATTCGATGCAATGACTGTTTATGTTTAGTTTCTTTGAAGCGGATCTGTAACAGCGAGTCGACCAAACGGTATAGTGGTTAGCGTGCTAGCTTCCAGACCGCGAGGTTGCGGGTTCGAGTCCCGTGTTAGGCATGGGTGTTTGTAAATGTATGTTGGCTTGTCTAATGACGAATGTTTCGGCGCATTATAGCCCTCGTGTTGCTGACGGCGCCAGATAATCTGAAAACAACCAACCAACTGTAACAGCGAACCCAGCAAAAACTGGCGGGAAACGTCTCGAGTTGTTGGTTCCTCCGCTTGAAAAAGGCCCCGGGTGCAAAGGGTTAATAAATTTAAAGCTTACGATCATGCTGAAATGTAGATTTTTTTTCTTTAACGGACGGACAATTTTGGTGTCGGTCATCTTTTTTAATTAATTCGCGTTTATCATTTTTTCCCCATCTTCTAAAAGGAGTTTCGAATAAAACACACTTTATCATAATGGGGCTCCATGTTTCAAAATGACATTCCGTTTTAAAGGATTTTTCGGTTCTCCCTCACTTTCCTCTCACCACTTTAATTTTCGACCAATCAGTTTACTGAATTCTCAAGGTCAGCCGAAGTTGGAAAAGTGCGCACTGGTAGACACGCTATGCATTACGTGGAGGGATCTGTTGGGTTCCATCGGTTACCATGGTAACGTCGCAGTCGACGCTGTTTCTGGAACATTCGGCTGCTGTTCGGAGGATTGGTTGGTTTGTACGCTCAACGACCTATATTTATGCACAATGACGGCTAATCAGGCAGGGACATACAGCTTAACTTGGATTCCGAACCACAACGAACATCCACGCCCAAACCAGGATTCAAACCCGGCACATTTGGCATGCAAGGTAGCGGAGTTTGCAGAGCGTTAACCCCACAGCCATTAGATGGGCGTTGTTCGCAGAAAGATCACCAGTTTGGGTTGATATTGAACATTGAGGCAACAAGTTTGCTATTTATCGGATTTTTTACGCTTACCGTAGAAATTGGATCTTCATTTTAGAAAATTGTGAAATACATAATTTTAGTTTTGAACTAATAAGTTTAGATGCCGCACGGCTGTACTGCACGAGCCGCCACTGGCGTATGAAATGGGTTTTGAGTTGTGTCACCAGTACTAAATTAACGCTATTCGTTTAGTTGGTTTTGTAAGCTCAACGACCTATTTTTATGCTCAATAACGGCTAATGAGGCCGGGACCTATAGCTTAAGCTTAACGTGAATTCCAAACAACAATGAACATGCTGGCCTAACCCGGGATTCAAACGCGGCACCTTTTGCATGCGAGGCCAAAGCGCTAACCACACAGCCATTAAGTGGGCAAACCGCTATTCATAAATGCAAATTTTGTAAAAAATATATATACTATATAAGAATGTTTTACAGGAAGTTATAGCACCCTGATGGGTTGGTAAAATAGTCATCTTTTAGCTAAGCGGCTCCTTTCGATTCGGAAATATTGTTACAATCCGTATTGTTACAATCCGTATTTTCCCAATTTCTAGCCCATTTTCCACCGACTTGGCTAAGATTCAATTTCCACCCCTTTTTGTTCCATTTCAAAGCGAACAGGATTACGAAGTTGCTTTACAGGCATCTTTTCAATGCTAACTGCCAAGCTGGTTTTGATTTTATTTCACTTGCATAGTAAAATTAGATTAGGTGATCGCGTTAAATTTCTCTCAAAGTCTTAACAAATGTTGTTTTTCAATCATAAAGCGGAAGTTGTTTTGAAACAATTTTTTTTTAATATCTATTTGTATGTATTGCTGGTAGTCCTGAATTATTTCGTATGTAAAGCAAGTACTTACTCATTCTTGCATTTTATTACCAAACGATATAGTGGTTAGCGTGCTAGCTTCTAGGCCGCGAAGTTGCGGGTTCGAGTCCCGTGTTAGGCATGGGTGTTTGTAAATGTATGTTGGCTTGTCTAATGACGAATGTTTCGGCGCATTATAGCCCTCGTGTTGCTGACGGAGCCAGATAATTTGAAAACAACCACCATTCTAGCTCCGTCCTCTAGTAAAATAAACAGAATTCTCGTAGATATATTTAAAAAAAGATCAGTTATTTCAACGAAGAATTAAAATTTACGGAATGGTTTCACATGAAGTGCAAAAGTAATTAAAATTGAACATCGAAATTTCTTAATGAAGCAGTATAAACAATCACATGTTTGCATAATCTTTTTTGCGATACTCAAACAATAATACAGTAAAAGCCCATTCTGATGGTTTTTAATTCGTAATCGCAAAATAGCTGAATTTGCACTGATTAGAAATAAATGTCTTATAAAAAGTGATTTTTTTAGCTGAAGGCCTCATTCAATCTACTAGGAATTTCCAGTCAACAAACCTTAATACTCTTAATGGAAATTTCGTGCCCAGTTTTTATCGGCATATATCCGGAAAACGTTCAAATATAAATATATTGTGGTTATTTGCCAAATCTAGACAAATCTGACTTGTTTTAATTGTATAAGAAAGAGTTTTGTAATCGATATTCCATTATCCACAGCATCCGGAAAACATGCTCCAGCAGATAATTTTTCTGAAAAGTCTGGTTTATCCGGAAATTAATTTCCGGAATATGTACATTTATTGCATCTATTTATTCTTGAATCATCGTAAATACTAAATCAATACGCTTTAAATAGGCAATAATTTGAATCAGTAGTAAGGTTGGTTGTATTCAGATTATCTGGCGCCGTCAGCAACACGAGGGCTATAATGCGCCGAAACATTTCGTCATTTAACAAACCAACATACATTTACAAACATCCATGCCAACACGGGACTCGAACCCGCAACCTCGCGGTCTAGAAGCCAGCACGCTAACCACTATACCGTTTGGTCGGCGAATCAGTAGTAAGGAAAACAAAATATAGGGAATTCAAATATTGTTGGCTGTTGCCATATATATTAGTCAAATTTCAAAACATATATTGAGATTGGTTGGATTGCTGAATTTGGAAAATCGTGTATAAAATACATTTAGAAGATTTGTGATTGGATAATTGAAGTCGTTGCCATTCTGTTCACAGAAATACAGCCGATTTTAGGTGGCACGCAAGAGAATTATATATAGAGATTTTTTAGTATTTGCATGTTTTTGTACTCAATTAAAAACAACAAGGTACATATTTTTAATTATGAATAAACATTTTCCCTGGGTGTGCAAAGGAGGATTTGTATTTGAATCGAATAAACCAGATTTTGATTGCAAACCTGAATATCTCTATACTACTGCATCACGATATTTATTGTCATCTCAATACAAAGAGTCGTATGTAAGTCTAATGTTGCTGTTGCTTAAGCTATTTTGCGACGCTTTTGACGCTAAAACGTCCATCGACCTTATCTTACTCATCTCGAATATAATAAACGCAACAAAAAGAATTGATATCTTCCAAAGTTACAAAAATAAACCTGATAGGTAAAATGGCCAGCCAGAAAAAGTTACGAAATCTATTGTTTGCCACCAAGCGCCCGCCTTTAATTTTCTTTGGGTTCTCGTACAAATGAATAAAATTAGAATTATTGGGAGGAACCTTCATATTCAATCAGTACTTGGCAGACTAGACGTTTTATAATCTTAATTACGGTTCAGTGTGATGTAGTAAGTAGCTCAACAAGATAGTTGTATAAGATGTCAAAGTAGCTCAGCATACCAAATGAGATTTCGAAATAACTGTAGCCGTCCAAGTACTGATCGACCATGGGGGTTCCTCCCAATAATCCCAGTTTTATTCATTGTGTGCCAAGTACCTCAAAGAAATTAAACGCGGCCACTTGGCGGCAAACATCAGATTTTATAACTTTTTCTGGCTTACCATTTTACTAGGCGGTTTTCCTTACAATGTCTAGTTATGTTTTGTGGGATGGGCAATTATTTTATAATAAAATAAAACCCTCTAGTTGTAGAAACTGACATTTGACTTGTTTTTCAATATTGTTTCAAAATCATAATTGAAGTTTAAAAAAATTATATTTGAAAAATGAATGAAAATTTGGCTGATGCCATTTTAACTTCAAAGAGCTTACTACAAGTGACGGAACTCGAAAAATACTTAAATACATTCACATTTAAGCTAGTATATGCTCGGGTAAAAGCATTTTTTTAATACCATAGCTAAATTACGGTTAGCTCGGATATTAAATTTTAAATATAGTTCCTTGAATCTAAGATATTTTTACTAACCAAAATAACTTTTCTGAAAACTATTCATAATTACCTACTTTCCTTTCTAAAAAATTTCTCTTAGTTTCAAAATTAAAAGAGTTTATGGGGGACGTAATTATATGTATGGCTTGTTATAATTTCAAAACAAAACAAGTTTTATATTTTTGAAATACTCTCATATGTTGCTTTCATTTGGAATCTAACACAGCATAATTAAAGAAAGTTTCTCAAATTTAAAAAATTGTAAATTTAAAAATACTTGTTTAAAAAAAAAACTTTTCTTCTTTATGTTTGGGTGTGTACGACTTATCTGTGTGCCAAATTCCATTTAATTAATCCAAGTAGTTCCCATGTTATTCAACTTTTAATTTTTCAATTGTACAGACAATCAGACATCGAAGAGATTCTATGCGTGTTCTGCTTTCCCTTTTGGGTAGGTAATTATTCAATTTTTGTTAATTACTGGTAAAAACTATCAGTTACACTATTGGTAAAAATCCTCATTTTAATTTTCAAGTTAAAATAGACCAATGTCTGAAATCAAATGAAACTTTCTCCAGTTATTATATCTGGAAAAAGTTTGTTTTGAAGCAATATTTCTCTGTATACTTTAATGTAAAAAATTAATCATCAACTTACATTACTAGGGACACCAGACAAAAGGTGTATTTTAGAATCACTTAACCCTTTGCACTCCAGTGGCGCCTCTCAGGCGCCACACGATTGGATGCCAAACCACGAGAGGACCATTAGGTGTGATGCGGAAATTCGATGCAAGGCCAATGACTGTTTAGTTTCTATGAAGCAAATCCATAAACACCAGCCGAACCTAGCCGACCAAACGGTATAGTGGTTAGCGTGCTAGCTTCTAGACCGCGAGGTTGCGGGTTCGAGTCCCGTGTTGGCATGGGTGTTTGTAAATGTATGTTGGCTTGTCTAATGACGAATGTTTCGGCGCATTATAGCCCTCGTGTTGCTGACGGCGCCAGATAATCTGAAAACAACCAAACAAATAACCAGCCGAACCTAAAATGTCTCGAGTTGTTGATTCCTCCACGCGAAAAAGGCCTGGAGTGCAAAGGGTTAATAATACAGGGTATACATAAAAGAATGTCCCATTCAATGGTGCATTATAACAGTTTAATTTAGACTATTTACAATAAATCATGAATCAAATTGAAGGTAAACTAACCTATTTTTTCTTACTCTATTAAATTCATAATTAAACATTTGTGTACATAAATTGCACAAATTAAATACTTTTAAAATTTATAACTGGGACATTCTTTTACGGATATACTGTAGAGAAAAAAGGTGACGTTGAAAAGAGTCACAATAATTTTTCGTATTATATATAATTAGGCAGGGAAAGAAAAGCCCGTGTTATACAAGATTAAATGTCCCAAATGCAAGATAAAAGATGCATTTTAAGAAAAGGCTTAGTAAAATACAATAAAACATTGAAGAACCAAATGGATATGCCTTAAGCAAAAATTCGCATGTAGTGTTAAACAATTATAGAAAAATGTAGTTTGGATATAAATTATTGAAGTAACACTATGTTGGTTAACTGAAATGCAGAGGTTTCTAGTATATAAAGTCATTTTATTTCATTTATAAAAACCATTTTAATTTGTTTTTATTCGGTTGAAATCTTATTTAAAATAATAAAAACGAAACTTTGAGTTTGAAAATTCCGGCGCCAAGTTGTAGACCCATACAAAAATCGGACATCGAGTGTCCGATATGAAAAAAACTGATGTTTATTGTAATATCTCAGAAGAATGTAATCCAATAAAAGGGCAATAAGTTTTATTTTGTCTTTCTGAGATCCTCTCTAAGATGAAGCAAAAAGTCATCCAGGACACGAAAGTTGCTCTACCAGTTATCTGTATAGGCGAAGACAAAGAAACTACAGACTTAAGTACTACTTGATGACCAAGAGCCTGCCACTCTGTAATTAGAGGTCATTAGGTATGCATTTCGCTTCAGCTGATAAACCTTATTATTGATCTTAAACCACCGAATCTGTCTTTTTGTTTAAACTATCGCACAAAGAATTTTTTAGTGTATGGTAGACCAAGATAAAAAACGAGGGAAAGGGCTCATGAACAATGGATTGTTTTCTTTGTTGTTCATTGTTACTCCTGCACTGAGAATGGTTGTATGACCGCATAAGGAAAACGAATCTAGAAATGTCTCTTTATGCTTGCTATCCAGATTTGAATAATAAAAATTGTATATTTCAAAGAAGTAAAGGCAGTAAAACCAGTTGGTATAGTTTGAAGTGAAGCGTTTTTCAAAAAGACAAGATATATATTTCTTAGCAAAAATCAATTGATGGGTTTTAGTTATGAACGATGAGTCTCTTTAAAGTCTTGTCAAATGACTTATCTTAAATTTCACCTTATGAATTTATAATCAACAAATTTTATTTATGACCAAAAGAGATTTTTTTTTTATCATCAGTGTAAAAAACTTCAAAAACCTCGAAACTACCCCTTCACCCAAAATTAAGTTCTTTTTTGTTGGTTAAATAAAATCAGTTTTAAACAGCAATAGTAGTATATTTTGAAATAAACCAAATCTCTGGATGAGAAAACATTCTAATAATAAACATATACAAAGTTTGTTGTTAGAGGATCTCTTCCAACACCGTACAAATTTAATGTAAGACGTTGTGACATTCATTTTTATCAACAACCCAGTTTTATTGCATTGGAAAAATGCAATAGATGACAAATTAGATTACTAAAAGTTCTAAAAATATCGTTTTGCACAAAGCGTATTTTCGCCGATATGGTAACAGTCTTAAGTGCTACCACAAATTGCAATTAAAGTACAAGAACCATGAACAAAGGATTCTAGTTCCGCTTTCAAAATGAAATTATCTGGAAAGGAACATTTAATTTTCCAATAATTGGACGTGAAACGAAACGATTCCATCTAAAAATATATGAAATTTGAGATCCTTTGGATAAAATACAATAGTCTTCCAATTAGTTAATAAAGCAGGAAATATATTTAATGAAGTTTACTTGGAAAATGTACGCGATTTCGTCAGATCTATCGTACGATTGAAAAAGACGAGTTATTTCAATTATAGATTCAATTGATGTAGAAATGTAGATAAAGGTATATATAAAGCAGAAGGGTATATAATTTTTTATGGAGATATTTACACTATAAGCCTACAGTTACAAACTGATAACGCTTCATTATAATGGTTATAGTCGAAGAGGAGCCTAATATTATTTTGTCATTTTGAATATTCTAAAATTGTCACAAAAGACTTTTTTTAGCCGAAAGTGACCTCCAGTAATATTCAGAATAGATCAAAATTTTTGTCGTCTTTCGACTTACTACGTTAATATAGACGTACCATAAATAATTTTAATGATGTTCTTAGATTACAATCATTAAAACTGTATTGGATATAATATACTTCATATTAAATTCAAGGATTTCTAATTGAAGTCTTCAATACGATAAGATCTATACGTTTTACTGAATCAATTTCCAATAATTATGATTTTCCTCCTAGGTATTTTACTGAATTAACTCTCCAGCTACATTTGCAGTAAATTGAACTAATATGAGACGCAGATATTTTGGGTTTAATTAGTATAATTACATTTAATATTGAAATGAAAGGCAGAATTCTGAGCTTTTCGACAAGTATAATTGTAATAAAGCGAATATTTTATACCTTTGTTCGAAAAGCTCCATATGAGTTTGCGCTTTAAAATAAGAAAAATCAGTATATTTGTTAATATGTTCCAATACTAAGAGTGGCAGTTATGTGCGATATTGAGATCTTTCACAGCGTACCACACCTTCAACGTCTCAGAAATAAAAGCTCGAAATAAATAAAATTTTGCTAAGAAATCAACATCGTATATAACTAAGGTTCATCAAAAGTAATTTACAATCCGATATTTCCGTCACAATTCTTGCGAAACATAAGGAAGTAATACTCTACTAATGGGATAGCCCCACTTACTATATAACGAGCTTCCACATACTTAACGAACCCAGTTTATAGAGAATTTAGAAAAGAATTTGATTTTTAAGATCGTTCTCCACTGGATTTTCTTGTCCAACAAAGACATTCGTGTAACCCAGTTTCGAATAAAGGCTTTCCGTGCCTATTCTTCTATTCACATCAGCCAACTGACTGGAAAACACTGGGAAGAGGTACAGTAGTTAATACCTATACCTCAACTTAAAGAGCAAAATGAGCAAGCTTATTGTAAAAAGTTCTGTTTGGATATTATCTATAGACCATTTGAGACCTGCATTAAGTTAATATCAACTATTTTGAATAGTTTTTTTTAACTTTCTGACCACATAAAACTCATTTCTGCCTCACTGAATTTTTTACAAGATTGGATCTGCCCAGACTGAGAGACTCACCATGGAGGATTTACCCTTAGAGCTACCAAACTCTGGAGGAAGTTTTACATTGGGCTATTGTAGGGTTTATAACGGTAGGAGTTTACACTCTTTTAATGCATAATTTATACAATTTCTATACCTATATGCTATTACTCTTTTTACAAGTTTTATATTATTTTAGTTTCATTATATTTCTATACAATTTTTTGGTTTATATTAAATATTGAATTATAATACCTGAACCTGTATAATACCTATATAACAGTATTCATACAGCAGGAATTATGTGTTCATATGGCATGTAAGTTTTTATTATACAAGAGAAAGCAAAATTCTTCTTTCTATAACAAAGCTATCACCGTCCGTAACACAGAAACACCAACACTGGCAACGCAAGTCAATTATCACGTACTATTTGGTTGGTTGTTTTCAGATTATCTGGCGCCGTCAGCAACACGAGAGCTATAATGCGCCGAAACATTCGTCATTAGACAAGCCAACATACATTTACAAACACCCATGCCTGACACGGGACTCGAACCCGCAACCTCGCGGTCCAGAAGCTAGCACGCTAACCACTACACAGTTTGGTCGGCCAAGTACTATTTGAATTGAACTATAGTTTATTTTTCGTATTATAGAAATGTATCAATCTTTATTATAACAGGTAACCTGAAATCCGACGCACGATTATCAGACACGATAACTGCGATGTCTTACTTTAAAGAGACTGCCGAGAACCGACAAAGCTCGGTCCGTAGACCAAATGCTGTATTATTTTAGACAGATAAGAAAACAAACCACGAGTAACTTTATGAGCGTTCAGTTTTATCTTTTTCGAATACAAAACCCTTTGAAAAAAAACCAAAAAAAAAACAACCCTGACATTTCTCTTTAAATATTTACAATTTCCAACCCTGTATTAAACCCTAATCACATCAACTAGATAAATCTTCGTCACGGACGGAGTGCCATGGAAAGGAGTAGCGAAATCGGACTTTCTTTTAACGGCTCATTTAATTTGTCACCACAGCTAAACCACAAGCGTAACCTGAGTATTGTTTTTCTAGCTTCGCTACAGGAATGAAAGTATTAATGAATGAATCCTAGATATTTATTACATACTAAACATTGGTACTTTATCAGAAGAATAGCTCCGTCAGATAGTCTAGGTGGTGGAGGTTTCTATAGAAATAAGACTCGTCGATTTGGAATAGGAGTGCAGCATACGGAGTATTGGCAGCCTAAATGTTTACATCTCGGCATTCCTCTAGGTGATGAGAAATAGTTCACTTGTATTTAATCTATTTTGATAATAAATGAAATATTGCCAATACGCCTCCAAAGCATTCAGTAAGCCAATGTTGACGTCTTTCTCCTGGAACCCCTGATGAAAATACGACTAGTCATGTTTCCATGGCAAATGACAATGTTAGACTAGTTAAAGGGGAAACTCTTGTGATAGGCAGTCAGTACATCCTCTAACTACATTTTCACTCAAACTGCTTTAATTAAGGTCATCAACGATTCTTCCTAATACCTACTTCTAAAAGCAATTTCCCTCCGCATCCTTGCTCTATCACATATTTTTGTGAGAGTATAGCAGAAAAAACTAGGGTGTGGAACACCGCACAACTTTCAATTACACTATAATATTGATCATTGTATTAAAAATTATGGTTTTATTTACTGTTTTCATATTTTCACTCATTTAAATAAAAATAGCCAGTTTGGCGATATTTTTTACTTTGGAAAAAAACGCCAAATTGGCAAAATTAGCGCTGTTATTCGATAGACAATTACATTGTCCTTTCTTGTGGGGGAACAGAAAAACAATTATTCGTTGATGGGCGATGCCCAAGAGCAGAGAACTCTGTGTTAAAGGCACTCGTTTTTCAACTTTTTACCCTTTCACCGCATTTGTACTAGAATTTCGAAGGTGGGGACGATTAGAACACCTTGACAGGCATTAGCACAGAGATTTTAATTAAAATCGTTAGAGCATTTTTTAGCAATTGCTGAAAACATTTTTTCATGATTTCCACCTTATGCGCAGGCGCGATTTTGACGCAAACATTAGTGGTAAGTCCCATGTTCACCACTAACCCGCAAACCAAATTTGAACATCGTAGATCAATTTATTCGGTAGGTATGCTGACCACGTACACACAGACATACATACATTTTTTCTAAACAACTTTTTTGAAACCAGGGTTTTCCAAAACAGAGAAATGCAAAAAATTCGAATTTTTTTTGACCGAATGCTATACTTTCATTACCCTATGTAAACATATGGGTAATTTAAATTAAAAATCTTAAAGCAACTTGCTAATAGCCGCAAACAGAGCAGCTTGTATAAATATGCAACCGAGTATAAATATTTTTCATGCATTAAACGTTTCAAATTTATTCAGAATCATGTTTTTCCTTCCTTATAAAGGAACAAAGGTTGAGAAAACATTGCCTCCGGTGGAATTCATTGCTACTGAAGGTTGTGATTAATGATCTAGTTTAAAGGTCCCAAAACTTTCAAAGGCCGACTCACCAATTTAGAAAGTTAATCAACCGTAAGCCACTTTTTCTATTGCATCAACTATCCCATCACTAAATAAGTATTTTAAAATTGTCAGCGTTACTTTTGATTAACCATAAAAAAACTTAACTCAAATCGCGTTATAAACCCTAAAAAAAAAAATTATTTCAAACTTAACTTAAACCAGACATTCTTTTCAAAATATGTTTCAATACCGGCAAAAAAACTGCCAATTTTCAAAAAATTAAATAATTAATAATTGATCTCAAAAGATTTTCTCCTCTGGAGGATTATTTAGTTTTTTTTTTTTGCGGTTCTGGAGAAAAATTCGGCAATTTTTTAGGTTTTTAATTTTTTTTAGCAATTATTGAAACATTTCAGTAGACTTTTCAAGATTTTTTGGGAAAAACAAAAAAAATGTAATGAATATTGGGAATTTTTAAGGTGAATGTGACCCCTGCGGTTGGTAAGATAACTTAGCAATCGATATTTTAGTTTTTTTCCCCCTTTGCTAATAAATTGCGATTGTGGTTCTACTTAAGTGTATTTTAAAAATCATAAAAATAACTTTCCAAAATATCTGAAAAATTCAAAATATACTTTAAGTGATCTAAATAAACAAGGTAAAAGTTAATAACAATGACTTTTTATCCATTTTAAAGTCATTTTTAATGGGTTGACATTTCCCCCGTTTTGGTAATTATTATGACTTACAATACAGGCACTTTTAAAAGCAATTTTCCTGCGAATCATTGCTCTATGACATACTTTGTGAGAGCATAGCAGAAAAAAAAATATTTTATAGCAACCATCTTATGAAAACAAACCTAATAGATAAATGGCAAGTTGATTGACACCTGATTTAGTGCCAAGTTAAAATCGAGTCGGAAACTTCAATTTGAATTTCCCTTTGACCTCGATTAGTCATCGTCGAAGCGATTTATGGAATAGTGTAATATTGTGAAAACTGTTATTTGCAAAAACGATGAAATTGGCACATAGTTATCTTAAACTCGTGGTATATTTCGCTTATCGGTTTGAGACAGAACAACATCCTTCACAAATAAGACGAATTGTGAAGAAAAGCTTGTGATAGGGGTTTTATATTTTCATTAGTTTAATAAAATACTAATGTGAAAACATCAAAATTGAGGAGTTTATATAAAAAAAAACACCCTTTCTTCTAGGAAGCAAGAGTTATGAAAAATAAATGAATTATGATTTCCAAGTCATGAAAATATAATATGCTAGAAACGCATGTCCCTAATCCCATTATTTCGGCTTAGAAAATATTTTGCTAGACTTAAAATGTAAAATGACTTTTATGGCAGGGGAAGGACAAAATTGGGAAACATTTTTGGTAATATTTATAAAAATACTAATTACTTATAGGTATAACTTTTTAGGTTTTTAAGGTTTTACAGAAATGCGTTATAATCTTATCCGGATAACTCCCCTCCCCCCCATCCCCTTTGAACTCGTTATAAAAGACCTATTCGAATTCAAAATTGGAGATAATGATACACAGATTAATGACATTTTGAAACAAAAAATTTAATTGAAATTTGCTTTAGTTCGTTAAAGAAATGATATTTGACTTGGATACAAATGTACACATATATTTCATTTCATAAAAATCAAGTTTTGGATCTTTTTATCTTAGAAAATAACTGTTTATGAAAAATGACTCGGATATTTGAAATGTTTGACAATGATGATTTTGGTATTGCAAAGCTTAGTTTCTCGTGAAAAAGATTTAAAAGAAAAATGTATTATAATCACGCTATTTTGTTTACCACCATATAAGAAATCAATGATGGAAAATATTCTTTTGGGAAATCCAATAAAATATGCAATGATTTCTTTATTTTGTACCTCAGAATTAAACCCCAGCCTTGAAATTTTTTTTAAAGTAACAAAAGCATAGATGAGTGAAAAAACTATACTAATCACTAAATGATTAAAAAATTTTTTGAGTGAGTCACGATGTTAGTTCGATAGAAAACGAACTTTTAAAATATAATCCGCCATAAAAAAAAAAAAAAAAAAAAACTTTAATTTTGGGATGTGTCTTGTGTTAGGATACATGCAGAAAAAAAATCACGTCTGGGCATGCAGCCAACTATAAATAAATAAAATTAAGCAGCTAATTCGTCGGAAGCTAAGCCAGCCAGGCAGGCAGGATTAATTACACGGGGCGAGTTTACTAGCTGCTAGCCGGCTAGTTTAGTCGCCAGTGAGTGCGCTAGTTGACGATGACACTAAAAGCTTCCCACACGCTCACTAGCCATCTAGCTGGTGTGTAGAAATCACGAGTTTTTGTTCTTTGGCACCGACTTGCCGCTTTTGCACTAGCAACTCTGATGACACACTGCTAATTTACTAGCTCGCTCAAACACTGGCGAGTAGCGAGTCAAGTAGCCCAGCTTTCAACTTTTTCAATAGCTTTTTTACTAGCAGATAGCCCTGCTAGTGATTGGATGACATGGAACTAGTTTACTATCAACTAGTAAACTCGCCCCGTGTAATTTACCCTTAAGGAACACAGGCGGGTAGCTAGGAGGAAGGATATGGGATATATCCTTCCTCTCCGAAATTTTTCAGTTTGCTATCAGAACGCAAAAATCAAACGATTGTTTATTTAAAATGATAAATTTATTTTAAATTTCTAAACATACGTAGGAAAAGTACTAGTAAAATTCCTAGCATGTAGCTAGGATTTTTTTCTGGGGGGGGGGGGGTATGGTCGAAGATTTGATTAAATATATACAACAAGTCACACAAAAAAGAAGGGGAAGTAGTGAAACAAGATTTCACACAGTTTTGGAGAATAGGGGGGGGGGGATTGTCCCGTCGGCCCCCTCTGTGTACGGTCCTGCTTGTAACTAAATATATTTGCATTTGATAGGAAAAATTATTGTTCTAATTTGCCGAGTTATAATTTCATATCCCCTCCCGAAATTTTTTTTTGGCTTTTTGTAAAGAAAATGGCATACTTATAAAATGCTATACCACCATAACCCGCAACTCCGAAGAAAAAAAGATATTGAACAATATTGTTCCCTTTTGTTTTTCAGGGAAAATATCTGTTAAGCAGTTTGAGAAGAGAACATGTTAACAATAATTTTGCACAACCTTTTAGGTCAGATAGAACAGACATGCGGCAGAGAGATAATGAAGGTGAAAGCACATATAATCTTTAAAAGAAAAATGGAAGGGAAGAATGGGAATGGACACTTTAATAAAACTTATCGCCGATGGTAAGAATGTAGGGCAGAATGGAAGTATAAATAAATTGTATCGCCGATAAACAATGAACGAGCCGTTTTCAATCCCATCATATTCTATTATCTGTTAAATGGATACAGGATAAAGATCATAGCTGCTAATCTATAAAAAAAAAGAAGAAAAAAAAAGAAAAAAAGACGGAAATTGACAATTCATATCCAAAGGTTACAGAAAGACTACTTGCGAAACCAATGCTCATTGAATTAAATTTATGTGGAAACGTCAAAGTTACCAGTTTTCGCTATTCCCCAGGTGATCTTGCTTCTACGTGTTTAGCGATTCAAATGAGACGAATCATACGCTTTTCAAGTATGATTCAGCAATAAGCTCTTAGCATTCAAATGTGCTATTCACCCTTGAGCAACCGCAGTTGCTTTCTACCCTTGACCATTCAAATCGGCGCCGTTTTGAAAACACGTGAATAACCGCGAAGAAAGCAGGAAGAAAAGCCGGAAGCGAAACTCTTGAAAACGAATAATATTAAGACTGAGTCATTTCTGATTCATTTATCAAATTCTGAAACTGAATAGCGTATCATAACAAATCGAATTGAGTCGGATTTTAGACTTGGAGCGATTTAAATCTTAATGAAAGCTACACACAAGGGCTAAGCTGTATCGGAACATCGTTACAGCAAGATTTGGACTCAGAGTAGTGCTAGTGTCAAGGGGAATTATATTCTGGAAGGTCTGTTAAGGTGAAACTGTCCCGCATTTCGTCAATTTTAGTTCAACATAAAATATGGACAAAATGAAATCACTAAAAGCATGCATTTGCTGTTTAATTTATAGTTTTAAATTTATTTTTCTTAGAAGTGGGGGTGGGGTTCTACCCGTCAGTAATAATAGTTTATATTTAATGATGTAATAATTCGAAATTTTAAAATAAATGTGGATATAAAACCTAAAGAAATACGTAGGGGCATTTTAGACATTTCACTAGATATCTTTCTTAGGGAAATATAAACAGAGAAGAGAAAATTTACGAATTTTACCGTGTACGGAAAAGATGGTTGTAAATTTACAAAAAGGTATCGTATGCTTTGCTTCAATATAAAATGAGAATCAAGACATAAAATTTACATAATACATAAAGTTACTTTCTGAAATTTTCTTCATACCTGAACTGGGTTTTACTGTAACTTAGGCAAAGTTCACAATCGCAATTTTCTGTCGCTGTTATGTGTATTCAGCTATGCAAATAATAGTTTGAGTTGTAATAATCATGGGTATATAAAAGATAACGAGTGTTATTTTGTCACCAACGTGACTAGCGAATCATTCAGTGAGTCAGACAAGAATTTCGTGTGTCCACATATGATTTGCTACAACACTCCTTCACATTTATGAACATTTGAATATCTCGTTTCATTTATTCCATGTTGTTATTTATAACTTGGCTCCTAATCTGATAACAAATAAACAATGCTTATGATAATTTATCATACACTGCATACACTTGCAACAAATTCTCAGGGTACTTTTTCCCTTACAAAGTTGAAGTTTTTCTAAACATATACCATAAGACTAGAAACACAAATTTATAATAAATAAGTAAAATGTGCTTATTTTAAACATAAATTGGGTATTTATCGTAGTTTCTAAGACGTTTTTTAATAAATTTAAAAAAATTAAGTTGAAGATTTAATGATGACGGAATGATGGCGATCAGAAAGTTTTTACGAATAGTCTAAAATTTCACAAGAATACACATATTTCGAAACGTCGCATCATTCAAATGCAATTGATCCTGCATTTGCAATTATATGGTAGGAAACCTGTAAATATCAATGGGTAACACGTCAATAAATTCTCGACCAACTATGTAACTGTCATAGTTGTGTATTTAGTTTTGAAAGAATTTGCAGACTGCAGAAGATGGGCATCGAATTAGAGTACCTTTGCATTCATCGAAATAGTACATTAAACCACTTGTGAAAGGATGGTTTCTAGCGATTGATGTCTCCATTGCACCACTGTGTTTTGCACCTCTTTCAAGTCATTCTAGGCCTACATTTAAATAGTACATTAAACCCTTGTGAACGGAAGGTTGCTAGCAATTGATATCTCCATTGTTCCCCTATAATTTGCACCCCCTTCAAGTTATTTTAGACATCAACTTAATTAGCCCATTGAATACCATGTGAACGGACGGTTGTTAGCAATCGATGTCTCTATTGCTCTTGCATTTTGTATTTTTTCAAGTAAGAAACATTTTGTGCTCCATATCAGAAAAACTACAGCTGCTTTTGGGTTTTAGTGACTAGGTTAAGGAGAAAGTAAGACAAATCGTCTAGCTACTAACTGAATTTCAAACACAAGGTTGGATCGAATACAAAATGTAGTATGGATGAACGTGAACCACCATTTTAGTTTTAAAGAAAAATATTCCTCAGGCCGCAAGTCGCAACTTTAACAATGTCATAGTTGCCATTTAGTGCGGCTAATACTGACACTTCAAGCAGTGGTATCAAGCGTTTATTTGCAAGTTTTTATAGTAAACTTAATTATATGCGAGCGGCGTGTCAGTGTATTTTGGAATAACGACATGAATTCATAGATGAATGCCAACATGCGTTCCTAAATTGAATTTATTCAGAAGTTGAATACATCAATTCATTATTTTATCGTGTTTCCCTGACAATAAGACTTAATCATATCGTGATTCCGAGTCGTGACAGCAAGGCAGTATTCTTATTTTAAAAGAGCTGACACAACATGTCATAAATCTTTGCTAAGAAAACCTCAATACAAGAACTATACCATTTCTCTCCAGGGGTGCAGTGAAGGGAAACGCGATGGAACAGCGTTTCCCTACTTTTCTCAAAAGAGGACCGCAATTCCGTCACTTTCATTCGAAGTTTCCATTTGAATTTTGGTATTACATAATACTTTTTTATTTTAACGCATTACTGACCGGCCCTGGATAATTTTGGTTTCTGACAGGACGGTCAGTCCGGCCTCATCATAAAATGTCGACAATGGAAGTGATGTATTAAGCAAAAGCGTGAAGCTTCAGTGGCTCTTAAAAGTGTTCGTAAAGTTTATAGGATGACAATTTATGTTGAAATTTGTAGAAAAAGTGTTGTAGCCTGGAATTGAATTCGAATATTTTTTTTTATCGATTCTCTATTTAATTCTGAATAAAACCCAATATTTTTATGAAAGTATTTAATCGTTTTATTTTTATAAAAAATGTGAATTCATAGAATTAAAGTAAAAACCCCACAAAAGTGTTTATTCATCATAAAGAGTAAATTCATCAATAAAATGTTTTTTTTTTTTTTTTTTTTTTTTTTTTTAATTTTGCGACTTTAAAAAAATTCTATTTAGTATTTGCTTTCTCAATTCATAATATTCTATTTATTACAGAAAATGACTCGTAGTCGTAAAGAAACAAACATTCAAAAGTTGATTAAGTTGTATCATAGTTGTGGTAAATCAATTCTATGAATTGCTAATACATAAGAGTAATCCCATTCAACGGTTCAGTATGTCATAAAACTATTTAAAAAAGAAAATAGAACCCAAAACAAACGAAGAAAAGGTTACTCGACAGTGTTATCTGAATGTGATAAAAGGTTCATAGCAAGAATTTTTTTTGAAAAATGCATGTTTGACGAGCTATAAAAATTTCTTTAGAACACAAGGACAAATTTTCAACTGAAACTGAGTACTCAAATCAGTTGGACTACACGGGCTTTCTGCTCGAAGAAAAGTTTGTGTAAATATTAAAAATAGAAAGCTTCGGCTTTTCTTTGCAAAGGCAATGATAAATAGCCAGAAACGTTTTGGAATAGTGTTTTATTTGCAGATTAAAGAAAGTTTAACGTTGTTGGTTCTGATGTACGTAGAATTGTATCGAGAAAAATAAAAAATGATGATTTTAATCTCAAGAACTTATTTGGAACAGTAAAGAATGGCCTTGGAGGTGTCCTTGTGTGGGTGTGCTTGTCAGCAGTGCCATAGACGGGGGGGGGGGGGGACCCATCACAACCCCCCTCGAAAATGTGTGAAATCTTGTTTTACCAGTTCCCTTTTTTTTTGTGTAACTTGTTATGTGTATTTAATCAAATCTTCGACCATACCCCCTCCCCTCCCGAAAAAACCCCTGGCTACGAGCTTGCTTGCTTGTCATTACCAGGACTGTTAATTTGGTACTTATTGATGGATTAATGAATCATGAAATCTATTTGAATAGTGTACATGTTAATTTGAAATTGTCAGCTCAAAATTTGGGCATTGCGAACTACTTCATTTTCATCAAGACAACGATCCGACGCACGCGGCATTTTCAGTGTTTGCCTCTGGTGCCGCTAATTTCCGACAAAACCTGAAAACACCACCTCAATCACAAAATTTGAACACAATAGACAGCATTTGGAAAGAACTGGATGTCAGATTAAGAAGATACGACATTAAAACTAAGCCAACTAAAAACAGTAATGGTCCAAGAATGAAAGAAGGTTGATGCAGAAATTCCAAAAAAAAAAATAAAAAAAAAAAAAAAATCTATGTCATGGTCAGACACTTAACACGTAGAGTGCCACGTCAGCCATTGGTGGTTGACAGTGTAAAATATGATATAAAACTAAAAAAATTACATTGTTTAAAGTAATTACTGAAAATCTACTTAATGTTTATTTATTACAGGATTACCACGTTGAGTGCTACTTCAGCCATCGGTGGCTGACACTGAACTTTCCGTTTAGGCCGCGTTAACCATCGGTGGTTGACAGTACTATAATTTAACATAGTGCCTTTCTTAATACTTTTGAAAGTGCAGGAAGTCTTAGTTTTTGAAGAACTATCGATAATTCAATAGATGAAAATATTATTAAATATACTATATTCAAAATGCCATTGTGAAAAATTGCCTACCTAAAAATGTGAAGTCCGAGGTCTGGCAACGCTGCGTAAACGGGGGGAATGAATGTCGATAAGCATTTCATTCTAAACGTAAATATATTCTACTGTGATAAGAAACAATGGCCCTAATATATTTACACAGCTGTATCGAGTAAATTTCAATCTTTTAGTAGTGCGCTTCTTATAGCGATATTGCAATACCAGCACTTCTAAGAAGCGCGCGTGGCTTGAAGGGAAATTCCTTAAGAATTTGCGTGGCGCTCAACGTGTTGAGGCAGTTATGAATGTTACAGGATATCTTATTAACCCTTTGCACACCAGTGGCGCCTCTCAGGCGCCACACGATTGGATGCCAAACAACGAGAGGACCATTAGGTGTGATGCGGAAATTCGATGCAAGGCCAATGACTGTGTTTAGTTTCTATGAAGCAAATCCATAAACACCAGCCGAACCTAAAATGTCTCGAGTTGCTGATTCCTCCGCGCGAAAAAGGCCTGGAGTGCAAAGGGTTAAGTATTAAATTACGAAAATATATCATATACTAATACATAAAATACTGATAATCTATAATAATTCCAGGAAGGTGTACGAAGACTTCTGGGAGATATTTTATGTGTTACTTTGAGGTAAATAATTGTTCTATAAAACATTTATTTTGTTTGAAAAATATTTTATATATTTTGATTAAGAACAAACTAGAAATATTATAATAAAAAATTCCTTTTCTAAAATATTACATTTTGCGATGGTTATTTGATTGAAATTTGTAAGTGAATGAACACTTTTGGGTGTCACTGTATCTTCCAGTAATTAATTGACCTTTTAAATAAAACGCTGCGTTAAAGGAAAATCAAAAAGCATTTCCCAATTGCGACGGAAAGTTTTAATGTTGGAAAAGCTGTTACATAAAAAAGTGAATTAAAGACTTGACAACCTGTTCTGTAACACGAATACTAATGGCGATTCTTAACAAAAGAACCGAAACGTCAGTAGCAGGGGTAAATATCGGACAATGAACTTGGCTGTTCATGTTGTAATGATTCATTCAGTGACAGCCAGTCAAAGAGACCTGTCTTATACGGAATACTAAGCTATAGTTATATTTCAAATTTGATAGGGAAAACTATTTGTAAGAAAAATGTCGTTTATGTCTGGAAGGAAAGTTTTAATGATTCACCGTATCTACGACGAACTGGACTTAAGTTTTATGTCTAATGCCAAAGCTTGACCATTCTTGACTGTACTAATTACGGAATTCAAACATCTTGGGTTATGATAGTTTTCTTTTAAGTCACTCTTTTGTATAATCAAATCTAGTAAATAAAGGTAAACAAATACTTTAATTAAATGAACTAAGAGTAAAGATAATGAGCTACGTAACTACTTTGCAATGCTTTGAATATGCAGTTGACTAGTTGTCGAAACCGATTATCCCTCTGAATATTCAGGGAATGGGTAAAATTGTACAGTTGTTTTCCCTGCAATAATTTTTAAATTATATTTCTGATTCAAATTTATAATTTTTTTTTTAATTTTTTATTTATTTTGTTTTAAACGGGTTTTGAACTATCATCCAAATAAAAATATTTAATTTTTTCTTTAACATTTTATTTATAAATTTAAAAATGTTGTGTATTGCTGGAAAAACTGGGGTTCAAAGGATGTATAGATACGTCCATGACCCTCAAAGGGTTAAAAAATTCGGAAGCTCTTACTACGTTTTTTATCAAACTAATATGATCTCTTTTTTTAAATAGCCCATTTAATTAAGGATCTTTTTAATTTTTATGACAAATATTATTCTGTATTAATTTAATCAAAGGTACAATATAAACAAAATAATTGAAGTAAATTTTTTATTAAATAACACCTAAGTGGCACTTTGACAGTTTTATTAATAAGAGTGTGTCAAATTCAAAGAAAATAATGTTCAAATGAAGAAATGTAACTTAAAAGTTTAACAATGAACCTGCAAGTATTTGCTTTATATTTTCCCACTATTATAAGTTTTGTATGCCTGGATAAGTTTTGGGTTTTTTGATGAAATAAATAATGTAATAAAATAAAAATTAAATTAAAACTAGTTGCATAATGATAAGAAAATTCGAAATAAATGAAGTTTGAATACTTGTCCTAGCATTGAGATTTGGTTGTATGAAAAGTATCAAGAAATGCCTAGCAGTGTCTTGCTTACTTATGACATGATTTCAATTTCACGTTAACTATTCCGGCACCGATACGGTAGATTTTATCATCTTAGGAAAATGAATCCGGTCCTAATTAGAGGTCGGAAATATCGATCAAAATAAATATCGATACTATATCGTTGCATAGAAAAATAATATCGATAAAATATCGATCTATGATTCTTTAATTTTTTTATTTGATTTTCAATTTGGCCAGAAAAGAAGTTTTTCGGGGCGAATTTCTACTTATCACGAATTCATGTCAAAATTGTTTTAATAAATAAATTATAAAAATTGTTTTTATAAATAATTATATTATCAATCAGAATAAATAAAATGCATTTGGATGTCAATGCATAAATTCACATTAATTTTTAAAGAAGAAATTTTGATAAGTAGTTCACCGCATATTTTGCTGGTAGAGATGTTTTTAATATTTAAAACTAGATGCAAATTACAGGCACACGTAGGCAACTGAAACGGCGCTATGTTAATGACTACTAATAAATAAATTTATCTTTCCATTCCATTATGTTTTCTTTTTGGTTAGGGTGCCATTTTAACTGTCTCTCAGTCAAGTCCAAACTTTAGTTTTGAAGTTTTTGAAGGGAATAAAGATAATCGAAAAAACACATGGAACTACAAATTATCGTCAAAAAACTAAAAACGTTTGAAAATATCGATATATCGGTGACTTGTATCGATATTTAAAAAAAAATATCAATAAAAATATCGTCGTATCGATATATCGCCGACCTCTTGTCTTAATGGGTATATACGTCTCGGAGATTAGACTTTCCCAATTGGGTAAATAAATCCCACTTTTACACGGGTTTCTATGTTTTCAATGTTTTTAAGGTTGGTTGTTTTCAGATTATCTGGCGCCGTCAGCAACACTAGGGCTATATCAATGTTTTTAAGGAATTAGGGAATGAAAATAGGATTAAAGAAGCTACGAAACACTCAGGTTGCAAATAGGAGACTTACGATTTTGAGCATGCACATTACTCAAGTTTTAATTTGTTTATTGTTTTTAATTTTACAGTAGACATAACTATATTCACGCCATACTAAGTGTAAAAAAGTTCTTGTTGTTCTTACTAAGTAATAACATAACCTTTTTAGAAATCATGAATACATTCTCTTTGTACAATACAATGTCCCAATTGTATTTAACAGTGGGAAAATATATCTTATCAGTGATCAAATTACTACAAGATAATATACAATGTGTATTTTTGTGGAAACTATGATTAATATTGCAATATCCTAGAGGATTAGGATAAATAGTAGCAGTCGACTTCACGATTGGGATATAACGTACCAGAAGATTTCCAAGAAAAGTGAAAAACTTTAAACTTGCAGTAAACTTCATCTAATAAGTCAATATTAAATAAAACTACTTTTCATAGTTGAATTTTAATATACAGAAGTCGTGTTGAAAGGGTAAAACATTGATAAAACATAAAAATAAAACATTAGGTAAATACACGAATTTATTATTAATTTAATTCTGCATTTCATTATGCTTCTAATTGGTTATATAAATATAGGCGCCGGGTAAGGAAGTGCACTTGCACCCCTAGTGGTGTTTAAGAAAAAGCAAAGTGGTAAAATATATAGGCATTAAATTATTCATTTGGACAAAAGAGTAATACTTTATTAAATAACATCTAGTTAAGAGATCGAGAATTCCCATTAAAAAAAAAAAAAAAGAGAGAGAGAGAGAATGTTGCTCAACACATTTTTGTGCTGGTTTAACAACTTTGTAGCTTGCTTTTTAACCACAGTCGGTGAAATCATAATTATTTGTAAAACGTACTCTTCAACAGTGCTAAAAGTGTGGGTAGACGCCGGGTGATGGGTCCCACCACTTTTCAAAAAAATACCTTTGCGTCTCCCCAGTTCTAAAAACACTGAAATCCACCCCACCTACTTTTGAAAACATTCAATCCACCTAAAAATTACTAATAAAAAATAACATTAACCTTTAAATTTTGTGACACTGAGAATGTGATTTTATTTTACGTATGAAAACTTTAAAACTATTTATGGATATAAATTATAAAATTACTATTATAAAAATGTATTATACTACTTTGGAGCAAGCTATAAATATTTTTATTAACAAATACTGTTCACTTGATCAACTTCTAAATTTGGAGGAACTTTCTATTGAGTTAAATTTCTATTCTTGTTTCATATAAAGACAAGCTATTAAAAAAAAAACAAAAAAAAAACATAGAAGTTTCTGTTAATTTAATTTCATGAAAGTATGCACATTTATAAACACTATTTAAATCTAAATAAACAATTTTTTTATATAATTTTGAATTATTACTTCACTTTATTTTATCTTACTTCCAAGTAAAAAAACTAAGACGCAGAATATTCATTAAAATAACAATAAAATTTAAACCCTTGTTCAATGTTAGTGTTAGGAAGTATAAATTATTTCCCTACAAGTTAATATTTTTATAATAAGTTACGAAATTATAAAATTTATCGTTGAAAATGGGGAAGGGGAAGGGTGCATTTGTCACCAACTTTTGGTCATCCCCCACTTTTTTTTCACCACTTATACCATTGCTCTTCAACGCAATAATAGTTTTCGCAATGCTGTGAAGTTTTATATCTTTCTTTTATAATATTAATTAGCGAGATTAGTTTATTTTGGGGGAATGTTTTGTGGTTGTCACTTCAAAACCCGAAACTTCCCTTCGACAATGGTGATCTCTTTTGTCGAATGGTTACAAGTTTCAGCCCAGCATGCTGGATGTCTCTCGATTCCCATCTGGTCCTTAATATATTCTCCACAGTGGTGAAGTTCGTTTGAGAACTCACAAAAAAACCCTTCTACCACCATACGACGCACCTCACTGCTATCCGTTTCGCTCAGTTATACATCCGGCTGACTCACTGCGAGGTCAGTGCTGTGGTGGTCACTTCAAAACCACATAACTTCCTTTCGACAATGGCCATCTCGCATTTGTCTAACGATTATAGTTTCAACCTACAATGCCTTGCCTCGGGATCGATTCCCGCCAAGTCCTTATCTTCTCCATAGTTTCATGGAGCATTATGGAAACAATTTTAATTTAAGAGACTTAAATTAGTAGAAATTTGATAGACGGAGTTGCATTAAAGATTGTATTTCAATATTTTGTTGAATAACGGTAGCACGCTATTAAGAAACGCAGGGAGAAGTTTCATATTAGTTTCAAAAATATCTTTGAGGGTAATATGTAATAAAGATACTGAAGAGAGAAAAAATATGAAATTTATGATCAAAGGGTAAATTCTGATCGTAGCATCTTGAAATTGACTGTAAAACAAAGCCGATTAATAAAGTGAATCCCCCCCCCCCCCAAACCCCAAAACCATCAGAACATTTTTAACACTGTCAGAGATTCCACTTTTTCAACGGATTTTCCGTAGTTTTCCCCGTTTTTTTTTAACTTCTTTTTACGGTTTAACCATGGCCAATACTTTTACATTACGATGAATGAATACGAGATACAATAGCGACTATTACATCAATTTAACACTAAGCGAAAACAACGAAAATCTCTGCAATAGCTAAAGTATTAGTGATTATCAAGAGTATTGGCACGAGATTGAGAAAAGATTTGGCATTGGTCTTTACCACATTTTTCAAAGAACGTCCGTAAAACTATGAAATCATAAAGAAAAAGAAAATAAGTAAAAACTACGGAAAATAAGGTAAAACTATGGAAAATAAGTTGAAAAGTTGGCATCTCTGCATTGTTGCATAAAAGAAATTCGGACTAAAGATTCATGAAAAGAAAGAGAAAAAAAAGCGATATCTACAACCTATTGTGAGGCACTATAGGTGCTTTTTTCTATGAATAGAAAATCAGAAAGTAGAGCGAATGATCATCCAGTTAAAAGTTGACATTCACCTATTTCCAGGCTATCGAGTCACGACCTGTATTGGCAGCTTGGAGGTTTTCCAGGTTCTAATCCCCCCCTAAATAATCCTTTCCGGTTGGCACCTGTTACAGACATAAACAATAACACCATGCCAGAGACTACATTTGTTTGGTTATTGCGACATTTATAGATCCACATTCAATATTTATTATGAAGGGAAAAAACCCGAGAAAGTATAGGAGAGGTGTACTATGGAGGATGGATGGGTAAGGGGGGAATATTTCCATGAGAAAACTTTTAAGAGGAGTTGCTCATTTTTGCGTCTTTTATGAGATAAAACACTAATCAGAAAGAATCCATCTGTTGCAATCATCGTCGTATCGGTTAGTGTTTGGTTGTGGATATGTGGATATTTTTCAAATGCAGAGCGAACTGCATCGGAATATAGCACAAGATGTGGTCTTCTGAGAGTAATGTTTCTATGTGCTTCGGGAAGGTCTTTCGAAAGCAAATTGCCATGCATTTGCATCGTGAATGAAAGAAAACCCAGAAAATTCACTGGACAGTCAGACAATCTATACAGGAGACTATCTCAAACACTCAGTTACTGTCCTCAAAAAACTTACGCCATTGCTTTTATCGTATCTGTGAGATACATACTATAAATTTTACATTATATCTGCTTTTTATATCATCATTGTAGAGAAAATTGTAAATAAGTGGAAGCAAACTTTCTTTTACCTATTTATTAACCAAGAACATACAAAACATAAGTCTCGCCGTCTACGGCCACACTTGCACTGAGAAAAAAAGTCAGTCTGTATCTCACTGCTCTTCTTGCATCTCACAGATACAAGAACAGCATTCGTGTGTTAAATATCTACTTTGAGTATTGAAAATTACAATAACATATGAAGAATTATCAAAATAAGATGAAATAACACGCAGAGAGAATCGGTTGGTTGGTTGTTTTCAGATTATCTGGCGCCGTCAGCAACACGAGGGCTATAATGCTCCGAAACATTCGTCATTTGACAAGTCAACATACATTTACAAACACCCATGCCTTACACAGGACTCGGACCCGCAACCTGGAGGTCTAGAGAGATTATGCTAACCACTATACCGTTTGGTCGGCGCAGAGAGAATCAGTATTACACCCAAATTTACGCAGTAGGTTAAATCCATGCTATATAATGACTAAGCATACATCATTAAAAATGATAGAATGTGTCATAAATTGTACAAAGAATTTTTCTTTAAGCTTAAAATTTAATAAAAGTTGAACAAGGGAATTAAAACGGTAAGGATCTAGAAATATTTTGCTAGCTTTTAAATGATATTAATTAAAATGTAATTTTATTAAAAGTCCCAATAATTATTAGCTAAATATAAATTATCAATTCCTTTCTATGATTCTGGTTATTTAATTAAGATCAAATACGTATAATTGGATGGCAATAATAAAAAATTTACGCAATAGGTTATCCATGCAATAAAATGACTAAGCATACATCATTAAAAATAATAGAATGCGTCATAAATTGTAGAAATAATTTTTCTTCAAGCTTAAAATTTAATAAAATTTGATCAAGGGAATTAAAACGGTAGAGATCTAGAAATATTTTGCTAGGTTTAAATAATATTAACTAAAATGTTATTTTAAGTCCCAATAATTATCAGTTAAATATAAATTATCGATTCCGCTCCATGGTTCTGGTTACTTAACTAAGAACAAATACGTATCATTGGATAAAAAAAACCCCGATCATGCAAGCTGATCTCCAAATCTATCAATGTGAAATTTTTTTCATCAAGTGTACTTTTACAGAGAAAATAACTATTTGCTTTAGAAGTCTTTTGGCGGTAATATACGCATCTCACTGTCGAAATATTGTTGTTTGTCTGGTTTTTTGTCTATTTTAGTAGTTTAATTCGTTACATCTGGGTTCTAATTTCTGATAGCTTACAGGGTGGCCAAAATAAAAACTGGCTTGGAAAACACAAGGTCAGGACAAGACAGAGAAGTACAAGCGTAAATTTAGTTTTAAAATAAAATAAAAAAACACTTTTTCGAATCACTTATTTTGGCCATCCTGTAAATTAAGAAACATTTTAGAATTGGGTTCATCTACAAAGTGTCAGGCTTGACAGAAATTTTAGACGAGATCATTTGTATAATTATCCTGTTCGCTTGTAGTCGATGTTGATTACAAAAACCAGTTTGTGTTCCAAAGCCCAATCAGATTATTTAACACGTTGACTCCCATGAATTTTTTGCCGACCAAACGGTATAGTGGTTAGCGTGCTAGCTTCTAGACCGCGAGGTTGCGGGTTCGAGTCCCGTGTTGGCATGGGTGTTTGTAAATGTATGTTGGCTTGTCTAATGACGAATGTTTCGGCGCATTATAGCCCTCGTGTTGCTGACGGCGCCAGATAATCTGAAAACAACCAACCAACCCATGGAATTTTGCACAATTCCAGTCTAAAGAGCCAATTTGATTGAACTTTTAACTGCTGTATGCGGTCTGACAGACTGCGTGTCATTTTCTGTGGAATGCTTCCTTTCACTAAAGTATTTCAATTTTGACTTTTATATTAATTTTTCCGATACTTTGTTTCTTAAATTTTAAATTGATGTTCACTAATTTCCACGAGTTTGAATCACGTGTTTCCCTTGCGCCAAAATTACCAAATCACCCAACCACAGCACTCGTCGGCGCGTTGATCGGAGAAGAGATTGAACCAATAGTGTGAGTTGAATGCAACTCATATGGCAGTCAACGTGTTAAGACAACTTTTTATCTAGGGTTGTAGGTGATTATGATTGGTTGGTAAGAGTTTAACGGCGCAAGGGCAACACATGGGCCATACTGCCCGTAGGTGATTATGAATACCGAGTTCAAAGTGCATTGTGTCTAACTGAAGAAGAGACTAGAATAATATATTTCTAGTTTATTTCAAGTCTACATTTGCATTCGGTTCTAAAGATGGGAAAATTTAGTTTCAAAACTAGGGGTGTGGAACATCGCACAACTTTCAATTACACTATACTACTGACGTGAATTTGCGTCGTTTACCGTTATTATATTTTCATCATTTATTTAGAAAAAATGGCCAGTAAGGCGATATTTTTTAAAATAATTCTTGTATGGATCTAAAAAAAACCCCGCCATTATTGCTATTTGGAGATGTACTTTTCAATAAACCTTATATCATCCTTTATTATAAGTGAAACTGAGGAAAGAAGAAAAAACGATCGTTGATGAGGTATGTTCAAGGAAAGAGAACTCTGTGCTGAAGGCATTCGTTTTTCAACTTTTTACGCCATTAAAGCATTTTTATGTGAATTTCGAAGGTGGGGATGTTTAGAACACCTTAAGAGGCATTAGCACAGCGAATTTTATCAAAATAGTTGGAGCCGTTTTTTAGCAATCATTGAAACACATGATTTTTTCAATGGCAGCTTATGCAAATGTTCGATTTTGACGAAAACCTTAATGGTAGGTCCCATGGCTATCAGCAATCCGCATACCAAATTTGAAGAACGTAGGTTAAATTGTTCGGGAGTTATGCTGACCACAGGCACACATACATTTTTTCTAGATCACTTTTTTGAAATCATGGAGAAACGTAGAGAAATGAAAGAAAAAAAAATCGATTTTTTTGGACGAATGCTGTTTTGACAACTCTGTAAATTCAGAAGGATTGTAAAAGAGGATTCAATTACCAAGTGCAAGGTTTGACAGAAGAAACCCAGAGTATATAAGATTACACATAGCAATATCTACATTTCTGAGTGATAATGAATACTATTCTCAACGTTTATTGCGTCTTCGCGAATAAAACTGGAATAAAAGTCTAAAGACTATATTTGTACCTCTTTGTAGTCGACTTACAACTACAAAAAAAGCAGTCTTGGTAGAAATTCCCAAAATATTTAAAATAGGTGTGTTACATTAAGGTAAAGTTGAAGAGGTATTTTCCAACTGCAGGGAACTGGAATGATCAGGTTTCGATTTTTCTTATCACCGAGGTCAGCATTTTGGTACTGCCGGGGTCTTCAATAACACGAGTTTCCGCATGACAATGACGCATTTGCAGATTACCGGTTATCAATAGCAGAGGATGTTTATTTTCGTTAAAGCTTTTTTACGCAAAATGGTAGGTGCTGTATGCAATGGTAGCTTTATCAGGAATTTTATTTGCGCACCTTTGGAAGTAGCAATTGGGTTACAAGCTTACAAACTGAATACTCAATGCCGTTTGAGGGTTCAAGGCAAAATATTAGGAAGCCAGAGACTGCATTTCAACATTTCCTTTGTACCTAAACGTTTTATATCCTTTATCCTATATGTTTACTTCATTTGTGGCAGATAAAATCTTAAGAGGGCAAAATAACCGATTTGCCGTCATTCAATCGAGCTGTAACTTGGCAGATACACTTGTTGTCGATGACAATGTATTCTAGAAAGGCTTAGTGATTAAGTCACTAAAAGACCGCTTTTACACACGTTTCTATTACAGTATGTCAGATCAAGATACCAAGACATAATAAAGCATGTACAATTTTGGTGATGTTTAATGACTGAAATGTTGTTGTTAATGTTGATTCGATCTAAAGCATTCTATTATGTTTTGGGGACACAAAATAGAGTCAAGGCACGGAATAAATGGTCAAACACTATGAGAACTCAATCCGAGCTCAAAATTGCTTATAAAAGTTACAATTGCATGTAAAGGATTTACAGTAAAAACTTTGTTTTTATGGATTAGTGTTTTAGTGCATTTTGTTCTCGTGCATCAATTAATTCACCCAACGATTGTTTAAATGTGTAAAATAAATTGTGAGTTTTTGTAATTGAATAGTTAAAAGGAAATAGTTAACATTAAATAGTTAAAAATAAGTAGTTAACATTAAATAGTTAAAAATAAGTAGTTAAAAATAAGTAGTTAAAAATAAGTAGTTAAAAATAAGTAGTTAAAAATAAGTAGTTAAAAATAAGTAGTTAAAAATAAGTAGTTAAAAATAAGTAGTTAAAAATAAGTAGTTAAAAATAAGTAGTTAAAAATAAGTAGTTAAAAATAAGTAGTTAAAAATAAGTAGTTAAAAATAAGTAGTTAAAAATAAGTAGTTAAAAATAAGTAGTTAAAAATCTTAGCGAATTAAAAGCGGATTTGTTTGGCTTTAATGATTCAGATAAAATTTTAATAATTGAAAGGCTATTGACCTTTACACATAATTAACAAAATTCCAAAATAAATTTTTAAAAAATTCATAAAAATTTTTTAAACGCAAAATTCATTTAACTTAAGAATTTATTTTAAAAACCATTTCACCAAATATTTTAACGAGAATTTTGGTGGCTTTATTGTTAGAGAAAAACACTATTTTATTGCAAAAGATACAATAATTAAGAATTCGATGAGCAAATGCTTTTTTTGTGTAGAATGCACGCCAAAGTATATTCATGAACTCATGCTACATTTTTTTTTTACCATTTTTGGGATACATCGATAAGAATAAGAATTCATTGACGACTTCTCTAGAAAAAAATTGCAAAATTCTTTTATTTTCAGATTGTGATCTATCCTAAAAATTTTTGCAAGTTGGTAACCAAAGAAACAGTGTCATTTCAACTTCAACCGTTTCTATAGTCTACAGTGATTTTTTCAAAGTCTAGACTTCGCAAGAAAAATTAGTAAGATAATCAAGGGTTACAATGAGAAAAAAAAATTGGAATTTTTGCTTAATAGTATATTAGGAGCCTATGGAAACTCTGACCGAAATAATACTAATGAATTATGCTAAAATTATCAGTTAATGTTAAAAATACAAATCGTAATTAATGCCCGAGATTGACATTACATTGTATTTAAATAGTTCCCCCTCCATTTAAAATTTGCAAATTTTGCAAAACAATATTTTACAAACACTTGAGTATGGTTGACGGCAGGATTATTTGCCAGGGGATGCAAGGGGATTAATTTAGATTTAAATTTCTTTTGCGCAAAGGTAACACAAGGGTCATACTGCGCGGGGTGCAAGGGGATTAAAGTTTTTGTGCAAACTTCGATCTTTAAAAAATAAGAATTGAATTTCTTAATGAAATGTCTATTAATAGTTATGCATTAATTTCCTGTTCAAAAAAATAATTTAAAACATTCTACACGGAGCCTAACCTTTTTTTTCTCCCCTTGTGAACGCTGTTTTTCACTACAACTTTGTAATATTAACAAGCTGACTGCCAACTACGAGTTGGTTGGTTGTATTCAGATTATCTGGCGCCGTCAGCAACACGAGGGCTATAATGCGACGAAACATTCGTCATTAAACAAGCCAACATACATTTACAAACACCCATGCCAACACGGGACTCGAACCCGCAACCTCGCGGACTAGAAGCTAGCACGCTAACCACTATACCGTTTGGTCGGCGCCAACTACGAGATATCTCCAAGGTTGTTTCCTTCCTCAAGACGCCTACTACGAGTTATCTCGTCCCTTCATTTCTTGCCATATTTGTATAGCTACGAGGAAACTTGTAGCATAACAGTGTAAATATGAATAGGTAGCCTCAGGAAAGAGAATAAAAAATTAGGTTTGGCTAAAAGGTACAGAAAATACAATTATGCAAAGTTTATTCACAAAGAAAAAGTTTATACTATTATTAAAGTTTTTATCAAGTCGGCACTTTAGACCCGGAATCGGGAAAAATTCCTTGGCAGTCAACGTGTTCAGTGGACAGGATAGGAGAGGACAGTGTACAATCCTGGTGGTGCCCATTAACTTCTGATATAGTAGCAAATTTAAAAAAAATAACTATTTTCAGTTGTTCAGTTCAGTAACACAAGCTACAGGACGATTCAGCTACATTCACTCACTCGTAACATGCGATAAAATGTAATTTAACCCTTGAGTATTAATGTTCTCATACATAAAATTTTATATTTAATCTATTGCCCATGCCACTCCAATACATTTTGAGTAACTCATTCAACACCAAATTTGGAATGCCCGAACAAACTTCGGACTGTAGAAACATCAGTGTTTCTATTTCGTTGATCTGCACAGCATTTTCTCAAGTGTTGCCCTTATGCCAGTAGTTCAACTAACCCAAACCAAACTATTTCGTTGATCTCAAACTGCGTTTCATTTTTGACTCGTTTTCCCGAAATATACTTCACAGATAAAGAGTTAATATGAGTAAAATGTACTACTCCTTATTAGTACTTTAGGGTAAATGATGAAATATAGTACGAGTCAAAAAGATTGCAAAATCTTAGCTAAGAATTTGAACAAATATTGCGAATATTGAAAAATATTACGATTACTTTTGAGTGATACATGTTGCATTATGATTGAATTTAATTTGGGAATGGCGACATCGTTTTGATTCGCTGTATTTCAAATTACAGAAAGAGTTGCTTACTCACTGTCTGATTTCACTAATACAACACGAAAAAATAACCCCTTTTATAACTTATCAACTAAAATTATTTATTGGATAATACATATAGTCTGGCTTTAAAATTCTCTTAATACCCTTCACCGAGCCAGTAGTGTTAAGTGACGTATTTTTCATACGTTGCTCAACAAGGTCAATATTGTCCTACCAGAATATCACTCACTGGGACTTCGCAGTGATAAGAGCTAATGAAGAAAGTAGATAGGATGTATTAAAAGGAAGTACTGATTAGCGGTATAGGATCGTGCGTCAGCCAAATCAGATATTTAGCCCAATTTATTTTGATTATACCCATTCAAGGATGTTGTCTTTGAAAAGTATTTCTTCCTCTATGATGCTGCACTATCCTGATTTACAGGAATTATTTATTGAATATTATTTAATTGAAAACAGTTCAATTCTTGATCAAACTCTCTTTACAAGTGAACAACTAAAAATTATAAGTAAACAACTAAAAGAAATTTCTCATTCTTATCTTGGTAACATAACGCACTCTTTATCCCGTCCCAAAATGTATTTCTGGGAACGCCACTGAATCAAATTCTTTTTTACAACACTTTTCATATCCTTCTGAGACTCAACTGTTTGAAATATGATTTAAAGTTAATTTTTATGTATATTATTCTTTTGGGTCTATGTAACGAACTTTTAAAGTTATTGGGTATCAACAATAAAGATGGGACAAAAAATGACTATCTCCTTAAGCCTGCAAAAATTCTGAAATTTAATTGTTCAGATATAAAATTTAATCATGAAAGGCTGCAAAACAATTTCGTGAGGACGTGATACATAAAAATACTTAACAGTTAGTGAAAAAAAAATTTGTTCGCGCTGAACATCCAGGCATCCGACAAAGTGAGGAGAAAGTCCTAGTGTCCATTGTTGGCATGTGCTTCGCACCAACTTTTCGTAAAACTTGTATTGGCAGAGGAATTGTTTTTTACCGTTTCTTTAAAGGCTCTACTTCGTCACAATCGGTGGAACTATCATCAACTGTAGGACTGAATTCGGCTATTTCATGAAAAGAAAAAATTATGCGCCTAAAATCCGATGTGCATTTAAATGTACGCGGGGTCTCAGGAGGATATAGGCCTTGTGGATATTTAACGAAATAGTTAAATTGGAAAGAATCATAGTAAGTCAGCCGGTGCCAAATAAAAGTCTAGTACAAGTAAGGGAACTAGTAAGGGAAATATACAGGGTCTTTTGAAAAGGACTTCTTAACCATTTGCACACCAGGCCTTTTTCGCGTGGAGGGACTAGCAACTCGAGACGTTTCCAGTCATTTTTGGTTGGTTCGCGGTTACAGATCCGCTTCAAAGAAACTAACCACAGTCATTGGCCTTGCATTGAATTTCCGCATCAAACCTAGCGGCCCTCTCGAGTTGCGGCAATGTGGTGAGGGAGAGTCACCTCTGGAATGCAAAGGGTTAACTTTGAAATGACATAACTGCGTAACAAGAGACAGAAAGTAAAGACAAGTGTTATGTTGAATAGAAATGTATGGAATTTTAAATACACTGGTTTGCAAAGTTAGTTACAATATTGAATGTGGCAAAAAATGGTTGTAAAATCTGAATATAGAGGAATAAGTTTATCGTTTCTTTCATGAAAAAGGATCATCTGATTCCTTTACTGGATAGTGCAGCCCAAACGGTCAATTTTCTAGACTGCAGTGGTTATGAAAAACATGAGGATGGGTTTTCAATACCCCATATTCACCAGTTTTATTTATTGATAAATTCGTTTAAATGAAAGTGTATTTCTTTCGCAGTTATGCCCTTTCAAATTTAAGGATTCTCTTCCCGAAAGTCTCTGTATTTGATATTTTATAAGTTTTTATTCGTGCAAATTGAAGTCTAGCCACTTAGAAAAATTGGCTCCAATATAGCAATACACATTAATCTACAGCATTTTTAGCTTAGGGATTTCTTGAAACAGAAGCCAGAATATACATTTCATACGTAGTGAGATATAGAGGTTGTATTGTATTCAAATTATCTGCCGTCGTCAGCAACACGAGGGCTATAATGCGCCAAAACATTCGTCATTAGTCAAGCCAACATACATTTACAAACACCCATGCCAACACGGGACTCGAACCCGCAACCTCGCGGTCCAGAAGCTAGCACCCTAACCACTATACCGTTTGGTCGGCCTAATGTGGAGGGAGCAGCAAGGTTGGTTGGTTGGTTTGAGCTTTATTGGAGCAAAAGCAACTTGAAGGCCATACTGCGCCGGGAAGCAGCAAGGAAAATTCAATTTAGGGAACAAATATCAGACAAGTTTCTTTCAGGGAATCACTTATTCCGATTACTTTATATCAGGAATTCCATATTATGATTTCAATATTAATGGCAGACCTGCGGCATATTTAAACCCGAGTCATTGAAAACTAAAAACTTACAATTGGTAGGCAATATTGGTTTTTAAGACACCAGCTGGTTTATTTGGAGATTTTTGTCACAAGAGCTACATGACAGTCATAGTGCGCCACAGCGTTGTAACAACCTTTCTATATTTGCGCCCGGTAAATTTTAACCTGGTCCGATGACCAGTCGTCGACACCTGAGATAGCACCTCCATATCTATACCACACCAACTCGAGGTCATTAAATCCTCGACGTATTGAATTTGCAGCAGACACCATTAATTCTACACACCAGTGTTATGCCAGCGCACTGACTCGATCTTCCAGTTCGATCCTTATCTACTAACCGAGACACGGAACTCAAAGTCAAAGCAGAAGAGTTACAGGCTATTCTGAGTAGGAATACAATAACAAAATTTTGGGAAAATACACTTTTTTTTTAATTTGGAATTTGAAGAGGTGATTAAAGATTAAAATCCCCCCCCCCCCCGCTCAAATACGTCTAAATTTGTGAAAAATGTTGGAATTAAAATTCCACATCACAATGCTCCATAAAAAAAAAAAAAGTATGTATGATTTTCAGCGTTTCTAATTAAAAAACATTTTTAATTATGACTACTTTTCTATAAGAAGAACTTAAAGTTTGAGTTACCCAAATTTGAAGGATAGGAAAACCTTACAAGGGGAACAGTCTCAAGTGGGATAAAAACTCTAAAAACTTATTTAGTAGGTAATTTGGAAAAGGCATTATCACCGACAATTTTAATCAGTCTTATTAGATCAGAATTCTACTCGAAACAGATGAACACAAACTTATTTAGAATTGTGTCAACCTAGGCCAAATTGAAAATAATAAACGTCATGACTTATTACAAAACATCAATACTTGACATCGGTTGGTTGTTTTCCGATTATCCAGCGCAGTCAGCAACACGAGATGCTTGACATCGGAATTGATAAACATACGAAAAGATTTTTGTTTTCCATATAAGCTTTGTGCTATAAAAAATCAATTAGTAATAGAACTTATTTTAAAGTTTTTATATCTCCATGCAAATAGTATATCTTGGATCTTTTTTATCAACAGTGGATTTATAGTAACCAAACGTTAAATAAGTATAAAATTTCAAAGCTATTAACGATGCTATTTATTTAAACTACTTTTAAATTTAAATATTTTCATGATATGTAGTATCTTCTCATAACATGAAGACAACTTTTAAGTCTAGATATTATCATCTTATGTAATTAACGATTGTTAACCTAAGTGATATTGAAAACTAAATATCATGGTTTATTAGAATACGTCAATGATACTTAAACACGCTAACATCTGAATAGGTATACATACGAAAATATTTTTGTTTTCCGCGTAAAGTTTGTGCTTTAAAATAAAATCAATTGGTTACAGGACTAATTTTAAATCAAGTTTTTATATATTCACACATGTAATATATCTTGGTCAATTTTGACAAGAAATTTTTGAGCTAAAGTACAATTTAAATATGACTCGGCTAGAAAAAAAAATGACAATAGCACAACACTTCAAACAAATTCACCCGAACTCAATCACAGTAACTTAAGCAGTTTGTCATTTATTTTACATTACGAGAAAACAGTTTAAAGCGATGAGCAAAACAAAATCTTCCACCATGTGTCAAAGATCAGCTGTTGAATTCTCGAAAACAATGAGGCAGAAAGTTTCTCCCGAGGGAAACCCTTGAAAATACGAGTTAAGATGTTTTACGAGTTGGAATCGGGACACAATTAGATCACTTAATATGAAAGGTAAAATAAAGCTTACCTACGGAATTAATAGTTCCAGGTCAAAGGAAACAGCCGTACTGCTTGAACAACTAGTCATAAATACGAAGTCAGGTAGTCAGTCTAGAATAAGTGAGGTGTGCGTCAGAACACCTCTTGGAGGAATGGACTGGATTTGAGGAAGCACCCATGTCACAGCTTGAGCTGTATGCCAAAAATCACTGCAACGAAGTCCAATTGCATTTTAATTCATGGTGCTGCCATCTATTAGACTGTCTTAGAATAATATTTCTTAGGTTTTGCGATGACGTGATTAAAATGTTTCGGCAAATGCTATACTTGATTTTTTCGAGAGTAAAGGGTTTTGAATCTTCTAAATTTGAAAAGGTATCATAAAAAAATATATAATTTTTGACAGATGTACCTCAAATTTGTAATTGACACTTAAAATGTGTGAAAGGAAAAGAGGAAATTGAAAACTTAAAATTTTTCAATATTTCGCCCTTAAAACCACTTAAAGAGCAAAAAGATTTCAACTAGATAGAATTAAACTATCCTTCCCCTATCAACCCATATAATCTTAGTAGATGTAAATACATACCGCTTTCAAAATAATAAATAAAAGTAAAAGGTAAGCAATAAAGGAAAGGTTTATTTTCCTTTTATAAAAAATTTATCATTTTCACTTAGTTCAATCCAATTAGCAAGAATCTTACTGTTTATTATAGATAAAATAGCGTTTTATACCTTGGCCTTAGAAATTTAAGCCTGAAAATAGTTACAAGAAATCTAAAAAATCTAAACGTTTCTTTGAATGAACAGTAAAATGACCTATTAGCTGTAAATAGATAATTCTTTATAAAAATATTTTTTTAAAAAGTTCAAATTAAATTCTTTTATAGCTTATTTAAGACTTAAAATCGTATGAATGATACACTATTGTGTAAAATTGAAACATCTATCAGTTTTTCGCTCCTAATACATTTTCAGCGCAGTGCGACTTAGTTACATGAAATCCATATCATTATGATACATGAAATAACACAGTCTCCAAATTTAATAAAGGTATTTAGTGGGGTACAGGTAAAAGAATGGAGTACCATTAGTATGCAGTTGCAAACATATAACAAAATCACACAACATAAAGAGTTGATATTTAGTAGAAGATTTATGATCTCTTCTGTCATCAGTGTTTACACTGCACTGTATTCTCATACTTAACATGAGGTTCTTTATGAGCTCTGATGGCCAAATTTCCCCTCCAATGTTTTCAAACGATAAGGCACCTTTCTGCAGTATTGAATTGTGCTACAAGATATCTCCTGTAAGCGCTCCACACATTTTTTATATAAGAGTAGTGGTCTGGTGTATATATAATGTGGATCTATAAATTTGTTAATCATTTATTTATAAAAAAGTAGTGTGATAAAATATTCCATAAACGTCAATAAACACGAATTTCGTACCAATAATTCATCATTATTGACCTGTTGGGAGTTACGAAGCGTAATTATAAATGGTTTAATAATCTCATGCTCTCAAAGAGAACTCAAATGGCAATAAAACATACAATTTCCCAAAACTGTTTTACCACAAAATCTTTATCTTTACTTGATATTTATTATATAACTACAAATTATCTGATTCACCTTTTTGAAGATTATCTCACGTATAATATCACTCGTGAGAATAGAACCAATTATTTCAGTAAAAAGTATCTGTTGGTAAAAGTGTTAGCTCATTAGGTAATTAACCGAGATACTTTTTAGAGTTATTACGTTTCCTTGCTCTATGCATGAAGCGTAATTACATCAACATTTTCTAGTTTTATTATCTCATGTGCTCAAAGAGAACTCAGATGGTAATGAAACATATTGCTTCCCAAAAAGTTTTACCATAAAACTTTTATCTTTATTTGATATTTATCACGTAACTGCAGATTATTTAACCTAATTTTTTGCAGATGATCTGACTATAATGCCAATCATCTCATGAGAATAGAATTTTTTTTTTCAGTTGAGTATCTATTGGCAAAAAGTGTTTTAGTCTTTGAATGCAATATTTTGGAATAATGTACTAAGCTATCCATGATCTTACGACATAATTAAACTATAAATATTTACAGTAATCCCGTTTCCTAGCTTCGAGCAGTCAATAGTGATAAAATACTGGTTTCCAATTCGTATTTATTGAGATTTATAGCATCTTTTACCACATTATTGAGCGATTACAAATTGAACGTTTACCATGGGAACGATTAGAAATGTGAGCATCAATTAAGACCACTCTTCTGATACAAATTTCATTAACCTGTGCAGGACGCTTCGAGGAGATGCTCTGGGGCAAGATTCAATGCATTGAGAACTGTGATCTAAGTGCATGGTAATAGATCTAAGTGCATGGTAAATACTTATGGCAGAGGAGATATTCCGTATTAAAAAACAACCTTTTGAGTTTGATTTTTTGCAAGGATATATATGCATAATTACGCACTAATGGTACTTCAATATATAATATATACTCCTACTATATACTTAGTGTTTAATTTTACGACTGTTTTGTTTAATTTATCACTATGATGCATAAAGATGTATCCTTGATAAGAATCTCAGGTATCTAAGTTGCTCCATTGCAAAGATATTAGCAAACAACTATTAGTAAAAGTGTTTGCTTAGATTCTTATGTTATGAGCGTAAGCCTGATCAAATTTAAATCATATTTTTTTTTCATTTTTGGGATATATACCCAAATAAGTCTTTTCCTAACAGTCTTTATTCTGTAAATAAATTACGACACACTGTATTTCTATTATTGCATTAAAAATACAATTCTTAATTCAAAATGGTTGAATAAAAAAATGAATAATTCAAAATTTTATAACAAGTTCATAAAAAAAACCACATTATTCTAACCGAAACCTCACTGTTAAAAAAGCCATGTTTTATAATTATTGAATTGATAGACAATGCAAAAGAATGCAATCGGTAAGGCACAGATTTCATCTTGTACACTACTTTCCTAAACAATTTGTCATGTTCTTTAAAAAATTATAACATAAAGTATAAGGTCACACGCACGCACGCACACACACACACACACACACACACACACACACACACACACACACACACACACACACACACACACACACACACACACACACACACACACACACACACACACACACACACACACACACACACACACACACACACACACACACACACACACACACACACACACACACACACACACAATGTTTTACTACACTATTATAAACACATATAAATAAATAACTTCTATTTTACTGAACGATATTTTTTTTGATTTGGAAGTTATTATCACCTACTCACAAAATATCCTCACGACATTGTTATTTGGCGAGTTAATATAGTCTGATTATACCAAGTTCTATAAAAAATCGAATCGAAAACCTGACTTATCAATATCTAATATCGTTAGGTTAGATTCCCTGAAGAAAAGTCTCAGGAATTTCAAAGGATGGGAAACGATAGATTTTAAAGCAATTTTTTTTTTTTTATATCATTCGGCTTATAGCGTCAAGGACAATGAACTTTGATCAACGAATTCACTACTCGCTGCATCCTTATGACACGCGTATTAGCGACAATGCATCGAATCCGGAAGGCTTTCCATTGTTTCTGATGGCTGACTGGACAGTACTTACACTGTCTGTGACACATGTGACGTGATAGAAGTTCAGGTTAAGGTGGATATCGCTTTTATCAAAATATAGGTTATCTTTAATAGTTGCTTATTCACATTGGAGAGAAATATTTAAGTCTGAGAAGTTATTTACAAAAAACGATATATGGCAATTTGTTCAAATTACGTTTCACACTAAGGAAAGTACGAATTTAAATGCTGTTACATTTAATCAACGAAATGGATCTTTTTATTTCAAACGTAAATACAATTTTATATATTTGAATATCAGAAATCAGAATATATCAGAAATCTCGTAACTCTGTGTTATCGAGATAAATTATTTCTAAATAAAAATTATAGATCGTTACAGTTATGACATTTACTATCTTATATTCGTAAGTGCAACTGCACTTACTAAATTTTCTATCCAACTTTTATCTTATCAAACGTTAAAATGATTAAATAGTATCCAAGCAAGACTTATTTTTAAACTAGTTTAGGAACTATTCCTGTCCTGATGTTTTTAGCACGGTTTCATGACAATGAAACAGTAAATATAAGAATTTTACGAATTTCTTGTATTTAGTTTACTTTTCAAGTTTCTTTAATTTTATAGAAATTCTAATTGTTATGAGTTGCCAAATCTTTCACATGATACTCAACACATCGCAAATAAATTCGTAATAAAATATTTATTTTTCATTAATAATGTCTTATTTTCAGTTTTAAATTTATTGTTCATTTGAATTTTTTCTCCTTATTTGCCTTGTACCCACCCCTATTTTACATAGGCCTTGGTGAACGAATTTTACTTTGTTCTTAAGTTCTATGCAAATTCTGTTTTAAAGACAATTACAATTGATAAGAAAAGCTTCCTAAATTTAACCCATTGTTCTCTAGGCCTTTTTCGCGTGGAGGGACCAGCAACTCGAGACGTTTCCCACCATTTTTGGCTGGTTCGTGTTTACAGATCCGCTTCAAAGAAACTAAACACAGTCATTGGCCTTGCATCGAATTTCCGCATCAAACCTTGTGGTCCTCTCGAGTTGCGGCATTAAATCATGTGGTGAGTGAGAGTCACCTCTGGAGTGCAAAGGGTTAATATTATGTAAGAAGAAAACGTATTTGAAAATAATATCTCCAATTTGTTGAAATAAAACTGATACAAATACCATTCACTTATGGAGATTTGTTTTATTCATGGAGATATCAGGTATAGGAGGTATTAGGTATCGAAAAGTATCATTTGCAACTTATTTAAGCTATTTTCAGCTCATTTCGAGTTTTCATAGTGTATGATCAGTACAAAGAATACCATTGATTCTGTGCCTTTAACTTTTTTGGCCTCAAAACTTGATTGAATGCATTGTCATAGACAACGAGTGTATTTGCCAAGTTTCAGATCGATTGGATAATGATAAGTGGGTTAATTAGTTGCACAAAGCCGCAATTGAAACGTGTGTAAAAGCGGTCTTTTAATGATAATCCCTAAAACAATAGAATGCATTGTCATCGACAACGGGTCTCTCTCAGTGGCGGCTCGTGCACTACAGCCAGTACAGCCGGGCAGCATCTAAATTTTTTGGTTCAAAATTAAAATTATATGTTTTAAAATTTTCTAACATGAAGATCCAATTTAAATGGTAAGTAAAAAAAAAAAAAAAATCAAAAAAAAAAAAAAAAAAATCAGATAAACAGCAATCTTCTTGCCTGAATAATTCTCGAGAAAAAAAACCCCTTCCAATCAAAGGGATCTTCCTCCGAACAGCAGCCGTGTGTTCCTGTTTCATTTTTCCTGTTCGTCCTTTGCCATAGTAACCAATGGAAAGCAATATAGCCTTCTCTCCACGTAATGTATTAGCAGGGCTGCCATATCAGAAGTTATTCCTACTTCGGCTGCCCTTGAGAATTCGATGAGCTGATTGGTTCAGTTTGAAAATCAACTTAAGTGAAAGTGAACACTTAAAAAATCCCACCAAATCGAATGTCATTTTGAAACATGGAGGGGCCTTGTTCCAACCCTACATAAAAGCAAAAGCAAGGTATGAACTTTTTACTTGTTTATTTACAAAAATTGTTTTGTTGGCCATGTTTGACTGTTAGAATTAAAAAGAGCGTTTGAAATAGTTGCTGGATATAGTGGATAAAACAAAAAGGTAGCTTTCTGAATAGACGCTTCATACAATTACTCATCAAAGCAGTATTGTGTTTAAGTAAACAAGAACTTAAATTTAGAGGCAAAACGAGGGATTAGCTTTATGTTTTTTTTAATCAAAACTATACAGAATGATTTGATTAATAATTTTTATTTTATAATGCTGTGTTATAAATGTTATTATTTTGTACAAATCGAAACATAACTTCGATTTGAGTGTTTTTTTGTGATGTACACACTTGAAATATCGCAAAAGTGAGTCAAATGTGTTAATAGATTTTCTGCTTTAAAATAATCTCTAGATGGGATTTTTGAAAGATAATTTTATCTTGTGAAGGCTAGAGAGTTATTTATTAGTTTGTAGCATGTACTATTTTGTTCTGAAAATAAATTTGAATATTTTAAGCGCATTATCTAAAAAATTGTGTTTTTGGCTCATGAAACTTCATTTAATCAGTGATTAATGGAGTTCGATATAATCTTTTGAAAAATGATTTGAGAATTAAAATATGCATTAACTATTAGATGTTTTGGCTTTAGTCAAATTGATTGAACAAAAATAAATTTTGCTAGATTTTTAAATGTATTAAGTTTTTAGAAAAACTGCGATTTTTTGTCTATTTTCAATGTTAAAAAAAATTCTATTAAAAAACTATATATACTAGAAACTAGATGGAGGTTTATAACATTAAGAATGATATTACGAGTAATTTTCAACCATAATTTTATTTCTTTGCCCCATAAACTCGAGTAAGCGTTCAAAAATATGCTAATTATAACGAGTTAAATGTCAATTAGTAAATTAAATTTTGAATAAAACGGAAATTTTTTTCATGTAAACATCTTTGCTAATTATTAAATTTTAAGAGCAAAAAAATCCGATTTAACATGATAAAATAAAAAAAGCTAAAGTGTGATTTTACACATGATTGTGGAGTGTGTGAAGTGTGTGTGTGGTTGGGGAGGAGAGAAGGGGGAGGGGAGAGTCGCATGTTTCCTGCTGCACTAACATTTTCGACCACGGGCCGCCACTGGTCTATCTGCCAAGTTTCGGGTCAATTGGATGAAGACAAGAGGGTTAATTAGCTCTCCGAAGATTTGCTTGCCACAAACACTCAAAATCAAAGTATATATAAAGGATTCGAAAAGAAGAGCGAGGCATTAGTATAATCATATTAAAATATACGAATGACCATATTTTTATATATTTGGTTTGTCATCACAATGACATATTCTTCATACATTTAAAACTAGTTAAAGAGAAAATGTTGTTTTCTTTCTAACGCATTTAATAAATGAGCGTTGTTAAAAAGATTTATATAATTTTCTACTTTTACTCTTTTGAATATTGAGTTGTTAAATTATCCCTTATGGCACATTTAAATAGCATATTTATACTTCAGATAGATAATAAAATAATTTTTGCAACAAACGAGCCCCTAGTGGCTACAATTATAACGAATGCGAGCGAAGCTTGAGGTACATTTATTTGAAGTTATGCAATAGACAATTGGAAGAAGAATAAAAATGAAGCTTTTATGGTTATGGTTTCACCGTCAAAATTTCGAAAGGCAACACTCAATTTTATACAATGTTAAGTGATCAGAGAAGTAAAAAACCATAAATGGTATTGAATTGAGACTTGCAGTATGAATAATATATAGCTGCAAATAATAAGGATGGAGAAGCGAAAGAAAAGGAACTAATTATAAGTTTTTCTTGGAAATTATTTGTATATTTGTGGCAGGAAAATTTAACTTACTTATGCCAAGTATCAAGTAACTTGGGAACTTGAAAAATGGGCTAAGAATGAGCTACATATTATAATGAAATAGCATCAATAACTAGATCAAGTTAGGGAACTCCGCATCCCCTATAACTTATATGTTGAATGAAGAACTTGCACAAGTGAGGAAAATGAATATTTTTTGTATTTTCTAGTGTTATCCAACGAATATATTTGAGCAGTGCAATTATTTTTTATCTTTATGCTTTCAATTAATCAAAAATCGAGTTTGAAATTAGCCGAAATCAAAGCAAAAGTCACGTGACCAAAAACGCATAAAAAAACAGTGACGTGGTTAAGCAGAGGTAAAGTCGCAAAACGAAGGAGAAACCTCACTCATTCCCTTTTTAAAACAGGTTTTAGACTGGTTCATTATCTGCTCGTTGATGTTTCACGCAAAAGTGGCTTTTTAACGCCAAATCGCAAAATGAAAAACTAAATATTTTTTTAACTATCTATCCGAGCTCAAATTTTTGAAAGAATGGTATTGTTTTTCATGATTTTTTCTCTACTTTTATTTAAAAATAAAACTAAAAAACGTGAAAGTTCTTCATTGCCTATTTTTGATTAACGTTTTTTTGAAAAGTTCTTAACAAATGAGTTTGAAATTTTTTACAAGAAGTATACTTACTTATACAAGATCCTGAGCTTAAAGTTTGGTAAAAAATATCATCAGAATTATTTTTTTGTTAAATTTTTATAAACCTTATAATTTTGTTTGAGGAAAACCTGTTTTTTTTTGTTCAAAGATTTACTATTTAAAAAAATAATTATTCCAAAAATGGGACATTTTTTAACCCCACTTTAATCTGAAGGTTACGCACTTAAGTTTTATAAAACATTAATGGTATATCTCTGCTAGTTAGTTAGAAAAGGTACATTGAAGATTTAAATGTCACGTTTAGAGAAAATCAAAGTTAAAGGTAAAAGTCTCATAGTTAATAATTGATAGTTTGCTTTCAAAAAATATAACACACCTTTTATTTGAGTAGAAACTAAAGTAATACATCAATGAAAAGGCCGAAAAACGTAAAACAAAGTGAAATTTCGATATTTTTATTTTAAGGATTCAGAGTCCCTCCTTAAGCAAAAGCTGTAATAAAATATAACTAAAGTAATTTTCGTAATATTTCCCTTATGAGAATTATTATTTCGACTACTGATTTCTCAGATCTGATTGATCAAGAAATCTGATGTGTGACCTTGCGAAATAAGAAAAATCTCAGGGGGACTCAACACCACGGTATCATTGACTCATCAATAAAACGTACGAGCTTTTATGTGAATCCAAATCGACAGCGACGCCAAAGTCCAATTTATGTGATGCGTCAGACATAAAAACGTTGAAGTGACGAAAGTGTGACGCAAAGCGCATTCAGTTGTTGACAAATGCGAGTTACGGCAGTCTACTTTTTTTTTTTGCTTGAATCGGTAATGACGTTCTGCTGCGAAATCTCAGTGAAGAAGAGAGAGTAATTATCTCGATGGGAGTCTAATGGAATAGTTTCAAGGCAGGATATTTGATTGAGAGATTTATTTTCGGTTGGCGACGATTTCGTTTTTTTCTTGTGGTAAACTGTGGAGTTAAATCATTATATCAATATACACGATGTCAATTTTTATTGTTTGTATATACGTTTCATTAAAAAAAAAAAAAATTGTGGGAAAAAATAATAATAAATAAACCCACAATTAAGAGCGTGTTTACTACATATTTAATTTTTTTTTTTAATTTTGAACTTGGGGTGCTCAATAGCTTTTGCCTGTCGATTACTGTTAATGCTTCTTTTCGTTTCCTAAACACAATATTGCTTCGGTGCATTTTCAGAACACAGTAGTGAACAACTTTTGTTTATTACTTTATTATTATTATACATTAATAATAATTAAACATTCTTGTTAAAATTAAAAGAAATAATGATGATTTTTGTCAACTTCAAAAGAAAGACTCTAAAATAAAGTAAGTTTATCTAAAAATTGGTTTGTAAAAAAAGTATTTAAATGAAAAAATATACAACTTCTAAATTCAAAAGCTAAAATTCAAAAATATATTTAACCTTCAAATTGAGTTACTAAGCTTCTATTACTATCATTACATTAAGTACTCAATACCATATGCTTTGAAGTACTGTTTTGATAAATATTTTTGTCGGAGAACATTAGTATTTGTTGGATGGGAAAGAAAAAATGATGATCATTTTAATCATGTAAGTCGTATTATATTTCAAGAAACAAATTATAAAAGGTAATCCAGACACCACCTAGCATCTATAGTGGTTATCTATATGTTGAAGTAAAGACTACTAATAATTATACATACAGCTTTCATTTGTTTTAATACCTTTCAGTCAGGGAGACTTAGTGCCAATTTGAGATACGCGTGTGTTTTAAGACATAAGCGCTACTTGTCAATTTTTAACATCAAATTAATTAATTTTCTGTGTAAATAATTAATTTCCTGGCAGACTGTCTGGGAAGTAAGCGATTTTATTTCAGCAGTATCTATGGTTACCATAAAAACTTACAATAGGGTTTGGGTTTCTTTGTGTGTATGTTATTTGTATGGTTTTTTGAAGTTTGCATAAATATATTTTGGGTCAACTATTCAATTTGCTTATGGATAAAAGTTAAATATAATATTTAATTACTTTATTATTGAAGAAGTTTCTTAGTAATCTACATTTTTTAGATTCTAAGTGACTTAATAGTTCCAGCGTAAGCCTTAAAAAATGAGACTTCGAGAAGGGAATGGTATAGCCCCTAATGTTTATTGTAATTTCCTCAGATTATTTTTTGTGTGTTTTAGAATTTTAGATGTCATCCCTACCTCATTAATACGGCTGAAATCTTTCAAAAAGTTTTTTTAAATAAAAAATTACAGGTTATCTCGACCTCTAGTAATAAGTTCTCCGGATCTTGGTTTTTGCTGAAATTTTTTTTCCAGAGTTTCTGATTAATGGAATGTTTAGAATGTAATTCCAAGGGGATAAAATGTATGTGAATCAAGAAGTTTTCTATAGGGGTTAAGTGAGAAGTTATGGTAGTGGCACTAAGTCATGGTGAGATTGTGACATCGAAAAATATCCTCCCTCTCTTATTGAAAATTTAGATTTGAACAATATAAATGTTAAGCTGATATGTATATTTAGGCTGTATTTGGTGCTTATGCAAATTTATCAAATATTAAGATAGATATTACTTAAATACCTCAAAATGATATATATCAAATAAAAGCGAAATGTATTTTCTTTTATATGAGAAACGACAAAATAACACCCGAATTTAATTATTCCTTTTTAACACGATATAGCAATATTTAAACCACCAATAGAGATTTTAATTTTTCTCAAATAGGCTTTGTATTTGATTTTATAGTTTTTCAATAATTTTAAAGTATTTCATAAAAAAAACTTGTTAAAACTTCGTAACTTTTTACCCTGAAACAGTAACACGACGTAACTTTACCCTGAAACTGCAACTCTACTCTGAAACATCCTAGCCCTGTTGGAGGAATGACTGATTTATTTTGTGTTTAATAAAAAAATCCGTGAGATTTCATACATGGATTATTCCTGACGTCTGAAAAAGAAGCTTTTTCCAATACTACTTGGCGTAGCAGTAGAGTGTATTTATAGCTATGAAGAGTCGTTACTTTAAGAGGGGAGGGGCTTCCGAATGTCAAGAATGATGACTGGTTGTTCATCAATTGATAAATCGAATTTTTGATGGTTGCATCTTTCAAGCGCGTCAGTAAACATTATATGTGCTTGTCAGGTAAATGATTTCAGAAATATTAGTATAGTATTTGATGATGAAATGTTATTTTTAGAAGTTTTTTACTAAGTATTGGTGGATTAAAATGAATACCTGTTGCTAGGAAAATTGTTTGTGTTTGTACATAGTATTATTTAATTGAAGTACACTTTTCGGATTATTATTTTTATTATGAGTATTCAAAAGCCGATACTAAATTACGAAATCCAAATGTGAAATGTGTATGGCAAAAGCTCTTGTGGTCAGCACAATTCTCGAACGAATTGACCTACGATGTTCACATTTGGTGTATGACCATAGGACCGGACATTTAGATTTTCGTAAAAATTGTGCATGCGCATAAGTCGAAACATTAATATACATTGAAAAAATCCTTTTGCTAAAAAAACAGCTCTAACGATTTTGATCAAAATCGCTGTGGTAATGCCTATTAAGATGTTCTAATAGGCATTACCACTGCAAAAATTCCCGTAAAAATGCTAAAAAAGCATAAAAAGTTGAAAAACGAATGTGTTTAAGCGCAGAGTTCTCTTCCTTTGAGCATAGCTCATCAACGACTGCTTTCTTCTCTACTCTGTTTCACTTACAAGAAAGTTCTAGACCACGAGGTTGCGGGTTCGAGTCCCGTGTTAGGCATGGGTGTTTGTAAATGTATGTTGGTTTGTTAAATGTCGAAATGTTTCGGTGCATTATAGCCCTCGTGTTGCTGACGGCGCCAGATAATCTGATTACAACCAACCACTTACAAGAAAGGATAATGTAAAAATTATCGAAAAGTATATTGCAAAAATCATCATTTTAGTGGAGTTTTTTTTTTTTAAATCTCATATAAGAATTATCGCCAAAAATATCGCCAAACTGGCAATTTTTCTAAATGAATGATGGAAATATAAAAATGGTAAATAACACCAAAACGGAAAATAGCACGTTACAGTGTGCAAATTTTTATAATTTTAAGTCTTCTGTTTATTTCCTATTTCGTTTTGCATAGCTGAATATTACATTTGCGTGGTGTGATTTTCAGGCGCCTGTTGTCCAGTATTATTGGACACAAGGCATAGAAGTATTTATTCTTTTTAATGTATAATCATTTATATATGTTGTTCTCACCATTACCATATTGGAAAATGTTTTGCTTTTTAATTTTTAGTCATCAAATACAAGACCATGATATCTATTATTACATATCAATTGAGCATTTCCTATACTGCTTTGCGTTTAATTTTTTTTTTCATTATTTCTGTAACTAGGACAAAATAAAATGTCATTCTTTTGTATTTTTATGTCTTCTAGTTCTTTATTTGAAACACTGTCTTTTGAATACCGCGAGAACTACTTGAATAATAAAAAACATAGAAATATAAAAAATCGTTACAAAATATTTTTGGTATTTTAACTACTTTTTCTTGAATAATAATTTTTTTCTTTAAAGTGGTTGCGTTGGCTAACAAATAAAACTTCCAGAGAAGAGTATTTCAAATATATACACCGTGATTTTTTTAATCATTCTTAAAGAATTTTTTTCAATTTTTTATCGCTGATTAACATTTCATTAGGAATTATAATTAACCTGAAAAATTAAGGATTTAATCAAAATTCTAGCAGTATGGCACCTCCCTGAAAAAAAAAAAAATCAAAAAAATCCTATGGGTGCCCATGGTTTCGAAACTGGTTCAATCCATTTTCATAAATCTTGAAAAGAAACACCTACAACATTTTTCTGTCACCCTTCAGTCCTATGACAAGCAATGAGTATGATTTCATTTATAGACTGGATTGAGACCCACTGCTTAAGTAAATATTACTTTGCTGTGTGCAGAAGTGTATTGAGAATAAATAAAAGCTATTTTGTAAAAAAAAGTTAATTAAGCCGACTTTGAAAAATCCTATGGGTGCCCATGGTTTCGAAACTGATTCAATATATTTTCATAAAACTTGCCAAGAAACACCTGCAACATTTTTTTGTCACTCTTCAGTCCTATGACAAGCAATGAGTATGATTTCATTTATAGACTGGATTGAGACCCACTGCTTAAGTAAATATTACTTTGCTGTGTGCAGAAGTGTATTGAGAATAAATAAAAGCTATTTTGTAAAAAAAAAGTTAATTAAGCCGATTTGGAAAAATACTATGGGTGCCCTTGGTTTCGAAACTGATTCAATATATTTTCATAAAACTTGCCAAGAAACACCTGCAACATTTTTTTGTCACTCTTCAGTCCTATGACAAGCAATGAGTATGATTTCATTTTTAGACTGGATTGAGACCCCCTGCTTAAGTAAATATTACTTTGCTGTGTGCAGAAATGTATTGAGAATAAATAAAAGCTATTTTGTAAAAATAAAAGTTAATTAAGCCGACTTTGAAAAATCCTATGGGTGCCCATGGTTTCGAAATTGGTTCAATACATTTTCAAAAATCTTGCCAAGAAACACCTACAACATTTTTCTGTCACTCTTCAGTCCTATGACAAGCAATGAGTATGATTTCATTTTTAGACTGGATTGAGACCCACTGCTTAAGTAAATATTACTTTGCTGTGTGCAGAAGTGTATTGAGAATAAATAAAAGCTATTTTGTAAAAAAAAAGTTAATTAAGCCGATTTGGAAAAATACTATGGGTGCCCTTGGTTTCGAAACTGATTCAATACATTTTCATAAAACTTGCCAAGAAACACCTGCAACATTTTTTTGTCACTCTTCAGTCCTATGACAAGCAATGAGTATGATTTCATTTTTAGACTGGGTTGAGACCCACGGCTTAAGTAAATATTACTTTGCTGTGTGAAGAAATGTATTGAGAATAAAAAAAACTATTTTGTAAAAAAAAGTTAATTAAGCCGACTTTAAAACTAACCGTCTGAAATCTGGGTTGCATTTATATAAATTTGATTTCCGACTGTTAGTTTCAAAGTTGGCTAAATTAACTTTGTTTGTAAAATAGTTTTTATTCCCTTTGCACTTCATCGCATAGTAATGCGGTATAAACTTAAGGGAGTTGGTACCCTAAAATTTATAAATAATCGATTATGTCTTTATTATTTTTGATCAAAATTTAAATTCTCTGCTTTAAAAGGATACCTCATTTGTAATAATACCTTAACTAGAAGTATTTTTAAAAATTTTTTTAAAGACAAAAATGGTAACTATTTGTATAAGTAAAGTTTTCTTTAAAATGCGGTTCTTTTAAAACTACATTTTTCATTATTCATATACCATTTTCTCAGAAACTGCACAAACTATTTTCCTAATTTTTTTCTCACATATTCCTTTTATGTATCTGTACATCCTGAAGTGATACTTTGTTGTCATTTTAAAAATATTTTTTGTTTTGGCTTATTTCGGCAAAAAAACTTGTGATTTTTAACAAATTTGAGTGAGTTTCACAAAAATTTATTTAGAAAAAAAAGTAAATGAATTACCAATCGAAAGCTAACTTCAGTAGAATAACAAGTGCCTGCTAAATGCTCTGAAAAAAATTGGGCTTCTATGTCAATTACTTTTTGAAAAAAAGGTACATGAAATATGCCAAATTAACATTACCGATATATAGAGGGTACCAACTCTCCTTAAATAAAGAAGGAAGAAATAAAGAAACTCACATACCTAGAAGTTAGAAATATACACCCATCCTTTGTTGTAGCCGTGTAAAATGTCGTTTTCAATTAATTGGAAATGTTTTGTGTAAAAATATTCCAACTAAATTAAATCCCGAAACTCACTGAATTGCAGCCTTGCTTAATGCTTAATGCCAAGAAAAAGTTATGGCCACTGAAAACTTGATATAAGCCATCGGCAGGTGTGTCTGACCTTAACACTCGCTGAGTAAACGCGTGAGTAACACATGTCGATAAATTTCAAACTTCCTGCTTTACTACGTAATCCGCCGGTAAGCTCTTTATCCTGAACTAAACAATTGATTACGTTAATTTGATGAATTTTGTGCACATGGATTTAAGGGGACCATGTTAAAGGGTTGGTTGGTTGTATACAGATTATCTGGCGCCGTCAGCAACACGAGGGCTATAATGCGCCGAAACATTCGTCATTAGACAAGCCAACTTACATTTACAAACACCCATGCCTAACACGGGACACGAACCCGCAACCTAGCGCTCTAGATATATCGCTATACCGTTTGGTCGGCCATGTTAAGGGGACCAGGTTTAAGCCCATGGGATTAAGGGGACTTAGTATCCTTCAAACTTTTTTTTTTATTTAAGCCTTTAAAATTATAATTTTTACTTATTTGGAAGTTTTGCTAAGTAAAAACTAAAATTTTTATTAAAAAAAAAAGTTCAAGTTGTGCTCTAAATTTTCAAAATAAAGATTCATCAAATTTCAAATTATATTTTCTTTTCCTGATTTTTTAAAAATTTTTGTTCCTAAGTAATGCACTCTAACTTTTTAGGCATCGGATTTTTAATAAGTAAAATAGTTTTTGAGAGAAACGATAATTACTGCACATTTATGTAAGAAAAGTGTAAAAAAAGGGTATTTTTCAACATTTAAATTTGTATAAAAGAAGTTTTTATTTTATTCAATAATCCCTGCCTATTTTTGTTAAATAGATATTAAGAATGACACAAAACAATTTCAAGTTATTTCATTCATATTTGCTGAAGTTTTAGCGTTTTGAGTAAGGTGGGATTTTCCAAAAATCACGAACTGAAAAAAATGCTTTCGAAACGTCAAAAGAGCTATAGCAGCAATGCTAAATTCTCCATAAAAATATAATTTTTTTGCAATGGCAGTTATCGGATCAGCTCAAAAACGGAAAAAGGTTTCGAAGATTATAAAAACTTAAAAATTAGAAAAGTTATATTTTTATTATTTTTTGTGAAAACAAGGGGTACCAAGTCCCCTTAACCATACAAATTAAAAGTATGATCAATGAATATAAACAATAATAAATACAATTGTTTAAATCAAAATTTAAAACTTTTAATTACTAAATAAAACATCTGGAAGGAATAAAAAGAAATTTAAGTAAGGTAATTTGAAAATAAATATTTTTTTTTTATTCGTCTTAAACTCATTGCTTATTATCAAAAATGTTAAATGCTAAAAGATGTTAATGAGATGAATTAAAATAAATTCATAAGTAGATAGAAAATAAAAATTCTGCGACAGGAGATGGAATGAGTAAGTGAAAATGATGTCTTATCCTGCGAAGTCACATCATGTAGCTTCATTTCTATTCATATAGCCATGATCTCCCATTCCAACTCCTGCTTCCGAACACTTATTTTTGATCTACTTTATTAATATAATGCAAAAATATTCTCTAAAATAATCTGGACGATGTATAAGAATGAATTTTGTATTCATGATTAGGAAATATATGATCAAAATAACTTTTTTTAACATTATTTAGTGGTAGTATGAGTACTACTGATGATCTGTTATTGTAAAAGACTCTCAGCTTTCCAGCGAATATTTCACTTTTTGAAAGTAATAGAAGTCACATGGTTAAATAATGGCGATACGGGGACTTCTTTGGGAGATGGGATATTTCACAAAACTAACGTCCCTATTTGCCTAAGGTATATTTTTAAAAAAATTATAAGTTTGTGTATAATTACGTTTGATTCCATTTGTAGTATAAATTTCCATGCACAAGAAACATTTTAGTAAAGCTCATTTCCGTGATGTATGACCGAAATTTTCAGTAGTGAATGAATTTAATAATCGTTGTAGTTATATAAAATATAATATACGCATTAAATAAATTGCTAAAACTTTCTTTTACATGGTAATGAAAATTCGTTTGATTTGTGTAAATAGATTCTGCTTTAAAATAATTATTCTAATGCAAATAATTATTTTGTCTTATTTAGAATGGCCTGTTTTTATGTTTTTTGTTAAAACTCTTGATAAATATTAGAATATGAGCTACACAAATGGACTCTTTTCAACTCTTTTTTTTTTTTGAAGTTTTTTTTCTATTCATTGAACTTTATAAATTTACCTAAAAAAACAACAGCATTGAATTGAAAAAACAAATATTGAATTGGAATAAAAAAAACATTGAAATGGAATAAAAAAACAAATTGAATTTGAATTTATAGAATTCTTATACACTGAGTTGCGTCTGCTACAAATTTTCTATTTTCAACCTAAAATTATTATAACAATAACATCCATGGGTGAGGCATTGAAGTAAACGTGATTTTATTTATAGACGTGGAATCTTTTTTCGTTGTTGTAACGAGTTCAAAACCTATATGACGAATAATTGTTAATAGTTTCCTCAAAGAACATACTGAACTTCCGGATATCATTGCATAATCCAAATCATCTTTAAATGATTCTTAGATTGATTTTGATGTATCTCACACTGACGCGAATGCACTGCCATCTAGTATTAAAAATAACTAACCGAAACCCACTCGTAAAACACTCATATTAAAAAATCAAAATGTAAGAGGTATGCAAGATAATAAACTCAAGCATTTCTTCAATAATTTGTAAATTGTTTTACCAATTAATGTATATTTCTTGTCATAACAGTTATTTTTAATTCTGCGTTTAACCAAAATAGTTGTTTCGGTTGAGATGTTTTGTCTTTGTATATTTCAACTGAATTAGTAATAATTCTCGGTGATTAATGTGCGTATTGGATTTTATTAAGGTTGATTATTTTATTCGATGAAATATAAAAATATAATGAATAAAGGAAGCCAATAAAATTATTCATCTAATTTTCATATTCCACAAAAATGTCTTTTGATTTTGTAGAATACATTTTTATATTGAATATTTGTAGTACACAAAAATTCTTTTTTCGTCTACTCTTTTGGTCATCTTTAGTACACATTTTTCTTACGATCATATGTATAGGTAGGAGGGAGGTGCAAGTGGGTGAACTTGCACCCCCTAGTTTCCAAAATTAAAAAAAAATAAAAAAAATAGGGGTAAATTCAAAGAAAAATGTATGCCGGTTTGAAACTATTTTTCGTGCTATAATGTATAGATTTTTTTAAGTCTCTTGGATATTTTGTTATTTTTTAAAGCAGATTCTTGTACCTGCATAGTGTCTAGGTTTGAGGACTAGATAGAAGAAGAAATATTTATTCCTTTATTGAGGAACTGTGTTGTTCTCTCAATTCATGGTAAATGCTTTGCTTTTTAATTATTATGCATCAAATATGAGATCTTGAAATCTACTTTTAGAATTCAATTGAACATTTCCAATACTGTGAAATACTTAAAGTGAAAAGGTGGTAACTCCATTTTTGATATCAAAAGACTTTTTGGTACATTTGAAAACAAAAGAAGACCCATCGATTAGTAAACGCTACAACTTGATCAATGAAATAAATTTGAGGTAAATGTGATACGTGAAGCCCTAAAATCATGCTGAATTACAACTTACGATGTTTTTTCTTTTGCTCCCCTGAAAACTTTGATAGATTGGTACCTCTAGAAAGATTGGTCTGTCCATGCCAAATCCTTAGCATTGTACCAAAATACACGACTTTTTTAAAAAAATAAACAAGACTCACAAAACATATTTTTCAATACATTCTTCCTTTCCTATAACACTATAATTCAATTGTAAAACTCTGCATCAACAGTTAAAAACTTCTAGTATATTTTACCCCTCACTGATCGAGATTAGCCAAGATCTGTAACAACGGACAGTCCACAACGGTCTATATCGGGATTGGCCATCGGATTTGTGCTACTGGAGTCTGTTGGTGTTGTAAGTAGCAGTTTTTTCCGATCCATTGTTGATTATTTAATTCGGATATTGCAGTCCAAATTTCTACATTTGTTCTCGTATAAGAACGGGTATTTAAATAAAGTTCAATTATGACAAAACCCCTGCTATTTCTCCAATTCCTATGTATAAACAGAGCTTGTAATCTAGCTCCGAATATACCATAATTATATGCACACAAATTAGTTGGACAATGGAGTTCAAATAGATCTATATAACTCTTAATAACTAGGTACTACAAACTATTCTTTTTTCTCTACTAATTTATGTTTATCATGCCATTAGGTATACAAATTTTTTTTTTACTATGCCTAGTTCTTAAGATTTATAACCGACCTATCTGAACTGCCTTTTCCAATTAATTTGTGTGAACCCTGTATAAATCATGGTCTTTATCTACTTCATTTTAAAAATAACAGAGTGAAGTATCGAAGTTGTATCAGGGAACAGAAAATTGTCGACTGTGAAATATTTAAATATATATAAAGATAAAAAGAATAAGATAATAATCCTGAGCCAAAAATGTCAGCTGTTTCTTTTTAAAGCTATAAAAATATTAACATCGTTAAAAGTAGTTTTAATTAAATAAAAAAGTATTGGTTATTTTTTATTTTGATAAATAATTTTATAATTATTGGTTAAATAAATTAATTTCTGTAATTTGTTTTTAAATACCTTATCAAGAAGATAACATTAATTAAGAATTTTGACAATAAAGGGTATAATGATTTTTTGGTCATAAAAGAGGTTTGTTCATTAGCTGCATAGTTTTTTGACCAACAATTCCAATAACCCAGTGCTATTATAACTAGTTAACTAATGTTAAAGGATGCGAATAGTTTTGGTTGTAATTGATGTGGAGAATTCATTGTTTATAATGAAAATATATTAGTCTAAGGTTAATTATTTTATAAAATTAATACCTCTTAAGTTAATTACAGAAGTTGTTTAAATACCCAGAAAAAGTTTGTTGAGTGAACGGGGAAACGATATAAATGTTTACCAGTAAAAGAAATCTTTAATTTTATATGGATGAAAAAATAGAACTCAATAAAATTAGTTATCCATTTATAAAGAAAAATTTAAAATGCCCTATATTTTTTTCGAATTAAAAATGAGTTAATCGTAGTTTTTGCAGTAACTCGAAGATCAAGACTACTGTATAAAAATACACGAGCTTTAGAATCTCTTTTGACGATGCCTGTGTTGAAATGAAAGTGGCAATTGATAAATCATTAATGATAGAAATTTCAAACACACTGATGTAATTGAAAGTGACAATTGATAAATCATCAGTGATAGAAATTTCAAACACATTGACGTAATATGCTTCTAACTATGATAGTGGGCTGAACAATGAATAGATTGCGAGTAGATAAATATTTCGTTGATATTTTGAAAAAGTTAGGTAATCTTAGGAATTAATATTTCTGAAATTCAGAATATTTATTTTTCAGACAAAATTATCTTTTGGTACATTAGTAGTTAGCAGTTGAGTCGCATGTAGTTGTTATGTTGTATGTAGAATGTATAGGCTAAAAATTCATAAAACTTTATTTTATTGATTTGCATTTTTAAAGTGTAAAATCCTCTTTTTACAAACAATGGATTGCTTTATTGGCATAATAAGAATATACTACATGAAATCACGCATAACGCATACTTTAAAATATTACTGAAAAATTTAGAGTACAAACAGAAATGGATGTAAATTTTATGCAAAGCAAAGTACAATTGAAAAATATAAATTTTTTTGATAGTATATAAATGTTTATATATCTACTAAATTAACATTTGACTTTATTCCTGCCAACAGTTGAGCACAAAAATAGAAATATGTAGCAAATGAAAACATGATATATTGCATCATCGTTATATACCATTCAATGCTTTTTCTTCTTGTATAAAGTATACAATAAGGTTTTATACTTGAAAAATAATACATATAGGTAACATATTTATCTCAATATTTCTTAATGCAAAAGTCATTGAAAACTGAAGAACTCTCAAAAGTCTAATGAAAAGGTCATTGTAAAATTGAAGAGCACTTAAAAATTTTCTTCATGCGTCGACATTAATTAGAAATAAAACTTGTAAAATGAGTTTGGTATGTCTTGATTTTGTCATTGATGATTAAAATAGAGGAATTTCTTTCCACAAGGGCGTATAAATGAACTTTCGGATGTTAGCATAGCTTCTGTTTTATCACTTTAAGAATGTAAAGCGTTCTAATATTTTTAAAACATAAACGACGTTTCTTCAACAATACGACTGTCAGACGACACATAAACATCTAAAAAAAAAACTACTGAAGAAAACAAAACGACGAAAGTAACACCTTAGTTTACAATAATAATATCAGAATTTAATTAACATTTACAGTAATAATATTTATATAATAATATCAGAATTAAGATGTTTATCTAAGATTGTACTGTAATTGTAATATTAAATTCGAATATAAAATGTAAAACATAGATCAATATTTGAGAATGTTTGCGTGATTGGATAATTAATTATGTTTCCTTCAGCAAAATTTGTATGATTCATGTTTGTATCTGCAGCACAACATAACTCAAACGTTATATTTTTAGAGTTGAAATATATGATCAAATCAACATCTTATGTCAAGAGAAATATATAAAAAAAAACCTCTAAATCATATAAAGTGGTCTGTACCGTCATTATTTCGAGTATTCAAAGCTTGAAATATTTGCTTATTGCGATTCAAAATGGCATCTCTTGCTCCAGAGCATTGGTGAGTTTCTCTTAACCGATATTTATAGGGTATGGATGGCCCCGTAAGCAAGGTCCAGAAGATCTTAATGTCGGTAAAAAGCAACTTGCGAAGTTTGGATTTCATTCAATGAAATTTATATGATTCCTGTTTGTATCTGCAGCACAACATAACTCAATCGTCATACCTTTAGTGTGATAATAAATGAGTAAATCAGCATCGTATGCCAACTACAGTTTATGCAGAAAAGCTCTAAATCATATAAACTGTGATGCACTGTCAGTTTTTCGAGTATTTAAAGCTTCCAACATTCTCTTATTGCAATTCAAAATGGCATCTCTTGCTCCAGACCATTGGTGAGGTCCTCTTAACCGATATTGATAGGGTATGGATGGCCCCATAAATAAGGTCCAGAAGAGCTTAGGGTCGGTAAACAGCAATTTGTGAAGTTGAGGGCTACATCCTATCAGCTCAGCCAGCTCATCTAAATATGAAATATAATCCACTTGCACAGTATGTCTGGGTGAATGAACATAGCGTTCACTCAGTTTCTTTTCTTTTTCTTTGATGTCTTTCAGCATGACTTCTTTTCTAGGCAGCTTTCGTTTGCCATTCATGACCAAAGCATACCATCTGCCTTGCGCTTCAGCAACTGGGAAGACAGCTCCTATGACTTGCACACAGGCAACAACGGCTAAAGATGGGTGTGGCAAGTGAGGAGGAAACATGTACTTGTAGAGCTGGACTTTGTTATCTTTTACTTGGATGATGTCTTCGTTTACGAAAGGGAACTGAATTTTATAGCCGGTTGCGAAGACGACTGCATCGAGTTCTGTTGGATCTTCGCCATCCCTAAAAATGACGCCTGTTTCTGTGAAGCATCTGATGTCTTCCCGAAGTATGATTGTGCCGCTAAGAAGCTTATTGGGTAAAGCATCGTTGATGGTTGGATGTTGGCTCAGAACTCGATGTTTCGGTTTGAGGCCATACATGGCGTGGTCGAAACGCTTGTTTAGTTGATGCTCTATGAACCAGCAACTCACACGGAATGGGACGATTTTGTTCAAGACATCAAGGCTTCTTTTAGTGTAGACTGTGTCGAAAGGCTTGCCGTCTGGTCCAACTCGTTGAAATAGCCATGCCCCACGTCTTGTGCTCAGGTAAACCTACATAAAAATAAACCGGCCTTATTTGTTTTTGCTTTGAACGAAAATAATAGAATTTGGAAAATTCATGTTGTTAACAATATAGGGAATTGAATGGATTTTCTTAATTCTGTAAAATTGGTAGTTTTAGTTGAATTATTAATTTTACAAATAAGAAAACTCTACAGTTTAATTGCTTTAATTTCTTAATATTAAATATGAGTTATTATTAATCGTATGATGTACGAAAGGATCCGTTTTGTGTAATTTTCAATTCATTTTTGGATAGTAGTAGTTTTCCGAGTAAAAAGAATACGATTGTTGTCAAGGTGTTAATGCACTTTGTAATCCTCAAATAGATATATAAATTTTATCACAAAATTTCGACAATACATGGATAGAGAATATAAAGGGGATCCACTAAAGCATTTATACCCTGCTCCTGACGTTTACCTCTCTCCTGACTTTACTCAAGTTTATATGCTGACAGCTGCATTCATAAAGTTGTGCATAGGTATTATTTTTCTAAGACTGATTGTATTAATTTTGCTATTAATTGTTGGTTTAAGCCATTAATGAAAGACCAAGGGAGAAGAATGATTCAAGTCACTTAGAAGTAATTTAATAAAAAGTATTTTTAAGTTGTGAAAGCGCTTAGAAGCACATTAAATTCTTAGTATTTCTGTGAATAAGTAAAACGGCCGTGTGCTACCCGAAGAGGCTGATTATAACGTCATTTAGCATCAAAATTAGGACGACGTGCCTATCGCATTATTTGAAAAGTGTCAACTTTTAAGTTGTGGATCAGCATTGGCTGACACCTTATGTACAAAAATCTTTTGAATAGAAAGCTCAGAATGCATGTTTGTTTGTTTTTACTAGCACCGGGACTTAATGAAACATATAAAATATGAGAAATTAATCGTCAATAAAAAATACATCATCATCACTTTGATAATTCTTTAATATCTTGTTGTTGGCGAAGTACCTGATGAATTGCCACTGATTTTTCATTTCTGAAACGTTTTATGACGAAACAGTATTGGTAAATATGAACAAACAAACAAACAAACAAACAAACAAACAAACAAACAAACAAACAAACAAACAAACAAACAAACAGGTATTGTATGCGTTCTATTTAAAGTATTCATAGCACAATGTGTCTTTTTTTAAAACTAAGTTGCTCTACAACTTTAAAATTGATGATTTTCAGGTATCTTGAATAGGTTTTAAGATAGTCAGCTAACTAATTATATTGTTACTTGATGGCATTATAAGCAGTTTCATGGGATAGCCGGTTACTCACTTCACTGCATACTGCACCTAGACACAATTTTTATGGCGATAGCTGTCGGTTATTAAAAAGTTAGGGAAGAGGGGTGGCAAATTATTTTAGTGGATACCTTATATTAATGATAATTTTCTGAAGACATTAAAATACTTATGATTAGCTTTATTGAATAGTTAATTCACGAAAAAATATCTATGGTAAACGAAAAAACAATTTTAAGGAATTGAACGAGAGAAGTACTAAATTTTTTTAATTATTTCTATTAAAAAAAAATCTTTATATGTTATTTTAAAAAATATGTTTTAAAGAATTTTTTTTTTATACAGTGTATTATTTAGAGAAAGAACTTGTTCTTTACTGAACATATTGTTACAAAGAAATAATTTATTATTCATAGGAAAAATAAAACAACTTCGGATCATGCAAAATTCGAGAATATGTTAGTACGCCAGGATTAGCTATAATAGAGCTGAATCATTTATTCCAGAAACTCCATAACTGCAAAATATTGAGAAATGTTTTGAGATAATTAAAAATTTTTCACCCCACCACTTAAATTAAAAGTTGAACAAACCTCACCTTTTATGTTCTCAAGTGGTCATTTATATTCAATAAACTTTGAATTTTTTAGAAAGTACTTTTTAAAGGTGCGATATAGTTTTTTTTAACTGTCTCAATTGTAGTTATAAGGTTTCTGCAATAAGATATTCAATTAGTTTATAGGCAGTAAAAATATGAAGTTACGTATTACGATACTTGGTATAAATGTTACCGTTAAAGTATATAATGCAGTTATTTCATAGAATACTTAGTTATTCCATGAAATAACTGATCGTGTCCGTTAAAGTGTGTAATATGTTATTAATTTGACACTTTAACGAGTTATTCTATGAAATAACTAGGTATTCTATAAATTAACTAATGAGAGACAGTTAAAGTGTAAAATAAACAATTTATCTAAAATGAAATTAAACTAATGATAGACAATTAAAATGAAAAAGAAGCAATTTATCTAATTTATGCAGCGTATAAATGGTATTTATGGAAACGTACCATAAAATCATTTGTTACAACAAGGATTACTAAAATGACACTTGGAATTACAAAGAACATTATTTCTAAAACAAAAACATTTTTTGTTAACACACTGGGTTTTACACGAACATTTTTTAAATCCCTGACCAGTACCTAAACTTTGAGCTGTAGCAACCGACCGGAGCGATATTTCTACATCCGGTACTTCTTCGATTTCAATTAATTTTACACTTTAACGGGCTGCAGATCGTTATTCTATGAAATAACTAGTTAAACCATGAAATACAAGAGATTTTTACACTTTAACGGACACGATCAGTTATTTCATGAATTAACTAGGTATTCTATGAAATAACTGCATTATATACTTTAACGGTAACATAAATATTAAAATTATATTTTAAAGCTAAATTCATGGAAAGTAATAAACGAACCTGTTTGGCAACTGTGCTTAATTCTACAGCTGCATCAACAGCTGAATTGCCAATCCCAACGACCATAACGGCCTTGTCCTCGTAGCCAGTTGCCTTCTTTAGGCTGTGAGTATGGATTACGTGACCTTTGAAATTCTTTAGTCCAGGAATGTCAGGAATAAGAGGGCTAGTGTGATGTCCTGTAGCTAGAAGCACGCCATCGAATTCTTCTCTAGTGACTTCTCCTGTTTTTAACTGTCTGGTGACCACTATCCAACGACCAGATCTTTCATAATCGGAGGCTGGTGTTACCTATATGTGGATAGATTAAATGCTTGTTACTATTCAGCCATTGATATATCAGTTAATATTAGAGGTCGGCGATATATCGATACGATGATAATTTTATCGATATTTAAAAAAATATATCGATAGTAAAAACATCGATACAAGTCACCGATATATCGATATTTTCAAACATTTTTAGTTTTTTGATGATCGTTTGTTAGTTCCATGTGTTTTTTCGATTTTCTTTATTCCTTTTTCAAAAACTTCAAAACTAAAGTTTTGACTTGACTGAAAAAACTGACTTAAATGAACTTGACTTGACATAAAATGGCACACTAACTAAAAAGGTAACATGATGTAAAGAAAAGATAAGATCATTTATTAGTAGTCTTTAACATAGCGCCGTCTCTGTTGCCAACGTGTGCCTGGAATTTGCATCTAATTTGAAATATTAAAAACATCTATCAGCAAAATATGCAGTAAACTACTTTTCAAAATTTCTTCTTTAAAAATAAATGTGAATTTATGCATTGACATCCAAATGTATTTTATTTAAACTGATTGATTTTAAATTTTATTGATAAAAACAATTTTTTATCATTTATTTATGAAAACAATTTTGCCATGAATTGATGAAAAGTAGAAATTTCCCCCGAAAAACTTCGTTTCTGGCAAAATTGAAAATCAAATAAAAAAAATATCATGTATCTATATATCGATATCTTATCGATATTTTTTCTATGCAACGATATAGTATCGATATTTATTTTGATCGATATTTCCGACCTCTAGTTAATATAGTAAGGTGTATCTGAGAAAGGGGGAACTTCTATAATATTATCACGATTCGTATAGTTGACCGGGGTGCGCAAGAGAAAGTAGAATAAGTTTTCATAAATAATACAATCAATAAAAACTAAGTTTTTAATTTAAATCCTTCATATGGATTGCCAATTTTTAAATTCATTAACGCAGTGCCGATTCTGTAAACAGCGCGTGCTTGGTGTTTGCATCTAATTTTAAATATCAAAAACATTTCTATCAGCAAAATGTGCGGCAAACTACGTTTAAAAATTTATTTATTAAAAATGAACGTGAATTTATGCTCTCATATCCAAATACCATTAATTTATTCTGATTAAAGTAATTTTATTATTTATTTATTAAAAAAATTTGTCAACTGGAAAGAGTTTCAACAATGATGATGGGTTAAAGTCTGTTTTAGTGCGATTAGATGAAGGCAAGTTGGTTAATTAGTATTCCGTAAAAGCGACCGACATATTAATGACAGTTACAGCCTCAAAATTGGATAGAATGTATTCTCATCAACATCGAATCTATCTGCCGAGTTTCAGCCCTATTGGATGACGGAAAGGGGTTTAATTAGACGCTCGCAGATTTGCCCATCGACACACACAAGTTAATATAAAGGATTTAAAAATGATAGTGGCTTGTAACTTTACCTAGTTGAATGCAAAAATTGCTACAAAAATACAGTTTAATCTCTCTTATACGAAGATAAAACATATTCTCTATTAGACTGAAAATGACGCAAACTGTGATATCAGATAGTTTAAAGGTATTGGGCGATTCCACGGGAGGCGATTTTTGACATAAATTTTTAAATCACAGTATTTGTTTCTTTTTATTATACCAATACAAAGAGAAAGATATAAATTTAATAATAAAAAAACTTTTAAGAACTTAAGTTATTATTTGAATTTTTTGGCGTGCTCAGAAATGGTGGCGCCTGAAGACTTGATGCAAACCATTCATCGACACTTGATAATTTTTCCACGAAATCGCTACTACCGGTGGTTTGAGGTTATATTTCACTGATAAATATTGAAGTTATAACATTTGTTTATTGCCTTATATAAAAAAACTAAATATTTATTATTATTTTTCTAACAATATTAATTAAATAAGAAACCACTGTTGGTCAGTTGCACCCGCGATATAAAAGAAATGAAAGTTTGGTTTTCTTAAAGAAATAAATTGGTAATTTTTTGAAACTCTGTAGAAGTAAGAAGAAATAAACGGAAAACTTGATTCAGTCGCAATAGAAGGTATATTGTCATTTTAATTAAAATTAACGTTGACTAAAATGAGTTGCACTCGCGATCAAAATATTAGAATCGCGGGTGTAACAGTTATGATTCTTACGATTACATTGTTATTTGTTTTATATTTTTCATTTATTAAGTATTTGATAACTTCATATCTTATTTTCTTATTTATAATTACTGATTCCTATTTAATAAGAGTTTATTGTTAATTTTTTACTTTTTTTGTGTAAATAGATCAAACGAAATGGCAGAACAACAGCAAAAGGAGACTGCTTCTCAAAAATATATTGTTAACAACGCTGAAGAATTTTATGATCTGGCTCGTCGCCTTTCTCCAAAAATTTCTTTTATATTTGTATCCCAAAAACAAATTGAAAAAGGAAAAACCATGTTAGGTGATAGGTGGAAAGGACTAAAAAATATACCAGCCATTCAATCAAAACATTTTTTTCAATTTGAGGAGGATAAGAGCATTTGTGTTGCACGAACGTCGAAGTCTAATTTGAAAAGCAAATTAGTTTTGACAAATGCTACTAAAAAAATGTTACAAAAAAAGTTACGAAAAAGTTACGCTTTTCTAATGTTTACAGCGATTCTGAAGATGAACCTTAAGGCTGATAAATCGCCGACTATTCCAAAAAAATAATTTATTTAAGTTACATTGAAAAGTGCTAATTAATGATACAGCATCTATGATCTCATATCTTTAATTTAAAGTTACATGGAAATGTTTATATTCACTACAGTGAGACGTGTTGCACCCGCGATAATTTTACGTTGGCACCCGCGACTGGATAAAAAGTGAATAATTTATAATATTTATTTCTTTTAATAATTTTATTTAAGTTAATAATTAGTTTGTTTTGTATTCTTTTAAAGAATGTAAAAATAATTCAGTAAATATTCCATAAGTAACAGACTTTTTTCATTCTAGCATCATGACCTTCAATGGTGGGCCGATTTCGTTGCACCCGCGATAGCACTTTGAACCTCTCCGGAATCTATTTATACATTTTATTAAATGTTTTTTATATTAATTTTTGTAAAACAGATTACAATGTAATCCTGCGACTAGTCATTTCTTTAAAAAGAGTTTTTATTTTCTTAGTAAGAAACCTTGAGTGAGTCTAAATGTTGCACCCGCGAGTACGGAATCGCCCTATTGCTTAAATAAGGTTTTCTAGCAATTACTTATAAGAGGACTTCCTCTGACCACGTGTTTGTATGTTACGTGTTTGGTATTTTGGTTTGAGGTTTAACCTTACTTAATCTCTTACCTCTGAGAATCTGTAAATACATAATTTTGTACAGTTTTCGATTAATTTATTATGAATTTTCAACCAAATATGGTAGTATGGTATATAGGAGAAAGATATCCCTTAAGTCACTGACATTCGTATTCTCACAAGAAAGTATGTTTGGGTAATCGTCCAGTACCAATAGCATTTCGTCGTGGGCTGAAATTTCTTTCCCATGAATATCGAAATTATGTAAACATTTTTTTTATTATGATTCGTTGTTTTGAGAATTTGTGCAATTATGCATTAAGGCTTATCTAATTTTTTAATTTTAATGATTTGTCGGAGACAAATTAATTCTTCTAAGATTGACTTTTAGTTATAGGTTTCTGGTTATTCATTCCAGTAATTTAGCAAAAGCAACTTTTGTTTTTCGAAGACTGAATATTTATTTTGGTTTTGTTATTAATTGATGGTTTAAGGCATAATTGAAGACTAAAGTGGAAGAACGGTTCAAATAGCTTGGAAGTATTTTGAGAAAAAGCAATTATAAGGTTTAAAAGAGTTTAGAATCACTTTGAAACGTTTAGTCTTTCTGTAAATTATCTAGTGACTGTATCGTTCTTGGCTTTTGATAATCTAGCATCGCTAAGTACAGTAGTCGGTAGAACTCCAGTCGCGTGCGCCTTTTAAAGTACTTGAGAGTGGTAAAATTTTCAATTAATAAGATTATTATTCTTATTATAGCTGGTTTTATTCAATGATTTACCTCCTAAAATTCATGGTTCCTTAAACGAAATTTGGCTCTCAAAAGAAATCTTAATCATTGTATGGCTGATATTTGGCTCTTTTGATTTATGAGTTTCCCTACCATTGGATTAGTACCGTTAATGTTACAATTGCAAGCTACATTTCCACATGTGGCAACAGCTAGCTATATTTTCACATGTTCCAACAACTAGTTACATTCTTAGCAACATTTTCAAAACAAATTGATTTAAACCGTTTTTCCGATTTTTTACTTAATTGCTCTAGAACTTAAATCGAAAGAAAATATATATTTTTTTTATTCTTTTTCTTTTTAAATAAAATTGTATTGGATGGTGCTTTAAGGATTTCCCTTTTGGAAACATTAAAAAGTTTTCAAAAGATAACATCTGCTTTTTATCATTTAGAGAAAGACAAGAATCAAAATATAATATAACACAGGTGTCTGCTTTTGTTAGTAATGACTTGGTGGTAATTAAAAGCAGCTGTTTTAAAAAAAATATCTACCCAGTTAAAACTTTTTTGATTTTGAGGCTCTAAAAATAGACTGTCACCAGAATTTTAAGGTAATAACATTAATTTTAAGTGCGCATGAAAGCTGCTTAATATTGGTTTGAAATTCAAAACTGCTTTTCTTCACCTGATTTTACTATACGTGAATATTTTCATATAGAAATTTTCTACGGGAAAATAATGATGATAATGTGGTGAAAACCTCAGAATAAATCTACTACAGTCTGATTTTATATGGGCGTCCACTATTTCGAAACGAAAGTTCGATAGATTTTTTTAGGAATAGCACGATCAGTCCTGCTTTCATGCGCTGTGCATTTGAGGATTATCTCAGAATCAGCAAACCCTGCACGGCAACCGAATCAGACTACCTTTGATTCTCAGAGCGAGAGGACTATTTGTTGTAATATTGTGTATCTTGTTTGTAATTAAAAAATAAATTTAATTTATGGGCTGGATCATCTTTCACCTAACTTGAATCCTTAACATTACATTTTACAAGCGTATCTTTGCTTGTTTAGGGAACAATTGTACCTAAATTAAAATGCAATGCGTTAGCTCATATTATCATTTTAAGTACTTTCGTAACCTTTTTAGTGCAGTCATGGATTGCATATACCAAAGTATACCAAGTTTTATCACATAGGTTTTAAAATACTGAAATATCATCAAAATGTGTATAAAAATAGTAGACTGAGAGGCGACTGCAATTTTTGGACCCCATCGAACATCTTTCGGAATTTTTTATAGAAATTGAAGAAAAGTGAGTAGATTACGAATCTCCAGGTCTGCTGTGGCAAAAATGGCCGAAACTGGTGAAAAATCGACTTTTAATAAAATGAACTAAATCCAATAGAAAAATGCGCCTTAACTTGCCAAAAAATGAGCCTTTTTTTTTTTAATTGGTAACCCTCACTCTTTAATTTTCAATTAAGAAGGTTGCAGAAGGTTCGGATGTGTGGCTATGGCTTACTTGCATCTTTCACAAATGAGCCAAATTGGCAATAAACATTACGTCACTGAGGACGTAACTGATGTCGCCAATTTGGCTGACTTTGAAAAGATACAAGTTTTCCGAGCCATAGATCAGAAATCATTTGCGCTTTTTCTCATTGAAAATCAAAATGCAGTGGGTTGCCAGACGAAAAAGTTTGTTCTCTTTTTGGCAAGTTATGACATATTTGGCAATTGGGTTTTAGTTCAACTCATTCCAAGTCGATTTTTGATCAGTTTCGGCCATTTTTGCCACGGCAGTCCAGTGGATTCGTAATCTACTCACTTTTCTCCGATTTCTATAAAAAATTCAGAATGATGTTCGATGGGGTCCAAAAATTGCAGTCGCCTCTCGAACTATAGGAATAATGAAGTTCTAAATTATTTCTATTAACAGATACGTGTATCGTGTATTGTAACTTTTTCATACTTACTTGAGTAACCTCAGTCATGAGTTGCACGTATTGAAGTATACCAAACTTTTCAGCATACAGCTTAAAATACTTAAACATCATTGAGTTATGCATGAAATTCGGGAAATGTGAAGGAGGAGGAAAATCACTATAAGCACTCATCTCTTTGCTGGTATTGATGACGGTGGATTTCATAACAGATGGTATTCCGTCCTCGTCATAGTCCCTGTAGCACCAGAGACCGCCAATATTATCAGTTTTATCATAGACGACGATGTTTAAGTTTTCTTCCAAACAGGATTTGGCGACGGCCAAGCCACATGGTCCAGCGCCAATTATCGCTATACGTTTAGAATCCGACATTTTCAAAGCTGGATGAAAAAAAATCAGGAAATTAGTAATATATTTTATTAAGGGAACCGTTAAATTAGACAAAACATGTTAAGTGAAACATTTTCTGACACTATTGCCTTGTCATTAACTGGCTAATGAACAACAGTTTTTAAAAACTTCAATGGAATTTCATACATTTTTAAATCGTAAAAAATTGAGATTAAGAAAATAAATATTTCAGATGTTTAAAAATGTAAAATGAGGATTGACAAATAGATAATACTACATTGAAACATACTTGAAAAATTCGTGTTGGTAGACATAGTGTCCCAAGAGGGTTATTTCTTTTGTAATAGAGAATGTGCAATAGTGCAAAATGCAAAAATAATTAAAATAGGGTGAACAGTCATAAAAAGATAGCATGATTGACATGGGTAATTTATTAAAAAGTTACATGATTTTAATTTATAAAAAGCTCCTATAGTTATAAAAAAGTCACTGAAGTCAAATTTCATTAATTAAAAAAAATCTTTCTTTAAAATTAACCGACATACAGAGCTATGACATGACGGAAATAAGGGATGCGAACAAGATTGATTGATTTATATTTCAAAGAGAGAAAGAGAGATCTGAGGTAATGTAGATATTATGAATTAGTTACATCTAAGAAAGAATGGTTGGATGAAATGTCATTAATTCAACAGCAAGTTTTAATGAAACGCTTAAAAAAGATTGCATCAGAACAGATTTCATTAAATTGATCTCAGCCACGTGTGAATTTAGTTTTCTTAACATACGGTCCACTGTATGTTAATCATCAAAGTATGGTTGTTTAAAAGATAGAATGTTAATTTTTTATAACTAATGTAATTTGACCTCAGAAATACTTAGTAATTGATCATTTTCATTTACTGGGCCTATATAAAAAATTAAAATTCTGTAACTTTTAAAATACAATACCACGTGTGATTTTAGTTTTCTTAACATACGGTCCACGGTATTTTAATCATTAAAGTATGGTTGTTTTAAAGATAGAATGTTAATTTTTTTTTTATAATTAATGTAATTTGACCTCAGAAATACTTTGTAATTGATCATTTTCATTTACAGGGCCTATATAAAAAATTAAAATTCTGTAACTTTTAAAATACAATACCTTCGAAAATCGCACTCAACTTTTATGATTTCTTACTCTATTTTGAGTATTATTTTAATTTACAGTTGATACCTTATTTTTAGCAATAAACTTATCTTAAAAGAAATGAACACCATATTAACTTTTTTTTGGACACTCTGTATAGAAATTTTGAGATACAAGGTATTATGTAAACTGACGCTGTTTACAGCAAATTCGAATAAGTAGTAATCAACACAGCATGATATTTTTGTATACGTACTACTGAAACCATGGATGATCCCTAAAAAAATAATATCTTTTTAAATAGTTCAAATTTTCGCGAACAACAGTTAAATAAAAACAATTATATGGCTGATATTTAAAACTCTATTGAATTGTTTTTTGTTTTGGTCTAAAACTATCCCAGTAGTACAACAACGTTAGCCAATATCGCTCGTCATTGGCCAATCCCGATGTGGAACGTATAAACCGGCCGTTGTTACGGATCTCGGCCAATCTCGTTCAATGTAGAAAATAATATACTGGAAGCTTTAAAAGGTTGATGCACAATTTTAAAATTGAAATATTTTATTTTCAATTATAAAATTGAAATTTGTTATTTCAATTTTCAAAGAACAATTATTACACTTATATAATAACTTGTTTGTTAGTCCTTATACTGAAACTGAAAAAATTTATATTTTGCAAGTTATTACGATTGCACATAAATAATTATGGACATCTTGTTTAATTATGTGGTTTACATACTTCGGCTCGAGTATTGTTTCCAAATGGTTGCGACTTTTTTTATATATATACATTAAGTATTTTGTTTAAAGGCTTAGTTTGAGTTCTCTTTATTTAAAGAGTCATTGTCCATTTCCCCCTACTCCATAAACCTAATGATATATTTCACCCAATTATAATCAGGCTGAAAAAAAAAAAGATTTTTTTTTTTTTTTTAATCCTTTTTTAATTAGATGTATATTTATAAATAATTTTTACATTAACTAGAATAATAAACGTTCAAATAAAAATTAATATCCTTTTTGAAAATAATTTAAACTAAGTAAATAAACAATTGTTGTTATATATGTGATTATTCAAATCGTATAAAATTTCAATATTTTATTTAGAGATATCATTTTTTAAATTCAATGTAAAAAGTATAATATAATGGTAATTTTTACTACATAATCCATGGAATATTGCTCTTAGATTCATTAGTAATGATGATGAATTGCTCAAAATTATATTTTTAAGTTTCAGAAATAAATTGTTTTAAAGACAAAACTTCTATTTTAGAAATAAATTGTTTAAAGACAAAACTTCTATTTTAGAAATAAATTTAAAATGCAGCCTATAATTTGAGTTTAATTTAATAACTTTGAATAATTATAAAACATTAAACATCTATTAGATTAATATAAAAACTTACTGTTCAATAGTCTTTAATTACCAGATTTATTTTAAAATAGGCTATATCTTATTTTATCTATAATATTCACATAATTTTTCATATACAAAAACATCACTCAGTTATGTTGTACCAAGAATGTAGATATTTCATTTAGCGAATTTTTTTTTTTTAAATAGAAAGAAAACTAGATTCTTATTCCATTATTCTCATTTAAAAACAAATTTATGATTTAACATTTTGAACAAAAAAGTTTTGCAGCTTTTTCTAAACCCAGTCTGTTACGAAACAATAGTACAACTCCAAAAAAAAAAAAAAAGTTCTCTCAACATTCGCTGTAGTTGATTTTTCAGTAAGAATCACTTAAACTTCCTTCAATGCATCAACATTAAACTTCTTTATATCTTGCATTCGCCATCATTCTGAAACTGTTTCATTTTCAATAAATTTTCTTTGAGTTGGATTGTTTTCAGATTATCTGGCGCCGTCAGCAACACGAGGGCAATAATGCACCGAAACATTCGTCATTAGACAAGCCAACATACATTTACAAACACCCATGCCTAACACGGGACTCGGAACCCGCAACCTTGCGGTTTAGAAGCTAACACGCTAACCACTATACCATTTGGTCGGCTAAATTTTCTTTGAAAAAGATACCTTTGAAATTGAAAACTTTGGGTTAAAAGCAGAAGTTATTTACAACATCAAATAATTTGAAAAGTCTAATAATAAATAAATAAAAATACCATTTTAAATTATTCTTTCAAAAAACAAATTGTTTTTGGGGAGGGGGGGGGGGGGGAGGAGGAAACCACTTAGTTTAAACCATGCCAACCCTGATAATAATATTTGCCGAAATATTACTTGAAAACTTGTGTGAGACATTTAACAACGAAAAAAGGCATTTAACAAGAAATATACCGTAAACATAAAATCTATGGTAGTAAATAGTTTTAAATTTGCTAAAAAATTATATTATTAAATGTTTTTCAGTGTTCTTTGGCAGGATGAACTAAACATAATTTATATGGTATAATGTAATTTAACCAAAGATCTTGAGCAATTCTACATGGTTAGGGTTAAAAGTTCTGTGCAGTTACATCAAATATGAGCGATTTTTAGTACTTCGTATCTCAAGATGAAAAATGGAGCATTTATGGAATTACCTAGTTGTAGAGACCGTCGTTGTACAGAGGTGCCAGTTATTCACGCTTCGAGAACAAGGCTAACTAGGCCAAAAGTTTCATTGCTACGCAAGCACAGGTTCGCTTCGTTTGCTGAAACGTTCATTGCTGCGCAAGCATAGGCTCACTTCTTTCGCTGAAAGGTTAATTGCTATGTAAACCCTCATTGTGAGAACCTCCTATTGAGAAATAAAACTATTTCCACTTTAATACAATATTATAGCCCCCCCCATTTTTTCGAGAATATTTTGAAAGCCCTTATTCCTCTTCCGAGAGCAATTTTTTTAAATTTTTTTCCCGGAATTGAACAAATACAATAATGCATAAAAAATGATTCGAACTTTAACATTATGGTTCTCAAAAGTGAAATTAGAAAGCCAACACTACTCATGTAAAAATTTCAATGTTCTACTCCTATTGGAAGTTGCTTCTTGATGGAAAACATATACTCACAGGCACACGCATAGACAGATAAACCCTTTGTTTTATTTTTTATAGATTCGATGTCTGTCTTTCTGTATGCTCATCCCAATCTTTAAAAGTTGCAGAAACAACTAGGATGATAAATAAAGTTTGATTCATATCTTGTTCGTACTAAGCAAAACGTAGGCAATTAAGAAAACTAAAATAACAGAATTAATTGTAACTTTGCAATTGTTTTTTAAACCAATTATATTATTTTAAGTTTTAAATAATAAAAAAAATGCTCATTGTAATATTGAACTCTTTTTTTAAAAGGGCATGTGTGCTTCCCCCCCCCCCCTTGGAATTTACACTTTCTTTCAATTTTATTTTAATCTTCAAGAGCCAGGAGTACCTTCTTGCACCCTCCTGGTGGTGCCCATGAACCCATTGAGTTATATTGTCTTAGAAATCGTGAGTCAACATAAATGTACCCCAAAAATAAGTCATTTTTATATTGTGGAAGGTCTGTTGCTTTTTTTTCATTCTGCTTCGTTCTGGTAAAGTAAACATGCACATTCAATTTATACAAATGTTTTGATTACGTGTCACCCAAATCATAATGGAAAATTGCATAACACAGCATGTGTTAACACTAGCATACATTTTAACGGATTTCTAATGCATTGGCCAGTATGTTCAGAAAAAACGCTATACTTAATTTTAAGCTCGAATATCCTTAATTATCTTTTATTATTGTTTTTTTAATCAGGTATGTAAAATGTTTAAAACATTTTGAAGCAATATTTCGCCATATCGTCTGCTTAGAGTTAAGAGGTGATAATTCCCCTTTTTATCTTTAATAACTCTTTGTCATATTCTAAGCAGGAATAGATGACCCATCGATCAGTAAAAGCTTCAATCTTATCACCAAAATAAATTTCAGCTCAAAGAGTGATATGTACAAGTGCTAAGCTCATGTTGAAAGAGACCTTTATAAAGTTTTCCGTTGTTCTCTTCTGAAAACTTTGACAAATTAGAATTTGTACTTTTTTACTCTAAACCGACGAATATACTGTGATTTCGAGATCATACAAATATCTAAGAAATTCTGTAAATTATGCATAGCTATTTTAAAATAAAATTATTCATAGTATAATCAGTTGGAGAACAATTCTTCCATTCCATTAACTTAAGAACTGTCTCTATGGAATAATAGTGCTTTATGCTTTATGAATATAAATGCATTAAAATGAAGGACATTTAGATCTTCATAACTTTCCGCATCTAAAGATAAGGCTTAACTAATAATTTATGCATGGCGTCTATTCAAGTTGCATCTATAATGTGAATCAAACGGCCACTATTTTGATAAAGTTTCAAGGTTGTTTACTTTAAACAGTTATGAAATTATGGGAAAATATACGATTATTATTATTAAAGAGTCATTGTTATATTAATAATGCAATTTTAAACAAATCAGTAAAATGTGATTTTTGTGTATGGGGAAAAAAATAGAAGCAGTTTTTATTGAGATTAGCCAGAAGAAATTATAAAATTAAATTTTGCAATCACCTAATTTTATTTAAATGATGGAAATTTTACTAGGCAATATTTAAAAAGATAAGAATTACCCTTGAAATATGCAAAGTTACATAGAATGCAAAAGTTAGAAGTCATAAAGAACGAATTTATTTGTAATTTAAATATTGCAGTGTGCACTTATATTAAATATCACATGTAATAAATTCAGGTTATTTTTTTTAAGAAAGAACGAATGTTGCAATTGTTGAAAACGCTTAAATCGTAACAAAGAAGTTAATTTGACTAATTTCACTAAATTAAGTAAAAACATAATTGCACTGTTTAAAAATATTTAAATTAGAATAAACATAACTTTGCAATTTAAAATTGGATAATATGTCAGTTGTATTGAATTTTAAACATGTAAACATAATTTTAATATGTCATATCTTTATCTATGATATCTAATTAATGCAAAGCATCTCTAATAATAGATGGATAGAACTTAGTTTGCAATGAAGGTCCAAAGAAGCTGTAAAACGCTATATAACTCCACAAAATGAGCCACTATTTGTATCCCAATTAATTTACGTCCACATTACAGATTTATGTCCAAGAGTAGACATAAATCTACTCGTTAACATAAATAGAGTGAACATAAATCGAACAGCGAGTAGACATAAATCTGTATCCAAGAAACAAATGAGACGATTTTCGTTTTATTGTAGATTATGCATTAAAAGTTGGTATTCTATCGAGCCATAACACTATTATAACCCACTCAAAACATTTTAAAAGCATTTAGAAAGAGTTATAGCAGAGTTATATAGAGAGCCCAATAGGTTATAGTTATATAGAGAGACCAATAGGTTATAGTTATATAGAGAGCCCAATAGGTTATAGTTATATAGAGAGCCCAATAGGTTATAGTTATATAGAGAGCCCAATAGGTTATAGTTATATAGAGAGCCCAATAGGTTATAGTTACATAGAGAGCCCAATAGGTTATAGTTATATCGAGTTTAATGGGAATAGGATTCTATTTTTTTTTTATTTTCTGCGAAGATGTACAATTGCGACTTGTGCTCGTTAGGTTCTGAGGTACCGAAATTAGTTGGGTGAAAATAACCAAGGTAAAAATATTATAGTATTATACAGCTCCATTGGATTTCCATTGCTGAACAAATTTGTGACCACTCTGCATAGGATAGTAATTTCTATCATTGACATTTTGGGAATGAATCTACTTAAAATGTACCTTATTAGAGATTGGGAAAAGAGTGTATTTTGGAATCAATATTTTTAAGTATACATAAATTTATTATAAGAAGGGTTTAATTGCAGCATATATAAAAAAAGTACTATAACATTTTTTTAATATATATTTTCTTTATTGTATCCAATTTAAAGTAAAAAAACGGGAAGCTATTTTTGATTCTATCAATTAGTAAAATATGACTGTTTTTCTAAACTTTATTTTACGATATACCTATTGAAATGAATTTTTTTTTTTTAAATTACTAGTATCCAATCTCTTAATATGGGTTACTGAAAATTATAAAAAATATAGCATGCAATTGCAATTTAATGAAGAATTACACAAATAGATGATTTTCAAATATTAAAAATTCTGATAAAAGGAGTATATTATACTCTCCACGATCCACGACTTTGAAATGGCTCTCGTTATGAATTCCAACTAGAGAAATAATTACATAAAAATTTTTCAAGTACTATCGATACATAAATTAACTTAAATAAATTGCAATTTCGAGTGAATTCTATTGAGAATTTTAAATATAAAAACAGGCAGACAAACATATGATTGAAAATAAACTGAGCATTTGTCTGTCTTTTTCTGAAACCAGGAACGAAAACAGCACTTTAAATTTTTATAGCATGGCTGCTGCATAGCAATTTTAATGCTGACCAACAAATAATCAAAAACCAGATTGGTAAATTTTAATGCTATAACTTTGCACAGTTATAAAAAATAAATTTCTTACCTATTTCAGAAAGAGTTCGATGTATCCTACCTACATCTTGATGAAGATCATGCAAACTGCCTTGTAATACTTTACGTACTGCGTCTTCTACTGTCAAAGATAAAAGGTTTGGGCAACTCTTATCTAAAGAATTTGAGGACAAGGTAGATCTTGTCGGATGATCTTTTCCTATTCCTGCGATACATTCGACACTTAAAGCGGCGTTGGTATATCCATGTGGTGAATTTCCATAAGTCTTCTGGGAACGAAGCAATGTTGAAGTTGGTATCTTATTTTCCTTAGAAACAGAAGAAGATCGACTGCGGTATCTTCTATTAGTTTGCTCTGACGCGCGGACACTTGTAGCAATTCGACTTCGTTCATTCATCGCAACCAATATTTGTTTGAAGGATAAGTAAAAGGTCTATTTAAGATTTGTAAAACAACAGTATTTAACTTTCAAGCTATGCATTGGTTTTTTTTTATGAAGACGCATTATAGTACCTGGTTGAATGTAGTCAAGAGTCATGTTAAGTTGTGAAAGCCAGTCCTTGTTTTTTATCAAATTCTTTATATCATACGGATATTGGTAAAGGAGCAAAACAGTGATTCGTAATAGATATCCTTACACAAGGATAGTATATACCAATCTTAATTTAAAAAAAGTTAGTAAATGTTTGAAATTACTACTGATTAAGCGAATATTCGATGGTGCCAATTTCTAGAGCTGTTTTGAACGTCTTCAAAGAGATATCTGTAGAATGCATCTGATGGATATTCACGACTTATCAAGTAAAGTCGAAAAGTTTAATTGGAGCACGAACAATCAAACAAATAAAAATCGATCTAAGTCTTTAAACGCATTTAAAGGTCAATGGCAAAGCAAAAGAAAAACAAATCCAGCGACACACATCCAAGAGTGGATTTACATTCATTTAAGCTATTTGTGAAACAGATCCACACGGAGAAAATTCAACAGTTCTACCAAAAAAGAGATTTCCTCAATTAGTTCAAGCCTTCACATAGACGTTAATGTCAATGAAAACAAAGTACTCCGTAAATACACTCACACTCTACAATGGATTCATGGAAGCTCATTCGGGTGGTTGCTGATTGGAACAGATCATTCAAACGACTGATCTTTATTCTCACTACTTAACGCCATAGCTTCACCGGCACATATTGAAACGTGGACTTCCAAACACTCATTCGGTTGCTTACTAGAACTGATCATTCAAACGTCTGATTTCTTTTCAGCTTACTTGAAACCCATTTCCCATCCAAATAGTTTTATGGAAACTCATTCATGCATAGCGTTTCCTACTAGAAAATGTGTCTGACACAATAAATTTCTAACGACCGCCTAGTGTTTTCTGTCCATCTCTAGATCAGGAGTAAAACATATATATTTCCATTTTTATCTTCCACTTTTGACGGTCAATCAAACTCCATTTGATGGTCTTCGTGCTTAAAGATTTATTGCTATATCTCTTGAAGCAAGTGGAACAGAACGAAAATTTAGATGGACAGACAGTTTCTGCTCGGCTGATCAACCGATCGGCCTGTGTTGGACTTTGGAAGAAGCTATTCGGCGATTTATATGATGATTTGAAAAGAAAAAAATTCCTATTACTTTAAATTTTTTTCACGTCGCACTCAATTTCGTTAGAGAAGAGCATAAATATTTCATAGAGAAATGACCATCACTGATTTTTAAAATGTATTTAATAAGTTGAGAAAAAATAGAAACATTGTCGACATCGAAATATATCACAATACTATTTTACATTGGAATATTCTACAGAATAGTCTGTCATAAGTTGTCAGCTATCGAAATATTTAAAGATGTAAACTTGTGTAAGAGAGAGAGACTATTTTCCACTATATCTGATAACAGAAAACAGTAGTAGTGAGTTTAAAAATATTTCATGATTAATGTATTTTTACTCATGATCCAGATAGAACAGTAGAATTGACCAATGTTGGAGACAGGGGTTCTAGATGATTGGCCAATCCTTGCCGAAATGAGAGCTTTGTTCCAAAATATACGATTTATTTAAAAATATACATACTATAAACATCATCAAACATATTTTTTTTATCATTCCGTTCTTTTTTATAAATTAAATATTTCAAATTTAAAACTGTACATCAATATCTAACGCTGATTTAAATTTGAAATATTTTATTAATAAGAAAGGACGGAATGTGATTTATCTAATGGCTAACTTAGTTGGCCATTAGATAAATAACAGATCGGTTCGTTCTGGCAAGAATGGTTTTTAAAAAAGGGGTAGAGCCAGCAACAATCAAATTGTGGGATGGTCCGTTCTGGTGCTCAACGTTTCCTTTCAAAACAATTTCGAGAATATTTTATATAGCATTGGGTGAGATTGGTCAAGATCCGTTCAACATCCGGTTAACAACTGTCCATTTAGGGATTGGCCAATGTCGAGCGATATTGACCAGTGTTGTTGTGCTACTAAGGGATAGGCAAATTATTTATAAAGGGGGCAGAAAAGGCATTCAGATGAGAAAACTGCGAAGTTGTAAACATTTAATTCACAAAAACTAAACTGAATTCAGCATATTGAAAATATTAACTATTTGTTTTAGTTAAAACATAACATAGTTGAAATTTTTTCTGTAAAATTTACTAAATGAGTTAAACTATGTTGGAACTCTTATTAAAAAGCATTATATTGAGATTTAACAAATATAAAATCGTCCTTAGAACTAAAAAATATAAAATCGGTGTTTTAATTTAAATAAAACTGTAATTCAAATGATATAAATGGTAAGGGAGGGAATATATAATGACCTAAGTAGCACAGCGGTATTGGCCACAAGGATTCTTTTAAGATTGGCCAATCCATGCTTATACAACGATCCATTTCGGGAGATTGGCCAATCCATGACAAAACAACGATCCATATCGGGAGATTGGCCAATGTTGAGCGACATTTTTTTTTTATTGAACAACGTAGAAAATCCCCGTGTACCACAAGGTATCACACAGAGCTTACAGAAGTAAGTAGAAAACATTAGTAAAAAAAGTACAAAAACAATATTTATGTGACAAAACAATGTACAAACAAAAATCAAAATGTGTCTTCAATTATTGTCATCTGTAAGAATTATCTATTATTGGAAAATTAAGTACGTTTGTAGGTATCTTTAGTATATTTAATAAAAAGAGCAAATGAACTTTTACTAGAAATTAAGCTGTTAAGAGCTGGAGTTCATGTTTAATTTCTTCAAGGCTAATTTAAGGACATTCCTCTGTGAGGCAAATTTTGAACATAAAAAAAGAATGTGCTCCACGTCCTCATCACCTTCGACATTGCAATCTCAAATTGCATTTGAACTTAAATTGAATCTATAGAGGTATTTTTTAAAGTTACCGTGACCTGTAAGAAGTTGCGTAATTTTAAAATTAGTAAAAAAGTGACGGGAAGACAGTCTTATATTAATGCTTGGGAAATATCTCTTCGTGATGCTTGCTGTATCAGAGTTGATGTACATTTCATTTCATGATTTCAGGACACTTTCCATCATAATCTTCTTATAGTATGATTGGGGAACATTGACTTGAAAAACAATCTCCCGTTTGGTAGCCTCCCGCTTTGCAAGATAATCCAGCTCTCTCGTTAGAACAACGAATTTGTGCTGCTGGGGGAAAATCATAATTGTTTCACGATTCAAAATAAGGCATGAAGTTAAACAAAAGCAATTATTTTAAATTTGCCTTTACGTTTAATTACGTATATGTGCAAAATGTGAAAAAACTTATGGGTTCAGTAGTTTTCAGGTACATAAAATTCTTAATTTTTTTTCTAAATTTCCTTAAAATACATTGCATAGTCATAATAGTTATTATATTTTAATTTGCTTTATTGCGCAGTTAAAAACACACAATTGTAATACAATAAGATTATGAAAATATTGTTGTTAATATAGATATGATATCCTAATAATCATAATTAAACAATTTCCTTTTGAAAAATTATATTTATAAGAATTTTAAATGAAGAGATATTTTTTAAAGATTCGATTAGGTATTAGTTTACATTTTTTTTTATTTACTTGAACAATAGGAGTTTTATTTTTGACATTATTACTGGTAATGCACGCATATTAGATAAAATTATAACAGAAAAAATATCACCAAAATCAAAATTACTTTAGTTGATTTATTTGAAAGTATTTTGCACATATGAGGCACATTAACTGGTAGAATTTTTTACATACTCATCGTAATTTAATTTGCTAATAAAATTCTTGTACAGTCACTTTTTGCACGGGTACAATTAATTCTTCACCTATTTTAAAAATGATTTAAATTTGCATGCATTTAAATTAGTTTCCTCATATCATATTCTAGAGAAAAAGAAAAAGAAAAAAAAAAAAACTATAAAAAATTACAAGGAACTACCATCAAAATAACCATCCATATGTAATGACTAATAAAAATCAGAATGGAAAAAGCTATAAATAATGCTTATCAAAGCTGCGAATTTTTCATGCTAGCGGATATTCACATTACTTTTATATTTGATCATAAAGGAGAAATTTTATTTTTGCATATATCGTGGTACAATGAACTTAAAATCCAAAAGAAATCATTGAAGTTATAAAGCTAATTATTACTTTTAATGTTATAGAAAGTTAAAAGTTGATAAAATAAATAAATAAATAAATAAATAAATAAATAAATGAATGAATGAATGAATGAATAAATAAATAAATAAATAAATAAATAAATAAATAAATAAATAAATAAATAAATAAATAAATAAATAAATAAATAAATAAATAAATAAATAAATAAATAAATAAATAAATAAATAAATAAATAAATAAATAAATAAATAAATAAATAAATTAATAAATTAATAAATTAATTAAAACTTAATAAGGATAAGCCGGTTAAGGGGGTCTGGGACTCAAAATTTAAAAATTCTCAATTTTTTATCATTGTACAAAATAAGAAACATATTTTGAAATAAAATGACATAAAAACTTTGTTTCTATCATAAGTAGAACTTGAAATATTTAAGTTTTTGTTACATGACAAATGTATCTCGATCGTGTTGTCTTGAAACTTTGAAACTGCTTTCTCGGTGATGGCTTTTTGTCCCTTTTTTGAGTATAAATGGATATAACTAAAAAAATACTTGTTATAAATATATGAAACTTTCCACAATTATTTTTCAATTATGTTTCTTTAATTTGCCTACAGGAAATGAGTATTTCGATTTTTTTTTTTTAAAGTTTTTAGAACTTAGCGTATTTTGGGTTTTATAAAGTTTTCGCACAAAATATTTAAAAAAAAAATGTCTAAATATTTTACTGAAAAATCATGAAGACAATTTATAATATGAATTATTAGAAGTAATTTAATGCAAAAATGATTGATGTTTTTAAATGATTGTTGATTTTTTAGGGATTTAAAAAAAAAAATAATTAAATCCATTAAATTTAGGAAATATTAAAATTTTAAAGTGAAAATTAGGCTGAGTTATATAGGTTGAGGAGTGCATCGATGAGTTTGGTTTTTCTTTATATAAAACCGTAGGGATGAACAAAGAATTAGGCTTCAAGGTGAACAAAGAATTAGCTTCATACAACGAGTCTATTTACCACGGTTCAGCTCGATTGGATGACGAAAATTGGGTTAATTAACTTTCCGAAGATTATTCCTCGTCAAACTTAATAGGAGAAGATTTCAGTCATTAAATATCACCAAATTTAACATGTTTGAATTAAGCTTGGTATCTGTATAACGGTACGTAAGTAAAAGCTGATTAGTCTGATACAAGGTAATAGAAACGTGTGTAAAAGCGGCCTATGTATGACAGTCCCAAAACTGGGTAGAAAATATTGCCATCGACAACGAGTGTACCAAATTTCAAAGTTTCAGTTCGATTGGATGGTGGAAGGAGGTTTATTAGTAATACAAAGCTCCAATTAAAGCCTGTGTAAAAGCGGCCTTTTAGGGACATTGACAGCCTCTAAATCTTGATAGAATGCAATCTTATCTATAACGAATCTATTTGACAAATTTCAGTACAATTGGATGACGACAAGTTGGTTTATTAGTACGTATTCCGAAAGGATAATAAAAGCGGTCTTTTTGTGACATAGACAGACCCGAAATCTTGATATAATGCAACCTTATCGACAACAAATATATCCAACAAAGTTCAGAGTGATTGGATGAAGGCAAGTTGGCTTATTTGTATACCGAAGATAGAGGCATGTGTAAAAGCAGCCTTTTAGTGACAGTGCAGGCCCTAAAACTTGATAGAATACATTGCCATCGACATTGAACCTATCTGCCAAGTTTCAACCTGATCGGATGACGACAAGTGGGTGAATTAGTCATCCGCAGATTTGCACACAACAAACAAACAAACAAACAGAATCGAAGTTAATGTACAAGATTTAAAAATACTAAAAATTTTCAAAAATGATACATGACTAAAAATTTTATAGACCTATCTCCTTATTGTAACACCAACAAGTGAAGCTTCCTTATAACCCTTCCATATATGACACATGAGTTTTGAATAACTCCGATAGTATATAACATCTTACACTTAGGCTGAGTTGGCAAAATTTTAATTTAAATACAAACAAAACCTACTGTCTAACTAATAAAAAAGCAAAACTAAGTAAAACTGTGCAACAATATGTGAGAGAAATAATCACCAACTTAAGAAAGCCGGATCCCTATGTTCATAACTTCATAGATTAAAAAAAAAATTCTACATAACTCACACTTAGACACCTATCTCCTTATTGTGACACTAACAAGTGACGCTACCTTACAACCCTTCCATATATGTCACATGAATTTTGAATAACTCCGATAGTACATAACATCTTACAGTTAGGCTGAGTATGCAAAAGTTCAATTTTAAACATACACATACTCTACTGTCAAACTAAGGGAAAGAAGAAAACAAAGGAACATCGTGTAACAATATTCGAGCAAGAATTATTATTTTAAGAATGCTGGACTCCTTTGTTATTAACTTCATATACATTTTCAAAAAACACTACATGACTCATACTTAGACAAGTATCTCCTTATTGTGACATTAACAAGTGACGCTACCTTACCACCTTTTCATAATAAATGTCACATGAATTTTGAATAACTCCGATATACATAACATCTTACTGTTAGGCTGAGTATTCAAAAGTTCAATTTAAATACACACATACCATAATGTCAAAGTAAGGAAAAAAGTGTGTCTAATGGTGATAGACATACTTCGAAAAAGTTCTGCATTATAAATTACCTTATGCTATTGCGACCTAGCATTTAAGTAGTTTTCAAATAACCTTGGAAGTGAAGGCTCTTTTATCAATGTCTGGTTAGAAGTTATGTAGTTATGTGCATAGATAAGAGTTTGACAGAACTTAGAACAAAAATATTAACACCCATTAGTTCATTTAATTCGTTATGCTGGGACCGAAAACGAAAACATAAAAAAGTAAACTAGTATTGTGCACGCAATCCAGTAATTTTGTTTTTTATGCGTTTCATTAGTTGGTTATTGGCATGCATTAAGTTGTTTTAATTGTAAAAGTGAATCCCACTTGCAATCGGACAAAAACGTTAAGTCGCATATAAATAAAGTAAAAATGGATTATAACCAATTCAATAAAATAAACTTAAGTTTTAATATGGAACATAGAAAATGGTGTTGGATAAGTTCAATAAAAAGGCTTAAACGTTATAAAAGAAAGCAAACAATATAATTTTAATTTTTAATAAGGTTTGTGTTTTTATGCGTTTAATTGGTTGATTATTCGCAAACATAAAGTTATTTTAATTGTAAAAGTGAATCCCACTTGCAATCCAACAAAAACGTTAAGTTGCGTACAAATAAAGTTAAAATGGATTATAACCAATCCAATAAAAATAAAGTTAAATTTTACTATGGAACATAGATAATGGTGTTGGATAAATTCAATAAAATACTTAAATGTTAAGAAATAATCAAAAGAAATAAGAATAATCAAAAGAATAATAATAAAAAAAAAAGAAATAATCAAATAATCAAAATAATTTTTGATTAACGATTCGCTTCATTGTAAATTATGTATTTAATACATTTTATTGATTGTGAATTTCAAATTAACTACATTTGGTGCGATTCTGAGTATTAACATTACATTTTTTTTAATAACACTTAAAAATTTTTTTTTACCATCATCTTAAAGGGAATTTAAAAATTATCATATTATCTTTAGAGTTATGATAAAAAAAACAATTTCTTTGTGTGTACAGGAACATAAACAAATATATTTAAAGATTTGAAGATAAGAAGGGTCAGAGAGCGCATGGCGATATGGTTGAATTAAATGGGCACTGGAATAAACTTCCTTTTATTTTGTAAAATAAACTGATGTATCCCATTCTTAACAATTTCCAAAAAGTGTTACGACTTGAAATACGTAATTCGACTATTCTAATGAAGAAAAGAATAAATATTTTTGAGTTTTTGATCAAACATGTATGTGAATATTTAGTCTGTTATTTCTGCAAAGAGCGTAATCGTCTAGTGGTATTTATAACTAATGAAGTATTGAACAAGCCCTAATTTTACAATGATGTATGCCTTTGTTATATTGGCATACTTTGATTTTGAAGACAAGCTTTATTAGGTTTACTATGAAAATTAAATGTTGTAAACATTTTAATTATTGATATCAAATTAAAGTATTTATTACGAAAATTTTCAATAGAAAAAATATTGATTGTATAAAAAATGTGAGGGCTGAGAAAAGTGGTCTGGAAATTTCAGTTTGAATGTTAGAATCTCAAGAACACTGTATAGTGACTTGTACATTAGCATAAATGCTAAAGCTTTCTGAATTTTTTTTTGGAAAATATAGTGTACATTTACCATTTTCAATAAAACACAACATTAAAATTTGAGAACATGATATCAGTTCTATACCAATCTGGCAATGAAGTATTCGGTGATAACTTTGTAAAAATTTAAATTTTTGACAAAATTATGTAAAAAAACTAGGGATGTGGGACATCGCACAACTTTCAATTGCACTATAATATTGGTCATCGCATTAAAATTTGATATGGTGTTATTTGCCATTTTCATATTTTCACTCATTTAAAAAAAAAAAAAATGGGCAGTTTGGCGATATTTTTGGTAATATTTTTTTTTACAAGGGGGGGGGGGGGAGACACACCGCCAAAATGGCGTTGTTATTCGATAGATAGTACATTGAATTTTCTTGTTCGGGAAACAGAAAGAAATCAATCGTTGATGCGCGATGCTCAAGGGCAGAGAGCTCAGAGTTAAAGGCACTCGTTTTTCAACTTTTTACGCACTTATCACATTTCTACGGGAATTTCGGAGGTGGGGACGTTTAGAACATTTTAAGAGGCATTAGCAAAGAGATTTTAATCAAAATCGTTAGAGCCGTGTAATGTTTTTTTGTGATTTCAACCTTATTCGCATGTGTAATTTTGACGAAAACCTCAATTGTAGGACCCATGGCCACCAACAATTCGCACAACAAATCTGAATATCATACGTAAATTTTTTCGAGAGTTATGCTAACCACGTACACTCAGACACACATTTTTTCTAGACCACTTTTTTGAAATTAGGGTGTTCCAAAACGTAGAGAAATGCAAAAAAAAAAAAAAAAAAAAAATATGATAATAATAATAACCGATTTTTTTTTTTGAATGAATGCAATACTTTCATTACCCTATGTAAACATATAAGTAATTGAAAGTAAAAACACTAAGTCACACGTTAATGAGTATAACAATACTCCAAAATTTTCGTTGCTTTTGATATGAAAGATGATGTTATCAAAGAAAATAATAACAGATGATTTTTACTTGAATAAAGAAAACAAAATGGCAACAACCGCTGATCTCAGCTGTGTTTTCAATACGAATTGCTTATCATATTTTATTTGATGTACTTATCAATCAATAATACATCAACTGAATCAATCGAAATGTGCAGGTCATTAGCGTTCATTGAATGAAACATGACCTTATTTTCATATTTTGCCTCTGGCTGTAGTATTCTTAAATCATATTAACCCCAAACAGGTGGAATCAACCAGACAAAACATTCAGGAGATAAAACACTAGTTTCGCAGCTTCCGTCAATTAATTTTCACTTGGCATATTTAAATTGGTTTTTAGTTTAAACAATGAATAGCAATAAGGTCTGATGAACATTTAAGTTAGCTTCCAATAATTACTTTTCGTTCCTATTTCAAAATTGGCACTAGATTTGGCATTGTTAAAAGGAAGTCGGAAGGCTAAAAATTTCCCTCAAAACCTATTTTGAGGTATTTAGTGTATTGCAGTATTTGAATTGTTACCAACAAAATGATATAATTTGGTGGGTAATATGTCTATTCGAAGTATTTGTAATAGTTTTTAGAAAAAAATTACAATAAAAGCATACACTTTTTTATACTTTAAACTCTGTTTTTTTTTTTTTTTTTACAAATATGCCTTTTCTCAGAATCTACTCACGATTTCGTTTTTCCTTTTTTTTTACTTATAACCAATCGTAATTTTACACAAACATTCTTTCAGAAAAATATCGATTAGATTATTTTTAAAAAAATTTTAAGCTTGTTTTTTGTGTGAAAATTATATAAAATAATTCAAAATATCATAAATTGTATACAATTTTTTTGATAAAATCAATAAATATTAATGTAAAAGTGCTTTAATATTGGCTGGTAAAGTATTTCAACTATTACTAGGATTAGTTTCAGAAAAAAAGTTACATAAAAAAGCCCTTTCCTACACGGATTAGATAAATTCTTTCGACTCCCCTTAAAGTTATTTTTTTACAAAAGATAAACTTTTAATAAATTTTTATATTCCTCATATTTTTAAGCAATTTAAAATATAGAAAAAATAATCAGTATGATATTAAGATGCATTGACTTACCATTTTAAGATATTGAAAACTTTGAATACTAAATCATTATTTCACTGTTTACGAAATTACCTATATCATTACCTTAAAAGCGTTAAAGAAAGCCACTCATAGTCTAACATATTGATAAGATTACAATAGTTGCATATTTTGCATATAGCTTTGCAATAGTTGATAAGTATTCAATAAATGCTAATAAAAATTAAAAGCACTAATGAAAATCTATCTAATTATAAGCACTAATGCAAAATTACTAATTTCAATGTTTTAAGAGTACAAAAAAAGCATCTTATGATTAGATATCCATACATTTACAATAACTATACTTAATTTTACATTTAGCTTTGATATAGTTTATAACTATTCCATAAGTGTTACTGAAAAATTAAAAGAACTAATGAACAGTTATCAAACTAAAAGCACTACTTCAAAATTTCCAAAGCAACGTGTAAATTAGTTGACCAATATAATTAGAAAAATTATATTAATTTAATTTTGCGTTTAGCTTTGTTAAAGCTATTCAATAAGAGCTATTGAAATTTAAAAGCACTTATTTGGTTTAAGTTAGTGCGGGTAGGTTGACCTTTGAAGAAAGTGTGTCCAGACCTTTGAATGTTTGGGAACCTCTGGTCTAATAGTTTTAAGAGTCCAAACAATATTGTATGAATTTTTCTTGAAGCTAAAACACTTTGAGGAGTGTTTCAATTTCTTTATTTTTATTAGTTTTTTTTCTGTCTGCAACAACAATTTACTAAATCTAGGGAAAGAAGCCACAAAGATTTATTTGATTGAATGAGTTTTTTTCATCGTGACAGGTCCCGACAGCGAGTATGTATGAAATGATTGCAAGTGAATGGAACAGGAAATGGTGTCGAATTTCTTCTTTTCGAATGCTGACGATGGTCGGATCACTGAAGGGTAACAATCAGTGGCAATTATCTATCAGTGCTATTTTCAGAAGCTAATGTTAGTAAAACAGTTACTGGAACAAACAACTTTAGGTGTAAATTGTCAAGGTTACATAAGAAGAATATACTCTCTTGTTAGTTGTAGGTTCAAAAGGAATATTTAATTAAACCTATTTAATTTAAAATAAAAAAAATAAAAAATTACAAAAAGTAATATTACATTTTTTTTTCAAATAATTTATTTTTAAAATATTAAGTACCACCATGTATGATCTATTTATATTAATTTATTTCTTAAAATAAATAACTATGCATTATATTCAAAAAGGCAATTTTTTTAGAGAAAGAAAAATTCGCAACAATGAAAGATATATCTTTAAAAAGTGTGACTCAAAGGTAAGAAAGGACAATTTAATTATTCAACGTGATGCATTCATAAATATAGCATTGAATATAAAACTTTGGAAACATAAAAATCCCTTTCAAGTTCAGAAAATGGCATCGACAATCTTTGATTAGTTTTTAAATAATGTTGCCACAGTAACTAAAAGGACAACTTCTGCATTGTAACGGATTCTATATTTTACGAGCCATTCATTATTTTTATTGCTTATTTTTTAATAATTTATTGCTATAAGTGTTTATTAGATACTGTGAAAAGATCTAATTCTAAATATCAGATTGTTGAATACCAATCAAAAAACAGGACTAATATTCTAGCAGATTTACAGCTTGTTTGGCAACTTCTTTATTTGTTGACCTAGCAATGTATGCAATTCTCAATCACAAACCGGATTCAACCGGTAAATACATCTTTCATAAAAAAACGAGCAAGATTTGAAAAGATTTTCGCAAAGCTAACATGTCAAGAACCCATCATAGAAAAAGTAAACGACCCATTGAATTTCTCCTCAAGCCTATTTGCCTTAGGTTTTTAGTGCGGACCATTTCGATAGTATGCATATATTTTTCGATGAAAAGATCTGCTTTTTGGCTTGTGTCTGCGATTTATGCAGATAGCTGTATGGCCCCGAGCTGTTGGAAGCACGTGCGATTTTTGAAATAGATTTTTATTCTCTGGAAGTCCTCTCTGTGGATGGTACTCCAGGTTTCAAAAAAGAGAAGAAGTACATAGTTGGATAGAAACAATTTACATAATACCATAAATTAAATTTGTCTTAACCCTTACAGCCTTAATGGACATATACGTCCCGGAGATCAGATTTTATTACCTATTGGGTAATCAATCCCACTTTTTCATGATTTTTTAAGTTTTCAGTCAGGAGAGTAACCATAACTGAATTTCGGGAGTGGATATGAAATCAAATTTTATGATAATATTATATTTAATTTTAAAATTTATTCTTCTCGTATGTAATCATTTTCAAAAATAAAGGAAGGGCTTCTTTTCCTTGGGTTTGTCTGTGAATATTAGCGAATGATTGCATGTTCACTAGTTTGGTGATATTGTTTTTCAATGTGGACATAAAAATATATTTTATCATGGAATACGTTAATTGAATTAATCGAAAAATGGGTTTCACAAAAAAAAAAGCAGCCTAGAACTGAAGCTATGTTTTGTATGCAATAAATCATTAAGTTTCATTCAATTTTTTTTTTCCAAATGTTCATGGATGTTGAACAGGAATAGCGTAGTTGGGGATTTCTAAATACCCTTCTCAAATTACCATCACATCACTTGTATCATGCAACTCCATGTGACTAGTAAAATATTAAAAAATATCAATTGGTAAAATTCATATTGGGTCTGTTGTCAAATGATATTAACTTATAATTTCATGAAGGGATATATCCCCTTATATCACCCCTTGTCCACACACCTGTTTCAGTGTTCTAAAGAATTAGGGATTAAAAATATGAATAAAGAAATTTGAAAACACTCTTAGATTGCCATTGAAGGACTTATGCTTTTGACCACGCATATTACTCAAGTTTCAAATAATTTATTTTTTTTAAATTTTGAAGTAAATAAAACTACATTCATACCATACTTAGTGTAAAATAGTTCTTATTGTTCTTTTAAAGTAATAATTTAAAGTTTTTAGAAATTTTGAATAAATTCTTTTTGTGTGATATATTGTGTGATATACAGTGGGATAATATATCATCAGTGATCAAATTACTGCAAAATTATATATTATGTGTTTATGGAAAAAAATATAAGTTTATTATAACAATATCTTTGACGATTGAGACAAATAGCGCCAGTTGACTACACGATTGGCAAGCTTCCTTGCACTGCATGGTGCAGAATCCTCATTTTCTTATTTTTGAAGGATTATTTATGGATTTCTTGTTCTGGGAACTCATTGCCCCAGTAGCACAAATTCACTGGCCAATATAGACACTGGCTAATCTAGACGTGGATCGTTGTAGACAGGCCGTTGATACGGATCTTGGTTAATCTCGCCCCGTGCTGGGAGTTTTGAAATGTTGATGCAGAGTTTTAAAATTGAAATATAAATGCTATAAGAAAGGACGGAGGGATAAAAAATATGTTTTTGATGGTTTTGACATGTTTAAAAAAATTGTGTATTTTGAAATGATATTCGAGATTCGGCATGGACTGGCCAATATGCCCTAAAACTCAGTTTCCGAAATTTGCCAATACAGCTGTGCTACCTGAAAAAGAGCAGGGTTTAGCAGTGTCATTGGCTAGACTGTCAGTTGTCAGGAGATCTATTGGCTAGACAGTCAGTTGTCAATTGTCAGGATATCTATTGGCTAGACTGTCAGTTGTCAGGAGATCTATTAGCTAGATAGTCAATTGTCAGGAGATCTATTGGCTGGACTGTCAGTTGTCAGGAGATCTATTGGCTAGACTGTCAGTTGTCAGGAGATCTATTGGCTAGACTGTCAGTTGTCAGGAGATCTATTGGCTAGACAAACAGTTGCTGTTGGCAATGTGCATGAAATGCTTGGCGTGTTTGTTAATGTCCTCCAATTCATGTAAAATTCGACAACGGTCCACATTGGAACTGGCAAGTGTTGAGCAATATTGGTCAGCGTATTTGTGCTACTGGGATAAGGATCTAAAATGAGAACAGAAGGGAGCAGAATCATTAGTGCGGGTGTAAGAAAAGGTACCTAAACGATGAAGTAATATGAAAATTTTCATACTCGTTGAATTTACTCACAATTCTTATGATAAAAAACGTGGATATTTGATACGCGCACAGGATGGTGGATCATAAATCTTGTTGGACTAAAGTTAAATAATGAATTTTTCTTGAAACAAGCAGTTACCATTAATGTAGAACTATAAAGAGATGAGTTAGGTTATAAGTAATGGTTTGGTTATGAGTGACAAGTAACATAAGGTCACCCCTCCCCCCTTTTTAATTTAAGCTGGCCAAATTAGATGTTTACTCAGAGTTAGATTGTGTTCCATTTTGATTCCCCGACAATCATATTCATTTAAAAGAGAGCTCATGGTAATTATATAATAATTACACTATTAGTGTAAATTGTAAAATTGTTCAAAATAAGGTAGGAGAAAAATTAAAAAGATGCTCTGATTTTTATCGGTAATTTATTTAAAATGTCACAAAACTTTAACTTTTATACTGGCACTGAATAAAAAAAATGTCAAGTTCAAAAGTCATATGAAATTTAAATAAAAAAAAAGTTTATATATTCAATTAACAGAAACACTGTGCAAAAACATGATTTATTATACCATTTTACGAGAGCTGAAAGATGAGAGTATCAAGGGAGGATCCAGAGTTTTATTACGGAGGGGGTGGTGGCTGTTGAATAGCCCAAGTAAATTTTGTTGTTCTTAAGTTATATAACTATACCATGCTTTAATGTCGATTATATAGAATAGGTTACAAAGATGTAAAAAAAAGCTCAATAACTTAAAGACGACACTATGCTGGCTTCGTGAGAATTTACGACAATAAATTAGAGTTGTCTATACAACTATATGATTCATGATAAATTATTGTTAAATATGATAGATACAGGTTGTCCTGTCTATCATATCGTACTCATCTAATACATATACACATTGAAAATTTTCAAACTATAATTTGCTTTGTTGTCTTGCTTCGTCCTCTGCTTTTTCATCTCCATTTTTTGAGGTGAGAACATTTGTATTAAAAATTTTCAGTATGGATTTGTCAAATCTTGATCAACTTCATCCAAAGCATGAAAGCAGCGCACGTTAAAATGTGAGCGATAAAACCAATATAGTACATTGGTTTTATTTTTAAATCCAATCTTTCCTATGTTCAAAAGCTTATTTTATATATAAATTAAATAATTAAATATTTATGTTGGTTTTGGACGCTAGTGATGACTTATGTTTATTATAGTCATGAAAAACAACACATAAAATATTCTTCGTCATCGTTTTTTTCCCTTTCTTATTTAACCCTGAATAAAGGAGGGGGCGATCCCTCCCTCCTTTTTCCAGGGATCCTTCCGCCCCTCACTGGATCCGGCAATGGAGGGAATATAGGAGCGCTAACCAAGTTGATTATTTTAATTTTTCGATGTAAAGTATTCTAAAGGTTATTAATTATTTACGTTTAAGAAAACACGTTTGCAATCGAAATATTTCAATCAATAGAAAGTTTTAATTACACATTTAAAATCAATTGCATCGGAACAGAATTTACAGTATTGCTATCAGTAACATGTTAATTTACTTTTCTAAACAAAGGTTTGGCCCAATCAACTTTGTTATAATTTAATTAAATTTAAAGATAAACTGTTAGTTTTTGAATTTGCATGATTTGACCTCATGAATACTTTTGTAATTGGCCTTTTTCCTTGACAGGCGTTGCATAAAAGTTAAAATTCTGCAATTTTTAAAATTAGCTTCTCGTGAAAATCGCACTATCGTTATATGATTCCTTACCTTATTTTGGAAATTTTTGTAATTCACTATAGCGTACAATTTCTAATAGCTAAAGAAATTCACCCTGTAGTGAATACCCTGTACAGATATTCAAGAGAATTTTCCCCCAAAAGCAAAAAATATCTTAAGTGCTGGAATTCGGGGAAAGAAATACCTTTCTCAATGATGTCCCCCTCAATACCAGAATGTTTTATGAATTCACAAGGTGGGGAGATCGGATTCGCTTGCTTTGTTTTGGCTTCATTTTATTATGGCATTTACTTTCGAACATTTTATAGAGATTTTTGTAAAAATTTATTTGACATAACTAGTATTAGTATAGTCGTGTTTTTATAAGCGTTATATATTTTACATTCGTTAAGTATGCATTTTTTACTATTTTGCACATATAGCTCATAAAGGACGGATAGGGGTAACTTAAAAGATCATATTTAGTATATGAAAATAATATATTTGTGATATCAACTGAAACAATTTGAAATACTTTAATAGTAAAAATTTGTTAGAATTTTTCCATCTTAGAAAAATATTTTACGTTTATAATGCAGTGTTACGTATAAAATGAATACTTCTCAGAGGGAAATTATTAGTGTTTGGAAAGTTAAAATGTAAGAAACTATTATTTTATAGACATTACGTTACAAAACCAGAAAAAATACATTATTGGAAAAAGAAGATATGCATTGTTTGAAGAAAGAAAAGAAGTTCTGTTGAACTAAGCATCTTAACTCAAGGTATGAAATACTGTATCATTAATTAATTAATAGGCGATACTGCCTAAATAAATAACCATACATAAAAAAGATAGGTATATAATCTTTAGTCAATATTTGTGATATTAATAAATAGAAACCAGGTAAGAATTTAATGAATCACTAATCGCGGAGATATATTATTAAATGATCTAATATTTATTGTTACAATGAATATTTACTCCACAATATTTGACGATGTTCAAAATATTTTAAGTTATAATTTTAATATCCTAGAAAAACGTATAACTATAGTGTATATTCTAAAATGTAATGGTGTTAATAAATTATAGCCAACTGATAATTTTATGGCAACTTTGGCTTTCTGTAATAATTTAACAATTTAAAATAATTACCTTTCAATTCTCACGTTGCAAAGTATTTTAATAGACCCATAAAAGTGCTGGGTTATATAATTAGTTCCAAAACTAAACAACTGTAATCACAAATGTCAAAAAATAAATAAGTACCAAAATAGTTAAATATAACGTTTTACTGACAGTTGACTCAAATAGTCAAATTATTTCAAACACATCAAATGAATGGCAATTCAACGATTTTTATATTTGAATTGAAATTGAGTTCAGCCCTCAGTTTAGTTCAAATTAGTTTTTCTATTTAAATTTAGCCCACCTTCTCCACAAACACTTATAAAAAACCACGGTTGTATCACCCCATGAGGGATATATATTTTCCTTTGAATTATATCCTTGAGAAATATTAACACTAAAGATACCAAAAGCATACCAACGAAAACATTTCCCTAATGTCATAAATTGCAACCAATATATCCAGTTCCCCATAATTTCAGGGGGGGGGGGGGGCTTTGTAGCGTGTAATCACTTACTTCCTAATGCAGATTCATCCCAGGGAAGAAGTCTGTTGTAGCTTGAACGAGTATCGCGGACATGTGCTGATGTTTTTGACGATTCCGAAGTTCAGGGACGTGTTCTTTGGTCCGGTTCAGTAGGAATTACGTCACATGAAGAGGTCAGACGGAAAATGCAAACAGCGCCATCTGTTGGATTGGGGAGCGTTTTTTCTAGGGAGAGATGGAGTTTTCAAACGGGCTTGAACTCTTGACACATACAAAAAAAATAGTTAGCTCAAGGCTGTAAACACGATGCAAGATGAGCGGAGACGGTGAGCTACTTTTATAAGGCCGCTAATGTGGAATCAAGTTATTGCCAGTGCAGAATTTCCTCACGGGAACACATTCCTTCTATCCTTATGTCAGTGCCCACTTTCTTGCTCACCCACAGTGCTAGAAGTGTGGGTAGACACTCGGGGTGACGCGTCCCCTCACTTTTCAAAAAAATACCTATGCTTCCCCTCACTTATAAAACCTCTGGAATCCCCCCCCCCCCCTTTTCAAAACACTCAATCCGTCTGAAAACTACTAAAGAAAACAACATTAACCTTTAAAAGTAGTGGCACTGAGAGAAAGGGACTTAAAGTTTTCAAATATAAAAAAAGAACTATTTATGGTATGTATGTAGATATCAACATATACAATTATACATATGTATTATACTACTTAATATAGAGATTTGTATTTGTTATGAGTATTTTTATTAACAAATACGGTTGCACTTGGTTAACTTTTAACTTTGAAGGAATTTTCTTTTAAGTTAAAGTTCTATTCTTGTTTTATATAAACCAAGCTAATATATATATATATATATATATATATATATATATATATATATATATATATATATATATCTTCTTCATTATATATTCTATATAGTTCTTCATTAATTTAATTTCATGAAAATATGCATATTTAGAAGCACTTTTTAAACCTAAATAAACAGTTATGTATATAATGTTGAATTATTACTTCACTTTATCTCTTACTTTCAAGTAAAAAATGTCGCAGAACATTAATTAAAATAACAATACATTTTGTACCCTTTTTCATTGTTTCAATGTTAGTATTACGAAGTATAAATTATTTTGTTACTAGTTAATATTTTTATTATAAGACAAGAAATTATAAAATTTAACTTTTTTGGGGGAGTGGGGGGAGAGGTGCACTTGTCACCAACATTTGGGCATCCCCCCACTTTTTTTTCTCCCACTTCTACCACTGCTCACCCATTATTTGTTTTTGGTATTGTTATAAATTGATAACATATAAAATAAATATTTTGCTGACTAATATTTAATAGCAATTCCATTGCTATTTGTGCAGGACCTATTCATAAATATCTAAATATGTCCCTGAGGAATTCTCGGGCTGACGCACGGGACATTTTGACTCTTTTTTTCTACTCGTAAACAGATAAGAATTATAAAATTAAAATGAATCTAATAGTTATGTTCTTATTTTATATCATATTACTTGGTGACAAAGGTATATGGAAAAATAATGATTTTAACCAGGTCAAATATGCATTCATATCATCTGACGCACGGGACATAGACATGCCCCGTGCGTCAATGTGTTCCCGTGTTCTGATTCACCCGCTAGGTCCTGATCATCGCCTAGGCCCACAAGGCACGGACCTTGGGCCCATGCTTTTAGGGGGCCCCGAAATTGGCTGTAAACCACTTTTGTTTCACAAAAGCTATGTGAATTTCTTTTATAACTTGTATAAAATATTTTTTACATAAAAATTATTTCGTAATGATCTTGAACCGTCTAGAGTATCTCAGAGTATTTTTATTGAAATAAACCGTTTAAAAGCGTGAAACACAAGCTTTTATGAAAGATAGAGAAAAAAAATTGAAAGGAAGTCTTGACGAATTTATTGTGAGATCAGCAAATGTCGACTATGAAGTAATGAATAATGCTGCAGATATTGTCGTCACGGATATACACATTGTTTTAGGGAAATGCAATGTTATACGTAACAAAGTTTTTCCTCTTTTGATTTATAAATTTGATTGTTTGAAATTTGTTTCTTTATTTGTGATAAAAAAATAACTTTTAGAAAAAAATATTAATATTAATTTATAAAATTTTTCTATATTTCATGTTAATTCCTTTGACTTTGCGTCGAGTCCATTTCCATTAAATCAACCGTTTGAAAAAAGGCCCACGAATCTGTTCGGGCCTTGGGCCCCAACTTGTCATGATCGAGTCTTGCACCTCGCAGAAAGGGGTGAATCGGAACACACGTTATAATTTTTGTCTGATCTTATTTCAACGTTAACAGGGTGAAAAAAAAAAAAGGGAAAAAAAAAGCAATAATGCATTGTGGTGAATATGAACACAAAATTATCATAAAAATCTTTTAATATGATAGATAAACAATTGTATTTATCAAAACAAATCATATGTTTGTAAGCGCGTCAACTCTTCTCCTAACCTATTACATAACAAGATCATCCAAATAGTCTTTAAAATTAATAACATTTTTCATTCTACTTTACGTTTGCGTGCCGTATGGATGCAAATTCATTAAAATATCTTGAAGAAAGAGAAAAACATCCTCATTTGTTTAGAGGTGCTCATTCCCAGGTCCTTTTTGTAAAACAGGCTTATGGGTGATTTTAAAATTGAAAAAAAAAAAAAAAAATGAAATTTTACCCTTAGAATTTTTTTGACAGAACTAATACACTTACCACTTTAAAGAAAGGTCAAAGAAAAATATCTTTTCTAAAATAAACAGTTTTATAATTTTGCTTGTAACCTCCGTGGTTAAAGTATTGATCATCTTGGAAAGCTAAAAAATATAACATTTTCAACAATTTTTTTTTCAGGTCCTGTATAACATTTTACAATGATTTTTTTAACTTTTACTTGAAGCTTATAGAATACAAAAATACTTGATTTTTTTTTCCAATTTCATTTTTTTACAACTATCCAGGAGGCGCCAAAGTCGAGGCCTCAAAAACATGGTGTCCCACGGCGGACAGTTAATCTCAGGATTGCTAAAAAAAAAAAAAAAACGGAATTTTCAAAAGAAAGGTTCCTTACGTGGCAATTTATCACAAATTGCCAAAAATTAAAAAAAAAAAAAAAAAAAAAAAAAAAAATGATGGAAGTTTGAAAAAATGGTTGTAAAAACACCCCTGTTTTTCAATATTCTTTGCTAAAAACAATTTTTATAATTTTTTTTGGCAAAATGTGGTAAACTGGCATGCAAAACATCTCACCGAACTAAACAAGACCAAAATTATTGAAATCGACCAAGTAGTTTAGGAGATTAAGTTTCCGCCATTTGAAAAAAAGTAGTTTCGAGAAAAAAGCGTTTAAAGTTTTTACTCGCTATTTTTTTCAAATAGTTTTTAAAAATCAAGTTTTTCACTTTCAATTTGTTAATCTGCTATCCCTGGACCGTAAAACCCTGGAAAGGATTGAGAAAACTAAAAAAAAATAACCAACAAAAATCGATTTTTTTTTAAATTTATAAGGTGGTCAAGTACCTTCACACATCCATGAACAGACCCAGCCTGGGTCACCTCAGAGGGTGGTGGACCAAATTTCTAGAGGGCGCCAACCCCTCTTCCACTTACGAACCGACCCATTTTGGCTTGGGATATGGGTTGGAGGCCAGGCGCGTAGCCAGGGAGAGGGATATGGGGATTAGATCCTGTATGTTTTTGTTTACTGCTGTGAAGTAACTCTAACGGGAATATATCCCCTCCTGAAATTTTTCAGTTTGCTGTATGATCGTAAATAACATGGAATTTTTAGTTTAAAAAGGTCAATTTATTTAAATAATTTTAAATTTCTATTTATACGTGGAAAAAAGATACCTGTCACTAAATACGTTGAGAGTTGATTAAAAAAATTCTTGTTATGATTTGTGGTGTTATAATTTCATATCCCCTCCCGAAAAAAATCTTGGCTTAACCTCTGTTGGATGCCTGCCCCTCTATCCTCAGACATGTACAAATGACAGAAGAGTGAAACCCAATGTTTATATACACAAAATTATCAAGCACATTGCAAATAAATGCACATCGATCACATTGCAAATAAATGCTCATCGATCACATTACAAAATTGAACTGAGAAAGAAGCATTGAGTATATCTAATAGGGTGGGACGAATCACAAAATTAATTCAAAATAATGCGGAAATGTAACTAAATTTGAAGGCAAAAATAATTCAATATTTTTTTTAATGAGTTAATATCTACGACTTGGGAATTGATTAAAGGTAGGTTAATCTTACGAAATTTATGGAAAGTTGCGATTCTTTGAGCGTGTGACAAACATTGCATTGCAAAATCTGTAATTTGTGTCATTATGATGTCACTAAACATTTTCATGTCAATGCCCTTCTAAAAGAAAGAGTCAGTTAAAGTACTCAAAATATGATAAAAAGCCAATTTTTTGAGCACGTGACAAAAAATTTCTTGTTATGTATTTGTCAGATTACATTGAAATCTATTGTTTATGTCCCTATGATCTTACTAACTTTCACAAATTACTATTTAAAGGTAAACTTTTACCCATAAGGAAGGAATCAATTTTCCTTAAAATGTTCAATCAATTATAAGATATACTTATTATTCAATCAAATATAAAGTATACCGATTGATGGATACCTAAACATTGCTTAAGGCATCAGAGGTCGGCGACATATCGATACGACGATATTTCTACAGATATTTTTAAAAAAAATATCGATTTTAAAAATATCGATAAAACTCACCGATATATCGATATTTTCAAACTTTATTAGTTTTTTTTTATTACCGTTTCGCAGCTCCATGTGTTTTTTCGATTTTCTTTATTCCCTTTTCAAAAACTTCAAAACTAAAGTTTGGACTTGGCTAAGAAACAGTTGACAATGACACCAATATTCAATATTTTGTCATACACTTAAAAGCTATTGAAAATTATCTAATTCACTGCACCAATTAAGCGAAAACATAACCTTTTTTTGTTGTTGTTGTTGTTGTTTTGTAATAGATCTATTTCAGTTGGAAATATAGTCACCTTACAAAAAGCAATCATGAAGAGTAAAAATTTGCCCCGAAAAACTTCGTTTCTGGCAAAATTGAAAATCAAATAAAAAAAAAATATATATATATCGATATTTTTTTCTATACAACTATATTGTTGCCAAGACTCTTTGCAATTGTTCGTTCAGTTGGAGGCCCCTCTCCCTCTTCTCCGTCCCCTTTGTATTTTTTCAGGGAGAGCTGGGTGAAGGTTCTAAAGAGGGCACACAGGGACATGTCCCGGTACTCAGTGAGCCAGGCCGGGCCTGCCCATGGAGTCTAGGAGTAAGTAGAAATAAGTAGATTGCAATGCTTAAAATTTAACTTAAAAGACTGAGGATACACTGGCTTTGCTTTTAGAGAAGACAAAAATTGACTATTTCATAAAAGTTAAAGGCAAAAGTATGCTTAATACTATAAGGAATAAGATTACTGAAATGGAGGTTACATGAAAAAAAGATCTCGCCAGATTTTTGAGGAATGGACAGCTTTTTCACAAACAAATAAAACTATGCACATATAACAACATCACCAGACAAAATAGTTGACTTGAGCTTCACTTCAGCTCTGGTAAAGAATGCTGTACTGCTATCTAGTGGAATTTTAATCAAGTTAGATATTCCATGGAGGTTACCTCAGCACACAACTTGTGTGCTTAAAATAAAGTGGTAAAATAAATTAAAAATTATATTTCTTTGTGATTAGTTAATTATTTATATAATAAATAAATGTTTAACCCAGATTTTTCCACAAACGTATTATTAATCAGGTTTATTTCTTCAGTTAATACTAAAAAAACAGGGGTGGGGACATTCCATGAAGGTTACATTTCGCAAACTTTGGATGTAAAAAAAAAAAAAAATAATAAATAAATAATATAATAATATAAAGACTGAAAATATTAAATGCAAACTTTTTTCTACTTAATACCAATTTCCCCACTTAAAGGAATAAATATTAAGCCAGTAGAAGCACAGGTACTGAAATTTCCCCTTAATTTCAGAATCTCCCTTATATAGTGACATAAGAATAGCAAATTCCAACTATTTTTTTGTTTTTATGCATTTCCATACTAGCTTTTTCGAGTATATTCAGGACAAATTTCAGGTCAATCTGACATTGGTTCTTTTTTACAGCTTTTTGAAAATTGAATTGCAATCACTTTGTACATCAAAACTGACAACTACAAAACTACATAGATCAAGAAAGTTTGAATTATATTAATTAATTCAAATGTCAACTTATTTTTTTAGAAGTTTTCAGTTGTAAACATTACTTTGATTTCCTTAAGGATTTTTCCTTTCAAAATGAATTCGCATTGATCTGAAAAAGTAAATCAACAAAGCAGATCAAAGAAAAGTGCATTATCGCTTTTTTTTTGACAATTCATCAATAACTGTCATTTGTGAATTTCTATCACGCAATCATCATTCGTCACTAAAAAGTACATTACAATAAAGTAAATTCGACATTGACATTCACTTAAGGTCATTTCTTAACTTATGCTTGGCTATAAATATTTGTTCTAATTAATCGGATCTTGAAAATCTTTCATATAAATACTTCGAAGTACGTATATAAAGGTTGTTCATAATTATAGTTCAACTCTCAAAAAGAGAAGTCAGTGGAAAGAATGACATGAATTTCGATTTGTATACATTCGATGATTTCGCTCTATTTTTTTTTTACAAATGCCGTACCATTAGTTTTTGAAAACCAAAATTTGGTCTAAGAAAAAATGCAATGCTTTTGAAATCATGTTATTAGAAGGTTGAACTTTAACTATACTCACCTTGGGGTGATTATAACTAAAGTTCACCTTTCAAAAAGCCGTAAAAAAGAAATACTCGCCAGTATAACCTAAAATTTGACTTGATTATACGCAAACAAAGGGGATAGTGGTATGGCATTAGAAAACATTGACCGAAATAGTTATTTTTTACAATGCCATACCGTTTCCCCTTCTTCGAGTATATGCAGGTCAAATTTCAGCAGGCCAAATTTCAGGTCATTTTGACCACTGGTTTTTTGGATGTTGAGCTTAAATTATAAACACCATGTCACAAAAGTAAGGAATAAGCTATATATTGGTGAAAAGTGAAACATATATATTACAGAAGAATAAGTTAGCTGTTCTCCTTGAAACTGGATGAATGAATACTTCTCTTATTTTATTTAAAATGCTGCAGCAGCATGACAAATATTCATTTCTATTCAATTTCAGTAATTGTTGATTGATTGGTTGGTTGAACTCCCTGCTGGGAGTTAATTGTTGATTCCGACGAGTGAACAAACTGCAGGTGTTGTCAATCCACATGTTCAAATACGACCTTTTATGGGGTACGCTTAACAGAATTATATAGGTAGATACTTTCCACCCTCACTCAGGAATATAATACTTTTACTGAATTATTCATATAGCTATACTGCACCGGAGCATCATCGTTAAACGAATTTGAGTTTCGAGGGAGAAATTCCTTCCGGGAGATTTTCCAAGGAGAAAGTGTCTCGCATTTGTGGCTTGGAATAGAAGAAAAGTAGGAAAAATCCTCCCAATCAACGCTATACTAGTAAGAACCGTTGCAACATACAGGAAATACATCCTTTCACATGCATCATCATGCAATCATTTGGTCTGACACATGCTATTTGTTATGAGTTCAGATTCTTGGGAATCGGGAATAGAGGAAGTATTTTACATTTCACATTGATAGCTTACTCAGAATTAGACCTACCATATTTTTCTATTGAGGTGGTTTAAATTTAAAATTTTTAAAACGAACTTTAAATCAACGCAATTTCTGAACGTCGATAATTAATGCACTAGAAGCGATTTGTACAAGTTCCAAGTGGTGAACTATACATGAACTATATTCTAATTACCCGTGTCTATTCAATCCACAGATTTCATTAGATTAGATTTATTGTAGATTTCCAGGCTATATTCTAACACATGTTTATTTTTTAGGTACAGATTTTCTTAAACTTTAAAATATTGATCTTGAAACAAACTAGTGTTTTGCTTGTAATTAAGGTATTTAGTTTGTATTTGTTTTGAACAACTCTTAATTTTTCCCTTTTAGTTCTACAAATTTATGTCTTAATCTTTATATTTCTATCTGGCTGTATTGCTAAACAAGATGTTTTATGTATATCAAAATAAAAAATACAAATAAAATAACACAAATGAAATAAGTGATGATATTTTACGAGATATAAATAAAAATCACACTTCTTTGAGACTGGTTTGGTAACATAGAATTAGTAATGTAAAAGAATTACAATTCAAAGCGAACTTAGACTAGTAATTATTTAAGTAAAGAGTGAAACTTATATGATTTTTTATGCTTTTGAGATTCTGCCCTTGTTTTAAACTTTTGTATTAATCTTTAAATTTCTATTTTAATACATTTAATTTTATATTCCAAACTAAAAAAAATATACCACACAAATTTAAAAATTACAAATAGATCCAGATACAAACAAGAACATTTTAAAGGAATCTAGTTAAAATGCTATTCCGAATTGACTTTTTTACATAGTATTTATTATATAGAAGAATTAAATTTACTTATAACAGATATTAAGAAATAAAGGAGGAAATAGAGAAAAGAACAGTCAAGGCTAATAAATTACTTAAATATCGATTCCTGAGATGTACACGAGAGGAATTGTAAATGAAATATCGGGCAATTATATTTTATTAGATGTTTAGTTATTTATTTTTAGGCCCTGGAAAAGATAGATAAAATAGTATTTTAAAGGAATGCAGTTAAAATTCTATTTATTATTGACTTTTTTACATAATATTTATTATATAAAGAATTAAATTTACTTATGATAGATATTGATAAATAAATGTTGAAATATAGAAAATAACAGTTAAAATTAATAAACTACTAAATATATTATTTAAATATCGAATTCTGCATGTACACGATAGAAATTCCACTAGATTTTATTATTCACGTATTGTTAGTCTTTTATTTTTTAGGACTTGAAAAAGATAAATACTTTGAAAAAAAGTTTTGAAACATATTACTGCAAATTGTGAAGTTTAAAAAAAAAACCGGAATCATGAGTTATAATATTAAGTATGGATAAAACATAAAACAGAACGAATTTTTTTATTAAAATATACATTACATATAAAAACATAAAAGATTTTGATTTTCAAGTTTTCAAAAAGAAGTTCGACTTCAAAAGCTCGATATAAAAATATATAAAATCGCAATAATTTGCCTTTCACAAATATCTTATAGCATTTCAGTACTTAAAATATCAATAAGTAAATTTAAAAAAGTAAAATTACTTAATTAAAGGAGCACGAATCATTAATCGCTGCACCAACAACATCCCCATTACTTATATATTCCATCAGCTTAAATTTTTCATCTACTTCCCAATACATTTTGGAAGACACTTCATCCAAAGAGAAACAGGTAAAAATACCATAAAATAGGCAGAATAACCAGCAGTTTGACAATTCCTCCAGGATTCAACAATCCTCTTTTCCTTCTAATATACTTCTGACCAGGTCTCTGCAAAGGTGCCACCACCCTTTCCCTGTACGTCAAAATCGCATCTCTAGCCCCATCCCATGCATGTGGTCCCTGGAGACGATACTGGTAAGGCAACGATGGCCCAGTAAAGATAATCCAGAACAACTTAGGATCTGTTATGGCTAGCTTCAGAAGATTAGGTTTGACTCCAATCTCAGCAGCTAGCTCGTCCTGATAGCCAATGAAGTCCACCTGCAGAGTATGTCTTGGTGAATCCACAAACCTCTTCCGGATATGGTCTAGCTTTTTCTTGATGTCTTCCATCATTACTTCCTGGGATGGTAGCTTGTGTTTTCCGCTCATGATTCGGGCTGTCCATCTGCATTGCATCTCACCGACTGGAAACCCAGGCCCAGAAGGCTGAACAAGGCCGAGGATAGCAAGTGTGGCATGAGGAAGGTGGGGAGGATAGATGAACTTGTAGAGCTGAACTTTGTTGTCAACTACTTGAAGGATGTCGTCTGATAGGAAGGGGAATTTGATTTTGTAGCCTGTGGCGAGGACCACGACATCGACCTCGGTTTCGTCCTGGAAAAGGTTCAGAAACAAAATGTTACTGAAGAAGAGTTTCAAAAATAGCATATAAAGTGGCGTAAGAAAATTTATAATATCAGAAAATAGCAAAGAGTAACGAATAATATTTATATTTTTGCATATACAAGAAAAAGTTATTTTTGTGTGTGTTTTATATATTTTTTAATATTTTTCTCATTAGCTACATCCATTTCCCGGTTGATTTCAAATGTTATTAATTAATATTTATAATTTAATAGCCGTGCAATCAAAATGGTCTTACCTTATGTTTTATCAGACAGTTAAAAAGTAAAACTACAAATGGAAATTTGAAACGATAACTACAGATGAGTTTATAAATAATTGGTAATAATTGTGCAAGATGTATAAAACATAATAAGTTTTTATAATTCATTATTTGATTGATTATTTGATATTTTATCAAAATGAAATATCACTTAATTATAATAAATAATATAAATAATTTTTTATTTTAAAACTTAATGTTAAATTTTATACACCTATATTTTTAAAGTGTGTATTTTTTATACTAAACTGTTCTGATTCACTAAGAAGTCATTATACTTTAATTTTTTTTTAATTGTTTAAAATTTTAATAGAACTGCTTATTATTTGGTAATAATTTCGAAAGTCTTGTGGTCTGAGTAAGGCTCTACTTAATTGATTACTAATAATTTTATAAAACTTAAAAGAAGTAATGGTTATTTTAAATACTTGAGCAAATTTGTGAATTGTTAAGGGCATTTTATACCAGAGTATTATTAATTCAAAACAATTAACAACGTTTAGGTGAGATCTTCATTAGTACACCAAATTAATTTAGGTGATTGAAGATTAGATAATCGCAAATTGGGAAGACAATATGTTTACAGAAAGAGATTAGTATTAGGCTCGTATTTTATATAATAGCTTCATTGAGTATTTAAAAACATATTGAAAAGAGGCCTATATAAAATAAAGAAATAATTAAATATGGCATTAAAATTTCATTTACACACTAAAAAATATTAAATGTTGATGTATAAGAAAAATAATTATATAAAAGGAATTAAAATTTCGTTTACAAAATTAATATTGTACACAAGAATTTTTTCCACAAAATAGCTGAATAAGTTAAGATGTGCCATAATTTTAAAGATATATGGAATTATAAAACGGGACTAAGTTATCATGCAAATCAAGAGTTTTAACAAAATCCATAAATCACATATTGAAAACGTTTTTTTCCCTTGCTAATTTATAGTTTTGAGAAAAATTTCGAAGGCAAGTTATTCAGGTCTGCACAAAACCTAATAAACGTGTTTTAAAACCACCCGAAATACACTGATGTAACTTAGTAACCCTCAGAAATTTTTAATGTTATGGGTCGATTTGGGACTAAGTGGTTTTTGTTTTGACACTCCTCGTGTATTTTTTAAAAGAGCTTTCTAATTCATAGTTCGTGGACGTTACAACTGAATCAATAGGATAAAATCAGTTTAGATTTAAAAACTATTTCGATAGAAAGCGAATAGTGTATATTAAATGTCTCAAAGTTACATTAATTATAATTATGTGAAGAGCATAATTCTTCGATACTTAATCCTTAAAATGAAAGGTTGCGGGGAAAAAATAACTTTTTGTCACTTTGAGAAAGTGAACTATTGATATCACCTTGTCACGCAGGAGGTGGAAAGTATGCTATCATTACTGGCTAAAACAACAATTCATAATTTTCTAGTAAATGATGAACCTTCATTTGTATTTTCCCGAAATTTATTCCCATGGAGTTTGTTTCCAGTCTTGAGAGAATTCAATTACAAAAGATGTTATTCAAAGTAAGTAGCTTTAGATTATTAATATATGTTAAGTAATAAAAAGTATATAACATTCAAATATCTTACTTGTGTGCTTCTGTAATAAAGATAGTATTTATAGCATTTAGAAGAATTTATTGTGTATAAGTAAGGTTAGTGTGCCATTTAAGGTGATGCTTCAACCATGTGCTTTTTTCTCAAAAAATATATTAAAAAAAAGTTGTATTTTTATTAAGTGACAGTAAAAATATAATGCCGGTTACAGTATTCATTCTGCACATTAATATCAAGTTAACATTAAACTTTATATTTAAAGAGGGAACGCAAGTTTGTCCTTGCCCCATAGACCTAATGCAACAATTTCTGCCGGAGGATTACTTTGCAGCATGACATTTTATAACAGAATAACATCAGTGATAAAAGTTCATTACAAAAATTTGAAGGCATTTTATTATTAATTTTTATTTTGTAAGAAATATTTTTGTTATGTGCTTTAGGATAACTTGCACTTTTTTTTACGTCTCTATCGGAAATTTTTTTTTATGAGAAAATAAAATTCATTTTTTTTTTTTTTTTTTTTTTAGTAGGTTATTATTGATATCTAAGAGACACAAAAAAATATCTATATTTTTGGCTTTATTTTACAACGTTTTATTATTATTATTATTGATCAAAGTAGAGCCTAAAAAAAAAAAAAAAAAGGTACGGGGTTGGTTCCGATGATTTCGGCTCTAAAAGACATCTGAAATAAAAAAAATCGAATTGATTATTAATCTACCGCATTGTCGTTCTCGTTGGAAGTAGGATTATTGAATTTATCATAAAATGACAAAATAGCGGACTTCAAAAAATAAAAGTGATTTTTTTCAAACACAAATCGGGCTTTAAAATGGAAAGTTAGAGATGGAAAAAAAAAAGATTATAGTCCCGACGAGAACTAGTGATGTATAGAATAACGTGTACAAATTTCAGAGCAATCGGTCTAATAGAAATTTTTTGTCACCCGGGCCGACCGAAAAAACGTTTTGAGAAAAACGCGTTTAAAGTTTCAGGAACAGATGGTCAACAACTACGAGACACTCTCAACTAGTCATTATAACTTCATAAATATTTCGAATTTCGGTCTAAAAGTTTTACAATGTACTCTCAATGTATTTTACTTTCGAAATAAGTAAAAATAATCAAAAATCGATTTTTTCAACCCAAGTTACCAGATTACAACCTTAACTCTTGGTTAGGCGCGTGGTTAACTAATGTCCCCCACAATCTCAATTTCTCAAGAGATGGCAGCACATGATCAAAGCTTCTAACAGTTTTTTCAAGTTATTTTTAACATATTTTTAAATTTTTACTTTATTCTGTTCAATAATGTTGAGTTTTAAATTAATATACCCACTTACTTTGATATTTGGTCACGGATTTAATGGTACTCACGAAAATTTGAATTTAGGGGACATTTGACCAGAGCGCGAATAAAACCGCGAGACAAAAGGTCGCGCGCCTAACCAAGGGTTAATAAATTGTCCGAATAAGATTCAGTTATATTATTCTTGTATTTATTCTTGATGAAAGCCACCGTTGAAAGCTTCTTCATATAGTTTATTCGACAACGGAGAGCTTTATTCTACATACTTAACACATACTACACTGTTAAAAATTTTGTTCCACCTTGCACCAAAATTTGGTTCCCATTTAGCTGCAACCACCATTTGGTGCTTAGTTTCACGATTTATTGGGGTTTACGGTCCGAGGTTGCACCATTAAATCATGAAACTAAGCACCAAATATTGGTTGCAGCTAAATGGGAATCAAGGCGTGATGTGCAAGGCGGCACACAATTTTTAACAGTGTATTTCGGATAAATTACAATTATGTAAAAAAAAATCATACCATGAAATTTCATTTTTTTTTCTGTGGTGCCCGCTGGCCACAGAAAAATCTGTCGCGGGCCACGTAGTGAATAACGCTGCACTAGAGGGTTAAAGTATAAAATGGATATATTGATTAATCATTCCATTACCTCTTCTCCTTCGAATACAACTCCCTTCTTTGTAAAGTGCTTGATGGCCCCACGAGTTACAACTGTTCCACTCAGTAGTTTGATTGGCAAGGTATCGCTGACGGTAGGATGCTGACTCCAGATTCTGTGCTTAGGTTTCAAGTTGTACAAGGTATGGTTGAACCTTTCGTTGATCTGCTTCTCAGAAAAATAGCAAACTAGACTGTATGGCAAGTTCTGTTGCAGGAAGTGGAAAGATCGACGGACAAAGGCGGCATCAAAAGGAGTACCTTTAGGACCTACTCGTGGCAAAACCCAGGCTCCTCGACGACTGCTCAGATAAACCTGAAATTAAAAAATTTAGTTTTGTTTTCTATGCTATCGTAGTTGTGAAAAAATAGAATAGAAAACTCAAATTATATAAAAGATTAATTTTTTTTTAGAAGTATGAAATTTTAGTTTAGATTATCGAGAAAGAATTAGAAAAAAGTTCGAAAAACAAATGAAACTTTCTTCAAGTCGTGGGCTTTTTCATGTGTAACATAATTTCATACACAATCATGTAAATTTTAACTAAAACACACTATATCTACCTTTACCCAAACAATGCGTTTATTGAGAAGGAGAGAGAAAGAGAAAAAGACAAAAACACATAGAAGTTATTTAATACCAATTTACTTCTACAGTTCTTTTATGGGGCTGGGGCATTTTTTATGCGTAGTGTAATTTCATACATAATCAAGCAAATTTTAACTGAAACACACTATTTACCTTTACCCAAATAATGCATTTATTGAGAAAGAGAGAGAGAGAAAATGACAAAAACACATAGAAATTATTTGACACCAATTTACTTCTACAGTTCTTTTTTTTATGGGGCTTGGGGAATTTTTCATGCGTAACCTAATTTCATACATAATCATGTAAATTTTTACTAAAGCACACCATTTACCTTTATCCCAAACAATGCTTTCATTAAGATTGAGAAAGAGAGAAAGCGAGAAAGACAAAAATCGAAAATATTTAAAACTAATTTACTTGTACAGTTCTTCTTTCATGGGTCTTGGTAATTGTTTCAATATATTTCAAACCGTATATTTCTGTCTCATATCGTTATACTTCATGGAAACTATTTAATATAAGGTTTATCTTGGGAGTATAACTGTAGTATAACTGCACAAAAATGCACTAATTGAAATATATAAATAATTGAAATTAATATTCGTATTTTAAAACATAGTGCATATTTAAATTCATTTCCTCACTTGGGAAGCGCTTTTTTTTAACGCTAACTTTGAAAGTTTTCACTGATGATGCGTCAATACACTGGCGTTATAGCTTTTAGAATAAAATAGAAGTACAAGTTTCAAAATTTAACAGTATTTATAGTTATAATTTCAATTTAGATCATTGTCTATCGAATTGTTAAGCAGTTTCTTTATTATGAACTCTCCAATTCGATATTCTATAAAAGTACTTAAAAGCCAATATGATTATACACCTCTGTATAATCGTCACTGATTTTTTGAAGTGAAGATTCCTTTTAACATTAAATCTACCACGCGCGGTCACATGACCGTTTTTGAAAATTCTTTTAGAATTTCTTGTATACAATTTTATTGTCTTGTATACAACGTTACTGTATCGCCATGTAACTAATTGGCTTTTCCTATAATATACATACAACCCATTTTTCAACATTTACAACTTTTTTTATTGTTTATTTTCCGAAAAGATTAATAACATGTCTAGTCTACCACAAGAGGTCATTTGACCATTTGAACAATTCATGTTAATTACGACTATATTCTTCAGAAAGCGCGCTTCTGAAATTGTTTTACGAGTCCACAATGTAATTGTGGATCTACAGTGTAAACAAACTCACGATTGGAACACTTGACTTACTTTTGCGATATTTCAAGTGTGTGCATCACAAAAAATTCACGCAAATTCTTTAACACTCTTTGTTTCGATTTGTATAAAATAAAAACATTTATAACTTAACATTATAAAATAAAAACAATTAATCAAATAATTTTGTATAATTTTGATTAAAAAAACATAAAACATATCCTTCGTTTTGACCTCTAAATGTAAGTTCTTGTTTACTTAAAAACAATTCTGCTTTGATGAGTAATTGCCTGAAGCGTCTATTCAGAGAGCTACATTTTTGTTTAATCCACTATATCCAGCTACTATTTTAAACGCTCTTTTTAATTCTGACAATCAAACAAGGCCAACAAAACAGTTTTTGTAAATAAACAAGTAAAAGGTTCATACCTTGCTTTTGCTTTTATGTAGGGTTAGAATAAAAGGCCCCTCCATGTTTCAAAATGACATTCGATTTGGAGGGATTTTTTTAAACTGTTCACTTTCACACAAGCGTATTTTCAAACTAAACCAATCAGCTCATCGAATTTTCAAGGGCAGCCGAAGTAGGAATAAATTCTGATCTGGCAGCCCTGTTAATACATTACGTGGAGGGAAGGCTCTATTGCTTTTTATTGGTTACTATGGCAACGGACGAACAGGAAAAACGAAACAGGAAAACACTGCTGCTGTTTGGAGGAAGATACCTTTGATTGGAAGGTTTTTTTTCTCGTGAATTATTCAGGCAAGAAGATTGCTGTTTATCGGATTTTTTTTCACTTACCGTTGAAATTGGATCTCCATTTTAGAAATTAGGTAAAACATATAATTTTAGCTTTGAACTAATAAATTTAGATGCAGTCTGTACACGAGCTGGCTTTGCACGACTTTACAGACGCGTGCATGACCTTACAGAAATCATGAGATTTATTCGGTTTGAAAACAGAAATCAACGAAGCTAACGCTTATAAAACGATAAGTTCGTTTTTATCTCTGAAGTTTGGTACAAATTTATCGAAAACAGTCCAAACTGTTATAAACCAGGATGTTATAACTTTTCTATAGATGAACAATTGTTTCCAATAAAAGCTTGTTGTAGATTTACTCAATACATGCCCAATAAACCGGACAAATTTGGTATAAAATTCTGGTTGGCTTTTCCGATGTAAGCAATAAGTATATAGTAAACGGCTTTCCATATTTGGGAAAAGATGAAGGGAGAGAATCATCGGTCCCACTTGGGGAGTTTGTAACTTTGAAGTTAGCAGAACCATGGGCGAAATATTTCATGAGTAAAATTCAAGCAAAAAAAAAAAAGACTAAAAAAGAACAAATTACGCTTGTTGGCAGGGGCCGATCATGACAAGTTGGGTCCCAAGGCCCGGAAACTTTCGGGGGCCTTTTTTTCAAACGGGTGATTTATTGGAAATGGACTCGAAGCAAAGTCAAATGAACTAACATGAAATATAGAAAAAGTTGATGAATTAATGTTAATATTGTTTTCTAAAAGTTGTTTATTTGTCACAAATAAAGAAACAAATTTCAAACAATAAAATTTATGAATCAAAAAAGGAAAAACTTTGTTATGTATAACATTGCGTTTCACTATAACAATGTGTATATCCGGGGCAACAATATCTGCAGCATTATTCACAACTTCAGAGTCGACATTTGCTGATCTCACTACAAATTCGCCAATACTTCCTTTCAATTTTTTTCTCTATCTTTCAAAAAGCTTATGTTTCACGCTTTTAAACGGTTTGTTTGAATAAATACACTCTGGGATATTAAAGACGGTTCAAGATCAATACGAAATGACTTTTATATAAAAATTATTTTATACAGGTTATAAAAGATAGTCACATAGCTTTTGTGAAACAAAAATGGTTAACAACTAATTTAAGAGTCCCTTAAAATCATGGGCCCAAGGCCCGGGCCTTGTGGCCTAGGTGATGATCAGGCCCTGCTTGTTGGAACTATTTGCAGAAATAAAAGAGAGCAACCAAAATTAACGAGACAGACAAAGGATAGTATGACACGCTTCTCAATAATATTTTACAAAAAGAATGATTTTATACTTATAATTTACAAAGCTAAGCCCAATAAAAAAATATTGATACTTAGTTCAATGCATTCATCCGTTGAAATTGAAAAAAGTGTATACCAGAGACAATTAGATTTTACAATAGCACAAAATTTGGTGCAGATGTAACTGATCCAATGGCCAGAAAATATCTAATACCAGAAAATATGTAAAATCTAAACTTCAAGGATGGCCTTTACAGGTATTTTTCAATATCTTAGATTTAGCCGGAAGTAACAGAGGATTTTATGCAAAGAAACATAGGTGAAGAAATATTGAGGCAAGAATTTTTATCTCAATTGGCAGAAGAGCTTAAGACCGAATATCAGAAGGCGAGTCAGCTAAGCAAAGGGTTGTATTATATTCAGATTATCTGGCGCCGTCAGCAACACGAGGGCTATAATGCGCCGAAACATTCGTCATTAGACAAGCCAACATACATTTACAAACACCCATGCCAACACGGGACTCGAACCCGCAACCTCGCGGTCTAGAAGCCAGCACGCTAACCACTATACCGTTTGGTCTGCACTCTAAGCAAAGGGACAAATTCATCTGGACGGAAAGCTTGTCAAATAAGATATGTAAAGTCAATAAGACTAAAAATTTTTTTAATTTTATTTTTTTATTTTTTTTATAAATAAAATTGAACTAATACGTATGTGGAAAATGTGCAATACAAAGTACTATAATTTGTAAAAAATGTGCTGAAAATTCATAATTGTAAATAAACTTTTCTAAATAGGAAAAAAAAAAAAAAAAATTGTTTACGATCCAATTGACTAAAATATCTTTCTCTATTAAGATACATAATTTTTTTGAGCGGTCATTTGACCGCTCATTGTAGGATTAGGTATACATGAAATGTCGGTTGGTTTAGTGTTAAACGAATGATATTCTGCCAACTAATTTTTAAAAGACTTTGTTAGTAAATGAACATTTGATGAAATGTTATCAGAATAACTTAAAGTAACACGGAAGCAGAACGATGTTACATGTGGAGTAGAATAGAATGTGATATATATATTAACCAACAATGTGAGACGTTAAATGTAGACATAATGTTACTATGTGTGTACTTATTGTAAGGATAAAGTTATTATTAATTATTAAACTGATTTTTTAAGGAAGTATCATACCCACATTGCGTTGCAAAGGGAATACATAAAATAAAATATTCTAAAATAATAGATTCTATAATTGTACGCCCAGTGGTGCAGTGGTAGCACATTGCGCTGTCACGCCACAGGTCCGTGGTTCGATCCTCGGATTGGGCAAGGTTGACCCAGCCCATCATCCCTTTAGTGGGTCAATTAAATGAGAACCAAACATGCTTGGGAACTAAACACTGGGGGTCCGCATCAGACTGACTATCTGACAGGAACATTGCTGTATGGCACCCCGGGGCCCATGGTCAAGTAAGCTGATTTGGGCACAGCAGGCCAATCCCCCCTCCGCCCCAAGGGGCTGTTACTCTACTGAGTTTAGTATAATTATTGATAACACACATGCAATAATAAACATCACATATAGCATAAAGATCACATATATACACAAAACCACTGATACATTTGAAAAAAATGTATTAAAAAAGAGCGGAATACGATACAAATTTAGCGTTTACTGCATTGTACTTGGAAACCAAGGAATTTTATCCCATCACTTGTTAAAAATAGTAACAAAGTTCACCGACAGATGGCATTTCAGATCTGTGAGAGCTCAAGAGAAATACATTCTGTGTTAGATCTCCATTGCACATGTCTGCGAATTTCGTTCTCAGACTGTGCCATGTTGTTGAATACGGTGGTTATTTTGAAAACAGTTTTTGTGACATATTCAGACAATTTTTTCCCATTGAACGATGCCATAAATTAGTGAACTTCGCAATTATTTTTTAAGTAGAGAGTGGATATAATTCCATGGTTTCCCAAGCATAATTCAGCAAATGGCAAATTTCTGTTTTATTCCATTTTTTTATTCATTTTTCAAGTGTGTCAGTCGGGACACTGTAAATATAATAATTTTTTTTTCTCCAAAATGCAACATTTAATAAATTCATGGGTTTTCCCCCATTAGTTATCACAAAATCTTGTATATTTGTTTCATCAATATTACTTAAAGTGAAAGAAAATAATACAAGGCATAACATCATGGCCTACTTTTTGAGCCACTGAGCTCAGTTCAACTGCAGCGTCCATTCCTGAGTTTCCAACACCCACGACTACAATTCGCAGATCATTGAATCCATCCACTTTCTTGAGGCTGTGCGTGTGCATGATTTTACCTTGGAATTCCTCTTGCCTTGGGAAGACGGGTTCATTGGGATACACGTGGTGTCCAATGCATACACATACGCAGTCAAAGGTTTCGCTTATCACTTCACCGGTCTTTGTGTTCTTGTTAGTAACTACCCATCGACCAGTTTTCTAAAAGAATAAACAGTTTATTAAAAGTTTAAAAAACACGTTTTTTTACTTATTTCACTATCCACAGACCAGTTTCCTGAAAGAATAAAAAGCATATTAAAGGAATTTGTCAGGGCTTTTTTACCCGTTGATATTGAAGGTTTAAGGTGGTTGACGAAAAAACAATGGTATATTTTGACAATAATTTGTATTTTAAAAAATATGCGTTTTATTATAATACAACCAATTGGAATTTTTTCAGGACTAAAAGAGCATCTTTAATTTTGAAATGAAAACGGACGATGCACAATTTGAGTGTATTGTTTCAAAAGTTGTAATCGTGTAAAATTCTTTTCTTTCAATCAAATTGGGTGACTTTTGTGAACTTTTTGAGGTTTTTATGCAATATTTAACTTGATTCTTGATGAATTTGAAATAGATATACAGATGTCCGAATCAAATGTCTCAAATTTCAACAGTCGATTAAAAAATCTATTAGGGATACGTTGGTGGTATTAGACAATATTGGCTGCTGAATTTTTAGATTTTGGCGAAATTTTTTAATTTCTGGCCCGCGGTAATCCAGTCCACGGTTCCGGACCTGTGAAGGCCCAATTACCTGGCCACCAAGATCTCCAGACGTCACTCCACTGGATTTTTTTTGGGGGAGGTGGGGGGGGGGGGCTACATCAGAGCAAAGTCTACTCAACTAACATCCGTGTTGTTGAATACCTTCGTGCCTCAATAACCGCTGCTATTGGACTACCGACTTCGTGCTGCTATTGAACTACCACTGAAACTGGACTACCGACACGATATTCTCGTGGCTGCCAAGGAAGCTCACGTGGAAGTGCACTGATTTTTTTTTTAAACTTTGGGAGGTCTGTTATCTAATTTTACCTTTTTCTTATGCTTTTTAACTTTCGATTAAGTATAGCGACCTATCCAAATTAATGATATTTTATTATTCTGATACCCAGTACGTCTTAACGTTCTGTTAATATGCTTAAAAATAACTAAAGTTGCTTAGTATAGAAGGAGAATTTTCTTTTCGATTGCACAGAATCACTCTCTGGAATGTGGTGACTCAATGTCACAGCATTCTTCTCAGTATCTTATTGTGTCACATTTTGTCTGCCTGGTATTACATACCATACATTTTTTTTTGCCAGAAACTGTGAATTTTTTGGGCTACAAAAACAACGCTAATAGTATCTTTATAGCTACACGTAGAGATAGTTGATTATTTCTGACATTAAGAGAATTTTGCAGGTTTTCCTTTGTATAATGTGGTAAGGACAGAACATAAAATACTCACATATCCAGCATAGAAAGAAAAAGTATTCATAATCTGAGAAAAAGACGGAAACGTTACAAAAAACAACAGTGGCACTAAGTCACCTATTAAAGTGTATTTGCGTCATAAATCACGTTCAAACAAACGAATAAAAACGTAGATTGCGAAACCACATGATAATAAAGCAATCATAAATAAACTTTATCTTTTGTCCTTAAACAAATTTAATCGGTTACCTAGACAAGGTTTATACAAACTTTCAGAATAATTAAAAAAAAATAAAAAAAATCTCATTTACAAAAACGTATGACCAAAAAATTACCATAACACTAAATCACTTTATCTTTTGTCCTTAACAAATTTAATAAACTTTATCTTTTGTCCTTAAACAAATTTAATAGGTTACCAAGACAAAGTTTATACGAACTTTCAAAATAATTATAAAAAAAAAAAAACGCATTCACAAAAACTGACCATAGCACTAAATCACCTCCTTTAGTGGTACAGTAATACTCGACTATATACGAGCAGTTTTTTAGGAGCCAAGAGTTTTCACCAATTTAAGGGAACAACAGTTTCTCATAACAACCATGCCCTTATGTCTAACTTGTCAGGAAAACAAAATTGGTACAAGATTAAACTAAGATATATATTTCAATCATTTTTGTACACCCTACACCCGAAAAAGAACGTTACGTTTAGGGAATGAAGTTATGCACTGTTAACATTTTAATAACGAATAGTAATAATCTCATTTTGCAGCTATTTTTCCATCCTTTTCTTAGAATGACGTCAATATATTGTAATATGATCCCCAAATTTATTATATTCCTTAACGTGGAAATTATTCTCCACATCATTAAATTGAAGTCAACTAATTGAAATAAAAGCTTCTACTATTAAAGACGTTTAGTTACATTTGAACTACAGGAAGTCCTATGCCGGGTGACTATTTTAGCTGCGAGTTGTAATGTTTGAAATGTTGACTGTTTTTATCTTCCAAAGTTTGTAAGTATACAAGTAAAATATTAAACAAAATTTTTCAGAAACTAATTTCTTCAGAATAAAAATAATAAGGTAATATCATTAAGTTTTTAATTTTCTTTTGAATCTTCAAATAAGAAAAAATGACTGCCGATGTTTAGCTAATTTGCCCTAGATTTATAACACTTTCATTTTAGCCAATTCTTAAGTATATTATTATATTTGTACTACCAAAGTCAAATGTCGGGTGAATATTTTAGCTGAGAGTCATAAGTGTTTAACATTGTGGATGTTTTATTTCCCAAAGGTCGTATGTCTACAAATAATAAAACGATAATCTGTTAATTAAACGATAATCTGTAGTCTTTAGAAAAAGACAAAATCATTATACTCTTAACTTTCTTTTGGACCTTCAAATAAAGAATTTTTTTTTAATGACTGTCTATGTGTGGATAATTTGTGCTAGATTTAAAGCACTATCAATTGAACCAACTCTTGAGTAATAGCTTTTTGATAATATATTTATAATATAAAAATTATTAACATTTGCGTCTAAAATAATTCTCCACGTTCTATTGTTTCATTCTCAAAAAAATATTATTTATTGTTACATTGAGTTGCTTCAGGCTGGGTTGATTTTCTGCACATGTAGGTACAAAATGACTTTTCATAATTGATTTCTTTATTTACCGTAACATTCACGTAGAGTATGAGTTATTTGTTAATTTTGTTAATACGGTTTTCTAACTTAATTCGATTTTCATGATTCATCGTAATTACTCTTTTAGACTCTGGTTAAGTTTGGGAGGAGGATAAGAGAAAGAAATTTAAAAGAAGTTTTTTGAGATGATAATATGTATATTGACAGTTACACTAAATTTAATCCAATTACAGAAAATGCCACTAACTGATAGTTCCCAATGTAAATTGGATTTGTAGTTATGGAATCTTTTTATAATTGACCAATAACATGATACTTCTTTTATTGTCTTAATTTTGTATAAACACATCAAACTAATAACTTAAGAATGTTAAAAAATACTACATTTGTTTAGCATTTTTTCTTAACCTAATAGTGAACATATTACTTTAGGAGTTGTTGAAAATGGATACTTTTAATCATACTACAACTTTAAATGAAGAAATAATAGCGTCTGAATCTCCTTGAAACGTAACATTGCGAGATACAATGAAACGTTTCAAGATGCCTCAAGGTGTGTAAAACAGAAAACAGGTTAAAAAAAAAAAAAAAAAAATGCAAATACATAAATAATAAAATGAATAACAGAATAAGTGTTTGGCGATTTGACATGAAGAACCAAGTATGGAAGTTCGGATCAGGATTTGACTGATTACCATTATTAAAAAGCTGTTTAAATCTCATATTAAATTTTAAATTAACGAAAATTTGCTGAAATAAATTTTTTAATCCATTTTTTTAAAGAAAGAGGTTGCTTCAAAGCGCCAGTTAGTGTAATTCAATGTTCTCTTTAAGTTGGGTTCAGTGAAAAAAAATTTCGAAAATTGTTATTTTCTCACAATACGGAAAAAATAGTTTTGAAAAGACAATGGTTATTATTTTAGTCTATTCTTGAGATGTATGAGAACATATTGCATGCTTCACAATACAAATAGAATAAGAAATAAAACCTACGACCAAAATTTGGTTACATTGTTCTCTTAGCTATAAATAACAAATTATTCACCACAACTTTAAAAAATGACTAATCCTAAAGTTTTTAAATAACTGACCTAATTTAACCCTTTTATATCACGAAAAGTAAATAAACCCAGTGGAGGTATGTGTGTGTGGGGGGGGGAGGGGGCTATATACCATTTTTTGCACTCTACAATTGAAATTTTTAACGCGTATAAAAATGAATAGTGTTATTTTATACAATAAAGAATACAATTTAAAAATCCTGGAGGATTATTGTATAAAATATTGTGAAGAAATATATAATCTATATAATATTATTAAATTCCCTTGATATAAACTAAACCTTTTGAATTCTTGTGTTGTGATATCTTTCCATGTGATTTACGATACTAAAAAAAATATGCATTTACTTCATAATCAGTACAATATTTACCTCATAATCTTCTGCCTTTTCAATCTTCTGAGTCTCATGGTGATACTTGATATGCTTTACACAATCCCCTTGAACCGCCAGTTGCTTGATGTACTTATACATCAAAGTATGATGCATATAGTTCGGATACTCAGCGGGTGGTGGACATTCACTGCAAGCCCCAAGTTCCTTGCTGGTATTGATGATGGTTGTCTTCATAACAGAAGCCACACCGTCCAAGTCATCGTCCCGATATCTCCAAAGGCCACCAAGTTCCTCAGTTCTTTCGTAGACTACTGGTTCGAGACCCTCATCTTTGAGGGACTTGCAGGCCCCCATGCCACAGGGCCCGGCCCCGATGACTGCCACCCGCTTGGGAACTGACATTATGATTGCTGGAACAGGAAGGGACAATTTAATGTTGGAATGTATTAAAATGACATTAATGTATCAAATGAGAGAATATTAAGCAATTTTTATGTATATAATTATGGAATGCGTATTTCTTAAATTTACTTATTTGCAGCGAAAATGCAGGTTCGAAAAGGTTGGCAACGGCTAGGATTTAAGGGGAGTTAGTACCCAAAAATTTATAAATAGTCGATTTTGAGTTTTTGTTTTTAATCAAAATTTAAATTCTACCCTTTAAAAACATACCTCATTTGTAAATAATACCTGAACTAAAAATATTTGAAATTATTTTTTGTAGACAAAATTGGTAACTATTAGTGTAAGTAAAGTTTTCTTTAAAATGCGTTTTTCTCAAAACTACATTTTTCAATATTCATGTACCATTTTCTCAGAAACTCCGCAAACTATTTTCTTAAAATTTTTATCGCGTATTCCTTTTATGTATTTATGTATCTGCATATACTAAAGTGAGATTTTGTCGTTATTTTAAAAATATTTTTTTGTCTCTTGGCTTTAAAAAAAAAAAAAAAAAAAAAAAAAAAAAAAAAAAATTGAGTGACTTTTACGAAAATTCATTTAAAAAAAAAGTGAAAATGAATCACAATCAAATAACTTCAGTAGAATAACATGTGTCTGCTAAATGCAATAATAATAATAATATAAAAAAAAAATAGCTTCTATGTCGAATACTTTTTGAGAAAAAGGTACATGAAATATGCCAAATTAAAATTACCGGTATAGAGAGTACCATCAACTCCCCCTAATAAAGACATTTTGCAATTTTTATGCACGAGCTGGTTGCCAGGTAGACTCCTCTGGATCTTCGAGAATGTTTGCACAAGAGCCCCAGTAGCACAAATTCTCTGACCAATCCCGATGTGGACCGTTGTAAACTGGCCGTTGTTGTGGCTCATGGCCAATCTCGCCCAGTACTGGGTAAAATATACTGGAAGTTTTGAAATGTTGATGCAGAGTTTTAAAATTGAAATATAGTGTTTTGAGAAAGGACGGAGGGGTAAAAAATATTTTTGTGATGGTTTAGACATGTTTAATTAGGGTATGGTCATTATTGTCTATTTATAGTTTATTTATGGTCATGTATTTTGGAACAATACCCTAAATTTGGTCAGGATTGGTCCATCTTCTAGAAGCCCGATTTCCGATATTGGTCAATACTGCTGTGCTACCTCTGGACAGAATTACTGCCTTCATTATTTGACCCTAAACAAAACAAAATATATTCGATAATTTCGAAAGGATAGCAGTAATACTTAATTTAATACGAAGATGCTTTTTTTTACGGCTATTGATTGTCGGCAAAGAAAGTATTATACTGAGTTCTATGCGATCTAGTTCTTGCGAAGAAATTGTAGATCCGTGAATTCAAAATAAGTCCACGGTGTGCAGTAGACCGCAAAGAAGTTACAACCTAAAAACTTTAGATGATGCTGAAAATAAGCACGGAGAAAAACAAAGGATGGCGTTTGGAGTTAAAAAAAAAAACCTGTTTTAAAAGTGGTGAATTAAAAGGTACTTCATTGTTGGAGTTTTATACAATGTTATGGCTTGTGAAAATTTTCGAAATTCGGTGAATCTCTAATATTTGTGGAATTTAAAATTGTAATATTTTTGTTGAATTGAAATTCCATCGAAGTATACAAAGTCAGAAATCTAGGGTATAAACAGGATCTTTCAGAAAGAACTCCCTAACTATGAAATGATATAATTGTGAGACGGTGAGGGACAGAAGGAAGAGATAAAGGGTTTGTTTGTTTGTATGCTCAACGACTTATTTTTGTGCCCAAGAACGGCTAATCAGGCCGGGACCTACAGCTTAACGTGGATTCCGAACCACAACGAACATCCATGCCCAACCCAGGATTTGAACTCAGTACCTTTGGCATGCGAGGTCAGTGCGCTAACCCCACAGCCATCAGGTTGGCAAATGGTATGTTGGATAAACAGGAATGAAATTTTATATACACCGGTTGAAAAATTAGTTAAATATTTAAATGTGGCACCAAATTGCTGTAAAATTTGAATATAAAGGAACTAGTTTGTCATTTTCGTCATGAGAAAGGACTTATGTTCCTTTTATTGGATAATGCAGCCAAAATTGACACTTTTGCAGAATGTAGTGATATCGCAAGAACCACAGATGAGTTTTCAATACCCCATTTTCACCAGTTTTGTTCCGACCAAATCTACTCCCATCAACAAATTTTGCAGAGTGGTGTATTCAAAATTCTATACCTGTCTATTCAACATACCACTAGTCTCTTCTCTCTATGTCTCTTACTGACTCACAGTTTTGTCATTTCAAAGTTAGAGTCCTCTTTGAAAGACCCTCTACATAAAGCTGCTGGGATTTTCGAAATGTTCCAAAGGTTTGTGATATGAGATATGAGGAGGTGGGGGTAAACTAAAAATATCATGTTAAAATTGGTTCTGTGTGATGGTTGAAAAATGACTTTATGAAGTTTGAAAAAATTTGAAAGAGAGAGAGAGCAAACTTTTAAAATTCGTTAAGTCGCACATTTTGTTTAAATTAAAATTGTTGAACAGTAACTGCATAGAAATGTATGAGTAGAGCATGAATTCTAGGTTTTATACAATGAATGTTTATTTAAATAGCAAGTTTTAAAAAATAGGCAAAATTGAATTCAAATTTTATCGAAGTGTACATGACCCAACTCAACTTACGACCTAAGTCCGAATTCTTGGTTTCTGGTTATTAGTAGACCATTTACGAAACTAAACTCTACAGTGTAAACTGTCAGCTACTTTGCAAAGACCCCTAATCAAAATGGAGAGTAAAATGATAAATAATTTAAAACAATTTGCTTTAAGTGGTCCTTCATCCAAAATGTTTGTCCATCATGTTGTAATCTTATATAAAGTATTTATTTTTATTGTTATTCAGCACTATTATTTGTGATGTAAATTTCCTAATTTGTCTTATATTTCGTGGAGTGATCAACGTGAAATTTAAACCTTGCCTATAACATCTATAAGGACAAATTAAATATATAGAACAGCATATTACAATACTCTTTTTAATTCGGAATACCAAGGAATCTCTCATACTATTACTATCTTCTATGTTTTGAGAGGTAATCATATGTACTAGGATGCGTGCGTATAGTAATTTACCATGTCATAAAATACCATTTTCATTCGTATAAGTTTTTCTTTGCTCTAGCTTTCAAATTTACTCAATAGGGTTCAAATATCTCACTTGTCACCGTGGTGATGATATAACGTTCAACGTTGTATTTCAATGGTTCAAATTTAATAAAAATTGACGAATGAAATGATAATTTTTTTTATATTTAAGTAGTGTGGTGTAGTACTGACAGTGTATATCGTCCAGTCTTCTTAAAGCGACCATATTCCAAAATTACATTATTGTAGGCCCTGAAGTCGGTGTCCTCAAGATCACGATTTATTTTCCCTACTTTCTAACGTTTTCCAATAACTACATCAAGTTTTTAGAAGAAAATTCCCTATTGGTTCTGGACAGATATTTCCAAACGGACCAATGTAAGAGGGTGACACGATGTCTTATTACTAAGACTAAGGGAAAATACCGAAACATGGATGCAAATTTTAAGCTTACATATTTGCACCTAATATAATCGCACTCTCGAAACCCAATGACATACATGCAGAAAAATTCAACCCTATGTTAAATCTTGAAAAGATGAATCAAATCTTTTTAAAATCTAATTTTGTATTCAATGTTAAATTTTGAAAAGGCGAATCAAACCTTTATAATATCCAATTTTGTACTGAATGTTAAATCTTAATAATCCTTTAATGTACATTTTGTATTCAAGCCAATTTTGGCAAAAAATAATACAGATAAAAAAAAAGATTAAGAAAACAATGGAAGATAAGCAGGAAGATAAATGATAGCAAAGATTATATGACACTTAATACGTGCGTTTGCAACGAAATAAAGAATTGATGGAGACCACGTGAAAAGGTTGAAAAATATTATAATCAGAGTTCCGTATTTCGAAATTAGTAATGTACTTAAACATAAGGAAATAACGCACCTATAAGGAAAACATAGTCACATTATTAAAAAAAGTGCGAAAAATTCGCGTACTACACTAAAACACATTATCTTCCTTGATTTTAATTTCTATTTTATTTTTTTAAATTGATAACTCTTAGTCTCTCGTGGTAAGGTACATATTTTCTCGTAAACTGCATATAAACGTAATCATCTCTTTTATGGGACAGTCTAAGAACAAATTATTCAAGGTGACATGAATACATTTCTTGTTGTTGTTCTAATAATTCTTGTTCTTATTTTCATCAATTTATCCTTGAGTAAGATTATATTGCAACACTTAATGAATATGTTATTAATTGGTAACTAATTTCAAGGGCACTGTGTCAATAGATAAATACTTTGAATAGACTAACTTAAAACAATCATGGTTTACAAAATTTGAAAGTATTTCGAAAGGGAAATGTTTTTATGATTCCAATTAATACCATTTAAATTAAATTTTCTAAGAAAGGGGACGATTTGATATGAAAGTATTTTTAAATTCTTTATATTAACTTCGATTTTATGTGTATATATGTTTGACGATGGCGGGCATATCTCCAGAGGCCTAATTAACCTCTTTACCGTCATCCAATCGGTCTGAAACTTGGCAAATAGATTCGATGTCAATGACGATACATTCTATCAAATTTTGGGGGTTGTTACTATCACTAAAAGGTCACTTTTAAGGAATACTAATAAACCAGCTTGCCGTCATCCAATCGCGCTGAAATAGCATTTAACCGATCATTAAAGAAACTCTTTCCTGTTGACAAAATTGTTTTAATAAATAAATTATAAAACTGTTTTAATCAGAATAAATAAAATATATTTGGATATGAGAGCATAAATTCACATTAATTTTTAATGAATAAATTTTTAAAAGTAGTTTACCACATATTTTGCTGATAGAGATGGTGTTTGCATCTGATTTAAAATTTTTAAATATCAAAAACAATCACACGCTGACAACTGAAATGGCACTATGTTAATGAATATAAAAATTGGCAATGTACATAAAGGATCGATATTAAAAACTTTGTTTTTATGGGTTATATTATTAACAGGTTATTATAAATGTTCTTTCTCCCTCTTATAGAATAACACCGATGTCTGTTTTTCCAATCGAAATATTAAAAGTTGAAAAACTGGTTGAACGATTTAAATGAAATTGTTTTACAGCTAGTACACAAATATACAAATGTAGATGAAAGAAAAAATTGGAAACAAATATTAGCTATTCTTAATATAAATTATTTACTATTAATAATTACTAATTATTAAGTATATTCAATAGCCAAAGGATATACTTTCAACAAATATAAGATCTATGCATAATCAATTATTTAATTATGTTGTGTAAATCAAAGGTTATGTTTAGTTTTAAAAAAAACTTGAATCTCATTGATCATTATGATACAAAAAGAAAATTTTTGCTGCTTCATACCAATTCATAGATTAATCGCTTCATGTTCTTCATTATAAAAGCAAGAAGTTTCAATTTGAATGGCTTAGAGTGCATAAGTAACATCACAACTTAAAATAACAACTTGAATCACTTATTTCAGTTTGTAAGGGCTTTAGTTTCGTGGTCCAATAACTTAAATTAATTGAAAGTAAAAAAATTCAGCATTATATGATAATTATACTACATTAGGAATAACTTTGTAGCCATTTTTTTGTGTGTGGATATAACAAAAATAGAGTAACAATTATACGTCTTAACGAATTTGAAGTGATGTTGGAGATTTTTGAAAGTTACTGATCTTTAAAAGAATTAAAATATATACTAATTTAGTAAAAGTCAAAATTATAGATTCTAGTCTAGGAAGGTTATTTTTACGAATTGATAATTTCTGCTTTATAGAAAGAAATTTTAGTACTAAGTAAAATGAATATGTAAAGTCCAAGTGGAGAGTCAAATATTTAAAAATTCGAACAAATGCCTTTAAAGTTCAAAAACCATGGTGCTATTACAGTTAAATTTTTAGTTATAAGATTATGATCAAGAACCCTTATAATTATTTCAGTTTTCCTTTCTTAGAAACCCATGGAAAAAGCAAGTATTTTTTCATCGAACTATCAATTTATAACAAAAAAAAAAGTATTCGGTAAGCCCTTTACCACTCTCTTTGTACTTATTAATTTGTTTTAAGACAAATTTATAAAAAAATTATCAAAATTTGACTAAAAAGTTAAACTCAGATTAATATCTGATAAAAGGCAAATATATGGTAAAAATTTCATAAAGCAGCTATAGTAATCGTTTTTTCAAAAAGGTACATCAAATGACATATTGAGCATAAATGCATTTTTATATGAAACTGTGGCAAAGCAAACCTGTGTTTACATTTTTAAAAACTAATATTTTTTTTTGGACTATAAAAAGTACAGGCCAAAATTATTTGTTAAAAGAAGCAGAATAGTTTGAAATTTAATGGTATGCAAAAATCACGAAATCGAAGCTTCAAATTTTTTAGCCTATTGAATATCCATTAATATATTTAATCACAAATTAATCAAACAATAATTTTTATTTAATTATCAAAATATTCACACGATAATTTTTTTTGTACTAAACATTGTCACTAAAGTTGCAATATAAGCGATATCGTAAAATAAATTTTTGTAAATTAAATCTTTTCATATAAATCCTAGAAATATCAATCGAAAATTGCGCAGTAAAGAAACAGAAGTTAATGTTATGGTTTCAATAATATATTCGAACTGGCATTATAAAAATCATGAAACAAGAAAAATGGGGTTTCGTTACAGTATTCCATAACTGCATTATTTCCTTAAAGCAGTCCAGAAATCAAAGAAACAATGAATGACAAATATTTTACTGACCTTCATGTAATGTTGCGCCGGGCTATGACTGCAGTCAAATGAGCGTTCTCATATATGAGGATAAAACCTGATTAAGTTTTGTCAAATAACACGTGCCCAATTTCTTTTGATTTTATTTGTATCTTGTGGTGCCATCTATTGAATAAAAATGTAACAAGTACTGTGTCTACTTGGGAAGTTTCATAATAGAAATTTTTACAAATATAAAGTGTAAAAATAACAATTTATTTTGATATGGCTTGATTTTTAAGCTAGAAATTTTTTTTACCTTTCGCAATCGATTGTCAGAGGTTAAAAATGTAAGTTTGTTACGGAGTACTGAAAAACAACACCAGCACTCTAGAAAAAGTACAACAAAAGTATTTCGCTCTCTCTCCGTGTAAAAATGAAAACAAAATTCTTGAAAATATTAATTCATAGATTAATTAATCTTTTTCATCTCATTAAAAACTGAAAAATAATACGTCACAATCTGGTTCCGCCCGGGATCGAACCGGGGACCTTTCGCGTGTAAAGCGAACGTGATAACCACTACACTACGGAACCGACAACAGCTTTAAACTCTTACAAAGAGTGTGCAATTCAAAGCCTGAAGAATTTGTTAATTTTGGATTGTTAATTGGGCTATTGCCAGTTTAACATGGCTTCAAGCTTCAATAAATTATTTATGTATGAATTTTAAGGACTTGACATGCTTAACACGTTGTATGTTCTATATAATCGAGTTCTTTTTTTTTATTAATTGTCAAGAAATATACTTTTTTGAAAATCTACTTTAATTGTTTATTAGAATAAAAGTATTTTTAAAATTTTCTTCTGAATTGAAACGTTTAAAGGCAATTTCAAATTTGAATAATCCCTTTCAGGGAAATGTGAATGCACTTGCATTAAAGATTTCAGAAAATATGGTTCGCAGACGAAAAGGATTCGTTCAGGTATAATATTTTTTTTTAATTTTTTTTATTCAAAAAAGCTTTTAATCAGAAAATTAATTACATAAACATTTAATTTCATCAGGAGAAATCCAAATAACGTGTTTCAAAATTCACTGCTAGAATATAAATTTCATGCTTCTGGGTTGTATGAGTTCCTGAAACCCCTCTTTAAATAATAATACTGCTAAAACCGATGATATGCTCATTGATTCATGATTCGGTTACATAAAAAATAGCTAAAAATTCAAATTATGTGCGTTTAAGTCGAACCAAAGCTTGCTTATTAAAAAAAAAAAAAAAAAAAAAAAAAAAAAAATTCACACGAATGTAATATGTTATTATATTATTATTTATTATATTAGAAGAATAAAAATTGCCAACGGAAATAATCAACTTTAATATAATAATGATGTTTAATTTTTTTAATGTAATGACTTTTTTCAATAAAAAAAAAAGTGATAACATAATGCTAGACGCTGTATAATTTTACATAATTAATATTGCATGATACCTAAATACTTAAAAATATTCCATGATACTATTGTTTTGTTTTAAAAATTGCTTAATTAGCGCAAGTATCGAGAACGATAACATTTCTTTGTGTTTATATTATCACAGTGGCGGCGATTGGTATCTGTTTTGTTCAATCTAAAGGTCGCTATTGTGTAGTTCAATACGTTACATTCTGTATATAAATTAAGATTGTTCATGCATTTGCGGTTGGCAATATTTTTTTTATTAAACTAGGGATGTAGAACATCGCACAACTTTCAGTTACACTATAATATTGGTCATTGCATTACAATTTATGGTGTTGTTTACCGTTTTCATATTTTTCCTCAATTAAATAAAAATGGCAGGTTTGGCGATATTTTTGTCTGTAAATTTACTTGGGCAAGAAAAAAAAATACTAGTATAATATCTGATTTTATAAATAGGATGATTATTTAAAAAAATTTAATCATGATGTGCCGATGCGTGAATTCACGCTAGAGGTTAATTCTAATGGGTGAAATTGATTTTCAATGCGTGTTCACGCAGTTTTCACGCAATTTTGGCGAACTCTGAATGAATCCATAATAGGCCAACTTTTGTGTTGACGAAACTTGTTTCGATGTTCAAATACGCGAAAAATCAATGACAGTCACTTTAAATCTTTTTTTTCATCGATCTCAATTATTAATATTCAAATAAAGCGTTTAGAGCTTCATTTGACCTCACTTTTCTAGGTTATTCTCGGACCCTTGGACTTTTTAATCAGAAACTTCTTTGTTTTATTCAGAAACAACTTCTAATTACATTTAAACTTTTTTTTCTAGCTCATTAATCAACATCACGTTTTATGAATCTGAAATCGTCCAGAACTTTTAATAGGTCTAGGTCAGTGTAATCACGAATTGATCGCTACCTTTTTTCTATTAATAACACAATTACTTTTACTATTTAAAGACTATTCATATGCTAGTTAAAAATAATTTGAAAGTGCAAGTGGTGTTATTATTTATTTTTTCAAAAATAAAAATGGTTATGTTAATTGATTAGCCTATCATGGCTTAATGGATTGTTGAATAAATCTGAATCTTGGAATTTTAATAAATTGAACAATGAATAAATTCTTATTTATATCGCATTGAATATTAAATAAATAAATAAATAAATAAATAAATAAATAAATAAATAAATAAATAAATAAATAAATAAATAAATAAATAAATAAATAAATGAATGAATGAATGAATGAATAAATAAATAAATAAATAAATAAATAAATAAATAAATAAATAAATAAATAAATAAATAAATAAATAAATAAATAAATAAATAAATAAATAAATAAATAAATAAATAAATAAATAAATAAAAAGATTTGAAAATTATCTAGGTGGAAATCGAATCCCAGAATTCTAATAAGTTTTTATTTCAAATATTTATAAAATTACGAAAATATTTCCGTTTAAAACAAATTTGATTTAAACATTAAAAAAAAATGTGTTTGATTTACTAATAGTACATAGAATAATCGTAGTAACCAAGAGTTTAAAGCATTCAAAATGTAATGCTGTGTAGAAATAAAAGTTTTTTTTAATACTTTTAAATATGATACTATACTTTATCGGACCATTAAACAACTCAGTTTTGTATAAGTATAGATGTATGCTTAAAACATCTAGAAAAGAAAGATCTCCAGTTTCAGCTTAAATAACTAACTAACCCAACATTTATTGGGAAAAGTGAGACTTATTCATCTAAAACAATTCTGCGAGTAGATGAAAGGGCAATTCTAATGGATGACGCACGGGACATCGCTCTTTTTACTACTCGTAAATAGAATAGAATTGTAAAATTATGAAGAATCTAAAAGAAGTTCTATTTTTGTCACATATAAAATTAGTTTGTAGCAAAGTTATAAGGAAAACTAATTATTTGAGGCCATGTTTCGTGCTTCGGTGGTTTATATATGTATATTTGATCTAATTAAATTAATAATTTTTTCATAAGATTTTTTTACAGATCAAAATTATATCAAAAATAACTAATAAACTCATCTTAGTTTTACAATTCTTATTTGTTTACGTGCAGAAAAAAAATGCAAAATGTCCCGTGTATCATCCCGAGATTTGCCTTTAATATCAAAAGCTTGAAACTCTACTTATAAAGTGATGATAGCAATTAACTATGCTTTACTAAGTGAAGTTTTAACCTAAATTGAAACAAGGATATTCTAAACTTAACTAAACGTACACTTTGTAGTTTACAGTAGGTGACTTTACTACTAAATGGTAAATTTTAATAGCCTTTCCTTGATTGTTTATCCTTTATGCAAATCTGTAGAGGACTAGGAAAATATATTAATGTGTAACACAAGTTAAACAGGGAACCTGTAAAAATTCTAAATAAGACCAAATTAGATCTTAAGAATATACATTCTGAGAAAGTAGGCAAAGAAAATTGTGTGCTAACCTGCAAAAAAAGTTTTATTTGAGGAATCTTCTGATAGTGATTCCAGAGAAAACGTTCATTTATAAGACGTTGAGCCAGGGGCGTACTGGTTATAGGGTTATCCGGTGCAATCACCGGGCCGGTCAGTGTCTGTAAAAAATGGGCAGGTTCAGTTCTTAATTTTTTTTCTCAATGTAAATAGTTGTCTTAACTAACGTGTTTTCAAAAAGCCCAATGTATTCAAATCCCAATCACTTTATTTTGAATATTTCACACATTACTTTAATTTAATACAGTGCATGTATTTATCAAATACAACATAATAACATTCATATATTATCGTACGACGACTTTTTACTCATTTCATAACTTTTAAGCAGAAATATATATTATAATTTCGGATGCCATTTTTTTTATAAACATGCTAGTTATATACATGAACATTCTTAATTTTGCAATTTAGATTGCGTTGTTATAGATTTTGCAATAAATTCTCAATGGTTTATGGAAATCAAATTCACTCAAATGAGGTATAAATAGTAGACAGAGGAAATTGGATTTAATTAAACTAATTATTAAAATATTAAAATTAATTAATAAAACTTTTTAATTTTTGAATATAAATAATCATTATACATTAAAAGTAATTATTTAATTAATTAATAGAGTTATTTTATCATAAACAATAGTTATTAAAGTTTAATTAAAGATTATATAAAATTTTTTGGCCGGCATCAAATCTAAAATAACCGGGCCTATTTTATGCCCCAGTGCGCCACTGCTTGAGCACATCTAAAACAACCTTTTATTTCTAGGATCTCAGAGTTTTAGGAAAATATGGAATTTGTAAATGATGGTTCAGCAAAATAAATGAAGAATTTGTACTTGTAGAATTCACAGGAAGGAAGAACCAACTGTTATTTATAGGTAATTTCGGATGTTAAAAGTAAAACAAAGCAAAATTCATGCTAAACAATTCACTTGTTTCTTTTTTGTAGATGTAATTATGATTTTTTTTCTATAACTGTATACAAAATATAAAAGCATTTTCATCTGATTAAATTAAAAAAAAAAAAAAAAATATTAAAAAAAGTAATATAAGCAAAAAAGTAATTTTTCTTACTTTTGATATTTATCAAAAATTATTTAGTGACAAACAAAAATTGATCATTTTTATAGACAAAAAGATGTATTTAATAAACTGTCTTTACATAATTTTGTTATTTGTAAAATTAATTTTTTAGATAACAATAGAAAATAAATAATAATCTCACTAGATCACTTTGAAAAAAAAATTTTAAAAAAAATATGGTTTAAAAAAGTTTTGTACAATTAATCCTCAAAGACAAATTTAAGTAACATGTTTGAAAATATGTTGTAGCAAGTTAGAAAACGTTTCTTAAAATAGAGAATACCAATTTGAGCTTCATAAAACATAAAAAAAATCTCCAATGAGAAAAATTGATTAAAAGTTACAAAACCAATCCTCTAGATTATTAATGCCAAGATATATTCGCTTAAAATAATTAGTTTTATTCAACATAGAAATATATTTTTGGTGTGGATGGATTTAAAAGAAAATGAATTTTCTTAAAGCAATAGAGTTTTTTTAAAACATTTTAGAAGATTTTGAAACTCATTACGATATTATACTTTGCCATATCGGATTTGTAAATCTCATAGATATCATTAAAACATTGTCATACATTATTTTTAGTCTGCTGAGGTCTAACATAAACCGCCACTAAAAAAATGTGGATATTTTCGGTTTTCAAAAGTAACAGTCGTGTTATGTCAATGATATGAAGTTGGTTTTCTTTTTTGCGTATGATGAAGTTGGTGTCTAAAAATAGTATTCTCTTAAACGTGTGACGTTAAAACTAAACCTTCTCAGCTAAACATGAGAGGAGGAACTCCTGGAACTAGATCACCTATGGGAATTATTGTACATATTTTCTCAGTGAAAGATAAACTAGAAAGTTTCAAATATTATTTAATATGTTGTGCTATTAATGGATAAACTGATGGAACTCAATTTAATTTTGAAACCTTTCACATTTCATAACTTCAGTTTTGGTACATTTGAATCTGTACATATGTTTTAAATAAAATTTAGGTATATTTTTTATTTACAATTGATAGTTAACATCATACTTAAAAGTTCAGAAGTGCGCTTTTTCAGGAAACACATTTGAATATTAAATTCTTTAAAAGAGATCTTATTATTTGTAAATTTTATAAATTGTTTATGTTTTACTTCCCTTTCTTCCAAGGACCCACAACATCCAATATTGTTCTATAAATGACTAATAAACACACTAATCGTAAATAATTTCGAAAGAATCAGTTTCTAATTTACTATCGTTCATACAAAGTAGTCCAACTGTAATGCACTAAAGTAGGAAATATGTCTAGAAACTTTGAAATAAGGGATTTGTAAATCTCATAGATAGCATTAAAAATCATTTTACGTTATTTTTGGTTTTCTTAGGTCTAATATAAACTGTCACTTAAAAAAAGTAAAAATATAGATGTTTTTGGTTTACAAATGTTGCACTAGTGTTATGACCCTTGTATTTCAAGCACCATAAATATAAAATAAAATCAGCCTGATATAAAATTGGTGTTTTACCGTTCACCTAAAAATATAATTCCTTCTTTATTTGAATTTAAACAAACATTTCTGATTGATCTATAATATAGATACTATGGATAATACATAACCTAGATAAATCCGCTCACATTAGAGATACATAAAATGTAGTCCCTTGCTAGGGAGTTTCACATAACTACAATAGCCTAGACAAAAACTATTTTCACATTTAGATATATGTAGCATATTAGGCATATGTGGTATATTAGACATATGTGGCATATAAAGAAACAGAAAAATTATTTATGACATGCGACAAATATGGAATGAGAAAGTTCTGCATCGATATTGTTTTTTATAGAGAAATACAGAGCAAACTTAGAGCTTGATTAAAAACCTTTCCTACAGATCTTTTCTGGTTGCTCCCCTGTTTCAAAGAATTAATGACTAAAACAAAAATACGAAACTATTGTATGTATTTATGCTAAAAGGAAGTATATTTCTTACCTAATAGGTCATATTCACCTTGACTATAAAACCACGTTTACAAAAAAAAAAAGACTAAACGGTTAATGATCTTGTCAACGAATGACGACATCCACTTGCTATATTAAGTCAATGAATTTTTTCCCTTCATAAATTATTCTTCCAATAATATTCTATATCTTATGAATTATTCTTTGTAACGCGTACTTAACTCTTAATATGCCATCCTCATTGCCGCATTAGTAGTTAGAAAATGACAGTCCGGGGCCAGGGTGGTATGCGGTATGGGACGGGGGACGGTGACGTCACCGGAAGGGGGCGTGGTCGGATATGACGTCACAGGAAGTGACATCACCGGATATGACGTCACCGGAAATCACGTGACCGGAAGTGGAGTTGAGTTGTTCCCCTCCTGCTGTTTTAGTTTCAGTATAAGCTGTTTGTGTATGACGTCACAGTGTGAATGACGTCATAATGTGTTTTATATCAAAGTTTTGAGCGGTGGCAACACTTTTTAGTTTCGATTTACCTTTAAGATGGAGTTGAGTTGTTCTAGGACTGCTTCTTAGTGAATAAGTTAGAGTGATAGGCTTTTATTGCGTGACGTCACAGTAGGTATGACGTCATAATGTGTTTTATATCAAAGTTTAGAGCGATGGCAACACTTTTTAGTTTCGATTTACCTTTAAGATAGAGTTGAGTTGTTCTAGGACTGCTTGTAAACGAATAAGTTAGAGTGATAGGTTTTTATTGCATGACGTCACAGTAGGTATGACGTCATAATGTGTTTTATATCAAAGTTTGAGCAGTGGCAACACTTTTTAGTGTCGATTTACCTTTAAGATGGAGTTGAGTTGTTCTAGGACTGCTTGTAAATGAATAAGTTAGAGTGATAGGTTTTTATTGCGTGACGTCACAGTAGGTATGACGTCATAATGTGTTTTATATCAAAGTTTAGAGCGATGGCAACACTTTTTAGTTTCAATTTACCTTTAAGATGGAGCTGAATTGTTCTAGGGCTGCTTCTAAACGAATAAGGTAGAGTGATAGGTATTTTTACTAATGACGTCACAGTGGGTATGACGTCATTCTATGTTAAGATTTACGTTTTAAGTGGTGATAACATTGGATATATACCAAATTTAGTTTTCAGGTGTTGGCAACGAGTTCTGATCGGTCAGCTAAATGCTCGCTGGTGATTGATAAGTTTTAAACATGTGACCAAAAGTTAACTCCTGATTGACTGTTTGGTTTTCTAGCGAGTTACTTACATATCCTTTAGCCAAGTTAAAATACCTGCAACAAAGTTACACAAAAAAATGTTAAATTTGAAAAGTTAATAAAAGGAAGGCCATTTGCTAAGGGTCTAAAGAACCCTAACCCCGAGCTACACGTGACATTTCAATATTTTACCAAACAATTGTTAAAATATCGACTATCGGACGTTGCCTTCATGGTAACTCATCTACCCACCCCCCTTCCCTAACTAATTTTGAATAAGTTAAGACTTTAGAATTACAATTAATAAATTTTGAAAAATTATTTATTAAAGGTGAGGACCCACCTCCAGCCCGATACCTCTTTTAGGAAGAATTGGTACCGCCTCACTCCACCCTAACAAAAAAAAAAAATCTGTGAAAAAAAACACGAAGTATTAAACACGTCTTTCACACTCAGGTATCTAAGTAGAAATGGCGAGACGGCAACCGGTAGCGTCTATATATGAGGGGTGATCACGTGACTTCACCGACCAATCAGGTTTCACGGTAGAGGGTGCTACTGACTATCGACCCGTCAGAAGGGAGGGGAGCGAGACTAGGGATGTTTCAACACGCTTCAACGCGTTGCGAGTTGAGTTGTTGTGCTTGAAACAGTTAAAGTGATAGATAATTTGTTCGTGACGTCATAGTGTAGCGAATGGGTTTTTAGCGTAGACAGTTGTTGCAATTGGAGTAATTATGAAATTTATTAAATAAAAAGATAATATTTAGTAATAATTATCAGATTTTATTATTATTATTATAAAAAATAAACTTATAAAAAAAAGTGAACGTGAAAATTTACTTTACGAATAAAAATCATGTCTTTAAAATGTGTACGAATATCACTAAATAAGAGAAAAAAGTAACATACTTAAACTCTTTAAAATAAATAACTTTAACATTAACGTAAAAAATTTACTTTTCACATAAAAATCACTTTAAAATGAGTAAAAATATCGCTAAATAAGAGAAAAAAAAGTAACTTACTTAAAATTTCTAAGATAAATATTTAACCTTTACTCGAAAATTCCCTTCATATATAAAAATCACGACTTTAAAATATGACATGCAAGAGAAAAGTAACGTACTTAAACTTTCTACGACAAATAACTTTAACATTAACGTAACATTTTACTTTACACATAAAAATCCCGACTTTAAAATATGTAGAAATATCGCTAAATAAAAGAAGAAAAAAAAAAGTAACATACTTAAACTTTGTACGACAAATAACTTTTACATTAACGTAAAAAATTTTCTTCACATATAAAAATCACGACTTTAAAATGTAACGTGTAAGAAGAATTAGCATACTTAAAATTTCTACGACAAATAAATTTAACCTTTACGCGAAAATTTACTATATACATAAAAATCATGTCTTTAAAATATGTAAAAATATTGCTAAATAAAAGAAAAAAACTAACATACTTAAACTTTGCACGACAAATAACTTTAGCATTAACGTAAAAATTTACTTCACATATAAAAATCACGACATTAAAATGTGACATGTAAGAAGAATTAGCATACTTAAAATTTCTACGATAAATAATTTTAACATTTGAGTGAAAATTTACTACATATATAAAAATCATGTATTTAAAATATCGCTGAATAAAAGAAAAAAGTATCATACTTAAACTTTCTACGACAAATAACTTTAACATTAACGCAAAAATTTACTTTACACATAAAAATCACGACTTTAAATTTGACATGCAGGAGGAAAGTATAACATACCTATAATTTCTACGACAAAGAATTCAAACATTGCCATTCATGTCTTTAAAATGTATAATGACAACTCTAACTTTTAGAAAAAAGAAACACTAAAAATTTACAAGGCAAAGAATTTAAAATTGAACGTGAAAATTAACTTCACATGTACAATCATACTCTTATATCAACGATAAATAAGATAAAAAAGAAGCTCTAAAAATTTATAAGGCAAATAATTTAAATAATACGCGAAAATTTACCACACATATAAAAATTATGTCTTTCAAATGTGTAAGAATAACGCTAAATTAGAGAAAAAGAAATACTAAAAATTTATAAGGTAAGGAATTGAAACAATATGCGAAAATTTATTTCACGCATAAAATTTTTATCTTTAAAATGTGTAAGAATAATGCTAAATTAGAGAAGAAAAAAAAAATAACATACTTAAACTTTCTTCGACAACAATTTAAACAATACGCGACATTTTCATACACAATTATTTTCTTAGGTTAATGTTAAATAATGGGAAATTTAACAGAATAAAAATTTCAAAGATAAAGAATTTTAACCTTTACACGAAAATTTACCTCACAAAAATATCATATCCTTAAACTTTAACGTGACAATTTACTCTTCATATACAATTAAACTCTTAGGTTAATGTTAAATAAGAAAAAAAATAATATACTTAAAATTTCTAAGATAAACATAACGTAAAAATTTCGTATCATGTGTTTAAAATGTAACATATAAGAGAAAAAAAAACTAACATACTTGAACTTTCTATAGCAAAGAATTTAAGCATTAGCGTAAAAATTCACTTTACATATAAAATTCACATCTTTAAATGGGAAGATAAGCAGGTGACGGTAATTAGCCAATCAGGGTAGCGGTAGGTGATACGCCATTCGCCGGCATTTTTAGATCGGAGGATGAGTCACGCTAAAACTTGTTGGAACAGGTCGGGAGATTTGTACAGCAAGAACAACAGCATCGACGCGCAAGCAGCGGGTGATGCTGTGATGTGTCAGCAGGTCTTTGAGATTATCGTTTTTTCTACTTTGCCGTTTTCATAATGAAATGTTTGTGAAAACTTGGAATGAATAAAGTGGATTTCAAAGACATATTAGTAAGTGAAGGTAGAATTCGCATGGACTTTCTTCCAAAAAGTATGATTCACTTGGAGAATTTAAGATCATTTCTACTTGAAAACTTTTCTATTATTTAAAACATTGAATATTGTTCAAACTCAGTGGGATTATATGCTACAATACGGGTAAAACTTAACAAAATTGTTACATAGAAGAAAAATAGTAAGAGATTTAAAATAAATATTAGTTATAGATACTCCAAAGAAAAAATTTCACCTCTACTTTTCAATCGGAAAATCAATACAAGTTGGAAATTTATGTTACTTCAAGAAAGACTTAGACAATTTACTTTGTAATAATATACGTTAAGGTGTCGTATTAACTCGTGCAATACATGCTGACTAAGGTTTATTTTACTTGAAAGGTGAATTGGGGGAAAATATTAAATAAATTGTAGATATTAAATACATTGTAGATATGCATTCAAGTTTTGAAAATCACATGCAAGACTTTTAAAACATCTTAAGATAAATTGAAAGAAACTTTTTATACTCTGAAAGGAAATCACAAGTAATTTAGTTAACTTTTTTCATGGTAACACTCATATTCAACGACATGTTTTTTAAAATTTAACCTTCTTTACATGATAATAGTTATAAATTTTTTCAATCTCAGATGCGATATACTATTATTTCTAACATATATGTTACGAATTGTGTAAAGTTTTTAAAAGAGTATATGCAAATCACCAATCAGAAACATAAAAATCTAACATCAATCAAACACACTAAAATAATAAGATATTTTCCTTAGTGGAAATAGTTAACTACTCATGTGATGGAATGTACTTAGAAAATTTAAATACTGAAAAAAGTTTGCTAGGCAAACTTAAAGAATATATATTTTTTTTCTTGTGAAAAACTAGCATAAATTTGAAAAATATAGAGTTTGTTACTACGTAAAATTGAACATCATCTGGACAAACTAAATTATACATGAATTTTTTTTATTTGAGAGGTGCTGACAATATATCATTAATACAGAGATTTTTAACTTCCACCCATAATTTCTAAATAACTTATACATAAATTTCAGAAAACTGAAACGGAATGTGTTTTACAAGACGCTTATTTTGTAAGATGAATATTCAATATTAATATAACTGAGCAAAAATCATTACGGAAAAAACTTGTAAAAGATACTTATATTTTGAAAATAGTTTGAAATATCCTTTTAAATTTATGAATGCTCGCTTTCGAAAGACACAAATAAAACTGATATTACACATGATAATTAACACATGCATAACATTAATCAAACAAAGTGGAATTTTTATTGCTTGTGACCGATAACTTTTCAGTGAAGCAGAACTTACATAGGAAATATGTGCAAACTTTTTCAACTTTTAAACCAAGTACTATGTAAAATTATAAATTACGATAGGAAATAGCACACTTCAGAATCGGAACAAGTCTTCTAGTTAAGCTAAATTTATTTCTCAAGGAATTGAAAGCATACCAGACAAGTCCTTATCATTTCGCATCTTTTCTCATGTTGCAAGAAGACATACTTTGTAAAAGATCGTCGTTGCACTTAACAAAAATCAGTAAAAATAAATGTATTTTCTATGGCAAAGATAAAACTTCACAACTTAATTACTGAAATTTAGCTAAGTTGCATATGGTTTATTCACATAACTCGCATATGCTTCGAATGTTGAAATATATTTGTCAGTTGAAATCAAACTAATCGAAAATAAATGCTACCTACATTTTCAAGTCGGAAATTACTATTAAATAAACTTTACATGTAAAACATTGTCATGTTAAAACGAAAAATCTACAAAAATGTAAATGATAATTTTACTGTTGGTACATAAATGATGAATAATTTATGATTTTATTCTAGGCAAACGTTTTATTGTCTAACAGAGAACTTAAACTTTAGCAGAAAAATAAAAAAATACAATTTTTATATCCTATCATACTTGTCGAAAATTGAATTTATTAGCTGTTGTAATAGATTTTTATTGTCCAAATTTCTATAGTTTTTCTTCCCGGTGCAATAAAATTAAGTTCATGTGTAATAAGTAGGTTTTTTTGATGAATCTTATAAATTTAATGAAATTATTATGACCTAAGAGATTGAGTGAACTGAATAAATCAATGATGTAAATTTAAACAGTGACTTGAACTGATACATACTATAACTGTAAAGAAGTATGGCAAAGTGATAGATGAAGTAAAAATAGAAGTTGAATGAAATGTGTTGAAAAAAGTTGAAGACGACAAGAAATTCGTAATTGAGAATTATCATTGACTTATATTAAATTCGTTTTTCTTGCTTATGACAAGAAAATACACTCTTTCTTATTAAGAACCAACTTGATATCTTATCATAGAATGACAATGATGAAATATCTATACATTAAAAAAAAAAATACCAAACTTAGACATAGCAAATTTCTTGAAATTCATGTATAATGCGAGAAGTTTTACTGGAAATATAGAAGATACAACATTGAAAGATGTGAATGTTTCGAAGTACTTTATCAGAAATAAAAAAAAAAAAAAAATGCGCTGAGATTCGCTATAAAAAATTTTAGGAGAAAGTTTAAACAAAATTTAAAATCAAACATGCTTTTAAATGGGAACACAAATATTAAAACTATAGAACATTAAACAATTTATATTACGTCATCTCAGTTGTATCAAACTGAATAACATGAAAAACAACCACAAACTGAATAAACATGAAAATTATTAATATATGTGGAAAAGTTTCCTTTTTTCACATATAAAAAAAATAACACATTGACGTACATTAAGATCACGAAACATGCATAATCATATACCGATAAGAGCAACCAATGTTGCGGGGAGATATTCACATGATGGTCAATATCCCATGAATAAATTGATTGATTGAATTTATAATGCTAATTCCAATAGTATTCCACGTAACTTCAACTTCATATGTTACACTATAGATATATTTATTTTTCAAATATATTGACTTTCGAAAAATCATCCTTCAATACAAGAATGATCATAGTAAGAATAAAAGAAAAGATACTAAGCATTGATTTAAAGTGTATTTATTTCAACTTAGCAACAAATCATATGCTTGAAACGAAATTTGCTTCGAACCAAAGTATAACCATCCAATTTCATTGATTCCTACAAGGACATTTTTCTCATCTAGTAATTGAATTTTTTTTTTCTCATACACATTATAAGTGATGTCCAATCAGGTGTAGAATAGTTGAAGATATCCGACCTCTTTCTAAATATTAATAAGTCACTGTTGAAAAACTTATAAAAATTTCAATTTACACTTAAAGTTTTTTTTTTTTTTTATATATATATATTTCAAAGAATTTTTTCAAATCAATATGTATATTTAAATACTGAAACTTATTCACTTCAATAAATGTATGTTTAAGTTATAAAACTCTTCGTATGTATTGAAAAATTGTAACTTTTCGTCTTCTTCGTATAAATCGATAACTTATACACTAGTTCTTCATCAATTAATCTTCTAAGTAAATCTTTCAAAGGTAAAAACATACTTATAGCTTTGCATTTGTAACAAGTTAAATTGTACATGTTTCATGTGAAAGTTACGAAAATATCTGAAATTTTGTAACTTTCACATGAAACATGTACAATTTAACCTGTTACAAATGCAAAGCTATAAGTATGTTTTTACCTTTGAAAGATTTACTTAGAAGATTAATTGATGAAGAACTAGTGTATAAGTTATCGATTTATACGAAGAAGACGAAAAGTTACAATTTTTCAATACATACGAAGAGTTTTATAACTTAAACATACATTTATTGAAGTGAATAAGTTTCAGTATTTAAATATACATATTGATTTGAAAAAATTCTTTGAAATATATATATATAAAAAAAAAAAAACTTTAAGTGTAAATTGAAATTTTTATAAGTTTTTCAACAGTGACTTATTAATATTTAGAAAGAGGTCGGATATCTTCAACTATTCTACACCTGATTGGACATCACTTATAATGTGTATGAGAAAAAAAAAATTCAATTACTAGATGAGAAAAATGTCCTTGTAGGAATCAATGAAATTGGATGGTTATACTTTGGTTCGAAGCAAATTTCGTTTCAAGCATATGATTTGTTGCTAAGTTGAAATAAATACACTTTAAATCAATGCTTAGTATCTTTTCTTTTATTCTTACTATGATCATTCTTGTATTGAAGGATGATTTTTCGAAAGTCAATATATTTGAAAAATAAATATATCTATAGTGTAACATATGAAGTTGAAGTTACGTGGAATACTATTGGAATTAGCATTATAAATTCAATCAATCAATTTATTCATGGGATATTGACCATCATGTGAATATCTCCCCGCAACATTGGTTGCTCTTATCGGTATATGATTATGCATGTTTCGTGATCTTAATGTACGTCAATGTGTTATTTTTTTTATATGTGAAAAAAGGAAACTTTTCCACATATATTAATAATTTTCATGTTTATTCAGTTTGTGGTTGTTTTTCATGTTATTCAGTTTGATACAACTGAGATGACGTAATATAAATTGTTTAATGTTCTATAGTTTTAATATTTGTGTTCCCATTTAAAAGCATGTTTGATTTTAAATTTTGTTTAAACTTTCTCCTAAAATTTTTTATAGCGAATCTCAGCGCATTTTTTTTTTTTTTTTATTTCTGATAAAGTACTTCGAAACATTCACATCTTTCAATGTTGTATCTTCTATATTTCCAGTAAAACTTCTCGCATTATACATGAATTTCAAGAAATTTGCTATGTCTAAGTTTGGTATTTTTTTTTTAATGTATAGATATTTCATCATTGTCATTCTATGATAAGATATCAAGTTGGTTCTTAATAAGAAAGAGTGTATTTTCTTGTCATAAGCAAGAAAAACGAATTTAATATAAGTCAATGATAATTCTCAATTACGAATTTCTTGTCGTCTTCAACTTTTTTCAACACATTTCATTCAACTTCTATTTTTACTTCATCTATCACTTTGCCATACTTCTTTACAGTTATAGTATGTATCAGTTCAAGTCACTGTTTAAATTTACATCATTGATTTATTCAGTTCACTCAATCTCTTAGGTCATAATAATTTCATTAAATTTATAAGATTCATCAAAAAAACCTACTTATTACACATGAACTTAATTTTATTGCACCGGGAAGAAAAACTATAGAAATTTGGACAATAAAAATCTATTACAACAGCTAATAAATTCAATTTTCGACAAGTATGATAGGATATAAAAATTGTATTTTTTTATTTTTCTGCTAAAGTTTAAGTTCTCTGTTAGACAATAAAACGTTTGCCTAGAATAAAATCATAAATTATTCATCATTTATGTACCAACAGTAAAATTATCATTTACATTTTTGTAGATTTTTCGTTTTAACATGACAATGTTTTACATGTAAAGTTTATTTAATAGTAATTTCCGACTTGAAAATGTAGGTAGCATTTATTTTCGATTAGTTTGATTTCAACTGACAAATATATTTCAACATTCGAAGCATATGCGAGTTATGTGAATAAACCATATGCAACTTAGCTAAATTTCAGTAATTAAGTTGTGAAGTTTTATCTTTGCCATAGAAAATACATTTATTTTTACTGATTTTTGTTAAGTGCAACGACGATCTTTTACAAAGTATGTCTTCTTGCAACATGAGAAAAGATGCGAAATGATAAGGACTTGTCTGGTATGCTTTCAATTCCTTGAGAAATAAATTTAGCTTAACTAGAAGACTTGTTCCGATTCTGAAGTGTGCTATTTCCTATCGTAATTTATAATTTTACATAGTACTTGGTTTAAAAGTTGAAAAAGTTTGCACATATTTCCTATGTAAGTTCTGCTTCACTGAAAAGTTATCGGTCACAAGCAATAAAAATTCCACTTTGTTTGATTAATGTTATGCATGTGTTAATTATCATGTGTAATATCAGTTTTATTTGTGTCTTTCGAAAGCGAGCATTCATAAATTTAAAAGGATATTTCAAACTATTTTCAAAATATAAGTATCTTTTACAAGTTTTTTCCGTAATGATTTTTGCTCAGTTATATTAATATTGAATATTCATCTTACAAAATAAGCGTCTTGTAAAACACATTCCGTTTCAGTTTTCTGAAATTTATGTATAAGTTATTTAGAAATTATGGGTGGAAGTTAAAAATCTCTGTATTAATGATATATTGTCAGCACCTCTCAAATAAAAAAAATTCATGTATAATTTAGTTTGTCCAGATGATGTTCAATTTTACGTAGTAACAAACTCTATATTTTTCAAATTTATGCTAGTTTTTCACAAGAAAAAAAATATATATTCTTTAAGTTTGCCTAGCAAACTTTTTTCAGTATTTAAATTTTCTAAGTACATTCCATCACATGAGTAGTTAACTATTTCCACTAAGGAAAATATCTTATTATTTTAGTGTGTTTGATTGATGTTAGATTTTTATGTTTCTGATTGGTGATTTGCATATACTCTTTTAAAAACTTTACACAATTCGTAACATATATGTTAGAAATAATAGTATATCGCATCTGAGATTGAAAAAATTTATAACTATTATCATGTAAAGAAGGTTAAATTTTAAAAAACATGTCGTTGAATATGAGTGTTACCATGAAAAAAGTTAACTAAATTACTTGTGATTTCCTTTCAGAGTATAAAAAGTTTCTTTCAATTTATCTTAAGATGTTTTAAAAGTCTTGCATGTGATTTTCAAAACTTGAATGCATATCTACAATGTATTTAATATCTACAATTTATTTAATATTTTCCCCCAATTCACCTTTCAAGTAAAATAAACCTTAGTCAGCATGTATTGCACGAGTTAATACGACACCTTAACGTATATTATTACAAAGTAAATTGTCTAAGTCTTTCTTGAAGTAACATAAATTTCCAACTTGTATTGATTTTCCGATTGAAAAGTAGAGGTGAAATTTTTTCTTTGGAGTATCTATAACTAATATTTATTTTAAATCTCTTACTATTTTTCTTCTATGTAACAATTTTGTTAAGTTTTACCCGTATTGTAGCATATAATCCCACTGAGTTTGAACAATATTCAATGTTTTAAATAATAGAAAAGTTTTCAAGTAGAAATGATCTTAAATTCTCCAAGTGAATCATACTTTTTGGAAGAAAGTCCATGCGAATTCTACCTTCACTTACTAATATGTCTTTGAAATCCACTTTATTCATTCCAAGTTTTCACAAACATTTCATTATGAAAACGGCAAAGTAGAAAAAACGATAATCTCAAAGACCTGCTGACACATCACAGCATCACCCGCTGCTTGCGCGTCGATGCTGTTGTTCTTGCTGTACAAATCTCCCGACCTGTTCCAACAAGTTTTAGCGTGACTCATCCTCCGATCTAAAAATGCCGGCGAATGGCGTATCACCTACCGCTACCCTGATTGGCTAATTACCGTCACCTGCTTATCTTCCCATTTAAAGATGTGAATTTTATATGTAAAGTGAATTTTTACGCTAATGCTTAAATTCTTTGCTATAGAAAGTTCAAGTATGTTAGTTTTTTTTTCTCTTATATGTTACATTTTAAACACATGATACGAAATTTTTACGTTATGTTTATCTTAGAAATTTTAAGTATATTATTTTTTTTCTTATTTAACATTAACCTAAGAGTTTAATTGTATATGAAGAGTAAATTGTCACGTTAAAGTTTAAGGATATGATATTTTTGTGAGGTAAATTTTCGTGTAAAGGTTAAAATTCTTTATCTTTGAAATTTTTATTCTGTTAAATTTCCCATTATTTAACATTAACCTAAGAAAATAATTGTGTATGAAAATGTCGCGTATTGTTTAAATTGTTGTCGAAGAAAGTTTAAGTATGTTATTTTTTTTTTCTTCTCTAATTTAGCATTATTCTTACACATTTTAAAGATAAAAATTTTATGCGTGAAATAAATTTTCGCATATTGTTTCAATTCCTTACCTTATAAATTTTTAGTATTTCTTTTTCTCTAATTTAGCGTTATTCTTACACATTTGAAAGACATAATTTTTATATGTGTGGTAAATTTTCGCGTATTATTTAAATTATTTGCCTTATAAATTTTTAGAGCTTCTTTTTTATCTTATTTATCGTTGATATAAGAGTATGATTGTACATGTGAAGTTAATTTTCACGTTCAATTTTAAATTCTTTGCCTTGTAAATTTTTAGTGTTTCTTTTTTCTAAAAGTTAGAGTTGTCATTATACATTTTAAAGACATGAATGGCAATGTTTGAATTCTTTGTCGTAGAAATTATAGGTATGTTATACTTTCCTCCTGCATGTCAAATTTAAAGTCGTGATTTTTATGTGTAAAGTAAATTTTTGCGTTAATGTTAAAGTTATTTGTCGTAGAAAGTTTAAGTATGATACTTTTTTCTTTTATTCAGCGATATTTTAAATACATGATTTTTATATATGTAGTAAATTTTCACTCAAATGTTAAAATTATTTATCGTAGAAATTTTAAGTATGCTAATTCTTCTTACATGTCACATTTTAATGTCGTGATTTTTATATGTGAAGTAAATTTTTACGTTAATGCTAAAGTTATTTGTCGTGCAAAGTTTAAGTATGTTAGTTTTTTTCTTTTATTTAGCAATATTTTTACATATTTTAAAGACATGATTTTTATGTATATAGTAAATTTTCGCGTAAAGGTTAAATTTATTTGTCGTAGAAATTTTAAGTATGCTAATTCTTCTTACACGTTACATTTTAAAGTCGTGATTTTTATATGTGAAGAAAATTTTTTACGTTAATGTAAAAGTTATTTGTCGTACAAAGTTTAAGTATGTTACTTTTTTTTTTCTTCTTTTATTTAGCGATATTTCTACATATTTTAAAGTCGGGATTTTTATGTGTAAAGTAAAATGTTACGTTAATGTTAAAGTTATTTGTCGTAGAAAGTTTAAGTACGTTACTTTTCTCTTGCATGTCATATTTTAAAGTCGTGATTTTTATATATGAAGGGAATTTTCGAGTAAAGGTTAAATATTTATCTTAGAAATTTTAAGTAAGTTACTTTTTTTTCTCTTATTTAGCGATATTTTTACTCATTTTAAAGTGATTTTTATGTGAAAAGTAAATTTTTTACGTTAATGTTAAAGTTATTTATTTTAAAGAGTTTAAGTATGTTACTTTTTTCTCTTATTTAGTGATATTCGTACACATTTTAAAGACATGATTTTTATTCGTAAAGTAAATTTTCACGTTCACTTTTTTTTATAAGTTTATTTTTTATAATAATAATAATAAAATCTGATAATTATTACTAAATATTATCTTTTTATTTAATAAATTTCATAATTACTCCAATTGCAACAACTGTCTACGCTAAAAACCCATTCGCTACACTATGACGTCACGAACAAATTATCTATCACTTTAACTGTTTCAAGCAAGATCGTTACACAACAACTCAACTCGCAAACGCGTTGAAGCGTGTTGAAACATCCCTAGTCTCGCTCCCCTCCCTTCTGACGGGTCGATAGTCAGTAGCACCCTCTACCGTGAAACCTGATTGGTCGGTGAAGTCACGTGATCACCCCTCATATATAGACGCTACCGGTTGCCGTCTCGCCATTTCTACTTAGATACCTGAGTGTGAAAGACGTGTTTAATACTTCGTGTTTTTTTTTTCACAGATTTTTTTTTTTTTTGTTAGGGTGGAGTGAGGCGGTACCAATTCTTCCTAAAAGAGGTATCGGGCTGGAGGTGGGTCCTCACCTTTAATAAATAATTTTTCAAAATTTATTAATTGTAATTCTAAAGTCTTAACTTATTCAAAATTAGTTAGGGAAGGGGGGTGGGTAGATGAGTTACCATGAAGGCAACGTCCGATAGTCGATATTTTAACAATTGTTTGGTAAAATATTGAAATGTCACGTGTAGCTCGGGGTTAGGGTTCTTTAGACCCTTAGCAAATGGCCTTCCTTTTATTAACTTTTCAAATTTAACATTTTTTTGTGTAACTTTGTTGCAGGTATTTTAACTTGGCTAAAGGATATGTAAGTAACTCGCTAGAAAACCAAACAGTCAATCAGGAGTTAACTTTTGGTCCCATGTTTATAACTTATCAATCACCAGCGAGCATTTAGCTGACCGATCAGAACTCGTTGCCAACACCTGAAAACTAAATTTGGTATATATCCAATGTTATCACCACTTAAAACGTAAATCTTAACATAGAATGACGTCATACCCACTGTGACGTCATTAGTAAAAATACCTATCACTCTACCTTATTCGTTTAGAAGCAGCCCTAGAACAATTCAGCTCCATCTTAAAGGTAAATTGAAACTAAAAAGTGTTGCCATCGCTCTAAACTTTGATATAAAACACATTATGACGTCATACCTACTGTGACGTCACGCAATAAAAACCTATCACTCTAACTTATTCATTTACAAGCAGTCCTAGAACAACTCAACTCCATCTTAAAGGTAAATCGACACTAAAAAGTGTTGCCACTGCTCAAACTTTGATATAAAACACATTATGACGTCATACCTACTGTGACGTCATGCAATAAAAACCTATCACTCTAACTTATTTGTTTACAAGCAGTCCTAGAACAACTCAACTCTATCTTAAAGGTAAATCGAAACTAAAAAGTGTTGCCATCGCTCTAAACTTTGATATAAAACACATTATGACGTCATACCTACTGTGACGTCACGCAATAAAAGCCTATCACTCTAACTTATTCACTAAGAAGCAGTCCTAGAACAACTCAACTCCATCTTAAAGGTAAATCGAAACTAAAAAGTGTTGCCACCGCTCAAAACTTTGATATAAAACACATTATGACGTCATTCACACTGTGACGTCATACACAAACAGCTTATACTGAAACTAAAACAGCAGGAGAGGAACAACTCAACTCCACTTCCGGTCACGTGATTTCCTGTGACGTCATATCCGGTGATGTCACTTCCTGTGACGTCATATCCGGCCACGCCCCCTTCCGGTGACGTCACCGTCCCCCGTCCCATACCGCATACCGCCCTGGCCCCGGACTGTCATTTTCTAACTACTCGCATTGATAGTAGTCAATATAGAGCAAAATAATAATTCACTTCGGTGATTTAGCTAGATGAATTTAATTGGAAACGTTTTAAACAATTTAAATGTTAAAATTATGATTTATGTTTAAAATAGTTGAACTTCATGAAAAGGTGATATGTAAATAGATTTTTAAAAGCATATGTCCCTTTTTCGCAAATACCGATTTAATTACAAAAATAATCATCTTTACTCAGAAGACCTGCAATTTTTAAATAAAAAGAATCAGGTTTCGTTTGATGATTTTCATTTCTGCATAATTCATAAGCGCTCAAATTAATCTGTGCATGAAATTTCGTATTAATAATCAATAACAGAAAGTTAAAAAAGTTAAAAAGTGATCCATTAGCAAATATAAAAACATACTTTAAAACAGGAGGATACATATTTTTGCAGACACTTATTCGAATTCATATCTCAAATTATATAGACTGAAGATTGGGATGATTTTTCTGTGACAACGTTTTATCGCTAGATTTTCATTTATTTTCTGAATCTTTGAAATACATACTGTCTGCTATCAGGAGAATATTTCTTACCAGAAAGTCTGGTTGATGGCGGTTGTTATAAAAAAAATGACTTGTCGATTTATAATAGGGATGTGCATGCAGGAAATTGACGTATAAAGCCTTTAAAGAGTAGATGTCTTTCTTCTGAAATCCCCCGTGGAAAGTGGGGCTAGTCTTGTTTCACGTCTATAGCCAACGCTAAACACTCTGGTGGGAACTGATTCTCGTGATAGATGGACATTAACTAAACTACACAAATTATAATCAATATTTTTATTTTTTATAATCCTATTTTCAGGTGGTATGGTAGTTTTTACTGACAAAAATTGTTTAGTTGACCATGTTTGATTGCCAGAATTAAAAAGAGCGCTTGTAATAGTGTTGGATATGGTGGATTAAACAAAAAGATAGCTCTCTGAATAGACGCTTCATGCAATTTCTCATCAAAGCAGAATTGTTTTTAAGTAAACAAGAACTTACATTTAGAGGCCAAAACGAGAGGTATAGTTTTCTGTATAGTTTTTAATCAAAACTATACAGTTTGATTTGATTAATTCTTCTTATTTTATAATGTTATGTTATAAATGTTACTATTTTGTACAAATTAAAACGAAACTTCGATTTGAGAGTTAAAGAATTTGCGTTCATTTTTTGTGATGTACACTTGAAATATCGCAAAATAGGTAAAAAAATACGTGTTTATAGTTTTTCTGCTTCAAAATAATCTTCAGGTGGAATTTTCGCAAGGTAATGGTATCATCTGAAGGCTAGAGAGTTATTTTATTAAATTCAAGTACTATTTTGTTCTGAAAGTAAATTTGAATATTTTAAGCTCATTATCTAAAAACCGTATTTTTGTCACGAGAAACATTTCAACAGTGATAACTGAAGTTTGATATAATTTTTTTGAGAAATGATTTGAGAATTCACATCTGCATTAACTATTAGATTTTTTGAACCTGAGCCAAATTGATTAAAAAAAAAAATTGCTAGATTTTTAAATGCAAAAGATTTTAGAAAAATTGCGATTTTTTCTACTTTCAGTGTTAAAAATAGTCTATTAAAAAAACTATTTATTCTAAAAAGCAGATGGAGATTCATAACATTGAGAATGACATTACGAACAATTTCCAGCCGTAATTTCTTTTCTTAGCCTCTAAAACTCGAGTAATCACTGCTAAAAAATATGCTAATTATAAAGATTTCGATGTTAATTAGTTAATTAATTTTTGAATAAAACTGAAATTTTTTCATCATTACTGATTATGCTTTTTTGAGAGCAAAAAATCCGATTTTTGTCATGATAATTTAAAAAAAAGTTTAAGTGTGTTTGTACATGATTGTGTAAAGTGTGTGTGAGGTTTTGGGGAGGTGGGATTGTTAGGCAGTCGCATGTTTTCGGCTGCACTAACATTTTCGACCACGGTCTGCCATCGATTCCTTTGTTACAAATTGTTCAATTAATGTCACCACCTTTTCAGTTACTGCTTGTATTTCACGTTTCAAAGTATTTGTATTATATTACTCTTAATACTCCTAAAGAAATAATTTGTATTGATTATTACTCCAAAAGAAAGAATTAGTATTGTGTTACTTCTAAATAATTTTAACTAGGTTCTTTTTATGATATACAATTTGTTTCAAGTCCATAATGGGATGCTTTTAAAAATTAAAATGAAATCAACAAACTAAAACGTGTAGTAGAGTAATACTATGAAAGTTGGGTCTGGGGATTATTTTTTAAAACAATTATTAAAAACTCGCGTATAAATAACACTGAATCTAAATTAAGAGAATTTAATGTATAATGTAATGGCAAAGTCGATCTTTAAGGTACAATCTAAGAGTTAAATTTTGCAATTTTTCTTGTATTTATCAAACACAATTTAACGACATGAAAATATTTCATTGCAATCCTCATGCATTCTAATTTGTAGATATTATAGGAATTTTTAAATCTTTTAAGGAATTTTTAACCCTCTTCTCTCTTCTAAACCAATATCCAATGCATAATCTTTTGAGAGACGGTGGGCGGGGGGGGGGGGGGGGGTTGAGGGCTATATCTATAGATAAAATCATTCCAAAAACTTAGGTTTTTGAAATAAGACTATAAATGCATTCTAAGAATACTTTCTCTCAAAAATACTTCTGTAAAATCCATCTCAGTTTAAGCACTACAGCTTAGAATTTTATTTTATACTATATTCTTATAATGAAGATGATCATATTTATATAATTGGCTATCTATACTCTATTATAATTTCTCTGTGTCCTAACATTAATAGCCTTTAGATATACAAGTAATGCATTCACATGAAAGTAGTTAGAAAAAACTGGAGAAATAAATATGTCAATATTCTAAAATAATCTAGTAAAAAATGAGGCTATCAGTTATACTAAGCTCGCGGGTATACTTAAAGTGAAAAACAAAACACGTTACTGATTGATGTGTTGGCTCTGAAGGGCAGACGAAAAATTAAGTATACTCAAATTTTAAAACTGCGGCCAAGGAAATCCGGGGAATGTAATTTGAAATAATCGTGAAAAACCCTGAAACTTTCCTTGGATTGGGAGGGCGCAAGGATTTCACAATAACCACAGTTCATTTTATCAGATACGTTAACGCTTGAGATTTCATATTTTTTTGTAGTGGACAATTGAAGTTTTTTCTTGATGTAATATACTCGATGCTTTTTCAACACTTAGTGGTTAGTTGGGAGGTCTTTCTTTCCTAAACCAAACATGTAATAACAGTCTCTTTTAGAATCACCTTTGTAATTTAATTCATTGTTTCAAAGCACATATTACATTTTTAATCACAATTTTTCACAACAATCAAAATTTTTTACTTTCTTTCTCACGTTCGACAACCCATTCATGTGAGATTTATTATGTCAACGTTTTATTTTTAACAGAGAGTCTCATAATTAATATTCAGTATTGATCCTCTTAGCACCAGCCTTTTTTCGAGTACACACTCATTTTCTGTAGACCTCAGCACAATTCCAACGTTAGTTTCAAGTACGTATCACGAGACGATTCATTTCATTCATTCGATTATTATCTGTCGCTCCTTGTCACTTATAACTTCCTCTCTCCATCCATTCTTTCAACTTAACAGAATAAATATGTGACTGCATCTTAAAAGACTGTTTCTGACTGGCCACACTGGATAAATTAACAAAATCTCATAACTTCCTCTATCCCTCCATTCTTCCAACTTAACTGAATAAATATGTGACTGCATCTTAAAAGATTGTTTCTGACTGGCCACACTGCCTAATTTAACAAAATCTCATAACTTCCTCTATCCCTCCATTCTTCCAACTTAACTGAATAAATATGTGACTGCATCTTAAAAGACTGTTTCTGACTGGCCACCCTGCCTAAATTTACAAAATCGTGAGAACCCATTGCATATATATCTTTAGTTATTCCAAAATGTAAAATGTGTAACTCTTACCATGTATGCAAATCATTGGTATTAGAGAATGATATTAAACTACATTGTTAAAATTTGTTTAGTTTGGTTTGCGTGATTAAAAAACAAACAAATAGGAAGTTTATCGTTATAAGGTTCACTGCTCTCTTGGAATCTACCATTACTTTTTTTTAATGATGACATTTGTTTAGAAAAACAATGCTACCCCAACTCGACCGTGTTAAGTAACATCATGCGTATGTTTTCACAAACATTGTTTTCAAAACATTGAGCGTAACAAAACATTGTTCACTGTAATCGATTGTGTTTTGTTTCAAACGATGCCTGAACTTAGCCGTTTCAATTTAATGTGGAGTTTGTTTTTTCAATGGGTTAATGTTGCAATTTAAAAACTAGAAATTTATCAGAGCACTCCTTTTTTCAAATAGATCTCTAAACTACCATTTTTCAAATTTTAAATCACATTATAAAACATTAAAATATAACTTTGACTAAGATAATTTTAAAATTTTGTAATTAATACAAACAAATGATATTTAAATAGCTCAATAAATTCATTCCACACACACTGGTAATGAATTTTCGACATCGTTTTCAACAGAAATTCGTTTTTCTACTTCGAAGATATTGTTCGGAAGCTACTTCTCTATAGTATTTATATAATACTTCGAAAATGTGTTTAATATATTATGTCACAATTTACGAAAAAATTAAATGAATTGGAAAATAATGTTTTATCTTGTTCTAATATTGATTGATTTTAGCGCATTTATGAAAATTTATATTTTTCATAAAATTTCTTCAACTTTTTTTCTGCGTTGAATTTTTTTCAGAATTTTTTAAACAGGATATGTTTTTAGACTTTGTGATTATAATTGAAGTTCATTTTTTAAAAAGCTGTAAAAAACAAACACTGGATTTGAATTTGACCTGAATACACGCGAAGAAGGGAAAATAACATAAAATAAACAAAAAGAAGGAGAAAAAAAAAATTGAACTATTTTTTGTCTTCATACTATTTTCACTATCTTTGCATATATTCAGGTCATTCTGACAGATGGTTCCTTTTTTTACAGCTTTTTGAAATTTGAACTTAAATTATAATCACCCAGTCCGGAAATTACATATATCTATATAGTTAATATAATCATTCTGTATAATTAAGAACAGCAGGGGGAACACAAAGTTTATCACGTATTAAAAAGAATATTGTCTGGAAACTAATAAACTACTTTATATATGGTTTTCCCAAATTGTGGGTGCAGATCATAAGTTTTTGCGCACATCAATTACTTTATTCAAATTCAACGTGCGACCCTTTTGTAGCTCCGAGTATGTAAATCCAGTTCTAGTTACATGTTCTTCAACTTTTGCTCTGTAACTCTTGACACAGAATAATTTATATTTGTATTAAAAATGTTAATATTCCAATCAGGTATGACAAACACTTTTTTTATATTGAAACTTTAAGGCCAGGATAACAGATTCTGTGTCAAAGGGGTGAGATATAGGTATCCAAAAAAGTTTAAATATTAAGAGGTTATTTTAGCAAATATTTTAGATGTATTAGAACTAAGATTAAATAATTTTTAAAAGTAAATGTTTTTTCTTGGTTTGATAGCTCTCCATTTGAGGTTTCTAAAAATGAATGAAAACCACGTGTGGGAAACAAACAATGGGTTTAATAAAATCCTCTAAATATTGCAAGGTATTTTTAGAAAATCGTTTAGTTTTATTCGAAATACCTCTACATAATGCAAGGTATTTTGGGAAAACCTTTTGGGTTTATTTAAAAAAAAAAAAAAAACTCACCAACTAGGTTTCTAAGACATCTTCATATACCTACCAAAAACCTTGGGACAAAGGTATTATGGAAACCTGTATTAGGTTTTTTTCTTAACTATTAAGAAGATAAAAATACCTTATTTGAATGTCTTTAAAATACCTGTAAATATCTTTAACCCTTTGCACTCGAGAGGTGACCCTCACTCACCACATGATTGAATGCTGAAACTCTAGAGGTGACTCTCGCTCACCACTAGGTTTGATGAGGAAATTCGATGTAGTGCAATGACTGTTTATGTTTAGTTTCTTTGAACCGGATCCGCAGCCACGAACCGAACCAAAAATGTTGCGAAACGTCTCGAGTTGCTGGATCCTCCGCGCGAAAAGTCATCGAGTTCAAAGAGTTATTATACTTTAGAATATCAGTAAGGAAAAGAAAGCTTTCATTAGACGTACCAAATAATTTTAAGGGGAGAGGGAAGGAATTTTTAAATTTTGAAACAAGAGGCTAAGTGAGCAGTAGATGCACTTAAAATTAATTAGTAGGTGTTTATAACCTTTACAATAAAGTTCAAACCCACCCCGTATTTTTCTTTGTACGAACAGGAGCAAACTGTTCACCTTGTTAGATTCAATCCGCAATCTTCGTTGTGCGGAGCTGAAAATCTCGGCGGAACCTAGAATTGAATCGCTTATTGCAAAAACTCCATAACTGCAAAATATTTAGTTTTGATATAATTAAAAAAATATATATATCTCACACTTATTTTCTGCAAAGATAAAAAAGTATTGAACATAAAAAACGACTTGAGAACATAGGAGGTAAGATTAGTTCATTTTTAAATATATGTTCAGGGGGTGAATTTTTTTTTAATTATATCAAAACTAGACATTTTTTGCAGTTATCGGATTTTTGCAATAAGCTATTCAATTTATGTTGGTGTTTCAAAATCATAGTAACTAATATGATCCAGGGTTAACAATAGCCTTCACACATCTTATTCACCAGCTAGCTTATTTATACAGCAGGACAGAATTGGAGCATGCAGATTGTGCATTTTATATGTCATTGAAATAATTCTTCACTTCTAATTATATATGTTACGGTAAATGTGATTAATCCTGTGATTATATATAATAACCGGTAGTTATGCATAATTACCACAAAATTTGGTAAATATGATAAATTTTTGAAAATTTATCATATTAATCTTTTTTTTTTTTTTTTTTTGTGTGCATAATTCCCAACTCGTAATAATAAATGTGTTAAAAGTCAGTTGTATACCAGAAATCAATTCACAATTTGCGAAGACAAATTTATTTTGCTAGCAATATTACTTCGAGAATGCGTTAGAAAGCCATCTCTTTCTGGAGGTCAGGGATATCAGCCATGTGTTTGTAAGGGACAATGAGAGTCTGATAAGTGCAAATGTAAATATTCTGGTAAACTATGTAATTCTAAATGTCATAACAATCTAATATGCTTAAATGAGTAAATTTAAAATATTTAGTAATTTGTAGTAATAACGTTTTTTGAATTTTTTTTCTCCAGAATATGGGCTTAGTTTTTTTTATGTAACTGTAGTTTTTTTTTCAAGTGCAACTGTTTTGTACAAGTTCATGTAAATTGTATTTTTTTCATTTCACCACACCTGCTAGTCCCTTATTCAAATTTCGTTCAGGCTAAATAAATGTATGTGACTTAAAATAACCATTTATTGACTTTTTAATTGTAAAATATAAAATATTGTAATTCGTGGTCTCTTACTCCATAGGGCCCAACGAAAAAATATCTTTCTGAATAGCACACACACACACACACACACACACACACACACACACACACACACACACACACACACACACACACACACACACACACACACACACACACACACACGCGTGTGTGTATTATACATTTTTGAAAATTTATCAAATTAACCGGTTTGTTTGCATAATTCCCAACTCGTAATGGTAAATGTGATAAATATCATGACTGATTGGGCCAGTAGAATAGAGTGACACACACACACACACACACACACACACACACACACACACACACACACACACAATTCACTCTATTCTACTGGCCCAATCAGTCATGATATTTATCACATTTACCATTACGAGTTGGGAATTATGCAAACAAACCGGTTAATTTGATAAATTTTCAAAAATGTATAATATTTACCATATTTAATGGTGATTATGCATAATTACCGGTTATTATATATAATCACCAGATTAATACTTTTACCGTAACATATATATTTGTGAGTGAAAACAGCAGATCTAGACGTTTTTTTCATTGATTTTAACTAATTTTGCAAGGAATGTACATTCTTTCCTCTAGTTTACTTTCTATTGAGGTTAGAACCGTACCTACATTGTCACAATTCGTTGGCTAAAGTATCAACAGAATATTTTACTGGTGTAAAGAATTTTTGAATAGAAATTTGAGAATTCATACTTCTTAGAACAGCTTCAGTGACCCAGCGCTTTACGTAACATGAAATGACTAATTTTATTAAAAAAAATACTATTGCGATTTCAAATATTTTCACAGTTTGTATTAAACACTGTATTTTATTACTACTTTTTTAGTTAGACAGAATATTTCACTAAGAGATATGTTTGCAAAAATTTAAATCTGGTAGATCTTGTTGCTGCAATTGATTTATGAAGTTAATAATTTAATTCAAATTTTCGTATCAGTTGCAATGTTGATAATCATACTTCCATATTTATGTATATTTCACACTAATCGATATGAGTTTATGAATTTTACAATAATTATTTCAATAATATATTATAACAATATATATTATAATTTAAGATGTAATAATTGATTTTTTAACTTTGTAAAAACGAAAATTATTAAAACGTTTTGCACTGTAATTTTTCTCAGTGAGTCTTTTCTAAATGCACTCGAATGCATGAATTTTTTGTTAGTCATCAGTATATAATCGGAAAACAAAGATTATTAATCAGTTTCTAATCTTTTGGAATTCCTATAGAAAAGTGATATGAAATGATGCAATTGATGATTTGCTAGTATAAGATTAAAGTAAAAGATTCGACTTTTTTACCAAGCCGATGTGATTTCAATAGATAAAAATGCTTGAATTTCAAGCAAAATGAACTCACTCATCTATTCTAGAAGATATTACATCAAAGATGTAAAACGTTGAAACATTTCATGAACAAACGATGTTGTGTAATGAAGTGCCATTTACGGCAAAATAAATAATAGTTTTGAAAATAAAAATATAATACAATCTGGCAATAAAAACAAAAATAAAATATAAAACAATCTGCCAATTACTGTCTATCACAATAATAGCTCCCGCTGTGAAGTCTAGCGTTGTCTGCTGTCATAGAAACAAGATTAGCCCCATTTGCGATGGGGGATTCTAGGATAAAGCCATTTAAATTTGCCGTATTGTCATTTTTTTTGGACTCCAATATCCTATATGTATCACTATCACCCCTATTTTAAATCGACGAGTCTTGTTTCTGTAGTGACCACTACCAACTAGATTGATTTGGCAGGAGTTATTCCCTTAATAGAAAAAATAGCAGTAGTAAGCACATGTTCATGGGCACTGCTAGGGAAAAACAAGATGGTGCACTTGCAATCAATCTCCCTGGCGAGGGAAAATTAAAAATGAAGCGGAAAAAGTACTAAAAGTCGCAGAAGAAAAATAAGTATAATATGGGTTTTTAATTATTCATGTGAACAGGAATCTAATGCATAACTATTAATTAATATTTCAGTAGAATATCTGATGATCATCTTTGAAATATCAAAAGCTGAAGAAAATTTAGCAGCCTTGCAGCTTCCTGTAAATAATCCAGTTGGTGTCCATGTATTGCACAATCTCGCTTTTTTTTTTTTTTTAATTTTACTGCAAATCTTTATAAATAATTAGATGACAACCTGTAATATCGTAATTCCTTTTTATAGCATAGTAGTTCGTAAAATTTCTGATTTTGGCTATTGATGTTTGCTAATCATCCATATTTGGATGATTTAACGGTTGAATGGTTTAATAATCCATATTTGATTTTATGTTCAGTTTCTATTTACATATTTATTTTACTAACATTTATGATATGAATGTAAACTCGATAATTGACTTTTGTCAAAATAATACATTCAAGTATAGGATAGATATCTTTCATTATACCATGAAATTATTTTGTAATGGATGATGTCGAAAAAATGTTATAACAAGAGCAAAATCATTTAAAAAACATACTTGGTTTAAAATGAAATAAATTTCACTAAAAAAAATTCCTTTTATTAAATGAAACAAAAATACCACATTATATTTACGAAAATAATTTATTTATAAATTCATATCTGCCGGAACTACCATGCTCTTCACAACCAAACAGTCCCATCTTTTTACAACACAAATATACTTTTTATTGATCTACAGAGAGAAATAAAATTTAAACTTTTTTTAACATTATTCTTTTAACCTGGAATGCTAACTTATTTTAATTCTACGCTATCATGTGCGCTTTTTTTACCAAGGTTACTTTATACCCCCCCCAGAAAAATAACTCATTATACCGCCCCAAGTAGAATTATTTCATCACCATTAAATTCACTTCTACTTATACTTAACGCCAAAAATACTACACATGTTTGGAATTGTTTTACATTATTCGCGTCACGGAATTAACAAATAATGCACTTTGCTTATTCTGCTGACCAGACACGTACCAAGACTTTAGCATCGACTGTTTCAGTATGAAATATGATCTATTTCAATCGATATTATTGAAGATACTAAACAAGCCCAATCTCGGTAAAGATAGAAAGCCAGAACCAAAACACAATAAAAGCCAAAACAAGCTTGAACGGGAAGCCTTGAAATTTCCTTTTGGTTTTCCGATAGCCTTCTTTTCTCAGAGGAGCTTCAACTCTTTCTTTGTACGTCAGAATTGCTTCTCTGGCCCCTGCCCATTGATGTGGACCTTGCAATCGATACTGGTATGGTAATGAAGGTCCCAACCATAACGCCCAGAACAACTGCTGGTCAGTGAAAAAAATCTTCAGCAGATTAGGTTTCGCCCCGAACTGGGATGTTATATCATCCATATATTCGATGTAATCCACTCTGGTTGTTAATCTATCCGATCCCTTGTACCTTTTTCTATTAATTTCATACGTCTTTCGCACTTCTGCCAACATTTCTTTTGGAGACGGAAGCTTACATTTATCGTTCACCAGGAGCGCTGCCCATCTACATTGAGATTCACCTAGAGGAAATCCAGGACCTAACGGTAACATAAATCCAAGTAGGACAAGTGTAGGATGTGGTAATTGGGCTGGATACATGCACTTGTATATGTTCAAACAGTCCTCATCCTTCGTTATAATCCCTTCTTGCAGATAAGGGAATTTCCAGTTGTATCCTGTGGCCATGATCACTGTATCTGCTTCTGTGACCTTAGTCTCACCTTCAAAGATAACTCCTGATTCAGTAAAGGTTTTGATATTGTTTTTAACTTTAACGTGACCGGACAGTATCTTTGATGGAAGAACGTCGGTCAGTACGGGGTCTTGAGCCCAAAGGTGGTTGGGTGGTTTCAAGCCATATAAGGAATGGTTGAATTTCATTCTTTCCAAGTTTCGTTGGAAAAGCCAGCTACTCCAGGATAAGGGCAATAATCGGTAGACTGCATCGGACCATCTTCTTAGGTAGCACATATCAAAGGGGAGACCATAGGGACCTAGTCTTGGAAAAACCCATGCGCCATTACGACTGCTGAGATAAACCTGTAAATACAGTTGAAATTACGATTTCAATAGTAAGAATTAAATGGTAAAATATATTAAAGTATTATAATTTGTATACTGAAGTGGAAATAATATATTTCATTTTGATTGAATTTGCTTAGGAGCAAAATAAAAACGTATAATTGTCTGAGTATACAATTTGATTGATAGTAAGAAATCGTACTTAAATATTATAATCTTAGTTCAACTTAGCTAGTAAAAATGGCAAACATTTTACTTATGCAATTATTTACATAACCTTAAACTTTTAACTATTTCTATTCTTAAGCTTTTGAGTCTTACAAATATTTAAGAGCTGTAAAACGTGGTGGTATTGTACGAGACAAAAAATATTTCTTACAATACCCCTTGAGATTTCACAATTTTATTTCCTGATAAGTGTTGGGGCACAATGGCTTCTATTGTTCGTGTTTTAGCTTACGGTATTTCGCAATAGCTTTTTTTGCAGTCTCTAACCTCAGTATAACCCTCTAAATGTCATAAACCCGGATATCCACCGGGATGGTTGGAAGTAAGCACGTAGAAAAAAAATATCCACGTTGGCTTATTCTAACTGTTAAAAAAATCGTAGTTCTTGGTTTAATAACTAGTTTATGCTTAGCAAGAGTCCTTTGTAGTATTTCAAGAATGTGTCAAAACATTGGTCTAAAATGTTACCCATATAAACACATTGAATTTAAAATTGCTCATGTTTATAAGTATTTGTTTCAATATACATTATATGCAACAACACTTCTAAAATAAAGTAATTCAAGAAGGATTTTAAAGCTTATATTCTTCAAAAAGTATTTTGTTTTTAACCATACCAGAAAGATAATGATTTTTTAAAAAAATTATTATTGAATAAATTGAACTTATTGAATTTCTTAAAGATTTGACATTTATGATCTTTTTTCGGTTGAGCTTGAACTGCATAAATTTTGCATTTTCATAAAAAAAAAACTATATTTCCTGGTGTTAATATTATGTGAATTACATAGTTCGAATTAGATAAATTACTATTTGAATTAAATAGTTTGAATTAGTCAAATAAATTATTTGAATTAGATATATTATAAAATATTAATTACATTATATGAATTTTGTCTAAGAAAAAGATAAACGTTTCAGAGATATAATTAAATGAAGATTTAATTAAGATGAAAAAAAAAAAAAATACATATATAGTTCTCTGTCGAATTAGCGACGCGCTGAACGTACTAATTTAATAAAGTATTAATAATTAAATCACGCATAGTTGTAATTTGTAAAACAATTTCAATTTAAGTCAACTTAGCTTTTAATTAATAAATCAATCAAGCGTAGTTATTATTTGTGCCAAACAATTTCATTTTAAATCAACTTGGCCTCATATAGTTGAGTAAACGATAAACGGAAGTAAAATACGACAAATGCTTCTTTCTTTTAAGAATCAAATACTTCCAGTTCATTGACAGTCGCGTGACAAACTGTTCTGCCTCATTGTGGTTATGCAAGACTGATCAAGTCTGTCCTCTGTCGGTTTGGACTGAAGCGGAAGAAGCTTGACACATCAAGCTTAACCTTTTCAATTTCGGCTTTGACAAGCTTTTTACAGAACCTCATTTAAGATGGCGCATACTTCTTACAAAAATAGCAACGTTTAAATGAAATGTTTATATATATAATTTAACTGTCTGTTTTAGTTTCATCGTTGTATTTTTGTAGTTTCTTTTAGATAAAACAAAATTGAATAAGTTATTTGAGAAATCATCTAAATCAGCTAAGAAAATGCTAAAGTGTGTGTACAATATGTTTTCTTAAATGTACGTAAACTTTTAGGAATGTCAAAGCGATTTAAATTGATCAAATTTGGTGGAGTTTCTTTTCTAAACTGTGTGTTTATCCTTGAAATATCTTTATTATTAAAAACTTAATTTTGAAATTTCGATAAAAACGGATTCGTGGTGTCTCATAAATAACTGATTCATAAACACCGCATAACTTCTTGAATTTCTGACTGAAATAAACATAAATGTAGTCTTGAAATGAATCGACAGTTTAAAGTAAAAACTCAAACTGTTAAATAAGTTTCGGTTAGTATAATTGTAAGTTTTAAACATATTAAGAGAAATCTAATTTCGTAAACCGAAACAAATTTCTAGTTGTAGTTAAAATTCTTATGTATTTAATCTAATTTGCACAGAGTGTGTTTTCATTCTTAACGACGCAATTGATGAAATTTGGCCATCAAAACAATATTTAATAAAAAATAAATATTTAATAAATGTATTTATTTTGCCTTCTCTGTAAATGTATATTCAGGTAGTTTCAAATTTTCTAAATGAGATGGTTTCCTCAAAGCCATCATAAGTTGTTCCAGAAAATAATTCGCTAACGCATTTTGCATTCTTGCATCAGCAATTAATTTTGTAGAGTAGATATTTTTAGATATCTATAAATTATATTAGAGCAATAGTAATCTAAGTATTGTTATTAAAACGGAATGGAAACTTAAATAACATCGAATGAACAATGAAATCTCGACCTGTCTCGCATCAGAGGGTTGCCCAAGAACACGAAAAGAGTGTTTCTGGCTGGATAGCAGGAAAAAACCCCTTTACGTAAATCCAAAAACCACAAATCCTTCCGAAACCTCGTGGAGGAACAACATAAAACGAATTTCAATTACATGAAATATGAAATATACAAATATATAAAATTCTTACTCAATATGTGTATATTCCATTGGAATGACTTTACACATATTGCGTAAGCATTTTATGTATTTGTATATTTCATATTTCATGTAATTGAGATTCGTTTTGTGTTGTTCCATCACCAGGTTTTGGGAGGAATTGAGGTTCTTGGATATGAATTAATGATTATTCCTGTAAATCCAGACAGAAATACCTCTTTTGAAGTCCTGGGCAACCTCCTGATGAGAGGCAGATTGGTACCTCATGGTTGATTGAATATCAAGTTCTCATTCCGTTTTAATTACAATAGTTAAATTGATATTATTCTGATTTTATATTTCTTATAGTGACGTTTTTAATGCGCTGATTATTAAAGTATGATATGTTTTTTCATATGTTTTTCCCTTTTTCTTTCATATAAATTTATATTGATATATGGTATAAATTATTTTAGTAGTAAGAAATGTTTTTCCATTAGAGGATCTTTATTATTATCATTTCGTCTGATTCGTCTTATATAGGCAGTTCATTTCCCATAAATTAGTCAAGATATATAGAGGCTTATTGAGGCAATTTATTGATTTTTTTTCAATAGTTAAAACCGATTTTTTTTTTAATTCGACATCATTTACTCCATAAGCCACAATGAACGTGATTTAAAATTTTCTACACATACGGGCAACAATTTTTAAATTAAAGAAAAACTGTAAAAAGTTTTATTTCGGTATATTTTCAGGTTTTTTTTAAATATGGTATCTAATTCAAGGAGATCAGCATACTATGCAAAAATAGTAGATGTTTCCGTTTGTAAGATTCATTATTTTGAAATTAATGGTAAACGTAAATCTAAACGCCACAATTTTACAAATACATCTGGTTCAAAGCCGGAAATATGATGCAGGCTAAACCCGATTTTAGAATTAGAATGGTCTGAAATTTTGAGCTTGAGCAAACTAAACTAGTTTTTTTTTTCCTTTCCAAAAATTATAGGTTGTGTTTATGGGATGAACAGGTAAAAGGAATTTTTAAGTTAAACCTCGACTTCAGGTTAAGTTAGTTGGTCCTGGAAGAGAATTTTTCCTTTAACAGATACATATGGAGTTTTCCTCTTCTGAAATTAAGTTTAATCTTAAATTGGCATTAAGTTCTGAACAGTAGAATGAAATGGAATAACAACTAATGATGACTCACTAAAGAGAAAGTGCCAACAAATATTAGAAATCAATTTATTTGGCCAGACTTACCTGTTCAGCACAATTACTAGTTTCCGTCGCAGCATCCACACCAGAGCAGCCAATACCAACAACAACGACTCGCTGATCCCGAAACTGCTCAAAAGTTCTCAGCTGCTTAGTATGAATAATCTTCCCTTGGTATTTATCCTGCCCAGGGAATTGTGGCATGTTAGGGTAGCCAAACTGCCCAGTGCAGATAAATACGCCATCGTAAGTATCCGTCATGACTTTATTCGTCACCAAGTTCTTCACAGTCACTATCCATCGTCCAGTGGTATCGTAGTCTTCAGCCTGCCTCACACTGGTGACTTCGTGATTGAAGTGCATGTGCCTCAAGACATCAAAGTGTTTGACATAGATGTGGATCATTTCGTAGACTTTCTTGTGAGGAAGATAATTTGGGACTTCTTTTGGGGGAGGGAAGTCGCTGATGGCTGACATTTCTTTGCTGTTGTTAGCGACTGTAGCGGATGTCACAGCTGCCAAACCTGAATGAAAGAATGGACTTTAGAAGGATCTTTTTAAATTAGAAAATGATACAGAACCAAAATAATAGTATGAAGCAGGACAGAAATCAAAGTTGATTGAGTTATATGAGCCTTGTTTCAGACATATAGATGAAGTATATAATTTTGTTTGAATAGTTTTTTTTTTCAAGTGTAATTGATCAATTAGATAATTTATTTGCAATATGTATTACTATTTTGACTTTAAATATATTAATCTATTGTAAATTTATTTCTGTAGAGTGAGATAATAAAAGTTAATTAAAGTTAAAAATCATTTCAATACCCAAATGGATGCAATAATGTGTTATTTGCAATACGTGAACTATATTTCACTTCAAATTGTCGAAAATCGAAAAACGACCGCGCATTATATTGTTTTATTTTTATGAATGTTATGCATGGACCACAGGTTTGTATTTGTTAATTGGTGAGTGAAATTGGGATTTAAAATAGTAATGAAATTTTTAACTTAGAGGATTACATACAACTATATCAATAATTTCCACTTTCATACCCCAACCCTTCGATTTAATTGCATTTTATTGTATTTTATGAATCCACCGAATTTAATCATTGTAATTTCGAGCCATGTGGATTCTCTGAATTGTTTACTTAACATATAAATGGTTTGTTAACCAGTGATGCCGAAGTACAATATTCAAATTTCCAACTTCTATTTTCCCCCATCAAAATTTTAAGACATATTCAAATAAGTTTTAAATATATTTTGCGAAAGTATAGTATTCTGTCATTTGAGATGTTATTCAATAGCTTATTTTATAATACATTAACTGAAAACGAATCTGTATTGAAAACGTATCTGTATTGAAAGTTTTTAAAAATCTAATGGAAATTCCTTAATGGTAAGCCTATTTAAAATTAAAAAATGTATTCAATTTCTCCTCCCATCAGTCGTTTTGTAAACAATTCCGTTCGGGAAGACAATTTTGGGGATTTGTCTGTTCCAGCATTTACACAAATAAGCAAAACTCGAGCTGTTAAAAGTTGCCCAAAGATCAAGTGTTACTTCCACTTTTATTAATCCCAAGTGTTGTTAATACTTATCCAGGTATAAAGCTTGATAAAAAAACTCATATTCTTCAATTAGCTAAATTTTCATTCTCAATGTGCTCAGATTCACTGATTTCTAACTACGATTTCTGGATTGTGCATGCTTGGTTATTGACATGTAGCCGAAGATGGCTATACCATAGAGGCTATACAATAGAGGCTATACCATGAAGGCTATGCCATTATTAACTTCCTCCCAAATTAGATAAAATCTTTTTGTGACAATGGGCAACCTTTTAGATAGCATAATAGTGGAAAGTATTCAATTGGCTTCATCTGTTTAAAGAGAAGAAACTACTTATAAACTAGTCAGAAGTAGTAGAGATCAGTAGATGGCTTGCTATTTTCTTGCGATTAAATACTCAGGTGTGGCTTTCGCTCCAGAATTTGAACATTTTGCTTTGCTGATAGGAATTTTATCATTAACAGGTCAGTATAAAAATAAATATGTAATTTACCTTCCACGTCATCCTCATGATATCGCCATGTTCCACCGTAGAATCCAGTTTTTTCAAAGCAGATTGGCTCCACGCCTTCTTCTTTGAGTGTTTTCACGCTGCATATTCCACATGCCCCACCTCCGATGACGGCTACTCGCTTCTTTCTTCTCGTCTTACACATGTTGATACTGAAAGAATCAGAAAAGGTTGTTTAGTTAGAATTAATGAAGGTGATTAACAAATGAATTAAATCATCAGGTTGTCCCACAAGGGAATAAGATGCTTGCGAAACGATGTTCCTAAAACCAATTTTAAAATTCTGTGGGATAGAATGATTAGTTTTTTACTTTCAATTACCCATATGTTAACATAAGGTAATGAAAGTATTACATTTGGTCAAACAATTTCGACTTTTTGTTTGCATTTCTACTCGTTTTGGAATTCTACTCGTTCGTGCTTAGTTAAGAAAAAAAAAAAAAAAAAAAAAAGTGGTTTAAAAATAATATATGTGTGTGCGTCCGTGGTCCGCCTAACTTCCTAACGGATTGACCTATGATGTTCAACTTTTTCAAACGGTTTAGTGGTGGCTATGGGACCAGTAATTAAGGTTTTAGTCAAAATTGCGCCGGCGAATAAGGTAGCTGTCATAGAAAAATTTATGTTTTTTAGCAATTGCCAAAAAACAGCTCTAACGATTTTGATCAAAATTGCTGTGGTAATGCCTTTTAAGGTGTTCTAAGCATCCCTAACTCCAAAATTCAAATAGAAATGCGATAAAGGCAAAAAAAGTTGAAAATCGAAAGTATTTAAGACAGAGTTCTCATCCCTTCACCATTGCCCTTCAAGTTTCTCCTCTGTTTTACTTACAAGAAAGGATAATTAAATATTTATTGAAAAAAAAAAATGTCAGTATCGCAATTTTGACAGGTATTTTTTCATAATGTAATAATTATCGCTAAACTGGCAAGTTTTTAAACTTGTCGTTTTATTTTAAATTAAAGAGCATATGAAAATGAAAATGGTAACTAATACAAACACACGGCAAATGTAAATGCAGTGACCAGTATTGAGTGTAATTGAAAATTTTGTGATGTTTCACACCCATAGTTTATCGCTAAATCAAAAAAAAAAAAAATTAAAAGCATACCAGTTATAAATACATAATCCTTAGATCGTTAAAAATGAATGTCATGTAGCGGGTTTTTTCAAGTGGGGTTCTTTTGAATGAACATATTCTACAACTCTGTACAAGTTCAATAGAAGATTTTGATATAGTACAGTATTCACGTGATCGCTTAAAAATTTATTTTGCCATTGCATAAATTTGGGTATATTTATTTATCTTCATAAAGTGTGGTGTATTTTTAAAGATTTTGGATTTTACCTGGTTAATTTTTGGACAAAATGTAGGTATGAATACTAAGTTTTCATTCAATATGCTGTAAATGAAATTTCTATCAGAATAATTATAACTTTTTTTAAATTATGAGGCGGAGTTGCTTTAATTAAATAAATTCAGAAGCTTCTTTCATCATATATTTACAAAAAAAAAAAAAAAAAAAAAGAAGAAAAAAAAAAGAAAAAAAACTAGTGAAATTCAATCAGTTGATATAATTGCGGTCTTTTAAAACGCGCTAGTTATTATCTAGGCCAACTGAGTAATCACGACATCAAATCCCCAAATAAAAGTTTCATTCCTTTCGTCATCTTAATTGTATAGTAGACAAAAAAAGCTTAACATAACAGTGAAAATAAATAAATAAAATATCTACTATTATCTTATGTGTGTATTTTTTATATTTTTGTAACCAATGAATGTTATTTAAAAGCAAACCTTACTTATGTTATAATATACAATTTTAACAAATATTATCAAACCATAGCTTTTCCAATTACCTTTCTAATAGTTTCAAATACACAGTTTTTTTAAATATTTTTTTATTAACTTTTTTTTTTTTTTAAACAATAAGTTTCTAAAAGTAATAATTATTTAGGCGACTTAATTTTTGTGTAGTTAATGAACGTAATAATTACATAGTTATCTGAAATAAATCAAATTTTTAAACATTTAATCAGTTCATTCATATTTTGTTATAAAGAGAATGAGCACGCTTAAAGTCAAATGCTCAAGAAATAACTTTATCAAACTACTGATCTAAAACCTTTATCTTTATAAATCTTTTTACTGTCTTTTTTTTATTATATTTTTAAATACGTCATTTTATCTGGGTAATATTAAGAATATGAATAGGAATTTTTAAGGCTTTAAAATATGAATATGGACATTTAAATTCTATTTTTCCTTCGTTATAATCATTAGAATAATTGAAATAGAAATCCAAGATACACATTGTGAATTATATTACTATTTTCATTGTATTAAACCATGCAGGAGGCATTTCTAGTATTGTCACAATGTTTAATTCTAAAGAATTTTGAAATTTCAGCTGATTCCGGTTGAAAGAGAATAAATTAGGTTCAATATCTTCTGAAAAAAATAATAGAAACCTTGAAAAATACTCATTTTGTATGTAACATATTCTTATAATTAAAATAGTTTTGTTAATAGTAAACGAGTCAACTTATCAATACTTATTACCGAAACTGGGTTTAAGAATATCATAACTTCATTAGTTTTTGCGGTTGGAATAAGTAATCATTAGTTTGAAATGTGAGCGTAATTTCCTAAAGTATTACTGCTTAGCCTTGAATGTCAAGGACAATATGCAATCGAAAATTTATTTAAATGCCCGTAAAACGTGTTTACCCGGAATATCGCAGAGCTCCAAAAGACCACAATGCTAATTTATGAATTTTTAATGTACTTTGTGAAGCTATAGACGATATTGAACTGAAACTTTTTGTAGTGATAATCACACTTTTTATATTATATTTACATAGTTGTCTTTTTTTTAAAAATACATTGCCTAGTTGCTGAAAAATAATTTTTACTATAACGTTATTACAAAAAAAAAAAAAAAAAAAAAAAAAAAATTATTGTTTAAAGTTATTGAACTTTTTTTGTTAGATAAGTATTTCTGAAAGTCCATATCAAAGTAAGTGGTAATGTTTAATTAAATTGTCAATGCTTAAACTTTGTTTCTGGCTATAACAGTTTCAGAGAAAAGATACATCAAACATAAAAAACATAATACTAAGCAAATCAAGTTTAGTATTACTAATCTCCTTAATTCAGAAGAAACCTGACTCTTTTTGCTGTTGATACTTCTTATATAGGCACTACAAACTATGTAACACTGCAAACAGCATAAAAGACGCTATTTAAAACAGTTAAAATCTTAGAATTGATTTTTTATTTCATGATTTTCGATTCCGGTTAACCTTAATGATATTATTTGGGTAATATTTTTGTGTGAAAATGAATCACATACACTTATCTTTTTCTTCTATAAATAACTAAAATGAATTACTAAGGCGAATCGTGATTTTTGTAAAATTCCTATTATTCAGTAAAGGGTAGGAGGCCAAAATTATGGAAATTAAGATGATAAAAATATTTATGTTTTAATGAAATAAAAATTATTAACTATACATTTATTTATGTTTAAATATATTAGGATTAAGTATCTATATAAGAAATATAATTATTATATAAAATTTTATTCATTTTAATTATTTTGAAAGGAGTATTACATAAGTTATTATATTACTTAACAAAAGTAAATTACATCGAAGTTATTAAAGATTAAAATTTGTTCCGCTTATCTCCTTTTATAATTGAAATACTAAATATGTAATCATGTTAAATATTATTAAATTAATTATTATATTTATTATTTTATAGTGTTTTTTATCCAAATATTTTGGTTGGTAAAATCTTTCCATGTCACAATGCATACTTAATTATAGATATTCAAACTGAACATGCTTAGATTAAGTCAAATTATTAATGTTTGTTTAAGACCATATTTAATAAAAAAGAGTTGTGACGCGCTGTATACTTCTATAAAATTACATAAAAATACGTAAGTAATTGAAATTAAAATTTATTCTAAATTTTAGTTGATAAATGCTAGGTTATTGTTAAAAGTAATAATGTTCCTTCATAGATGAAATTTTAACTCTTGCGGAAAATTGGGTTTAGAGTGGAGATTTGTATAGATATTACCTATTAGATTACCGATAAAAATTTTAACTTAACATTTTCCTAAACAATTTCTAATAAAAAAAAATTAGAATTAGAACAATGATAGAAGTTTAAAACAATAAAGTAATTATAATCAGTTATTTCTTTCATCAAATTTTTAAAAATAAGAGCGCTCCTCTATTTGTATTGGAAAGAATTTATTTAAGTACTTTGTTCAGAATATTGAAATTTTTGAATAGTTTTCCTTTTCTTTATTAAGGGAACTAAAAAAATATGTAACATTTTCTTGAATATCATTTTTATTGAACTCCTCATAGCATATAAAGTTTTACAATGATATTTAATACTTTTACTAAAAGGTAAAAAATTTAAGGTAAATACCATAAGTAGTTATTTGGTACAATTGAAGTATTAAATATAAAATATTTTAAAACTTTAATAAACGTTTACAATATCAGAGTATATACAATTAATTTTACAATAATAAAATAAACTTCATACGTTGTAATTTCGTAAGTTACTGTTAAAATGAAAATATAATTAAAAAAAAAAGTACAATACGAAGTACGATACACATTTTTACGACTAATGATATAAAAATATTAGTTATTTCTATACTTTAAAGCTAACTAAACTATATTAAACAATTATAAACTATATTAAACAATTATAAACTATATTAAACAATTATAAACTATATTAAACAATTATAAACTATATTAAACAATTATAAACTATATTAAACAATTATAAACTATATTAAACAATTATAAACTATATCTAACGAAAGAAAACTATTTGAAATAGAATAAAAATACAAGTTAAAATTATTGATAGTAATATTTATTACGATAATTTTTTTTTCTGAATCTATTTCAGTGATAAATAAAAAAAGTGTAATAATACAAAACTTTTTATTCACTTGAAACCCAGATTCAGATGCTGAAAAATAAAGAATTAAATAGTTCATTGAACAAAAATAGTTCTAATGCAAAATGAATTTTATTTCATTTTATTTCAACTATGTATTAGATTATTAAAACATCTTGAATATATATATATATATATATAAAATAAATTTAGAAAACATATTTTGTAAATTTAAAACTAGGAAGAGTAATTCCATATTAAAACTATTACTAGAAAAACTATAAAACTAAGAAAACTACTAAAATAGAGCTAAACCGAAGCTAGAAAAATATGAAATCAGATAGTAATTACTTTTATGTATCTATCCCAATAAAACATTTCCAAATAAAGTGAAAGAGTGCCAATTAGGCAAAAATCACAATGCAATCCTTAAGTAGTCACGACGTTCCAAAAGAGTCACGTTTTGTAAAGAACATATTTGTAACAATAGTTCTTATTAAAAATAATCAAAAAGTTGCAAAAAATTAAAAACCACATTCAAAACTTTTGCATAGTAAAGAGCGAATAAAAACCAAAACATACTTTGAACTGTCACTGGAAGAAAAGGAGAAAAGATATCAATGACATCCCCGCTGTTAAAACCAGAAGAAGAATACAAGGCTAAGGATATAGCTACTTAGACTTCACTCGGATCTTTTTTTGTTCGATTTGTGAACTGGTCGGTACAGCGACACCTTGCGTAATAAACCAGAATTAATGCACATTGGGGAGATTACCTAAGGAACCAGGTTCTTGGTTCCGGTTACGCTTCATGTACTTCTCTACTTAGCTGAATTTTTTTTTACGAAATGCATGCTGTAAAGCATTACAGATAATGATGTAAGTAAAAACCATATGATCTCTGAAATAAGGGCCCATATTTTACAAATTGATGTTATATTAAGATTGAGAAATGGACAAGTCCTTTGTGAGTGGATAGTAATGATAGAATTGAAGGTTTGTTGTTATCCTGAAATTATTCATTGAATTTGTATGGAGATTTGTTTTGGTACTATCATGACATAAAGCTTGAATGGTAACTATTAGCAAAAAAGAGTTAATGTCTTTTCTGGGTGAGTTCAAAATTGTGATCATGGATTTGTGCCTTACAAATTGACACTGAATTTAATACGATGTCAACTGGTGAAAAAGAAATCTTTAAAAATTTATATGCTAATTAAAATGAAAAACACCTGTTAAAAAATTTGGCATTCCTAAAAATGTTACACTTTATTACTGTGTCGATAATTTAAGTAAAAGTCCAAGTAAGCTAATGATAGAAAGAAAAGTTTTGAAAAAACATTAAAAGTTTTAATATGAATATTAACATTTAATGTTTCATAAGAAAATGTTCATGGTAAATCTATAAACACTGATACATTATATATATATGGGCATACATTTATACACGAAACACATTTATCATTTTTTTTTTACTAACTCATGCCAACAAATTTAGAGCTTCGGATATAACATATACAATAATTTTGTTTCAAACATATTTGTAAAAAACAAAAACATTCACGATAATTTCTATTGCGTGTAAGTTCTATTACCCAAGAGGCCAAAAAGTTTACGCCTTAGTACAGTAGTACACACTTCGATCATTGTAAGTCATTATGTTTTTATATTACTTCAGTGTAATACATATCTATTTATATCGTCAATGTTTTCACATCTATAGCTGTGAAATTACATTTCATAATAAATGAAAATGAAAACATTTTTTTACACTCAAAAGAGGTAAGGAATTAATATAATTTTATTTTCTAGAAATTATACATATATAGAAAAACGTATTCCAAGTTCATTACACAAATTTACTTATGACTTTCGGTCAAAATTAATTTTTATAACAAAGAATGAAAAATAAATCTATGCATATCAAATGCATTCAATTTAAACGCAATAGCAATACTTAAATTAAAGTATGAAAAGATCTTTCTTGTAAGACTATTTCATAAACACTCCTCATATCTATTTGAAATCGAATAACTTTTCAGAAAATTTCAAGCTCCATTTACTTGTCAGTTAAGGAATTTTGTTTATCGAAAGTTAATAAGCAAAAACCGGGTTTTCAATTAAACTAAGATTATGTTTCTCTGAAATGGATACTGAGTCTTTCAGTTACTGTTTTTAGTTTAATTCCGTTTACAGTTCTTAAATGAATTTACATGAATTACAGTACTTAGGTAAATTATTGTTCGTGCATGATTTATTTTCAGAAATTGACAAAAACAAATTTATTTCTCTATTGGCACTTTTTTCCTGACTTTCAATATTTCATTATTTAAAACTAGTATTTTATTAAAATATTTTTACAATACAGTTGTAGACGAAAAATTTCTGGTCAAAATGTGGATCTTGAATAACATTTTTGACAAACATTGATTTTTTTTGTCTTAAACAACTCAAGACTAAATTTGCAGAAACGAGTCGGAAAACTCATAAATGTCTCATTTGAAAAGTGAAAAAATTACTTTCTAAAAGCAAAATTCACATTTTTATTTTTTGGAAAATATAAGCCATCTGCTTACAAGGGATTGTTACTAAAAGACTGTATCAAAAATGCTGTACGAAAAAGAATGTATCAAAAAGTAACATTTGAAGTATTACCTCGAAAAGTTTTTTTGTATGTCATCTTAAATATCCGTCATTAAGTATTTTAGTCAAGTAGGAGAAAGTTTCAGAAGTTACCCTGGCACATACTTTTTTCCTATCTTAAGAAGACTTAGGATTTAAAAAAAAGATTTTGGTAACCCATATTTATACCTCTTTCATTCACTTAGCCTTTTAATTTAATTTGAAAATCTTCCTTTCGATCTTTAAGAGGAGTTTGTACCCTACACTAGTAATGTTAATATATTTCATGTACATTTTTCTCACAAAGAATTTGACATAGAAGCCTAATTTTTTTTCAGTGCATTTAGCAGACACTTGTTAGTCTACTGAAGTTAGCTTTTGATTGTGATTCATTTACTTTCTTTTTAATGGATTTTCGTGAAAGTCGCTTAAATTTGTTTAAAATCACAAGTTTTTTTTTGCCAAAAAAAAAAAAACCAAAACAAAAAATATTTTTAAAATAGCAACAAAATCTCACTTTAGTATATACAGATACATAAAAAGAATAAGTGGTAAAAATCTCGGGATGATAGTTTGCGAAGTTTCTGAGAAAAAGGTACATGAATATTGAAAAATTTTGTTTTGAGAAAAACGCATTTTAAAGAAAACTTTACTTACACTAATAGGTACCAATTTTTTCTTCAAAAAATTATTAAAAATACTTCTAGTAGAAGTATTATTACAAATGAGGTATCCTTTTAAATGAGAAAATTTAAAATTTGATAAGCAGTAATAAACTCAAAATTGATTATTTGAAAAATTTTGGGTACCAACTCAAGTTCTGAAAAAAAGTACAAATAACGGAAGATGTTGCTTCATAACAGAATTTATGTACTTTAAGATCAGATGATGATGCAAAAGCTGAACTATTTGAAAGTCTTTATATTCTGTAATATCATTTTACACGACAAAAAACACAAAAGATAAAAACAATATTGAAAATGATAATATTATTTAAAAGCCTAATCCATGTTAAAAAGTAAATAGATTAATAACGATTATATTAAGCAATAATATTGGACATAATTTTAATGTGAGTTTTCAAATTGCGTCATTAGTTTTTATTAAAGTAATAAAAACTTAAATTTTATTGCAGATACTCATGAGTATTATTAAGTCGAATGAATCTTGATCATAAAAAATTGCAATCATAGAATTTGTATTGTAAAGGTAAATTAAATTTCTATTTCGATAAACGCATTTTAATATTTTAAAATATAAGTCAATTTTCCATTTAAAACTTCCGGGTCGCCTGCGCCAAAATTCCAAAAACAACAACAACATAATTTTTTACACAAAACAAGTATGACTCCAACAAATGAAGAGCTTTATTGGTTGAATGTAAGTCAATTTGTTAGTGTCAAGTAGCCTTTTAGAAAAATGTGTATGTTGTGCTGCAAAGAATATCAATGACTACACATAGAATGATGAAGATAGTATACAAAGGAACAAAGTGCCCAAAGGAGGTTTTTGTCATGAAAGGAGAGAAAAAAAAATGATGTATTTAACTAATAAATCTTTTTTCTTCTTTCTTTTTTCCTTTCTTTTTCTTTTTTTAAATTTAGAATAGGCATCGCAATAATCCGAACGAAAACTAAAGAGATGGGTCAAACGATTTTAAGAAAAACATTGGTATTTTAAGTATGAGAGAAAATTTCAATAAGCATTGAATCAACATAAAATAATAAATGAATTTCAATTTTCAAAGAATTTTCAATCAGGAAAATGATGTAAATTTGTATTCATAAATGATCAGAGTGATATATCGCACATTTTTTAATTTATATGAAAAATCTAGTAACGTAATGTGTTTATCATTAATATAATGTGGTAATGTTGTACATCAAATTCAAATACGAAGTTCAATTCAAATATTCTTTTAGTTATTTTTGAGTTTTTGTGTATGATATTTACTTTATTGTAACTATTTTTATACATATTTCTGGATGGATAATTTTTCTTCATAAACAAGAGCCAGGCTTTCAGTTTTTAAAAATGAATCTGTTTAAAAAAATCAAATGAGTTAGTTTTCTTTATTATGGTTTATTATTTTCGTTTTCATAAACTTATATATTATTTGAAAAAAAAAAAAAACTTTTATTATTATAATTTGTAGACGGGTGCCTGCTTCTGATAAAAAAAAAAGAAGTTTTTTTCAGACCAAGAGTTAGCATACGTTTTAATTATATTGCCGTACTAAGCACAGAAATCATACCTGTAACTGATCTCAAAATAAGAAATTGAAATTTAAAGTTTTAATACTTCTTGTAGTTGATGTTAACTTATTAACTAATTTATTAGTTTTTTAATATATCCCGTGAAGATACGACTTTTAAACCTTACCATTGTGTAGAACAAATGACAGCTAATGCTTACACAATTCATGCTATTAATAGCTCAGTTTTTCAAAAAAAAAAAAAATGTAGATTCAATCTTCTTGCTTAGAACTTCAGTATAATTCGGCAAAAGGTTTATTTTTCTGGTACTTAAATAAATTAGAAAAACGTATTATATTCTATTTGAATAGACTCTGATGTAGAAAATACAATATTAAATAAGGTGCTTCATTTTTTTCAATTGGGATTTTAAAGAAATTGCTATAGAGTAGCATATTTCCAAGCGTAATAATTTAATTAATTTCCCACGCTCATTTAATTGTTAATAGCATTTATGGCTAATAAAAGTGACGGAAATTGAATGAAATTATAACAAGTAAAGTAAAATTACAAGTTATTTCAAATTATAGAGAAAACCATTAAATGGCTTAAAAACACTTCAAATGTGTTAAATAATCATTCTACTAAATAGAAATACTTTTCAAACACAACAAAACTCTCTATTGGATTGAACTATCGGAATATAATAAATAATAATAAATTTATTTCGACATATAATTTCTTTATTGGAATGTAATATGTAATAGTTAATTCATTTTGACATATAAAGTTCTTATTGGAATGTAATAAATAGCAGTAAATTCATTTCGACCTATAAACATAAACTCCTTATTTGAATATAATAAATAGCAGTTAATTTATTTCGTCTTATAAACTCCTCATTTGAATGTAATAAATAGCTTTGCGTAATCAGAAATGAGATTATAACTGAAACAAAATAAAGTGCATGCACGTGTGAAAGGAAATACTTGAATATATATATATATATATATATATATATATATTTATTTATAGCTTATCTCTTATAAAACGGATCATGCATATTATAAGTAAAGTAGGATATTTATTTTTAAATCCATTTATGAAATTTTTAGTTTTATAAATTTTTTACCTCATTTAAAAAGAACCGGATCAGTGGTTACCACTTCTTTAGCTATTAAAAATGTCATGCAGCATTCTCAGCGGTCATTGTACTGGAGAATAATATCTATGTGTTACTAATTTTTAGTCCTGGAATTACCGATTGAGAGATTGAATGATAAACCAGTTTACGGATTTACAGTTTACCACCATATGCCAAATGACAAAGTGAAGAAAAATCTTTATTAAGACTGTTTTCAATTTATAAAATTATACTACTAAAACTGCATCATAGACTATTATGCATTTCAAACTTCATCTAATGCTCCCAAACATTAATAGTTTATTAGTTTAATTTGAGAAAAAATTATTTCAGAAACTAGAAAGAGGACCCCAAAAGAAGGCTGTGATATTTAGATAATAAAACTCTTTATGGGAGATTCTGAAATTAAAGGGAATTTGAGGAGGTAAGAAAACATAAAAATAAAAAATAGATAACAAGATTTAAATTTTATTAACAAAACTAATACATTTACCACTCCAAAAAAAGGTCAAGGAAAAGTATCTTTTCTAAAAAAAATCTCCAGTTTTCTAATTTTGCTTGTATTCTCCGTGGTTAACACAACCCATGGAGGTTATAAATAAGTAGATTGCCATGCTTAAAACCTAACCTAAAAGACTGAGGATACACTGGCTTTGCTTTTAGAGAAACAAATTGATTATTTGATAAAAGTTATTTGCAAAAGTCGGCTGAAAACTATAAGGAATAACATTACTGAACATGGAGGTTACAAGAACAAAAAGAACTCACCTTATTTTCGACGATTGGACAGCTTTTTCACAAACAATATAAAACTATGCACATCCAACAACATCACCAGACAAAATGGTTGACTTGAGATTCACTTCAGCTTTGATAAAGAAGACTGTATTGCTATCTAGTAGAATTTTAATCAAGTTATAAAGGTATTCCATGGAGGTTACCTCAACACCCCAGGGACAAGTTATGTGCTTAAAATAAAGTGGTAAAATAAATTAAAACTTATATTTCTTTGTGATTAATTAATTATTTATATAATAAATAAAAGTATAACCAATATTTTTCCACATATATTATTAATCAGGTTTATTTCTTTAATTAATACTAAAAAAACAGGGGTGGGGACATTCCATATAGAGGTTACATTTCCCATACTTTGGATTTAAAAAAAAAAAAGTAATAATAAATAAATATGCAAAATAAAGACTGAAAACATTAAATGTGAACTTTTTTCTACTTAATACCAATTTTCTCAATTAAAAGAATAAATATTAAGCCAGTAAAAGCGCAGAGACGGAAATCTCCCCTTAATTTCAGAATAGCCCTTATACATAAAAAAAAAAACCTCGTGGAAATTATTTATATATAATAAAAAAAAAAATAAAAAAAAAAAAAAAATTATAAATTCTGGAAGGACTTCAATTACATTACTTTATTGTATTGTACTGTTTTCTTCATGGAAATATTTACATTTACAGTCTTCCTTCGTCCCTAAATTTAAATTCTATATGAGTTATTAGAGTACCACATTTCCATTTGGTGACGAATATTTTATGTAAGAACTACATTTGCATTACCTTATTGGATTGTTTTTTTCTTGGGGATACTTTGATTCACAACCATCGCCTGTTAGTTTAACTTTAATTTAAGTCATTAGAGTAATACATTTCTATTTAGTGAAGAATATTTGATGTAAGGACTACAATTATATACTTTACTAGACAGCATTCGTCTTGGATATACCTACATTCATAGCTTCCTTTGCCAGAAAGTTTCACTTCTATATAAGTCATTAGAGTGCCATATTTCCATTTGGTTAAGAATATTTGAGTTAAGAGTTTTTAGTGTTTTCTGCTATTTTCCCGCAACGTCGTAATAGCTTAGAGATCTATTCACTAGAGGACATTCTAGTTGGCTTAAAGGAAGTGTTTTTTAATTATAACCAACCTGGCATCTCACAAAAATATTTATGTGATTTATAGGGTGACTTAATTGAAGTTATGTTCAGTGGCCAAATCAAATATATGTTCTCTGAACTTAAGTCAGTTTAGTTTAATACTATCTTGACGATAATTATAACCAACCTGATTGGTTGTATTCAGATTATCTGGCGCCGTCAGCAATACGAGGGCTATAATGCGCCGAAACATTCGTCATTAGACAAGCCAACTTACATTTAGAAACACCCATGCCTAACACGGGACTCGAACCTGCAACCTCGCGGTCTAGAGGCTAGCACGCTAACCACTATACCGTTTGGTCGACTATAACCAACCTGGCATCGCACAAAAAGATATCTATGTGATTTATAGGGTGACATAAATGAAGTTAAGATCAGAGGCCAAATCAAATATATGTTCTCTGAACTTAAGTCAGTTTAGTTTAGTACTATCTTGACGAAGTATGATTGTGATTTCTTCAAAAGTATATAGTTTACACACGAATCGTTTGATTTTAAAAGGGAAGTACTACATTTACAATACTGACTGTTTCAAAATTTTACAGGAGGAGGGAAAGTTTTTCCAACTTCTAATAGAGCCCAACACCAAATAGAAACTTTACAAAGCTACTACATCTCGATTAAAGGACGCCGAAATTCGATTTTAAATTATATCGATGCCTCTGTCTTATTATTTATATGAAAAGAAATGATTCACCCATAAAAACAAAGTTTTCCGTATGAATCCTTTATATGCAATTGCAACTTCTTGAGTTCAGGTCATGTTTTCATAGTGTCTGACCACTAAAAACAAAAGATCCATTCCGAATCACTTACTAACTTCTTTTTTGCGCCAAAGCTTGATTGAATATATTTGCCATCCTCAACGGAGACTATTTGCAAAGAATCAGCTATATTGGATGTGGGATAGTGGGTTAATTTATTCTCTGAATATTTTGCCTAGTCAACTTTAGTATGGGAAGGTTTCAGTCATTAAATATCGCCAAATTGAACATGTTTGAATTAAACTTGGTATATGGATAATAGAACGTCAGTAAAAGCTCATAACTATGACGTAAAGCATTAGAAACGTCTGTAAAAGTGGCATTTGCATGACAGTCTTAAAACTTGATAGAAAGAATTATCATCTACAACGTGTGTCCCAGCTAAGTTTCGAAGTTTCAGTTCGATTGCTTGACGGGGAGGAGGTATATTAGTAATCCCAAGCGCAAATGGAAACTCGTGTAAAAGTGGCCTTATAATGACAGTGACAGCCTTTAAAATTTGATAGATTGCAATAGTAACGGCAACTAATCTATCTGTCAAATTTCAGATCGATTGGATGACGGCAAGTTGGTTTGTTCGTATTTCGAAGCGACAATAGAAGCATATGTAAAAGCGACCCTTAAGTGACAGTGACAGCCCCCAAAATTTAATAGAATGCCTTGTCATTGACACCGAATATATCTGTCAAGTTTCAGCTTGATTGGATTACGGAAAATGGGTTAATAAGGCCTCCGAATATTTTCTCCTGGAAGGCACAACCATAACACCCACACGCAAAATCAAAGTTAATATAAAAGATTTAAAAAAATGAATTTTCTGAAAAATGTAGAAGTCCCTATTTAAAATCAATCGATTCACATATCCATTCGATTCACATATTTATTCGATTCACATATCCATTCGATTCACACATCCATTCTTATTAACATTTAATGTGAACTAATCTAAAAATCTTGAATCTAAAATTAAAATTAGGATAATTGAACTATCAATACAGACGTACTCTGACCTGAAATATTACCTTAATACACTGTACCCATCTTCTAAAGAGGACATTTTTTTTAGAGACAAACATCCCCAGGCTAACGTTGAAGTTTCGGCACGATCAAGAACAAGGAAGAAACCTTTTTTGCGTGCGGGAAGGTATTTTTGTTACGGTTTTGTGTTGCTCGGTAGAACGAACAGCAAACCAGATTAGAATGTTCCACCAGAGGTAAACATATTCTTGTATCCTAACCCGAGTTGAAATCACAAATAAGTGAACTGTGTCAAGATCATTTTTAGCTGGAGCACGTGCGCATGATCCACATGTTTTCGATGCTAATGTTTCTGGTTTGAGACTTGGGATTGAATGAACCGTCGAGATATTCGTGTGGTCCGAAACCCAAGTTAATTAAAATGCATTTTCGAATTTCTGATTAGAAAGTAATTTTTTGTGTCATTATATAAATTAATATCATTAATGAATAAAAATATGTCCATTAACATAAAAGTTTGTGTTTTCTAATTAGAAAGTGGGCAAAGTGGCCATTCCATGGAAATTGGTAAAAATGTGTAGAATTTTTCTCTTTCTACTTCTAAATTTACTGTAGTGCATTTACAAGGTAATAAATTAAATGTGTTTCAGTATATTTTTTAGAAATTTTTAGTTGAAGCATGTAGAAAAACTAATTTAACGAATGCTGAATTAATTTAGTGAATGCGTTAATGAATTTAATGAGTGCTGCTGACTTGTATTTGAAAAGGTTCCAATTTTCAGACTAACAACTAGGTTTGTTGACATTTTTATACAACTAGTGAAAAAAAATAAGAGTTTTTTGTTATAATTTTAATATTTATGAACTCATGTCTTTTGGATAATAATATTAAAATTGTTTTGTTTTATGAAAATAAATGCCCATACGTAATACAAAATGGAAGATATTTTAGCAACTGAAATAAAACCAAGTTAATTTGTTAAATATTTTTAGTTTCTATTATTTTTAATTGTTTACTAGCTGTGTGGTCACGCGTTGTGGAGACCCTTCCTTGTGTATAGGTTTCAGCTTATTACTCTTCGCGGACCAGGCTCGAGTTTGCTCACTGAATGGTTCATTTCTGCGCAAGCGTAAGCTCACTTCGCTCTGGTATTGTAAACATTATTAAAATTTTGAAATAATTCTATATTTAATACTTCAAATACATCAAATCACTGCTTATAATTTTTAACTCAAAATTATCTACACTTAGTTTTTATACATGATTGATTTCAGTTGATGATTCTCTGAAAAGCAAAATTCGAAGTGTAAAACTAGTTATGTTGAAATTTTCAGAGCCCTACACTTATTGGAAGTCACTTTGTAAAAAATTAAAATTATTTGTTTAAAATAATTGAAATTGTAACATTTTGTTTACCTATTGGAAATTACTTTGTAAAAAAATTAAAGTTGAAAAATAATTTAAAAACTAATTAAAATGGTAACATTCTGTTTATCAAAAACACAATTAGATGGCCAAAACTACTTATGTTTAGAATTTCAAAGTACTGTACATATTAGAAGTCACTTTCTATAAAGCCACAAGGATAGACCCATAGACAGACTGTTTTATTATTATAGATTAAGAGTTATTGAAGAAATATTTTATATACAAGTATATCGATACATTTTCAATTACAATTTAGTGGGTATACTGAATGACTTTTATAATGTTATTCCTAGCGTCACGTATGAAGCATTCGTATACTGTATGCTATTATACCAAACGTGAAAAATTCTTAAAGTTAATTAACTTGAAGAATATGTCACAGTTTTCTTTAGGAATAAAATGTTGCATAATGAAAAAATGTAAGTAAATTCTGCATATAAAAGTCTACATTTTGTATTTCATCCTTAGTAAGTGCAATATTTTTTTAATTAGCTGAATTTTTTTAGGAATTGGATTAACAGGGAATGTTTGATTATCCCCCCCCCCTTCCTACCTTACACCTAACACTTTACATACATCTTTGTAATTATTAATTAATAAACTAATAATACAATTTCTAACTCAATTAAAAGAATTTTTTTTTATCTTTTAATTAGTCTTTGTGTAATGAAAAACTAAAATCTTGAAATTATTCAATTTGTGAACAAAAATGTCGAAATTCATGTCCCACAAGTTACATGGAATAGCCAAAATATGCATTTCAAAATATTTTGATTATGAACCTTTTTAAGAGGTAACAAAAGTGGCTATAATTAAATTTGGATTTGTGTTGCTTTAAAATGGTTTCGTGTTGCTATACATACAAACATGAATTCTTTTTTTTTTTTAAATATAATTTTAAAAGTTGGAATGTTTTTTGCACCTTAAATTAAATAATTATTAATAATATTTACATTAAAAAAAGTTTAGCTTTACTAAAAAACTAATTAGCTAATTAACATGTAACTCGTTATTTAACATAGTTTTGAACAGTGATTACTCAACGTTTATTAAGCCAAGAAAATGGATAAAAGTTATGGTCGGAAATTGATCATAATATCATTCTTAATGTTTTGATCCTCCATCAAGTTTTTAAACTATATAGTTCCTTTAGTAGAATTTTTTTAACTTTCAAAGTAGAAAAAAATCCTAATTTTTCTAAAAACTTTTGTTTCTAAAAATCTGGCAACATTTATTTTTCTTAACCACTCAATTTAAATTGAGAGTCAAAAATCTAATAGTTAATGCAGATTTTTATTCTAAAATAATTTTTAAAAGATTATATCAAATTTTAGCTATCATTGTTTAAATGAAATTCATCGTGTCAAAAACACGATTTTTAAGATAATGAGTTTATAATATTAAAATTTATTTTGGTAATAAAATAGTACTTTAAACTAATAAACTAACTCACTAGCTTTAAAATTATACCATTATCTTCTAAAAATTCAGATTAGAAATTATTTTAATGCAAAGAAACTAAAATCCCTTTTTCTACTATTTTGTGATATTTGGAGTGTGTATATACATTTTAAAACCACACAGTCTACTGTCGGTCTATTAAGAACGTGCCAGATTGCCTTGATGGTGGTGATGGCTCTTTGGTGGACATGACTCGTTGACTTAAAATAGAGGTGCTGCATGCAGGAAATTGGCGGCCTATTACAATACGGCATTCGATGGGTGGTAGAAAATCATTTACTTGAACAAGTCTACTTTGATAATCTAAAATATATTTCCAATTAGAGTTTTGTAAGTTAATATTGAGGCCTTTCTCCTGGAATGCCTCGTTGAAAAAAATGGGACTAGTCTTGTTTCCATGAGAACCGGCAACACTAGACAAAATGGCGGGAGCTATTCTTGTGATAACTGACAATAGCGCTTCTACAACTTTTTTGGAGCTACAACCAAGTGCACAAATTATGGTTCATGCATGAACCATAAATGGAAAAAAAAACAAAAAAACATTTCATTGAAAAGCAATTAAAATTATTAATCAAAATTACCCATCAAACTCAATTGTGCATTACCTTTTTTTATTTTTTTCAATTCAATAACTACAAGAAAAAAAATGCAAATGATGGCCGTAATATTCCCAGTTGCACAAATACACTACAAATATCGCTCGACATTGGTCAATCCCGATGTGAATCGCTATAGACCGGCCGTTGTTATGAATTTTGGCCAATCTCATTCAGTGCTGCATAAATTGTACTGGAAATTTTTGAATGTTGATGCAGAGTTTTAAATTTGAAATATATCGGGTCGTATGTTTTGTCTGCTGGACACATTTTGATGTTCAATAATTCATAAAATAATAAAGACAAATTTAAATTGATAACACTAATAGATAGATAGATTCGAAAAGTTTTATGGCCCTTGTTAATGAACTTCCACAAGTGCGTCGTTCTTCGCAAGAAGAATATCAAGACGGTAATCAATTTCGTGCCAGGTAAGGGCAAACATGTCGGCATCCACAGAGGCTATTGCGGCTGTAATACTGGCCTTTAAGTTATTCGACACTTTCCTCCTGTACACGATGTACTTTACGAATCCCCAAAGGAAAAAGTTCAGTGGTGTTATATTAGATGATCTGGGTGGCCAAGAGGAAAAAACATACAATTAATAACGAGCGCAGAGGACATTTACAAAAGAAATGATATTCGAATGGGAAAAGGACATTTTCTATGGCAACGTTCTCTATTAGTGAAAATATATGAATTATTCTCTGTGTAAATGCCATAAGTTTGTTAATATCTTCATAATTTAATGAATTATTTAACATCAAAATGTGTCCAATCTTTTATAGACACCCTGAATTTTATAAGGAAGGACGGAGGGTACAAAATATGCTTCATGATAGTTTTGGCATAATTATTTACAAAAAGAATCGTTTATTTTGGAGCGATGTTCGAGTTTCGGCCGGGATTGTCCAATCCTCTCGAACCACACTGGCCAATACTGTTGGGCTACCTAGAATCCCCTAAGATACTTTATAAAAAATAAACTCCCATTCTTTAAAATTGTAAACGTTTATTTGAAAAACATCTGCAACTATCTGCAAACTTAAATCCTCCGTAATTGAAACGATTGCACGGAAGAAGAAATATTCATATTTCGTATAGCATAAATATTTATTACTAACTTATCCCAGGACTTTTTTTTTTTTTGTTCTTTAAAGACATTGAATGCTCATTAGCGTCTTAGATTTTAAATATGTTCAGATTCTTGTTACGCGTTAATGATTTTAATCAAGAAATAATTGCTAGGTACGTGATTAATGATCACACTAAATATATAATGATCACACTAAATATCAGCCTTTTAGCGATGCATGCTTCATTCAGGAAATATCTCAATAATTCCCAACTAGACTTCAGAGTTTTCTTTAAGAAGATAATGGTAAGTTCACTGAACTGGAGGGAACCTGTTTCTGTACAGAGTTACGAATACTATTCTTTGATACAAAGATTAAGATGCATAGTCTGATATCATGCTACTATATTACAATAGGGATAAATGTCTCCTCAAATGATGTGAGAAAATTACTTGTTCCATTAATTTTATCCCACTTGGTTTACTTTTTATAGTATTCCTTTTGGCTATTAAATGAGCTTGAAAATGGTAAATGGAAAAAAAAAACTTCCTTAAAGTAAAAACAACATTATAGAAGTTGTTTTCTGCTTTATTGTCTAAATGTCATGAACTTGACATCATTTGATGTTTTTATAATATCGTATCACAATCCTGATGGAATTGTTCTTAAATGGTGCTGTTCATATCCTCCTTTCATTCACAAAACGTCATTAGTTACTGACTACCAAAAAACTATTATGATTCATGACTTGGGTCACAGAAATAACTTTCATTCAATAAAAACTTGAAAAACTAATTAAGGTTCAAATAACCCAAATATGTTTCTATATGTTTAATTTAGATCTTATTTTCTTTTCTGTACCTAAACTCGTATCCAATCTTCTTAAACGTGTTGCTCTTTATTCATCTAAAACATTTTAATTTCAAACTTGTTTTTCAGTAGCGATTTTAAGCTATAATTATAGGTGTTGATTATGTGGATCTAAGTAATGGTGTCAATATGAATACTGAAGGTGACAGGTCCAGGTAATAACCAGGTAATCCCATATGTAAATTGAATGACATTTTATAAATTTATTTGTGAGATTGTTGAAACATACACAAAGCAATCATCTGGAAAAGATTTTGTGTGTTTCAACTGCAATAGTAATTTTTTCCATTTCAGCAATAATATATGTTTATAACAATATAACTTTAAAAGCTTTTCATTGACATGTGTTATTCAAAATTACGATTCAGTAATTTCAAAAAATTTGAAACTTTCCAGGTAGCACAACAGATTTGTCCAATGTTCTAAACAGGAGTTCTGGAAGATTGGCCATACCTGGCCAAAACTCGAAAACGTCTTCTCAAAATACAAGATTTTTTTTTAAAAATAAACTTTTCAAAAACATCACAAAACACATTTTTTTTTGTTTTCTGTTCTTTTTTTTTTCTTTTTTTTTATTAAAAAAAAAATTTAAAGCAAGGCATCGACATTTCGAAACTTTTGGTATATTATATCCAGGAGGCGAGATTGGCCAAGATCCGTAACAATGGCCGGTTTACAACAGTTCACATCGGAAATGGTCAATGTCGATCGATATGGACCAGTGTTGTTGTGTTACTGGAGTTGTCTTTCAATAGCATCGTTAAAATGAGCCGATGATAGTCCAAGTAATCAAATTGATGATAAAATACAAATATATTAGCATTTTAGAAGGGGAATAGAATTTATAGTAACGGATAATAAGGCGTTATAGTAACGTTATAATAAGGCTTTTAAAATGTTGTGACTAACAAAATATTTTCGGGATTTTTACATTTCTGGCATAACTTTTAATGCATTTTTTTTTTTTTTTTTAATTTTCTTATAGGGGGTTGATAGCTGAATATCAGACATTTATTCAACATTTTGGGTAAAAAAAAAATCATTAAGGTCTGGATAAGTGAGACATTTCATATTTTCTATCAAGTAAGTGGTATTGTTATTTCTGATCGTTATTAATGCAATATACAGTGTCCCCGTATAACCTGGCCGACCTTTATTTTCTACACCGTTGGTCCTAGATGCATAATCCCAATTGAAGAAATGTTTTAAATCGTTAAAATATTTTTACTGAATAGTTTTTAAGTTAGGAAAGGGGTTGATATAAAAATTACGGATTGCAATTTTTTATACGGTCCCCAGTTGCCCCAACTCATATTTAGAAAAATGTTGTCCGTGAAAAAACATTTCAAACAACAAAAAAATTAAAATTTGTATGACCAATATTCAAGGAGATATGAAAAATGGAATTTAGTGACTTATACCACTTTACACCCGTGGTCATTAACATATTTTAAGGGCGTGTACACAAAATGAAATACAAAGAAAAAGCAATTGTGTTCGGAAATTTATTCTGAAATCAAACGCATTAATACGATTTATCAATAGAGCTTTTAGGCAGCTTCCTGACTTGTGAGGTGGGTTTCAAGACAACGTTTTAGGCTAGGGAGTCTAGAAGCTCGTTGTTATTCCTATAAGACGATATTTTCTCATTTCAATTTATGTACGGGCCCCCCAAATAGCGTTAAAACTTTGAACTCCAATAACACCGTAGCTATTGATCGAACAAATTTAATTTTTTTTGTATTTGAAATTTTTTTCATGGGCAACATTTTTCTAAATATGAGTTGGGGGAACTAGAGACCGTATAAAAAGTTACAATTCGTAATTTTAATACCAATCCCTTTGCTAACTTAAAAACTACACAGTAAAAATATTTTAATGATTTAAACATTCCTTCAATTGGGACTGTGCATCTAGGATCAACGGTGTCGAAAATGAAGGTCGGCCAGGTTTTACGGGTACACGCTGTAAATGATGTAGATTCTTAATAACACACACACACACAAACACACACACACACAATACATACCATCACGTGTTGGATTCGGAAAAGAAACAAAATTTGCCAATCTTCAAAATTGTAAATTAAGAGAGCTTTTGAGGGAAATTTGTATTTTTTACGTACATTAATCAAGCAAAAAATATATATATATATATATATATACAAAAACTTAAAATAGTTTTTTAAAATTGAGTTAATTTTAGAATTGTATAATTGAGGACTAAAAATGGAAAACGACTAAAGTCCAAAAAAGAAAATTTTTTAGGAGAGCCGAAAAATGAAAAACACTCGCATCTGGTACTTAAGGCTATGACTAAGTACTAAATTGAATTTGAACTATTGCTATTGGAGTTGCACTTTGGGCATTCTCTTCTTTGTTTAACTTGGTCTTTTAGACATTTTTCAGTAAAAAAAAGATTTTCGATTTTTTTTTGGTACTTGAACGTTTTCCATTTCTAGTCCTCAATTAGTTGGAATTGCTTAAGTTGAATCCTTTTATGAAAATAGAGCTAAGAAAGTTATTTATTGACACATTAATGGTACTAACCAAGAAAAGACTAAACGTAATAATTTAGGAATTTTGCTTTATTTAGGAATCATATGATAACTCTTTTTCATATGAATATGATCTATGGGAAATTAAAATATCAGTATCTTTTCATGAGATGGGATTTTAATGAGAAGATAAGTAATGTTTGATGGATTGTAATCTAAAGTTTAGTAATACACCTTAAAATGAAAAGGATTTAAGAGAAGTTTTGTATGTAAGCAATCTTCAACGTGGTTAGTATTTTTATGTAAGTTACTTTAAATTACATAAAGCAAATATTTCTTCTGAAGTTTTTACAATCCATATTAGTTCACACTTGGAGGTAAACATTTATAGGCAATAATAAAATAGTAAATAAGTATGCATTCTTCATTTTTATCTCAGATAATTGCTAAATTATTATCACTAAAATTTATACATTTTATTAAAATCACGTCGTCAACTAAAATGATGTTGTTTCAGATATACATATTTCTTAAGATTTATAGGCTGTTTCATAAAAGACTTCTTGACTTTAAAATTAAATGACATGGAATCGGTGATATATAAAATAAGGAAACTATTATTGAGAAAGTTGTAAAAGTCTGATACAAAAGGTTGATATTTAGTTTCAAATTTTGCTGGCAAGTTTGGTATGCGCTATAATCCTAATATGGATGCTTATAAACTGTGCTAGATGTTCTCTTTCTCACTCTTTCTTTGTAATGCTTCTTACTTGCAGTTTTTCATATCATTCGGACATTTTAACTCAGTTAACTGCCACAATGGCTATAATTAATAAGAAGAGAATAAAAATTTCAAATAATCCATAATACTACTTAATATTGCAGCGCCACCTTTCAGAAATCTTTTTAACTATTTTTTAAACTTCAGCGTCAAGTTCACCCTATAAACATGTCACTTATTTTAATCTTCTATCCATTACTGTTTCCTAGTAATTTAATTTCAAAGTTATGGAGTCCTATGCGAAACGCTCTGTACATAATCACATTTATATATTGGATTCAATATTAAGCACATATCTTCACATCCAAATGGATATAATTGCTAACTGATCAATATTGGTAGAATACCAAAGGAATTCTTTGAATTGCTCGGCCCAGAGCATACTGGAGGTCTTTTCCAACGGTATTAAAAAAGGCTGGCCATACATGCTCTACAAATCCCTCCTTAAAAACATTCATATACTTGTTCAATGTTCCTAATCCAGAAAACTTTACTTCGATTTGTCCTATCTTACGAAAAGCAAATGAACTCAAATAAGTAATGTCCATAGGATAATGTGATACACCAACGTTGACTGTTGTTGGTGACATGATCGCCGTGGCAGTGATTGGGACAGTTGGAAGCTTGCCATACTTCAATTTTCCTTTGAAAACAATTCTAAGATTATCAAGTTCCATTGTGCAATTGATGAAAGAAAGGCCATTGGCATAGTTAGATCCGGAGCAGTTTCCATTTCTTTGAACAAGTGTGAGGCCAGAAAGCTGACCTTGAACGTACTTCACATGTCCGTGTACTTTGCCAATGATTCTGACTGTGTCATCAAATTCAGTTTCGAAGTCTGGAAGAAATAATGGATCGAAAGAAAGAGCCCGAATCTCAAGCTGAAGAGCTGTGTCAACAACTGCGTCGATATACGAGTTGAAAGGATTTGTGCACATAGCATTCCCTAAAAAAAAGTAAGTAATAAAAACAAGGTGTAAAAATTAACCAAAACATATATAAAACAGTTACGGAGTTAACCAGGTGCAGAAAATTTTAGTATGTATTAGTTAAAATCAGGTTTTCGTGTTTTTAACGAACTCACTCTGTACCCAAAAAACATGTAAACTCGATATTAATTCACTTACAGCCAAATAATCTTCTTGGAACTTGTAGTTTAATTAATTAAATAATAATTTAAAATTCAATCAAAATCACAATCATTGCTTTGAAACGAAACCTTAAACGAATAGAAAGGCCTGTTTCTTTAAGTTATTAGGTTTCAGTGTATTTTGTTGCTACGAATTTATTGGTCCAAATAGTTAATAAAAAAAAACTTGTACAGAGCAAAAGTGTAACAGAACAATTTTCTCGCTGTTAAATTAAATTGTAATTAAGTTTACACTTAGGACCTTACAATACTACAAACCCTTGCTACATTAAAAAAAAAAAAACTTGTACAAATTTATGCCAAATAGCTACCACACCTAGATCAAAACAAACCTTACTGGGATTGATTTGATAACTCATCTAAATATCGGAATAGGACATTATATTGTGACCTGAATTTTGATGCATTGCTGTTTGCATAAAATTTCGTTCTTTTTCATTTCCATAAGTTTTTATGGAAATGAAATAGAACGAATTTATTTTTAGGTTCGCACGAAGTTAAAATACTATTTATCATAAATGCTGAACTCACAACGACAAATGCATGACTCAATATAAATATTTTTTTATCTACAACTGAATCTAGATTATATAGGTTTTACAAGAAAAAAAATAAACTTCTCGCTACAATGAGGTTAAATGAACATTATCTCCGGGGATAAAGACAGTTAATTCCATGCATACAGGATTATGAGGTTATTAAAACACTGACTTAGAGAATTTTTTATAATTAAAAGCATATGATTTTAAAATCAATAGAAAAATCAAAGAATAACAGAAAAAGGAAAAGTCTGATTTGCTATTTTTTTGGCACATATAACGAACATAAATTATATTTATTCTATACACAAAATTGGTAAATTTGTTATTCGATAAGAATAAGCCTTAAAGTGCAAATTATTAAGTTTATATTGTATAAGTATATATCCAGGAAAATAATAATTTATTTAAATAGATAAAATAAATCTTACTAAATATTCAAATAACGTATGGTTAAATAAACGAGTTACACCAGTAGCACAAATACGCTGGCCAATATCACTCAACACTGGCCAATCCCGAAGTGGACCGTTGTAGACTAGGCCTGATTTGCTACAGATCTTGGCCAATCTCGCCCAGTGCTATGTAAAATATACTGGTTTGAAATGTTATTGTAGAGTTTTAAAATTTAAATACATTTTTATAAGAAAGGACGGAGGGGCAAAACATGTGTTTTATGATGATATTGACTTGTAAATTTTTTTTTTTAAAAATCGTGAATTTTGGAACGATGCTCAAGATTCGGTATGGACTGCCCGATCTTTCTAGATTCCCTGTTTCCGACGTTGGCCAACACTGCTGTGCCTCCTAGGTAATTGAGTATTTTTCTTTTCCTCTCTCTGTGTAGGAAACGCCACACAAAAAAAGTCTATAAATAATAAGTAAAATAATGCTTAAATGACTTGTTGTAGAAAGATACGTATTCAAAAATCAATTTTTGTGTATATTATTTAAAATTAAAATTTATAGTGAGTGTTTGAGGATTGTAGCTTTTGTAAAAAAAAAAAAAGAAGAAGAAAAAAAAATATTTACAATTTGAAATTTTTTCCTGTTTTATATTGAGGACAATACGAAAAGGAATTGTGACTATTATTTAATACTCTTTACATTTGTGAATGACACAAATGTAAATGGCCCTAATTTTAAACTCTCAAAACATAACGATTGCAAATTCCATTTTTAATGAGTTATTTTTAGATAAAAATTTATTTTCAAAATTTCATCTTAACACAACAGCTGTGCTACCAGTTTTTCGATATTACCTTTTCAGTAGAGCAATTTAGACTCATAAAATTCTTCTCAAAGAGAACTTTTTTATGTTTCATAACGATAAATGGAACAAACCAGTTTCAAAGTGAAGTACAAAGTGTATATTAATACGAGGGTATTTGTAAAAGAAAGAGCATTATTTTGCTGTTTTACAAATGCATCAATGATAAATAACAATAAGTATCTCAAAGGATTTTTAACACCTGAAAGGATCTCCTCCTGTTTTCAAGTGATAGGCTGTTCTAAGGAAACATCACTATCTTGTCACAAGATATCTACTGTTTTTCTATTAGGAGAATAACTGCAGCCAGATAATCTGGATAGTGGCGGTCTCTATAGGTTCATATGACGATAAATGTACAATTGTAGAAGTCTTTGTTCTGGAATCCTAAAGGAAAAAAGTGTAGCTAGTCTTGTATCCACGATAACAGACAGCCCTAGACGTCGTGGTGAGATCTATTCTTATGATCGACAGACGATACTTGACTCGTAGAATATATGATTGATGAAACTCGGATTAGAAGAAGAGTGGTCAAGGAGTGATGTTCAATCTTTTTAATCATTTACCCAAAGCAAGAGTACGATAAAACAAGTCATAAATGTCAATTAACATGAATTTTTAATCTCTATTTCATCATTATACATTTTAGACTTGCATGGAGGTATATAAATGATTGTCTTCAAGGATGCCTCGGTATATCTGTACACTTTATATTTCCTGTAAAGACTATATCTTGTTTCTTTTATCGTTATGATTCGTACAGATGTCTCTTTAATGTGAAATTCAATTGTTGCCAAATAAACATACAATAGTCATACTTACTACATAAAAACACATATATAAGGATTGCGTTGCTAAACCTCATTGTGGTATCTAAAAAAAAGTGCAATTAAGGTTATAAAAAGTCAATTAATAACAAGGGATGTTTTAAATTACTTTATCAGTCTTTCGCAGTTATTTATAAATGTTTATGCTAAGAAGAACTGAAATAACTTAATAATGTTCTACTTACTTTTTAAGAATAGGAAAAATATTTTATGTAGGTATTAATTTCAATCTTTGTCAACAGAAAAAGATTACAGTCTTACCACCATAATTGTCTATGTAACCTAATTGTTCTATATTGCTTAGAAAAAAATATTAAATTATTGATTGCCTTCCTATTATTCTGTTACATACTATACATCAATACTACTAAATAGTTTCATGCAGAAATGCAACGAAAAGTAATTGATTAGGTTAGAAAATAATTTAAGTGCAGCAGAGAAGCAGGGGCTATTGCAGTCATTCAACACAAATACTAAAGTACCTGCTTTTAATGAACTTTTTTTACATTTTTTTTTGTTTTTTAGTTTCACCGGCAGTTTAATCAAAGAAATAGTTTTTTGTAACTTTCCCTTACACATTAATGATCAATTTAAGTGCTAGTATATTTAAGTTGGAAGCCTTCTTTTTTCCGAACCTAGATACATGTCATGTGATTGGATTTTCAATACGCTGTTTCTGTGATGAATTGAAACCGTTGCTAGACTTGCTCCAGGACAGTTTTATGTGGGCCAAGTGTCGACACATATCCTGGGTTAAGTTAAAACACACTTGACCAGAATGTTTATTTACTTATTTTAACTTGTTTTTTATAAATGCATTAGGTTTTTGGTGTATTTTTAAATGATTTACTGAATAACGTTAATTATACTTTCAGTACTAGACCAGAACATGAAAAAACAAACAGGGACTACACTTTTAGCAAATGTTCATGTGGGTCAAGTGAAGTTACGCTTACCACTAGTAGTTTTTCATTGATTATTCTTTATTATTAGTTTAGTAAGTATTTAAGTGTATGAGGCTTTTAGTTTTTGTCTCCCGCGATTTAATGAATAAAGTTTATTAAATTTTCAATAACAGACCAAAAAAAATAATAATAATCAAAGACTGATATACTTATTGGCTAACTTTTAAAGCAAGCATTTTCAGTTATAATTAGAAAAATCTTTTTCTTATCATAAAAAAATAATTTTATGTTTCCGAATATATCGAAAATCCAAAGAGTTATTTTTTTTTAAAATAAAAAGTAAAGTTAAATTGAATAGAACACCTGTCAGAGACATAGAAATTAAAGAAACAGCGAAAAATATCGAAACATGATATATAAATTTATTAATTTGTTTTTTAAGATTTCTGCTTTTGAAATTTTTAGTTTTTCTTCAGGATAAAAATTCGTATCTTCTTACAGGCTAAAGATTTTTTAATGTTTTGAAAAAAGTTTCAGAATTTACTTAATATTGGGTAAGATACAAATTCTTAGATATCCCTTTCTTTAACTGCACTTGCATCGATCTCTAGAACAAAAACAATACCAATACGCAACAAATTGTCGAAAGAGCTTCATTAAAAAAAAAAAAAATTTTAGTAGGAAAAAAGTCTGTGTATCTCAAAGCCCCATTAAACAGAAATAATATATTCTTAAATTTAATGTTATTGTTTACAATAATAGTTGTGAAAGGTTATTTCTAAAATAAACTATGTTAAACTAAAATAAACCATATAAGAAGTTACCCTACTTCACATTCGTGAAAATTATGTAAAAAGTGTCAGAAAACATTGTAATTTCAAAATTTTGATAGTAAAATTCTCAAAAGTTAAATCTTTTTTAACCCAAGCATTAAAGCTCAGGTTACTATTGGTGGGTATTTTATTCATACTTAGATTAAAGTAAAAAGAAAGTAGCTTTTTCAAGTTTTGAATGTAACATAGACATTTTTAATTGCAAAATAATATAAATGTAAAATATGGTACAATTTAAGCGATTGCAAAAGCTAATATTTCAGGTAATTAAATCGAATTGTATTACTTACTTTTAAACTGAAAATTTAACTTGAATTTTTCTTTCTTTAAATTTTTAACCTAGAGCACTGAGTGAAGAGCTTAACGTCTTAGTGATACTACGGATCTTTGAAGATGCATTTTCTCTTTTATAAGAATACAAACAAATGTCACATTTTAAATGTCCTGGGATGCAAGAATTTATTTTCAATTATTGTGGTAAGAAAAAGATCGTGAAAAGGAAAATCGTGCGAGTAGTTTCATCTTCAAGGTTAAAGAAAACAGTTATGCTATTACTCAATGCGCGTTTTTCAAATTTTTTTTTTAAGTTTCAACCCTTGATCAAAGCTTTTTGAAACTATAGTAGCCGCAATCATTTCCTCAAGACAAATAACCATATTTTATATACAATCCAACAATTTAAGTTTGTTTACATCAGGCCGTAAATAACATCCATCAATAGTATTCGAACTGTGCAATAAAGTTTCTTCAATTTGCTTCTGAGAGGTAATCATAAAATTGTGGTTCAAAGGTAAGGGGCAGAATTCTTTATGAGGGTGACGGGGAAGAGTTGTTAATTGTCGCATTATTGAACCTATGCTCTCGATGTGCTAAAATTTCGGGGTGACCCCCTTCCTTCTATAACTGTTAGTTAACATAGGGGCAGGATCCTTTATGATGGTGACGGTGAAGAATTGAGGACTAGAAATGGAAAACGACCTAAGTCCAAAAAAGAATTTTTTTTCAGGAGAGTCGAAAAATGATTGCATCTGGTACTTAAGGCAATAAGTACATACTTCAGATTGAATTTGAACTATTGCTACTGTAGTTCGCACTTTGGGTCCACTTTGTTTAGCTTGGTCTTCAGGACATTTTTTCGTCAAAACAGATCTTCGATTTTTTTTTTGTACTTAGATCATTTTCCATTTTTAGTCCTCAATTATTAATTTCCGCATCATTGAACTTATGCTCTCAAAGTGCTAAAATTTCGGGGTGACTCCCTTCCCTTTATAACATTATCTGTTAACATAGAGGCAAAATCCTTTATGAAGGTGACGGGGAAGAGTTGTTACTTGGCCCATTATTGAGTTATTACCTATGCTCTCGAAGTGTTAATATAAGGGGTAGAATCCCTCTATAACATTATCTGTTAATATAAGGGGTAGAATCCCTCTATAACATTATCTGCTAATATAAGGGGTAGAATCCTTTATGAGGGTGACGGGGAAGAGTTGTTACTTGGCCCATTATTGAGTTATTACCTATGCTCTCGAAGTGTTAATATAAGGGGTAGAATCTCTCTATAACATTATCTGTTAATATAAGGGGTAGAATCCCTCTATAACATTATCTGTTAATATAAGGGGTAGAATCCTTTATGAGGGTGACGGGGAAGAGTTGTTAATTGCCCTTTATTGAGTTACTACCTATGTTCTCTAAGTGTTGACATTTCGGGGTGTTCCCCTTCCCTCTTTAACATTATATGTCTACAGTCTGATTTTTCAACTTGAATTATAAGTCATTTAGTTAGAAAATACATGGTAAGTCAAATGAAATGCCGGGATTTCAAAGATTTACTACGCAAAATGTAATTATTCTATTTATTCAAAAGATACATATATGTAGATGCATTATAATAAAGTTTCGAATTTAGTCCTGACAAATGTTCAATATATGCTCTTTTTGTTACACGGTAAATTCGGTAATGCTATTTTTTCCAAAAATTGTATATCATTTTCGAATCGACGCTGGAGATAAAGCATTTTTATAAGCTCGGGTTACGAATAGCAATTCTTAAATTGTAAATAGTAACTTGTATGAAAGCAAAAAACATTAACTTTTTGTGGGTTTTGTTAATTACTTTAATTTTTTACTAATATTTTTTGTAATATTGGTGTGCAGTCACAAATTGTAATTAATTAATAATAATTTCATCGGTATCTCATCAGCAAATTATTCACAATGATGTGGATATAAAGTACGTGTATAATAACATGTTAAAAATAATAAGAAATAATATACTCGAAACCTCAAATCGGACAAGCTACGGCAGAAGGTTTGGTTTGTTTGTACGCTCAACGACCTATTTTTGTTCACAATAACGGTTAATAAGACCGGGACCTACAGCTTAACGTGGATTCCGAAGCGCAACGAACAGCAATGACTAACCCTGGATTCGAACCCAGCACATTTGGCATGCGAGGCCAGAGCGCTTACCTCACAGCCATCAGGTTGGAGCTACGGCAGAAGGAGACTGATTGGGTACAAATATTTCCATAAGTGTTAAGTGTCAGAAAAATGGAAATTTAAAAAAGCAAAATTATCACTGTTAAAAACACTAACAATTCAGAGTGGGAGAATATCTCTCCCCCCCCCCCCTTTCCTCTAATTACTGTTAATGTTTATAATCATGTCAATAAAATTCCAAAATTATTCCTTCTCAAGAAGTGTCGAATAAACAATGATTCAGTGAAGGTACATAAAAAAAGCACCCTAAAAAGTTGAAAGCAGATTTTATAAAAATCACTAAATTGTTACTTAAAGTGTTCTTAAACTATGGTCTTCTATCGTAAAAGTTCTAAATCCTTCATTTTTACTGTATTAAGTAAAAAATTTTTTTAAATTAATCAATTGTGTTTATCATTAAAAACATTGATATATCAAAGTATGCGTAAATATTTTAATATTTTAACTTTAATTCAGTGGCATAAGTAGTTTTGACCATACGCACCATGAATAGATAGATAAAAAGTACTTTTAAGATGGATTTCAATGGAGCCTTTTCAGAATTCTATTTAAGATAACCTTCTCACATAAAAAAAGCACCATTTATTAAATGTCTTAATAATTATTGTTTCTATAATTACAATCTTAAAATCAAATAGAATTCAAATGCATATCACAAGTTGATTTCGTCTAATTTATGCAATTATAAATAATTCTAAATTGCATTACTATAATTGATGTTGCTGGTAATTCATTGTGGCGAATTCATCAAAGCAAAACATGACAATATTATGGCAAATCTAAACTGGTCTTCTTTATCAGCAACATAGAAAGAAATACAATCAAAACAATAGGGACAGTCATTCTGTATATTTGTTTTCTTATAGTGACTTAGTGACTTCAGAAACAATAGGAACGTGCTTTTTGAAATGGTTGTCTCATTAAAATAATAACAAACAGAATGAGTGCGTACTACCTTCAAATTTCTTAGAAACGAAACAGTGGTTGATAAATATGCAACACAATTTTAAGTGTATATCCTAAATATGTCTATTTCTTTCCCCGTTAAATATTAAAACTTTAAAAGCAAAATTTTTACTTAAAACAAATGCTAAAGCGTTATTTGGTTTCAAATATTCAAATCAAAATTAATATATTCTAGAAGCATTTTAGGGCAATAATGTTAAATTTCTTCCTTTTTAAAATAATTTCTGGTGCCTTTTTTTTTAATTGAAAAGATTTAATAAAAATATGTATTTTTATTTTTATGTAGAAATTTAATTTATTTTCAGACGATAAAGTTTATATGAGTTCAGAATAAGGGTGAGTGTGGGCTTACTGAAAAGAAATAATACATTTTAAAATTGTCGGTGATAAGTAAAAAAAAAAAAAAAAAAAAAAAGTTTAAGGCTTAGATTGTTGTATTTTATGCCAATTGATGCAATAGTGAAAAATACGAAATTTATTAGTTTAAGTACTTTGTGTTGGATTTTTAACCGAAAATTGCTTTACTATCTTTTACTTTTAATTGAAATCATTAAAATGAAACTTAATTTAGGAAATATGTGTACATTTAAGCAATTTTCTTTTTTAAAGAGACATTGATCTTAAATATGTCACAACCATTTTGATCCATATTCATAATCACTTTTGCTATATAGATATAAAGAAGAGTATCCTTATGTCTTGTATGTTTGTTTTATTCCGATCTTCATGAAATTTAGTACACATAATTCTTGAAACAAGGGGATGGTAACTGGCTACATGAGAATTTGAAAATTCGATCCCCTTCCCTATTTACGACCCTCTAAAAGGAGATTGATAATAAGTTTAAAGCTATTGAACCCAATTTGAATGGGAATTTTTTCTATAGATATCTTGACTAATCCAAATTATTGGGAAAACAATTTCATTTCGATATTTTGTAGATAATGTGGTGAAATCGAGAGAAGAGATTTGTAAAGGAGTATGATCATAATTGAAAATCTACCTAACCATTTTAAATATGGTTTTCTTATAGGTATCTTGACTGATCCAGATTATCGAGAACTAGTCCCGATTTTTGTTGCTAAAGTGTGGGAATGTGGAGGGAGTGGGGGAGCGGGCATGCTGATAATTGAAATCGACTAAAGCAATTTAAACTGAGCTGTGTCGATCACAGCTGCTTGAGAACTGGAAAAGCCTGACACTTCAACTAGTCAAAGTATAAAGATAAGTTGCCACTTAAAATCATAATCATGCAACCAAATATTTTTCGCAATTAACATTGTCATGTTAAATCTTTAATATAATTCATAAAAAGTTTTTGTAATATTATAGTCAATTGATTTGAAGCACGTCGGAATCAATATTTAATTTTTGTATTTCCATTTTAAAAATAGGAAGTCATTTTATACTTGGTTCTATTGACAAAGTTTTAACAAATATTTAACAATTTCTGTGTTTTCTGACATTTTTTTTATCTATGAACTATTTTTATCAGTGCAATAGAACATTTGAATTTAATAACAATGAAGTGTAAGTAATTGAAATGAATATAACAGCAGCTGCAAAGAGAGTGGCATATATCTAACACCTATTTTACATTAAAAAACAAATTTCACATACCAAAAATTCTATCAGAAACATGATTGTAAAATATAGTGTCTATTCTTAGGAAAATGTATCTAAAATACTACATTAATTAGCTCGTGATTTCTAATCCTTAAAATTAATATTTGCTTATAGTTTGGTTTGTTATAAATTGATTAAAAATTCATATAAAAGCGATAAAGTAAAGAGCGATAAAGCTGGCAGAAGCTTTTATAATCCTGGGACTTCGAAATTTCACAAGTGTAGTTGTGCATCTTTATATTATGCTCTTTTCCTTCTGTATATCATCTTAATTTATGGAAATTAGAAATATTTTACATCAATATTAAAGTTCTGAAGTTTCATACAATTTTTCATACTAAAATTTATCTGAAATAAGGTAGGGTAACATTTAGACTTTTAATGAGGTAAAATAAGTTAATGTAACATATTTATGCGTTTCCAATCTTTTAAAGGTTAGTTAGAGTAATTTAGTTGTGTTATTTAAATAATAATATTTCTTCTAATATTCTATAAATACTAAAAAATTAAGTAATTAAATGACATAAAATAATGTGAAATTTTTGTTGTTGTTGTAAATGTTGGAAAACGGCATTAGATTGAAATTTGTATCTCCTGCTCTGGGGGGTTTAAATTTGACAGTATGTGCTTTAATTTGTACATATTTTCTGCATATTTTTTGCATATTTTCTGTATTATAATTGATATAAAAATAATATAGTTTAGTTACTTTTTTTTGCTACGAATCATAAACAAAATGTGTTTGAACAAATATAAAACCTTGTAAAGAACTCAAAATTGACGAAGATTTTTTTTATGAGAAGTTTAATTTTATGATTACTCGCTATATTTTATAAAATAATGTCAGAATATTTCAAGACACCGAAATTATAATGCTTTAATTTTCTCCTCTTCTTAATTTTATTTAAAAGTTTAAAATAAAATAATTTAATTAACAGGGTATGTAACAATAAAAATTATAGTTTTAGTTATGAGCTTAGTGAGCTTCTGATATCCTTACAAATGTGAACTATTATAAATATTTTGAAGCAATTAAATCCCTATTAATGATTTTTCAATTAAATAAAGTTAATGCAATGAACCTTTATCACTGTTAATATCTGATTGAGAACAATCATAGATGAAATAAATAATTTTTAATTAAAGTGAAAATAAAAATAAGAATGCGATCGATTATTGCATTTGTCTTTATTAAGTACATGCAAATTGAGAGCATAGCATTTTGAAATGCAAACAATTTTTGATGACTACCATGCATCAATCTTAAGACAAACTCGTAGACTGTAGGTTTCGAGGCAATTTCATTTCCAATAACTATTCTTAGTTTTACAAAGCTATAGAAGTGGAACAGTATGGTGTTGTTATTTTAATCCTTGACAGAAAACTACTTTAGTTTGGCAATGGAACATTGGCAACAGCTTTACCCAAAGCATATTTGAATCTCTGCATCATCATATTGAAAACTTCTGCCTCAGCATGAGACCTAAACCCGTCCTCCAGAAACTTAGTGAACTTGTTCAGTGGTCCTAATCCAGTGAATTTAATGTCCATTCTCCCAATCTGACGAAATAAGAAATTGTTTACGGTATTGGTACCAAAACCTGGTTGCTGTTGGGAAATTTCAGTGAAGATGTCCAGGTTGGTGACCGTAGCCTTTCCCTTGATGTTTACGTTTGGCATTTTACCGTACTTCAGTTTGCCATCGTAGCTAATGAGCAGGTTGTCGAATGTGATGGTACAGTTTACAGATTTCGCACCGAAACTGTAGTAAGGCCCTTGGCACTCGGAATTTCTTCGAGCACTTGAAAGTCCTGTTACGTTGCCGTGATTAAAGGTGGCCTTTCCTTTAACTTTGCCGATTATAGCAACCTTGTCTTGGAATTCGGTGGTGAAGTCAGGAATCATTGCTGGATCCATATTTAGCATTTTAAGTTCAGTTCGAAGAGCAGTATTCAATACACTTTCCACATAATGATTGGCCAATGGAGAGCCAATGGCATTTCCTAAAAATATTTTTTATAAAATTTAATGCATAATAAATGTATGGTATTGCTATATGAATACACAATCCTGTTTTTAATACCACATAATAAACTAATAATGATATATGAAGGATCTATGGGAATAATATTAAACTGAATAAATATGAAAGTAAGACAGTAAATAAAGTAAATTCGCATGTGCTGTATAAAAAATATTGAAATGATGTTTATGCTAATGTTATGTTATGTTTATGTTAATTTAAATATTTATGCTAATTAAAATGTTTATGTTAATTTAAATGTTTATGCTAATTTTAAATTTGTTTTTATTTGAAAGTTTTTACTATCAATAATAGTAAATATTCAGTAAAATAATAATTTTGAAATTGAATTTTTAAAATTGACTAGTAATACTTTTATTATCTCTAATTAAAGTCTTAGTTTATATGAGTCGTAGTTTATTTAAAAAAGAAATACATTTTGATACACATGATATTTTTTAAAATACAAAAAGCTGTTAAATTATAGCTAATTTAATCCAGTATATTTGTGCACTTATGAACGCCTTTTCCCTACAATTTAAATATTTTTAAAACTTAAACATCTGGAAATATTGATGAATTGAAGGTAATAATAACTTCCCATGTTGCCAAGAAATATATTGTGAGATATAAAAACATAAGTACATAGTTATTTGAGCTTTTAAGTAATTACGTAGTGAGATTTAAAGATTTTTAAAGATAGTGATATCAAACATCTATAATTAAAATACTGAAAAAAAAAAGTTAAATACATTTTAAGTAATATGCAGTGCATATAAGGTTCCTCTATCCTAAATTTATCAAATGAAGATGATAGAAGATGAATAAACAGTTTCTCAAGAAAATTCCCAAAGTTAAAATCGAATAACTTCATGAAAATTAGTATTGTTATTAATATTCTACATTTCTAGTCGGTTCATAATTTCAGCATTTTATAAAAAAATAATTTTGAAAACTTTATTAATTTCCTTTTAAGATTAAAAAAAAATTAGCAAGCCATATATGGTTATCTTTTTTGTAAGTAAGAATCTAAATAATAATGGACCACATTACTGCATCCTTTATAAAGGAAAATATTGTTTAAAAAAAATATGTATATAGCCCTTTAAATATATACCAGATTTTACAGATTTAACATATTAAAGTTTTGAAAGAATATATTTAAATATTACAAGCATAAAAAATGTATACAAAAGCAAATAAGATAAAATGTTATCAATCAAACTCACTCATTGTTGTATATTCTAACAGCGAAGAATATACATTAATTGACATAAAACTAGTTTTATAAATACAAGGTGACAAAAAATGCGTCGTCAGTAAAGGTTTATTGAAAATATGAAATTTATATCACTCATAGAAATTTAAAGAAAGGTAAAAGCAAACTCAATAATTCTTTAAAAGAACTATTTTTTACTCTATATAATTAAAATGTAGATAAAAAAAACCACAAAATCTCAGCATCATTAGATAATTTTCAAATGCTCCAAGTATTTCTAGAAAATTTACAACAGTGACTGCGTTATTGACTGACTTAAACAGCACTCTCTACTTCCTAAACTGGCTACTTACGGCATACATTGTTTTACATCTAAATGTCTTTGAGACATTCTAACAGCCTTTATAATTGAACCTTATATTTTTTAAACATCATGTACACCATTTTTATAAATTTGTGTAGTTTTACAAATTATAGTTTAGTATTTTCTTCACATGAATACTTCACTAATATTTGAACAGAAGCCATAAACTTTTGTATTTAATTTTTAACATTTTCTAACCTTACTTCTATAATATAATGTGGATTTCCTTATCACTAATAATTGTACAAATAAACCATAAAATTCAATCATAGTGGTGTAAAGCGAAGCTTTACTTATTTCTCAATATAATTTTAAAACATGTTTGAAGTTTTAAAAGCATAGATAGGAAAAATTTATTAAAAGTTCAATATTTGAATAATGCTATTTGGCAACAGTGTTTCTGAAAAGATAACTAAATGTTTAAGTTATGAGCAGTCGGTTTACTTTCATTAAATAATTACCTTCCAAAAGATCTAATTTAAAGATCTGTTAATTCAATGTCCAAAATCAAGAATATGCGAATTGTAAATGGACTACAATTTTATTTTTGTAATGACTAAAATTATTTTTTATACTTATGTAATGAAGGTAAATCAGCTAAAACAAAAGTTTCACTAAAATAAATTGTTTCTAGATAACTCTGACGTATTTTATATTTAACGTGTAAAAAAAATTCTATACTTTTCATTACTAAAATAGTAAAAGCGTTATGTTAAATTAAAAAGGGCTTGTTTTAAGTACTTGAGGAAATAAGTAAAATTTAAATATTTACAAATACAATTGTATATCAGGGTCTCTCTATAATCAAAACATTTTGAAATTAAAAATGCTATGGAACAGAAAACTACAAGTAACTGTCTCTTGTAGGGTTGAATTCTCCAGCGTAAAATAATGTGTATCTATCAGAAGAATAGATCCCACCGGATAGTCTAGATCAGTGTTCGCCACTAACTTTTAAAGTCGAGCCATATGACTTATGTTGGAGCTTTTCGCTGGCCGTATAGACCAATATATGCATTTTTATTATCGATTTAACAATACATAGCATTTCTGAACGCTGAAAAAAAAAATTAATCTTAATCGAATTACAATTAATATTTGCTTCTTTTTTTTAATAATTAAAAAATTATAATTTTCATTATTAATAAATTAAATTCTAAAAGAGAAATGAATCTTTTGTTCCAAAGTGACAATAGAACTTGACCTAACTTTGAATAAAACTATTTAAACTGTACTTCAAGATTACTCTGTTTTAGTTTATTTTAGTCGATATAAATTGGGACACGATGGCGGTCGAAATCGTTCAGTTTATTTTGTGATAGAGTCGATGTCTGACGCAGTATTTTTTACAGCCAATCTTAATAAATTGTTCAAATGAGATTCAGTTAAGTTATTCCTGTATTTACTCTTTATGAAAATCATCTTTCTGAAAGTTCCTTTATGTAGTTTCTTCGGACACGTAGTGGAAGAACTCTGTTCGACATGCTAAACACAGACTACAATATTTCGGAAAAATTACAATTATGTAAAAAAAAAGTTCATACAGTGATTTTTTTTTTTAATCTTTTTTTTTTAATCTTCTGTGCTACTGGTAGGCAGCAGAAATATTCGTCGAGGGTCAAATACGGCCAGCGGGCCGCGTAGTGGCTGATGCTGTCTAGATGGTGACCAGTAGTTGCACTTTTTTTAAAGTATGTTTGAACTTTATAGGGTTTGTGCAAACTAATGTTATTGATGGATATAAATTTTTTTAGTATTATTTAATTTGAATTATGTCGTCAACTTGACAGTTGTATATCCGGGCCTATCTATAAACAAAATATTTTGAAAATAAATATGCTATAGAGCAGAAAATCTGACTACCGTCAATATAAGTAACTGTCTCTTGTTGAGTTGAGCTCGTTAGTGTAAAAGTAATGTTTGTTTATCAGAAGAGAATAGCTCTCGCTTGATAGTCTTGATGATAGGCAGTAGTTGCACTTTTTTAAAGCATATTTAAACTTTTTAGGGTTTATACAAACTGAAGTTATTGATCGGTACAAATTTTTTTGGTATTATTCAACTTTAATTGATTGTTCACAAGGTTTCTGCTTCAACATAGCAAATCTCAAAAGTTATTTGTACGAATCTTAATGGGGTTGGTTTGCTTTCTAAAGTTGAATTTGTTAAGTACTATATAACATTGTAGAAATTTAATATTGACAAAAAACACTATAAATTATCTATGAAGCATACCTGCAACAAGAAGGATAACTGAAACGTACAGCAACATTTTTATTTCAAATTCTGTATACCTAGAAGTAAAATAAGACTTGGTTCATTATAAATATTAATATTAAAAATGATATAAAATTTTTACTGAAATTTTATTTGTTAAATTAATTATTAAAAAAAATCGTTTATATCAACAACGTGGCTTCTTATATGACTTTAACCCTTGTAATTTTGTAAATTAATTTCGCATGTTGACTTTTCAAAATTAAATAATTTGCCTTTAATATCAGTTCTTAATATGTTAGGACCTGAATTTTTTTTTTAAATTTGAATAAAATGAATGAGAACGTGAAAAAATTATTTAAAAATCCTTCCTATTAGTTTAATTTTTAGTACATAAAAAAATGATGTACATTCCAAGATATTTCGATATGTTTATAATGGAGGAACTAACTAACAATTGTGATAAAAAATGTGTTGTTGCAAAATATAACTTTAGAGAATATTATACAAAACTTTTTCAAAAACATACTTATAATTTAAAAATACCTAAAAGATATGTACGTCATATTTCTCTGGATAATTTTTACGAATATCTCAATTTAAGAAATATCTTGGTTTTTTTTCCCACATGTTTCAAGTACTCTTATTATCAAAATAATTTTTGCTGTGTTATTAATTTATAATTGAAAGAATATTTTTGTTAGTAATCATAAGTAAAAATGCCTTTCTCAAGTTACAATCAAAGAAAAATTATTAGAACTATTTAAGGGGTATAAGGGTGGGACTCTTGGCTCACAAAATGTTCCCATTCATTTTTCTTTTTTTTATTTATTTAAAAAATATACTGACAGATCTGAGTTTAGTGAAATTAAGAGTTAAACTCTAACTGAATTAAAACTTTTAACATTGAGTAATTAGCACCATGATTGATGTTTACTAACCATGCTATTCCAACATTTAAGTTCAGTTTTTTTGGTGGTAATATTTTCTGCTTCTTTTGAAGCTGTGTTATTTATTTATAATTAAAAGAATATTGTTGTTAGTAATCATAAGTAAAAATACCTTTTTCAAGTTACAAACAAAGAAAAATTATTAGAACTATTTAAGGGGTATAGGAATAGGACACTTGGTTCACAAAATGTTCCCATTATTATTTTTTTTTTTTTAAATATACAGATAGATCTGAGTTTAGTGTAATTAAGAGTTAAACTCAAATTGAATTACAACTTTTAATATTGAGTAAATAGCACCATGATAGATGTTTATTAACCATGCTATTCCAACATTTTTTTAAGTTCAGTTTTTTTTGTGATGATATTTTCCACGTCTTTTGAGGTTTGAATCAATATTACTCTAAAGCTGCATATTATAAATTCATGCAAATGTTTGTTAGTATTATTAAATATATTTCTTCAATTTGTATTTTTGAATTATTAGTATGTTGACTCTTAAAAAATTCTACAATTTTTTAAAGAAAATTAGCAAAATATTATTTGAAGTTTTGGAGTTGAAATTTTTAAAAAATATTATGATGTTCGAGAGAAATTAAAAACAATTTATTCTATGATTATTTATGAGTAATTTCGTCTTTAATATTGAGTAAATAGCACCATGATAGATGTTTATTAACCATGCTATTCCAACATTTTTTTAAGTTCAGTTTTTTTTGTGATGATATTTTCCACGTCTTTTGCGGTTTGAATCAATATAACTCTAAAGCTGCATATTATAAATTCATGCAAATGTTTGTTAGTATTATTAAATATATTTCTTCAATTTTTCTTTTTGAATTATTAGTATGTTGACTCTTAAAATATTCTACAATTTTTTAAAGAAAATTAGCAAAATATTATTTGAAGTTTTGGAGTTGAAATTTTAAAAAAATATTATGATGTTTGAGAGAAATTAAAAATAATTTATTCTATGATTATTTATGAGTAATTTCGAGTGAAAAAATATGTAAATTGAACAATAAGTTTTAGACTTATATCAAAAATAAAAATAGTCAAAATTTTATGCTAATTTAAATTTTCAAATAAATGAAAAAGTGCTAGTTAAATATAAACTAGTTTATTCAATAACAATAAAAAAAATACATGTACCCAAAAATTCATAACAATCACTCGAAAATTGGAGTGTTTTAATATTTGTATCATATAGTCCCTTAAAATAATAATAATAAAAAGAAAACCACTACAGAAATTCAAATAAGATCTTACCTAAGAGTCTGAATTACGATCGTATCTGTGAAGAACAATTCTGGATTCCTCAACTTATATTATGAAAAAAATCTTATTGATAACGTTCAATTATTGATAACAAAAGATCTGGTTACAATGGAATCTGTAATATCTGCTATTACTGTTCCTCGAAATTCTCAAGAGCTCTTTCACAGAGAGAAATAAATACATATGGGTTAATTCTCAGATAGATAATGCAATATTTACTCATCTCTGACAAGCTCGAAGGTCATCTAAAAATGACAGCTATTTTGAAGAATATCCCTGTCAACGAAAGATAGTAACAGAAATTGAGTTGTTTGGTTGCAAGAAGGTAAGGATGCAAATATTGCTTGCCCGATATGCCTGGGGCCGGTGGCATAACGTTGTTGTTTGGCACTCAATTGAACAAAAAATTAGGGTCCTACGCTTTTTTATCCGAAATTGAAAATTATTATTTAAACGAAAATGCCTTTTTTTTGCAATATAGTTGTAAGTTAAAAAAATTATAACTTAATGAAAATGTGGCAAATTGGTTTTTAAAAAACGTCTCTTTATCAATTCTCCTATATCAAAAAACTGGGAATGCTCAAACGAACTACTTCAAATTTTAGAGATATTTCTGTACTTATTAACCTTTTCAATTCTTTAGTTCGTCCAAATTTGGATTAAAATTGTACTATATGGAATCCATTTACCAAATCGTTAATGATAACCATAAAAAACACACAAGTTTGTGCGTTATATTTCTTTCAAATTTAATTACCACTTAAATACATCAACCTTACCAAACTGAACACTCGAAAAAATTTTGTAGATCCATATCTGTATTTAAATTCTTCTACAATTTATTAAATAACAAAATTGATTGTCGTGCAATACTACAACTATTTAATTTATATGCTCCAAAACATGTTACTCGAAATAAAATTGCCTTCAGTAAAGCTTTCTGTACGAACAATTATATTAAGAACCAACCCATTAATCAATTTATTGACTTAGTAAAAAAGTTGCTCCTCATTGTGATAGTTCCATTGATAGTTTTTTTAAACTGAAATGTGATATTATTCCCTTATTATCGTAATTGTCATTAATGTTTTAATCGTTTTGTGCTATTTTGTTTGTTTCCCTGTTTCCATGAGTTCTTATCCTGTCATGTAATTGGAATTGGTCTTTCTGTTTGACAGCGTAAATAAATAAATAAATAAATAAATAAATAAATAAATAAATAAATAAATAAATAAATAAATAAATAAATAAATAAATAAATAAATAAATAAATAAATAAATAAATAAATAAATAAATAAATAAATAAATAAATAAATAAATAAATAAATAAATAAATAAATAAATAAATAAATAAATAAATAAATAAATAAATAAATAAATAAATAAATAAATAAATAAGGTCCATTGTGAGAACACAAAATACTCTAATATTGTTAAATTAATAGAAACTATAAATCTATATTAGTTTATATATAATTTATATTCTATATGCTATATGTAAGTTGGGAACTATAAATCTACATATAAATCTTAAAATCTCATGATATGAATTTCCGATGAATTTTCGTATAAAATATTTATAAATTCAATCAGTACTCACATTTTGTGTAACTCCAGAATAATTTAAACACGTCGTTCTACCTTGATTCTTTTTAAATATTAGCCTTGAATTTTTTTTTTCTTTCTTGGGTGACATTTTAAGTAAGACAAGTCTTCTCTGAACTATACTCGAGGGAAATTCAAAACATTGGAATCACTTAAACAAACGGTTTCAAGAAAATAATCCTTAAATACGTAGTGCGAAATGAAAATACTTACTCGTTACACTTAACGAGGACCTTATAAATCCTCCAAAGGATTATGCAAACGAATACTCTTTTCTTTCTATCATTAGTCTAATGATTTTAAATAGCAATGTAGATTTCATAACCCACTATACAATATTTTAAAAGAAATTAAGCACGCTAACCACTATACAGTTTGGTCTGCAAAAGTTTGTAAAGATCTGTGCCAAATGTTTGTCCAATTTATTTATAAAATAGAACGTTACAGGTTTAATAATGTTTGACAATATAAATGAAAATATAAACCGAAAGTTTTCTTATACGACTACGGGTATAATACTGAATTACTTCTTTCAAATCAAAGAATAGCACAATCAATGTATAAAAATACGTGTCTATCATCAGAGAATACTCTCAATTTTAAGCTCTTTATATTAACTTTTATTTTGTGTGTGTGGCTGTAGGGCAAATCTGCGGCGACCTAATTAACCCCTTTTTGCCATCATTCAATCGGTCTGAAATTTGGCAGATAGATACAACGTCGATGACAATGTATTCTATCAAGTTTTGAAAATTGTCACAGTAATTAAAAGATCGCTTTGAAACACTCTACTCTTACCGTTTCGGATGCATAAATTTACCCACTTTCCATTATCCAATCGATCTGCATCTTCTCAGATAGGCACGTTGTGGATGACAATGCATTCAATTAAGTTTTGGGGATAAAAAAAAGTTAGTAAATAATTCGGAATGGATGTTTTTTTCGTGGTGGTCAAACACTATGAAAACTCGATCTGAGTTCAATAAATTGCTATAGTATATAAAAATGTTTCAATGCATTTAAAGAATTTATATTAAAAACTATGTTTTTATAGGATATATTGTATTTTTTAAATAAGATTCAAAAGAAACATCAACTAAAATATTTAGTAGCACATTTTTATCTGGAACCCTATTATATCTAAAACTATGTGTTTAAAAGTTTTCTTGAAACCTAATTCTAACCATACATTTTAAAGTAAATCATAAAGAAAGTGTGCTGTTTTAACATACCAACTATCATTTAATGTTATATTAAAATAGCTATCGCAGGCATTTAGTATTAAGAGATAAGTAGGAAGTTAGCAAGTAAGTTCTAGTTTTCTAATCAGTGGAAGATGCTATCAATGTACTCAACTTCACTAAGATTTATTCTAGAATTCCAAGAAATGGATTTCAATCGAAGTGATAAATAAAATGTATTTTGACGACCTTATCACTGGTAGTTTTGTAAACAATTGCTGAAAAGAATACCTTCAGCTTAAGAATAGCATAATACATAAACGAAAAATAAAGAGATAGAAAAGCAAAATAAAAATTAACCTAGATGTTACAGCCTTCTTTTGGAAACTATCCTTTTAACAGTGAACGATATCTATTTGAATGAAGTTTGATGTATTTTTGCATAAATGCTAACTTGTCTCTAGGAGACTTCTCAAGTTTAAAGTAACACAGATTAAATAATACTCGAATGGAGAGTTTTCCAAGCACCAGTCAAATAAACATCCCCAGCATTTAAATTACGCAGTAGTGCATTATTTAATGTGGACTCCTTTATTTAACATAGAATGAACAATTATAGTGTATTACAATATTAATATTTTATAATAAGGTTTTTTATGATCATTGGCAGAACAAATTTTTTTAAATATAAACTTAACTTTATTACTTTTTATCAATTTTTTATTTTATTAATTACACGAATATCGTAAATTTTAAATTCCCTTATAGTGGTTCTTGTTTGATACTTCTTCATAACACGATTAATTGTAAAGTTTTTTTAAACGAAGACTTATTTTATTACTTTTTATTAATTTCTTATTTTATTAATTACATGAATATAGTAACTTTTAAATTCCTTTATCATTATTCTTGCTTGATACTTCCTCATAACACGATTAATTGTACTTCACTACATTCCAATTTTATTTTACCATCACTTAGTCGTTCATTAGATAAAAACACATTTGATCCGTTCTGGGATTCATGGTTTTGAAAAAAACGGAATAAAAACAGCAAAAATCAAATTGTTTAATGGGATGGTTCATAGTAGTGCTCCACGCACTTCATATATACTAAAGTAACTTCTGAATAAGCGCATGATTTACATCTTGACTATACGTGTGAGACAAATTGTTAATTGAGGGACTGAGAAGCGAAGGGGTCTAAGTGACTTTTCTTAACTTCTGAGAAAATACACTTTTAAGTTTCTTATTTATATTAAATTCTATGAAAACTAGTGATATCTTCATTCCAGAGGTTAGTATTTGAACTACAGATAATTTTCATACAAATTTAACATAAATAAGAAACTTTAATGTGTATTTTCTCAAAGATTAAGAAAAGTCAGTTGGATCCCTTTGCTTCTTAGGCTCTCAATTATAGTTTATAGTTTGTTTGAAAATTGTAAATATTATTTCATTGAAGAATATAATATAAACTTAACGAGGGAGTAAATGCGCAATCATTATGGAAATTAAAACAACGTCCATGAAATGCTGAATTTAATTTATTTTAACATATCACCATTAATACATTGAATAACTATTTTTTATTTTCAGTATATCAACTAGCTTTAGCGCATAGGCATAGGAACTTGGCCTACAGCCAAGTTAATAAGCGCTCGGAAGCTAGTTTCAAGGTCATAAGCCACATCTATAGCAACCTGCTTTCGGTAGTTGTCTTCCAACACTCCCAGTTGCTTATTCAAAGGTCCCAAGCCTGAGAACTTGGTGGACACATATCCAACTTGACTTCTATTCAGGATATTAACTCTCGGCTTAGCTTCATTGTATAACTTGACCATTTCCACAAACACTGTAGTGGTTCCAATATCAGCCTTTGCGTCGATATTAACTTTAGGGAGCACACCATACTTCACTTTTCCTTTATAACTTGTCTGCAGGTAGTTGAAACTTAAGGTGCAATTGATGAATGTGCCCACAGTAGTGTTGGAAGGACCTACGCACTCTGAAGCCCTTGCCACTTTAGCAATTCCGCTCAGATTTCCTTCAGTGTATTCGGCCTTTCCATGAACCTTGCCAAAAAAGGTTTTGTCAGTGTATTCGAAGTTGAAGTCGCGAAGGCGGATTGGATCAGCTCTTCTGCTGCTTATGACACTCTGGAGGGAGGTGTGAAGTACGGTTTCCACATACTGGTTGGAAGAAGGCGAACACAGAGATTCACCTGAATGGGTGATAGCATTTATCGGAAATTAGTAAAACATTAAAAAATTAATAAAAAAATATTCAATTGAGACTCATACTCCATGTTCCGCATTTTTTGCATTGTATAAATAGTTTTAATCATAAAAAAGTGGGAGTAAATTCTAAATCCAATATTTATTCTAGAGAAGAAAATATCCGAACGTTTTGGCTATGTATTAGGTTTTAATAGTCCCAGAATAAATCTGTAATCAAGGAGTTTGTCTCTCAACGTATTTTGATTCAACGTAATTTGGAATATTATACTTATTTCAATTATTTTCTTAAGCCCTTTATCAGGATCTCCCCCCCCCCCTAGTAATTGCCTATTAAAATAATGTTGAGGTTGAGAGTGATTTTAAGGAAGAAATACATTTAATTTGTTTTTTATAACATTAATTTGATTTTTAAGTCTCGGTTTTTTGTGGGATGCATGCTTACCCCCTCCCATTATGTGCTAATAAACCTTCGGGAAACTTTTTATATCTTTCTTGCCTTTGTTATCCATTTCCATAAGAGAATGTAAAAAATAATTTTAAAAAATTGAGCTTTCAGGAAATTCTGAGGTAAAATACTACAAACAACCAAATATTACTTAAGATTTTCATATTGTAAAGATTTGGCAAAAACCTCTGTCTTTATAAATCTCTAATCTATAAATTCTGTATTTATAAATCTGTAATCTATAAATTTTGTCTTTATAAAACACTAATCTATAAATTCTGTATTTATAAACCCAAATAAACTGATAAGAAATGATTAAATAAATTATGGGTTTTGAGCCGGAAAATGGTCTTCCTAGTAATTTCCTTACTTCTTTCTCTCACGTTAACCTGTATTATTTAAACCACTTTATGCAACCAAGGCGTTTTTTTAATTTTCTAAAGTTATAACTAGATGGTAGATAATGAGAAGTGGTAAAATATATAGTTCAACATGGACATTTAAAAATTGACGAAGTTGTAGGTAAGTATACTTCTTACTTCCTTGAAAAGAGTTGATCTAGATAACTAGGTAAACCAAATGAAATTTTCTGAAAACTAGCGACTTTTATCATTTACACTTTATCTTAATTTGGTTTTATTATTCCCTATTTTTTCCACGATTTATCCCCTATTTTGGTTTATGTTCTATCCTCAAATATTACAACTCAATATCGACCCACTTCCAAATGTTTTATGCATTTGAGATGTACCATACAGGCGTAAACACGAAGACAATGCCACCTTCAATCAATTTGGCTCTTAATAAAAATCAAAATATTTAAAAATAAACATTCTTGATCAGCGTTGGCCGTGCTTAAAAGATGGCTCTGAGGATTTCTTTTCGAAACTGCATAGTAGATTGTTAAAGTGCTAGCTTAGTAGGGTTGACGGCTTATGGAGTGATCAAATCATCACCCTAAGGCTACAGCTAAATAATTACAAAACCAAAGTTTGGAGAAAAAAGCATTTAAAAAAAAAATTCAAAGCATTTAAATCGTACCACAGTCTCATGAATTTAATATATATATATATATATATATATATATATATATATATATATATATATATATATATATATATATATATATATATATATATATATAACTGAACCTTGCTACAGTTATCTATTTGTGGCATACAACAAAGGCGGGAAATTTATTACCCATCGTGCACGTATCTAAAAAAATGACAATTTTGGTGTTATCTAGTTGTATCATTAAGGTGACGAAATCCTAACTGGTGCTTTTTATAACCCAAAATACGCTATTTTTCTAACATGGTATAGTATAAAGAGGTTTTTGATAATAAATCGATGATGTAGTGGTTTATTTATTTATTTATTTATTTATTTATTTATTTATTTATTTATTTATTTATTTATTTATTTATTTTTTTTTTTTTTTTTTTTTTTTTTTTTTTTTTTTTTTTTTTTTGTCTTTTAATTTTTTTGTCTTTGTTTTGAGAAAGCATTGTTGTCATGAAATTTGCTAAAAAGAACGTGAATGCTGTTTGAGAACGCATGTTTTCAAATAATTAACAACTTTAAAAATCCACAAGAATGTATTTATTATCTTTATATACTACTTTTTAGTCTACCCTAAAAACTAAAATATTTATTTAAAAATACTTTTTAGGAAGCTTAAAATGCTACACTGAAGTATATGAACGGTATCTTTGGTATTAACTTTTTCTTAGAATCTACTAATAACACTGATTTAAAAATTTATACAGGTGATATTAAAACTCTTGTGCATTTTTATACATGTTTAAAGGATAAACAAATATTTTTAATTTATATAATTTTTTTGAAAAAAATTCTAAAATTGAATTTTTCTTCAACTACTTGAATATACATTACTTCAAAAGCATATGTATAAAAGTATGTTAAGAATATGTGGAAAAATATTTTAGGTAAAATATTGGATAGATTTACTAAAAAAGAAGCTACATTAGTTCATAAAAAAATTGGCATTTCGAGAACAAAGCTTTTTTTTTTTTTTGTATACTTTTAAGTATACAAAAGCAATGTCATTTTAGAAAGACATTTAATAAAAATCATTTTTTAAAATGATTTTCAAGACCTTATGTTTAGTCTTTGCTTACTTAAAACTTGAATGAAAACTTGAACCAAGTACATTTCAGTCTATGGTACGTTTTAATAAATGCACCAAAAATTAAAAAAAAAAATCTTTAAATCCTGTAAGATAAATGTTTAAATATTGTCATTGTAAATGCCTAAAAATAAAAGTGTAACACCTCCTTAGAAACGTCTCAAATTAATGTGCTCAAATACTTTTATATTTAGTCAACTATAACAACAGTATATCTTCCTACTCTAACCATTTTAGCTTTTCTTACTACGTCCAGTATGTAAACATACAGACTAAAGGCTTCAAAAACACCTCGATCAATAAAAGCTTTCAATTAATGCATTTATTTACAATTTTTTTTCAAAAACTCACAAAAACTCTAAATCAACTCTTTTAGGTATTACAGACATTTTTAGAGTATCTTTAATTAATTTTGTATCATATAATGTCATTTTAGTAAACATGAAATGTATTTTTTGTATTTATAAAAATATATATATTACATAACTTACCGAACAGTACAAGGAGGCAAAAAATTATGGACCGCATGGCGCTGCTTTTCAAATCTGTAAATATACTAATTTTAAAACGTTCAACATAAATCTTTGAGTTAACAAGTACTCATTTACAATTTTCAGATTTTTGAAGAAAGGCCTTCTTATAGATTATGCTTTTCTAGGGCAAAAGATCTATGTGAGGGTTATTTAGCACCCAAACGTTGTTCTAACAAGATTTCAAATTTATAGGGAGACATTTCTTAAAGGCCGTGTTTCAGAAGAATACTTTCTAACGTGTTTTTTTTTCGGATGACAGAAAACATATACAGGGTGGTCATAAAGAAACTTTTCCAATATATAGACCTCTAGAGACCGTTCCGTTCAACAGATCGAGAAGAGATTTCAGGTACAGTTATTCAGAGGTATTAGCTCGGGATTCTATGAATGTCAGCAAAATGGCCCTCACGGTTATAGTTACAAAAACTCGAAATTTTCGAATGGCAACACCTACCTTTTCCTGTCGCAAACTGCTCAGCTCATTTGCAAAAAGCGCAGCGCTGCGAAAACCCGAAAAAGCGTTGGAAAGGTACGTGTATCACAAAAAACAGACGCGTTATACACGCACAAAAAACAGCTCTGCGAAAGGGATACCATCACAGGCAATTTTATAGGTTTGCTACGCTGAATACCTGTGGAGCGTTCTGAGATTGGTGTCTTGCTTCTGTCATGTGCAAATTTCCACCGTGTACCCCGATTATGCTTCTGTTGGCCGTTCGCAGAGCTGGTTTTTTTTGCTTGCATAACGTGTTCATTTTTTGTGATACAAGTACCGTTCCAAAGCTCTTTAGAGTTTTCGAATGCGCTGAGCATTTTGCGACAGGAAAAAGTAGGTGTTGCCATTCGAAAATGTCGAGTCTCTGTAATTATAACTGTAACCGAATCTCTGTAAATAACTGAAACATGATTTAAAGCTAATTTTTATGTATATTATTCTTTTGGGTCTATGTAACGTGCTTTTAAAATTCAGAACTGATCCACGCACTTTAAGTACACTTAGACGAAAAATCTCCTTAAACTTGCAAAGGTTCTGAAATTTAATTGTTCAAATGTGAAATTTAATCATGAAAAGCTGCAAAACAATTTCGTACGGACGTGATACATTAAAATACTTTACAATTAGTGCAAAAAATTTTTGTTCGCGCTGAACATCCAGACATCCGACAAACGTGAGGAAAAAGTCTTTGTGTCCTTTGCTGGCATGTGATTCGCACCAACTTTTCGCCTCCAGAGGAACTTTTTTTGCCGTTTCTTTACAGGTTCTACTTCATCACAATCGGTGGAAGTATCATCAGCTGTAGGACTGAATTCGGCTATTTAATGCAAAGAAAAATTATGCGCCCAAAATCCGATGTGCATTTAAATGTATGCGGGATCTCAGGAGGATATCAGACCCAATAATCTTAATTTTAGAAAAATATAACAATTGGCTGTTCGGAAATCCATTATACATCAATATAAAAGTTAATTAATTTCAATATTTAAAATTAATTAATGTTTAAATAATGGTGTTAACTGTAACGCCATAATTTTGAAAATGCGGAGTGAATAGCGACACTAATGAATCAGTGTTTTTATTCACCCAAATGAAAGGACTGTTGTTTTTATTCATCCCTCCAAAAGACATGAAATTGAGAAAAATCACAAAAATATTCAGCAGAAATATTTAAGATATTTAATGAAGACTCATAAAACATAAATCTGAAAATCCCAATATAAATGATTACGACCGTGGAAACAAATCTCAAAAACAAGTTTTCTGGAGTTTGGTTTGTTTTCTCAACGACTTATTTTTGTGCACAGTAACAGCTAATTAGGTCGGGACCTATAGCTTAACGTGGATTCTGAACCACAACGAACATCCATGCGTAAGCCAGGATTCGAACCCGGCACCATTGGCATGCGAGACCAGAGCGCTAACCCCACAGCCATTAGCTTGGTATTCTGGAGTTTGAAACAAATGGTTTAAAGAATGCCAGGTAAGAAGTAGGAAAATGCCACAGCTAGTTTCTAGAAATGTGCAGAGATAGGGAGGAGTACTTTTTGTCAAAATCAGTCAATTGCATAGTCAGGAGGTGAAATATATTAATACATCCCTTAACAAACTAAGTTGTTATCTCATTACAAAAGGAAACATAGAATTTTATTTTGTATTTCACTATAATACCTAGATAATTGTGTATATCTCAGTTTTAACAAAACTGAATGGGACGTTTTTCTGAAATATGTTTAACTAGGCATATTTAAGTCTTTGGTACGCCAAATTTGACTAACAATACGGCATTAAAATTGTTGTAAAAGGGTTGGTTGTATTAGAGATTGTCGAGCGTAGAGGCTACACAAAGCATGGAACATTGTTTGATCATTATCTGAAGAGAAATGCCTTCTGAGAGGTCATTCAAAGAGAAACTTATATCTCGAAAGAAAGAAATCCCCGAAAACAAGATCGTTGTCTTGATTCGTCACTTTGAAAAGAATCTACCAAGCACCAGCGAGGAAAAAAAGTTCCGATGCATCTTGCATACTAGGAGAGCATTATGCCTCAAAGATATGTGTGAGGTTGCTGTAAAATAGAAATGCAGAATTTTGTACAGAGAAAAAAAATTGGAAATTTTTGGTTGGCCTGTCGTCATAAAATGTTAATTTGCATATTGAATTTCTTATAAGCTGATATGAAATGAAAAATCATAAAAATTATGTCAAGTTTCAGTAGAAATTTCGAAAACTCTATGGGTTGGTAATATTGGACTATTGTGGGACAAAAGGTATGCTATTTCAAAATATCTTAACAACATTTAGCAGAGTTTAGAGTGTATTCCCAATTTTAAGAAGGTGAACACATTTCAAGAGAGTTTTTAAGAAGAACTACGCAATGAGTCTCCAATGATCAGAAATCACAGAGCACCATAGAGGGGAGTTATTAAGAGTAACATCTCAACGACAGTTTATTGGATTGAATATTTTAAACATAATCTGATGGCCACAAATTCACTAGAACTCCTTCCAGGAAGTTTTACCAATAATGAGAAATACCTGAAAAATTCCAACCAGACAGCTTGAAAACCAACGCGAGAACATTTTTGTCACAATCGTCATCGTGTCTACTAATTTATGAAAGTAAAGTTTTCAGAGCGATGACCCCAAACGGGATTCGATTCCAGTACCATTCGCATGCTAAGCGAATCTCTACATTCAAGGCCATGATTAATAACCCTACAGCGTGATTAATGAGACTCGAAAATTGTTACTTGTAAAATTTACGAATACTTGAATTAATAATAATCTACGCATCTGAAATCGATATCAATATAATTCTACTAAAATTATATACACTCGAATTTCTACTTTAGTTTTTAAAAATATTAGTAAAATAGAAAGCATGTTGCTAAATTATGTTAAAAAAAATAATTTTCACTGTGCAATATTAAAATATTACACAGATTAGTTCAAAGGACTATTCCACACTTTATGAAGGGCACGCTGATTGTTTAGGCTGAAAACTGATTTATTTAAAGCTCAATGTTATGAGTAAAAAAGGCGAAATATATTTTACTTACCACTTTGAATCCTACTAGCAACCATAAAACTTTAAGTCAGACTTATATACCTTTTTTTTAATATCATCGTAAGTTATCGGTAAAAGTCTGAATTCTTGCAGATAAATTTTCTAAAAATGGTAATGAGAACAACCAGCTGCAAGATTGTGACTGCATTACGTTGGCTAAGAGTGTAAAGCTGCTAAGTTTAAAATTTGGTCATTTTTTTATTGTATGGTATCATTTTGTTAAGATAAAAAGGGGGAATATCCTCACGAATTTTTTTAATTCTTGAGGAAAGCTATTTAACTATAGTTGTGTACAAAGATGAAATATAGTATAAAAAATAGTATTATGGTATCGTGGGGTTCAAAATTTTCAGTTATCAAAGAATGAGAAAAAATTGATCACTACGATCAATGCCTAATCGTATTTTATGTCCTGAAAAAGAAAAGAGGGAGAGAATGTATTGTGACAATTAATGGTATTCTGTAAAACTGTTCATATCATTATGCAACACTCTTAAATCAACAAAATATTATTTTGAGTTTTGAAATTTGCAATAATTTAATTTTTCTTATAGTCGATAATGAATTAACAGTGTTCATTATGTTGAAGATGAGACTTGTCATTATCTTCTATTTAAAACTTTTCTGCTTAAAAATCTTAATTGTTCATATCATTATAAAACAAGGTGTACGTAGTATTTCATGCAAAAAAAAGAATCATGTTATTATTTAAATTCCAATTAAAGTACAATTAAATTTTTTTTTACCCTTTAGATTATGTATTAACAATCAATGTTAAGAATTAAGGCTCAAAGAAAGAAGTACCTGTTGATAAAGCATCAAAACATCAAAAATGAGGTATGTAGCTTCAAAACCAGCTCCATCCACTTTTTACTTTCAATTACCCATATGTTAACATAGGTCAATAAAAGCATTGAACAGATTTTCGATTTTTTTTTCAGTTCTCAACGTTTTGGAACATCCTGACTGCAAAAAAGTGTTAAGACCTAGAAAAATGTCTCTCTGTGGCTCTGTGTGTACATGGTCAGAATAAGTTCCCAACAAATTGACCTACGATATTCAAATTTGGTGTACGGGTTAGTGGTGTATTTAACGCAGAGTTCTCTTCCCTTGAGCATCGCTGATCAACGACCGTTTTTCTCCTCTCTTTTGTTTCCTCTAATCATTCAGGATAATGTAATAATTATCGAAAAGTATATCGTACAATTTTTTTTTGCCCACTTAAGAATTATCGCCAAACTGTCTATTTTTTCAAATGAATGGAAATGGAATTAACACTTTTCCACAAAGAAATTTAAATGTAAATGTAGTGACCAGTATTATAGTGTAATTGAAAGTTGTGCGATGTCCCACACCCCTAGTTAAAAAAAATTTCAAGAAAGCAAAAAAAAAAATATATATATATATTCTTTTACCATGCCGATCAGTTTTTTGGTATTTTTTAATTAATTTATGTATTAAAAGAACCAAAGTCCTTGATTGTTTCAATGTGGATTTTACACCTTTTTTGATTTCAAATTTTTGGAAATTAGAATTTAGATTTTGGATGAATCTGATTTTGAAGCAAAACCTTTTTCAATTCAGTAAGTAGCTGTTGTGAAGTTACCTACTGCACGAAACTATCATAAAACATGTATTACAGTTATTATGTTGATAAATAATATTCAAAAACAAGAAAAAATAAAAAGTTGTTAAAAAATGTTGAACAAATATGAATGAAAAAAAAGTTTCATATAACTTTAAGAAAATTAGAAAAAAGTGTTGGCAAAATTCAGTCTGGAGTGCCTTTTCAATAAATGAAATAAAATTCAGATGAAAAAAAAAAAAAAAATGATAATTCTGGTCAATACTATCATACTTGGGTGGAGTTGGTTTTGAAACAAACCCATTATTTTGAAAGTAATTTTCACATTGAAGAAGGCCGACCAAACGGTATAGTGGTTAGCGTGCTAGCTTCTAGACAGCGAGGTTGCGGGTTCGAGTCCCGTGTTAGGCATGGGTGTTTGTAAATATATGTTGGCTTGTCTAATGATGAATGTTTTGGTGCATTATAGCCCTAGTGATGCTGACGGCGCCAGATAATCTGAAAACAACCAACCAACTATAAACTATAATTGTTAGGATTTAGCTATAAAATAAAATGTGAACATAAATCCATGATTACTGGATTAATAGCAATCAATTTGAAATATATTTTTAAGCAGAAATCTAAATAATGTTCAGATATTATGATAAAAAGTAATAATAAATAACGTAGGAAATTTTGATAATTTTGAGGAGGTTTTGGAGTGAGAAAAACGCTTTTGACAGTGCAGTAGCGTTGATGGCAATTTACAAGCCTGGAAATCGGAAATAGAATAAGAAACTTTTGAAAGCCTTCTAAAATTTTTGCTAAATTACGATGGAAAGTGTTCAGTATCTCGATGTGTATCATATTTCTTAATGCCTCATAAATCGGCAGGATTACTGTGTCTTGTTAGAAATTGGCCTGGAAAAAATACTACAGAAAACAAATTGAAAACTGACACAACTTTTAGAACAAAAAATTAAGAAGTACTTTACCGTTCTGTCTTAACTATGGGGTCATACAGGAAAAGTCCATGGTAACTATAATTCGGAGAACTCCCAATTTTAAACAGATTGACTGCATAAAAAAAATTCTTAAGGGGATTTGACACTCAAAATTTTTAAAATTCTCAAAAAAAAAGTTTATTATTGTAAATAATAATACAAATATTTTTAAACAAAATGGCTTGTTTCTATCTTTAGTAGAACTTGAAATATTGAAGTTTTTGTTACATGGGGGGACAACTGCATCTCAGACATGCTATCTTGAAACTTTGAAACTGTTTTTCTCGGCAATGGCTTCTATCCTCTTTTTGAGTTTAAATTGATATAACTTAAAAACTACTTGTTATAAATCTATGAAACTTTCCATAATTATTTTTCATATATATTTCTTTAATTTGTCTACATGAATTTTTTTTTATTCAACCTTTTTTTTTTTTTTTTTAAGTTTTTGATGCTTAGGATTGGATCCTGCTATGGATTTTATACAGTTTTTTGCACAAAATATTTTTTTTTAAATTTTTTTCTACTTACTTTATTGCAAAATCACGAAGACAATATTTGATATGAATTATAAGAAGTAATTTTATGCAAAAATGAAATGATTCTTGTAAAAAGTTTTTTAGATATATCAAAATTGGAAAATATTAAAATTTTGAAGTTTTTTAATTAAAAAATATTTTTAAATTTGAAAATTTAAAATAGTTTTTTAAGATTTAAAGCATTATACATTACTGCATAAAAAAATTTCAGAAAAATTATTCTAAAAATAAAGATTTTAGAATTTTGAGTCCCAGACCCCCTTCAATCCTGATGGTAAAAGAAATGAAATATCATTGTCAATAAAAGATTACCCAGGAAATTTTTTTTGAGATTGGCATTCTCCTTAATCCCTCACCCCTGGATTGCATTACCACTTGAAGAATAATTAAAAACACTTGAATTTGTCATATTCATATATTTGCGACCAATACTAGTTGATTGTTTTGTATCCTTTTGATGTTTTTCAATTTTGAAATTATATTATGAAGAATATCATTTAAAAATTTCTTCAACAGTAAGTATTTGTTAAAAATATTAAAAACTATAGAAACATACAAAAAAAAAAAAAAAAATCATATATATTTCCCATACTAAAATTTCCTTAAAAATTAATAATTTTAATTTATAAGCTTGATAATATTCAAGACCCAACAATTAAATAGGGTAGAGTAACAGATATAAGTAAAAAACAAATGATTTTTTAATAATTATTTTATGGGATGTAACAGAGGTATGGAACATTCAACATACTAGTATCAACTTTCATTTGGCTAGGGAATTTCATTCAATATTTTTACTGCAAGCTTAACTAATCTCATTACTATTATAGCTAATAAATATTTTAGATAAACATGAGTCAATAATTTTTCATTTCGAAAAGGGAACTTTTGGAACAAAGTATAGGATGCAAAACGTAGGTTTCTTTTTATTATTAACTTACATCGGTTTTATTTTTCATTTACTTCTCGATGATGTGCTTCTTTAGATAACTCACATGAGTTAACTGTTTTCAAAACCGAGCTCTTAGTAAGGCTTTGTTTGAAATACATTCGTATTGATCAATTCGATTGAAAAAGAAAATGCGAAATTTAATAAGGTTCTACGATATATTAAAATTTAAAGGGACTTGGTAACCCTTGTTTTCAAAAAAAATAATAAAAATATGAATTTTCTATTTTTTGCGTGTTTCAAATCTTAGAAACCTTCTCCTTATTTTGGAAAGTTTTTGAGCTGATCCGACAATTGCAATTGGAGAAAAATTATGTTTTTATGAAGAATTTAGCATTTCTGTAATAGCTCCTTTGATAGTTCGAACGCATTTTTTTCACTCCGTGATTTTTGAAATTCCCACCTTACTCAAAATGCTGAAACTTCAGCAATTATGAATGACATGACTTGAAATTTCGTGGGTGTCATATTTAATATCTATTTGACAAAAAGTTTTGAATAAAATAAAAACTTTATTTTTACAAATTTAAATATTGAAAAATACCCGTTTTTTACGCTTTTTTTACCTATAGGTTCAATAATCATCGTTTTTCTCGAAAAATATTTTATTTATTCTAAATCCGATGCTTAAAAAATGAGTATATTATTAGGAACATTTTTTTTTAAAAAATCAGGAACAAATATTGAAAAATTAAAAAGAAAAGAAAATTTAAATTGGATTAATTTAATTTGAAAATTTTGAAAATTTAGAGCATTATATGAGCTTTTTTAAAATAAAATTTAGTTTTCACTTAGCAATACTTCCAAATATGTAAACATTATAATTTTAAAGGCTTAAATAAAAAAGTTTGAAAGGTACCAAGTCCCCTTAGGAGAGAAAACTTTTCAATTCTGTGTGTTGAAAAAAAATTGTTAGAAATTAAACAATGCCGTGCTCTGTTCTAAAGCTTCATCTCTAATGCGTTTATTATATTCCACGGTTAAGCAATATTTCTATATATGTACATCTTTTCAATGATCCCTATCATAACGTAAATACTAAGCAATGTCAAAACTTTCTTTATGAAGTTTGTAAAGTCTTCACTTAATTTGATGACTTTCCTAATATAACTTAAATGAACATTGACATTATTTTTAGATAGGACTTTAGACAATAAAGAAGATATAATTTCTTTCTTTGCTCCTAAAATGAGAACCAAAAAGATTTTCAAAGCTGAAGTGCAAAAATTAGGCAAATGCTTAAGTAAAATGTTTTCTGCTATTATTTCCTATAAATCAAAAAATGAAGCCAGAAAAATTCAATCCAGTGGTCACAATTTAAATATGCTAAATCAACTCGACGTAAAGATACTTTTGTACTCTTTGTAAACATCTTGCGTTTTGTCCTCCCTTTGTAAATATTTATAATAAACGATCTAATTCACATTAATAGTGAAAATATCCAACACGGTTCTTTCAAAGATTCTGGAAAAAAGTGCTGGTAACTTCAGTTATTGGTACGCACTTCATATTAGATAATAAAAATAATTATATTGGTATAATACCAATAGTTTCAGAAAGTATCCATTTCCTCGATTTCATTGAACCGAAATATCATGGCATTCTACTTCGAAAGTTTTCGAAGTTTTTAAAATCAGTCAAATAAAAAAACTTTCATTAATTTCGAAATAAATTTGTATATCGAAATAAATCTGTGCCTGTAACTATTTTTAATAGACTTCATACGGAAATATCCATGAATCGTGAATGTAAATGTTCAAATTGCTAATCAATGCCTATTCAATACAATTATTGCAAAAAAAAATTATATTTAATAAAATTCAACATATTGATACTTTTCAATAAAGAAAGTGTATAATTCCAAGGAAGAAACATTAGAGGATGAAAAAAATATTACAATAACCAGAGAGCAAATCGTTCGATTTGAATGAAATTTTTGGTTTATATGCTTAGATTGGTTGGTTGTTTTCAGATTATCTGGCGCCGTCAGCAACACGACGGCTATAATGCTCCGAAACATTCGTCATTAGACAAGCCAACATACATTTACAAACACCCATGCCTAATACGGGACTCGAACCCGCAACTTCGTGGTCTAGAAGCTAGCACGCTAACCACTATACCGTTTGGTCGGCTTATATGCTTAGAATAGTTGAAGAAAAGTATTGTACTGTAATGCACCATAGTAGTAGGAAGGACACCATAGTAGCGTGTAGAAAAATTTACCAAGTACTTTAATTGAATAAAACTTTTTGTATGGAACATAAAATTAATTATTAGATACCATAATTAAGTGTTTGCTTCGGAATTTCCAGCAGGTTAGATTAATCTAGAAAGCACAATATAACCTCAAGATCTAGAACACTTCAATCGAGAAAATTCTTAGCGGTTTTTTCAGAGATAAATTTTCTTTATAAAGAAAGAATGGAATTTTAGAATCAATGGATCGATTTGAAAGAGTTTCCAATTGGGTTTCGAGATTTCTTTGAAAATCATATTTTTATAAAATGTTTGCTCTATAACCAAAAATGAATCTATACATATATATATATATATATATATATATATATATATATATATATATATATATATATATATATATATATATATATATATATATAGTGTGTGTGTGTGTGTGTGTAAAGTTTAATTTTTAGATTTTAAAATGACCTCAGATAAAAAAAAAGGTTATATAAATTTTAAAAAAAATTATTCATAATTAAACCTAGAATATCTACACTGTCACTGATAAATAAATCTATTACTGTGTGATAAGCTCTCAATTACATTTTTTTATTAGATATCTTCATTACTTTGAAGTTTATAAAATAAAAAATTTAATGAGCACGTGTCTACGAAGTCATTAATTAAATAAGATCTCAATCAGTACCAATTCTAAAATTGATTTATTATAATATATCAGCACTATAATACATTTTATAACTATTTTCCATTTTTTAAATACAAACCAGCTTTATTGCACAGGCATTGGCACTTGCCCAACTGCCAAATTTAAAGCATACTGGAACCTAGTAACAATAATATTTGTCACATCTGCTGCTACCCGGCTTCTGTAGTTTTCTTCTAAGACTCCCAGTTGCTTATTTAAAGGTCCCAAACCTGTGAACTTGGTTGTCAATTGCCCAATTTGACGGAGTCCAAAGGTTTGAACTTTAGGGGTAGCTTGATTGGGTGCCTTGACGATGTCTACAGTCACCAAAGTCGATGAGACATCAGCCTTTGCGGTAATGGAAGCTTTAGGAAGGACACCATACTTCACTTTTCCTTTAGCACTTGTTTTCAGGTAGTTGAAACTTAGGGTGCAGCTAACGACTGTACCAGCGGCAGTGTGGGAAGGACCTTGGCACTCCGATGCCCTTGCAACTTGAGAAAGCCCGCTTAGAGATCCTTCAGTGTATTCAGCCTTCCCGTGAACTTTGCCGAAGAAGGTTTTGTCAGAGTACTCGAAGGTGAAGTCGGGAAGATGAGTTGGATCGATTTTCTCGTTGTTTATTACACTCTGGAGGGTGGTATGAAGGACGTTGTCCACATACTGGTTGGCAGATGGTGAACACAGGGATTCACCTGTAAGAGTAAGATCCGAAATTGGTAAACTATTTAAAGTTTAATAAAAAAGCGATTAAAATTCAAAGTTCCTATTTTATTGCTTTGTTTTCTCTCAATTACAAGTATTTCAATTTAACTATTCAGATTTTTAAATTCAAAAAGAAGCCACCTTATGTCTTATGCTTTTTCCATAATTCCCCTAGTTTTGCTCCTGTCGTTGGCATGGTATCCGGCAGAAATATTTTCAGGGCTGGTACAAGGCAGTTAATTTTTTGTTTTAACATTGTTTTTTCACTTGTCCACCTTAATTAACTTTTAATTAAAAGTTGTGTATTAAATTTCTTATATATTGAATAATTCAAAACTTCAATCATACTTTTATTTCTAGTGAACCATACCACTTATTTCCACATTATTTTTAATTTTCAAAATCCAGGGGGTGACAAGTGCATCTAAATGCACCTTCCTGGTGGCACCCATACATGGTCATTGGATTTAAATTATACATTGTGACCCCCCCCCACATGCTCATGAAAATGTGGCTACTCAGTACCATTTGAATTATCATTAATATTAATAACGTAGTCCACCAAATTACTTTTTCTGAAATTTTTTTTATCTTTTATTACTACACACTTTCTCTTAACCTTTCTTCGGGCGCAATTGATTTGACTGGCATAATTTTATCGTCAAACCCAAAGCCCGCCAACTAGTATGCCAGTATTTTTTTTTTACAGAAACTTTTGCAGTTTTTTTCTTTTGGCATCCCTTATTATGATATATATTTGACAGTGATATAAATTACTTATGCGTTTTATTTTTTGAATGCACATTTCTCCCAAACTTCGTTTTTGTATTATCATCAACTCTACAATGTCCATTTTAGTCTAATACCCTATGCCCAACCAACTTCAAACTTATCATACATCATAAACGCATCTACAGAGTTATAATTAAAAATAATTAAAGATAATTGATAAAGGTAAACCCTATTAGAATAAGGTTGATTCGTATTTGAATACGTAGCCAATCTATTTTATTAATAGGTAAAATCTATTAAAATACGTTGACTGTGTTTTAAAAATGGTGCTGGGGATTTCCTATGCAATAGTGCAGTGTTAATAAAGTTGCTATCTGAATATAACGATATTTCACGATTAACTCCTAACTGATTTTTTTTTTGTTCAAAGATTTTTCCAAGTAAGCTGTAACAAAGAATGAACAAGTTATTTTATTAAAAACCTTTAGAAGTAAGAGAAGATTTGAAGAAATTGTTAATAGGGCTATAGTCGTAACGTTCCCAAAGCCAGTGAAACCTTCAGCAGCTAAAATTGGTTATCGTACATCGTTAAGTTGCCATCCATTTTAATTTTAATACCTGTGGCCACCTTAAGCTGATAATATCCAGTATGAAAGCATGCTCTCTAAAAGCTGGCTGAGAAAGCTCCATGACTAATAAGAGCACTTAATTAGCATTTTTTTTTTTTTTTTTTTTTTTTTTTAATTTAAAAATATGAACCAACTTTTTGGGCATTGCAAACAGACATTTTATAAAATATCTCTATGCAAATTTAAACACACAACTTAATTAAAAATACAAATTAATGTAATTTCCAATATGTAAATAACTTACCGAAAAGAACAAGGAGGCAAAAAATAATGGTCCGCATGGTGCTGATTATCAAATCTGTAAATATAGCTACTTTAAATATTTCAACTTACATCATTGCTTTTTACAAGTATTTCTCTTTTCGATTCAATTTTTTTATCCAAACAAAGGTCACCTTATGTCTCATGCTTTGTTATTACGAAGACTATAAACCACACCGAAACAATGTTCTAAAAATGTAAAATTTAAACTTTAAGAATGGTCTTTCAAACAAAAATTGTCTTCCATTTGCATTTCGCAAGAGAGACAATTCGAAATACCTTGAACAGACAGGAATATATTGAAAATAGAGACTGTCAAAATCGCCGTGATGTCTACTCATTTTTGGAATCAGATCGTGGAGTGTCAAAATAAAATTGCAAGCGAAATCGCTGTAGAGCATTCTAGTTTGTGCGTTCAACAACGCCCTATTTTGTGCACAAAAATAGTTAATCAGACCGCGATCTACAGCTTAACGTGAATTCAGAACCACCTCGAGAATCCAGGCCTAACCAAAAATTCAAACCCTGCACCTTTAAGCATGCGAAGTCAAAGATCTAAACACAGCCATCAGGTGAGCATTGAACGATATTGGATAAAGGTAGAAACGCAGTGTTTATAATACAAAACTAAATTAGCATATTTTAATGCTTTTATCACATAGTTCTATTAACCATAGAGACCTTTCTCCCAAGTTAGATATGAATTTAAACACATGAATGTTCCAATAAAATTCTTTGAAAAGCTTTGGTTGCAGACTTGTTACCATGAATCATTCATGGTTAATTAGAAATATAGAAACAACGGCTAAATACCATAGAGTAGGGCCAATTTTAAGAGAAAGAATAACTATACCACCTTTGTGAGTCGAATGGTCAGAAATTGCAGAAGACAAACCTTTGAAATTGAACTAGAATCAACCTAGATTTGGTTGGTTGGTTGTTTTCAGATTATCTGGCACCTTCAGCAACACGAGGGCTATAATGCACCGAAACATTCGTCATTAGACAAGCCAACATACATTTACAAACACCCATGCCTTAAATAGGACTCGAACCCACAACCTCTCGGTCTAGAAGCTAGCACGCTAACCACTATACCGTTGAACCTAGATTTGGACATTGGAGATTGTTTAACGCAAGAGCTACACGATTACTATACTTTAGGAACATCGTCAGATCATTAACATTATCTTTGTGAAAGAGGGAATGTCTTCGGGGAGGTCTTCGAGAGGAACTTAGCATTTCGTCTCGAAATGAAGTAAAACCCTGAAAACTCTCACCAGACACGAGTTCATCTGTCACGATCGCTATCACATATATTCATTTTAAAGATGGACTGCATGGTGCTGATTAAGGCTTGATCACAAGACCTTATGCATACTAATCGCACATACCTCCTTCAGGTCATGATTGGGACCCTCTCAGATTGAGATTTTCTAGTGCAAGATCTACTCGAGAACTATGCTACATCGTAACATCGTTAAATAAATATTTTGGAAGGATAGAAGGGAGAAGTCTTTCAAAAGGATACTTTGCATTTGCATTTCGAATGGGAGAAAACTCTAAAGATGTTAGGAGAGTCTTAATGTGTCATTAATCAAGCAATATTGGTACTTGTATAATTTAGGAATAGTTGGATATATAATAAACAACACATTTATAGTCAATAACGATACAATACCACTAACAATATACAAGTTGTCCCTAGTACAAAACCGGTATTGAGTAAAAAATGAAATTTTAAAGGATATTCAAAAAGCTGATCACACTAATAATAATTGAAATTTTAAAACTTTTATTGTTCAAATATACTAGCAGTATTCTCACAAAATTGCATTTTTTATTGAACCAATGATAAATAATAAATTTGCAGATTGCCCTTTGGAAAATCAAATCGACAAATAGCCGGTTTTCAAACTTTAGACAAAATACCATGTTTCTATACAACATTTAGTGTGAGATTATTTTGAATAAAAAAACAATTAAATCCACATTTTAGAATACTATTATAAACTTTATTTAAACTCTTTTATTTTTTTAAGTTTACATTAGAAACATGTAATTAACTTAAAATTCCTTAACGTAAAATCAAATTATTTTTCTCATTATCAAATTTAATACAACATGTTCTCCAATGAATTCTAAACACGATTTTAACATAATCAAAATTATAATGCCGGTTTTGGAACTCGGTGATTCTATAAACCATAATTGTTAGGTTTAAATAATAAAACATAAATATCTCTCCATAATAATTGGATTAATAGCCATAAATTTACTAATAATATGCTTTCATTGTACAAAAGTAAATTGTTGCAATGTTCATCACAAATGATTATCAATGAACATTATGAAAATCAAGTTGATTCGTGAAAGCAAGCTACTCAAAACTCAGTAACATTAATATATCTGGGGAAATGTTTAACTTACCGCTTTGAATCCTACTAGCAACGTAAAAATGTTGAGAGTGGTATTTAAATAGCTGCTGTATCATTGCATCTTATCGATAAAATAATTGCAAGTCTAGTAGATAAATTCTCGGAAAGAAGTTAACTGTAATGAGAACAACCAGCTGCAAGATTGCGATTGCATTATGATTCACACGTTCAACCATTTAGCCACTTTTCAATTCACTAACAAATAATTCCTGCAGTTTACAAAAATGTGTCAGAAATATAGCTACACCAGTGAATAAATAACGAAAAAGAATTATAATGTAATGAGTGAAAGAAAACTTATAGTCAGCGTTCTATAGGTGTAGTTTCCAAAATTGTCGTAAAATAAAAAATTTAAACTTACGTATATGGTAATCCCAGTTTTCACTGGATTATACAGGGTATCCGGTGAAGGACTCCAATTGGATGGAAGAATTTATTAGAAGATAGTCTTCCTATCAGAGTAGTACCCCAAATAGAATCAGAAGGCCTTTGTATTGATGTAAGTAGTGAATATATATATGCTTTGTACACAGACGGGACAATATTAAGCCTGATTTTAAAATTAAATAACTCAAAAACAAATATCGATAGAATAACGAAACAAAAAATATAATTATTTTGAAAGCTGTAAAAATCTGAAACAGAAGTTTCAAAATTAGTTACAAATGTTGCCAACAAGTGGCGCTGTACACTGTATTTCTAATGAATAAAGAGTGTTTTGAAGCTCAGAGCGATCAGACTTCGGACCGTTCCACTATTTAAACGTGAAATAAAGTAAGTATGATGGCAGCGAATGATTGCAGATGACAAATTTATAACATATTTAGAGAATTTTACAACTACAGTGCCATTTGTAACTAATTTTGAAACTTCTGTTTCAGATTTTTACAGCTTCCAAAATAACTATACTTTTTGTTTCCTTCTTCTATCCATTTTGGTTTTCAAGTTATTTCATTTTAAAATCAGGGCGTCCTTCGCTGCATGATCGTAGATGGGGGGGGGGTAGACCCCCGGGACAACCCCTCACTTCCCCCCCCCCCCCTCCCCGAAATTGTGTGAAATCTTGTTTTACCACTTCCCCTTCTTCTTTTTTCTTTTTTTTGTAACTTGCTACTATATGTACTTAATCAAATCTTCGACCATAACCCCCCCCCCCGAAAAAAAAAATCCTGGCCACTGGCTGGCTTCGCTGGACACCCTGTATCACCTCTATGGTAGAACAATGGCGCAATTGCGAAAAGTGGAATTTTCAGAAAAAGCGAGAAATCAAATTGATTACGTTATAAACTTAGTGACACCGATCAATTTGGAACTAGCTTGTTAATGTTGTTAAATAAGTGTTAAAGTTCCATCTTTGTTCTCCTCGATGTAGTAGGTATTCCCTGACACAATTGAAACCTTAACTTCATTTCAACAAATTTGTAGTTACGTCATTGTTCCACAATAGTGGCGATATTTCGTTCAGTGGTGGGTTAGTGATGGGATAGAATTGAAAGAATTTCATCTTTTATAAAACTATAACAACTTGATTTATGCAAGGAAGATATTCAACTCAAACTATCTCTCATGACACACAATAACAGTCTCACTCTCATGTACCTCTATCGCAGTTGTCGGCAAACTGCCGATCGCGAGCCGTTTGAGGACGATTAATTGACAAGATTATTATTATCGCTGGTTTTATTTAATGCTACTACCTAGTTTAAACTAACTCCTAAATATCATAACCCATAAAAACAAAGTTTTTGGTATAAATCCTTTATATGCATTGCCAATTTGTATGTGCAGTTGCAACTTCTAGAGCTTAGATCGAGTTTTCATAGTTTTTAACCTCTAAGAACAAAAGATTAATTCCGAACCATTAACTAACTTCTTTCTTTCCCCCAACACTTGATTGAATACATTTTCATCTACATCGAGTCATCCACGTCCAATTATATTTTACTTATTCTGATTAAAACAATTTTAGCAACAAGAAAGAGTTTCAACAGTGATCGGTAAAATGGGATTTATTTATTCAGAAGCAATTATAGAAACATGAGTAAAAGCGACCTTTTAGCGTCGGTGAAAACCCCTAAAATTTGATGGAATGCATTGTCATCGACATCGAATCTATCTGCCAAATTGCAGCTCTATTGGGTTAATTGGGCCTCCTCAGATTTGCCAGGCAGGCACACACATACGAAGTTAATATTCCCCAAAAAAAAACACTTTTGAAAAGTAGGAGAACCACCAACCTCAAAAAACTTTCTTACAATAAAAAAATCATAAACATGATGAAAATTTTCAGCCACAAACACAGTGATATAAAAAATGGCCAACCTCTGATTACAACTCTCGGTTGTGACTCGCTTAAGAATGTATATGCTTACTTAATTTATTTTTAAAATTTAAGTTCCGCTCCCATAAAAATTTACGCTGCTTGAGGTTGGCGCCCGTCATAGGAATATTAACAATGCTTGCGTTTAAACTAATTTATGGCTGTTTGTACGAATATTCGAGTTTATGATTTCATTTGGATGGGTAGGAAATACAGTGTGGTGTAAATCTTCATGCTCATATAATTTCAAAATAGTATAGAGAAACTGTGCTCAAACGCTTGCATTTGAATCTTTATTAAGAATTTTTTAAGTAGGAAACTCAAGTGCTTGTGGTAAGCTTTTGTTTGGTTGATACATACATTTTGGAAAGTTTTTATTGTGTGGGGGGTTTTAAAGGTTAGTAATTAAGACGGGCGCCAACCTCAAGCAGCGTTAATTTTTATGGGAGCGGAACTTAAATTTTAAAAATAAACTAAGTAAGCATATACATTCTTAAGCGAGTCACAACCGAGAGTTGTAATCAGAGGTTGGCCATTTTTTATATCACTGTGTTTGTGGCTGAAAATTTTCATCATGTTTATGATTTTTTTATTGTAAGAAAGTTTTTTGAGGTTGGTGGTTCTTCTACTTTTCAAAAGTGTTTTTTTTGGGGAATATCATAACTTTTTTTTAAACACTGGCGACTTCTCTTTTTTGAATTTGTACGTTTCATCGTTTTTCTATTTATCACCTATGGTACACCTGGTGCCAGGGATATTCATAATTCTTCAAACTGAGTTCGACGATACCTTACATGCAATAAAAAAGATTAACCGGAAGTGGTACTACCTATGCTATACCTGGTACCTTAAACATTCATAATTTTTCAAGACAAGCCCAACGACACCCAACATGCCATATTTATCTTCAAATTTGATAAACCAGAAGTAGTACCACCTATGGTACACCTGGTACCATGAATATTCATAAATTTTCAAGTTGAGTTCAATGATATCTTACATGCCAAAATCTACTTGAAAATTGACAAATTGGTTGAATGCGGATGGCAGTAACCATCAAAATCGACCACGAACGACTAATAGAAACTTGTGTACGGCAACTCAACTCCCAAAACTTAAAGAAATACGTTGCCATCGACAAAGAGCCTGTCTGCCAAATTTCATCTCGATTGGTTAGTTTGTACGCACAACGACCTATTTTAGTGCATAATAACGACTAATCAGTCCGGGACCCACAGCTTAACTTGGATTCCGAATCACAACGAACATCCACAACTAACCCAGGAATCAAATCCGGCGCCTTTAACATACAAGGCCAGAGAGTTCATCCCACAGAAAATTTATTCTAATAAATTGTTACAAATAAATATTACAAGTTTTTTACAGTCTAAATATTGTGGTATAAATTATTTTTATTATACCAAGCATTATTTTGGTTCACATAATAACTCATTGATATTTGACAAAATTTAAAATATTTTCTTAACAACAATTTTAAAATTCACTATGAAATTACAGTTTTGATGATATTTGATTCTACGATTTCATTTTACAACGGGACTTAAACAAAATCAACACATCTTTAAAAACGAATGACATTTTTTCAAATTCCATTAGCCAATCGCAATGCGTGGTTCCTTTAGTCCTCTGTAATGAATTGACTGTGACGTCAGCTCGCATAACCTCCACATTTATACTTTGTATTCAGCCCATAGTGTCTTGCAACAAAATGAGATTGTTTTCATTTTTCAATGGAGATTTCCCGAAATTAAAATGTTTTTGAAAGTAAACTCTCTCTAAATTGTCATACAGTTCAAATAACACATGTAACTTGAAGAACAAATATTTCTCTTTAATTCTGTTTCTTCAAATATTAAATTATTTCGATTTTAAAAATGTTATAAGCCATATAGTTATAGTCCAATTCGTTCTGCCAATACTTTAACATTACGCTTATTCTCACTTAAGCCTAACATGTCGAAAAACTAACTTCGAAATGATAGCAAACCTGTTTGGCAACTTTTGGCATATATATCTGAACCTCAATTACAAGCTGATCGCCTTTATCTGTCGCCAAATTATGAAATGAAAAAAAGTGGTTTTAAATTAAATGAAAATAGAAAGAATTATTTAATGAAGTTCAAACCAGCGTAGGATTTTAAGTTGAAACATTCCGCATCCTATAATTCAATCCGTTTGAAGATCTATAGCTTAGTTAGGGCTGGACTTTTGTCTAAATTTTTACATCAAAATCGGGCTAGAACTCGTTTTTTTATTTCGTTTTGGAAATTTCAATATTTTTTTTTTCTTCGTTGTCTTTTATCCTAGATACTCAATTTTTTTTTTCTTTGAAAGATATCACCGAGACGAATCTATGGTATTTTTTGTACAATTATGTGAAGTTTCGTAAGCGCGCTAGAAAATAACCAATTTCGGCTTTTTCGCTGGAAGTTGTGCAAAGAATAGATACTTACTGTCGTTTCTGCCTTTTTAAGGTTGGCAGCGAAACGACCGTTTCGTCTGATAAAGGATTTAAAAACATATGGTTCTTGAAGAGAAATTTGACTAGCAAAAGTCATCTTAATCATGTACTGCTGATCCTTAGTTCTTTTTACGTCAGAGTTTGCCGATCACTGCTTTATCTTAAGTCAGTTTCTCTTTATTGCTATCTCTTTTTTTAGTATGAATAAGCCATTATTTTGATCGGGATGAGGGGAATATGTTCGTGATTACGTACTGTATGCATTTGATTTGGATTGTTTAGTGTACAATATTTGGTTATTTAAGGATAAAAAGGATATTTATAAGTGCATATTGTTGGATTCTATAAACTTTGTCAGACTGCATAATGTATTGTATTTTTCCAGTATGATTGTCGAACGCTGTGTCAACTTTGTACATTGTATTGTATTATTATGTATGATTCTGTAACTATTTTATATTGTATGTATGATCCTGTAACTTTTTTAATTATAATATGTTAAAATTAATTATCTTAGTGTATTATGTAATATACAATTTTGATGTTTCTATATTGTAATTCTATAAATTCTGTACCTTCTATTATGTTACTCATCAATTTCTGTATTTTCTATCATGTTACTCATCAATTTCTGTATCTTCTATCATGTTACTCATCAATTTCTGTATCTTCTATCATGTTACTCATCAATTTCTGTATTTTGTGCTATGAAAATTCTATTTATATATACATATATATATTGTTTTCTCTTAACCAACCTAGTCGAGCCTTGAGCCTGTTGTTGGTCTTAAAATTTGTATTTGTAACATCACAATATACTTTTTTTTCCAGAATATATTAACTATTCGATACAGGCATTAACATAATTATGAATTTCCGAGCTAAACACACATTACATGTAGAATGATACATGTCTCAACACAATGCAAAATTCGATATTAATCAGCAGAAATTTAATGAGGTCATTAAGACAAAATTCGATGTTTAGCAATAATGGCGCTATAAACCACAAACTTACTTCTTTATCAGATCTTTAGTAGAACTGGTCGAAATCAGCTTAAACTTAAATATTTTATTTCGCTGGGTGTTGACTCTAAGGCATTATACCCATTCATCATAATTGTTTACATGCCGTTGTTGGGTTACTGAGATCTTGATGTAACATAGAAATATAAAATGGAAACTTAACAACTAACAGTCGGGGCCGTGAAGCAAGATGAGTTGCACAGGACGTAATGATGAGTTGAATATAAATAAGTAATGAGTACGGTGAGTAAACAAAGTAGAAAATTATATACAATAAAGCAGTTATGTACAGGAACTTTTCTTGTTGTAGGCTCTGGTGAGGGTAGCACCCGACAGCATGAAGGCGACGAAGGGTCGGAAGTGCTCATCTCCTGGGATGATCTCATACTGCAGGGATTCATTGATGTTAGAGTTGGGTTCAGTTGCTCCTCTGTAGAATGGGATATTCATCTTGTAGAGATGGAGCTGGATGAGCCAATCCGCAAGTCGTTGTGAATGCGGGAGTTCCTGACATAGTTCGAGGCTTTGACCATTTGTCTGATTGTCTTGATCTGGAAAATCTGCATCCTCTTGATGTCTGGCTTGAAGACGGTGATCCATGCTGGTGAGGCATATGTAAGTACCCTTACTAAAATCCTAAGGTATTTTTAAGGGTTTTTTTTCAAGGTATTTATTAGGTATTTTTAAGGTATTTTATTAAGGTATTTTTACCTACTAAATGGTGCAGATTAAAACCTTAAACAGGTTTTCCATAATACCTGTCCCAAGGTATTTTATATAAACCTAAACGGTTTCTTAGAATACCTTTCAACAAGGTATTTTATGTAAACCTAAACGGTTTCTTAGAATACCTTTCAACAAGGTATTTTAAATATACCTAAACGGTTTCCTAGAATACCTTCCAACAAGGTATTTTATATAAACCTAAACGGTTTCCTAGAATACCTTTCAACAAGGTATTTTATATAAACCTAAACGGTTTCCTAGAATACCTTCCAACAAGGTATTTTATAAAAACCTTAACAGTTTCAATAGAATACCTTTTAATAAGGTATTTTATAAAAACCTAAACGGTTTTTTAGAATACTTTTTAAGGAGGTATTCTATATAAACCTGAATGGTTTTTTCTAGAATACCTTTCAATAAGGTATTTACCTAAACAGTTTCCTCGAACATCTGTCAATGAAGTACAATAAAATAAACCTAAAAGGTAAACCACAAATAATTTTAAAATATGTAGAAGTTTTTTTTGACAAAATTTCCACAATATTTTTTAAAAACATATTTTAATAGACCTCAAATGGAATTTTTAGAAATCTAATAAAACCTAGGAAAAGTATTACATTCTATTTTACTGTGTATAAAAGAGAACCAATAACTTTGACACAATTATCATACAAATAATTTTTATTTATGTACTTAACACTATTTTACATTAGGATAATCATTTTTAGGATATGTATTTTTTACTCAACCAACCCTGTTGGGCCTTGAGTCTGTTTGTTTTAAATTTTTTTCTTCTTTTCTCTGCAACTTTGTTTTCGGCGTGAATTTGCAAGAATTTCCAGATTGAGGCTGTCCTGTCTGGATCTTCCACCTGTATCTTGTATAAGAATAGACATGGTTTACCGTACCGGTCACCACAAGAAACTTCAGATGATACTTGTTAAAAAGCCCTAAAAATATAAAATTGCTATAAAATGAGGCATACAATACGTATTCAAAAGAACAAGTTATTCGGAGGCTACAAAATTCAACCCGTCTTTATTTGCCTCCGAAATATTTTCATTTCAAAGCGGCTCTAAAAGTAGTACAAAATAATGCTTATTTTGATTTCTATAAGAAACTAACTAGGCGTCAAGTCCGTATTTGTTTAACAGCTCTCCATATATTAACACAGGTAGTAAATCAAATTATGAAGAGTATAACTACTAATTTAACAACACGAAGGGTACTAATTTAACAATTCATTTGAGAAAATACCAAGAAATAAGCGATAATCAGAATTAATTTTTAATATTAGCCTTTAATTTTATATTTTTTAAACAACCCTGAACACATTTAAAAGATTACTCTGAAAACTTGAATACCCATTGAAAATCATGATTGTATCTATATGTATATTCTTACATTTCTATTTCTGGATTTTAAAATATACTCAAGTGTTTATTTTACCTTCTGAATATTTAATTTTTTTTATAGCAGAATGTGTGCAATATTTTGTAACATAAGTTAAGTGAGGAAGTATAGTTCCTCGATATTAGTGAGATCAGTTCTTGAAACATTGACTTTTTTTGCATTATCAAACACATAATGTGAACGAATTCTCAATTTTCTCCAAGACCTGCACTAAAGAAATATTTTATGGGAAAACAATCAACTACGCTCGTCCAGATAAAAGCGTCAATTTGAAATTTCTATTTAATATGAATAACAATTTTAAATCCTCATAATAATAGTTTGATATTTTTAGCCAGGGCATATGTGATTTGTTTCGAAATCAGAAACAAACGATAAAATCATAATTTTTTTTTCAAAATCAAAAACCCTGTCACACTCTTCCAATATTCCAACCTATCTAAGAACTCATAAAGAAAGATTACTTTCTCACCATCAAGAGAAGCTAGCAAAAGTTCTTAAAGTAATATGTGCCTTTTACATTTCACTTCATAATTGGTTAAGTATAATAATACAATTTCCGGTGTGAAAATTTATATATCAGGAACAAGGTTGCAACCCCTTCCCCCCATCGTTACATAAAACAATTTAATATGCCTTTTTCCCTGTTTATTCACATATCTAAAAATATTTATATATCCCGGACCCCCAATTCCCCATCGATATCACCCCTCCAAAATTAATTTCCCCATCAATACAGTCATTCCAAAATCCAATTTTCCTTTAATACTGCTATTCCAAAATCTATTTCCCTATCATTACCCTCCCTCCAAAATTCATTTTTCCTTCAATACTGCTATTCCAAAATATATTTCCCTATTATTACCCTCCCTCCAAAATTTATTTCCCCATCAATACCACCATTCCCAAATCTATCTGTGTAAGAAAACCATTGCATCTTATAACATAGTTTTCAAATCTTGGAGGGTGCCACCACTGGGGTAGCGAGAGGTCTTTAGCTTTATTTGTGTTTGTATGGTTTCATACCGAGATGAACACACCGGTTCTTGTTCTATCACCGAAGTCAAGCATCATCGTGAGCGGTCAGTCCTTTGGATGGTGACCACCTGGGAACACTGCATTATAAGATGCAATTGTTTTCTTACACAGATAGATTTGGGAATGGTGGTATTAATAAGGAAATAAATTTTAGAATAGCAGTATTGAAGGAAAAATGAATTTTGGAGGGAGGGTATTGATAGGGAAATAGATTTTGGAATAGCAGTATTAAAGGAAAATTGGATTTTGGAATGACTGTATTGATGGGGAAATTAATTTTGGAGGGGTGATATCGATGGGGAATTGGGGGTCCGGGATATATAAATATTTTTGGATATGTGAATAAACAGGGGAAAAGGTACATTAAATTGTTTTATGTAACGATGGGGGAGGGGGTTGCAACCTTGTCCCTGACAATGGGAGTTCATGCAGGTAGTAATATAACAAAATTGGAGAGTGAAGTCCAAATAAATCCCTAAAAATAATGAGAGGAAGGAATAGTTGCATATCCTCTAAATACTTAAAATTAATGCATAGGAATAGGGTATTTAAATTGCTCCAAACATTTTTTAGAACAAGCAAGTAGGTACTCATGAAAAACTAAAATATTCAAAAAGATATGAAATTATCACAGATTCAAAATAATATCTTGAAAAATAAATGGGCAGGGAAATGTTCTTTTAAAACAAGCATTAAATAGTCAGTAAGTCAAGGAGAGTTGTCAGACTTTGGCCCTGAAAAGGACCATTCGTCTGGGTCCACAGACAATCGGAATAATACAGAGACAACAATGTACAATGATAAAACTAGGTATGTCACAATAATGTAACAATAATTTCAGTAGAAGCAAAACAGAATACAAATAAATTTAAATTTAAGAAATCAAGTATAATCAACAGATAATTTCTTTGCTGCCATTTTTTCTGCACATAAAACATTCCAAACTTGTCTCCTGTGGCCTGGGCAATTGCATCACCGATTTCTCCAGAGACAAGTACAGATACAGGGCATGAGTTAAAGAGCAATGATTTTCATTGTTATTTTGAAGTGTTCCACATAGAATGTTTATTTATTAATATACATTTTTTTATCAGTCAGAGAGCAGATATCTAGTTTTCAGAATTTGCGAGGTAACAAAAAATATTACAAAAGGAATACAAAAAGAACAAATGTATGTCTATCACAATCACAATTTTTTTTATAAATAGTCCTTCCTCCGTTGAATAATTTATCAGCATATTTCTTACGAGTATTTGCATCAGGCTCAGGGTGTATTCGTTATATAATATTTCTAATTAAATTCTTGCAAGTTGTAGAACAACGATAATACCTTTAATTTGACAATTGCATCATATATATTTATATTTTTGTTTGAATATTTGGGAAATCTATTCCGGTCACCTATTTCTGCTACAATGACCTCTGATCAAATAATGAAGTAAATATCTGAGTGAGCACTTCTCACCTTAATCCCAACACAAAAGCAATAGAGTATAGAGGTTACAATGGATTTATGTTCACTAGCCCTCATTAATATACACACCGTTATTCGGTGAGGCCAGACCGAACTTGCGAGTCTTCCATCACAAACTCGAAGTCATAATTCATTAGGCTACCGGGACCCCTTTTTTTATTTTGTATATTAATGTGAAGCCGTGATATCCTTTTTTAATTTATTGCAAAGTCATGTGTAATACGAAAGTCTTAATTCAACAACCTCTTTTCCGATTATAGTTGTATGGTTTCCAAAAAAAAAGTTAAAAAATGAATAAATGAATTTAAAATTTGGAGAGAAAATGGTATTTCTCTGTATAAAACTGCTAAGACAGGGACGAAAAAACAATTGGCATCTTCACCATACTCGACATACATTTTTTTTTTTTTAATTTAAAGCAAGTTTTTCAATTTGGATTTGTAATAAGTTATTATACTTAAATATTTCCAGGGGTCATAAGCAGTTCTTGATAACAATTTGGGTGATAGAACATATTTGAATTGTGTGTGGGCCCTAAGTGCTTCATCATTTCAATAATTAAATAGGATTAATTAATAGATTAGTGCAAAGTATTTATAAAATGTAATACAAAAAAAATTTCACATAAATTCAAAATTTTCAAGTTAAACATCTTTACATGCAGGGGCCTTACAAAATTTATTCCAACGTTGATGATTATAGGCACAATTTTGAAGTTTTAAGGCCCCGTCAAGTGCAGTGCCTGAACACTTAAATATCATTTGACAACTATAGTAATAAATGATTCTCTACAACTGAGTTTTTGGACCCCTAAATATGTTAATATGAGTCCCTGAGGAGAAATCGTGCATATGGGAACCTCTCTACGTATAAAGTGCCACTAAAATATTTCAAGTTTCATCAAGCATCTAAATAACTCCATAATAAACACCGAATTAAACTATTTTTTGATTAAAAAATGAGTTATAAGTGATTAATTATCGAAATTTCCCTTTTGTGCCTTACCTTTGAAAATTTTATAGGGGGAGAAGCTGCCTCCTCTCTTAAGTTCCACCGCTATTTTACAAATAGTGGTGCAACTAGAATAGTTAATTTTTGCATTCTTAAAAATAAACATCTGGGCAAACAATAATTGACTGCAATATGTACAAACGGGACAATTGATTTGTAACCTTGCTAAAAAAAGAAACTCAAGCTCCATATATTGACACAGGTTTTTCTTTGAATTCTTAAAATGTAAATTATGCCAATATTCTAAACAAATTTATAATTTCTGTTCTGTTTAATTCTGCAGCTGAGGTGTTGACCTGAGGACAAAGTTAGCATAGGAATTATGAAAGGGAAACCACAAATTGTATAGCTTTTCCCTTTCAGCCAAAATTAAAAATGCTTTTTTTTTCAGAGAGAGGGAGCGTATTTTTCATTTTGGGAAAAGGGGAGGCACGTTTGTGACACATCGACTAATTTAATTCTGAAAATGTTAAATTTCAATTTGAAAGAATTTTACCTTTGAAACAGACTTTGAACAGTGTTTTTCTGGAGCACTAAATCGTCCGTCATTAGGAAGTGGCGTGTATTTGAACTTTCCTTACTAACCAGACAACATCGATGATGGACAAAATCTATTCTGTCAGGATGTTCCTTCAAGAGGGGAGTCAGTAAAGAGTGCCTAAAAATATATTTAAATTTCTTTATTGTACATCAAAAGCATAATTTTCCAAAATAAAATAAATGTTTTTAATGCTAAACTTATAACAACTGTACTTGAAACAGCATTGTATGGTTGATACTGAACAAGGAAGGGACAAGATGTCAAAGGGATTAAAAGCACTTAACTCCAAAAAATAAAAAAATAAAAAAAATACAATGCAATCCTGCAAAAATTGTTGGAATTTAAAATTTGCAACTAATTAAATCATCAATCACCAGAATTTAAACTACTCCATTTCAGATAAATATCGTAATGTTTACTTTTTGAAATACACAACTTTTTGAATTTTAGCCTTCAAATTAGCCAGTAAATAACAGGAGAAATCTAAATGATTTAATGTCTTATATTTTACAAAAAGCATTCATCTGCATTACGTTCAACTCTACACACTACATTTCAATGAAGTATATCAAATGAATAACAAAAATCGAAACAACCAGTACGCTGCAAATTTTATACAACAGTACACATTTTCGAATTACAAAACTTTTCTTACTTTGTATCAGGGTAATGGAAAGTTGCTTCATATAATTATGACAACAACGTGGTCATGTTCTATTAGGTTACGCCATTTTATATTTCATAACACGTCTGGTCTGGAACAGGATGAAGGCAGAGGACACTCGTGTTTTGATTGGATAGTGATAGCACGTGACCAATCAAAATCCTTACGTCATCCCGTAAAGTATCTTGCAAATCCTTAAACGTTGGAGGTTTTTATCAGAAACCTCGCGAAACCTTAAAAATACTTAATAGCTTCACAGGTGTTTTTAGGTTTCTAAAAATTAAACCAATTAATTTAAGTGTTTTGATTTTTTTCTTATGCACTTGAATACTGATTTTGCTTTTGTTTCATTCCTCATGCAAAAAAATTAAATCATTTTTCAAATTATAATTTATCATGTACTTTAAAAAAAAAAAAAAAAAAAAATTAAATGCGGAATGCATTTTACAATTTACTGTTCTAATTTAAAACAATATGCATTTTGTGTGAAATTAAAAGTTTTTTTTTTTTTTTAATTTATTATTATTTATTATTAATTATTATTATTAATTATTATTTATTATTATTATTTATTATTATTATTTATTATTATTATTTATTATTATTTATTATTATTTATTATTATTTATTATTATTATTATTTATTATTATTTATTTATTATTATTATTTATTATTATTATTTATTATTATTATTTATTATTATTATTTATTATTATTTATTATTATTATTATTTATTATTATTATTTATTATTATTATTTATTATTATTTATCATTTATTATTATTATTTATTATTATTATTTGTTATTATTATTTATTATTATTATTATTATTCCTTTAGTAATGTTATTAAAAGGTATTCACTTATTCACTTGAATACCTTAGTAAAACGTTTAAAATCTGGAGGTTTTATCAGAAACCATGCAAAACCTGAAAAATACATTATAAGCTTCATAGGTTTCTCTAGGAATACATTCCTTTAGTCATGGTATTAAAAGGTATTCACCTGAATACCTTAGTAAAACCTCTAGAATCTGGACGTTTTTATCACAAACCTTGCAAAACCTTAAAAATACCTAAAGCTTCACATGTTTCTTTAGGTTTTACAGAAAAAACCTTAAAATACCTTCCTTAGTCATGGTATTAAAAGGTATTCACCTGAATACCTTAGTAAAACCTTTAGAATCTGGAGGTTTTTATCACAAACCTTTCCAAAACCTTAAAAATACCTGAAGCTTCGCAGGTTTCTTTAGGTTTCTAAAAATAATACCTTAAAATACCTTGAGTTAGGTATTTTTCCATGAGGTATTTTTAGTTAAAACCTCAAAAATACCTGATAAAACCTTGAATACCTAGTTTAAACCTTAAAAATACCTTTAAAATACCTTTTTTTTTTTAGTAAGGGTACTGGACGAACTGAGCTTTCATACAGCCTCTTCTTGAGGTAGAGGAAATGTGGAGTGTCTACCCAGAAGAGGCTTTATCCTTGCTTTGATGGAGTTTGTTTTGCGTATGGCCTCCTTGGTGTTGTCAGACCAGGTCAATTTATGATTAATGGTGATGCCCGCGTACTTAGCCTTCTTTACAATGGGCATAGTTTAATTGAAGAAGGATACAGAATTTTTCATATTTATATTGAGATGTTTGGCCCTAACTGGGAGGATTTGGGATTTTCCAGCGTTGATCTGTATTTTCCATTTTTCCTCACCAGTCCTCGATAGCAGGGATTTTGTCCTTTAGTTTGTTCACAGCAATCTGGGCACTAAGGGGTTTTGTAATAATAGCTGTATCATCAGCATAGAATGCTTTGAGACAGTTGTGTTCATCTTTGAACGCTGTGAAGTTTGATGTGAAGAGAAGGTACAGAATGGGGCCGAGGTTGCTGCCTTGGGGAACTCCCTCTTCGATGTCGCTGGAGTTGGAGAGGCGCTGCTGAATGTTACCCGGAAAGTCCTCTGGTTCAGGTAGGACCAGAGTAGTCTGATGAGGTCCTGTGGGATGTCCAGGTTGATTATCTTGTAGATTAGCCCCTGGTGAAAGACTCGGTCAAATGCTTTGGCGACATCCAGCATGAGGATGGCCGAGCTTTCTTTTTTGTGTTTGGCATTCCCAACAAATTCCAGAATCCTGACGAGTTGTTTGGTAGTGGAGCACCCTGCCATGGTTGAAATCAATGGTTGAACACTATTTAAATTACCTCCAACCCCACGAAGTTATGCTGCATAGTTCATGTAATTCAGTTAGATAAACTATGCAGTATAACTACCTCAGGTTGGTGGCAATTTAAATAGTGTTCGACCAATGATTAATAATCAAAAATAAGCTGTTGCGGATGCTAAATGTTAGCTCACTAGAAAATTTAGCTAATCCAATTTTAAATAATAAATAATTTTATTTATACTGTATCTCCTCTATTTCCAAAACTAAATATAAAAAGTTTGTATCTTTTATCAGTCTATATTCTATAGTCTTAATAAAGCACCCATTCACAATATTCCCAGACCAAATAAAAAAATGTTTCATAAAAGTTCTCAATACTTTGCTCGAAAATTTTAAAATTCACTGCATGTTGTCACAGCGGTTGATAATAGAAATATTTTTGAAAAAGAAGTTGAGTATATTTTTTAAACATGGGTTTAGAAATATTGCTAATATCTCTAATTTAATAAAAAATATGAAATTATTAAGAAGTATAAATTTTAGAAACGTAACTTTAACTCATGACGTAACATTTGTTTGTTACTTTTAAAATTGTAACTGTGAAAAAATTGTGTCGTCCATAAATTAAATAATTTTACAGCTTGTCTGTATCCGACATAGTTGCCGGATTTTTTTCTCATTTTTTTCACTTGTGTTGTTTTCTTCTTGCTTGGATATAATTCTTTTTGTTATGGTTTAGCAATATGAATTTTAAACATATTTATGTGTTCCACCTCTATATCGAGTGTCTCCAATGGAAGTAGGATATTCAGTTTATTCATGCTTCTCTAAAATTGCATAATTATGAAGTAGGTTCGCTTGGTTTTGATGTATATAATTTTGGACACACATTCATAATGGTACTTGATTTCTGAAAATCAAAATAAACTTCATGATAGTTCACAGTAGTGTTTAGAATCTGTTCAATGAAATGTTCACTGATATTAATTCATGTAAATCAAAGAATGAATCCAGAAAATTTCAATGTACGGATCGTAAATGAAATATGCTAAATTAATGTAAATATACTTTTTTACTTTTTGTAAACTTCTTACGTTTTGTCCACTTTGCAAAATAAACAATTCAGTTTTTATTAACAGTGAAAATAACTACCACGGTTCCTCCATCCGCCAAATATCGGTGTTTACCTAACGGGGGCTGGTGCACATTAAATCTGTCATGGCTTCAATGTCCTCTCGTTGGTGTGGTATGGTCGGAGAGAGGGGTTTACACTAGAAGATTTCGGTCTCGTATTCTTCTAGATGCTCAAAATTACGAGACGTATTTGGCTGTGTCAAGCACTTTATAAGTGGTAGAAATAGGCAGTTGGTAGTTCCAAAAAACAAAACAAAACCACCAAGGTTCTCTCAAAGAATCTAGAAATAATATAACGCATAAAAACGAAGTTTTTAATATAAATCTTTTATATGCATTGCCAATTTTTATATTCATTAACTAAGTGCCGTTTCTGTTGCCAGTGTGTGCTTGGTGTTGGCAACTGATTTTAAATATTAAAAACATCTCTATCGCCAAAATGTTCGGTAAACTACTCTTCGAAATTTACTTATTGAAAATGAATGTGAATTTAGGAATTCACATCCAAATATCTTTTATTTATTCTGATTAAAACAATTTTATTAGTTATTCATTAAAATAATTTTGGCAACACGAAAGAGTTTCTTCATTAATCGGTTAAATGCTTTTTTAAAGCGATTGGATAACAGCAAGTTGGTTTATTAGTATTCCGTAAAAGCGACCTTTTAGTGACAGTAACAGCCGCCAAAATTTGATAGAATGCATTGTCGTCGACATCGAATATCTTTGCCAAGTTTCAGCCCAAATGGATGATGGCTAGGGGGTTGATTAGGCCTCCGCAGATTTTCCCACCATCGACAAACATACACACAAAATCGAAATTAATATAGGATTTAAAAAGTACAGGTGAAACTGCAGTTATTGCCACGAACCTTATATTAAAAATAGCAATAGTTATATTGGTATGCTGCCGTCATAAGTTAAAAAGCCCTAAATCCAAATAAATTTAATTGCATATTTTGACACTTTCTGATTAGTCCTTTAACTTCATTGAATGTTTAAGTCCTTTGGTTATACAAACCAATTCAACAATAAAAAAATATATATATAATTTCAAAGGACGCACGTAAAAGCGTCAAAACATGAATTTTTTTTTGGGGGGGGGGGGGGACTAACTAACGACAGCAATATAATACCAATAGTTTATAAAAGTATTCGGTTCCTGAACTTCATTGAATCGAATTTTTATTGCATTCTACTCCGAAAGGGTGCAAATAATACCACATATAAATGGCATATAAACCCCAAACCAGATATTTCATAACTCACCAAATGGAAATTTTAACACAATCAGTCAAATAATTGTGCTTGTATTAATATTGAAATGAATCTGGCCTACAACTATTTTAATAGATTTCATAAAGAAATATCCATTAATCGTGAGTGTAAGTGTTCAACTTGCTAATCAACAACTATTTAATTTTAATACAGCTCCTACCCTATGAAATTAATTAATAAAACTTTATTGGTATTATATTAATACCTTAAAATTATTTTTAAAATATTTGAAATTTTCTAAAATTCATTGTACTTTTTCTATCAAGAAAGTTCATAATTCAAAGGAAAAAACTCTGGAAGATGAAAAAATACATACAACAATAACCCGAAAGTAATGAAATTATTGGTTCATATGCTCATACTAGTTGAGGGAAGGTTTTTTATTGTACTCCTTTTTTCAGTAACATATAGAAAATCAAATCCAGTGGTATGAGAAATAATTGGTTCTCGAATTAACCAAGTACTATATTTGAATAGGATATTTATTGGGAATATATAATTATCCAAGATACACCCAATTTTTCCAATTAGATTTTTTGAAAGTGTTCAAAATATCAATTAGATATTCTCAAAGGTAAAACAAATAATTATTTAACGATAACTGCTGGACAAAAATAAATAAAAAAATTTATAAGGAATTTATTTTCTCTTTGATTCCATAACTAAATATTTGCACCGAGAACGTCCAAAAGATTCGATAAAAACTGGAAAGCACAATAAAACCTCAAGATTTGGTCCACACAAATCGAGAGAATTCTAAACATTATTTTTAAAGGTAAATTTACTCTCTAAACATTGCACAGTTTAATTTGATTTAATTTCAAGAAATCTTGTTAAAAAAAAAAGGGGGGTGGGGGGGGGGATTGAAACATGTTTAGAGTCAATGGATCGATTTGAAAAAGTTTTCAATTTTATTTCGAGAACTCTTTGAAAATCATATTTGTGTAAAATCTTTGTCTTAGCTTTGTATGAATATAAGCTAGCTTTATTGTACAGCCATTGGCACTTGCTCAACAGCCAAATTTAAAGCATACTGGAACCTAGTAAGAATAATATTTGTCATTTCTGTTGCTACCCGGCTTCTGTAGTTTTCTTCTAACACTCTCAGTTGCTTGTTCAAAGGTCCCAAGCCTGTGAACTTGGATGTCAGCTTTCCAATTTGAAGGAGTCCAAAAGTTTGAACTTTGGGGGTAGCTTGATTGGGTGCCTTAACGATGTCTACATTCACCAAAGTTGGTGAGACAACAGCCTCTGCGGTGATGGTAGCTTTAGGAAGAACACCATACTTCACCTTTCCTTTGGAACTTGTTTTCAGATAGTTGAAACTTAAGGTGCAACTAACGACTGTACCAGCAGCAGTGTTGGAAGGACCTTGACACTCCGATGCCCTTGCAACTTTAGCAAGTCCGCTGAGAGATCCTTTAGTGTATTTAGCGTTTCCGTGAACTTTGCCGAAAAATGTTTTGTCAGTGTACTCGAAGGTAAAATCGGGAAGATGAGTTGGATCGATTTTCTCGTTGTTTATGACACTCTGAAGGGTAGTATGAAGAATGTTGTCTACATACTGGTTGGCCGATGGTGAACACAGAGATCCCCCTGCAAGAGTGAAAAAACGAAATTAGTAAGCTATTCAAAGATTAATGAAAAGACGATTAAGAATTCAAAGTTCCTATATCATTACTTTATTTTTTCCCAAACTTTCATAATTTTGAGACTGTAGTTCAATCTAAAATTATAGCACTGTGACTCAAAAATTATTTAATTTCTAACGTTTCTTACACAAAAAACCCTATTCATAACGAATTATCCTAACCGTAGACAGGGAAGGGATTTTTAACTTCATTGTTTATTTAAACAGAAATTTCGACATGCTCACGAAAATTTGGTTAAGAAGCTCGTTTGCATTATCATCTTTAAGGACAATAACGTATTAAACCAAATTAATTTTCCTGATAACTAATTAGCTTTTATTATTAAACACTTTCTGGTTAGCCTGCCATCCGGATTTTGTCGTCCAACCCCGCCAATTAGTTGTGTATCAAATTATATAGGATATTTGCAGAAAATTTTGTATTTTTTCTTCTTTTGTCACCCTTGTATGATGTTTATCTCTTTGTATTTATTTATATATAGTTAATTTTGAGTCGATTATGTATTTTTAATGTATGTCTTTAAAGCACATTCCGGTAGAAATGATTGGTCAAGATATTGTGCAAGAAGGAGGGTAAATCTGTTTTGTAGTATCGTCAACTCTTATTATCTCAGTTTTAATCTACTTCCGAATACCCTATTAACTTGAAAATGATCCAACATCATAAACACATTGGCAATTCTATTTGCAAACATAACTAACAATAAAAGATTAACACAATTAAAATAAGTTGTACGCGTCTTAGAGATGAGAAAATGGAATTTCCTCACAAAACCGCATAGTTTTGATAGATTTGTCAGCTCAATAAGACACATATCTCACGTTTAAATTCTGGCTGGGGCGCTTTTTTTTTTTTTTTTGCTTTTTTTTTTGGCAAAAGTATTATTTCCCCAAGTAAATTGTTCACATAACGAACAAAGATTGAAGGGCAATATTAAAACTATTAAGTAAAATAATGTACGGGGGGGTCATAAAGAAACTTTGCTGGTATATGGACCTCTAGCTTCTGTTCCGTTCAACAGATCGAATGGAGATTTCAGGTATAGTTATTCAGAGGTATAATGAGCTCGAGATTCTGTGAATGACAACAAAATGGCGGTTACTTTTATAGTTATAGAAACTCGAAATTTTCGAATGACAACACCTACTTTTTCCTGTCGTAAAATGCTCAGCGCATGCAAAAAACCCTAGAGAGCGTTGGAACGGTATGTGTATCACAAAAAAACGGACACGTTATGCACGCACAAAAAAACAGCTCTGCGAACGGCCAACAGAAACGCGATTGGGGAGGACGATAGAAATTTACATATAACTGAGGTCAAAGTTCACATGGGTGCCATCACAGGCAATATTATCAGTTTTCTACGCTGAATACCTAGCAAGCGGCGTTTTGTGATTAGTGTCTTGCCTCTTCAGAGCTGTTTTTTGTGCGGGCATAACATGTTCTTTTTTTTTTGTGATATACGTACAGTTCCAACGCTTTTTAGGGTTTCGCATGCGCTGAGCAATTTGCGGTAGGAAGAAGTAGGTGTTGCCATTCGAAATTTTCGAGTTTCTGTAACTATAACCGTAACCGTGAGTGCCATTTTGTTGCCAGTCACAGAATCTCGAGCTCATATCTCTGAATAACTACACCTGAAATCTCATCTCGATCTGTTGAAAAGAACGGTCACTAGAGGTCCATATATCGGTAAAGTTTCTTTATGACCACCCTGTATATAAAAAATTGAAAATCGTGCACCATTGTTTTTGAAGAAAAAAATTTAAACTTTATTTTCCTCTTCAATTACTTATATGTTGTATATACTGCCGTTGTAACTGACTGAAAATTAAAATTGGGAGAACTGCACACAATCGGTTTCAAAATAGTGGACGTTATTCTTTGTAATCAGTAACTAACCAATATTCCTTCTTTTTCTTTAGTTAGTTTTTTTAACCCTTTGTGTACATTTGACGAGTGAGACTCGTCATCTGCTTACTTGGGCGAAGTTACGATAGACGAGTCTGACTCGTCATCCGTCCATCCAAATCCGTCCCATGGGCATAAAAATCTTCAAATTATTCAGTACTCAAAGGGTTAATAAAAATGTTTGGAGGTATAAGAGTAAAAGTACTTGTCTGTTAACAAGACGATAGTCGAAACTTTGCCAGAGCCAATGCCATAACAATAGTTAATATGCATCGTTAATTTGCCATCTTAATTTGACTACCTGAGACCACCTTAAGTTGAAATATACACTGGATATACTACTCCAGGATATACTGGATATTATCCAGTACCAGTATATGAGGATGCTCTCTAAATGCAGATTGAGAAAGCTTGACAAACATGATCACTCAATTAGCAAATTCGTTTTAAAACTTTAAAAAAGCATTTTAAACCGACCTTGGTCCTTGCGATATTTATAAAACATCTCTATGTAAATTTAAAATACAAATTGATTAAAAAATACCAAGAATTGTAACCGAAAATATGTATATAACTTACCAAAAAGAACAAAGAGGCAAAAAATAGTGAACCGCATGTTGCTGATTATCAATTCTGTAAATATAAGCCACTTTAAAAATCTACTTGCATCATTGCTTTTACAAAAGAGTATTTCTATTTCAATTTTCAGATTTTTAAATCCAAAGAAAAGCAACCTTATGTATTATGCTTTTACATTTACGAAGGATGAGCTACACGAGGCTATACTGCACCGAAACAATGTTCTAACTAGATTTCAAGTGTAAAAGGAGAAATGACTTTAGGAAGGTCAACCAAACAAAAATTGTCTTCCATTTGTGTTTCGAGTATGAGCAAACTCGGAATAATCTGAACACAGAGGCCGACTTTGAAATTCGAGATACTATGTCACAATAGTGTATTCTCTATGTCATACTATGTCACTGTAGTGTATTCTCTTTTTTGGAGTCGGAGACAGGAGATTGCCAAAATAAAGTCACATGAAAAATTGCTGTAAAGCATTTTAGGTTAGGGGGTTTGTACTCTCTAACAGTGACCGATTTTTGTGCAAAATAACGGCTAATTAGACCATGACCTACTGCTTAACGTGGATTTCGAATCACAACGAACATCCATGCCTAACCCGTAAGCACGCCCACTGGATCGTAATAATTAATCCCATAGCAACAACACCAGCGCGCATGCTCGCAGACTAACCGAGGATTCGAACCCGACATCTTTGATATGCGAGATCAGAGTGCTAATCATACAGCAACCAGGTGAGCATAGAACAATATTGGATGGAGATAGAAATACAATGGTAATAATACAATATTAAATGGACATATTCTAATGGGGTTTTTTTTGTTTTTTTTTTCTTTCATTCACTTTTATTATCCCTAGAGACCATTCGCACAAGCTAGATAAGAATTAAAATACACAAATGTCCAACAAAGCTTTTTAAAGATTTGTATCCTGGCTGGTTGTTCCGGATTTTTATAGCTCGTGAGAGATAAAAGGTATGGCCAAAAGAAAAGGCGACCCCATAACTCCTTTTCTTTTGGGTTCACTTTATATCCCGATTTTATCGGGACAGTCCCGTTTTTTATCTCGTTGTCCCGCTGCCTGAATGTCCCACCAAATTGTCCCGCTTTTCTGTTACAGAGTCCTGTCAAAGTCTTTCTAAAAAAACAAAAATGTTCTTTAGAACTTCGTTAATCGAGAAAAACTAACAGAATGGGTATCTGATGAAGTTTCTAGAGATAAGCGTTGGATGGGGATTTTTACTCATTTTCATCAACACTCAATTGAAGTTGCCAATATTATGAAAATTGTGAAATTTGGCTTTAGTTTTTTTGGTACAACTACTGCCGTTGAAAGGACATTTTCTATTGTTAATAAAATTTGGACTTCTAAGAAAACTTTGAATTACAATCACAATATATAATGTATAACTTTAGAAAAAATCTCTAACATTGAAGATTTTAGAATTGTGTATTCCGAACCCTATAAATATAATAAAAAAAACTACCCCTTCCCCATTGATAGAGAGGTGTGTCCTGATTTTTAGTTAGAAAAATCTGATCACAATAACCAATAACTGTAGCGACGTTATATCAAATCCCAGTCAGTAATGTATTAGCCGATAGATAGATAGTAGCTCGTAGTCGAAAACGTTAGTGCAGCCAGAACATACGACTCCCCCCCCCCCCCCCCTCTCACACACTTTTCACAATCATTCATGAATGGAAGTTTCTTTATACTTTTTACTCAAATTCAAAGTTTCCTTTCATTTTTTACAATATGAAATGAGAAAGAAAATTGGAAGAAAAAAAATTGTTTTTACATATTTATAACGGGGCTCCATGTTTTAAAATGGCTCATTTTAAGTTTTAATATTAACTTAATTAACAAGAAAACATAGGTGTAAACTTGTCACGAAAGTTATTTTCGTTTGGAGAGTATTCTTAGAAATGTTCGGTTCCCTCCTACCCACACATCCCGATTCACGCACACACGAGCCAATCAGTTCATCGAATTTACAAGTACTGCCGAAGTTGGAAAATTCCAATAGGGCTGAAACTGGGCTCGGTAGATAAACTCGATGAGGATTTTTGACTAAAATTTCTTATTGTAAAATCACATAATATTCTTCCTATTCGAATCTAACACTTCTACAGCATGCACGCCTATGAATTCTGAACAAGATTCTAATATAAACAAAAGTTTGTGATTTTGCACTTCGCTGGTTTTGTAATCAGGTGATTGTATAAACTATAATGCCGACCAAACGGTATAGTGGTTAGCGTGCTAGCTTCTAGACCGCGAGGTTGCGGGTTCGAGTCCCGTGTTAGGCATGGGTGTTTGTAAATATATGTTGGCTTGTCTAATGACGAATGTTTTGGTGCATTATAGCCCTAGTGTTGCTGACGGCGCCAGATAATCTGAAAACAACCAACCAACTATAAACTATAATTGTTACGATTTAGCTATAAAATAAAATGTGAACATAAATCCATGATTACTGGATTAATAGCAATCAATTTCCTATATAAACATTTTCTTCTTACACAATAAAATACTACAAAATTCATTACAAACGATTATCAATGATTTTTATACAAAATACAAGTTGATTCGTGGAAACAAGCTACCCAAAACTCAATAATACTATTGAAACGGAAAAAATGTTTAACTTACCACTTTGAATCTTAATAGCAATGAAAAAATTTCGTGAGTGGTATTTAAATCATTGTTTTCTTATATCAGTGAAACGTATCGATCAAAGAAGTACAATTCTTGTAGATAAATTCTCCGAAAGAGGTTTACTGTAATGATAACAACCAACTGCAAGATTGCGATTACATTACAATATACACATTCAATCATTTATCATTTTTTAATTCACTTACAAATAATTCTCACGATTAACCAAAATGTGTCAAAAATAGCCACTCCAGTAAATAAAAAAATGAAGGAAAAAAAAATTATAATGTAATTAGCGAAAGAAAACTTATTGCAAATGTTCCATATATGTAGTTTTTCAAAACTGTTGGCTGTGGGGTTATTACTCTACCCTCTCATGCCAAAAGTGCCTGGTTCAAATACTGGGTTTGGCATTGATGTTCGTTGTATTTCGGAATCCACGTTAAGACACCCCGACCTGATAAGTCGTTATTGTGCATAAAAATAAGTCGTTGAGCGTACAAATATATATATTCCCACTTTTCACTGTATTGTGTGGACCGCTGTGCTGGAACAAGGATGCAAGTACGAAAAGTGAAATTTTAAGGAAACATGGAAAACCAGATTGATTTCACTATAAACTTAGTGACGTCTATCAACTTGGAACTGGCATAATGTTGTTACAATATGTGTTACAAGTTCCATGTTTGTTCTCTTCGATGGGCTAGGTATTCTTTGACACAATAGAGATCCTAATTCCATTTTGACAAATTTGCAGTTACATCATTTTTCTACCATAGCGACAATATTTGGTTGGGTCGTGTTGGTGGTGTATAGTGATAAAGCCGGGAGTGAAAGAACTTTTAAATAGAATATTTTTTTAAAACTGTAACAACTTTGTTCATGCAAACTAATTTTATCTTCGAGTCTAAATTAAGTCAGTTTCTCTTCTTATTCTGCTGTTATAGTTAAAAGTCTTATTCCAATTTTTTTTTTTATATTTTGACACTTTTTAATTAATTCTCAGAATTTAATTTTTTTGATTTCAATGAATGGCTCAAGCTCTGAGGTCATATAACCCTGTACAACAATTACAAAATATGTAATTTCAAAGGATGAATTCAAAAGCGTCAAAATATGCATTTGAATTATTTGGATTTATTAATTTTTAACTTAGGACGACTGTATTTTTCTTGTTACTTCTCTCTTTCTGGTAGTGTAGAAGCCATTTTTCAAATGGAATAGGGAGGGCGAGGGAGGGGATCTGTTCGTGATTACGAGCATCGCAATACATATACTTAATTTTTTTTGTCCAGAAAATATTGACTGTTTGATATATGAATGGTTGGCTGGTTGTGTTTTGGATTTATAAGGAGCAAGGGCAACACAAGGGCCAAACTGCGCCAAAAGAGCACCATTTTTAAAAGATATATGAATGAAACTAATTCTGAAATTCAGAACCAAATTCACATTACCTGCAGAGAATGATCGGAATACAACACAAAATTTGATATTAAACAGTAGAAATTAAATGGAGTGATTAACACAAAATTGCGATGCTCAACAATAATGTTGTTATAATGACAAAATTATTTTTATAATAATTTAAGTGTCAACTTCAAAGAGTCATATTTGTTAAGGAAAAATATTTTACTTTTTAACTCATTTTGAAGTCAATTTTTTAACTGCGATCTTAATTTATAAATTTTAATTTACATAGCCAAAATCAGAACATAAAACTTTGCTTTAGTTAAGTAGAAATTAGAAATTCAAACATAAAAAGCTCCTTTTAAATGAATTAAGAAATATTAGCTAGATAATTACGTTTACTCCTTTAATAATATCTCTAGTAATAACTAGATTGGATAAACTATGTAGTAGGGCTTAAGAATGCTAAAGTTCTACTCAATTGCTCTACAATGATGGTGGATCTCGAGATTAACATGTTAATTTTACCGAGCCTCACCTGTAAATTCTTCGATAAAATATTTAACAATAAATTCTTCCAAGGACAATAACGTATTTTCTCTATTATTGTATCCAACGTTCCTCAGAAGGTATTGTTATATTAAAAAAAAATTGTAATCGTTTAACTGTTCGCACAATGTGAACCTCTAAACCAACTATGTATATCAAATTGGATTATTTTGATAATCATTCTTGATGAGCTCAATATTCAAATTTCTTTCAAGAATTTTAAATGAGTCAAAATCAGTGAGTGAATTTTAAAATTTGGAAAATAATGTGTACCGAAAGGCGGGAAAGACCCTCTTTGAATATCACAATTTCATTTAAGTTTCTGAGCACAAAACAAACTTTGAGTAGATGATGATAACAAGTCCGTAGCCAAGATTTTTTTTCCGGGGGGGGGGGGGGGAATGGTCGATTATTTGATTAAATACCTATAACAAGTTACACAAAAAAAGAAGGGGAAGTGGTGAAACAAGATTTCACACAATTTCGGGGTGAGATGTACCCCTCCCCCCCTGTCTACGGCACTGGCCGATAATGAGTGAATTTTAAAATTTGGAAAAGAATGAGTACTGAGGCGGTAGACCCTCTTTGAATATCACAATTTCAGTAACTGAACGCCAAACAAACTTTTGAGTAGATTGATAGGTATAACAAACAATACTGACTACATCTAGAAGCTTCCATAGCAACTGGTTGTTGAATAATTTTAAATTCAGTTTATTGAATAACACGATTTTGTACTACTTTAGTACCAACTCAACATCTTGGGAGAAATTTGGCAATTTTGTTAAGTGGATTAGAAAAACGACTTGCGATGACTTTATCAAGCCAGTTAAAGTGCGCAAAAGTGTAGGAAGTTTGACAAGGTTCCTTTTCACAAACTGACAAAGGTAAAAAAAAGTTCCTACACACTTAACAAAATCAAATTTTAAACACTGCATGGAATATCAGAAAATACAATTTATTCTGTACCTCCCACTATATTCAAATAATTTTTTTTCCAACTGTGTATCAATATTAAAGGAACATAACAAGAGAAGGAAGGGACACCTATACAATACAAGATCATTTTGAAATATGAAGACAAAATCATTCAATAAAAGTTGCAAATCGACAACTTGTGCAATAAAATAATTTTTTTTAATGTTATAAATTGTGTAATAGTAATATTTAAAAACAAAATTCCTCTCACACATTTGAAATCAATTGATTAATGATTTGCATTGACTTTTCTTATTTTATGAACAGCTATTTAATTTTCTTGAATATCTGGTTCAAGATACTTTTAAAAATACAAGATTTATTTTACTTATAATTTTCAGGTTCTTTCTGTGACTAAAGATCATTCTTATCTACAAGCTTCTCAATTCTTTTTATTTTTTTTTCCATCTCACTTGTTTTTCTTTCCATCTCTTTTCAGTTAAGAGTACTTTTGTGCTAATTATAATATCTTACATTTCATTATTAAAAAAATAATCATAGGATTAGTACTATTTTGTGATCCTAATAATCAGATAAATAATGTTAGAATACAATCACTTTTGTAATTAAAACTCTACTAAAATGCTTGGTTTTTTCGAACCTTGTACCTCTTTTTCTTTTTTTTTAAATAAATAGCTTTTTGAAAGAATAGCCTACATTAAAATAAATACTAATTGAAATAGCATAAAACAATAAGGGTTGAAATGGATCAATGATTTTACTTTTGTCTTTGAGCATTTCCTCTTAAGTATGCTATGCATTTGGGTATCCTATGTGTATGTTCCTATGTCCTATCCATATTGTAGTGTACATTTGTATGATTATCCTTACGGAAACTATATAGTCAAACACCATTAACACAAAGTTGATGGTGCCGCCGAAACTGTTCGTGTTAAACGAATAAATCAACCTCAAGTTTTAAGTATGGAGATCTGCTTTTACTTCGCGTTAAAGTGGATTTCACGTTAAACGATTTCGCGTTAACAGGATTTGACAGTTTTACAGGCCTTTATGGGCTTTTGCTTTGATATCTTAAACTATTTGTGGTGAATTTCTTCCCCTTTTAAACAGTAAGAAAGGGACATGGGAAGGGAGGGACAATTTACCATTTTCACACCTATGAACTAATACAAACCTGATTTCACACGAACATAAAAATTTTCATCACATAACATCTTAGTACTTCTTATTACCGCCAACCTGATGGCTGTGGGGTTAGCGCCCTTACCTAGCATGCCAAAAATGACGGGTTCGAATCCTGGGTTAGGCATGGATGTTCATTGTGGTGTGGAATCCACGTTAAGCTGTAGGTCCCGGCCTGATTAGCAGTTATTGTGCGTACAAACCATCTAATTACTTATAACCAGTTATGTTTTCTAAGTTATCATATTAAGTCACACTGAAATACTAAGTAAGGTAGGGACAAAGAAAAACAGGTCTTACTTTAAAAAAAAGGCCTAATTTTTCAACTTATCAGTTGCTAAAATCTAGAGCATCAGTACATTCAACTGTATTCCTGTATTCTTTCTCTTGGAATTGTTTTAGGCGATGGATGAATGACATTGCCAAGAGAAGAAAGGGAAAATAAATGTAAAGGACCAATATTTCAAAGTGTACTTTAAAAAACTATGAATATGTGTATGTTGGTGAATAATTATAGTAATTGATTGACCTATAAACTTTATAAAATTGTATTATCTAAGTGGAATAATAACAGGTTATGTTTTTCTAAACTGGTTGTGTACTGAAAACAGTGTAAGGGGAAAAAGGAAAGGATACTGATAAATTTTGTTTGAATCCATATCATAGGCATAACTGTTAAAAAATGTATTTCTGAGTGTATATCAACAATAGAACATAATTTTTATTATTAATCTACAATAAAAATTGCAAAGCAGTGGGACATAAACTTTTCATTTACTGGAGAACATTCCATTTGTAAATATCAGTCAAGATATGAACGTATTATTTGAATCTTAATATATGATTCATAAAGGCTATTCTGCACCTCAATGTATTTATATTGAATATCATATTAAAGGCTACGGCAAAGAACGATCAGAGTCCGGTTTTCTCAATTCTCCAGAAGAGCTGATTTAAAGTTTCAAGTCTCATGGCTTGCATTAGGGTTGAGGTAAATGGTTGCTCAAAATCTCACTTACCATGATATTTATCTGCATGGTTAACCTATCAGCTATAACCTTGCAGATGACGGGAAATCCTTGATTTTGAAAAAATTGGGCTCTGATTGTTCTTTGCTGTAGCCCTTCATATGTAAAAAGGCTTCTGATGGTAAGTACTAAAATGTAATACATTTCAGATCAGTCTAAACACATTTTAATCTTAATATTTTGATGAATATAAAACAACCATATTAAAATTGAAAAGTGCGGAAAAATTTCAAAATCTTAATTCTGAAATCTATAATCTGCTTTTAAAATGTTATTAACATACTACCAATTTTGTAATAATTGTCCAAAATCGTACTTAGTTTCATTGCATTATTTTTTCACTAAATAACTTGGCTACTTCTAAGATATAAATTAAATATTGAAGGTCAGTCATTATTTGTAAATTGTTTTAATATTTTTAAAAACTTTACAGAAAACAGACTAGTTGAATAAAACACACACTAAATAAAAATAACAATAAATGGGTAAAAATATGCATTTCTGTACATTTTACAAGTTAAAATTTTGATAAGATACAGTGGCTGACTGATTTTGTACATCAAGATGAAACATAGTGACTTGGATATTCAGTGTATTCTTGGTTTTCTGGACATTCCACTTCCGGACTTCGAAATGCAGATTGCTTTAGTGGCCATGTATTTATTTTAGATTGTGTAGCCTGAAAACAAACATTTGACTTATTTATTATAGGATTTCAACAAGTTTATGAATAATTGAGAAAACTCAACAGCTATCGGCATGAAATTAAAAGTAAAATCTGTAAAATTAGATAAGGGTGGATAGTATATTTAATTTCATTACAGACACTTTTCTGATTGAAATGCCACTACCAAACTGAACTGGGTGAATAAAAATTTTTAAATACCCAAAGATTTTGTGCCCCAAAAAATAAAGTAGGATGTACCACACATAAAATAGAATTCTACTGTTTAAATAGATTGAAGAACATAAACAAGTAAAATAAATGAAATATATAATAAAAAAAATTAATTGCATAATAAAATATCAAAGATAAAATAAAATTGAGGTATTTAATTTGTTAAAATTCAGTTGTCTATTTTTGATGGTTTAGATCACCACAATTGAACAGAAGATGTCAGATTAAAGATCAGTCAAACAAAATGGCTGGTAGATATGTCTAAAATTAAAAAAATTAAATGCCATAAAAATACTATAAAAGTATTTTAAAATAACACCAATTACAAAGCAATAGGCGAAACTAAGATTCTATACTGTTATTAGTTAGTCAATCACAGATATATTAACTGCTATGGCAATATAAAAGTGTACCTATTTTACCAATGGTAATTTCTTAAAATAATAAAGCTTTTTAAGTAAATATATTTACTTATAAAGTTATGGTCATTAAAAGAAATCTTTAAATGCATTTTTTTATAGTTTGTTGGAAATATAAAAAACAGTTTTTAACAAAATCTGAAAATAAAAGTAATTCTGATACACTACATACTAGACTTAAAATTACAACTCTAGTCTTAAATAAAGCTGCTCCATCGTTAAAAAGGAAACACAGACATAGTATAAAACAATATGACCTAACTCAAAAATATATTTGGGACATACCTCACAAGTAAAAATATAGCAAATGAGGAAATCATCTGTAATGGCTTACTAGATGGCAAAAAAGCAGATCAGGCATGGATCATTATTCAGTACCAGATAGAGAAAATACCAGACTCATTAAAATGATGATAGATTCAAAGAAGTAATTTTCAAATGTTTTATATAAGTGTACGAACTTACTAACTGCATTTAGGTTGCTTATTAAAATATAAAAGCAAGTCTTGCATGTTCTTAATAATTCTAGATTAAGGAAAGGCAAACAACAAACTTGTTAATGTCCTTTTCCGGTTTTAATTTGACTTATATTAGGTGATTACACAGATGATTATCATTATAATAGAAAAGCAGTTTTTTTTAACCCTCTGAGTGTCTAGGGAATTGGCAAAATTGTACAGTTGTTTTCCCTTTAATAATTTTTAAATTATATTTCTGATTCAAATATATAATTTTTAAAAATTATTTATTTATTTTGTATTAAATAGGTTTTAAAATATTAACCTAATAATTTTATTTTAAATTTTATTTATAAATTTAAAAATGTTGTGTATTGTTAGAAAAACTAGGGAACAATGGACATATATATATGTCCATAACCCTCAGAGGGTTAATAATGTGCTTCTTCTTCATTAAAAGAATAATCTGGTTAGCAGAATTTATCATTTTAAGTAAGCATTGTCTATGCATTAAATAAATATCCTGTAACTAACAGGTTGGAGTAATACAGCTGTAGGCATTGTAGGTTTTTCAATATAGGGCAAGATATCAGAAAGGTCAGATTTCTAGAGTTTGTGATGGAGTAATTATCATTACAATTGCGATATTAGAGAGTTTTTTCAAAAGTGCAGTATTGAAAGTTACAACTGCAATATTTGCGAAAGAAAAAAATGGCTGAACAGGAAGATTTTATGAAAATGACAGAGTGCCTGGAAACATGACAAACTATGGCAGAGAGACAAAACTAAAGCTACTTGAAACAGATGTTAATGAAAAATGTTGCCTACAATGATGCCATGAGCAAATACTGATTAAGTAAAAGAATGTAATTTATTTAAATGGGCAGAGAATAGGAAGTGTGCAAGTTTAGAGGACATCCAAACAAGTGCATGACACTTAATAGTCCTGGTCTAAGAGTCAAGCATGAAGAAATTTGATAATCTTAAAAGGGAGAATAACTGAGATGAACGATTTTGAACCTTTAAACAGATCAAGTACATCTTTGATGCAAACATTGTTTCCTGCAAAGAACAGCATGTTTCAAGATGGTAAGGAAAGACTTCTTTCAATACAGCCTAGACATGACAAATTGGGGTTTAAAGAACATGAAGTCAGATTAGAAAAATTACTTGATCTGCAGAGTTAGAGAATTTACACTGGCCAGCCTATTGTGGAATGTAACTATGGGTAAAACAACATCATTTGAGGTTTAGTTGTGGGGAATTGCTAATGGAATAGGTTACAGAAACCAGTGTGGTACAGAATAATATATAGTAATTATGAAAAACTTTTGTAACACAAAGGACTTTAAGATTACTTTATTTTGAAAACACATTTTTTCTTTTTGCAAACTTTTGCTAGTATTTCTTTTAAAGTTTTATTTTTTCTACAGAGTATAGAACTAAAAATGTAGTAAAAAAGCTATTATGTGTACAACTTTGATTGCACCATTTTTCTATAGATGGCTTTAGCAATAAGAAATGGTCAAAATAAATAAATCATAGACGTGATGCAATGAACTTATGCATCTGGCAACATAAATCCATAGAAACATAAGTCTATTTATGTCTGTATTATTAAGTTAGTCTTGATTGAAAATGTTAGTTTATGAGCCAAATTTTAGTCATTTGTGGGAAGTTTTAATTTTTTGCTTTAATATGAAGAATTCAGCATCTGAATTCCATCGAATGCTCTAAATATTTAAAATCGTAGGGGTTTCCCGGTCATGCCACCACATGGACAGCCAAACCGAATATTCAGGGCTCCAAGGTCATGCTCTGTATTCGGTAGGAGCAACTCAGCGCAATGCATTACGAGCTGTTAAATCGACTGAAACAATCACAGGTGCTCGTTACACAACAAAATTAATGCATTTGAAAGACAAATGGCCACAAAAACAACAAGAGACACGATAAAGTGATTTTGCCTCTTGACAATGCTTGACCCCATGTTGCGAAACTGTTCAAGACACACTTGAAAATGTTGAAATGGGAAGTCCTACTTAACCCATCGTATTTTCCAGAAGTTGTCATTCTATCACTTGTTTCGATCAAGGGCACACAGTCTGGTTCACTAACACTTCTAGACTTCTGAAGAAGTAAAAAATCAGATCGCTTCAAAAGATTACCAGTTTTTTCACCCCGGGATTTGTATGCAGCCCAAAAGATTGTAGAAAGTAGTGCCAGTGATGGACAATACTTTGAAATATAAATGTATAAACAGTTTTTTATAATAAAGCCTCGAATTATGGAAAAAACGGCAGAAGCAAAGTTGTACACCCAATATAAATTTTAATTTTAACAACTTTTTAAGTTAAATGAGAAGATTTTATTTATTAAGGCCTCTCAGTCTTTCCTTGTACTATAGACTAAATATTCAAATTTTTTAGCTGCAATTATCAGCAGAAGTATCACTGAAAAAGATGATATTTTTACTAATAAAAGATTTACAAAATTGAAAGGATAAACAATTAGTATCATTTATTAGATTTTTAAAGTTTGTACAATCTAGTTTAAAAAGCTTTAAAAAATTGGGAACAAAAACTTCAGTTATTTTACAAATAAGCTTTCATTTTTTCTGTTACACTTGGTAAAAAAAAATTATATGTTTCAGAGCAATATTTCTGCAGATGCTGCGGCTAAAACACTGAAACATTAGGTCTAAGAAACAGACATTAGTACGTCTTAATATTGCAAAAAAATTAAATAACAAAATCCCACAGAAAATATCATTGTTTTCAAGTTTTCTAAGTTTTGTTGCAATATTTTATGTTTCTCGGATATTACAATGTAAATAAGGAAAACAATTACCCATACGGATTCTTCTTTGGATTCAGATATGTTTTCTAATCCACCAGGCATACTTTCTCCACTACTTTGTTTTCTAAAAAGCATACATTAAGACACATTTAGCATTACAATAAGCATTTGAAACACAACTAATAAATTACAATATAATAGTTTTATTGAAGATTAGGGATGCAAGAAACAATTTAATTTTAAGATCTTCAAAAATATCTTTGATTTAAGTTTCAAGGTGATTTTAGTTTAAAATTTATTTTAAGCTGATTTTAGTTTACTAAATTGCTTACTTTTATTTAACAAATAGCACTAAATGCAGTACTTTTAAAATTGTGTGAACATTAAACTGTTCAACTAACTATAAAGTGTTTACTTTCTGGTAATAGTTTATATTTTTGTTAAGAAGATTAAATACATGTAGTAAAATCATGATTTTTTTAACATCATTGTAAATTCAAGCAATATAACATTCCATTGCAAGGTTCAATGTTTAAACTGAAAATAGGAACATACATTCCTATATACTCTAATTTCATACATAATATTTTATGTCATCAATTTTCCAAAATAATGATTTATGCTGGTCTCTCAAACTAAATTTACACTCTAGGTTAATTACATTATTTTCCTGCATTTTACACATTATTTTCCTGCAGTTGAACCACTATATGCTGGAAAATAATGTGTTTGTAAATAAGAGTAATAAAAGCATAAATGCATGATCACAAAGGATTTTTTTTAATAGGACCATTCTATGCCAAACCAAATTAATTAGAACCATTTCCACCCCATCATCTCAGATTTCAATAAAATTTCCAGGAATTTTTCTTTTTAATGGTATACAGAGAATATAAGTTTATATATTTTTTAATTAAATTGAGTTTTTATATAGTTAATTTTTTTTAAATTTTGACAAATTTTTTTTGGGGGGGAGGGGCTTACATTGACATTTTTAATCGTGAATTTCTCAAGTTCTATAAAGCCTACAGAATTGTTTGATATTTCATTTTTAAAAATAGTATAAGTTGATATTTCATATATAACTTACTATTCAGGATAGAAAAAAAATTCTAGATATTTTGAAAGAAAAAAATTTTAAATTTAAAGTTTGTGTTTTTTTTAAAAAAAGTTTAAAAAACATGTGTTTAGTAAAATTATAAGCTTTAAATATGGAAGCTTTTACAGTGAGACATCCATGTAAACAGAAGTTATGGTACAATTGGCAAGTCTTAAAGAGAGTAAATAGTCTGCTAATCACAGGTGGCCTAAACATTCATGTCAGATCATGTAAAAAGAGAAATTTTGCCATATAAACTTGATTTTTTTTACCATGATTCCTGATCTCAAGAATGTCCTACTTCAAAAGTTTCACGATGTTCAGCTTATAATATTACAAAGAAAATGAATTTTTTTTCAAAATTTAAAAAAAGATGAACTTTCATTTTTTTCCTTCAAAATTTTAGGATTTTTTTTATTTTGAATATTTAAGTTATATATCAAATGAAAACTAATATTACTCTCTTTAAAATTATGAGTCAAACAATTCTGTAAGAACTTGAGAAATTTCAGATTAATATGTCTTCATAAGACAAAATACGATTTTTCAAAATTTAAAACATAATTTTGGAAAAACCCAATGAGATAAAAAAAAGTTATAAAAACATTTTCTCCTTTATATCATTAAGAAGAATGATCCCTGAAGGTTTCATCGAAATCGGTTGAGTTACTGGTTGGTTTGAAATGGAATGATCCAATAACATACTTTCATTTAGTAAATCAGTTTAAAAAAGTTATTTATAAGCCTTCCAAAACAAAATCTAATATTATTAAATATCTATTCCATCACTAAAGATATATTTTATGTAATAAAGACAATAAAAAATAGTAATGTGGACAGAAGTAATCAACTACACAATAAAGTTGCATCTATTATTTAATCAAAACCTCAAGGATAACCCGCCTTATTTTTAACCCTTTGCACTCGAGAGGGGACTCTCACTCACCCCATGATTTGATACTGCAACTCAAGAAGACTACTAGGTGTGATGCGGAAATTCAATGCAAGGCTAATGACTGTGTTTAGTTTCTTTGAAGTGGATTTGTAACTGCGAACTGAACCAAAAATGGGAGGAAACGTCTCGAGTTGCTGATCCCTCTGAGCAAAAAAGGTCTTGAGTGCAAAGGGTTAACAATATTACATTCATATTTTTAATGAATCCTTTAAGTTATCATTGTTTTGTTCGTCTGTTTAAATATCACATGTTAAATGTTTTAATCATTCTTAAGGTCTTTTCTAAGTTTTGAATGGGTGTCATAAAATTATTTAATAATTAATTTTCCTTAGAGGATAGTATCATTCTATGTATATAAAGAAAATACTCAGAATTACCTATTTGGGAAGGGATTTATGTGTTTACCAAATGGCCCACACAAACCAGTTGCAAAATATTCAGAATCTGGCCCATGAATAGACGATCCATCATCACTGGAACTTCCAGTTTCACACATAGAAGTATTCCACCTGCAATGGTTTAATAAAAGATTGTGGTATTATAAAGAAAGACATATTATCCAGTTAAAAAAGCTAAATTGTGTTAGAGTGTGAATTAGAAACCAGTGAACATTTATATAAATGTTGATAACAGGAGTGGTTATAAAATATCTGTCTATAACGTACGAGACTCATTATTAGAGCAATTGTTTAATACTGTGCTCTCTTCATGACAAATAAAGCAGTATCGGAAAACCTAACTATATTTTACTGTTAGAAAAAGAACTTATTGCCTATCAAGGACAGTTGAGCAGTGGCAATCATTATAATAATATAAATCAGTAGGTTCTCTAAATCTTTAATACCGAAGACAGTTAAAAATGGAAATTAAAACAAGTTTCTATTTATAATTGTCTATTACAATTAATCAGGATTGTGATCAATATTGCTTTAGCTAATTTACAAAAGAAAGAGTATTTTACTGTGCTGCAACTAACAATAACTTTTTACCAGGATTTTGTAGAAAAACCTAAATACATACACATGCAAAAGAAGACAAATTCTAATTCCAAATATGCCAATTATCTTGATATTAAAATTGCTATAAATAATAATTTCACTAGAATCAGGGTGTCCACAGAAAAGTTATTTTAAAATTCCCTGATATTTCCCTGATTATTCCCTGTAACACCCAATTTTTTCCCTGATTATAACTTATCGACAAAATATATATAAATAATAAACTTTCAAGTAAAAGAACATTCAAATTCACCATCATAAAGAAAATTACGATGCATGTACTGTTTATCTTTACACATTTATGACACAAATACCAAATTGCTTCATTTAGTGTAGTGTATGTATAGTGTACCTGTACTGTGCATGTGCAATTTTACTTTAAAATCAAACTTTTTTTTTCATTACAATTTAATCTCAAGAAAAGAGGACTCTAGTATTAAATTTTAGATTTAATAAGCTGTTTTCTTAAGTAAAATTTTAAAAATAAAGACAAACCATAAATCATGTCAAAATGGATCAAACACACACACACATTTAACAAATACTCTGTATATTATATTAACTATTTTTGTTTTCTGAATATTTGAAATTGTAATCAAATTTCAAAAATCAATAATTACTTTAAAATATTTTCGTAAAGTAAAATTTTTATATTTTATGAATTATATATAAATTTGTGCATTTAAAAAAAAAAAAAAAAAAAAAAAAAAAAACATTCTTCAAATGTAGTTGGATTGGGGGAGTTACACTATTTTCATTGGCTTTTTAATTTGCATAATTTCGTTGTCCAAATTGTTCAATTTCATTATTTGCATTATTTGAAATTTTCTTTTTTGTTTAAGATCAGCTGTAGCTGCTGTTTAAGTACAATACTCAAGCAAAATTTTTACAAAATAAACACATTTTCCCCAGACAATTAATTTTAAACAATTATGCATAAAAAAATGCTTTAACTTTAAACTATTACTTACATCTATAGTTAAAATGTAAAATTGTTTTTCAAGTTAAAATAAACAATTTTACATTCAATAGCAGTTAAAACTACAATTTTAAATAAGGATACATAATAAAAACTGGGACGATTTGGATTAATTTCTTGTGCAAAATTAAATTAAAATTCTAATCATTCATCATTAATTCAAACCAAACAATGAAAATGATCCTCACATACGCACTATGTACGTTAGTACATAGAGCTTTCACATCAGCGGAAGTCTAGGCGAATGACACCAAAACGACGTCGCGAATCTCGCCAATAGCTTCAGTTAAAACGGCTTAAATCTAAGGGAAAATTACAGCTACTTCAACGTAAATATCGGTGATAGCGGCCGCCGTACGGGCGCAAATCTCGACAATTATATTAAACCAACAATCGGCAGAAATACCCGTACCGGTGCAGGCGAAATGCCCGGTAAGAAGGTTCCGTGATTGTCAGACTTTTAAGTCCAACATAATTGTAATACAGATTTGTATCGATCTCAGGAATGATCAAAATTTCAATTAAAAGAAAAAGTCGAAATTCGCGTTTTAGCTGAACTGTACTATGTCCAACAAATGCAAACCTCTGCAATAACGTCAGTAACTATTATTTTGGAGTAAGACTCGACGAAAATGAGTATCACACAGCAACGTAATAACGGCGATAACGCTCGCCATAATTACAGGAATAACTGCCATTTCATAAGAGTAACGTTCTGCAAAATGGCTGTAACATACCAATGTAAATAATTCCGATAGCGTCTAACATTACAGAAAAATAAGGGGGGAGGAGATAATAATTCCATCGGTGGTTTGGGGAAGACTGAACGCATGCAGGTTCCATAATTGTCAGGAAATTTTAATCTCCGAGATCAATGAGAAAATTGTGGGAAAACTTTGATAAGTGGAAAAATAAGAAAAATTCACGAAAGCGGAAAAATCGGCGAAAGCAATCACATCCCTGCATTAAGGCAACAATCGGCAAAAATGACCATCACACCAACGTAAATATCAACGTTAGCATCCAACATATCGATGGAAATCGCTGAAATAGACGCGATTCTATCGACTTCACAATCTACGAAATTGACAATCACACGCGTAAATCTCGGCGATATAGACAACTATTGAGGCACAAACCTTGGAATAGTGATTAATAGGGTCTAAAATTAACATCACAAGAATGTAAATCTCGGTGATAGCTCTCTTCTTAGCAGCGAAAATCTCGGCAATAACAAGCTTAACATCAGAGTAATGTTCGGCGAAACTAACCACCACACACCAGCATAAATAACAGAGATAGATGCTGGCAATCAGCAAGAAAAGTGGTCATTACATCACAAGTTTGGGGAAGTCTGAAAGTATGTAGGTTCCTTGGTTGTCAGACAAGCAAGTAAACCCAATAAAATTGTAATGCAGTTTTGAATCCGTCTCAGGAATGATGGAAATTTCAACAACAAAAAATGCTGAAATCCGTGTTTCAGCAGAACTGTACCATGGCTGACAGGTGCAATCTCTGAAATAGCGTCAGTGACACATCACAAAAATGAGCAGCATGCAAGAACGTGTTTCTTGCCCTCTATAATCAAGAAAATATCGGCCATTTTACCATCGTAACGTTCAGAAAAATGACCATCAAATATCAACGTAAATAATGCCGATAGACTACTATAATATAAGAGAAAAATGAGGAAAAAATGTAGTCATTCTATCGGCGATTTGAGGCAAATCTGAACGGAAGCAGATTCAGTGATTGTCAGGAAATTTTAATGCGAAAAGTTGCGTGGTCGATCTTGCGATCCGAATTTTTTTTTTTTTTTTTAATTTTTTTTCAAATTGATTTTTATATTTTTGGTAGCAAGGTATTTTTAATTGTCAAAATTAAAAGTTTCATTTTAATTTCGGAAAATTCCTTTAAACTTTTTGACAAAATCCTTGATAATTCCCTGATTTTTCCCGAAATACCGAATTCCCTGACTTTTCCCGATATTCCCGGTTTTCCCGATCTGTGGACACCCTGAGAATACATGATAAAAGATCGGATTTTAAATTTGAGGTAGTTTCTTTTATGAATTTCCACAGTAATATGAATAAAAAGATTTTTCATAACAATTTATTTAATCAATTTAATAGAATACAAAGGATTTGTAATAATTTGAAAGATTTCAAAGAAGGTTGCAAAATTTTAAGATTAGTTTAACTAGGAATAATTTTTTTAATATTGTCATATTGGCTGGGAATTATATTTCAGACCGACAGATGGTGCAGGGTGCTATCAAATAATATTTAAGTTTGTTAATTTTAGGACATGTATTCAATCCGTGGAGTCATTTTTAAAATGCAGTAAGTTCAAATTTCTACAAGTTTCTATCCATTCGAATTAAAATTTTATTATGTTTTAGTTTGCCTTTTTATTGTACTTTTAATGTTCTTGACTTTCAAACCTTGCAGGAACAAGAATTTCGGGATAATATATGTCATTTAGGCTTTTGCTATGACATATTCAGAAAAATTCTCGTATTTTGGGGTTGGTTATAGACACGACAAAGGTTTTTCCACTTGTTATTTCTTTACTGTAATTTCAAATTGCATTATATCACACGATTGCATCTACATAACAGACAAAACGTCCACATTTCTGCAACGAGAGACAAGAACTTTTTTCACAGATGATTATCATGCTCAGCACGTTAAAGTCGTTCAGAATTTGGTATTTTTAAATTTTAATTCACGAGCACAAATTTTTCCCAGAAGGAGACCAAATTTTAAGAAATTTTGAACAATTCACATAAATAACTGAAATATAACAGTGCATTGCAAATTGATACAAGTTAAGATGGTATAAGTAATAAAAATGTAACAAATCAAAACAAATTAATGAAAATATAAATACTTGTTTAATTCTCTGGATTCCCACTGAGATTGAAGATCACTGTTTCTCTGAGGTAGCTTCAATGCATCAGGATTTGATGGTAGGCCAGAACAATTCATATTATCAGTCCTCCAGAGCCAATTATCATGACCAAGTGAAATTTCTCTTTGATCTCTAGGCCATGAGCGCTGACTACTTAAACGTCTTGATGTTGGAGCTATAGAAGCTTTTGGTAACAAGTGATACATTTGTTCATTATTTGGTTGGAATGGAAAATAATTTTGATTGTTCAGTTTGTGACAAGACTGTTGAACTGGAACGCAAGACAAAAGGTTGATCACTTCATCTAAATCTGAGCTTGTAGATGAAACATTTGGCAATTCTAAAAAAAATAAAAACAATATTTGTTAAAAAAATATTAACTGGAATATTTTTATTTTTTTTCAAATTGCAAATAAATATACTAATAAATTAACATATTGGAAATATTTATACTTTGAAAATTTTATTTCTCATTAAAAATATAACAAAAAAGTGTAAACTATGATATTTAATAATTGACTATTACTATTTATACTGTTGTCTACTATCTATTTTGTTGGTAGTGTTAGACTTCAAATTTTACTTTGTAAAAATGTCTGAATAGAGAGGAGTATGAAGTACATTCTGATAAGCTTCAGGTAAACTAGTATATACAAAGCTTGTAGAAGGCATAGAAAATGAATCTCTGCTGTTTTTTACATAGTTATCCTTTACATAGAACATGGACTTTTCATTATTTTATAGATTGAAATACTTACAGTAATATATGCAATAATATCCAGTTTAAATATGTAGAAGTCTTTAAGAAAGAAATCTTGAGAAATAATTCAGTTTTTAGGTGTTTCCAAAATGTATTTAGTTACACAGGTCCCAAGCAAGAAAATAAAAATAATAATAACTTCACAGCAAATGATGAAAACCAGTAAATTTTTTTTTTTTTTTAAATTTGAAAATTTAAACAACATTAAACTATTATACTATATTGACCAACTGGTGAACCTAGACTACAGATGTGGGAAACAACTCTAAACATATTTTCAATGAATGGCAATTTAACGAGAAAGATTAAAGTGAGGAAGAGCTTTTAACTTAGTTAGAAATGGATCAAGGTTTAAAGGAAGATTCGTGAAAACTAATATTTTAAATTTGATTGAACATAAAATTAAATCCAAGTACTTATATTAATATTCTTAAAAACTGGCAAATTTAAAATCTCTGTATACCCTCTTGTATAAAATCTCTGAATCAATTATTTGTCCTGCCATTGAACAATGTTAGATAGGTGGTTGCAAAGCACAAGAACTATACGAGGGCTATACTGCATAGGAAAATTGGGAACATTGTTAAGACATTATCTTTGTAAAGGAGAGAATACCTTCCAAGCAGTATTTCAAGGTGAAATCATCCATGTCTTAATAGAATTGGGAGGGGGGGGGGGGACTCCCACCAGACAACCAGGTAATGAAAAGGAAACTAACAGTCATGATTGCCATTGTGTTTACTTTGTACTAGCCCCTTCCCCATCCATATTCATGATGAATAGAAGAAATTTTTTTTCACAAAATTAATTTTTTTGGCCTACAAATAGAAAATGAAATCATATTCCATTAAGTTTTTTTTAACAAGGATGCGTGATTTGTAAGTGAATCTTGAGAGAATAAACAATCTAATATTTCAAAAGAAACTAAACGAACAACAGGGCTTTATAGCAAGACTTCTGACATGCCCAGAAGCAGAATAATATATAATGTTCTGCAATGGGACTTTTGACAGTTATAAATGTTCTGCAGAAATTTTTTCAAAACTTCCAGGATGATATAAAAGAAAAAACTCATAAAATTAATACTACACATTTATTACAAAATGATAATGACGAAAAAAATTATTTTTCAAACCAAGGCATAATTCAAAATTTGTAACTTTATCAATGACTTTGGAAGTTAAATATTTAGACATTGATACAGAACCGTTGTGTATAAAATGTTTGAGGTAAGTTGGTTCATGCAAAGAAATAAGGGCTGCTTTAAGATGTTTTCTAAAAGATTTGTGTCCAGGTGGAGCACTATTTGAAAAAACATTCTTTTATCAGTTGTTCCAGCAGAAATATTGTCTTCATCAAAAACATTTGGTCGCTTAGCAACAATTTTATCAATTATTTTTTGTGGATCCCCAAGATTCACAAATTGCTTCTGAAATGGGCACAGAAAAAATAAAAACAAGAAATTTGATGAATCTGGGAATCTCTGTCTTCAGTTCTTCTATGGCATGCTTTAAAAGCTCTTTTGGCTGGAAAAAAGACTCACTGCTCCTACACTCCTCAAGACATTTGTACACCCAATTATTAAAAACAGTGTATTCAAAATACAATTCAGTAGTTTCTTCTTTTGAATGTTCAATGAAAGGAAAATCTTTCATAAAACTTATGAAATTAGGAAGAAGTTCCAATTCTTCTTCTCACTCGTGGGCATTTGTTCCAAACTTAAAATTGTTCTACAAGGACTGATTATTCTGAGATGTACGTCGCAGTTTTAGGCACTTTCTGCTTTGGGGCTGACATGTAAGTTGGCATTCTGTCTCTCCCCCTATAAGTTGGCACTGTTATGTGTTTTGTAACATTCAAAGTAAGGTAAATTTCTTACTGGTGTTTAATTACATTTCCAAAACTCTATTTACATTTTTTTAATTAGACAGGCAGTAAGTAAAATAAGATAAATCATTACAAAGTAATTTCAATATTATATAACATACAAGTAGAACAAAATTAAGTCCATAAATCCCTTGATATGCAAGTTTATAACATGATACAAGTAACACATCCTACAAATTTCCTTAATTTCATGTTTTCTATACTTGTATGTTTGGAATCTAATATTTTTTATTCAAGTGAAAGTGTATGCAGACAGCATTATAAGATTCATATTTAAAAGTCGAAATTCATTCTTTGAAAAATGAACACTTAGAAAAGCTACTTATTTGCCAGAATTAAACAAACTTTAAGGGATTTGTTAAATTGGATATGTGAAGCAATTGTGACACAATTAGAGCGCTAAACAAATATACTTTGAATGGGAATAAAATTTTAACAATTGATCATTAGAGAAATAAAAGCATTTGAAGAAAATAGCTTTAAATGCCTGGATAATGCGCCCCCTGGTTGCATTCACCAATATTTGAATAAGGAATATAGTCATTTAGAAAAGTAGTTATACATTTTGGGGATACTGTAAAATTGTTTAAAATTATCAATATATATAAAGGTAACAAATACCTTGCTCTGTTGAAGGAGTTTGGTCAGGGAAATGCATGTCTGTTGAATCACATGAACTCCAAACAGTATTTGGAGAAGACCAAAGAGAATTTCCATCAGTGTTTCCTGGAATGCTTTGATTTCCAAATGGAGAATAAATAGGAATGTTGTTAATATCTTGATGCATTGCTGAATGAAACTGGTTTGGAATAGACTCAGTATAATCATTAAACTTTGGCATTCCCACTTTGGAGATCAAATGTGAAAAGTGTTTTTTAATAGTTCCATTTAACTCTGAATTGACTGTAATTTTTGAGGGAGATCTTTCCAGTGATTTCCACTGTAAACTATGCCTTACAGAATCACTAGTAAAATGCTTTGACATTTTTGATAATGGTTTCCAGGTGCTCAGAGAAAACTGTGCTTGCAATTCAATAAATGAGGATAAACATGAGCCAATCACCTAAAATCAAGTACAATTTTTAAGTAAGATAATCATTGTTAAGACAGTATTTTTAATAATATGAAAAGCAAATAATTTTCTAATGTAACACAAAACAAGGAATTTAAAAAAAAATTAATTATACATAAAATCTTAACTTTTAAAGCCTTTCACAAGATTTGCATATAGTAAGTTTTAAGTATTTGTGAAGGGTGAATGCGGTGTAATCCTTGGCCTCCAGAGCACAAAATAAACTTATATAAATCACGAAATTGCACCCAAGACTAGTAATTTCGATAAACCAAATAATTTTGTTCTATAAATGAGTAATTTATAGAGCAAAACTCAACAATAGGTAAATATTGAAATTATCTTGATGCATGAAAGTTGAAATGTTCAGATTTGTTCCTATTGGTGTGGAACACTAAAAATACCTTTAGTGTATAGAATTTGCTTAGCCTGAATAAACATTTTGAAAAATTAATCTTAAGAAATACACATTCAGGATAAAAAAAATATACCTTGAAACTTTCAGCAATACAATGTTCTGCATCAACTTCAGGTTTACCCACTTCCAAAACATTTAAAATTTCTTGAAGCATCATAAGTGTTTCCGTTTTCACAGCAGCACTGGCACCAGCAGTTGCTTTGCTTACTTCTTCCCACACAGAAAGAAATTGCAAGGAAACATTTTGAAATGCTGGAACTTCTCGTACACATTGGAATAGAGTTCTAGCTAAAGAAGAACCAGCACCACAAAGAGAATTCAGTGCCTATTAAAAAGGTATCAAAATTACCCACAAAATATAGTAGATTGTAAAAATATTTTTACAGTAGTATTTGTACAGTATCATTGTAAAGATAGAGTGACAAATACAGGAAATTGTTTAAAAAGTGCATATACACCTCCAAAAATACAAAATTATGAATCGAATATTTTTTAGTTATCACTATTTAATAAAGTAAATTTCATACCCAGTTTAAATCATCAACTAAATAAGATTTATTAAATAATTGCTTTTCAAACCATTTTTTTGTGGGGGGGGGGGGTAAGAAAAGAAAATTTGAGATAGAGAAAGATAAAATGTATACATTCATATCAGCTACTATTTTAAGTGATAAAAAAAGGTAGCATTATGTTTATAAAATTAGTAAGTTGTTCAGAGTTTTCTAGAGTAAGGCAAATTTTTAAAATTTATAGGATTTTGATGAGTTATAAAATATTTTACAAAAAAATCAATTTTCCAGCAGGTAATGGTTTGAAAAAATCTAAAAGTTACTTCCATGGAAAACATTGAAATGTCAAAAGGAAAATTGTTTAAATTAAAATAAGGCAATTCAATAAATATGGAAATATTTATCAAAAATTTCAGGATAGTGAATTGTATGAACATTTATGATACTTTTTAATCACTGTTTAAAAACCGATTTATCATAGATATTTCATTTGTTAGTATTGAAGCTATACATACAGTGCATAAAAGAAATATATGAAAGAAGTAATATATGACAACTCTTTTTGAAAAAGAAGATGCTGAATACAGAAAATAGGAAGAAACTATCTTGCGACTTAAAACAATTCTTATAAATCTGTGCAATTATTTAAAAAATCCTCAAAAGATATTATTATAGATGATAAATTCTTAGTTCTTGCCTTCCAATCAATAAATTTAAATTTTGTGCTGCTTATATTAAAGAATTCAATAATTCATACACAATAACCCCAAAATGATGTTAGTTCACTAACATGAATGCCACCCCATAATGAAGGATTGTTTTTATGAATAAAACAAAATGATTTATAGATAAATACTAAAAACTGTTTATAGGAAAATTTAAATTGGTACATAAGGCATGCTTTTAAAAAATGGATGGTGTTCACTTGAGTCTATTTAGTTTCTGTGATCTAAATTATTTAACACAGTTCTAAATAATATCAGTGTAACTTTGTCTTTTTACTTGCAATTTGGAAATTCCAGTTTATAATGAAATTTGCTGTTTTGAAGCACCAAAATGCACAGATTGCACTCCTGCCTAATGTTTTGCAGTATAGTTTTTGGAAAAATCTATGAGCAATTACCAATTTTCATTACTCAGCAAGATTTTTCTTTTTCTTGCAATGCAATGAATTGGTAAGCTGCATTGAAGACATGCTTTCCAATTATTTTTTCTCATATGATTTTCTATGGCTTAGATGGTATTGAACTATCTGAAAAAGTTGTATAAAAATAAGTTTTTCATACAACTACATGTTACCCAATTGAAATTTCACTACATCTGCATTGAAAATAAAAATGATTTTTTTATTATTGGAAACAAAATTGCAAAATTAACAATGGCCTTTTAGGTTACTATATAAATTTTTTTTTGCATAATATACTTTTAATATATTCAAAGTGCAGGAGACAGCTCTTAGCTGTTCTGTAAATAATTTAATACTGTAAATATCAAACTGGTTGCACTTTATATTAAAAAGTGTTTTAAATTACAAACAGGTATTTATAAAAAATTCGCTTACTTGTATATATGCACAACACAGATCCAGGCAATTGCAGATATCATTCATTAAGTTATTTTTATCGCAATGTATGTAAGAAAGTTTTTCGTTTGGAGAAGTAGGAAAAGACATTTCACGCTCCTGGCTTGATGATTTTCCACTAAAATTAAAATGTCTTCTTAAGTTGGCCATACTCTTGCATAAAAAAATTTTCAACTTCTTTTTCGATCTAGTGAAATAAAAATGTACACATAATTTTCAGGAGATTTTACTTCGTTTTAAAAGCAAACATTCTCATATGTAGATAAAAAAATATTCAGAAGCATGTTATAAACATTAAAATAATCAAGTAATGAAATCTTGATGAAAATTCATAGGTTAGTAATCGGGCCTTTCTTCGAAACAGGTAACTTTTCAATAGTAAAACATTTTTTTAAAAGGATCCAATAAATGTATGTTATATATTTTTTGTTATTATTTAAGCCCGATGCAACAAGAAAAAAATACCAGCAGCACAAACTTTTTTAATTGTAAGTAGAAAAAATATTTTTAAAAAAAATCCCTATGCTAAGACAATGATGCTCATAATATAACAATTTTTTAAATGAAGTGATTTAAAAAATGCTAATTAAAATAAGAAGAAAATTCCAATTTAAATAAAATAGTAGTGGGCTACTTTTAAACTTATATCAATTTTAATTATATTTTGAATAAATAACAAGCATAGTTTGATGTTAGTGTGTTCTTTATGTGCCAGGACAATGATGAAACTGATGTAATTAGAAGCTGGCACATTCCATTTAAAAATTTTAAAGTTAATGAATATATATTTTCTAAAATGTGACTTTATTATGTATTTCATATAGCAATATAATTTTTTTTACACACCTAATATTTTTTATAGATGCCAGGAAAATGATGCAAATTAAACATAACGCTAATGGAATAGAACTTCAAAATTCCGTACAAAAAATTGTGGCAATCAAGAATAATTATTGACACAACCTACTAAAGAAATAAAAGTGCTTGGAATAGGCACAAAAAATAGAATGCAGCTGCCCACTCCAGTTAAAATATTGAGTGTAATGTAATATGCCAGGACAATTATAGGCTTTGCTCAGTGACATGCATTTTAGTAACTTTTTAAATAAGAAAAAATAATGCAATAATTTTATATTATTTTCCATTTCATAAAACACTTTTTATAACAGCATAGATGGCTCTAATGACAACTCAGGATAACGACTTTTGGACAATTGCTATATTTTTAAATACATTTTGCATAAAAAAAATTCAATATGTTATTGATGAAAAAGTTAGCCAAGAACATGGAAAAGCTTTAAAAAGCAATTCATTATTTTCGTGCTTATTTTTAAAGTGGTATGATGTTGTGACATGCATTTTTAATGTTTTGGGAGAATGATTGGGGATCATAATTTGGGTCTATCTACAGAAAATCAGGAATTTAATCAAAATTGCAAAAGAAAATCTTCGATACTTAAAAGTGACAAAATATAATAATTTTAGAGCAGATTTTTAATTTTCGTAAAATTTTCAGAAAAGATTATTTCTGAAAAATAACTTAGTATTACAAATTATTACAAATAAGTTTAAGTTTCAAACCTTCAAAAGATAGATGCAAAAAACAAAACAAATATTTTGAAGGAGAAAGTTGTCTTATTTCACTTCTTAATTGGCTTCAATAAAAAATAGTAATAACCAAGAAAATTAGTTGAACACCAGTCATTTAAAATAAAATTGCAAATGTTTCAAAACTGAATTTTTCCTCCATAGAACCATATTATAATTGAAAAATTCAAATTTTTATCATTCCAAATTCAAAGCATTTTCAATCAAATATATACAGCAAAAATTAAACAAAAAGATATGCCTATAATTTATGTTGTTTATTATTTCAAGATGCTTTTGCAATATATTACGCTGTTTAAATATGTTCTAGAATAATGATGACAAAACAATAGTTTTTACATGTGGTACATTCTCTTTTAGATTTTATTTCATGATAGTATTTGCAAAACAAAACTATTTCATCCTTTATTCGAGATTCCAACAATTATTTTATAAATCTAATTGATAATTTAAAAATTTAAATTCTACTGAGTTCCACAGATGTAATATACTTATCTAAGCTTTTTCTCAGTCAAGTCAAATAACTTGACAAAATTATTCATAAATAACTTAGTCTGTAGCTTGTTCTTTGCATTGGAACAAACATTTGATTTTGTTATTAAAACAGTAGCATATATTACTGCAAAAGAGTAAGTGACACTTTCTGGGGTGCCCACATATGTGATCTATTGCCCCGAATAAAGGCATAAACTTGAAATAAAATGAACATAAAACTCATTAGTAACTTAACTTATAAGTGTTAGAAATGTGTTTTAAAACATTTTTTAACACAAAAATGTAGTCTAAAAATTTTTGAGAGTGTTTAATTTATAAAATAATACCCTGGAAAAAGACACACTTTAACTCTTTCATCTGACTTTACAAAATTAAAAAAGTAGTTTAATTATAATGTTGAAGTACATAAAAGAACAAGAGGGTGATGCAACAAATTATCATTATATGTTGTCAACAAAACTATTTTACTGATTAATATACAAATTTTTTGGGGAAATGGTAGGTCATTACTTAAGTTTTTTTTTTATTAACTTTAATTACCTTAGTCAAATTCAACCTTCACTCCCTTTGTAGCTTGAAGTATGTATTTCTTTTTTTTTATTATAAAATTCCCAATTTTTCGTAGAATGAACCAGCACTATATTGAAGATAAATATATTTTGTTTTAATATTTTAATACTTAGCAGTCAAGGCCTGCATTAAGATACTAGCCAAAAGATGCTGGACCAAATGCAAAGATTTAACTGGATGTTACCGATATACATATTAGAATATAACACTTATTATTTTAATAACTAATTTGGCTACAATTTAGTTTTTCTAGTGTCAATGCAACATTCTAAAAGTTATGTATACAAATACAGATGTACCAGAATACAATTTTTCCAGAAATATGCAGACAAAGAAAAATAATTGAAGAAATGTGTTCGATCCAAATGCAATTTATTCACAATTTATTAAACATCAATAAATGTAGTGCATTGTTTATGTAATATGACATAAAGATAGTCATGTTATTAGCAATCTACATGTCAGAAGTTTGTAAGTGGGGCCATCGTTGAGGGCAAGGGACACTTGTAACCCCCTAGGTTTTAAAAAATACAAATACTTGGACAAAACAATAAAATTTTAAAAAAGGAAAGGAAAAAAAAAGCTGTTTATCAGAGTTTGAATTTTTTACTAGGGTAGGTTTTACCGAGTTTTGAGCCAGAAAATGATTAAAAAATGATTTTGGGGGCGAGATGCCATAAAAGACTGCCCGAAATAGATCTAGGAGTATTTTTTAAGGTTTAAATGGCCACAAGACCATCGAAATAGGTCGTAATTCTTTTTAGATCGCAAAGTGCGAGCACACTTTACTTTTTAGTGAGTTTTTAGCAAGTGATTAAAAATATAAATCTTGTGGCAGGGGTAAAATATTTGCAATTAACATAAGAGTTGAAAGAAATTTGACTCCTTATAAATTACTTAAAGTTGAATTTGTTAAAACTTTTTTAAATTATAATCGTTTACAACTTCATTGTCTTAGAATTTTCATTAATATCGAATTATGCAACTGTTTTTAATTTCTTCCTGGGATGTACGTTTTTAAAATAATTGTAATTGAAATCAAAAGCAAAAACACTTAAAAACAATGGCAACTTGCATCACAACCATAGCTTAACAGCTTTGACAGTTGACTTTAATCTTCCTAAACCATAAATCCTGGATAGGGTTCAATTATCATTTTTTTCAGTTTCTTCTGTTGCTTTGGGTTTGCCAGTCAATATTGAATCACAGAGTTTTTTGCCATTTTGGGTTTGCTTTAAAGTCAGGGTTCACCATTGTTTACATTTTGAGGAAAAGTTTGATTGGTTAGTTGTTTTCAGATTATCTGGAGCCGTCAGCAACACGAGGGCTATAATGCGACGAAACATTCGTCATTAGACAAGCCAACATACATTTACAAACACCCATGCCAACACGGGACTCGAACCCGCAACCTCGCGGTCTAGAAGCTAGCACGCTAACCACTATACCGTTTGGTCGGCCAGGAGGAAAAGTTTGAAAATTGCTAAGCGCCACCATTTAACACATTTTATCCCCCAATTTTAGTATGCAGAAAGGAATGGAAACAACTGTCAATAAATAATAAGTAAAGATGTTGTAGATAAAGAACAATATGGTTACGATTACAAGTCTTTTTAATTATGGTTTTAAAAGATAATATCCGAGAAATCAGGAAAAGTAGGTCCAAGTAACCCTGCTTCAAAGTACTGCATTTACGTTTTGTCAATGGAAACACTTACAGTGACATTTTTTCATATTTAAACAAGAAAAAGTACATGAAGCAAGTTCATGGTAGTATTCAGAAGCTATTCCATACCATATGGTCAATAGTTCATCTGCATTCAAGACCAGATAGTACGAGTCTGCACTTCAAAATTTCGAAAGTAAGTTTTGTACAACCAATTGATGTTTTAGTTCATTAACTGTGTTCAACCTACATTGCAACGCTTTTATAAAAGTGAAGATTTAGCTTTTTTTAGCCATATATATTTCACAGCTGTTAGTAACATTATCAAATATAACAATTGAAAATGCTGCACGACGACGTTATTTTTGTATTGAAACTATGTTCAAAGTATATATTTACTGCAATACATAAAATATAAATAAGTAAGAACATCTTAAAATGACTAGCCACTCCCAACAAAATAATACTAATTTCAAAGAGAACATACTCACCAGGAGACAAATTTATAGATCTTTATTGAAGTAAAAAGAAACAAGACTCAATTAAATAAATATATACCCCAGTTCATATTTAGTAGTAAATAATATAGTTTGTTAGGAAAAAGATAGTTCGCAAGTTTTGCTTTTGATATTTACTGTTTTACGATTTACGGTTAGATATTTAATAATAACATCTTTTCAATAAAAATGCATAGAACATAGACATAGAAAACATGACATCACAAAAAAGACGTGACAAATCAAACGTGTCACGTGGTAGAGGGAAACTTAAAAGCGGTTTTTTCCACACATCACCTCTAAAAAACATATAAGAAAAAGTAATGTGACCAGATTTTTTTTGACAGAAAATCAGGACACGTCTCTGCCAATGGAGAAGGGAAAGTTTTTTTCCTATTATATTTATGAGATTTGGAACACACAATTTTAAAATCTTCAATGTTAGAGATTTTTTCTGAAGGTATACATTATACATTGTAATTCATACGTTTTCTTAGAAGTCCAAATTTTATTAACAATAGAAAATATCCTTTCAACAATACTTTTTTCAAAGAAAAACCTCCATACAACGCTTATCTCCAGAAACTTCATCATTTTTCCAATCTCTGTTAGTTTTTTGTGATGAACGAAGTTCTGAAGAACATTTTTGTTTTGTTTAGAAGGACTTATACAGGACTCTGTAGCAGATAAGTGGGACAATTTGGTTGTCACATTAAGAAAAAGTGTAAAGAAACATGTATAAAGTTCCATTGATTATTAGTGTTTTGAACATTTTTAATCTCATGTTCGTATATAAAATTTCTAAATTAATTTGAATTTTACACTCCTTTGCGGAGTTACTTTTAATAGTATTAACAAAACAAATACGTATTCTTTTTTGTTTTTGTAAATAACTATTATGGCAATGCATTGGCCTTTTGGTATGTACACTTAAAGCAAGATTCTATTGAAACACTAATTGCGTGGCCCCGCGTTGCGGTGACCTGCAGTTGTTCATAAGTCCAAGCTTTTGACGTTTTACTCGCTGAAAGGTTCATTGTTGACTGAACAGATGCTCGCTTCACGAGCTGAAAGGTTCATTGCTGTGCAAGCATAAGCTCACTTCACACACTAAAAATTAATTACTACGTAAATCCCTTTTATTACCCCCGTCGAAAAACAAACATAAGATTCCTCGTTAATGCATGTTCCACACCTTAAAAAAAAATGTCTTAAAATTTTTTTGAAAAATTAAAAATAATAATAATAATAATTAAAATGTCAACATTCTATTCATGAAAATCGAAATTATTATGTCAAAACTACTAATACTGAAAATTTCATTACTGTACGCCTTTTGGAAGTCATTTTACAAAAAAATCTTCAGAAAATTAAAAAGATATTTAAGAAAACTAATTAAAATTTTAACATTCTGTTAGTGAAAATCAAAATTACAAGGCCAATAAACTACTTAGGAAGAAAATTTTAGAGTCCTGCGTCTATTTGAAGTCATTTTATAAAAAAAATTAATGATTAAACAAATTAATCAAAAAACTAAATTTTAACATTCTGTTAATCAAAATCACAATTAAAAGGCAAAAACTATTTATGCTTAAAATTTCAAAGTTCTACATTTATTTAATGTCCGTTTCTGCAAACCCACAGAGGTAGAGGCACATACAGACTCTTTGTTTTATTATCAGACGCAACGATCGTTTTGCCGCCAACTTTAAAAATCAGAAACGACAGTAAGTATTAATTCTACGGAAAAGCCGAAATTGACTATTTTCCACCATGCTTGCGGAACTTTGCATATATATAAAAAAAAAAAAAAAAAAATCATAAATACATCTCAACAATATCCATTAAAAAAAACGGAGTGTCTAGAATAAAATCAACGGAGAAAAAAATATTGAAATTTCAAAAAATATTAAAAAAAAGTTGAGTTCTAGCCCGTTTTTGATATAAAAATGTAAACAAACATTCAGACCTAACTTAGCTATGGATCTTCAAACGGATTAACTTGTATGATTCGGAATGTTTTAACTTAAAATCCTACGCTGGTTTGAACTTCATTGAATAATTCTTTCTTTTTTTAATTAATTTAAAACCACTTTTTTCATGTCATTATTTTTCAATAGAGGAGATCAGCTTGTAATTGAGGTTCAGATATATCTGTCAAGTCGCCAAAATAGGTTTGTCATCATTCCGGTGTTAGTTTGGCCGACATGTTAGGGTCCACTGAGATTGATCGTAATGTTAAATATATTTAAAACCAATCGAAGTATAATTAAATGGCTTACAGCCTCTTTGAAAGTGAAATAATTTAATTTTTGAAGATACAGAATTAAAGAGGAATTTTTTTCTACAAAATAAATGTGTTATTTGAACTGTATGATAATTTAGAACTTTCAAAAATACTTTAGTTTCGGGAAATATCCGTTGAAGTTTTCAAAATTAAGCCGACCGGGTTTTGAACTACGAAATAGTGGCTTAATGACCAACTTTTAGTAACCTAGGCTATCAATACCCGTTTTACGATTATATTAAGATTATTTAAAATGTTCTACAAAATCAAATCCAATCAATGGATTTCCTATAAAAATATAGCCAGATACTGGATTGAATACAAAGTATAATAAAAGTAAATATGGAAGTTATGCGTGACCAAGTCACAGTCAATTCATTAGAGCGGGACTAAATGAAACACGCATTGCGATTAACTAAAATGGAATTTGAAAAATCGAATTCATTTTTAAAGATGCGTTCGTTGACTTCGTTTAATTTCCGTTGTAAAACTAAATAGTAGAATCGTATTTCATCAAATTTATAACTTCATTGGGAATTTAAAAATTGTAGCTAAGAACATATTTTAAATGGTCTCAAATATCAATGGGTTAGTATGTAATCCAAAATAATGCTTGGTAAAATCAAAATAATTTCTATTGTAATAATCAGACTGTAAAAAAAAAAAAAATTGTAATATTTATTTGTAAAAATTTATTCGAATAAATTTTCAATGGGGTTAACGCTCTTTCTGGCTTTGTATGCTAAAGGTGCCAGGTTCAAATTCTGGGTTAGGGGCGGATGTTCGTTGGGATTCGGAATCTACTTTAAGCTGTTGTCCCCGGGATGATTAGTCATTATTATGATCAAAAATAGGTCGTTGTGCGTATCAACCAATCTAGTTGAAACTTGGCAGACCGTCTCTTTGATGATAACAATTTATTCCATGAAGTTTTGGGGGTTGTCTATAAAAGGAGGCTTTTAGACACGTTTCTACTGCTCGTTCATGGTCGATTTTGGTTACTGACTTCCGCATTTAAGAATGCCATCTGCCATCGAATTATATAAACAAGGAGAAAGCATCTTGCTGTATACCAGTGAGCACTATTCTCTTCTGCTGTCGTTCAAACCATGGCGGAATTCAAATGACCTGAAGGGGCAGCACAAAACATACACTGCGGCGTTCTACGCGTGCAAAAACGATTTAGTTTCTGCTATGGAGCATCATGAGAAATTGCAGGACATAAGAATGGATCAAGTCCGTGGCCAGGATTTTTTTTCGAGAGTGGTGGTGGGGGGGGGGAGGAGGTATGGTCGAAGGTTTAATTAACAACATGAAGCAGAATTTTTCATTTGTAATTTTTTCCGAATCAAGGGACTCAAACTCATATTACATCTATGACCTGAATAATTTTTAATGTAAAACCTTATAACAAGTTACACAAAAAAAGACAGGAATGTTGTGAAACAAGATTTCATATAATTTCAGGAGGGAGGGTTTGTCCTGTCGGTCCTCCTCCTGTTCACGGTACTGGAATGGGTCGGGATGATGATGAAACTCTCGTGAGTGACCAGGCGTGGGATAGAAAAGGCGTCACGGATAAAAAGAAAAATGATTAAAGGGACAAGCTCAAAAAATAAAAATTACCAGTGTTTTAAAAAAACGTTCTGATATCCATCCCCCCCCAAAAAGGGGGGAAGAAAAAAAAAGGAAAAAAGGGAAAAGGGAAAAAAAAAAAAAAATACTTTGGAAAAAGTAGAAAAACCGTCAACATCAAAAACACAAAAAACTTTCTTGCAATAAAAAAAATCATAAACATGATGAAAATTTGCAACTACAAACACAGTGATATAAAAAAGGCCAACCTCTAATTACAGTTCTCGGTTATGACTCGTTAAAGAAGGTATGCTTACTTAGTTTATTTTTCCGCTTAATATATTGAGCAGTCATACAGTTTCTTGTAATTTCGTTCTAAAAAATAAAAAAATTAGCAACTTAGGGAAAAATGCCCATAAAATATTATTTCGCATTAATAAACATTCATAAAATAAAAATCTTAATTTTTTTTCATTCAAAACCATAAAATTTCCTTTATTGTTGATAAAAAGTGTATAATGAACAGATAATCGGTTTTTATTTGTTAGGATATATCTAGTAGCAAATAACAGAGAAATATAAATAAACACACAACACTCGCTACTTCATTTGCCAATGCCTGAATCATAACTGGCCTGTTTTGTTAAAATGCACAGTCTGATATACAACCCTTTGCTTATTACTATAGATAGGACTTTTTAGTGCATTGGTCATTTAACTTTAATTTACTAAGATCATCGTGTTAAAAAAAAAGAAAGAAAAAAAAAAAAAAACTAACGTTCTGTTTTCTACAAGGAAGTGCAATATCTTGTTATCACCCGTCTAGCTTTATGGCCCAACATCTATTATCTGTTGTTTATATCACACATTCCTTAAGTAACCTTGACCTGTAACCATGTTATTAAGAAGTCCTCTAGTAAGGATCATTCCCTATACCCTAGTTACATACCCAACCTCGCTATATTATAATCTTTTGACTCGGTTCATTTAGAAACTACTTTGTATAAAACCTTGAAATTTGCTGAGTAGGTCCGAAAATGATCACTTAATGAAATGGTGAATAGAAAATTTTACCAATTTTCATTTCCCGTAATTACAACAACTTTAAATTGGCTCTACTTTAGATCTCAATACTTTTCACGGCCATAATCATTGCATAAAGAACTTGGCGCCTATTTACAGAGATGCTTTTGTTAGAATTTCCCTTCTTTTTTTAAGGTACTAATTTTAAATTTATTACTTATTTGCACAATAATAACTAGTTTTAAAATATTTAGTGCTCCTAATTTTTAAGCTTGCAAGAAAACTTCCTGGGATTGAAAGGGTTAAGCATATATATATATATATATATATATATATATATATATATATATATATATATATATATATATATATATATATATTTTTATTTTTTTTATTTTTTTTAAGTACCTACTTATTACACAGTCGACCGTTGACAAACTTTTTGTTGACTGCCAATTAAGAGAACTATATATCTAGTCAACTCCTATATTTTTTTAACTATTATTTGGTTTTAATAGCTCAACAACATCCCCTATTCGTGGAGAATTACACGATATTTTTCTAAGAAAGGTAAATTTAAGGGGAAACAGTCGATAACAAACTTATGCATTCAATATGAATGATGATAATATAAAATTATTTTAAATAAATATTTTATTCAGATATGCAAAAAAAGTTGACAAAGGAGAAGGGGGAAATGGTATTTTGTATCGAATCACCGTATATAATGCGGGAAGTTACCGTTTATTTTACGAGAGGGAACTGTATTTTGTATGGAATCACCGTATTTAATTCGGATATTTTCCGTTTATTTTACGGGAGAAAACTATATTTTGTTTGGAATAACCGTATTTAATACGGAAAGTTTCCGTTTATTTTACGGAAACTAACCGTTTGCAACCAGTCAGAAACCGTTTTTAATACTGAATGTTTCTATATTTTTTACTGCTTTAAACTGGCAATTAAAAAACCGTAAATTTGAAGGGATTTTTTTTGCAGTGTATGAAGTAAAACTTAAAAAATAACTAAATATTTTTAATTAACGCTTATTCACATACTGCATTCACTGGGTGAAAACAATAATCATAATCAAGCACTTCTAAGATGCGGGCGAAACGTTCGCAGATATGCTCGTATGAAAAGGCATGACTTTGCGGGCCCGTGTACGCGTCTGCATCGTGTGAAAGAGCCTTTAAGGATCTTAGTCTTAAGAGCCCTTAGACGGTCCTTCACACGGTCCTTCTAAATTATTGCGAGTGCGGACCGGCAAGAAGTTTCACCAATGTATTTTGAATGGACCATTTCACACGGTGCGGAGAACGGCCAGCAACTTTGAAACCTTCTTGCTGGCCCGCAGAAGTTAGAATTTCGTGCGAACTGCTGCCTCCGCTTCAACAGGTTTTGTACATAAGGTTCAATAGGGCTATCCACACGGCGCGTGTGCTGACAGTATATCTCCGTAATTTCCAAAGATAACTTCAGTTTGAATCAACTATTATTATTACTATTTTTTTTTCTTTTCGTATTTTAAAATGTATAATGCAGGACAGAAAACCTACTAGGATCTAACTCATCCATGCAATAATTAAATTTTAACTTAATTTTGAACATTGACGTTTTTTATAAATAGTCGGTAATTTTTAATTCTTTTAAGGGGGTCCGGTACCGAAAATAAAAAAAACTTTATTTATGTACATTTTTATGTCAAAAATTAATTTTATGTATGAGATACTATTTATATATCTTTGAGAAAATGTTTTTTTAAATATTGTGTTTAGTTATTTAAAAAAAATTTAAAAACCAAGAAAAGTCCATGATAATTGATGTTTAAGTATTTTGATATAAGTCAAGAAAAAATATTTTTTTTTTTTTTCAAAGTGAAAGCTTTCTGTAATACATAATTATATAAAGAAAATTTTGTCTTCACAGAATTTTGATAGGTGAATTGAAAAAAATTAAAAATTCTCAAAGTTAAAATATTGAAATTTTTGCTTTTTTTATGTTATCTTTTACGCTAAATGTTATATTTTAAAATAGAATTAAAAAAATAAAATTCTGTGAAGACAAAATATTTAAAACTATATAAATTAAATTCTCCAAAAATTTGAATAGCCAATTATTAATAGTTCTGAAGATATATCGATTTGAATATGCAATATCTGTGAAAAACACTAGTGCTTGAAAAACGCACTTTAAGCAGACGCTTCAAGGTGTTACGCCCATTAGTAATGTTTAAATAACAGGTAATTTTGTGGCGTTCTAATCACCGGAGGAATAAGATAAAAACATCATTCTCTTCAGGAATGTATGAACTATTTTTTTAAATCAGAAAAAAAAAAATTGGGATTTTTGAAAAAATTTCGGTACTAGACCCCCTTAAAACAAAATTATATAAAAAAATATTTCAGTTAAATTTACAATTCTAAAAGGTTCCTTGTATCAAATCATTGTGTATCGTTTGCAGTTAAATTTTAAGTTTTAAATAAATTACAAATTGAGTTATGATTGCGGCAATTGTACCCTAATCAAGTAATTAAATTTAAATTAATCATTTGAATATTATCAATGAATATTTTTGTGAACAGATATGTCAGTTTTCTAACACTTGTCTAGTGAAAAAAAAAAAAAAAAAAAAAAATGTGAGTCTGATTTAAAAATAAAAGAAACATTTTTTCAATACATACTAGTATCGAAACTTTTTTCTAAGTGATATCGTCGGCTTGGTTTACACCTATTTTTTTGGTATTCTGGAAACAAGAGGAGAAGCTCATCGATAAGTGAAAGCATCTACTTGATCACTAAAATAAATTTGTGATACATGAGTGAAAGGCAAAAGATCAAAGTTTATGTTGAAATACAATTTTAGAAGGTTTTATTGCTTCCCTGAAAACTTTTAGAGAATTATCACAATTTCAATATATGCCGACGGTAAATTAATACTACTAATCAGTAATGCTATTCTCTTGGTTGTTTGTTCAACTATTACTATTTACTATATTATCATTATTCTAAATATTAAAGAGTTTTTTATTGTACTTTCAGGGTTTTATATTTTGTGCTTATTACTTATACTTTCAAATAAATTTCGCTCATATAGCAACAAATTAGAACTCTAGTAAAATAATTGGCTTCCCTTTTATACGACGAAATGCCAATGTATGTAATCATTCATGTTTTTTTGAAGTCTTATTCAAGTGTGTTTCAAATTTTCTGTGTGTCAAATGTATAAACTGACTTGTAGAAAAGAGTTGAAGAACTTGCAAAGTCCTCCCCAAGCTTGCACTTAAAAACACCATATGAAGGTCTCTGTTAATTAATAAAATGCATTCGCATATATATCCATATCTCTTCGTTTCCTTCTTAGATAAAAGAAATTTAGCAACCTCAACTTTCTTTTGTCCATACTTTAAAATTATATTCTTTTAATAAAAAATAAATCTAAAAAAATAACTAAATACTTTTAATCAACGTTTATCCAGATACTGCACTCACTGGGCGAAAATTATAATCAAACTCATCCAAGATGTGGGAGAAATGTCCGCAGATATGGGCTCGCGTGAAAAGGCATGCGTTTGCGGGCCCGCGTCCGCACTCTCATCCGCGTCCGCACCGTGTGAAAGAAGCCTTACAATGGTCTGATATCGTGTGGTTTTCCGTGATGCAAGATTTCGTTTGTAGAGAAATGGCAGAAAACTACACTATTGTTCGATTTAATAAAGTCAGCATGCATCCTCAGTGATTTAGAAAATAAAAATTATGAGTCAATCTAAAAACAATTCCTTACAAAATCTGTAAATTCCATGTTGGGATATTTAATTATAAATTTTTGTTTCTTTTGTTTAGTATACTATTCTGCGAGAAAACTGTCAGTAGATCTCATGAGTATAGGATTTTTGTATAGAAATACTGTTGTTAACTTGCATTTAAATTTATAATTGAACATATCATGGTGACCCCAACATCAAATCCCCGTATTTATTAAAAATTGTTGTTAAAAAAACATGCAATTTTTGAGAAAAATCAATTTTTTTTTAAATGTTGAAGATCAAAATACTTTACTTTAATGTTAAAAACTTCACTAATACTTACACCATATGGAGGACCAAATCAAGCACATTCTATCAATAAAAATATTAGTAGCCTCATTTTGTAATTCATGAAAAGACAAAATCTGCGATTTTGAATTATACTATATCGAATTATAGGATTTGTGTCTGGAAGAAAAGATGAGATGTAATGGAAAACAAATAGATGCACACTAAAAATAAGAACGGGAAAAGAATCGCAGACGTTTCTTTATATTGTGTCCTTATACTTTAAATGTTTCTATTGTTATTTTTATAAATCAGAAAAAGAAATTCAATGTCATTTGAATTATCAGAAATAAACAAAAAATACAAAACATTTCATTTCAGGTATAAAAGCACTTCACATAAGTTTCATTTGTAAAAAAAACAACTTAAAAGAGAGAGAAGGTTAATATTTCGAAAAAAAGAACGGGACACCGAACATATTCATAAAAAAATATACTATACATAAAACCTGAAGAAATTGAATATTAGGAAATTTTTTGCTTTAACTTTTCAACTCTCAATCTCATTTTTGATTCTTCAACTCTTCACATGCTGCCATCTACTGGGTATCTCCAAAGAAAAACTAAATACGCCTTATTTCTTTATGAGTTGGGAATAAGAAAATACAAGTGACAATTTTTGTAAAACATTTAAAATATTATATGATTTTAATTTATTTCGTCGTTGTTATTTGAACCCTCTCTTACATTTTAAATGTTATTGTCCCTCTATTCAAATAAGTAAAATGTGATAAGATTTCATTAACCCTTTCATGATCAAAAATTTCCAGCTTTTCATTTATTCTTTGACCCAAAGGTGCAAACTTTTAATTTTTACTATGGAGGCGAGACTCGATGGATAAATTAGATGGTGAGGGGATTGACCCAAGATTTCTGGACACTATCGAACTTACACCATACTAAGTTTTCTCAATCTGTCTTGTCTGACTTACATAGCAAAGTTATTTGTATAAAGTTAGTTCAGAAACATTGTATGGGAAAAGTAAGAGCATCAACCAGTTAATTCATCATTATAAAATAATTTATTTCAATATCATACATTATTTCAAAAGATACTTTTATGATATCGCACTAAAATGAAGAAAGCAAGTTTTAATACTTCTGGATTATAATTAATGAAAGATCCTATACAAGTAATATCATCACTATAAAATTACTTATTCCAATATCATACAATACTTTAAAATATTTTTTTTTATGAAAGTGCTTATGAGCTACTGCAATTATTTGATTCTCATTTAGACGAGAGGGGATGGGGGGGGGGGATAGTGTCAGTGTGCTTACAAGTATTGCGTTTACTTTCTATTTTTTTAGATTTTTCCAGTGCTAGAAGAGTGGGTTGACGCGGGGTGACGCGTTCCCCCACTTTTCACAAAAAATACGCATGCGTCCCCCCCCCCCCCTTCTAAAATCACTGAAATCCATCCTCCCACTTTTAAAAACACTCAATCAGCATAAAAATATTAATGAAAAATAACATTAACCTTTAAATGCAGTGACACTGAGAGAAAGGGATTTTTTGTTGTTTTACGTTTGAAAACTTTAAAACTATTTGTGGTATATATATCACACTATTATAGAAATGTATTATACTACCTTGTATAAAGGTATAAGTACTTTTATTAACAAATACTGTTTCATACGGCCAACTTTTAACTTTGGAGGAACTTTCTTTTAAGTTAAATTTATATTCTTGTTTCATACAAAGACAAGCTATTTTTTAAAGAAACATTTTAGAGTTCCCTATCAATTTAATTTCATGAAAGTACGCACATTTATAAGCACTTTTGAAATCTAAATAAATAGTAATATATATAACGTTGAATTATTACATCACTTTATCACTTATTTTCAAGCAAAAAACTAAGTCGCAGAATATTCATTAAAATAACAATACATTTTGGACCTATGTTCAATGTGAGTGTTGGGAAGTATAAATTAATTCTTTACTAGTTAGTATTTTTATTATAAGTTACGAAATTATAAAATTTATCGTTTAAGAGGGGGGTACATTTGTCATCAACTTTTGGGCATCCCCCCACTTTTTTTCCACCACTTCTACCACTGGATTTTTCTCTTTAGAACAATGCAAAATGTACTTTTTTCGCAATATTTTATATTGTAAAAGCATATTTTAACAGATTTTTAGAGCGGAAGCGAAATGATACTTTTACCCCGCTGTTGTTGGAGCACGGGAGCGATCGTTGTGTGGCGCCTATGATTTGATCTAATTTTTTTAAACTTAGCATTTGTATTAAAAACTCTAATGAGAAACAAGAAAAGTGTCGACTGCTAAAAGCAAAATGTTTATTAGTGTATATGCTGGGAAGTAATCTGGAATGTTCTGTGAGAAGGGTTTTGATGTAAGCAAATCGTCAGTTTTTTTCCCTTCTAGATTTCGCTATGTGTAAAAAATACAACGTCTAGAGAAAAAACAATTCTCGGCCCTTATTTAAATGATGAAAGATTATACACATGTTTGTTTACAATATAAAAACACGAATATTCTGTTCTTATAAAGCCCCAACGAAAATTTACATTTAGAGTTGGATTTTACGCTCAACGACCTATTTTCAAGAGCAATAACGATTAATCAGAGCAAGATCTACAGCTTAAGGTGGAATCCGAACAACCATGAACATTTACGCCTAAACCAGGAACAAAATATGCAACACGTAAATACGATATTTTCCATGGATTTCATTAAAAAAATATTTAAAATCTTAATTTGTAATTTTCCAAAAAACGGGTCAGGCTGAAGCGTTGTTAAGGCTTATTGCAAAATCCAGTCGATGGATTTTCATTAAAATTGGATTTATTATTTCATAAAAGGTAGAAACGTTTTAGACAGACATACAACAACATCTAAGTTGATTTTATAAGACTTTCATCATGTCAAGAATTAAATACTGTTCACAAACTGCACTTTTGAAAACCTGAACAACCGAAACATCTGAATTTCTACAATTTCGGAATTTGGATATATATTCTGGTAAGAAGAATACAAGACCGATTTTTTGAATGATTAGTGCACATTCTCTAAGGGATCTAGGTGCACGGCCGTGCATCCTCCAAGTTTATTGCCAGACATCTTTTACTGGAAGCAACTCAACAGTATTTTGATCTCTCATATCTGCGCATTACAGTATACCTCAGAGCTGAAATTTTTTTTTTGCGAGTAGCTGTTGGCCACTTTAGTAAGACCTCTAAGTTTCAAGTCTTCAATTATATTGGTTGTCGAGATAATCAAATTCGAAAACGGCAGAAAACGACGTATTTTAAGATCCACCCACTCACTCACTGACCACTAAATTACTAAGGTAGTAGAGCTAAAACTATGAAATTCGGTATGCTTGTAAGGTTTGATATGTATACAAAGGAAAAAGTCTAAACATTGATATTTTTCCTTCCGAATCTCTTGAAAAGGGCAATGTTTAAAAAAATTGAATCTCAATTCTAATATATTTCTATTGGAGCTAGAATTATACAACTTAGAATATTAGTAGCTATTAGTATATATATACAAAAGAGAAACTCACCACACACGGCGAAGCTCTTGAAATCAAGAAATAATAAAAGAATGTGCACTTCATTACACAATCGAAATGAATAAGTATTGAATGAATAAGTACGTCATGGACTGGGGTTCGGTAAATTGAACTTTCTTTGAAAAACCTCGTGTAATTCTCCGCTAATTGGATCTTGTTGAGAACGTTTTTTTTTTAATTTCCTTAAAACCAAATAATAATTAACAGAATAAAGGAGTCGGCTAATTATATAGTTCTCGTGGTAAGCCACCTCTAAAAAGTTTTTCAACGGTCGACTTATACAGTCGTACAAAAAACAATAAGAAAAAAAAACATGTATGCTTAACCTTTCAATGCCAGGAAGTTTTCTTGCAACTTAAAAAATTATGAACACTAAACATTTTAAAACTAGTTATTGTTGTACAAATAAGTACTAAATTTAAAATTAGTACCTTAAAAAAAAGAAGTGAAATCCCAACAAAAACATCTCTGTAAAAAGACGCCAAGTTCTTCATGCAATGATTATGGCAGTGAAAAGTATTGAGATCTAAAGTAGAGCCAAGTTCAAAGTTTTTGTTAATTACGGGCAATGAAAATAGGTAAAATTTTCTACTCAAAGTCAAAATTCCCCTGCATAGGCATAAATATCTTACCGCATTTACTAATTTTCACTGCCCGTAATTTACAACAACTTTGAACTTGACTCTACTGTAGATCTCAATACTTTTCACGGCCATAATCATTGAATGAAAACTTGGCGCCTTTTTACAGCGATGGTTTTGTTGGGATTATAGTTGCTTTCATAAATTTTTTTCCGCAAACTCGAAAAGTGGTCATACTTTTGCGGAATATCGCAGAAGACTTCAACATATATTCTTTGGAATTCGGAGACTGATGACAAAAAAAAAAAAAAAAAAAAAAAAAAAAAAGCAGCAGCAATGAATTCAACGTTTTCCTGTTTCTCCTCAGAATAGGAAAGTGATAATAGAACGATATAAGTTTGAGTAAATGCTGTATCACATTCCATTGAGCTTAATGGTCTTATATGACTATAAACTATATATTTAAGATCTTTTACGAAATTATCAAAGTAGAAAAACATGCCGTTTTTATCATTCACTGTGAAATATAAATTACAAATTCTAATAGTTTTACAAAAAGACTATCATTTTGTTTTTCTCCAAAGCGATTTTAAGTTTAATATCAGCAAGTATTGTAGTACCGTATGCTTGCTTTGTTTTAATGATGATTAATTAAAACCTATATTTTAAAAGTAATGTATAGTTATTTATTATTTGTTATTCAATCAAACTACGGCGCATCGCCTGGGATAAGGACTTTTTCAAACACAAGGGACGGAAAGCCATGACGATGTGATATGATAGTTAATCTCGACATAATACGGCTGCCTTCCGTGTACGGAAACTGGAGATTCCAGAATCGACTCCTCATTTCCTCCTTTTAGGAAACGTTGGTAATTTACATAGCGAAAAGCTATGTAAATTTTTATAGTAAATTTTTAATTTCTTTTTTATCGATAATGATGACTCCACAATCGACGCCTCCTTTTCTCCTTTTAGGAAACTTCAGAAATTTACATACCAGTTTCGATACACGGTAGGCATTCGTATTGCGTTGAAATTAATTATTTAGTTGAAGTTTTGTTACTTTTTATTAAAAGTTAAGTTTAAAGTTAAGCTGTTTTAATGTTACTTTCACATGATAAAAGTTAATTAATTGTTCTAGCTGGTTAGGACAACTAGGATGTCCAAATTAGCATTTTAGAAGTTTGGAAGGAGCAAAGGATTTACGATGCCCTCTCACTCATCAGTCTTGAAATTTGGAGGATAAAATATATACATTTATTAATAAAAAGTACTTTTGTAGGAATTTTCTAGTTAACTTAGTTATGAAAATTCTTCCAGCCAATGTAAGTTTAACATATTTAATTAGTCTTTTTATTGGTATTAATAATTTTTAATTTTTATATAGACTTAAGAATGATGTTCAAATATGACGAAGTTGTCCTTTAGAGTATAAGTAAAATATTGTTGATTTTACTTTTTTGCCTCAACAATATTTTGAGAATACAATAAAAAATATTAACGATTGAATTTTTTTTAAATGTTGCCTATTCCTTTTTAAGCAACTGATTGCAATTTCATACATTATTAGTTTGAAGATAATAGCAATTTATATTGTTTGTCCATCTACCTAGATTAAAAAAAAGAAAAAAAAACCTTCAATTTTTTTTGGGGCATCTTTAAAAATACTAAAGCGGAGATTTTTTTTTGCATTTTTCTCATATCCTAATTAACAATATGAAAGATGTGATACTAAACTAAATACAAACAATACTGTGTTAACGAACAACTTGTGGTATTCGTAATGAGCTTTATTGACAGTGTAAAATATAGTTAGAATTATTTCAGTGAAACAGTTGTAAATGTAACATATGAAAAAAAAATATCATAGTGATCAAATAATGAGTAATCTATGTTTTTAAGTTAAAATTAATTCTAAATTTTAAAATGTTCAGTTCATTTAAATAATTATGGCATCCGTTATTCGTCATTTTTTTTAGATAACAGTGCAATAAGACGACTTCTTAAGTTTGAATCAGGAATATGATAGCACCTTCAATATACGCCAATACGCTCTGCCTTAAAATATTAAAGATATAAACAATTTCTGTTAAATGAATATGTGACAAAAGGCAAATGACAGGATGACAGATATGCTAAATGTTCTATCGATTTCACACATCAGTTCGTTTTTCTAAGGCTAGTGGAAGTTCGTTCACAGATATAAAGCCAGTTGCTTTTTTGAATTCCAGCGGAATCTGAAAAAAATCATAGTACAAATATAGAAAATAAAAGAATTCCAAGAACTGTTCAATTACGTAATTTTCTATTTAAAATTTGAATGATTTTTTTCTCTTTTTGAATCGAAGTACATTTGATAAAATTCAAATAAATCCAAGTTAGTTATAATTATATGCTCTGAAATGGTGATTCTCTTCTAGACCAATTGATACATTTTTTGTAGAATGCATTTTGAAAATGATTGTGAAAGAAAATGAGGAATGGTAAAAAATGATTAATTTTTTTTTTGTTTACTTTCAAGTACCCATATTTATACATAGTAGGGTGCGTCTTATATGCCGCTAAAAATTAATGTTTAAATTTTTAACGGAACACCCTTTCAAATGATTCCTTTTGGTGAGGAAACATATGAGTAAAATATTTGGGTATTTGAATAAAATTTAGGGGTTGCTACCGGCAATTGAAATCACCACTATCATGGAAAAAATCAGGTTTTTTCACTTTAAAGTATTAAAATGTAATAAAAAGAAAAATTTAAATTGTCAGCTTTTTTTATTACATTTAATCATTAAAAAACTTATTACAAACAGGTGTAGTTTGTATAATGTACACTGTGTAAATATATTTTTTTATGAACTGTTAATAATGATACAAAATTGTGATGTCCTGAATTTTTATTTTCAAAAGAAATTGTGGCCATTGAAAAGTCATGGAATTTTTTTTCGCCCAATGTGTACGAACCCTAATGTACCTATACACACTAACTACTTAACTTCTTCAAGTTTGCTCAGTCACAAAATAATTATTTTATTTGAGCAACTTTAGCCCACACCTCCATGACATGCATAGTTGTTGAATGACAAGCATTTTTAATGTTTTTCTAAATCTCCTTGAAAGGAAAAATAGACATGGTTTCTCTTTTGGGTGTAAATTTTCTAGGATTCAGTGGGGATTATAGAGGTCGGTGATATATCGATACGACGATATTTTTATCGATATTTCTATAAAAATATCGATATTAATAATATCGATAAAAGTCACCAATATATCGATATTTTCGAACATTTTTAGTTTTTTGATGATAGTTTTGTAGTTCCATGTTTGTTTTCAAAAACTTTTTCAAAAACTTCAAAACTAAAGTTTGAACTTGGCTGAGAGACAGTTAAAATGGCACCAATATTCAATATTTTGCCATACACTTAAAAGCTATTGAAAATTATCCAAATTATTCTTAAAATCACTGTACTAATTAAGTGAAAATATAACTTTTTTTTTGTAATAGATCCATTTCAGTTGGAAAAGTAATCACCTTACAAAAAAGCAATCATGAAAAGTAGAAATTCGCACAGAAAACTTTGTTTCTCGCAAAGTTGAAAATCAAATTAAAAAAAAAAAAAAAAAAAATCATGTATCGATATATCAATATTTTATTGATATTTTTTTCTTTGCAACGATATAGTATCGATATTTATTTTGATCGATATTTCCGACCTCTAGAGGATGATATTTGGCCTTGGTTTGTTTTCTTGTTGTAGGTTTTATCATTAAAAACAATGAAGTGTTGCCCTGATGAAATTGATGATTTAGAAAACTTGTAGATAATAATTTAAACTAATCTCACTAACAGTGAGAAAGATAAATACATCAGTATGACACCAGTTTCAATGAACAGCAGCTGATTAAAATCATTAGTAAGCAAAGAAAACCCACATGCAGTTGCACTGGAAGAAAGTAAACATAAACAATGAAATGGTTGTGTTAACAGTTAAGAAACAGTTAAATGGTTACGTTTATCCACTTTTACAGAGTATGGTGTAGTTTCTTTTAATTACAAAAACAAGGTTGAAAATTATAAATAAAGAGAAGAAAAAAATTAAAGCAATGATTGTTAAAGCCCATCAATTAAAGAAATACGGATTTTCAAAATATCAACTTTAGTACTTAAAAATGTTTAGTTCTTTAGTTATAATTGATATGTTACTATTAAATTGACATGAGCTATTTGGATTAAAATCAATATATAAGCTACTTGAAGCATAATATATCTAATGATTCAATGACTACTGGCTGAATAATTAAATATTCTAATATATACATGAAACTTATTAATTGCAATGCTTGTGTAATGCTAAATATGTCAGAGTTTTCAGAGCTGGTAGCAACCTCTAAATAAAATTTGACTTTAATAAAAAAAAATTTCATTTTTTTTCTCATCAAATGGAACAAAATAAAAAAGGTGTCCCGTAAACAATTAACACCTTCGAAATTAAGACGCAACCTAATACATAGGGTAATGAAAGTATAGCATTCGGTCAAAAAAAGTTTTTTTTTGCATTTCTTCACATTTTGGAGCATCCTGATTTTAAAAAAGTTGTTTAGAAAAAATGTCTGTCTGTGTGCGTGTGGTCAGCATAACTCCCGAACAAATTGACCTAGGATGTTCAAAGTTGGTGTGCGGGTTAGTGGTGACCATGAGACCTAGAATTAAAGTTTTCGCCAAAATCACACATGCGCATAAGGTAGCTGCCATTGAAAAAATTATGTTTTTCAGTAATTGGTTAAAAACGGATCTAATGATTTTGATCAAAATCGCTGTGGTAATGCTTTTGAAGGTGTTCTGAGCATTCCCACCTTCGAAATACCCATAAAAATGTCATAAAAGCGGGAAAAGTTGAAAAACGAGTGTCTTTAACACAGAGCTCTTTACATTTCACTTTTTTTACATTTCACGCACAAGCAAGGGCAATGTAATGTCTATCGAATAAAATCCCCATTTTTGCTATTTTGGCGGTGTTTTTTTAATGCTCGTATAAAAATTATGGCCAAAAATATCGCCAAAGTGGCAATTTTTATTCAAATGAGAGAAAATAAGAAAATGGTAAGTAACACAAAGTCAAATTTTACTGCAATGATCAATGTTATATAGTGTAATTGAAAGATGTGCGATGTTTCATACCCCTATTTTTTTTTTTTTTTTTTTTTTTGCAAATACCGAATTCAAGCAAAGCACCTAACGCAGTATATGGAAATAAAAATTGTATAAAGATAGGTAAAAAATATAATACCAAAAACCTTTAGCAGAGTTGGATTTTTATATTAAATGCTCGATAGAGCAACAATCAAACCCTAATATAAGACTATATATTGGATCACAAGTAAATACTAAGCAAATACACTTTGTCTTAATATGTTATTGGTATAACAATTTCTGTTAAATGATGTCATCAATTAATTTTCGTTGTAAAAAATCTGATTAAAAATTTGTTCAGGATTTTTAATTGAAAAAAAAAAAAAATGCAATTCTTAAAACATCCTCATTTATTTGTCAATATCTTTTACTGCTGCATAAAAATGAGAACAATTGAAAGTACCGGCTTATGAAACTGCTCATGATAATACAGAAACCAATTCATAACTGTAAGATTATTACAGTATCCTGCTAATTATTGGAAAAAGATCACATCATATTTTTAGTAAGTATATGTGATGTATTTGTTGCTAATAAACAATGTTGTTGAGATAAGTTTCCAAAACATACATGTCAGATTGAAATAGTAAAAGAAAATAGTTCTCGAAGGGGGATTGCTTTAAAGTATGAAATATAATAGAAAACTTACATAAAATGATAATGAAGTGGCATTTCACTGACAAATTAAGATTAAAAGATTGTTGAAAAAAGTGTTGTTAAGGTGACTGATTTGACACATTAAGTTAAGATGAAATTAGATCCGAAAGGGAGAGGGAAATATTCAAAGAAAAAGAAAACTTAAAACGAGTTCTAAGCTTGACTTATTAAATTGCAAACAAATTAGTTTTGAAAAGTAAAATATTGTAAACTGAAATATTTACTTTGGTAGTCGTATGTGTTCGGAATCTGAAGTGACGTAAAATGTTAGTAATGCACAGCTTCATTTCTAACAGAGCGAATCGCATTCCAAGACAGTTTCTTGGTCCTGCACCAAAAGGCAAATAAGCGTATTGAGGATGTTTCATTTCATTTGACGACATGAACCTAAAATAGAAATTTTCAATTATATATAGTGACATATTTTTATTTTGTAAGTGTTTGTGTAAAGTTATATTGTTAGACTTACAGACGTAGGGTCTAACTAAGGAACATTCGTCTATCCTAATGGTATCCGACGACGTTCGGAGCAATTTTTTTAAAAAACCTTATTAATGAAATTTTTTATTCTACTAAAATGTTTATAATATGGTAAAAACATGAAATTGACAAAAATATTAACTTTTTAATTTTATTTTTCTAAAAAAAAAGGAGCTTTTTGGTTGAAATTGACCAATATTTTGTCAAAACGGATAACGTTGTAAAAAAAAAGTTTTAATATATATTTGTTTTACTTTTTACTACATGATTCTATAATATTCATGAGTATAATTGCCTAAAATCTAAGTTATATTTTCAAAAAAAAAAGAAAAAAAAAAAGATATAGGCTGTTGTATAAGATAACACATAAATTTCAATATTTTCGCAACATATTGTTATGTATATATAGCAATAACTTTTCGAAAAATATAGGTACAATCAAACATGTAGGTCATTACACTCAACATAGTATAACGAACAACTGTACAAAAAATTATAATTCTATCATAAATACATTTGGAGATATAACAAAAGCCGTATTTCAGTATTAGCTCAAAATCTATTCTTTAGAAAACACGATTTTAGAATCTCTCAGTATGGATTTTCCTATCAATAGTTTTTGAACGACTGTAACTAAACTTCTATTTAAAGAACTAGAAAAACACAAAATGATTTGAAAAGAGAAATTTTCAATTAATATAACGAAATTAAAAAAAAAAATTACATTTTCATGGATTTTGTCATTTTAAACGTAGTGTAGCACCTTAATTATAAAAAAAAAACTTAATGCATAGTGATTTGAGTTTATTGAAGAGTTGAAAATATTTAACTATAGTCACGTTATTAAGATTACGACTGAAACATCGAACTGGATAGACTGCTTAACGCTGGGAAAATAAAGCCGTTGCCAGACAGTTGGGTGGATGAAAAATACGAATTGCCTAGGATTAAAAAAAAATCTCGGATAGTACACAGCAAAACTCTCAATAGTAGACCTTAATTAGCAATAGTATGCTAAAATATATGTACTCTAGCATTTTACAAGGTTCCCGCCCAACTATAGAAGTGAGCTGTGATTGGATAATCGTCCACTCATCATCATCAACCCATTGACCGATTCCCCCCCCCCCCCTTGCATTGCCATCTGAGAAGTCTATTTAGTTGTTTTCATATATCGATGGGACTAACTAGTACGCATGCATTTTATTAGAAATGCTTCTTTAAAAGAATTGCATTATCGATTAATCAAATGAATCGATGTTTTTGATTGTATTTTATGATATGATTAAATTCAAATCTTACCAAACATACCATATACCATTTTACGTAATTAATGTTTTGTTATCGAAATACCAGTTTTGACAATTAAAGTAAGCAAACATTACGCAGAGGGTAGTGGCTTGTAATGATAAAAAAACTATCGGCTGCTTTATTTTAATTTATTGTATAATTTTATTTGTATACTTATCTATTTACTTTGAAAGTTTTACGATAGAGCATTGAAATTAGTAGTCATCCTGGCAATTTTTATATATTTGTTGTTGTTATTATTTATTTTGATTTGAATAAGTTAACTAGCTTCTTTAGATATGTGTGTTTCAAAGATTGACATAAATTTTATACTTGGCCATTATTGAATGCTTTTCTCCAAGTGATACAACAATATAAATCTTGATGTGTTATTTAGAATTAGATTTAAGAAGAAAAAAAATAATAAAATAATAATTAAAAAAAAAAAAACATAAAAAAATTCCAAAATATGCAATTTTAGTTATTCATATTAAACAAATGAACGGCTCAGAAGATCAAAGCGATCTGTGATAGTTTTGACTTTATTTTTACAATGGATGAAGATAGGAGGAGAAGGTATCGGTAAAGTAGTTTCAGCTTATTTTCTTTATCAACTATTTACATAGCTATAGCTACTTTACCGATACCTTTTCCTCCAGCTTTCATCCATTGTATAAAGATCTGTTTAAAAGTATATACCATTTTTAGCTATTTTAAACTTGAACACAAAATGTTTTAAATTTTTTAGTATAATCTATATATATATGTCCCAAGTTTCAACATGGTATGTTGCATTGAGAGATACTTGTTGTACTTGGGATATACTTTAATAAAACATTTATTTTGACCTGCTACAACTGGCTGCTTTCTCAAATAAAATAATCTAAAATGTAGTCTCAGGTTATATTTATTTTAAATAAGAATATCATTGAATAAGGCTGAACTATTTTCATCAACCTTAACACAACATATAATTATAATTAGTGAAAATTCACGAATTCCAAAGGAAAAATTTATTTTCCTGAAGATGTATTTCAATTAACTGTCTACCATATACTATTAGAAGAGCACTAATATTTATCAGAAAGTCGTCAGTGACAAAGAAGTAAATACCAATGTGTTATTTTGCTGCTTACTCAATAGAAACAGCAAACTGTTTCAAGGTTCAATTGTTCCAAGGATCAATTGTTTAAACATATAAATATTTGACTTATTGAAGTAGGCATGTTGTATACAAAAGAAAACAAACGTAGCAACTTTAAGACACAATTTCTCCAAAGTAAATTAGCTTTTTACCGATCATTAAAGAAACTCTTTCCTGTTGCCAAAATTGTTTAAATAAATAAATAAATAAATAAATAAATAAATAAATAAATAAATAAATAAATAAATAAATAAATAAATAAATAAATAAATAAATAAATAAATAAATAAATAAATAAATAAATAAATAAATAAATAAATAAATAAACAAATAAACAAACAAACAAACAAACAAACAAATAAATAAATAAATTGTTTTAATCGTAATAAATAAAAGATATTTGGACGTGAATGCATAAATTCACATTCATTTTTAATGAGTAAATTTTGAAAAGTAGTGTGCCGCATATTTCGCTGATTAGAGATGTTTTTAATATTTAAAATTCCCATATAGCACACATCCTCCCAAGGAGGTTCCTAGGAAATCATTTGGAGTCCCAAGGATAACTGGGGGACTTCTTAGGGACCTCCCTCGGCTGATATGTGCTATATGGGTTAGATGCAAACACAAAGCACACGCTGATAACAGAAACGCCGCTATGTTAATGCATATAAAAATTGGCAATGCATTTAAAGGATTTATATTAAAAACTTTGTTTTTATGGGTTATATTATTAGTATTATTAATATCCATCCCTCCATTCACTTAACGTTTCAATTACATTTTTTTTTTCTTCGAATTTGTAAATTTGAAGTAATAGAAAATCTGCAATAAACGTAAAAACGTGAATCGTGATGTTTAGAAAAAAATGGGACTAGATAATTTTTTGAAAACAATGAAAGGAAGGATTTAGTATAAAAGTTCTGGAAATGGTAGAAATATATACACGTTTTGCATAAGTATAAATAACTCTTAGTATTAAACAATTAAACAATTCAGCCAATTACCTGTTAGGATTAAACGTTGTAGGATCTTCAAAGTAATCTGGGTCATAATGTAAGGCATATATTGGAAAAGAGATACGTTTTCCCTTTTCAATAATTATTCCTGTATTTCCTAATTTATAGTCTTCAACCGCAGTTCTTTCAGATCTAAATAAATAAATATATGACATTGAGTTGCAAGCAGAATACATAGTACATTAAAGTCCTAACAATCAAATGTTTACCCTTCCTTTTTTATCAATAATAATAATATGTTAACAGTTTGAAATTTTAAAATGAATCTGCGTGTGGTGTGATTTAATTAATATAAAAATATTGGTAAATTGACTCAAACTTGAGTAATATTTTACCATTGAAAATATACTGTTGCAAATGAAAATCCACTTTGCTTATACATGAAAATATAAATTTTTTCGACTAAAAATGTGCTTTCCAACAAAGTATAGTAACACCCATGATTAAAAATCCTTTTAATGCAGAAAGGGGAAATTTTATTATAGATATAGCATGTAAATACATTTTCGTGTATATTCAGTTAATTTAACGGAGCAACTATGAGCTTCTTATTAAAAAACGAAAAAAGTTATATTCTTTAAGTTTGTAAGATAGATAAAAAAAACTAAAATTTCATCTTGTAGAATTTGAAAGTTTAAAATCTTGTTTATTGCAGCTTTCATAATAAAGCGGTTTGTTTTGAAATTTTCTGTAAAGCTGTATGGTGCATTTATTAAAAAATTAGAAGGATTGCTGTTATGGTAATCAGTAAATTTTCAAGAAAAATTATCAAGAGTTCGATCTATTCCACTTCAATTTTTTACTACAAAGATATTTCTAGGTATTATTAACAATTTACTATTTGAAAAATAAATTCTACATAAGATTTCCATTGTATTTTAAAACGTAAGAAAAGAAAATATGGTTTCTTATAAAACGATCAGTAGAATATCCTTGCAACAAGAAATAAAGTTTGTAATATTATCAGCCTTCTAGATGCACTTGAAATTAGAGGTCGGCGATATATCAATACGACAATATTTAAAAAAAAAAATATTGATAGTAAAAATATCGATACAAGTCACCGATATTTCGATATTTTCAAACATTTTTAGTTTTTTGATGATCGTTTTGTAGTTTCATGTCTTTTTTCGATTTTCTTTATTCCCTTTTCATAAAATTCAAAACTAAAGTTTGAACTTGGCTGAGAGATAGTTAAAAGGACACCCTAGCCAAAAAGAAAACCTTACGTAATGGCAAGGTAAGATAATTTATTAGTAGTCGTTAACATAGCACCGTTTCTGTTGCCAATGTATGCCTGGATTTTGGATCTAAATTTAAATATTAAAAACATCTCTATCAGCAAAATATGCGGTAAATTACGTTTAAAAATTTATTCTTTAAAAATAAATGCAAATTTATGCATTGACATCTAAATACATTTTATTTATTCTGATTGATAATATAATTTATTTATTAAAACAATTTTTATAATTTATTTATCAATTTTGGCATGAATTCATGAAAAGTAGAAATTTGCCCCGAAAAACTTCGATTGTGTCAAAATTGAAAATCAAATAAAAAACAAAACAAAACATGTATCGATATATCGATATTTTTTTCTATGCAACGATAGTATTGATATTTATTTTGATCGATATTTCTAACCTCTACTTGAAATACATATTAATGTGTATTTTAAAAATGCCTTTCATAAGAGACTTTTATTGCTATTGTGGCACCTATATTGTCAATAAATTAAGAAATGGAATTTTGGAATTTAATGGAAGGAAACAGCCTCGTTTCTAGAGGACGAGGAAGAACTTTTGGATAATTGTCAGCCTGCATATTTAGCTTAGGTAAAATGGGGCATATAAGGTAGGTTTCAATACAAGAATCTTCAACGACTCAAAACAATTAAAGTATAGTAGGTGTTATAATTAATTGTGTTTTTTTAATATATTTATAAATATAACGTGCTGTATTTTAATGTATGTAATTTATATAAATTCAATCAATTTAAGAAAAAGTCATGTACATCGAAGTATGAAATAATTGACATGATAATGCATTTAAAAATAAATACTTATTTTTTTTTAAATTACTTTTATGAGGATAAATAACAAAATTTAACTCTGCAATAATTGTCATATTTAGTAGGTGTTGTAATTAATTGTTTTATTAATATATTTAGAAATTAATTATTTTTTAATATGAATTCTAAATTTATAAACTAAAATAATTGATTACTATTTTTATATACAAAGGAGCTCATAAATAATTTTACAACCACACAGACATTTCACATCCTAAATAATAAAGAATCTATCAATGCCAAAAAAAAAAAAAAAAAAAAAAAAAAATCTGATTTTTTTAATCAAGAAACATACGAATTCTTCGAACAGAAAGAGCCAGAAGCGTATCTTCTTTATTTGCTACATGATTTTTATTGAAGCGGACAAATTTTCTACTATTTAACTTAGAAAAAGAAACAGTGAACGTCAAGATGTCCTTACATTTCACTTTAAAGTTAAGCAGTCAGAAAATAGAAGTACGATATTACTGGTCTAGACAACTCGATTTTATTTCAACTTCTTTTAAGAACAAAATACTCTGTTATTGGATTTTATTTGATGTCTTTCTCCACTAACGCTTTTTTTTATCTATTTCACATTCATTTTTAGTGGTGATTCAATGTCCTGTTTTATCTACTTTATTCTGTGTTTTATCTACTTTATACTGTGTTTTATCTCCTTTATATTGGAGCGTATAATTTCAAAAGAATAGCTAAAAGGTAAAAGTAATAGTGAAGGAAATTTTATTGCAGTTTTGTCTTGTTGATGCGCTGATTATTGTATAAAATACCCATACATAGGTATTTGTAATATAAAGATTTTGATTACCTTTTCGGAATTTAAAACGATATCTTATAAAGGTTAATCTAAACAAGTCCCTTTTGGATTTTCAAAAAGGATTTCCACTTTTTTGACCAAACCTGTAGTTTCTAAGATTTGGATTGTGTTAAATTTTCTAATATTCCAGCTAGCACAGTTATATTGGCCAATGTCGGCAACAGGGTTTCTGGAAGACTACCCAATTCTGGCCAAAACTGGAGCAATGTTCCAAAACACACTTTTTTAAATAAATAAACTTATCAAAAACTTTTTAAAACTTTTCTAAAAAACAACACTTTTTTGCCCTCCTTCCTTTCGTATAAATGAAATATTTGTTTTAAAACTGCGCATCCAAATTTTAAAACCCATTATATTTTATCCAGCTTTGGGCGAGATTGACCAATATCTATAATAATGGTTGGTTTATTACGTTTCACATTGGGATTGGCCAATGCCGAGCAATAATGGCCAGCATTGTAGTGCTACTGGGGATGCTATGGCCGCATTTTTTGTGGAATCTAATGGAAAAAGTAGATTATTATAGATTGTATTAATACTGAAAACTGTAGTTTAAAAACAAGGACTAAGGAAATAAAAATAAGTGTTTATACGATGATTTTTTTTTTTTTTTTTTTTTTTTTTTTTTTTTTTTATTAGGGTGAACTGTTTAGTGGTCTAGGAAATGCTGATTCATTGGATTGGAGATTGTTTGGCACGAGAGAAACACGAGTACTATTCGAGCCGAAACAATGGGTATTATTTTTGTGAAGGAAGAAATGCTTTCCGAAAGGTCTTTTAAAGGGAAACTCATTTGCGTCTTAAATGGGAACAAATCCAAGTGTTGGTTAATGATATAACTTACATTGTTTCATTTATGTGAGGCATAATTACTGCCACAATTATTACTATTAATGCAAATAGCCAAAAAAATTAATACTTACCCAATTGCAGCTGGATACATGCGTAATGTTTCTGATATCACAGCATCTAAAATTTTCATGTCCCGTACAGCATCGTAGCTCATTTCCTTCTATAAAAAAAAATCTTCTATTTATCTGGCTTTTATGTTGTTTTCTCCTGCTGTGTTACATTTAGGCATAAACTATTAGTTTAGGCATAAACTAATATGTAAATTGTTTAGGAATAAATTATTGTGTATCGAAATGTAACCTCATATTTAAATGAAACATCTAAATGCAATGTAAATGATATTTTTGTACTAGGTCTTACAGAAAGGATTAATCTATAAAATATGTAGCATTTCTACAATTAAGGTATTGTTGTGCGTCATTGAGGTTGGTTGGTTGGTTTGTAAGCTCAACGACCTATTTTTTTCCCATTGGCGGCTAATCAGCCGGAACCTACAGCTTAACGTGGATTCCGAACCACAACGAACATCCAAGCCTAACCCGGGATTCAAACCCGGCACCTTTGGCATGAGCACTTACCCCAACAGCCATCAAGCGGGCAGTGCGTCAATGAGAGTTTTTCTGTAACGTAACAAGAAACTATTATGTCATGCTTTTAAAGCATATCGAAGATCTAATTAACTGTAATTGTAGTCTTTTTCTACTTTTAGCTCGCATTTTTAGTTTCAGTTTCAGTTTGAAGAATGTTTTAATGATAAAGGCAGATAAAGTCGTTATCGATGACAATGCATTCTATCAAGTTATGATGACTATCATTAAAAGGCCGCTTTTACACACGTTTTTATTACCGTATATTATATACAGATATTAAGACGTATTCAAACATGTTCAATTTAGCGATATTTGATAACTGAAAACTTCGTCTGACGTTATATGATTAAAAAAAACTCCACTTTGATGTCTTTAAATCCTTTAACTTCGATTTTTTTGTGACGGGAAATTCTGATGGTTAATTAGCCCTCTTGCCGTGATCCAGTAAAGCTGAAACTTGTGAGATTAACTCGTTTTTGATGGCAATGCCTTTTAACAAGTTTTAGAGCCAAAAAAATGCTACTAAAGGCACAGAATTGATGGTTTTCTTCATAGTAATCAAACAATATGAAAACTCAATCTAAGGTCAAAATCGCTTAAATGAGTTGCAATTGCAGATAAAAGTTTGCATATTGTTTTTATAGTAAGAACATGTTGTTATAGTTTTTTTAAAGTATCAAACTTATTAACGATAATACTTCTGATAACCATTCTGTATTTTCTATGCTAAGTATTCGGAAAGAGAATTTGAAACATTATAAACTCACGTGTTTTTCGAAGGCTTCGTCTACTTCAGCAATAAGTTTTTCTTGCCACTCGGGATTTAATGCAAGTAAATATGCTAAGAAGGCAAGAGTACTTGCAGTAGTTTCATATCCGACGAAGAAAAACAGCACGCATTGTGCCAGCAGCTCGTTTTCGGAAAGCTCTGGAAAAGAAAGAAGTTATTTTGTACAAATAAAGATGCGACTGTCTACAACATATTCAAGTTCCGGTTTGAATCATGGAGTATAATACCTCATTACAATCTTTCAATATACATTAGAGGTCGGCGATATATCGATACGACGATATTTTTGTCGATATTTTAAAAAATATATCGATCTCAAAAATATCGATACAAGTCACCGATATTTCGATATTTTCAAAGTTTTTTAGTTTTTTGATGATCGTTTTGTTGTTTCATGTGTTTTTTCGATTTTCTTTATTCCCTTTTCAAAAACTTCAAAACTTAAGTTTGGACTTGGTTGAGAGACAGTTAAAATGGTACCTTAACCAAAAAGAAAACATAATGGAATGAAAAGATAGATTTATTTATTAGTAGTCATTAATATAGCGCCTTTTCTGTTGCTAACGTGTGCCTGGAATTTGCATCTAATTTTAAATATTAAAACATCTCCATCAGCAAAATAAGTGGTAAACTACTTTTCGAAATTTCTTCTTGGAAAAATAAATGTGAATATATTTGCATTGACATCCAAATGTATTTTATTTATTCTGATTGATAACATAATTTACTTATTAAAACAATTTTTATCATTTATTTACTAAAACAATTTTGGCATGAATGCATGAAAAGTAGAAATTTGCCCCGAAAAACTTCGTTTCTGGCAAAATTGAAAATCAAATAAAAAAAATCATGTATCGATATTTTATCGATAATAATTTCGATGCAACGATATGGTATCGATATTTATTTTGATCGATATTTCCGACCTCTAATATACACCATACTGCCTCTCTTAATCATCACACATCATAACTTTCTATATCCCAAATACATTTTAAAATGGGCGATTCTCTGTTGTACGCACGGGACATTTCGGCTTTTTTTATTCTACTCGTAAACAAATTAGATTTATAAAATTAAGATGAATCTAGTAGTTGTGCTTTTCTTTTATATAATATTACTTGGTGACTAAGTTATAATATAGAAAAATAATTACTTTAACTAGGTCATATATGCATTTATATCGGTCGAGTCACTCGAGAGCTTAAATCATCTATGCGTAAACCAAAGAATTGCCCAATATGTTTTAAAACTGAAAATTAAAAAATAATTTTAAAATAAAAAGTATTAATTAGCAAGTTATAATATAATTATCCAAGTAACGCTCAGTAATCATTAGCAACGCTGGCCAATATCGCTCGATATTAGCCAATCGCGATGTGGAACGTTGTAAACCGGCCGTTTTTATAGATATTGACTAATCATGCTCAATGTTCGATAATATATACTGGAAGTTTCTAAATGTTAATGCTCAGTTTTAAAATTGAAATATTTTATTGATAAGGAAGGACGGAAGGCAAGAAAACGTTTTGTGAAATTTTTGACATGTTTATTTATAAAAAATTGTTTATTTTGGAACGAAGCTCGAGTTTCGGCTAGAATTGGTCAATCTGACAGAATCCCTGTTTTCCAATACTGCTGTGGCACCTGGGTAAGAACTATATGTTGTTATGGACCTAGATGAATATAAATGAAAGTGACGAATAAAAAATTTAATCACCTGATAAGCCCATAATGTGTCATATGGACTTATTAGAAATCTTGAGAGTTTTTCAAAATTTTAACACTTTATACATATAAAAAATATTTTTTTGGCTCTAGTCAAAATTATGATTAATAAAAATTTTTATACATTACATTTTTATTGAAACACAATTTTATACAAAAATAATGTTATATATTAGAAACAAAATTTAATCTTTTTTATATTAGTCATGAGATATAAAACTTATATGATTGCATTCTTCCAGTTTGTCAAGAAAGTAATTTGCTCATTTAAGTGTCCAATTATCTTTAAAAATATGTGCTGATGTACTATGAAGCTCACGTACTTTTTAGAAAAAAGAACAGAGGATGTTCTTATTTTAGGAGCAAGACCTTATTAAAACACTCCTATCTAGGTTGAAATTTAAAAGATCGGTGATTCTTATAGGAAATGTTCAAGTGACTATTTCTGTAGAATTCTTTTTCTCTGTGTGACGATTAGTGTTATTATCTAAACGAGGTCCGACACTTAAATTTAATTAATTTAACTTTTTAAGCATTAAATGTTTGTAAAAACCCAAATAAATTTTATTTAAAACTTTAGAAATAAAATTTAATCTTTATATTAGTTATGAGCTATAAAATTTGCATGATTTTATTCCCCCAGGGTTTCAAGAAATAAATTTTTTCATTTAAGTGGACAATTACCTTAAAAAATATATGGTGATCTTTACTGATATTAAATTCTAATTGGTTTTTAAAAATATAAGGGACGATTACTGTAAACCTTAACAAATATATTGTGATCTTTACTGATTTTAAATTGTGATTGGTTTTTAAAAATATAAGGGACGATTACTGTAAACCTAAAAAAATATGTGGTGATCTTTACTGATATTAAATTGTAATTGGTTTTTAATAATATAAGAGACACTTACTGTAAACATTAAAAAATATATGGTGATCTTTACTGATATCAAAAGGGACGATTATTGTAAACCTTAAAATATATATGGTGATCTTTACTGATATTAAATTGTAATTGGTTTTTCAAAATAAAAGGGACGATTACTGTCGTACAATGAACTTTTTTTATTTGAATTATTGCTATTTTTAAATGAAACGAACACTTGTGAAATATTTGGTTTACACTGTTAAACTAACAAGAAAGCACTTGAACTGAAGTATTGTGACAAGGACATTATTTCCACCATTCAGATGTCATTAAATGAAAGGAGTGCTCTAATTGGTTTTGACTCTATAAAAAAGGTATAAATCAATATCTATCAATGTTCTCACTTTTATACTTTATAGATGGTGACATTCCACTGTTAATACTTCCAAATTTATCTTCTTCGTCTTCCTTCAATTCTGTATCTTCAGAAACACCGTTTTCATTTGCAGCATCCATCAGAATTTGCAAGACATCATTGTATTTCTAAAGTATATTTTAATAGAAATATTTAGTTTTGGATTTAATATAAAGAAAACTATATGTTTTTTAAATTTTAATAAGTTTTAAAATTTTACTCAAAGAATGTAGTGAACTAAAAAATTGATATTTTAAAGGTATAACAATTCAGAATTGCCGCTTTTATTCTCCAAGTTTAAGATATATACTTTTGCATCAATAGTTACAAGACATTTACATACAATAAAAACGTAAATGCTCTCATAATTTAACAAATTCCTTCTAATAGCATACCCTCTACATAGAGTACTTTTTACATAGAGTACATTTTACATCGAGTACCCTCTGCATACAAATTCCTTTCATAGAGTCCCTCTACATAAAGTTTTCTCTTAGAGTTCACTCTCATAGAGTATCAAATTAAAAAAAGATTACTTTTATTTTCAAACAAATAACACAATGTGCAATTGTAAATAATCTACTCGTCTGAAGCTGAGGCTTTAGCCTTTAAATTGATACATAATTTACCAAATCTGGTTTTGTATAAAGAGAGAAAAGGGATTGTCCCCCCCCCCAAAAAAAAAAACCACTGTCCATTTATAAAATATTACCTAATATTCTAAATAATGCATCATTTAGGTACTTTCCTATAAGACAGGTATTGAAATCCTTAATACTATTGCAAATGTTAGAAATTATGTACCATGGAAAATATAATGCTCTTGTAAAACAATATCTTCAAATCAATTTATTTAAACTAAATTTAATTTATAGTTACTTCTTACCTTCCCAGATTTCTTCCTCTCGTTTATGACTTGTACTATAATGTCTTTAAAAAAATCCATGGTTTTGAATGCTCCAATTCCGAAAAACTTAAATAACCGCATGGGAATGACAACTGCCGGAGAAATCAAAATTAGAGGACCTTATTGAAATTTTAGTACTAAATTAAAATTACATTTAAGGTATACCAATATATTGTATACTGTAGGATGCAAAAAATATTTACATTATTTGAGAACAACTAATGGGGTTATGGGGTTCTTTTGAACTTACATTATACGATTAAACGTATGGGTAAACTTGCTCTAAGCATAGAAAACATTATTACAATTGAAGCGGCTACGGCAAAGCACGATCAGAGTCCGTTTTTCGAGAGTCTCCAGAAAATAGAGGTCGGAAATATCGATCAAAATAAATATCGATACTATATCGTTGCATAGAAAAAAATATCGATAAAATATCGATAAATCGATACATGTTTTTTTTTTAATTTTATTTTCAATTTTGTCAGAAATAAAGATTTTCGGGGCAATTTTCTACTTTTCATGATTGCTTTTTTGTAAGGTGACTACTTTTTCAACTGAAATGGATCTATTACAAATATATATATATATATATATATATATATATATATATATATATATATATATATATATATATATATATATATATATATATATATATATATATATATATATATATATATATATATATATATATATATATATATATATATATATATATATATATATATATATATATATATATATATATATATATATATATATATATATATATGCATATATATATATATTCGCTTAATTGGTGCAGTGGTTTTAAGAAAAATTTAGAAAATTTTCAATAGCTTTTAAGTGTATGGAAAATATTGAATATTGGTGCCGTTTTAACTGTCTCTCAGCCAAGTTCAAACTTTAGTTTAGAAGTTTTTGAAAAGGGAGTAAATAAAATCGAAAAAACACATGGAACTACAAAACGATCATCAAAAAACTAAAAATGTTTGAATCTATCGATATATCGGTGACTTTTATCAATATTTTTTATATCGATATTTTTTTAGAAATATCGATAAAAATATCGTCGTACCGATACATCGCCGACCTCTACCAGAAAAGCTGATTTAAAGATTCAAGTCTTGCTGAGGTAAATGGTTGCTCAATATCTCCCGTACCATAATATTTATTTGCCATAGGACTCCGCTCCGCGTGGTTAAACTATCAGCTATAATCTTGCATAGATGCGGGAGAAATCTCGATTTCGAAAAAAATCGAACTCTGATAGTTATTTGTCCGTGGTCCTTTAAAGGAGTCCAGTACCAAAATTTCGTCAAAAATCACTATTTTTATTTGAATTTAAAAAATAGTTCATAAATTCTTGAAAAGATTGATACTTTATCTTATTCCTCCGGCGATTAGAAAGCCACAAAATTACCTGTTATTTAAACATTACTAATGGGCGTACGCATTGAAAAGTCTGCTTAAAAGTGCATTTTTCGAGCACTAGTATTTTTCTCAGATGTTGCAAATTCAAATCGATATATCTCCAGAACCATTTTAAATTTGCTATTCAAATTTTTGGAGCATTTAATTTATATAGTTTTAAACATTTTGTCTTCACAGAATTTCATTTTTAAAATTCTGCTTCAAAAGATAACTTTTAGCGTAAAGAATTACATAGAAAAAAAGCAAAAAGTTCAATATTTTAACTTAGAGAGTTTTTAAATTTTTTTCTAATTCACCAGATCAATATTTTCTTTATATAATTATGTATTACAGAAAGCTTTCACTTTGCAAAAAAAATTATAAATTTATTTTCTTTACTTATATCAAATACGCAAACAACAATTATTATGCATTTTTCTTGGTTTTTAATATTTTAAAAAATAAACACAATATTTTAAACAAAAAATATATCAAAGACATATAAATAGCATCTCATGTATAAGATAAATTTTGACATAAAAATATTTATAAATAATTTTTTTTATTTTTGGTACCGGAACCCCAATTGATATAAGTTCATAACGAATACGTTTTATGTAATCTAACAATACTATTTCATTGAAGTTAAGGATGCTAAATTTTGCTTTAAGGTCCCTTTTGTAAATTTAATACCACTTCAAATTAAGCAATGAAAAATTTAGAAATAAAACATGGAGCATGTATAGATTTGAAATATTTGGCACCATATAAATATTAAAAAGTTGGTACTTTATGGTCATTTTCTGATACATGGTCTTTTCATGTCGCAAGGTTTCCGAAAATATAAATTTAAATTATAGCTATTTACGCTCATCACTGGCTAGTTCACTCGCTGATTGCTGAAAGATGGCGCGCTCCTTCCATTCAATTCAGCAAGCGGTGAATGAGACGATCCACATTCAAGATAGAGAGTTCGTTTTTGTATGGGTTCTTTAGGTTGCGAGTCAAATGAAGGTGTATATTGAATCGAATCCACAGCATTAGAGATTGGGCTTTGTCGAAATCAAGAGTTGAAACTCAAGGGAAGGTATATATTGAATCGAATTCACAGCAAGGAAAATTATTGAATCAATTCACACGCAATTTTTAATAAATATTTCTTGTTTATTAAAGTGTTTTCGTGTTTATAAAATTTTTTCCTGTGTGGTACTGTTTCAGTGTTGGGTTTTGAAAAATTATGCATTTTGCTTTTTGCAGCGCAATATTATAGTGGTAAAATGTAATATATAGTTGTAGTACAATTAGGCAATCAGTTTCATGCATTGTAACATTTGGAAACGTTTACAAAAACTGCTATATTTTTACCTTAGGGGACTTACTACTCTTAAAACTATTTTGTTTTGTTTTTGGAAACACTACTAGGCTATAGTTAAATTCTGAATAAAAAGCTCACAAATTTAACTCACATAATTAGTTTTAAATTTTCAAAATTTAAACTAAAAAAAAATCTTTCTTTTTCATTTTTCAATATATTTTCTTGATTAAAAAAAAATTGCTCCTAGTTATATACTCTAAACTTTTAGGCATCGCATTTTGATTAAGTAAAATAGTTACTGGAAAATAACCTATACCTATAGTTAAAAAATCGAAAAAATTTATATTTCTCAACATTTTGATTTTTTTAATGTATATTTTGTTCAAAACTCTATGTCTATTTTCTCAAATAGATTTTTTACGATGACAAAAAAAAAAAAAAATTATTTGTTGGAGTTTTATGCTTTTGAAAAGGTAGTAATTCCAAAAAAAGAACGAATGGAGATAAATAAGTTTCAAACATTGAGCTACGATAGCATTGCAGCTACGATAACTTCTCCATATAAGCTTTGAATACTGAAAAGGCCCACCCTTTATAAGCACGCATAATCAGACAGTCAATTTTTGTCAAGAAAAAAAATTAAATACAGATGAATTTCGAAGGGTGACGTGTATAAAAGTTCTAGAGTTGGATGTAAATATCCAAAAGTTAACTTTTCTAGTGTAGGGTCCTTGGGTGCACTAGAAAAGTTTTATTATACTTACATGCGAGCACTAAATTCCAGACACTAGGCTCCAGGAAAATTTCTTTAACTGCCTTGACGAATTCATTCTGAGGATCGTCATGACAATTTATTTTTGTTGCAAAAGCAGCACTTGCAATAACGTCCATGGAGAAAGCTCCGAATGCCCTACGTTAATAAACATACGTATTATTAGAAAGAACTGTAAGGGAGGGCAGGGGTGAAAAGGACACTGTTTCATCGCAATTGGAGTATACAATTAAGTTATAAATCTTGTAATAGTCTCTGATTGTTCACGTTGTGTTATCAACTTTGTAGTTCAAACTACTTGTTTTTTTCCCAGCATAAAACAAATGTGTTTTGATTAGGTAAGTGTATTCATGTTTTGCCATAGTTAGTTTTAAACTAAATTTGCACAAATATTATTGCAAACAGGAAATTAAAAGTTGGCATACGTTGTTTAATGATCTAAAGGTGCACTAATGATATTTTTTAAACAGCAGATTTTAGTTGATTTTTTTCAAAACCATGATGCGTGACACGACTCACTTTATTAATTACACACTGGTAAACTTAAAATAAGACTATTGTGCATTCATTAAAAGCAAGCAAATAAGTCTTAAACATACACTAAATTAATAGAAAATTAAAAAAGCTAAAAATAACAGTGGGGAAAACGTAGAGTGCATTTGTCCCGTGCTCTATGGCTGCATAAGCCCTACGCGAAATTTTGCTGGGGTAAATAGAGCAGTAGTTTTAGTTTTTTACAGGAGCAGGCTAGAGAAAAATAATGCACATGATATAAATTTTACTCATCAAAATGTAATGTAGAAACACAAATATCAATAGACTAGTTGTCAATGATCAAGAATAAGAAGACAACAGTTTTAAACTACTGCATTGCTATTCAGAACTCATGTGTATGAGAGTTTTCGAATAAAAAAGTATATATGACAGGTTTTTTTATACAGAACGCAGTTAAGTGGAAATGTTTTGACGGTGATGAATGCCCAGAAGGCCATTTCACTCTCTTAGTAACCTTCTGTGCATTCTCCTCCGTCAAAACATTGCCGTTTAACTGCTCACCAAAAATGGCTCTTAAAATAAACTACCGCATATTTTAGGTTACCCTACTTCAAACTAAATTTTTTAATGCTTTTCTATAGAAGTAATTTATTTAAATAAATACACGTCAAATAAAACTTTATTAGAAAATATACACATTTTAGTAGAAATGAGAGTGATTTCTCAAATTGAAGCCCAGATATCTGAAGTTTTAGAAACTTCTAAGCTTCTATAATAATAAAAGAAAGAGTCTGTGGATCTAAAGAAAGCTACTTAAAATAGGCGCAGAGCTCTGAAATTTTGAAAATAAGTAGTTTTAACCTTCTAATTGTTCCTTTAATAAACAAAATGTTAAAATTTTAATTAAATTTTGTTAATTAATTTTTTCAGTTAATTTTTTACAAAGCGACTTGTAATAGGACTACAGCTCCGAAACTTTCTATAAAGTAGTTTTGGCCATCTAATTGGGCTTTTGACAAACATAATGTTAAAATTTTTATTTGTTTTTTAATTATTTTTTTACAAAGTGACTTCTAATAGGCTTAGTGCTCTGAAAGCGAGCGTGGGGTCCGAGAAATTCCACAAATTGCAAAGGCACTTTTATTTATTTATTTTATCAATTGAATATCCAGCTTTTGGACTTTTTTGCATACTATACTAATGTGTCTTTAAGATAAAAAAAAAGTTACATGAACTTACATTAGTTTAGCCTACTAGATATTAAGCGAAAATTTCCTACAATGACCTCTCTTGCGTATTTTACTTACCTATACACTGCAAATTCTACTATGATAAAAATAAATAATGTGAAAGAAACATCTTTCACAACTGCTAAACCAAAATGTAGTGATAATAGATTCAAATAAGTATGGTTTTTATTTTTTTTTTAGTGATTTAGTACCCATACGCTTATGGAAAAAAGTCTATAGATTTTATGTAATTTTATTTTTATTCCAATATTTTGAAAATGTCTCTATTTCAATGAATAAAACCATTATCTCTATATCCAACAAAATAATATTTAAATTATAAGAAAAAAATCAGAATTACGCTTTGCAATCAATCGGCTTTCCTTCTTGGAAATGTTTTTCACATGAAGAAACTACAGATTTTGAACAGTCATTTATAATGGAACTCATCTGTGAAAAGTAAAATCATTAAGGTTAATATAATGTCACTAATTTTATTGTGCTAAGAGTTTAATACAAATCAATGAGCTAAGAGTTATATTCAAGTTTTTCACTTTCTGAAACTACAGATTTTCAACAATCGTGTATAATTGAGCTCATTTATGAAAATAATGATCATATAATGTCAGTAATTATACTACGCAAAGAGTTTTATCTAAAGCAATACAATGGTTATCGAGAAAAAGATGAACTTGTATGTCAAGACGAATATATATATATATATATATATATATATATATATATATATATATATATATATATATATATATATATATATATATAAAGGGTTGCTATAAATAATTTGAAGCTGTTTCGACAGTCATGAGCCTGAATGCATCAACAGATCTCATAAATTAAGTATACGTAATTGAGACCATTGGAAAATAATCTTTAAACTTTAAATAAAAAGTTGGGTTTTTTTCAATTTTTTGAAAATCACGCTTAATGACAATATTCATTCTAAATCATATGAACTATACCAATGTGTCTTTAAGCAAAAACAAAAAAAAAGTTTTGTAAATTCATACTAATGGCGTAATGAATGTTAATTACAAATTTCCTCTAATTATAAAGTACTATGTCTAATTGTGTATACATATGTATGGCAGATATTCAAACATTTATTAGATTTGTTCTGTCTAAAATTTTATTCACAACTTTTCCGATACCGTTTAGACTCTTAAGTTAACTTTTATATTAATTCTAAAAGAGGCAAACTTTCATCTGGTGGCGAAAATTTGATCTGAAGTTTATATTTTTCCTTCAGACATCATTTTACTATGGTCTAAACAATATGTATACTAAATGTTATGAATATGTGGCCATGCTACACAACTTTAACATGGACGCTAGTAACATAAAAAAAAAAAAAATTACTAGAGGGTTATAGAGTTGCGATTTCATTATGGCCATTCTGTTTTACCACATTTAAGTCGCTTTCTATTATATGCACAAGTCATACCTGTCTCATTCTTTTTGATGTAAAAGCTGGAGTTATAATAGTACGAACTCTTTTCCAATCTTCACCTTTCAGTATACTAACCATGCTGTCTACTGGTTCTCCTGTTTTGAAATCCTAAATAATTAGAAATCAAGTAGTGAATCTTGCAGAACAGTTCATTATATAGTTCCCTTATATCTGCCTTTTAAAAGCTATTCGAACATATTTTTTTAAACTTTTTTTCACGAAATAAGTTTATTTTATCTGAAAGAACATCATTTACTCTATATAAATATCTATGCATTTCCAAGGTCAAATTCTTGTATGTCATATTTGTTCTTGTATTTATTAGATGGTGGTTAAAGATAATTGTTTCCCATTTAAGTATTTTTTGCATGTTAGGTTCAAACACTGAAACCACTCATTGGCAAATTAAACACTGATTAAAATGTATTCTGAGGGATGACAGTATTTTACAGGGCTAATTGTTTGTTTAATAAATGAGCGTATTTTTTATTTAGACCAACATTAGGAACAATCAACCGCAATAACTAATTGAGCAATAATCTAAATGAACGAATCCGTTCTGTATGATCTACCACTTGTTGAGACAGCTTTGTTAGCTCAATTAGGGATTTCGGTAGTTGATATTAATACGGATATAAACAAGGAACACTCTCATTTGTTAAACAAGCAAACTCTGAAACACTGTCTATTCTCAAAATTAATTGCTGCCGTTTTTTTTTAAATTCGCGTAATGATCGAATCCAGTCTTTGAAGAAATCATTAAATAGAAAACAATTATATTAAACAACCAACGAAGAATTACTGTAAGAAATTGAACTACAAGGAATTGACTTGAAAAATACATTTCGTAGAAATTATGTTCTTTTAGGTAAAATAAATTAAATTCGATTAAAAAATATTTTTAATGGCTTTTGAATGGTAGAAAACAAGGAACTATAGGCAAATAGGAGTAAAAATATAGTAGTTTGTAATTTTACCATTTTTTATTTTAAGTTCGCAACATAACACAATTTCATATGATATTTTCGTTAAAAAATTTATTTCTTATCTTTAGCTTTAATAATTTGATTTGTTTTACAGAACTTAATGAATTTAATAAAATGCCTTGAAATAATACGAAGTTGTAATTCCATGTTTTGTTTCCTTCCATAGCCAAAAGTTATTTATTTTTAATTACATTATCGCTACATCCTTCTTTAATGTTACATATTTCTGCTAGGCTTTAACAAAATAAAAAATTTCTTTTAATTAAAAAATAATAATTTATAAATAATAAAACAAAAGAGTCTGTGAGTCTGTCCGGCAAAAAAAACTAAATTCCAGAATTCGGAGTACTCTGAAATTTTTAACAAAGAAATAGCTTTTGATCTCGACTTTTCATTTCGACTGCCAGAATGTTAAAGTTTTAATAAGTTATTTTAAGTTCAATTAGTTTTTAAAGTTTTAATTCAGTAAAGAGGTTAAAAAATTCTCTTAGTGGGGGGGGGGGGGATATATTAAAGGGGAAAAAAGAAAAAAAAATGTTTCTCGGGGGGGGGGGGGGGAGTAATGCAACTACTTTGCCAAAGTTAGTATTATTCCTTTAACAGGGACATATTTTTGTTTCTCAACAAGGAAAGGATTGTATGAATGGAGTTTTGCGTAACAAACAGCCTATTAGCAAGGACTACTTCTCTAGTAATTAAAAAATGTCCTGAATTATTTAATTAATACTTCTGTAACTTATTTAATTGAAGCTATAAATTCTTATTTACATAATTTAATATCTTTATAAATATAAAATTAAAATTTATTTCCTTAAGAAGCAATTTTCCTGAGACGAAAACTGCGATCACTAAATTAAATGTATGGTGTAAATGCGACTTTGATTGTAAGTAAACATTTTAGGATTTTAAAACAATTTACGCCGAACCATTTAGAACTCCCTGTAAGAAAAACTCCTAACATTAGTATATATTGTAAAAATTTACTTTTGTTTCACTTAAAAATGTGTAAAATGAAACACAGTGGAATCATTCTAAACGTTCCATTGGATATTTGCTTCATCGATGTTCCCTTAAAGTGACTTTATTTATATGTGTGGTGCTATTATCCATTTAAATACATAACTAATTGCATATAAAAGTATATTTAATAATAAAATGACTAGAACACATTTTTATTCATTTTTTGTATTCAATAAATATTATTCTAAGCAATTTAGCATATCTAACATAATTCAAAAGCAATTATTTATCAAGCCCGAATAAATAATATAACTTACCCTTCTGTATGGAAATATATGGAAATCTTTCACTAAGATATCTCTCAATAGATCTGGATCGGAAATAGAAAGGGTAGGCGTGCTGAATTCAAAACCGCTGTGGAAAAAGCGATTTTATTAATCAATAATCCAAAGGGAGTATTTCTCATATAGCTTAAATTTACTCAAAACTTTGAGAATGGTAGAGAGAAAACTCTATTAATGCTCATTTGTACTTTTATGCTATGCAATTTTCGTTAATGTACTTATAGCACTAATACAAATCAGTCCGTAACTAAAATTCAGACACTTTTACTTACTTAGTTTTATGATTTATTACCGAACAAATATTTCAATTTTTAGGAGTTTCTTATTTTTGTAATAAACATTAAAGAGTTTAAAAAAAATGTCAATAACAAATTTTTCAAGCATATTTTTCTGGATAAAAATATAATATGAATAATGAATGTCTCAAATGAAATAGCTTATGAAAGTGGTACAATGAAAAAAGAAATAATGTTTGAGTAACAGATTTTAGCATTATGATTCAATGTGATTCCTCATAAATATTTACTTAAAATAATAATACCGATGTATTTCAATTTGTTATTTATCATTTTAAATGCAAGATGGTACTTTCTTATAAAGCTTCAAATGTATTACAATGTCATTATTAACTTTCTAAGTTTCCTAAATACATTGCTTAGTATAAAAATCACTCTGATTTCCATTCTTTTTTTAACCCATTTATTATTAAACTATAGTAATTTTCTCAATGCAAACCTGATGAATAAAGTATTGGTCATCACTTACACTTGCAATTTACTGATATGCAATCACTATAAGTTAGTTTAAGAAAGATTTTACAGTAACGATGAAAAAATATATGCAAGATTTTTCTTTAAAAACATCAGTTTGATTTTTGCATTCTTTTTAGTTTTGTTCTGACTAACGGGGAATATGTGATTGTCTATTGAATTTGAAAGTGATGTGAAAATAAATATAAACATGTTTCTTTCAACAAAAAATTATCTCATTATTAGTTTGGTTAGTCTGAGATTCATTTTGGGTAGTAGTGTGCAAATACCCTAGTAGCACAAATCCACTGGCCACTATCGTCTTGACACTGGTCAATCCCAATGTGGACCGTTTCTGTAGAATGGCCATTGCTACGAATCTTGGCCAATCTCGCCCAGTGCTGGGTAAAATATATTGGAAGTTTTGAAATGTTGTTTCATAGTTTTAAAATTGAAATATTTCATTTATAAAAAATATGGAGAACAACAAAAAAAAAGTTTTGTGATGTTTCTGACATGTTTATTTTGAAAATTGCATGTATTTTTAAACGATGCCCGAGTTTCGGTCAGATTATTTGGCTAATCTTACAGAGCCACTGTTTCTAACGTGGACCAATACAGCTATTATTGGCCAATACATCTATTGCTATTAACTAATAACATTGTACAATGATAGTGGAATGAAAAAAAAAATATTTTTGGGAATTTTTTTAACTTTTGTAGTTATTGCAAAGCATATAAAGTTACTATAACTGATTACTGATAACTTTAGAGAGAAAAAGATTTGTTACACAAGTTTGAACCCTTCCATTGCTCTAGTATACAACCGAAGTTATAATTGGAATCCTAAGATAACGTTCTATTGAATCTAAGAAAAGTGAAGAGAAAAAGTGATATTCCTTTCTGTTAATGAAGTTCAAAACAACTGGAAGAACGAACGTTTTCAAAGTTTAGGTTTCAACACCATGAGTACTGACGGAATGAACGTCACGTTGAAATAATAACAGAAGGTTTCATAGCTTTTTAGAAATGGTAAATTGTGTTAACAATTATAAGAGGGTAAATGCTATGACTTAAACTATATGATAAAGTTTACACCCAAAGAAAACGTTCTATTGAATCTAAGAAAAGTAAAGCGAAAATATGATATTCCTTTCTCTTAATGAAGTTCAAAACAACTAGAAACACGAACGTTTTCAATGTTTAGGTTTCAGCCCCATGAGTCCTGACGGAATGAACGTCACGTTGAAATAATAGCAGAAGGTTGCATAACTTGTTAGATACGGTAAATTGTTTTAAGCATTGATAAGAGGTGAAATTATTTGACTTTCAAACTATACGATAAAGTTTTACCCCCTATGGTATATGGTAACTGTGCAAAGTGCGGGAAAGATTTCGTGATTATTGTTTGGTTCCTTAATAAAAGTTCATTTGGATGGGAAAAGATGATGATTCCATTATTGAAAGCTCCATCTTCAATATCTACGTATTCAGAACTTGTTAGATAATACAGACTCGTTGACTACTGAGAATTCTTTTTGAATTGGGTAGAGGGATAACGAACGCAATTCCACCCCCCCCCCCCCTCCCCTTTCGCATTTCTTGAGAAACTATAATACGGATGGGTTTTCTATCAATCGGAGAAAAACATCGTTGAGCAAATTATTCAAGTTAATTATTCTGTCGTAATTAATTTTTGTATAAGAGGAAGATATTATGGATGGACCGAAAGCTCAAGACAAATCTCTAAAACAAATTGAGGTTACACGAGGATGTAGTTTTCAGTAGAGTGCTTGTTATGAGGGATATTTTTTAAAATTATTAAATATAAATATCTCATAATCTAATTCATAAATTGCAGTGATTTTAATATGATGGTACATTAAATTTTCCTTATTGAGTTAAATTAATTAAATTGTTTTTATCATTTACATTAAAGTATATACAGTATATGTTATATGGGACTAATTAATACATAAAATATCTACGCACAAGCCTTTTTTTTGTTTGTTAAGCACACTCTCATATGCAAATTTCATGATTTGTTGTAATTTAATATTGCCATCTACTTTTGAAAACAAACCTCGACTAGCATAATCCAACAGATGTGCGTATATACATCTATATTACATCTATACTACACCATCTATATTAAAATAGTTACAATAAAAGTTTCAGTGTATAATTGGTATTAATGAATAATTCCCTTTTGATACCTCTGATTTGGGTTCTCTCTAGAGGTCGGAAATATCGATCAAAATAAATATCGATACTATATTGTTGCATAGAAAAAAATATTGATAAATTATCGATGCATCGATACGTGATTTTTTTTATTTGATTTTCAATTTTGCCTGAAACAAAATTTTTCGGAGCGAATTTCTTCTTTACATGTTTGCTTTTTTGTAAGGTGATTACTTTTTCAACTGAAATGGATCGATTACTAAAAAAGAGTTATATTTTCGCTTAATTGGTGCAGTGATTTTAAGAAAAATTTAGATAATTTGCAATAGCTTTTAAGTGTATGGCAAAATATTGAATATTGGTGCCATTTTAACTGTCTCTCAGCTAAGTTCAAACTTTAGTATTGAAGTTTTTGAAAAGGGAATAAAGAAAATTGAAAAACACATGGAACTACAAAATGATCATCAAAAAACTAAAAATGATCATCAAAAAACTAAAAATGTTTGAAAATATCGATATATCTGTGACTTTTATCGATACTTTTTATTTGTTGAAATATCGATAAAAATATCGTCGTATCAATATATCGCCGACCTCTAGTTCTCTCGCTTTAAAGAGCGTGTAAGGACTACTACACTACTAGACACAATGCATTTCAGTGCTATCATAGCGACTCTGGCGACAACTTCAAATATGCATGGATAAAAATATCATGCCGTATACCTATAGAAACAACTAGTTGATAAAAACTCCTAGTTTGTATTTTTAAGGATATTAATCCGAGTAAAAGCATTAATCTTGAGAAAGCTCCCAATCTCAAGAGTTTCTCCCGTGATTAAAGGGACAAGTGGATGAAGTGGTTATGCATGTAAAAAGTACTTTTGAGGTATTAGCTTTTAAAGTTTTACTTTTATACTTTTCATATCGAAATAATTTCTTTATCAGTCAACTTAGTCATTAAGCTATTTGGAGCAATAGAGTAAGTGCCACCTTTCTATATCCTCCTGAGACCCACAAGTGTTTGAAACATGATTTAAAGCTAATTTTTATGTATATTATTCTTTTGGTTCTATGCAACGTACTTTTAAGTTCAGAACTGATCCATGCACTTTAAGAACACTTAGGCAAAAAATGACTATCTCCTTAAGCTAGCGAAAATTCTGAAATTTAATTGTTCTGTTGTGAAATTTAATCATGAAATGCTGCCAAACAATTTTGTGAAGACGTGATACATAAAAATACTTTAAAGGCTAATAATACTTTAAAGTTAGTGGAAATTTTTTTGTTCGCGCTGAATATCCAGACATCCGACAACGTGAGGAAAAAGTCTTAGTGTCTATTGCTGGCATGTGCTTCGCACCAACTTTTCGTGACGCCTCTACTGGCAGAGGAACTGTTTCCCCTCCCCCCCCCGTTTCTTTACATGCTCTACTTCGTCACAAACGGTGGAACTATCATCAGCTGTCGGAATGAATTCGGCTATTTCATGCAAAGAAAAATTGTGCGCCCAAAATCCAATATGCATTTAAATGTACGCGGGGTCTCAGGGGGATATAAACAAGTAGCTATATAGAGTAGCATATCCATTGTAAAATGTTAGATTTAAAAAAAAATTCATCCATTACATCTACCCACTTTCATCCATTTACATCCACATTCATTTCTTTTTCAATAATGCTATTGATTGCTGTATTATAGCGTAAGATAAGCATTAAATAAAAAACTATATGAATTGTGTTAAAACGATAAAAATTGTAGTGAACTGAAGTAATTGAATTACTTACCCCATGATCTTTCCTTTTTTCTTATAATAATCTAGTTGTATTTGATGAAGTGGCTGTAATGAAGAACTGTTTCAGAAGTTACGAAGAGTTAATCATGAGAGAATTTATTATTTTTTTATTGATACTAGGAAATTTTTTAATTTTTGCACTCATGCTTTCAGCGCTTTACTACATGAAAGTAGAATGTACAATTCAATCCTAAAAAAAATTACAATTGAAAAAGATTGTATTACGAATTGAAAAATATTAAAAGCCAGAACCAGATATTAATGACAAAATATTAAATATGAAATCCCGACCGAGTTTCTCGTCAGGGGGCTTGAACCCAGTCGTTATTTTAATGGATGCGTTTCTGAAGCACCATTGACAAATTTTATCAGCTGCCCTTAAGTCCCAACGCATCCAGCAAAATAGACGGGAAGTCAAATGTATTCAGAAATATTATAATATGAAATACCTGGAAAAGTAAGCCATACAAAAAAAACATCACAATTTATTTTTGATATTTTGTCCTTAATACCTTTTTCTGCTTTTAATATTTTTCAATACATAGTATGATATTTTTCGATTGTAATTTTCTAGGACCTTAATAACAAGTTTCAGAAATACACTCATGTCCATAAATTAAGGATAATTCAGTTTTTCCCTAATAACCTCTCAGTGGAGCAGCATAGACACTTGAAATTCACTTCAAAGAGACATATTTATGCAACATAATGATAATTAAAATAACTCAGTCGCAAATTGAAATGCAAAGTGTACAGCGGGGGCATATGCAAAAGAATGGAGTACCATTAGTGTGCAGTTGTACAGATGCATTTACATTAAAAATCACTCAACTCATGGAGTGGACTTCTACTGTGAGATATGATCTCCCCTGTCATCAGTGTTTACTTAGCACTGTATTCTCATACTTAACATGAGTTACTTGATGAATTGTAGTGGCTAAATTGCTCGCCCCACCTTTTGAACTGTTTGTACGTGATGGAAAGTTCCTAATACATCAAGTCTTAATACAATTCATATCGTAGAAGCGTCCCACACATGCTTGAAGAAATTTGGATTAGAGGAGTGACCTGGCTTACTTATAGGGGCGATATTCATATTTTTTAATCGCTTATCCAAGGCAAAAGTGGAATAAAATTTGTCATAAGTATCAATACGATTTAGAAATCGATATATCACCATTAAAAACTTGTCTAGATCAAGTTAACATAATTACAGGGAAAAAAATGGAACTTAATTATCTTTTGGTCTCTTGGGGAGCTTATGTAACCAAGTCAACATACTGCCCCCAAAGACCAAATCTTTTTAACATCAGATACTATTTACTGAAAATAATTTTGTCAGTCTTATAAGTAATATTGGACATCAGAGGATCTGTAGAAAGGTGGGAACTTGATATTTCATGGTAAATGCCAGTTCAAGATAATGATTTGGTGGGAAAAGAGTTTTGGTCTTTATATTCAATTTGTTGAATTTGCTTAATAAGCTCCCCAAGAGCGCAAAAAATAATTAAATTCCACTTTTTTACTGAAATTACGTTAACTTGATTTAGACACGTCTTTTATTGTGAAATATCAGTTTCAAAATCGCGTTTATTGATAGTTATGGTTTATTTTATTCCTCTTTTACTTTGGATAAAGGATTAAAAATATGAGTATCACCCCTATAAGTAAGCCAGATCACTCCTCTACTACAAATTTCATCAAACATGTGTGGGACGCTTCTACGATATTCATTGTGTAAAGATTTAATGCATTGGGAACTTTTCCTCACTTGCAAACATTTCAAAAGTAGGGACGAGCAATTTAGGCTCTAGAATTCATCAAGTAACTCATGTTAAGTATGAGAATACTGTGCCAAGTAAATATTGATGACAGGGAAGATCATATCTCACGCTAAAAGTCAACTCCATGTGTTGAGTGATTTTTAATGTAAATGCATCTGTACAACTGCACACTAATGGTACTCCATTCTTTTGCATATGCCCCGCTGTAGACTTTGCATTTCATTCTGCGACTGAGTTGTTTTAATTATCGTTTTGTTGTATAAAGATGTGTCTTTGAAGTAAATTTCAAGTGTCTATGCTACTCCACTGAGAAGTTATTAGGGAAAAACTGAATTATCCTTAATTTATGGACATGAGTGTATTTTATAAGTGTTTTGAAATAATGTCCATGCAAGAAACAGATGACAGCACAGCATGCAAACAAGAAAATAAGTCAACATAATGAAAAGGGATTCTGCAAAAAATAAATGTTTTCGGAAACTGCAGTTATCGCGCCATTATTTTATAGAAATTTTGTTAACATGCATATATCGGTACCTTGGATGTTGACCGTTAAAAGTAAACAATCGTGGATGAGTTGCTCAGATGTTTATTTCCAGAGAAAAGAGAGGAGAAGGGTGACGTTTGGCTAGAGCCAAGAGTTAATTATATTTAAAGGTGTTGCAAACCGAAGTATGGAGATTTTATAGGTTTTCTAGCGACGCTCTATGATTCAAGGCGCCTCCCACAAACACCGAAAAATACTAGAGAAATCTAAATCAGAAATTGAAGATTCCAATGGGAATACATTACATGCATATAAATTATTTATTCAATAACAATTTATTTCAATTATTTTGCAGAAACACATGTGGTACATTAGTGGTTTAGAAAGTATTTTGGATTGGATTGGAACGTCAAAATTCATTAAGGTGGTATAGACACTAAATTTGCGAAATTTTAAATTTTTTTACTGTTTAAAAAATATTAATAGATATGAATTGAACGCATTCAAAAGTTAAATTCTACTTGAATTTGAACTTTTTATATTGAATAACTAGTTCCATAGCAGATGCTTTTCAATCATGCTATGTCAAAACTTATAGTTCAGTTTTCCTGATGGTGATATTTTTCTCATATTTTAAACTTTGAAAAAACTATGTATAATAAATACTTGAAATTTTGTTTGCATGTATTCTTTAAGCATAATTTCTTTAATTTGTTTTTTTAAATTATTGCGAGATGAATTTAAAAAAAAATTGTAGAATCATTCAATAAAAATTATGAAATACTATGTGAAATTTCAGAGTTAAACTTTTTTAAAGGAAAAGCTAATGATGATTAAAATTTAAATATAAAAAAATTCCAAAGGGCTATTTTAATGTGAAATAGTTTATAAAATTACAATATTCAAAGTACATCTATCCTCAAAAATTTCAGAATGATTCCTTTAAAATTGGAGATTTTGCATTTTTGTATCCTTTAATTTTCCTCGAGCAGGTTGGTCACGATAGTCTATCTGTCAGTATGAAACTGAAACAGTGTGTTTGGGGTCCAGAATTGAAGGTTAAAAGTCTTGTAATAAATGATAACGTATGCTAGATAACAAGAAGCATAACTTAAGGTAATTTTAATGATATTTTTTTTTAGATAAAATGACCTTATCACTATTTTTAGCTGTTTAAAGATGTTATTTTAGATTATTAGGGAATTTACTCGTGTTGTATATTTAAGTTTTTAACTTGAAGTTTTATTCAGGAATTGCTGTTTTTGGAAATCATTTGTTAATTTACAAAGCATTTGCTTGACAGTGTTTATGTTTTGATATTAAAAGTTGAAATATCATAAAAAAAAACATTGTATTGGTATTTATAACGTTTTTGATGATCTTATTTCTTATTCGAATGGAATTTACTCGCATTGTGTATTCAAATGTTTAACTTTATTTAGGAATTGCTATTTTTTTTAGAAATCGGATGTCAATTTACCAAATGTATACCTGTGGATAAAGTCTGATATCAAAATTTACATCATAAAAACAATCAGATCGCATTAATAGATTTTTGATGATGTTATTTCAGATTGTCAGGGAAATTATTCGAGTTGTTTATTTAATATCTTAACTTTTAATGTTTTTTTGGAAATCTCGTATTAATTTACTCGACATATATCTGCCAATATCGTTTAGTATCAAAATCTGAAATATCATAAAAAAGATCAGGCTGTCATGTTGTTTTAATATCATATCTACGTTCAAGATTTATTATCTTAAGTTATACGAAATTCGCAAATATCTACTCAAACATTTGGTCACTACCAAAAGAATCGGAAGAACAGCAAAATTCCGGTGAATTCGGCTAATTTCAAATAAATTTTCAGCTATGTTCTCATGTTCCATGTTAACAATTATGTAATTATTTTTCATACACTCATCCAGGGCAGCACGCTAGCAAAAAATTCAAAGTTCTAGCAATAACACAGGTAGCACAGTAGTAATGGTTCATTCCGGAAACAGGGATTCTGGAATATTGGCCAATTCTGACGGAAACTATCTCTCCCCCCATCCTTTCTTATAAGTAAAGTTTTTCAATTCAAAACTGTTCATCAACATTTTAAAACTTCCAGAATATTATAGCCAACAATGGGCGAGATTGGCTAATTTCGGTATCCAACGGTCGGTTAACAACGTTCCACATTGGGATTGGTCAATGTATATTGGACAAAGTTGTTGTGCTACTGAAGTAGTAAGTTTACATTTCTGGATTAAAACAGGAAGTATTTTAAAATTCGACCGGATGACTCTATGGTAATTTTGCAGCTTAGCTTCAACTACAGGGTGATAAGAAATATTTTTGTACCGATAATGAATGCAAATGGAATTCGAGATATAATTTGTCCACAATATGCGAAGACAAATCAGAAGTGGAATAAAAATCAAGATATCGGAGGTATGGTTATAAATACAAAAGTTCGAAAATTTTAAATGGTAAATTCAACAGGTAACTGAAAAAAAGTTTTTTTTCCCTACTTGTTTGAATACTATTCATTGTTTAATGCTTGGTTTATTTGCATATCTAATGAATATTGTAATTTATTCAATGTTTATTGGACCACATGCAACCTGCTCTAATGATGATTACAATATTTGTTTGTTGATATTGACAGAGATGGTCACTTCAAAATCCCTTCTCTCGGACAACAATAGTTTTTATTTTTTTACCTGATGAGTATAGTTTCGGGTTTAACGTGGTAGATCCAAGTTTGATCTCTACAGTTATATCAAAATAGGTTACCTTTTTGTACGTCTTTCTTTGTTGAAATGTGTGCCAAAAATATAAGCACTGTGGTAATACATGAAGAAGAAAGATTATTGATGATTTATTGAGTGAGAAATTTGGCTTTTATGTATAGTGATTTATTAGAAAATACATTTCTGTAACATTCTGGTATTGCCCTTGTAAACAAAGGTAGGAGATAAACATTTACGTTGTTATACGCGGGACTCTATTATACTTTGTTTGTGGAAAAATAGCAATTTGAATTGAATTGAAGTATTCATACCTGTTGCTTTATCATCTTCATGATTTTAAATAAATTCATACGCGGGATATACGGCACGCCACGCTTTTCCCAGTAGTCATCGTTCCTTGCTATATATCTGAAATATTTGGTAATGAGCAAAATGTTACATCAAACAATGGATGTTTTGAATGATTAAGCAGGTATGTTACAATTAAAAACGTCAAATGCCAATATCTAAATAATTACTATTTTGATACATACCTTCTTCATCTACTTAGACATTCAATTGTGCATATAACAGTTAATTATTATTTATTATAACTGCCAGTTATTTAGAATAATTAACAGTTATATATACATTATTGACGTAAATAATATATTTACTTATATGACATCAATAACAATATACTAAACACATAAAGATTTATGAGTCAATCGGGATCAGTATTTCTTGATACTTTACTATTAAAAATAATTTTATCCTGAATTCTAAGCTTAACATTATTTTGTCGTATTAAGCAAATATTTTTAAGGATCTACGATATTGTCCAAAGCATTAATTTTTTTTTAAATTTTTATTACCTTTTAATTTTTAACATAATAATTGCCTTTTAATTTTTAACAAAATAATTACCTTTTAATTTTTAACATAATAATTACACTTTAAATTTAAAATAAAAAAGGGCGATCCAATATTGAAGCCATAAAAAGATTTTATTTCAAGGATTGAATAGTAAATAATGCTCAAAGAATATGTACACTTGTATAAGAGAAAAAAAATTATACACTACAAAAGCATTTTTCTAAATTCTAAAAACAATTTGCATACTTCTATATTTAAATTATTATTTTTTTCATTAACGCTTATTTTACATATTTTTGACAACAATTTAAGTCATTTTGCATCAATTAGTAATTCTTTGGATTTTTTCTGTTGCCATTTTGGTCATTTAAAATTATTACTAATGTGACATGAAATAAAAAGTAATTGTAAATTATCAACAATTTAGATTATTCAACTCGAAAATTTCATCCTTATTTAACTAAATTTTAACTCTTTTATAAAAAAGGAAAAGAACGGCGTTCCACGGCATTCTCCCTCTTCTGAAATTCTTATGATTTCTAAACATTTTAGTTGAAGCTCTTTTAGAATAATATTTTATTTCGAGTAGTTTTCTTCTTTTCAAAGCTAACTGTCAGTATTACATTTACTTTTGCATAATCTTTTTGAAAAATATGACTGAAAGTTTGTATACTAACCTTAGAAGTATTACAATTCCGATAGTTATTAAAGCTACTAGCGCAGAAATCCACACATAAGCATCGTACCCAAACATGTTTTAAGATATAAATATCAAATCACAATCGTTTAGAATATGCCACTGAAGTCTCTCGGGCGCAAATACCCTTTGGCTAGCGTAGATACAAGAGAATCAAAACATGATTTTTAGTAACATCAAACTTTATACTTCCTTTATTGCCATCACGGAACCAAAAACAAATTTAGCGAAAGCGTCAACTGATAATTCAAAAAACGAGAAAGAATAATTCTGTGCGTTACACGACACCCTCAGTGACGTATTACAAAAAGGAATATTATCTTTAAACTCATCTTATTGAACTGATAAATTGCGCCTGAAGTGAGTAATCGGTAGGATTACAGTTTCTTTTAAAACAGAAAACTGTCAATCTCGTTTTTGTATGTTTTCATTTCGAGATGGAAATACTAAAGATGACGTAGGGGAATTGGACTTGGTCCAAAAATGATGTAAAAAACGCAGTGATTGGATTATCATACATTTTACAATGAAGTTGAGTCAACAATTGTAATATTAAAAATGCAAAATTAAATAAGTGAAACATATATTACTTTTGGATAGTGTTTTTATGAGATGATCTCTTTCCCCCCTATATACTTGATAAATAATATACAAATTAATAGGCTAAGAACTTCGTTTCTGACGAATAGTTTTTTTTTTTTTTTTTTTTTTTTTTTTTTTACAATTGAGGACTAGAAATGGAAAACGAACCCAAGTCCAAAAAAGAAAATTTTTCAGGAGAGCCTACTGGAGTTCGCACTTTGAAGGCTCTCCACTTTGTTTAGCTTGTTATTTAGGACATTTTTCCCGTGAAAAAAAGATTTTCGATTTTTTTGGTACTTAGGTCGTTTTCTATTTTTAGTCCTCATTTGTACATAGTGTCATTCGTTTGAAATCCAAAGATATATATATTTTTTTTATTTTGGTACTCTGTGAGAGTGGACTCGACATAAGTTGAGAGTAATCTAAATAGAGGTTACCCTATATAGAAGTTACTCTATAAGATGGTGTTCTATGTAGGTTAGGATGGAGAGAAAAATATTTTTTTTCGCAATTTCAATCGGCAAGGTTTGCAAAAGTTTTATTTTGGGTTTATTAGATTATCGCTAAAGTTTGATCAAAATCCATAAAAATCTCCTGGTTCCCCAAGCCCCAGAAAAATCACTAAAAAGTGATTCTTTGTAAAGTGTTCCTAAGAGAAATATTTCACACACACACACACACACACACACACAACACACACACATTTTCACATTTTCTTCTGCAAACAAGCCAAAATTAGTATTTTTTTTGTAATAGTACAATCAAGTTTGAAGAATGCAATACTAAAAACAAGGTAATGTTAAAGTAAACCTACTAGATTTTATTGTAATTATACTTTTGTAACAAATATTTAAATTTCTTACATTTTTATGTAGTGAATCGTCATTTAAATTCGTTGAGCTTTAGTTTGTTTCTTAATGAAATAGATTCGCTAAGCTAATTGAAATTAAAGTTACTAAGGACCTTATATGTTCTTTTTCACCAGTGAACCTTTAACAATTTTTCAAGCTTATAACAGAAAGTATTTTGCTGAATTACATTAATCCATTATAACTTTGAGATCCGGTGCTAAAGGGGACATAAACTTTCATTATTATATAAGTGGCAAGAGATAATATAGTTTCTGATGGATTTCTGTAGCCACTTATGATCTTAAAATACGTTTTGGAGTTGTTAGCTACCTTTAGAATGTTACAGGACCTGGTTAGCGCAGTGAAAAATCGGAAGAACATGCACAAAGTGATATAGCTAAACAAATACCTATAAATATTTCTGATAATTATACTATCTATACCCGACATTTTCTCGAGACTTATTGGGCCATATAACTTAATAAAGAGATAGTTGCAGGTTTTAATTGCTTTACAATCTGGCCCAGAAAATGCTTTGGGACCAACTGTTGAACTGTTCAACTCACATAAGAAATGTAACAATAGCTTGTTAGCAAGGCGCAAACGAAAATGTAACATTGTAATGGTCTCCCTAGATCCAGCAAACGAATTGCTTCTTCGTTGTGCCAGACGTTTGTTACATCACATCCGATTTCACTCAGAATTAGAATCGACTCAGATTGAGTTTATTCAGATTGATATCACTTGCTGTCTGAATTTTAACTATGACCTCTTTTTACAGTTTCGCCCGGATTCACTGTAATTTGGCCGATGTATTGTGGTTTCTGTAATGTAAGATGCTTCTCCTAAGTAGTACGTGAATAGTATTTCAGTTTCTTTCTCACTTCTACTTTTCTTGTTTGCGGCTTACTCGAAGATATTAATACATATTTCCAATTTAGAGATCAAATAAAGGGAATGTCTAATTTTGACAAATAGGGGTGGTCTTTCAATTACGAATGTGTATACATAGGCAATTGGTAAAAAAAAAATCATATATATATATATATATATATATATATATATATATATATATATATATATATATATATATATATATATATATATATATATATTTGCATTTTTTAAGTTTTGGAGCATCCTGATTTTAAAAAAGTTGTTTAGAAAAAATGTCTGTCTGTGTGCCTGTGGTCAGCATAACTCTTGAACAAATTGACCTAGGATGTTCAAATTTGGTGTACGGGTTAGTGGTGACCATGAGACCTACCATTAATGTTTTCGCCAAAATCGTGCATGCGCATAAGGTAGCTGCCATTGGAAAAAATCTTGTTATTCAATTATTGCTAAAAAAGGGCTCTAACGTTTTTAATAAAATCGCTATGATAATGCCTCTTAAGGTGTTTTAAACATCCCCTCTGAAACTTCCGTAAAAATGCTTTAATGGCGAAAAAAGTTGAAAGATGAATATTTTCAACGCAGCGTTCTCTTACCTTGAGCATAGCTCATCAACGATATTTTTCTCTTCTATCTTCAGTTTCACTTATAACAAAGGATTAATATAAGAATTATCAAAAAGTATATCTCTAAAATCACGATTTTGTCGAAGTTTTTTTTTTTTTTTTTTTTTTTTTTTTTTTAAGACCCATAAAAGAATTATCGTCAAGAATATCACCAAACTGGCCATTTTTTTCTAAATGAATGATGAAAGTATAAAAACGGTAAATAGCACCAATCCACGTCAGTATAATAGTGTAATTGAAAGTTGTGCGATGTTCCACACCCATAGCTTTTTAATGCTTAGAATAAAAACTTTCGTTTGTGAAAAAATAATAAATGCATTTAATAACTTATCCTCCTTGTGCAACTATATATGTACATGAAATGAATTCAAAGTAAAGTCGTAATATATAATATACATAGAATGTTACCTTTTTTATAATTAAATGTATGTTTATTTAGAGCCTAAGTTTGTATAAAATGTGACTTTTGGACAGGTTTCAAGTATTTTGAAGCAATGGAAGATATTATTTATAACTGGAAAAATTTAGAATGCATGCTAGCAAACTTAAACTAAAGCACTTCCTGCCTGTTTTGCACTTCCTGCAGTGCATTCGTAATAACTATTTATTTAAAATAATAATAATAATAATTAGATTGTGTGTAAAATATTTCATTTTTTGTGACTTGAAGTGCCTTAGGTCAGTGAAAGAAATCACTTGAACTCGCAATAAGTCGATACTGTGTGTACTAGAAAACAAAAAATACAACTTATTGAGACCCTGCCGAATCGTTTTTTGAATTTTTTCGTTCCACCATATATTGTGGGAATACGTTGACTTCGTTCAACTGTTATAAAGATGTATTTCTGTGCCATAAACAACCCCTTCATTATTTTGTGATAAATTGGTCTTGGACGTTACAAAAAGTTCCATAAATACTCTATGATGGATGAACCTGTTACGATTTATCTTCAGATGATCGACCAACGAGCCAACCGTACAGAGTTCTGTTCTTCAAATCAAGTTTCTTTATATCTCTCAGATATAGAAAACAACATTCAACTTTGATGAACTTTAAAAAAAAGGTACTTTACCTAAGTAATCTTAATTACACAGGCTGTATACGGGTCCATTAGTATTATAAAAATTCAGTTCTAATGTACCAATATTTACTGTTTTAAAATATTAAGCACTGAAAGTAAATTTGAAAACACTGAAGTTTTAAAATCGAGAATTTGTAAGTATTTAAATTGTGACCAAAAATTGAAAGTCGGTTTTTGAGATTATAACTGAAGTCGGGTTTTAAATACTGTTTTTAGAAGCCACATTTATATACTTTTTCAAATTCAATCTTTTCAATATCCCATCTTTGTAAATTTTAATGGTTGATCTGGAAGATATTTAACTTCAAAATTCCTACTTCCAGTTGTTAGAGAGATATTTTGTAGGAAACAAAATGGCCATTCTAGAAACGACATTCTAGAATAAGTTCAAAACTAGGTAAAGTAGTTTCTACACACAATTTGTTAATGAACCCCTTAATATTTCAACATTTGTGACTCATTTTTTAAGTACTACACAAATTTTGTGGATTCAGAAATACAGTTTGGTTGGTTGTATTGGGATTTTGTCACATGAGCTACACGAAGGCTATATTGAGCAGTAACATCTCGTAAGATAAATATCCGAAAACAGGAAGATTTTAAAGAATTGAAATGCCTTTTTAAACTTACGTACAAATTAGCAAAAATTTTGACATATGATAATCAACAAAAAGTGGTTATCTGAAAAATGGGTTAAAAAAATTCCATGTATTGATTTCCCCATGCTTGGTATCTTTCTTTAAATATTTTATGAGATAAAGAAGGCCGAACTTAACATGAAAACTATATTTGTGTAGGGTCTAGATTTCTATAGTGATTTTTTTTTACCCTAGACATTGAGTTTATCTTTCGTATCTGCAACGCCTCATATTATCTAACGTTGAATAGTAAAAATAGTTAATAATTATGTTATTATAATGTCTGCTACGAGAAGAACTGTATTTATATTGAGTTTAGTTAGGAAACAAAATGCAATATTCTTCTGAAATTGCGATTATTTAAATAATTTTATCAATATTTTGAATTGAAGCATTAATTATTTCCAGAATTATTGTGTTATATCATAATTGAAATTCTAGATAATTAAAGCTTAAAATAATTTAAACGCATTCGCTAAACTCTGGAAGATAAACATGTCAATTCGCTATGGAGAATAAATATTAATCTTATAGTTCTTGAAAAATAAACATTCTTTATTTTCATGGGTCCGATGAAAGAAGTTATGAAATAAAAATTAATTTCAAAATGAATTTAAAACTACTTTAATTTGAAGATATAGTAGAACGAACTATTTAAGAAACTTGTTGTTAAAGAAAATATAAGGAAATAATTATGGGTGTTTAGTTAATATACTGCCCATTAGAGTAGTTCTTTGAAAAAATTAAATAGTTTATATTCATCATCTTAAATAACTTCTCAGTACGACTTTATATTTACTAATTTAAAATATTGAACTACTTAAAATTTTCCACTAAAACTACTATCCCTCTTTCACAGATGAACGCTGATGACACTGGATAAGATAACATTCGCTGCCTTGAATAAGATTGAACCAAAGTATTCTAAAATAATGCGATGAAAATAAGTAATTTGCAAAAGTTTATTCAAGTAAATAAATGGAAAAGATTTTTTTTTTTTTTTAAAAACGAAAGAAAATATATTAATGTTTCAAATATCTCAAAATAAGTAAAAAAAGTTATTGAAGTGCAATTCGGTTTTCGTATACTTGGTGGAAATTGGTCCCAGAGCTAATCCACCTTTTCCATTTTCGTAAATTGAACGATCTGGAATAGATAAGTGCAGCCTATTTATCTCGAAATAAGATCTTTAGATGGAATAGAAATCATTCGATATATTGCATCAGTTCCATCGCCTATCGTGGCCTCATCGTTTAGAAAGGGTTTGACGTATTTTTGTTGTTGGTATACAAGCAGTTTACTAACTTAATATGCTTGAGCTTTGCTGATTGTAATGATATTAGAGGCCAAAAGCGTAAGGCCACATTTTGCCAAGTAGGCATAGTTAATTTATTGAATATAAAATAATATAGTTAATAGACTAATAGTAACTTTCTTGTTAGATTTATTTCTCTTATAACCTTCCAGCATAAAATTGTATGACAAAATTAGAAAGTATTCAAAACATTAATATCAAGTCGAATAAAGCATAAAAACATTGGTCCAGACTACTCCACAAAGCGGAAATAGTTGACGTCATGCCATTGCTTAATTCGTACTGATGATTTTTGATGAAGGAATTTAATTGCTTTTTCTTTGATACATAAGCAGTTGAGAAACTATGAATTGTGTGGCTTTGCTAATAATAAATTGAATATTTTCCCCCATTTTTTTTCCATTACTACAAAGTGCATAACTCTTGTGGCTCTTCATGTATGCCTCTCCACTCCATTAGAAATAGTTTGACGTTGCTACTAATGTCTGTCTGCAGTATTTTGCAAAGATTTTACCTTAACTCGTATAGAATATTCTCCACTGGCTTAAAGTTACAGAATATGATTCCTGGAAAACGTGTCGCCAAATTGTTGCCACTTCACCTAGGGCTGAAGTTCAATATTAAGTTCGCTGGTTCACAGAAGTTTACCAACATGAAAATACTCTGATTGAAAACGTCAAAAGGAGAATTTATCATAAATTATTTGCCATAAATCCATGTTCAACGGCACTAACCCGAGAAATCCGGTAGTACCCCATAAGCTGGCGTTTCGTTGGGAAGCTTAACTCTAATTCTTCTGCTTCTTACTTAGCCACTCTAATTCTTCTGTTTCTTACGTAGCCACACAGCAAACTGAAATGTCTTAAAATAAGACACAAAACTGTCTTAATAAAGTGGCACTGTTTTAAGACGTAAAATGGTGTCTTAATCTTTAAGACACTTGAAGTGTCTTAAAATGGGGTATTTTCAGACGTTTAGACTGTCTGAATTGGGGATATTTTCAGACAGTTGATGTGTCTGAAAGGGTTGTTTATGTTACTTTTCAGATGTTGGGAAGCTAAAAATACGTATATTTAAATTAAAATGCAATAAATGAGCTTGTGTTAAATAACAAATTTACTGTTTTACTGTCAAAATTACTGTTTTATTACCATGTTGCACATAACTTTTTGTTGACTATGTTTCACTTTCCTGGTAAATTTAAGCATGGGATTGCAAAATGGCAACACAACTGTTAATAATAGGCACACAACTATTAATATATCCAAGCAAGGGATTTGGAACTTAATGTAAATATATGTATTGAGATAATGGACATTGTATTGTGGCTGAATCTTAAATAGAAAAGGTTTGACTTTCAAGATTGTATCACAGTTTTAAGTTGCTTTTTACGAGTCAACTTTAACATCAAATAACAAGCGTGATGTAAACACTTATAGTAGTTGGCAAGTCTAAGATACATTATGTGGCAACATAAACCTATTTTAATGATGAATCAAGCAGTAATAATCTAATTATTCCCCATCTGGGAATTTAACTTGTTTATAACATTTCCCTATAATAACACTACATAATAACAATGGTTATAACACTGCAATGCTTCAATTATTATCGAATAGCTGAAGCAGATATAGGACTTAAAAAAAAAAAAAAAAAAACATTAAAAGATACATAAAAGATAAACAATTAAAACAGAAGACATTAGAAGTATCTGTAAGGAGACGCTTCAGAATATGGAGGTAAAGTATATTAAATTTGAAAAGTATACAAGTTGCGGAAAAAATTTTGTGTTTCTGAAAATGTCAGTTTTCCAAATTTTTGTATGCTTGTAAAAAAAATATGCCAGATATACAGTTGAAATTTGTTATTATGATTAAATAACATATTAAGTGCATACTAAAACTAAAATAATATTAAAATTCCAGTAATTTGGGGATGGGACCTTTTTACATTAATTTTCCCTGTCGCTGCGACTTTTCGTTAATCGTTGAGAAGCTAAAGAGAGGGCATTTAAAAAAACCTAAAAATATGTAAGAAAAAAAAAGGGGGGGGGGGGGGAATTAAAAAAAAAAAAGGAATTTGAAATATCTGTAAAGATGGCTGCTTCAAAATACAGAGTTGAAGCACATTAAATTTGGAAAACATGCAAGTTATTAAAACTTTTATAGTTCTTTCACGTTTTCTCAAAACGTTGATTTTCCAACTTTTGGTATGCTCATATAAAAGACTATGCAAAATATAGAATTGAATTTTTTTATGGCAATTATATAACATCTGAAGTACATATTAAACAAAAATATTATTCAAATCTATGCAATTTAGTTTTTAATTATTATTACTTAAAAAATTGCAAATTTTCATATGCTCAACTAATTACCACATAAAAAAACTTTTTATTATTATTTTGAGAAAGCTGATATTAATGCAGTATATAGACATTTCCAATAAATAAAAAGCAAAAAAAAAACTTTTTTTTAGTTTTAAGAAGATTCCTCTACGAACATAACCAAATTCAACTCATTGCAGAAGTTACCGAGGAAAATAAGCTCCAGCTCTTAAGTAATTACGTATTCGCGAACGTTTATTTATACATTAACGACTCTGAAAAGTATGATGATGCCATCGATATCCTTGATTCTTTGTATATTACAAAGAGAAATGAAATCTTCGCCAGACACTGCTTGGCATCTAGAGTCCAACAAACGGGAGAATCTGTAAATGAATATCTACAAATTTTGAAACTGATGAGTAAAGACTGCGAATTCAAGTCCGTTACCGCTGAACTATACAAAAATGAGTACATTAGAGATGCTTTTATTCGATGTTTAAGAAATACTTCATATCCGCTACTCCACTAGGCCATGGCCCACTAGACTGAGAAGGCCAAGTAACTGGATTCAAGATGGCGGCGCTTTCCGTCCGATGATAGAGGAGAAAGCTGAACATATCCCCCTTTAAATTACCTAAATCTTTTTGGTTTAAATAAGTTTTTTCTTTAAACATAAATTTTCAAAAGATTGTTTTTATGATATAAGTTATACTTTTTTGTAAAAAAATTCGAAACTTATATATATTATGTTAAAATTTGCATCTTATGTTTTTATTTTAAACAACTTTGTTTATATAGTTTTAAAGAAAAAGTTTTTTTTATAAAACAAGACAATGCTTTTAATCTTTTTACTATGATATCAATATATGATGACAATTTCCAGAAATATATATTTTAGAATATAATTACAACAAATCTTGAGAGAATGTTAGTTAAGAAATATTGATAATATCTTTCAAAAAAATTGGTAATAAGTTTGCTAATAAACAAAAAAATATACAATATTTAGTTTCATATATCATGTGTTTTTTATATTTTGAACATAACGTTTTATATAGTTTTAAAGGAAAAAAGCTTTTTATACTAAAACAAGAAAATAATTTGAAGACATTAATCTTTTAACATGACTTATGATATCAATATATGATCACAATTTCCAGAAAATATATATATTAGAATATAATAGTACAACAAATCTTGAGAGAACATTAATTAATAAATTTTCAGAAATATTGACAAAATCTTTCAGTAAAGTTGTAAATAAAACCTGCTCCCAAAAACAAATATATCCAATATTTAATTTCATATATCATGTTTTTTTTTAAATATTTTGAACATAACTTTTTAAATAGTTTTAAAGAAAAAATATTATTCTAATTGACATATATAGAAAATTATTTAAAGTGGTTAATCTTATAACTTGCTTATGACATCAATAATATAAAAATTTCCAGAAATATATATTTAATAGAATATCAGTAGTTAAAAAAGGAGAGTCCGAAGCCATGGCGGAGCAGTGGAACAGGTATGGTATGGGAGCGTGACCGGATATGACGTCACAGGAAGTGACATCACATGATATGCCGTCACCGGAAGTCACGTGACCGGAAGTGGAGTTGAGTTGTTCCCCTCCTGCTGTTGTTTTAGTTTCATTATAAGCTGTTTGTGTATGACGTCACAGTAGGTATGACGTCATAATGTGTTTTATATTAAAGTTAAGAGCGATGGCAACACTTTTTAGTTTCGATTTACCTTTAAGATGGAGTTGAGTTGTTCTAGGACTGCTTGTAAATGAATAAGCTAGAGTGATAGGTTTTTATTGCGTGACGTCACAGTAGGTATGACGTCATAATGTGTTGTATATCAAAGTTTAGAGCGATGGCAACACTTTTTAGTTTCAATTTACCTTTAAGATGGAGCTGAATTGTTCTAGGGCTGCTTCTAAACGAATAAGTTAAGAATGATAGATATTTTTACTAGTGACGTCACAGTAGATATGTCGTCATGAATTACTTTATGTTAGAGATCGGAAAAATACTTGCTTGCGATTGGTCGGTTTTTAGACACATCACCAAATACTCTCTTCTCATTGGTTGAAATGTGTCACGTGATTTCATTGGCTATACAGTTTATAGTGCTTTGAAAGATTATTTGAAATTGTAAATAAAAATTATTCAATGGAAATATGTGTGTGTGATTTTCTTATGTGAAATAATAATAAAAAAAAAAATGTTAAAGCAATATCACTTTATTGAATCATAAATTTTCCCACTTTTTAGGTGGTTTTACATTTCGTCTCAACTTTGTTTGGACAATTTTTACAGGTGACTTTAGCAACTTCTTATTTCCGATAAACTGCTTCGGAACATTTAAATCTTTCAAAACAGTATTAAATAAACTTTTCCGTGATACATTACTTTTGGTACTGTACATATAATCGAAAAAGTCGACAATGTTAGAGTTTGGTATTTTTTCTCCGTGAATGGAGATTTGACCCTTGGAATTCCATGATAAGATATCAGGTTGATTCTTGATGAGAGCAAGTGTATTTTCAGCTTTTCTTCGCATGGGTTTAGAAAGTGATGCTAATATAAGTTCTTGATAATTATCATCTTTTTGAAGTTTCTTTATTTCTTCTACTTTCACAGATTCTTCAACTTTCCTCTTATCTTCTATTTTCTCCACTTCTTCTTTCTTCTTCTCTTCAGCTGTCTTACTACATTGTTCATTCGGACGTGAATTATTAAATTCTTGCAGATTTAAACTTTTCTTCAACAGTTCATGATAGAGGACCAATTTTTCATGATCAGGTAAGTCACTATGTAAAATTTTTATCATCGCCTTATCAAGCTCACTAAGCCTTTTATTGGAAACAGAATGTTTTGTCACCAATTCTTCGGGTATAAGAGCAAACTTCTTAATTTGAGCCATGAAATAATGTAGTTAAAACACTCAAGGCTGCAGGAATAAGTATGTTGAGGAAACCTCCTTTCTGTAAAATGACTTGACGTTTTTTCGGTAAAGACACTTTACGATTACTTAAATGACGCAATATCTTCTTATGTTTAGAGAGCGTTTTCTTCTGTCGTGCAGTCAATGGGATATTTCCATTCAATGTGTTAATGCAACATTCGCATATGGCTTTTATACAGTTCTTATTGAGTTTACTTAATAAAGTTTTTCGTAACCTTAAAGGACAAATTTGCAACAGTCGTAATTGATCGAGTTGCTCCTTCTTAAGCGTCATCTTGCTAAATGATACTTATCTTCAAAGTCATTCACTTTTATATCATTTAAATTGATACACGATCTGTCTTTCAGTAGGTAAAATTTTGGTATGTAATCGTAACTCTTCTGGTGTTTCGGCACGTAAATCTATAAATAAATAGGAATAGGGGTTTTTCGTTGCATCTTCAAAGACTTCTTGAAATAACTTGACATGTCGAGGAAATAATTGTCTTCCTAGATGTGAAATTTGACTCACGTCTCGTCTATTTTTACACAGTACTAAATAGTGTGCATTCAATGTAATGTCACGCATTTCTTTCCCTTTGTAGAAAAAATTTTGTGTTATGAAGATAACACTCAGGTTTAAATGATGACTACCTTTTGTAAAAAGATCAGTTAAATGACTGTTAGCATTTGACATTAAATCATCAATTACGAAGAGTGTATTCTCGCCCAAAAATTCTTTAAATGTCGTAGGTAGACCTTCTACAAATGTCACATTATCAATTTCATCATATAAGGGTTGATGTATTCCATAAAACCAAACAATCTTATCGGGAACAATTGAAAACATCCCCTGTTTTTCACTTATCAAATCCCGCACAAAATAACTTTTACCGCATCCTGTTGGACCGGCGATTACCATCGTAAAAGGATGTTGCAACTTTGGAAATTCCATGTTGAATGAGAGACGAGACATAGTGCTACTGTTTAAATACTTTCTTTATTGATAAAATGGTGCTACAATTCTAAAGTGCTTGATTACAAAATGATGCACTTTGATATCATTACATATTTGATTGGGTACAAAAGACAAGAGAATATCGTTCATAGAACGTCCATTACATTTAGAATATAAATGAAAAATACAATATTGTCCACACACGGAACTCGCATTCGATTGAAGTATCATATGATTAAACTCTACATGTCGATAACGCTTTACATAACTTGATATTCCTCCGGGAAAATAAGACGGTGGGTTTCCGAACGAATCAAAGAAGCATATTTCTGTAGGTGATTCTATATAAAAAGCCACCCAATGGGTACCTTCTTGATTGGACTTGTCAGTGTTGGCAATAAAACAGGCTGGAAAGTTTCGAACATATGTTGGTAATCGATCACTTGAGAAAACACCCAAGAATATATTCTTGGTTTTTGCATTTCCAGAAAGAATTCTAGTTATTTATAGAGTATCCATTAATTCGGAAAGTCACACACCACGTGACGTGATTTGGATATTTCAATCACGTTTTGAAACTCTGCATAAATGAGCACTGATAAAGTTTCCGTAATAGCCTCGGAAAATTTAATTTCCACACGTAAATTTCCTTGGTGTTGCAGATTAAAATGTTCTCCGTCGCAAAGATCAGGACTTAGATCAAATGCGTAAAGTACATGACCTCTGGCATATTCTTCTTGAGATAAGTAAATTCCCTTATCACGATTAAATCCGGAAAATAAGCTATGATAAGCCCGAACGTAGTTGTTGGAATCAAAATTAAGCTCTAAAGGCTTGCAGGGAACCGGTTGTCCATCTACATAAATAGATACAAAGTTTGCACTATGGTGAGAAAAGAGAAATGGGTTCTTTGAATATTGCCCATTCATTGCAGCATTTCCTAAACAGGTGAGAATGACACGTTTTGGCATGAGTCCAAGAAACACATTATCTTGTAAAAAGGACCAGCTCCCTTTGGCAATGCTATAAGTTTTGCAAATCACACGATCAATTGGATATTTGCACGATGTCTTCTCCAAAGCCTTAGCATGCCCAATAGCAACGGCAGGGCTAACCTTCACTTTTCTTATAAATATAGAAGCATGCTCTAGAACTATCTTATAATCCCCATCCACTTTGGTTGAAATTAAGCAAAATGAGGATTTGCTGCGTATCATTTTAATTTTGATATCTACCAAGTTAATCATGAGACGATTTTGTTGAAAAATGTCACAGTGGAGTTGACCAATCATTTCTACGGTCTGGCTGTCTTTGATAAGATTGTAACGCGTCTTCAATCCAGCATCAGCTTTCTCATCTATGGGGTCTATGATATCAGGTTGCGTATCTTTGTAGAATCCTTCACAGGTCAGCAAACTTTTCTTGGCATCTTCCCCATAATTTAACAATGTCTCTATATAGGCTCTAAAAGGATAAGTGTTGCTTGCAGAAGAAATATTTCTCTCGTTTAAACTAACGTCTACTTGACTGAAAAGCGAATGTAGGAAAAGGTTGACGGGAGCAACTGGTTCCTTTTCTGGTAGTTTAGTTCCATCTGCTTTCATCACTTTCACTTTCACGTGTAGATAGGAAGCAGCTAAGTCCACATATTCTTCACTACTTCCTGATATTGAAAATTCAGTCGGTCCACCATCTCGTACACTTGAAAGGGGATGAAATTCGACAAATTGTCCTTTTTCGATAACGGTCTGGGTTGGGGGAATTGAAAATAAATCTAATTCCGACTTGACGCAAGGAGCAGAGTCTTTGTAGATGAAGGAAGCCATTAGGAGAAAATATCATGCGATGTGCACTTCTTCTTGGCTGAACGTGGAATGATGGTTTTTTTCTTCTGCATACGCTTTTTATGTCTTTTTCCACTACCAATCATAGTCTTGACTTTGGTGGCGGCTTTATCTGTTAACACATTTCCAGCTTCTTTGAGTCTTCGTTTGGTTCTTTGAGAAACATCATTCATCAGGTTGACACCGCTGTGAAACATTTGTTTCCCAATAGCTTTAGCACCTGATTTCAGTAGCGGAGCTGCGGCACGAAAAAATGATCTGAATAGACCTCCTAATCCATATCCTCTCTGATAAGAACTTCCTTGATAATAATTCAAGCCTTTTCCCGTCTGCTGCACATAATAATCTTCGAAAGATTTTTGACAACACTGATAAGGGACATACATTATGAGAGAGACTTCTGACGAAAGTGTAACTTCACGTATGAGCGCCCACGTTCAAATGGCGTTAAACATCCCGAGTGCGTCCTTATAACGATTTCCAAAGTCTCAATAATTTTCCGGTTTACAGGTAAGTAGTGCGGTCTATCATACTGTTCGCTAATCATCTCACCATCTTGTCCTCTCACTCTAACCACTCGAAGGAGAGTTGCTAAGACATCTCCCACAATTTGTGGTTCCACTATATCCGTATAAATCATCAATACGCGATAATGTGCAGAGGGGTCGGCTACGAATGGACCCACAACAGTTGCTTCTATACTTGCGTCAAACGAAGTTATTTCCATAGGTTCAAATCCAAGCATTTCAGCAAGTCCTTGATATAATATGAGTTTCGCATTATTTTTCACAGTTATCTGAACACGCTTAGTTACCGCATTATAACTTGTGACAATTTTATCATCATGTTCTTTCACATAAATAGCCTTTAAAATATCAGGAACTGTCTCATAACAACCCGGAGGTAATCTTCTTCCTACCTCTAACTTTCCACTCGTCTCGAATCCAATTAAATTATTTTGATGATTCACATTATACCAAGTATGCGGATATAAAAACTCTACCGTTCCAACTTCCCATTCTCCTTTCAGTTCAATTGGTATGGGTAAGCGAGTAATAAAATGGGAAATTTTATTTTCAGGAAAATAGGACATGGAACTATCCGAGATGAGTGTTATGTAGAAACTCATGATAGCAAATGAGTCTTGCAACATGTGCTAGTAGTATTTATAGGGCTAGTAAGTTTGAAGTGGGGATCCATTGATTAAACTTGTCGGGGTATCCTCGATATTTCACAAAATATTCCATTTTCTTTTTACGCATGCGTTTTCTTAAAACTTCTTCAACAGGAAATTCGTCTTTCATTGTTACTTTTTGTAACTCTTGTGCGTAAAACGTTCCTTGTATAGGCTCTCCTAATAAATCATTCACTCTATACACTGCAGGTTGTCTCTTGACACACTCTGTTATGACAAACAATTCTTCCGTCCAATTCGTTTCATACCCCTTTTCAAAGGTTAATTTCTTCTTTGAAATGCGAACTACATCATCTACATTAAATACGCATTTGGGTTTAGGTAAATTCTCCATATCTCCATAGAGAGTGAACCAAACATCTTGTTTATTTTCGGCATTCACCTCCACGGGAGCTCTTTTTATACTTGAATGGTAAGTATGATTATAACTTTTCACTAAATCTTGTAATACGTCAATGTATCTATGCGTATTTTTAGCAGTAAAGTACTTCCACATTTTAGTTTTAATACTTCTATTCCAACGCTCGACTATGTTTGCTTTCGACAAATTATATGTCGTGAAAAATCTAATCCCCTTCTTTTTTAACAAGGTCTGAAATAGATTATTCTTAAATTCCGTTCCCTGATCAGTCTGAAGTGATTTCGGAGTTCGTTGATCGAATATTATTTGAAAAGCCTCAACAATATCTATACCTCTCTTTCGTTTCAGAGGAATTAGCCATCCAAACTTTGAGAGCACATCAATACAACTCAAAATAAAGCGATAACCATCATTAAACTTTTGAAGACTTGACATATCCACCAAATCCGCTTGCCATTGCTGATCAATGTTATAAACAATCACCCGATTCGTAGGAAATTTATGACGAATGGACTTGTGTAGAGTGTACGCATCCACCCCCGTTAGCCATTTCTGTATCGTTTTCTTGGGAATCTTTCTTCCTGAGGCACGGTATAATGCATCGATACCACCGAAACTTGCTACATGACCCGGGTCTTGATACGTCGCATTCATTACAGCAAGAAATTTTATTAACTCTTATCTGTATCCTAAGTCTTAACATTTTCACATTGAAATAGATAAGTTTCCAGTTTCATTGAGACGAAGCGTAAAATCGATAGCGAATCGATCACTACTACTTAAAAAATAAATAAATAATAATGCAACACATAAACAAATACACAAGTATGCAGTATTCACAACCTCACTCGATAGAACCATACTTGCAACTAACACATTCAACTATAAACTTTACCTTATAAAGAACAAAACTTGATAAAATTAATATCCTTAAGATCATACCAATACCTTAAAATTCCTTGAAACTCCGTTTAAATGCAAAATTCCCACTATATCCCCTCTGTGACGTAACATAAATATTTTTCAAGCAAGAACGCTATCTTCAATTCCCACCACGTGGTAATTTTTCTGCAAGTTTTAAAATTAGTTTAAATTATATTTTATAATTATTCATCAACTATTACTTAAATCTTTCCATTTCAACAAGTATCAACGTTAAAAACCCACGTGATAATTTTTCTATAAATAAATATTCATTTAATAAATAAGCGCCAATACCTTATCTGTTTAAATGCTAGATTCCAGCCATATCATCATTATGACGTCATGTGTTAAAAGCCAATGAGTTTATATTTTGCAATCATTATCAACAACTCAACTCGCAAACGCGTTGGAGCGTGTTGAAACATGCCTAGTCTCGCTCCCCACCCGCTCTGATCGGTTAGAACCAAGCAGAGCCCTCTACCGTGAAATCTGATTGATCGGTGAAGTTACGTGATCACCCCTCATATATAGACGCTATCGGTTGCCGTCTCGTCATTTCTACTTAGATTCCTGAGGGCGAAAGACGTTTATCGTGTTTGTTTAGTATTTGCTTATTGTGCTTGTTTATCATATTTTGCTGCTACTTTAGCTTTTTTCTGATTTCATCTGAATTATTCGGTAAGTAAATTTTTATTATTTGTGAAATGTTAGTATCTTTTAAGTAATATATATATTAAAATGTGTTAAGTATGTTAAAGTAGTCGATTCAAGTATTACATAAAAATTATTTCCAACTTGTATTGAAAATGTATGTTTTTCTTTCGATATTTATAAATATATTTTTAAATTTCAGTTATTTATAATGTCATCATCACGTTCTCCTTCTCTCATGGATATCGTTATGGAAGTTAATGACCAAGTAAGTGTTCTTTTAGTAATATATTTTTAAATTATGTTTGAATGCTTATAGATTGTATTTATTTCAAAATTACTTACTATGTATCTAAAAGAATATTCTTTAAATAAGGTTAAACTTGTTGCTTTTAAGTAGATGAATGTTTAATGTCTAAGATAAATTTTAAACTGTGTTATTTAACGTCGCATAATTGATTTGTTCACTTAAAACTTTCTCAATTATATTTAAAATTCATGTCAATAATATATTCCTTAAAACTTTTTCTAAATGTTGTTCATTAGTATAAGATTCACGCCAAAATTTGTACTTGGTATTTTTTCTAAATGTCATTCACTTGAATATTAGTATAAGATTCACGCCAAAATTTTCATTGCTTAGTAATTTTCAATGTTGTAACTATTCAAAGTCGCCCCAAATTCACGCTGAAATTTTCATTACTTTTTGTACTTAGTAATTGTCAGTGCAGTAACTATTCAAAGTTGCCCCAAATTCACGCCAAAATTTTCATTACTTTTATACTTAGCAATTTTCATTGTTGTAACTATTCAAAGTCGCCCCAAATTCACACCCGATTTTTCTCTGACGTAAAAAACTTAGAATAATTTCTCAATATCTTACTTTAGGAGGTTGTTGTTGAATCTACTGCTGCTGGACCTTCTAATGCTGCATCCACCTCACAAGACTTGCATGTAAGTATTATTTTTATCATTTAAGTGAAAGAATAATAACTTTAAGAAACATATTACTCAAAGTTTTATTTTCAACAGGTCTGTACCATCTGTCAGAAGGGTTTTACACAGAAATTTACTCTTACCCGGCACATGAAAATCCATCAGAAAACTGTAAGTATTACATTCTAAGGATAAACTATTGTTTAGAATATGTTAAAATAGCTTATTTAAATGTTAAATAATTTTCTTAGGTACTTGCTGCTGGACCCTCACAACATGCTGCATCCTCAATTGCTGGACCTTCCAATGCTAGGAATTCCAATGTTGAACCTCATGTAAGTATTAGTTTTTAAATTATATTTTGCAGAGAGAGTTTTTAGATACTTTGGTTTAAAATAAAGTATGTTTCACATATATAGATAGTTTATAGAAATAAAGTATTTTTAATAAAAAATGTTTTCAGATATTTTACAAATTTAAGTAATTTTTAGAGAAGACATATTTTGTAAAATGTTTTCAGTTAATATATTTGAAGATTTTCAATCCATTTTTGTAATAAAGTTTTTAGATATTTCTGCAAATAATGTGTTTTCAGGAGAGCTTTCCAGAAGAAGATATTTTTAAATAAAGTTTTGGAAAAAATGTGTGTCCTTCAATAATTTTTTTTTAAACAGATGTGTCACATCTGCAACAAGTCCTTTACGGAGAAGCGGAATTTAACTCGCCATCTCAAGATTCATACTGACACGAAGAATTTCACCTGTGAGATATGCCAGAAGTCATTCACTCGAAAATCGGATCTGGATCGACACATGGAGAGTCATCAATCTGCTACCCCTCATGCCTGTCCTGACTGCGGAAAGAGTTTCGGTCGTAAATATGTCATGATGCAACATCTTCTCACCCACCTTCGAGTTGCTCAAATAGGAGGAATTCAACCTGCACCCTCTGTGCCCAGAAGGAGGAGAGTAGAGGTGAAGACGTCTGATGTCTTTGCCACCCGCCATTTATTCCCGAGTGAAGAGGCAGTTGGAGACCTGCTTCTCTTCATTAGGGAAAGCACTCCCCAAGTTCAGGATGTGCTGCAGGAGGAGTTGGGAGAGAAGAGGGCCATTAAGTGGTATGTTGTGTCCAAGATCCGGTTCGTTCGTAAGAGTGATGAGGGAGACGAGGAATATGCCACACTCTATTTCCAGAGTAAGGTGCAGATGGAGCTGGATGACAGCGTCCTCCCTGAACACATCGACCAAGCCTTCGCCAAAATCAAGTCCTCCTTCGATGAATTCATCGAGCGGGGATCTGGATGGGTCCTCGATGAAATTATTCATTTGGAGGTGAAGACTGCTACATATCAACCTCTAGCCCCTGCTAGCCACTTCAAGTTACCCAACAAGTTAGCAGCGAAGCAAGCAGTTCTCAACATCCAGAACGAAGACAGTAAATGTTTCATCTGGTCTGTCCTGGCTGCCCTCCACCCCATGAGCTATACAGATCATCCATACAGAGTTTCTCACTATCTGGAATTCGAGCAGGAGCTCAAAATGGGAAATGTAAGCTGTCCCGTCCAACCCTGCAAAGTCCGGATAATTGAAAGCCTGAATAATCTGAGAATAAACATCTACGGCTATGAAGATGATGAGATATTACCTCTATACATCTCTAAGAGGGAAGATTCTGAGGTTATCAACCTCCTCTACATTATAGAAGGAGAGAGGCAGCATTACTGTTTAATTAAGAGTATGTCCAGGCTTCTCACCAACCTCACTAAGCACAATGGAAAGCGATTCTACTGTTTCTCCTGTCTTCATCGTTTTGCCAAGGAGGAGACTCTCAAAGCACATGTCCCGTACTGTAATGAGCACTCACCCCAACGCATCAAGATGCCGACTCCAAAGGACTGTGTGCTGAAATTTAGTCAGTACAAGTTCACCCAGAAAGTCCCGTATATCATATACGCGGACTTTGAGGCCCTTGTAGAGAAGTTGGATGACACCACCCCCTCCAGCACTATGAAGATAGCTACCCACGTCCCTTGTGGATATGCATACGTTATAGTAGGTCCAGATAGTAAGCCGACCAAGCCCATCTCTGTCTACAGGGGAGAAGATGCAGTGGACCACTTCATCAGTAGTATCATTGCAGAGAAGGACAAGCTGGCGGTGAAGCTGACCACCATTGTCCCGATGAAACTCACTCCCCAAGACCAGCATGCTATTAATGCTGCAACGCACTGTGGCCTCTGCAAGGGCCGACTAGGAACTGATCGGGTGAACGACCACGATCACTTGACCGGTCAGTTCCGTCAAGTGCTCCACAATGAATGCAACCTTGCCTTCAGGTTGCGGAAAATGATTCCCTGCGTCTTCCACAACCTGAAGAATTATGATGCGCATTTGATCATGCAGGGGCTAGGGAAAATGGCTGACCATGACATTGGAGTCATCCCTACAACGATGGAGAAATACATCTCCTTCTCCATCACTAAGAAACTTGAGAAGATCCCGGTGACTCTCCAGTTTATTGACAGTCTCCAGTTTCTGAACGCATCGCTTCAGAAACTTGTCGATAATCTGGAGAGAGACAAGTTTCACATTTTGAAGAGATCTATCGCATCTAACCATGGTACGTAATATAGTCAATGTTAATATTATATAAATGTTCTCTTAACAATATCATTTAATTTTTATTTTTTCCTTAGATCTCTTGCTGAAGAAGGGAGTGTACCCTTATGAGTATATGGACTCGTTCACTAAATTTCAACAAACATCTCTGCCACCTCAGCAAGCCTTCTATAGCACCCTTACAAACTCCTCCATCACCGATGCAGATTATGGTCATGCTCAAGTTGTTTGGGAAGCTTTCGGCATCAAAGACCTTGGCGAATATCACGACCTGTACGTGAAGACGGATGTGCTCCTCCTCGCAGACGTATTCGAGAATTTCCGCCGCCTAACTCTGGACTTTTACCAGCTAGACGCCGCTCACATGATGACGTCTCCGGGGTTAGCGTGGCAAGCCGCTCTCAAGATGTCAGATGTCGGTTTGGATTTATTCACCGACATCGACATGCACCTCTTCATAGAGAAGGGTATTCGGGGAGGAGTCTCCGTCATCACCCATCGTCATAGCCAGGCAAACCATCCAGGCTGTCCTGAATATAATGCTGCTGAGGAGAAGAAACATATATTGTACCTGGATGCCAATAACCTCTATGGTAAGCATGAATTTACTTTAAAACTGTCATTTTTTATTTAGCTTCTATGTTAATATTGAATGATTTAATTGGAATTTTCTTTCAGGTTGGGCCATGTCTCAATACTTACCTGTTGGTGATTTTCAGTGGGTGAACCCTGAAAACATCCCTACTAAAACCATCTTGGACCAAGCAGATGATGCAGATGAGGGCTTCATCCTAGAAGTGGATCTCGACTATCCTGCTGAACTCCACGATCTCCATAATGATTATCCTCTGGCTCCCGAACGCTTCACCATAAAGCCAAATATGCTGTCTCCTACCGCCCTCGAGATTTTGGAAGAAATGCAGATGAAGCCAGCTTCTTCCAGCGAGAAACTCGTTCCGAATCTTCAGTCAAAGAAGAATTATGTTATACACTATCGTAATCTGAAGCTATATCTTTCCTTGGGACTGAAACTAACTAAAGTTCATAGAATTCTAAAATTCTACCAACAACCCTGGCTGAAGGACTACATAGCATTTAATACGGAGCAGAGAAAACTGGCCAAAACATCGTTTAAAAAAGATTTCTTCAAACTTCTCAACAATGCGGTGTTCGGGAAAACTATGGAAAATCTGAGGAATAGAGTGGATGTTCAGTTGGTGAACAACCCACATAAAGCCAAGAAACTGGTCGCGTCTCCTGCCTTCCATGCCTTCACTGAGTTTGATAACAGCTTGGCAGCAGTACAAAGAAAAGTGAAGAGTCTCACACTTAATAGACCCATTTATGCTGGTTTCACCATCTTAGAACTGAGCAAGGTTTTAATGTATGATTTCCACTATAATGTCATCATGAAGAAGTATGGAAGTAATGCCCGCCTACTATTCACCGACACAGATTCACTCACTTATGGACTCACCACCCCAGATCTGACTGCTGACTTACATCAGTTAAAGGGATTTTTTGACTTTTCTGACTATCCACCAGATCATCCCCTACACGATGTGTCTAACAAGAAGAAGATCGGCTACTTTAAGGATGAACTTAACGGAAAATCTGCTTTGGAGTTTATAGGGCTTCGTTCCAAAATGTATTCCATTTTAAGCGAGTGTGGTGAGAAACAAACGGCCAAGGGAATCGCAAGAGCAGCTCAAAGACAGCTAAAACATCAGACCTATAGAGACTGTCTTCTCAATCGACAACCTTCGTCTGTGGTTCAGCATCGGATCGGTAGTGAAAAACATCACATTTTCTCCATCCAGCAAAGAAAGCGAGCGCTCTCGGCATTTGATGACAAGCGATACCTGTTGGAGGATGGTATAACTAGTTATGCCTATGGTCACTACAAAATTCCTTAAATTTAATTCTTCTAACTTAATTTTTCGCAATTCATTAACTATAGTCATTATTTTTACTAAAATATTACATTAACTTAATTTTTATAAAAACTAAAATTAGTATATTTTCAGGATTTTGTTAGTGACCATTAAATTTAATTTTGGGAAATATACGTTCCCCCAAGTCTTCTTCAAAAAACTGGACACTCTTAAATTTAATTTTTAATGTATCTCTATTCTAGAAATAGTTTGTGTCCAACATTAATCTTTTAGACTAAAACTTTAAAATTGTTAAGAGGTGAAGATATCTTCTTAAAGGATATCATCGGATGGTTGATTAGTGACCTCAAGTTTCAAAGAAATATACGTTCTTTGGAATAAGATTTTTTTTTTTTTTTTTGTTAGGGTGGAGTGAGGCGGTACCAATTCTTCCTAAAAGAGGTATCGGGCTGGAGGTGGGTCCTCACCTTTAATAAATAATTTTTCAAAATTTATTAATTGTAATTCTAAAGTCTTAACTTATTCAAAATTAGTTAGGGAAGTGGGGTGGGTAGATGAGTTACCATGAAGGCAACGTCCGATAGTCGATATTTTAACAATTGTTTGGTAAAATATTGAAATGTCACGTGTAGCTCGGGGTTAGGGTTCTTTTTGACCCTTAGCAAATGGCCTTCACTTTTATTAACTTTTCAAATTTAACATTTTTTTTTTTTTTTTTTTTTTATTTTTTTTTTTTTTTTTATTTGTGTAACTTTGTTGCAGGTATTTTAACTTGATTAAAGGATATGTAAGTAACTCGCTAGAAAACCAAACAGTCAATCAGGAGTTAACTTTTGGTCACATGTTTAAAACTTATCAGTCACAAGCGAGCATTTAGCTGACCGATCAGAACTCGTTGCCAACACCTGAAAACTAAATTTGGTATATATCCAATGTTATCACCACTTAAAACGTAAATCTTAACATAGAATGACGTCATACCCACTGTGACGTCATTAGTAAAAATACCTATCACTCTAACTTATTCGTTTATAAGCAGCCCTAGAACAATTCAACTCCGTCTGAAAGGTAAATCGACACTAAAAAGTGTTGCCACTGCTCAAACTTTGATATAAAACACATTATGACGTCATACCTACTGTGACGTCACGCAATAAAAACCTATCATTCTAACTCATTCATTTACAAGCAGTCCTAGAACAACTCAACTCCGTCTGCTAGATAAACCGAAACTAAAAAAAGTGTTGCCACCACTCAAAACTTTGATATAAAACACATTATGACGTCATTCCCACTGTGACGTCATACACAAACAGCTTATAATGAAACTAAAACAACAGCAAGAGGGGAACAACTCAACTCCACTTCCGGTCACGTGACTTCCGGTGACGGCATATCATGTGATGTCACTTCCTGTGACGTCATATCCGGTCACGCCCCCATACCATACCTGCTCCGCTGCTCTGCCATGGCTTCGGACTCTCCTTTTCTAACTACTAATATCGGTAACTGTACAACAAATTCTCAGAGAATGTTGGTTAACAAATTTTAAGAAACGTTGAAAACAATATCTTTGCTTACAATTGTTCAAAATTAGCTCCTAAATTATACGTTTAGTGTAATATGTTATATCTGTTTTATGTCGGTACAATAAGCAAAAATTAAAAAGTATGTATTAACTCAATTGCAGCAAATATCATGAACTATATATATCTTGTTACGATGAAAAAGATCATATTATAAAAACATTTATACTAAAATGCCTAAGTTTGTTAGAATTGGTTTGCTTAAGTTAGATACAATTTGAATTTACACTTTTTTAAATTTCTTAAGCTTCCTCTCATCACATTTGCTTATGATGGTTGCCTTTTTCTTTTTAGTACATTTTGTTTCTTTAGAGACACCTTGCTTAAATGCAGCCACATTATTCCTATTTTTAGTGTAATTATTTAAACAAATATTGCAAAAGGTTTGTATGATTTTTACTACAAGAGTAGAGAAGTGAATATTACAAACAGTACATAATTTATTGAAATTAAAAATCAAAGAATCTTTCAAATAAGTCTCAGTTAGCTTGGAAATTAATGAATGTTGCTTAATACTGCAAGACATAAACAGAGTTTCGAATTCATTAGAAATTAACTTTTGAAATATTATATAGCAAACACTTACTGCAAAAACCACATTGGCAGATGGTGTTTTCATGCCTCCCCGATTGATCAAATTAAGATACTCGGTGTGAGGCAATTTCTCTACATCACAAACAAACAAATCTTCATCGATGTCAACACTTAAATCGAAAGCACCATAAAAAAATATTTGCAGGAATCGCATGACAAATTTAATTTAAAAACACAGTACCCTGCAATGTAGGTTAAAATTTCAGATTCATGATCTGAAATAAGCTTTAAAGAAATATTTTCTATAATACCCACAAAAGGTTCCAAATCACTTTCTTCGTCTTTTGACACACAAATGTCTTTTATAAACAATCGCAGAGGAATGTCCCCATACTGCCAAGAGTGCAATCTGAGCACAGATTTTACACGTAATTTCCTTTCGGATTCCAGTACTTGCTGCAACGACACATGGTAGTTGCAGCCTGACATTCGTCGATACTGTGAGAACCTGAACTCGAGAGCATTCGTGTGAAATTTGGCAGTGAGAACATATTTAGCGCCGGTGGAATATCTACGAGCAGCTTTTGGTTTTGAGCTCAGCTCCATTTGTTCGGCGTACTGGCCATAGGGTTGTTCGGTGCAATCACCGGGCAGGTCAGTGTATGTAGAAAATGGGCCGGTTCGGCACACAGATTTTTTTTTTTTAATTTTTAATTTTTATAATATAAGTAGTTTCTTTCTTAAAAGTATTTTAAAAAAAAAAAAAACCCATTGTATTAAATCCGAATCCACCAGCTTCTTAGTCAGGGGTCAACAGACTTTTCTGAGCTAAGAGTCAAACATTCAGTAATTAGAATTGCAAAGTTTTTATAGAGTCGCAAAATAAATATATGCAATACCAAATTGAGCTTATAACTAAAAACATTTTTATACCATTTTTATAGGACAAAAATCATTTCAGATGAGACAGTTTGGAAGTCCATTTCTCTTTGGAATGAATGCATACAATTCATTACATTCTTTCTTAAATTCACGTTTTTCTTCATCAATTTTTCTTTTTATGTTAGACGAAGTCGATGTTATGTGTTTCCAATATTGGAGATCAAAAAAGCAAAATGCATTTTTACAGTGGGCAGCCGTGAAAAGTCTACAGTGAAATTTGCTCTATACCACAGTTAGAGACGAGATAACAACGAACGTCAACAAAAACTCGATGCAATTGAGACTAGTGACGCACTATTTTGTGCATTCTGATTGTTTGTGTTCAGTATTTCAACTGAGAAAATACCAGGGAGCACTGTGGACGCTGATTTTAAGTTGGTATTTGAGAACAGTGTTAAAAGTTCTCCCCCCCCCCCCCCTACTCTCTGTGTTTCGTCGCGCTTTCCTTATTTCTCAGGAATAAAACACACATTTACTACCGTATATTTCTTAATCAGTTTATTCTCAGGTTGATTTACTTTAGAAATTAAAGAGCCATAGATATTCATGAGAAGAGCCTTATGCGGATCCGGACCCACTGTTCACCGACTCCTATTCTTCACATTATATTACGACTTTTTACTTATTTTTTTAATAATTTTTAAGGTTAAATATATAGCGGGTCAGCAAGTTCAATTTTCAAAAAACTGTAAAAACACACTGGTCAGAATACGAACTGAAATTTTACTTGAATACATACTCAAAGAAGGGTCAAACTTTATGGCCTAAAAAATATTTTAAACAATTTTTTTTCTTCTTATAACATATAATTTTTTACTGCTTTCACTTATACTTAACTAAAATTTTGGGAATTCTGACGTGTTTAATTATAATTACTCAGGTGTGATTATATTAAAAGTCAAAGTTTAAAAAAGAAAATTCAACTCTAAAAAAAACATGACTTCAAATGTATGGCATTATTTCTCATGCTTAATCATGGCTTTCAGAAAGCGATAGTATGACATAAGAAAAATAGTTCGAAATATTTTTTTTATTATTATTATACCTCACAGCTTCCCAATGCTTCATATCAAATTTCTATTTTCTTCGCCCATGTCTAAGCAGTATCTTTTTATATCTCTTCGAAATTTGAACTTTAATTGTGGACAACCTACATACTATTATTTTGGCTGTCATTTTTAATAAACATACTAGTTATATATACGACTTTCTCTACTTCGCAATTTAGATTTCGTTTTTCACAACAAACTGTTTGTTGAAACCAAGTTTACTCAAAGGAAGTATAACTATAGTCAGGGATGCCAGTTTTCCTCCTTTTGGAGGATTTCCTCCTTTTTGGTTTTTTATGTAAAATTTTCCTTTTCTTTGTCCCTGCTTTAAGGATCCACATTTTTCTGATCTGAACCAATTTTTCCTGCAAAAAGTATACTTTTCCTCATGTCTAAACAAAAGATTTTCCCTGTTAGCTCCCCTTTCCTCACAGATTACTTCACTAACTCCTAATATTTTAAATGTAATTGTTGTATAGTATGAGAAATTTCATTGTATTTTTAAAATTATTGAATCATCCTTCCTGAATACTTTTTTTGTTGGAATTTTTTAGTATTCTTTCTGCGAGCTTTTTTAACGAATTTGGATTTCCTCCTTTTTGCTCTCTAATCACTCTCATCCCTGTATAGTTGAGATATAGAAAAATTGATTTAATTAAAATTATCATTACAACAATTCATTTATTAAAATTAATTAATACCATTTAATTATTACCATTGATCTTTAAATAAAAATATTTAAATTATAAAATATATTAATTATTAAAATTTAATCAAAGATTGTATTGAAAATTTGGGCCGTCATAAATCTAAAATCACCGGGCCGATTTTATGTCCCAGTACGCCCCTGTTTGTTCGTGTAGGAATTTCAGTTTTTTGTAAGCCTCTGAAGTATTCTTATCCTCGGTATACATTTTCCACTCTCCAACCGCTGCGTCATAGTGTGCGTCATAGTGGTTAAGCATCTTGACTTGGATTGGAGAATGTGTGTTGACCAGTGTTATTAAGTTTTCTAGCTGGTTCCATGATTCCAGGGTTTCTTTGGGAAGCAAACTTGACAAGTTTCTTGCATCGAGTTGTTGTTCTTCAACAAACACTTCAACAGTTAAATTTCTTTTTAATTTGATACTTTTTGAAACAGTTGGAGACTTTTCAAAATTAATAAAATGTATGCATACAAAAGAATCAAAATGTAAAACAATAGTGTCTTTTGGAAGACTCCGTATTTTCTTTGAAAATGATGACATAATATTTTCAAAGGAAGATATTTTGTCCTTTTCTAAATATTGTTGTAACACAACATCGTCTTGAATTTTCAATTTTTCTTCTAGACTTACTCTGGTAGGAAGTTTCGGGCAGGATAAATAGGAAGGACAGCCGTTAAATAGAGTTGGTACTGATCCTTGTTTTAATTTTGGGCGATTTCTTTTCACGCGAATAGGATCGCCATTTGTCGAAGGAAATTCGTCGAATCGAATGATACATTCCGCCTCGAAATGTTTTTCGCATACGACGGTCCGCTTATTCTGCTTAAAATTCTTCCTCGGAATGTTTCGAAGCCACGCTTTTTTCTCGGGTTCGTTTTCTGGGAATTTAAAGACAGACACATATTCCTGGCCGTTGTCATAGTTAGACTTGCATGCAGTTACACAGCAGCGATCGGGCATGGCAGTATATTAAATTTAATTATATAATATAGCACAAAACTTCTAGGCGTAGATTGTAAACAACAGCATTCCAAGTTGCAAGTTAGAGCTGTGCGTGAGTAAACAACGTTACGGCGGAAGGATACAAGAAAAGTTTCTTTTTTTGTTTTATTTTTTATATATAATATTCTAGTGACTGTTTTTGCTTGGTTTTGGCATTTTATACTAATAAATTAAAAAAAAAAAAAAAAAAAAAAAATAATTATAACTCTAAATTATTGATTTTATATTTTGGTTTTGCAAACTTTCTTATTGGCGTGAAAACAGATCTGGGAAAGTAGTTCTACTTTTAATAGTTAAACTTTAAAAACTATGCTCGTTTAGATAAGAAAACTTTGGATTTCTGTGAAAAACAACACTTTTTTTGGGATCCTTCAAAATTTAAAGGTATTCCTTTTACTTGGTAAATGAACTTGAATGATATAATTGCTACGGCTGAATGATATAATTACTGTCTGAAAGCGAGAAGCGTCCGAATTCCGAAATGTCTTAATTTGGTAAGAAATGTCTTATTTTAAGTCACTTGTTGTGACTGAAAGCAATTTAAGACCCGTGTGATGTCTGAAATTCGAAGAAGTAAACCACCTTTGTTCAAAATAAGTCACCTAATGTGTCTGAAATGAATTTTTCAGACATTTTGTGTCTAAATTTAAGACACCAGCATTTACAGTGCAGGATTTAAAGTTGGTAAAATTCTTCCTTAGTCTAAATACAGAATAACGAGATTCCAGTATTTCAAAAAGAAGTACAGTAATTTTTCATTATTCATAAATAGAGTGAGAAATAGAGAGAGAGAGTGCAAGAAATAGAGAGATAGAAAGGAAGAGAGAGAATACAGAGAGAAAAAGTGAGAATAGAGGAAGAGGAATATTCTCCACTGGCTTACAGAATACGATTCCTGGAAAACGTGTCGCCAAATTGTTGCCATTTCACCTAGGGCGGAAGTTCAATATTAAGTTCGCTGGTTCGCAGAAGTTTACCAACATGAAAACACGCTGATTGAAAACGGCAAAGGGAGAATTTATCATAGATTATTTGCCATAAATCCATGTTCAACGGCACTAACTCGAGAAATCCGGTAGTACCCCATAAGCTGGCATTTCGTTGGGAAGCTTAACTCTAATTCTTCTGCTTCTTACGTAGCCACTCTAATTCTTCTGTTTCTTACGTAGCCAGGATTTAAAGTTGGTAAAATTCTTCCTTAGTCTAAATACAGAATAACGAGATTCCAGTATTTCAAAAAGAAGTACAGTAATTTTTCATTATTCATAAATAGAGTGAGAAATAGAGAGAGAGAGAGTGCAAGAAATAGAGAGAGAGAAAGGAAGAGAGAGAAGACAGAGAGAAAAAGTGAGAGTAGAGGAAGAAGAGCGAGAGAGAGAGAGAGAGAGAGAAAGAGAAGAGTGAGAGAGAAGAGAGTGAATTTTTGATAAAGGAAAAATTTGGTTGAACATTTCTTCATATTATACTTAAAAATAAGCTAGTGGAAAATTTATTTATCACTTGTAAGAAACAATCCCTCTTTTTCCAAAACATGTACACATTACAGATTTCCATGGCAGAAAAGTTTATTTTAAGGAACTGACTAATAGTTATTTCCATCAGTATAAGTAACGCAATAAAACTTTCTTACTTAAAGCTCCTCTAAATGAGCTTATTTATGTTAAATTGGATGTATCGCTTTATATATAAGTCGTCTTTTCCAACTAATTAGGGGAATCGAACTTTAAAATTAATCCATTGAAAGGATGTTGAAAGCATTCTAAGAGGATCGACAATATTCGGACATTTCAAAGAGACGAAGTGATGGTGAAATATTTGCCATGTTTCCTTTAAAAATTTTGAAAGGGTATCTTACATGAAATGATATTTTCCAGTTGTGTAAGCAAATTTTGTAAGGGTTTAAGGAATTATTAAAATATTTATCTGATGTGTAAGCTTTATTTATTTGTTTATTGTTAGGTATCCCTGAGACAAAAGAGGGTTATATTTGATCAACTTATGTGCCTTCTTTGTTAACTATATTAAATCTTCAGTCTGAAATCGAAATTAACTTAGACAGAACAGTTAGTCGATAGGGGCAAAATTTGTCTCCCCTCCCCCCCCCCCCCATATATAACTGGTGTATAACTTTTAAATTCTCACAAATAGAGGTAGAGAAATTAAATTCTAAAATTTCAATGCCTACATCTATTTAAAATAATTACTTATTTAAGTTATTTAGGACAGCAAATGAGGACTCTTGATGACACAAAAAAAATCTTGCAATGATTTTCTATGTAGTGAAGGAAATGCATTTGGTAAAAAAGGTAAATGTATTTTGTAGAATTTAAAATAATTACTTATTTAAGTTATTTAGGACAGCAAATGATGACTCGATGACACAAAAAAATCTTGCAATGATTTTTTATGTAATGAAGGAAATACATTTGGTAAAAAAGGTAAATGTATTTTGTAGAATTTAAAATAATTACTTATTTAAGTTGTTTAGGACAGCAAATTATGACTCTTGATGACACAAAAAAATCTTGCAATGATTTTCTATATAGTGAAGGAAATGCATTTGGTAAAAAAAGGTAAATGTATTTTGTAGAAACTCAGTTACCCTAATTTTTAAAATCAACTGAGAGCAGAGTTCAAAATAAAAATAAGAAATATAAATGATTAAGATTGATTGAAATACTTTAAAAAATAATGAAAATGGATAGTTTTCAGAAAAAATCCTTTTAGTTAACTCAACATTCTACCATCAAGAATAAACTAAAACGTACAATAATATTCAAGCATTTATGAATTAAAAATCTGTAGTTCTAATATTTGACAACTTTTTAGTTGATATTCTGCATATATTGTTGTAAAGGATAGATAGTTGTACTTTTTCTGATTACCTTTATTATTACTTTGTTTCATTATCATTTATTCTGAATAATCTTTCTACTTAATCCTGCACATTTTATTCATCTTTTCAATAACCTGATCAAAAAGTTAATAAAATAATATTTTATATTATTTTATTAACTTTTATATTCTTTAAAAAAACTATAAAATATTTTCCAAAGAAATTTCTTACTATTGTAATATCAAAAAGTTTGATTACTAATTACTTATTATTGTTTGACAATTTCAATTTTGTTAACTTAGGCGATATAAATTTTTATTTAAATTTATTGAAACGACTTTAAATTTAACTTATATAAAAGGCAAATTCATAAATTTAATTGAAGTTTTTTTCGAACTGTCCAATATTTTTATTTATCTTAGGAGATCCATTCTTAAGCATGCAATTCATTTACTCAAAAAAACAATCGGTTGTCATGTCTAGCATTTCCACTAAGTGAGAGGAAGATCTTCAATTATATTTCTTTTTGTGAAAATGAAATAAAATAAAATGAAATGGCATGAAGTAAAATAAAATAAAATAAAATAAAATGAGATGAGATGAGATGAAATGAAATGAAGGAAAGAAAGGAAGGAAGGAAATGAAATGAAATAATGCCATTTTTAAATGAATGAAACAAATAGGAGGATTATCCTTTCAAAAAGCAATAAAAATGTCGCTCGTCATTATGCCAAACCCAATATCGGCAAGATAATTGTTAATAAAAATGAAAATACTTCACCTTACACATATATTTTTTACAAAGGAAATGGGAAAACTGTGGAAAACTTATTTTTTACTTTCAATTACTCATATGTTAGCAAAGTGTAATGAAAGTATTGTTTTCGGACAAAAAAAAAATTTCCACGTTTTGGAACATCCTGACTTCAAAAAAAGTGACCTAGAAAAAATGTCTTTCTGTGTGTCTGTGTGTACGTGGTCAGCATAACTATACCGAACGAATCGACCCTATGATGTTCAAATTTTGTGTAGGGTTAGTGGTAGCCATGGGACCTGTCATTAAGGTTTTCATTAATGTTGCGTAAGTGCAAAACAGGAAAACATAAGAAAAACAATGAAAAAATCATGTTTTTCAGGAATTGTTAAAAAACGTCTTTAACGATTTTGATCAAAATCTCGATGGTAATGGCTCTGAAGCTAGTTTAAACATACCCACCTCCAAAATTCCTGTAAAAATCCCATAAAGGTGTAAAAAGTTGAAAAACGAGTGTATTTAACACAGAGTTCTCTTCCCCTGAGCACAGCTCATCATTCAGCGTTTTTCTGTTCTCCTCAGTTTCACTTACAAGAACGCATAATGTAAGAATTATCAAAAAGTATAATTCGCAATTTGATAGGTTTTTTTTTTTTTTTTTTTTTTAGCTCTTGTAAGAATTATCACTAAGTAGTTTTTCAAATGAATGAAAATGGTAATAATACTATTCTAGGTCTAATTTAAATGTAGTGACCAGTATTATACTGTAATTGAAAGTTTTGCATTGTTCCACACCCCTAGTTTTGTTTTACAACTTGTTTATAATTATTTTCTTCTGAAAAAAAAAAGGAACATATACTTTCTTAACTACATTTTTACAGATATTATTTATGAATTACTTAAAAAAACGTAATAATTTATAAGTTAATTTTTTGAGTTACTAGGTTTTTAATTTTTCTAAAATGATCTCATAATGTGGAAAAATAATTATATATATTCTCTAAAAGAAAAAAAAATATTTAGCAGATATCTAGATATAAACTGGTTTAGATAAAAATTAAAATTTCTGAAATCATTATTACATGATCACTCATTACATTTAAGAAAATACATTTACAGATATCGCAAACGTAATCTTCAATGTCATCCATGTGCCCCCACAAAAGCTCTTTTTTTCTTTTACAAAAAGAGAGAGACGATAATAATCTGTATTTCTCGATCCTGACTTTGACTTTGATTATGGTTTTAAAGTGGTTTCAGCCCGGAGGCACTATGCCACTGGTCTTAAGAGAACCTAATAAGAGGTAGGGCGATCGTCATAAAATATAATAAATCTAATATGCATAAAAAGTTACAGTGAGGGACGGAGGGGACAAAACAAAAATAAGTAAGAAAAAAAAAATTGGTTAAATAAGTATCTATATACAGAAGCTCATGCTTTGATAAACAAAATTAATTCTAAACAATCCTGGGATTTTAACAGCATATAAGGTAAAAAACAGGGGAATAAAAATTGGTTAAATAAGGAACTATTCACATAAAACTTGCGTTTCTATTTACATAAAAGGGGGACAGTAAAAACTTGGATTGTACAGCATGTAAGAGAGCAACTAAAATTACTTGTAAAATCTACTAGTCATGACTTCTCGATCCTTCACTCAATCCCATTTATTACGAATAGACTCCGTCTTGATCTTATTTACTGTCATAGCATCTAAAAGACAACGGAAGCGTTATCGTCTTATATATAAATAAAGTGGTCAGTTGATAAATTTTGATAGAAACGCTTCATATTTCGTGAGAATTAAGAAACAAAAGAGTCGATATAAATTTCTTGTAAGGAAGAGTGATTTTTTTTCGGGGGGGAGGGCGGGGAGAGAGTGATGGGTTTTTGTGACTGAACAATTAATTTTGGATTTGTTTGTATTTTTCAGATTATCTGGCGCCGTCAGCAACACGAGGGCTATAATGTGCCTAAACATTCGTCATTAGACAAGCTAACATACATTTACAAACACCCATGCCTAACACGGGACTCGAATCCGCAACCTCGTGGTCTAGAAGCTAGCAAGCTAACCACTATACCGTTTGGTCGGCCAATTAATTTTGGAATAATCTAAATATGTGACGCATATTTTTAGGTACTTTTTGTCATTGACTCTCAAACAGTTAAAAGCAAGATCACATAATAAACTTAGAAATTGTTACAGTCCTTTTTATAATCGTAAGTACATGTAGCATGAAAGTACACGTAATGAACCAAACATAAGCGAGAAAATTTTACAAACAACCAAAATTTTATATAAAAAGGACTAGTAAGTAAAAAAACATAAGTTATAAGTAGTGAATAATTAAAATAGTAAAAAACAGTATAAGTGATAAAGAATAAGTAATGAAATAAAGAACAAATTTAAGGTACAAATAAAAATTGCAAATTAAATATTACTTGAAATTACACAAGAAAAAAAAAGTTTTGTATACTAATAAAACTTTTCATTAATTGAGTCACCTACAGAAATAAAGTTTTCACGAAAAATAAGCATTGGTTCTTATTCATGTACCGCATTGAGGTATGTCAGACATCACAAACATTATGTAAATGGTCCAGCATTATGTAGCTGGGAATGTTTAAATATTGCTGTTGCAAGTATGTTGATGATTATCATCTCTTATTAGTTCATTCTATTTTTGGTTTTAATAAATATACCATTTTCTTTAACGGAACAAGTTCATAAGAACAGGTATATTAATATCCTGACTAACAATTGATAATCCTGAGTTTTTTAAATTGCTGTTAACAATTAAATTATCTGCGCTACCACATGGTTTTATGACTTCAAAATTACTTTTTACTTTCAATTACAGATATATATACATAGGGTAATGAAAGTATAGCATTCGGTTAAAAAAAAATTCGATTTTTTTTTTTTTTTTTTTTTTTTTTTTTTTGCATTTCTCCACGTTTTGGAACATTCTGATTTCAAAAAAGTGATCTAGAAAAAATATCTGTATAACTCCCGTACAAAGTGACCTACGATGTTCAAATTTGGTGTGCGGGTTGGTGGTAGCCATGGGACCTACCGTTAAGGTTTTCGTAAATGGGTGACTATGTACACATAAACCTCGTTCATTTTTAATATATCTCTAGGTTTCACTTTTTCACTCAAGTCCGACTGCCCGCCCATAAATAAGAACACAATTATCTCTCTCTCTCTCTTCATCAGAGACGCTCACTGTCACACGTTTTAACTCTTATACCACTTTCTCTTATTTTCCCTTTTCTAGTAACCCCTTGCAAAGCGCACACCAGACTCAGACTATGCACACATAAACCTTGTTCATTTTTAATATAGCTCCAGGTTTCACTTTTTCACTCTAGTCCGACTTCCCGCCCATAAATAAGAACACAGTTCTCTCTCTCTCTCTTCATCAGAGAAGCTCACTGTCACACGTTTTAACTCTTATACCACTTTCTCTTATTTTCCCTTTTCTAGTAACCCCTTGCAAAGCGCACATCAGACTCAGACTATGCACACATAAACCTTGTTCATTTTAAATATAGCTCCAGGTTTCACTTTTTCACTCTAGTCCGACTTCCCGCCCATAAATAAGAACACAGTTCTCTCTCTCTCTTCATCAGAGAAGCTCACTGTCACACGTTTTAACTCTTATACCACTTTCTCTTATTTTCCCTTTTCTAGTAACCCCTTGCAAAGCGCACACCAGACTCAGACTATGCACACATAAACCTTGTTCATTTTTAATATAGCTCCAGGTTTCACTTTTTCACTCTAGTCCGACTTCCCGCCCATAAATAAGAACACAGTTCTCTCTCTCTCTCTCTCTCTTCATCAGAGAAGCTCACTGTCACACGTTTTAACTCTTATACCACTTTCTCTTATTTTCCCTTTTCTAGTAACCCCTTGCAAAGCGCACACCAGACTCAGACTATGCACACATATACCTCGTTCATTTTTAATATAGCTCCAGGTTTCACTTTTTCACTCTAGTCCGACTTCCCGCCCATAAATAAGAACACAGTTCTCTCTCTCTCTCTTCATCAGAGAAGCTCACTGTCACACGTTTTAACTCTTATACCACTTTCTCTTATTTTCCCTTTTCTAGTAACCCCTTGCAAAGCGCACACCAGACTCAGACTATGCACACATAAACCTTGTTCATTTTTAATATAGCTCCAGGTTTCACTTTTTCACTCTAGTCCGACTTCCCGCCCATAAATAAGAACACAGTTCTCTCTCTCTCTCTCTCTCTTCATCAGAGAAGCTCACTGTCACACGTTTTAACTCTTATACCACTTTCTCTTATTTTCCCTTTTCTAGTAACCCCTTGCAAAGCGCACACCAGACTCAGACTATGCACACATATACCTCGTTCATTTTTAATATAGCTCCAGGTTTCACTTTTTCACTCTAGTCCGACTTCCCGCCCATAAATAAGAACACAGTTCTCTCTCTCTCTCTTCATCAGAGAAGCTCACTGTCACACGTTTTAACTCTTATACCACTTTCTCTTATTTTCCCTTTTCTAGTAACCCCTTGCAAAGCGCACACCAGACTCAGACTATGCACACATAAACCTTGTTCATTTTTAATATAGCTCCAGGTTTCACTTTTTCACTCTAGTCCGACTTCCCGCCCATAAATAAGAACACAGTTCTCTCTCTCTCTCTCTCTCTCTCTCTCTCTCTCTCTCTCTCTCTCTCTCTCTCTCTCTCTCTCTCTCTCTCTCTCTCTCTCTCTCTCTCTTCATCAGAGAAGCTCACTGTCACACGTTTTAACTCTTATACCACTTTCTCTTATTTTCCCTTTTCTAGTAACCCCTTGCAAAGCGCACACCAGACTCAGACTATGCACACATATACCTCGTTCATTTTTAATATAGCTCTACATCTTTCCATACATTTTATATGTATTTTCGTTTATAAAGTGGACTACAACATTTCTTGAGGCTTGTTATATCGTCTTGTTTTTGTTTCCATTCCACCCAGTGCCAAAAAATACTCTACAAAACTGTGTCACATGTCTAGATTATACTAAAATCAATTTGTCAGTTTAAATTTGCAGATAGTCTCGTTGTGGACTATTGCAGTAGTGTGTATGTGCATTTAGTTTCTAACGTTCATATAATTTCTGCTATGAATCAATTAAGTTATCAAGATTCAATGTAAAACATTTTTACTTTTTAGTATAATAGATTTTTGAGGTTTTAACGTACAATTAAAAAAAAAATCTCCTATCTAAAATTTCTCAGGTATTTTTTTAAAAAAAAAAGAAAATTATTTCTTTAAAAAATCATCCGCAGAATTTTTATGAACGATGAAATAAAGTTTTGAATAACGACAGCTTACTAGATGCGCTAGAAATACACTATCATTCACCTTTTAATTTATTAAGTATTTCATTGTACGATTCTATAGCTATTTTAATATTTCGAAATTTATTTTTTTTAATTTTTAATTGAAAAAACCAGCTTCATGATTAGAAGAAGCCAAATAATTAAATACTGTGCATATTAGATCAGTATTACTGAATCTGCAAGCTGTTTCGCTATGGGTCGCTAAAGAATTTAAAAAAAAAAAAAAAAAAAAAATTAAAGGAGACTGGCAAGAAAGACCAATTAAAAAATTTGCACAGTACAAAAGCAAAGAAAAAGATTTTTTGAAGTTATCTGTAAAATTGGTAGAGGTATTTTTAATTTAAATTATGAACTATTCATGATTTAAAAAAAGGAATTATAATGAAATTGAAAAACACTCATATGGCTTTTCTGATTTAAGAAGGTAAATTCAAATAAGAAAGTAAGTAAAAAAATAATAATAATAAAATGAGAAGCTGAAAAATGCACTTAAAATTTATTTTAAAAATCTGATAATACGAACTCAGATTTGAGATCTGATCAGACTCTAAAAATCACGCTAGGCAAAACTAGCCTATAGATCATCCAGCTGTATTTTGGTTTATAAGGATTGATACACAGGACTGGATATAGTTTAAAGTTTATAGGATAACATTTTTAAACAGTAAATCTTCACTCGAGGCTAAATGACCGAGAAATTTTAAATGTATGTTTTGGTTGTTACGTGATGGTATGAGTTCCCAACATCGAATTTTTTTATTTTTTTTAATTCCATTGGACGCATTTTTCAAAATTTTATTTTATTATTATTTCTACCCTGTGCCTTAAGTCCAAAGGTACTGTTTTCAATTGGTAAAAAGTGTGGTCCGGTGTGCGTCCGCACTTAATGTTTGAGCATGAGCAGGAAAGACATTGTGTGGGCATGCATCTGCTTCGCCTGCATGTATAAAAAGAGATGTATGCTGATGTTATTCAGCTGTATTATGTATCGATGTTTTATAAAACTCAAATAAAAATTACAACTTTCTAATGGGTTTGGACTTAAGGCCCAGAGTAAACTGTATATCGGTCCAAAACACATAATTTAATTTCGATGAAGTTTTTTAGTTTTTTCTTTTCTTCCTTCATTGAATATAACTTTCAGAATAGTTGTAAGATAACACCGTAAAACACGTCTTTCCATTTCCGAATAACTTTTTAAGTCATGAATAGATCATAATTTCAATCACGAATATTTCCGTCAATTTTATTGATGAATTCATAAAAAAATTTCCTTCGTTTTTATCATAGTACTCTGCCAGTTTTTCTAATTGGATTTTTTAGCCAATTTTCTTTAGTTTCTTTAGTTACGTTTTGTAATTTCCTAAAATAACCGCTTGGGATTCTCTAAGCTGTTTCAAACTATTTAGCATAGTCTTTTTACTTTAGGCATACTTTACTTCCCTGGCTCCACGAGACGTTGTTTCAAATTTAAAGGGCATAGAATTACTTTACTTCTCACTCTGTACATAAAAATTCACCAGGACTCATAAAATCCTTTGCAATGAACAAATATGGGATAGAATTTCGCAGTTCACCAAAAGAAATCAAAATAACTCTCTTTCAAAATAACAAAATCTCTCTCTCGGCGAAGAATCCAGCAATATCAAACAAAGAAAGAATCCGGACAGTTTTTGTGCAACCAGAAACTTATAAGGATTCTTGGAACAGAAATCTCTTGAAGCGTCTTTTATCTATTTTTTTATTATTATTAGAATTGAAGCGGAGAATTCCTACCACTTCAGTATATTTCAAGCTGCCGACATTAAATAAGGAACTAGGAACAAGAAGTCGTTACATTTCACTTTAGGTTGAACACTCAGGAAATAGAAATACGATATTTCTGGTCTAGACAAGTAAGATTTTATTTCAACAACCTTCCAACAAAATACCCTTTTATTTCATAGCTGGTCTTACCCCTTTTGCAATTTTATCTATTTTAAGTTTATTTTTAGTAGCATTGGAATAGTATATGTTATTTGCTTTAACTTTATGTTTCGTAATATTGGAAGAAAATATTTTTAAGAGATAAGTTAGAAGATAATAGGATGATATAAGTAAGTGAGTGAAGTCGGTATAACAGTTTATTTATTTATTTATTTATTTATTTATTTATTTATTTATTTATTTATTTATTTATTTATTTATTTATTTATTTATTTATTTATTTATTTATTTATTTATTTATTTATTTATTTATTTATTTATTTATTTATTTATTTATTTATTTATTTATTTATTTATTTATTTATTTATTTATTTATTTATTCATTCATTCATTCATTCATTTATTTATTTATTTATTAAACAATAAATAGCAATGTTGATTATTGTTTAAACTGCCTCTATTATAGATTTTTGTGAATCCTAGGTTGGTCTATAAAACCAGATTTGTTGAAAAAACGATTGTTCACCAACATTTTCGAGTACGAAAATCGGACGTCACAGAAAAGCCCAGAAAAAATCGTTTTTTCGTACCCAGAGAAACTAATAGTCATTGTTTTCTCAACCGATGGCACTTAACATCAAAACTTGATATTTAGCTGCACACTTTTTTATAACATTGGGCTTGTAGATCAAAAACATACTCATCTGTTGATTAAAAACTAAACAAAAAGATTTTTTTTTTTATAAATCTGATTTTGTTCTGAGTATCTTATCCTAATCTTGAATGTTCTATAAATACAAATTTTTCAAAAATCCTACTGCTTTTTTTTATCTCATAGTTTATATTTTGCATCCTTTTTTGAAATCTGAAATGATACTTAAAATGTTTTGAAGAATTTTTTTTTTCTTTTTTAAATTTAGAAAAGGTATTTTCCTTTTGTCGACCAAACTTGGGGCCCATTTAAAGATTCAGATTGTACTAAAATTTTCAATTGTAGGCGTTCTTCCTGCATTTATCATACGGAATCCAATGAAAGGTTGGAAATAGTAGTTATCATTTTAGATTGCTTTTAACGTGTGGGAGAAGTTGATTGCACAAAATATATGAATGGTGATCGGTAAGGTCCTTTAAGCCTTTTAAGTTTAAAATCGCGTCTAGTATAGTAAGGGAAGTTGCGTATACGTATTCATTGCTTAACTCAGAAAAACTGTATAAAACCGGAGTTCACGTTTTTCAATTTCAGATCGATACCTTTTTAAAGTCAAGAATAGTTCATAATTTCAATCACTAATTTTTACTTCATAAAAATTTAACAATAACTTTAAAAAAGAAAAAAAAATCCTTTTACTTTTATCATGGTATTGAAAACATTTTTGTAGTTGGCCATTTCGGCCAATCTCATTTGTTTTTAAGTGTTTTTTAACTTATTTAAATCACCACTAAGGGCTCTGCAAACTGCCTCAAAGTATTTAGCTTAGTCACTTTATATTATTCTATACGCTACTTTTTTGGCTATTCGAGCCGCTTTTCAAATTTAAAGGGCCCAAAAATATTTTACCGATCCTCCTGTGTATAATTTATCCCCTATTCGGTAACTAATAGTGGCTGTTCAAGCCCAAAAGCTAATATGCTCACTAGGTGGCGACATGGATGTTTTCTGTAGCCATCTCATGTTTGTTCAGTTACTCTCCAGCCACCTTAAGTGATTGGAATGAAATGTCTGTCTGCTCAATAATTTAGAAACTGAATTAATATAACTTCAAAGAGTCATGTGTCATCTTTTTTTGCGTTAAAACACCATTCTTCAATGGCATTTTTTATATTGAAAAATGCCAGGCAAACGAAAATAAAAAAATTCTCTGTAAGTGTCGAAATTCAATGATGGTGAAGTTATTAGTGAGATTGTGTTAGATTTAAAGAGTGTGGCTAAATGGGACTTAAATGTACGGGCATAAATGAATGAAATACAATGCATTTCCAATCTATGATGCAAAAACAATAACAAATACAGCAATTATGAAGTTAAATATAAAAACTTATATTCTTGTACAAATAGTAAATGGTTGCAAGCTTAATGCTTCTGATATCACCGCATTTAAAATTTTCATATCCCGTACAATGTCATAGCTCATTTCACTCTATAAGAAGAACTTTAAAATTTGATCTGGATTTAATGTTATTTTCTACTGCTGTATTTCACCTACAAATAAGAACAGAAATAGCACATAATTTATTATAGAAAATGATTCTAAATATAATCTAGAACAATTTTATGTTATAGATTATAATTATAGAATAATCTAGACTAGTTTCATAAAAATCCATACAGAAATATCTTGTATAGCTTTTTATGAAATATAACTGTAAAATATTGCTGTATTCTCTTGGGGATCCTCTATTTTATGTATGAATTTTAAGAGTGATTTGTGTTACATAACACGCAGGATATTATTTTACGTAAAGTAATTGACCCTTTAATGATACACGGGCTATTTTTTCAATCCCCAAATTCCATTACCGTTAAAAAGCAATTATGGATGAATATTTGAAACATTTCATTGGAAGCATAGGTAAGTCTTCTAGCTCCTATTTTGTGCAAAAAACCTTTTTAATGCGATTGAACATGTTCTAAAGAATATTTATATGATCGCCTGGCAAAAATAGCTCCTGAACTATGTACTGTATAGAGGCTGTCAATTGCTCAATTGGAGACATTTAAAAAAAACGCTGATGCCACCTGTTGCGCTATGAAACTTTGTGTATGATATTTTGTTCAATCGATGTGATTAAGTGTAAAAAATAGACTTGAGAGAAGTTATAATACTTTCCATGCAATACATTTATAATTCATTTTATATTTTGAGAATAAAGGAGATAAAAAAAAAAGCATGTCAATCAATGGTACTCCCAAGAGCAATGGTATTTTTTTTTCTGCATTTTCATCAAAAAGCTTTTAATTATTGGCTGATATTAGTAACAGATTATTGAAGCATACGAGAAAAGTTCGTAAATCCCATATAAATATAGAAGTTTTTATTAAAAAAAAAAAAATTAAAAAAAAAAAAAAAAACATTTTACACAAACAAACAATTAGACATCTATGCTTACATACATTTTATCATCTAAAGAATGTATGGTCACTTATTGCTTGATTTTAATCTAAAAATACATTTTGAATAAAATAAAAATTTAATATAGATTTAAACTCTTAAATTTTGCTTCATTATTCATTGTTTGAATTTTGCTTCCAGACCAAATCGAACCCGAATAATTACTTTTTAATAAAAAAATGAAGGGTCTATAAATTTATCTGTTTGTAATTTCTCTCAAACTCATTTTTACATGCTTAAAACAATAACATTTGCTCCGAAAATTTGTATAGTCCTGGCATTCTTAATTGGGATAGTATTCTTTATTTGTTAAAATAAATCATTCTCCAGTTTATGGATTTTGAGATTTTCAAATTCCTTATTCATAATCAGCACATTCAAACCTTGTAGTTCAAGTCAGAAATATTTTCTAGTCTCTTTTATGAAGTATATGAATAATATAGCCATTTATGAAAATATCACAAAGGTAATAAATCTGATAGTTCTAACTGCTCACTCACATTCGACATAACTGTTTTATATCGGCAATCCTTCTCAAAACCATTCTATGTTGAACACTCAATGACCTGATAACATATCATGAAAAAGTTAAAATTCACGTGTTTTTCCTAAAGTTCATCTACTTTAGCAACAAGTTTTTCGAGCCACTCAGAATTTATTGCTAGTGTACCTGTAGTAGTTTCATATCCGACGAAGAAAAACATCACGCATCGCCCCAGTAGCACAAATACCGCGGCCAATATCGCTTTACATGAGCAATCCCGATGTGGACCGTTGTAGACTGGCCTTTGTTAATGTTCTTGGTCAATCTCGTTCAATGCTGGGGGAAATAAACTGGAAGATTTGAAATGTTTATGCACAGTTTTAAAATTGAAATATATATATTTTTTTATAAGAAAGCACAGAGGATTAAAAAATAGATTTTGTGGTGCATTTGACATGTTTACTTCTTTAAAAAATTACATATTTTGGAGCGTTTCTCGAGTTTCAATCTGGCCAAATCTGACCAATCTTCCCAGAACACCTGTTTCCTACGTTGGCCGCTATGCTATCTGGATAATGCTCATTTTTGGAAAGCTGTAAACAAAATTGAAATTTTTCCTAAAAATACAAATGCAAAGACCAACTACTGTCTCTTAAAATTAATTAACCCATAACAGTACGTTACGTATTTTTGTGGGTTAGTTGATAAATAGATAGGAATTTGAATATTGAGAGTTTATTTTTAAATTTAAAAAAAAATCTCTCTCTCAACTCTAGTAGGTCATCTTCGTCGAAAGAATTTTCCTGCTTTTCTAAAACAAACTGAGTAATAAAAACAAGGAACGAATACAAAAAATTTAATTATCTTACAAGCAAATTTTTTTGACATGGTCATAATAGGCATCGTGAGCGTTTTTAAAAATCTGAAGAAAAAAATTAACTAAGAAAAATTACTTTCATCGCCAGACTTTTGTATATACTCAATTCAACCTTTTTATATATTAGATTTACGTATAACGAATCTAATTTATTTCATTTAAATGTTTGGAAACAAAATGTAATCGTAATTTAATATTAGAATCACGCACTATAAAATTTATATGTTTTATTCATACAGTGTCTCGAGAAATTAATTTTTTCATTTAAGTGGAAAAATACCTTCAAGAAAGTGAACAAATACGTTTTGTAGAAAAAAAGCGAATGGTCAATGTCATTAATTTTGTGCGCTAACTTTAGAAACATTACAATTGAGAAACACGGTATTTGTATTAAATTGGAAGTTTCATAATTCATATAGAAAATGTATATTTAGCAGTTACTGTGAAGCAGTATTTTTCTATCTATGTGACAAATACTATTTCAGTTTTAGCTTGGTTTATTTAAATAATAACACATTTGTTTGAGATTAACTTACGTGAAAGATTTTGACGCGTTGTTGAGTTTCATTGGTCAATCATTTATATACTGACTGACCAAAAATTCTAGCCAGTTTTCTCATAGAATTTAAACTCTAATACGACCCATTGGGACTTAATTCTCCACTCTGAAGTTCGTTATTCAACTGTAGGATGGTACCATATTCGTATTTCTCTTTTTATTAGAGATCGGCGATAGATCGATATGACGATATTTCTTTTTAAAATATCGATACAAGTCACCAATTTATCAATAATTTCAAACATTTTGAGTTTTTTGATGATCATTTTGTAGTTCCATGTGTTTTTTCGATTTTTCTTATTCCCTTTTCAAAAACTTCAAAACTAAAGTTCGGACTTGGCTGAGAGACAGTAAAAAGGGCACCCTAACCAAAAAGAAAACATAATGTAATGGAAAGATAAGATAATTTATTGGTAGCCATTAACATAGCGCCTTTCTGTTGCCAACGTGTGCCTGGAATTTGCATCTAAATTTAAATATTAAAAACATCTCTATCGTAAATTTTGCGGTAAAATACTTTCCACAATTTTTTCCTTAAAAATAAATGGGAATTTATGCATTGATATCCAAATGTATTTTATTTATTCTGATTGATAATATAATTTATTCATTAAAACAATTTTTAAAATTTATTTATTAAAACAATTTTGGCATAAATTCATGAAAAGTAAAAATTCGCCCCGAAAAAACTTCGTTTCTGGCAAAATTGAAAATCAAATAAAAAAAAATCATGTATCGATATATCGATACTTTTTTTTCTATGCAACGATATCGTATCGATATTTATTTTGATCGATATTTCCGACCTCTACTTTATATACAAATGCATGGACGATTTAAAATGTTCTAGGAATCCATCGTGGCCTTAAATCTTTTTATATATTTGCCTCTAGCAAGCTTCCAAAGATAAATAATCTTGTTCTGCCATTTGAACTTCATAGGAGTTTATTTCAAAGTCCCAATGGATCTCAAAGATTTTAAATTAATACAATACCATAAAAAAACTGACAGAACTTATTTTTAAATCCCGTCAGCAAATAAAGAGTTAAACTAACTTGAAATTATTTGGATGGAAGCATGGTGACAAGATGAAAATGTATGAATTTAGAACTCAAAACTATTTCTAACTTTTAGGTATGAAGTGTGAAATGTGCTTTAACTTATTTTATTACTCTATATAAAAGATATAAAGAAATATTTATCAGTGAACTCACTTTTATATTTCATAGACGGCAAAATTCCACTATTAATACTCCCAAATTTCAAATTTATCTTCATCTTCATTCAATTCCGAATATTCAGAAAGTGCGGCTTCACTTGCAGCATCTATCAGCATTTGTAAGATATCCAGCATCTATTAGCATTTGTAAGATATCAGTGAAGAAATATTGAAAGACGCTATCTTAAGAGAACAATTGCATTTATTTTATGAAAGTATGCAAAATGAACATTTTACTCGAAAGAGAATAATGAACTGCAAAATTTTTATCTTAAAAATATAATAATTTAAAATTGATAGTTTTATTTACAAACTTCTAGATTCGTAGATTTTCCTTTGATATTTAGAAGACATTTTAGAATGTTAGAATGTAATTTCTTTCATTATGTAACATACATAATGATTTATAAAACCAGATAGTATTTGTTTTTAACAAAGCAATTAAAATAATCTCTATATAGGAAAATTTGCTAGTTCTTTAGTAATAAAATCTTGCATTAAATTAGTCTTACAGTAGTGCAATTATGCAACTAGAAACTCCAGAAAAAAAATTATGCAAGAAGTTCACCTATTAGTAGAACAACTCTGATTTAAGTTTGTCTCACAGCAGTTAAATTATTTATCAAGTAACTAATAACTTATGAAGATCACTCTCCTACAGCTAGAGAAAATTAGAATAATTTTGTACATGCCCTCGTCAGTTTTTTAATAATATATCATTTAAACACTTGTCTATAACGCAATTGAGTTGAATTAATTTAGAAATTTTAATTTGGTAAACACTAAAATATTCCTTATGTAGGAAAAAATAATACTTACCTAACAAGATTCAATGTACTTAACTTACTTACGAATTTTACTACCTCTTACTTTCTCGGTTTGCTTCCTCTATTTTACAACTTGAAGTATAATGTCTTTAAAAAAAGGTCCATCGTCTAGAATGATCGAATTATAAATAATAGTCCAGGGAATAGAGACATTTTGCCTTGCAAAAGGTTAGGTAGTTCTGATTTTTTAATATGTTATAAAGGTCGGTCCCGTGGTTTATAAACCAAGTTTTCGACCTCCTAACCCTTGTGCGTTCTCCGTGGTGCACAAAAAACTGAGCCGTTTTTCAGTTTATACGTCATAGCTCTTTGCCAATGCATCTTAGAAACACATATTGTATTCAAAAGTTGTAGAATATTAAATTATCTACAACTTTTGTATACTAAGTTTTTTTGTATACCTATTATGCAAATAGTTATGTCGCATCAAAGTCAAAACTTTTTCGTAAAAATGCTACTTTTTTAAGATTTGTGTCAAGTTTTAAGATTATATCTTCATAATGGTACATTTTAGAGAAAAAGTTTGTGAATAAAAGTTGTAAAGCAATAAATTTCCTACAAGTTTTCTATACACTGCGTTGCATAATAATAGAACCACCATGTATTTTCCGCCTAGCATACAGTAATTGGAAAAATGATTGAAATAAATATTTTTATTGAAAATATACAAAATAAGAATGACAATAACAAAGTAAAAACATTACTCATGTTTATATTTTCATGTAATAAAATAAAAAATACAAATTTTAGGTTGCAAAATGATAGAACCACTTTCAGTTAATACTTTGTAAGAGCACCCTTTTTGGTTATAAGTTCAAAAATTCGATTAGGCATGCTTTCGACTAAGCGTTTGAGTATATCTGCATTCAGATTTTCCCATTCTGTAATAATGGAGTCTTTCAATTCTTGAACCGTTGAATACTACTTGCCATTGGCGTATACGGCCCTGTTTAGAATACCCCAGACGTTTTCCATGGGGTTCATGTCAGGAGAACATGCAGGCCATTCGATAACCTGCACTCCGTTGTCCAGGAACCATTCCCAAGACAAGTTTGCAACATGAATGCTAGCATTGTCCTGTTGGAACTTCCAAAATGGACCTCCAATTTCTTCTCCAAAAGGCAACACATTTTCTTCCAGCAGGTCTTGATAGTCTATTGCTCTCATTCGACCAGTAGGGAAGGCAATGTTAGTCCGCCCAGCATTGCCAAATCTAGCCTAAACCATTAACGATCCTCCCCCACACTGTCTCTTAGAAAAAATGTGTGGCTCATTTCGGAGATCCCTCCAATAGAATGCCCACCCGTCAGGACCATCTAGATTGAATTTTTTTTCGTCGCTGAACACTACTTGAGTCCACTGTTCTTTCCAAGTCATGTGTTCTTTAGCCCATTGCATCCTTTTTCGTTTGTGAAGATCTGTAAGTCTCGGTTGCGTTTTCATTTTCGTGTACTCAAGATGTTCGTTCTGCTGAGCTATTCTGGATAAAGTTGACTTGTGAACTTTGATGGTGGGGTCTTATGATAGTCTGTTCAATGTTTCACCAGCTTTTAACTTCTTTACAACTAACCTTTCTTGCCGCTTTGTTAGCTTTCGAGGTTTTCCAGTGGATTTCTTTGTCCCATATTTGGATCCAAGATGTAGAAAATTATTAACCACGTGTGGTGAACGCCCATTATGTCTTGCTATATTCCGAGAAGACAATCCTGCTTGGTTCAAAGCATAAAATTTGTCCTTTTTCAAAATCAGAAAACGGATTTTTCCTACCCATACTTAGTGACACCTTTTCAAATCAATAAACTATGCGTGCTCACAATAAATGCAAGTAAGGTTACGTTAGTTGATCAAACGAAGCTTTTATATACCTGTTTGTTGAAACCCAACTGCGCATGCTTCTCTGGGATCGATTATTCCACTAAAAAGTAGGGGTGGTACTATCATTTTGCAACCTAAAATTTTTATTTTTTATTTTATTACATGAAAATATAAACATGAGTAATGTTTTTACTTTGTTATTGTCATTCTTATTTTGTATATTTTCAATAAAAATATTTATTTCAATCATTTATTCCAATTACTGTATGCTAGGCGAAAAATACATGGTGGTTCTATCATTATGCAACGCGGTGTATAAACTTATTTTCTAGGACTAATAACAAAGGAGTTACTCTGTTTTGTGTATTTTCCGTGGTGCACCACAAAAAAATACGTTTTTCAGTTTATAGATCATAACTCTTTCGCAATGCATTTTAAAAGCAAACATTAAGTTTAAAAGCTGTAGAATATTAAATTTTCTACAACTTTTGTGAACAATTTGCTTTTGTAAAGCTATTATGTAAAGAGTTACGTCGTATCAAAGTAAAAACTTTTTCGTAAAAAGGCTGCTTTTTTAAGTTTTTTGCCGAGTTGTTCAATTATATCTTCATAACAATAAGTCGTAGGGGAAAATATATTAAACAAAAAATGTAGATCTATAAATTTGCTCTAAGTTTTATACAAAAGTTACTATCTAGGACTAATAACTAAGGATCTACTCTTCTTTGAAGGTTTACGAGATGATAACCAATAATATATTATGTATAGGTAGGGGGTTTAAAAATAGCTTCTTACTGCATAGTCTGACAATTTTAATAAAAAAATAAAACAATATTTACATAATACTAATGATAATGTAAAATAAAAAGTCGAAATATATTAAATGGTGCACCAAAAACCTTCTGAATTCTGAAATTTTGAATTTTTTTTCAGTATACCGATCATATCCTTTTTCCACTGCATTTTATGGGGGAAAAAAATTATATTTTAGGTTGTAGAGTATTAAATTTTCTACCACTAATGTATGTGCAAAATTTGTTTTGTAGAACTATTGTATGAAAAACAAATTGTATGAAAAGCACCAAAGCAAAAACTCTTTCGTAAAAATACCATTTTAAGATTCTTGTCGAGTTTTTAGATGATATCTATAAAAGTATATCATAAAAATTGTAGAACCCTAAATTTGCTACGTTTTATATACAAAGTTATTTTAAAGGACTAATAACAAAAGAGCTACTTGGTAAGATCTAATATTAAAAACAGTTTCTTACTGCAAAGCCTGACAAGTTTAGTAAAAAATAAAACAATATAGGTATTAAAATAATAGTATTATAAATCAAAAAATATAAATATTATAAAAATGTATAGATATATAATAATAGTAATATCAATAAAACTTACAATTTAGAAAACTTATAAATTCTTAAATTTAGTTTCGTTTAGCCACGAAGGCTCGGCTAGTTCCTAAGCTACTTCTTGAATTAAGAGTTCTGTTGGGTCGTCTTTATCGTTGTCATCAATTATGATGTTCACTGTATTGTCACAGGTTTGTCCATGACAGTTTTTACATATTATGAAGCACTTGAGACCGGCCTTTCTACAACCGCAGGCCTTAGTGCATCCTATGTTGCGCTGTCAGAAAATGTAGGTCAGAATTGATTGAGGAGCTGAATCCCTGGTGGTTGTAATAGGAAGAGGTCCTTTACTGTCCATCTTCCACCCACAGACCAGAGGATTTTTCAATTGGCCCATCCATGTCTTTACTTGATGGTATGTGCGAAAGGGAACATGATCAAAATTTATTTGAAATCAGTCATCGGAATTTTATTCTTCCTCTGATTCTTCTGGTAGAAATCAAAAGTTTAGCCAGGCCTACAGTTAAAACTCTTTGATGAATTTTGGCTATTCTTTTTCTTCTTTTCAGCTTGATTAGAGGAAGTGACTTTCGTATGATATAATCCGTACTAGAATTTGTACCCCTCATCCCACCCGTTTGGAAATGACCCCGATAGTTAGGAATTATAGCCAGGCTTACAGCTTAAACGTTTTGAAACATCTAATATAATAATCAAAATTTTGTACGTGTAAGCATTCGGTAGAGTTTTGAAAATTTGCCTAAGTCACGTCTGGTTCATCAATTAAATTTGTCTGTGGACAAAAGGAAAGTTTTATTTTCGAATGCTATATTACTGAAGAATTTGCATAGTAATTTACATTTTCGTGTACGAGTTATGAATCGACGATTAAAAAAAGGTCGATTTGGATAGTGACTTAGTGCCTTTGTTAATTTTCGTAATTGTTGTAATTCGTAATTTTCAGAATATAGAGAGTTGTTTTTCTTGCGTTTCATATTAGTCCGAAATGCGAGTGAAAGTTTAGGTACCCCATCGAACATCACTTTGAATTTTTATATTAATCTAGAGAAATGAACAAGTTGGTCTGCTGGTTAAAAAATGGCCGAAACTGTTGCAAAATTCACTTTGAATAAGTTGATCTAAATCCGACTGCCAAATATATCATAACTTACCCCATAATGAGCATCCTTTTTTATTTGGTAACAATATGCCATCTGTTTTTTATACCTACTCTATTATCAGCTGTAAGGAAATAACTTCAAAAGCGTTGTCAAACACCTTAAAAAGGTACAATAGGAAGATGACTTATTTGTTAAATTGGCATTATTAAACCAATTTATTATATTAGGTTAAACGACGTCTGAGCCGACTGAGCCGTCGTCTGAGCCGACGTCTGACGACATATGACGTCTGAGCCGAAGTAAAAGTTTTAATAGCTTTAGAGTCACTTAATTTGTCACTGTTAATTCAAAATTTCAATATTTACTGCTAATGTCCCCCTAAAATTTCTTCTTAACTTGTTTGAACAGAATAAACATGGTTTAAAAACAGCACTCATTTGTAGGTTATATTAATTTAAATTTTGATAAAATCATGGCATTTTGTAAATTATCCTAATATTACATTTTTTATTTAGTTGTGATTTGTTTTATACAATGGTTCCTTTTTCTTTTCTTCTTTTGAAAGCTTAAAAAATCATCTAAGAAACTCTCTGTATCACTGCTTGTAGTGCAATTGAAATACCGCGTTATAGTTCGCAAGTTTATTAACTGAACGTATTATTTGAAATATTTCAACTAAAATGTTTTGAAAGTACATTTTAGGTATTGTATTCCTTAACCCCTCTACTACATGCCATGAGCGATGAATATACCTCTTATGGAAATATGCTTATTGTAGTCCAAATTGAGCATATACAGGGTTGTCATAAAGAAACATTGCCGATGTATGGACCTCTAGAGGTCGTTCCGTTTAACAGATCGAGATGAGATTTCAGGGATAATTATTCAGAGGTATGAGGTCAAGATTGTGTGAACGGCAACAAAATGGCACTCATGATTACGCTTAGAGTTACAGAAACTCAAAATTTTTGAATGGCAACGCCAATATTTCTTGTAGCAAAATGCTCAGCGCATGCGAAAACCATAAAAAGCTTTGAAAAGGAACATGTACCACAAAAAACGGACGTGTTGTGCAAGCACAAAAGAGCGGCGTTCTGTGTTTGGAGTCTTGCCTCTGTCCTGTGAAAATTGCCTCCATGAGCCCCGATTAAGTTTTTGTGGACCATTCGCGGAGCTGTTTTTTATGCGTGCATAACTCGTCCGTTTTTTTGTGATACACGTACAATTCCAACGCTTTGTATGGTATTCGCATGCGCTGAGCATTTTGGGACGGGAAAAGTGGTCGTTGCCATGTAAAAATGTCGACTTTCTGTACCTATAATCGTAACCGTAAGCATCATTTTGTTGCCGTTCGCAGAATCTCGAGCTCATTCCTCTGAATAACTATACCCGAAATCTCATCTCGATCTGTTAAACGGAACGGTCGCTATTGATCCATAAATCGGCAAATTTTCTTTATGACCACACTGTATAATAAACGTTTTGGCTAGATTTTGTATTGGCATTTTATCATATATACTTTAAAAATAATTTCATTTACATTAATGTTATTCAAATATTATTTTTATGCATCCAAAAATGCATGATCAAATAGTGCAAATTACTATGTTCCGATTATTCTGATAGATTTCATGCTGACAAATTATCAAGTTTTAAGTAGATATCCACATGTTGAAAGTTCAAGTGTAGAATAATAGCTAACTAGATTGGTTTTATTATATTTACTTGTAATCAACACCCTCTAGATCTAGCCCCCAGAATAATATCTTTAACTGCGTTTACGAATTCATTCTAAGGGTCGTCATGGGAATTTATATCTGTTACAAAAGCAGCACGTGCTGTAATGTTCATGGTGAAGATTCCAAATGTCCAACATAAATAACATAAATTTCATTAGAAAGAACTGTATGGAAAGACGAGAAATGGGCTTGTAAATAATACACATGTCCTAATAGCTAAAGTGTATAAATAAGTTATACATCTGGGAATAAATGTCAGTAATTTTATACACTTTCTGAAATAAAATTAGTTGCTGCACTGTTTGTTATGTTTTTCAGCTTAAAAATGTAGACTTACTGAGAAATTACCTATGTTCTTCGATAGAAATTATTTATTTAAAAGAAAAAATTTCAATTGGTACTTTTTCTGAAAAAATAATATTTTAGTAGAAAACGTGGTACACTTTAAAAGCTCAGATCCCAAAGTTTTTTAAACATAAAATTTTTTGAAAAAATGAAATATTTAAAATTTGTATTTTGAAGTCCAGAATTTTTTAATTTTGCCTTCTGTAAATCCCTCAAAATACAACTAAATACAACAGACTAGAGTCAGTCAGAAATTGATTTCGACCAAGCAGCTGCTTTTCATTTCTTTTAGATGTTTCACACACATTGAATTAAATTGGTATTGTTGGGAAGATTTCCTATGTGCAATAGGGGAGAGTCAGAAACGTTGAACAGGTTTTATATACTATTGCATGTGCATTCAAAGCTAATGTAAAATATGAAAATGTTTTTATTTTAAAAGAAGCTTTATTATACCATTGTAAATTCAAGCTAGACATACAATTAATTACTACATCAATAGTATAGAGAAAAATATGTTTTTAAATATTATATAAAATGGGTCAATGTGCCCATTTGGGAGGGGTAATTTAAACCGCCAGGAGGGACAGGTTGTAATACCTCTAAAAACTAAGAAAAGTAATAAATTAATGTCTTTCCATTGAACATTTAGGATTAACATTGAACACTGGACACATAGATAACACATTTACTGATAATTATAATTATTAATGTTAACACTGAAGTGCAACATCTATCGAATCCTTTTAGTGTAAGCAGCTGTCGTAGGTTTTGAAGATACATCACAATCTTATTTCTGCATATGTAACTTTTATCTTTTACCCCGTCTGGTTTAAAAAATATTCCAGTCTGTTTAGATTATAAATAAAAACCAACTTCATATAGCTGTTTGTCATCTTCTCATGTTATAGTCCGAGAGGCGACTGCAATTTTTGGACCCCATCGAACATCATTCTGAATTTTTTTATAGAAATTGGAGAAAAGTGAGTAGATTAGGAATCCACTGGTCTGCCGTGGCAAAAATGGCCGAAACTGATCAATAATCGACTTGGAATGAGTTGAACTAAAATCCGATTGCCAAATATGTCATAACTTGCCAAAACTAGAACAAACTTTTTCGTCTGGCAACCCATTGCATTTTGATTTTCAATGAGAAAAATTGCAAACGATTTCTGATCTTTGGCTCGGAAAACTTATATCTTTTAAAAGTAAGCCAAATTGGCGACATTAGTTACGTCATAAGTGACGTAATATTTTTTGCCAACTTGGCTCCCTTTTAATAGATGCAAGTAGACCGTCGCCAGATATCTGAATCTTCTGCAACCTTTTTAATTGAAAATTAAAGAGTGAGGGTTACCAAATTAAAAAAAATGCTCATTATTTGGCAAGTTATGGCGCATTTGGCAATTGAATTTAGTTCAACTTATTAAAAGTCAATTTTTGACCAGTTTCGGCTATTTTTGCCACGGCAGACCAGTGAATTCGTAATCTACTCACTTTTCACAAATTTCTATAAAAAATTCAGAATGATGTTCAATGGGGTCCAAAAATTGCAGTCGCCTCTCAGTCTATTAGATTATTTAGTTTTTCAACGTAATAAAGGGTTTTCTGTTTAGAATTAAATGGAGCTAAAGCAATTAAAGCAAAATCACCACTTTCTGACTCTTTGGATTTTTTGCTGACAAGATGTGTTGCATTATCTTCAAAATTCTACGTCTTCGTCACTTGAACCGTCCAATAAAACATAAGTGTTCTCAGCCTAATCTTCAGAACCATTTGTTTTATCTTGTTTTATTTGCATATTAAAATTCATTTTGCCCTCCTAAGTTTATTTTTAATTAATCAATATTAAAGTCCCTATTATCAGTACAAGGGAAGGTAATAGCAACAACAAAAAAATTATTTTTTTTTATTCTAACTGAAACACTAGGCTAGTCTTACACATTTAATAATTAAATATTGATAGCAATTTTGAAGATTATTAGCATGTGGTAAATTATTTTGCAATAAAACTATGTTTTTTTGGATTAAATACAGATTCGAAAAAATTGAAATTTTTTAAAAAATTATTTTTAAACGGTATTGATTTTTCCACTTAAAAATTTAACAGAATCTCACTGTACAGATTGTTTTAAATTCTGAAATTTAATAAAATTTCATGCGGAATTTGCTTTAAACATTTTTTTTTTACCAGTATGTCTATTTAAATAATTTATTTATTAAAAATACTAAATTTTTCAATAAGCAATAAAACTATGTAAATTTATTGAAGCAAATTTGTTAATTTATCATATTCAAAAAGAATTTCTAATTATGTTATTGTTACATCCTACTTTAAAGTAAAATTTCCAAATAAATAAATCTTATACTACATATTATGTTCATTATTTTTGCTAAGTTTTTATATTTAATTAATAACTCATAACTTTTCTTAAATCTTAAGTTTTTGAATTAAAATTAGTACAACTTATTTGATTAGAACCACCAATTTTGATTTGTATAATCTAATTATTTTTTACACTTTTACACACACATACTTTAAACAAAGTCTAATTACTTTCCTTACGAAACAATACAAAAACATCACGCCGAGATGAAAACTGGTATGGTAGCATATTTGTTTCAGTCATTTTAATCAGGCATTTCGGAAACTTTTAAACAATTGCATAAAACCTTCTTGTACTCAGTGATAAAAAAATTTCTTCAATATATGTATAGATTGTAAAATATATATTTTACTTCAGTTAAATATTTGGGAATGAAGCAAAATCAAAGCACTGAAAACGTGTCATTGAAATTTGCCTCATAAAAAGTGTCTTAAAGTGATTTTACACTAACTCGCATTTCTATCGAACGCTGAAATCTATTAGTAATGGTAGATAAAAGTGCATTGAAATATAAAATATATTTTACTTCAGTTAAATATTTGGGAAATTAATCAAAATTAAAGCACTGAAAGCGTGCCATTGAAATTTGCCTCATAAAAAGTGCCTTAAAGTGATTTTACACTAACTCGCATTTCTATCGGACGCTGAAATCTATTAGTAATGGTAGATAAAAGTGCATTGAAATATAAAATATATTTTACTTCAGTTAAATATTTGGGAAATTAATCAAAATTAAAGCACTGAAAGCGTGCCATTGAAATTTGCCTCATAAAAAGTGCCTTATAGTGATTTTACACTAACTCGCATTTCTATCGGACGCTGAAATCTATTAGTAATGGTAGATAAAAGTGCATTGAAATATAAAATATATTTTACTTCAGTTAAATATTTGGGAAATTAATCAAAATTAAAGCACTGAAAGAGTGCCATTAAAATTTGCCTCATAAAAAGTGCCTTAAAGTGATTTTACACTAACTCGCATTTCTATCGGACGCTGAAATCTATTAGTAATGGTAGATAAAAGTGCATTGAAATATAAAATTTATTTTACTTCAGTTAAATATTTGGGAAATTAATCAAAATTAAAGCACTGAAAGCGTGCCATTGAAATTTGCCTCATAAAAAGTGCCTTAAAGTGATTTTACACTAACTCGCTTTTCTATCGGACGCTGAAATCTATTACTAATGGTAGATAAAAGTGCATTGAAATATAATAACTGGCAATGCATTATTTATTATTTTTGCATTAAAAATAACACTCAAAATCTGTTTGCATGTCTGATGCCATCGCCATTAGACGTTGAACATTCATCAGGAATTATTTGTTTTACCTGAACAAGTCTTATTTACTTAACCGTCTGAATGGGAATATATACAAGTCTCTCATTAAGATATCTCTCAAAAGATTTGGATCGGAAATAAAAAAACTCTGGTGTGCTGCCTTTACATCCTCTGTGAAAACAGCAAATTAATAAATAATAATACAAATGCATTTGAAGTTTATTTCACGTTTTACAAATTGTATAAATAGATTAGGTTCGGATAATATAAAAGTGAGTAATCTTTTTTTTTTTCTGTAATATTTTTGTAGGACTGATACAAAATGCGACATAACTTATTTGTATTAAAACAATTTTCATATGATTTAATTATTTTTATTATTATTTTTTGATAAAAAGTATTAAAAATTGTATAATTAAGAGTTAAAAAAACATGTATTATTTTTCAGCCTGTGTTCAATAAGGCATGATTGTGGGTAAGAATTATTTAATTTTAATACTAAATCTATACTAATAAAACAAAAAGTCTTTCAGTTTGTGTATGGCTCTATAGAAAGTAACTCACAATACTCGGAGAATTTTGAAATATATTGACCTTAATTTTAGTTATTGATCTCTAATTTTAATTCTAGTAATCAGAATGTTAAAATTTTAATTACCTTTTTATTTGATTTTTAAAACTTTTTTCGCAGGAGAAACATCATAGTCATGAGTTCCCGAAAGTCCCCTATTTGGCAACTTTAATTTGGTAGGTTAATATCGGAATTGGCAACTTTAATTTGGTAGGTTAATATCGGAATGACTTAATTTGTGAAATTGGTATTTGTTGATACTTCCAATCAAATTTTAGTGAGACTATAGAGAAAGTGATAGAATTATTGATGAGTTATAAAATGAGTGAATGAATAAATGAATACAATGTTTTGCAACTCGGAAATCTGGAAGTTGGGCATCAAATTCTTTCCTTTCATAAGCTATAAACAGTGATGAATCCTATCTCCTGGTTTAGCAGCAACACACGCCCCTTGCATGCGAGACGACTCCGGATCAATTCCCAGCGTTACATATTTTCTGCTTTCAAAAATTAGTTGACACAAAAGGAATTGTATGTTCTAATTAGACAAGTAGAAGTTCTAAAATATTGGCTTCCCTTACCTGATACTTGAAATTGAAAGAAATTCCTTTAAATTACCATTTTTGATGGCATTCTCTCCTTAAATTTAGTCTAATATCAATAGGCTAGATGCTAGGATATTTTAGAGTTACATAGCCTTCATTTGGATGGTTTTACGTCATCCAAAAACAGATGCAAACAACTTTTATTTGAAACCAAAAAAAAAGGTTTCAATCAATTCAGACTCACGGGTATGAATATTTATGAACACTTATGAACATTACAGAAATGCATAAAAACACACATATATTACACAATAATTACATACATTGCAACGTTTAGCAAAAAGTATTAATTTGCGAATGTGTGTAGAGAAAGGATTGAATTTACATAAAACGTTTCATCAATGTAAATAATAGAGTGATTTAACACATTTGTATTCTTATGTAACGTTTCATTAAATCACAAAAAAAATTCAAAAAATGTTTTATTAATTAAACAACATTTTTTCAATAATAGTTATTCAGCCCACCTTCTCTATAATAATGAAATGTATAAGAAATAAATGTGTAATAATTAAACTCACACTGCCGTAAAGTAACAACTTCGGCATTTCTCAATTTTATTATCAACGTTATTATACATTCTACTACTTTAATTTTTGTTTCCAATTTTTAATTGAACTGCTTACTAAGTTGACCAAGCTTCAATTTTTTTTAGTAAATTATCTTACATTTCAATTCATTTTTGACTGAGCTACCTTTTATGCATTGGCATTTTGTTAAACATGTCACAATAAATCCAAATCACGTCCGAACAATTTTAGACTAACACCTACATTTTTATTAAGTCCTGAAACAAACGTCAGTCCTTTTTCCAGCTTAACTTAACTCTGAAACCTTAAAATTACACTGCTCAATATTTTCGTAATGTTGAGACTTGCATTTTTCTAATAAGTAGCGCGCTTTTCGACATACAGAACTGAAATGTCGGTCCAGTTGTAATAAGAATTTTAGAAATTCGCAAACACATTCTTTTAAGCAAAAAACAACAATATTCTACGACTTTTAGAACCAAAAAATATAGCCATCGTGTTTTTTTTTTTTTTTTTTTTTTTTTTTTTTTTTTTTTTAATTACTAAACCATTGTACAGCGTTACTTTTTTATTGTTTCTGGTACAAAACGCATTTTAATTAAAATGAGAATGGAAGGAGAGGACTGCATTTATGAGGACAATCAAAACAGACTTGCAGGAGAGGTTGCTGAAAAGCGTGTTTCATTTTCATTTTATATTTAAAAAAGAAAATTCTTGCAAAACAACCCCATCAATGACAAAGTAAACACATTCTACGGTATGGAAGAGAGTAATTTATTCATCAGAAAACTTTTACTAAGCTTTTAAAACTTGTTGTGGCAGAACAGATTTTTATAACATTGCTAAGAGCAATCGATCAATTTTCTTTTCAATAAATAGACACTTTTCTCCTGCGAAAAATGCATAAAAATTGGAATTCTGTAAATTACATGAAAGTCGCGAATGCCGTTTTATGATTTTTAACAAATTTTGAGCATTTTTGCTATGGATACTGATGTTTTAACTACAATATTTAGAGAAATAAACCCCGTAACAGCCTTTTTGGAACAATATACACTATTGATGAAAATAATATAGAGTGCACGAATCAAATCCCTAAATTCAAATATTTAAAAAAAAAAAGTATATCACGCCAATTGTGATATTTAAAAATCTGGTTGTTGATTCCTTAGAGTTTGTTTGAACAAGTCTTGTTTCTACAGTGACCACCACCAATCAGACTATACTGCGGGAGCTATTCTCGCACTAGATAGTCACTATTATAAACAATTCTTGAATATAGGTGAGCATATCCCCCCCCCCCCGGAAAAAAATCCTAACTACACCCCTGTCTGTTGATATTTTTTTACCTACAATTAGAATGGGATTCATCTTTAATAAAAGAAGAAAATGTTCTTTAATTAAGAAATAAAATGTTGTGCATGTCTGCAAATTTAATTTATTTTGCAAGGTATCTCAATCTCTTAGATTTTATCATCACTTGTTTCGTAAACTCGTGTATCATTAAAATTCAATTTCCTGATAATGAATAAGTATATTTAATAAATCGCAAGCAATAAACAATTAAGCACATACAAATAAAAACTATTCATTTCGCAATGAAGTATAATTATTAATAATTGAACTCTTGAAAACAAACCTTATTCTTATAAGTATCATTAAAGAATTCATAATGTAAGGATTCATTTCAAAATTAATTTAAAATGAATGTGGTTTTAATGTAGTTTGACAAATCATTTGGAGTAGCCTTTCTGTATTTTGAAATTAACTGAAATGAATAAGGTTGCTTAATTAATATATTTTCCAGCAGAGTTGATCTTTGTAGAAAATTAATTAGTTCGTATTCCTCATCTCAAATAACTTTGCCGGGAAAACTTTACCTTTATTGTCAATACAAAGAGATGTTTGCAAGAGACATGAGTATTTAGTGAAATTCCATGTAATTCACTTGACTCACCTTTAGCAGCTTATACCTTTATGTTGAAGTCCAATTTAAAATGTTCTAGTAATAATAACTTTACTGGATAAAATAAATGTGAAGTTCACCTTCCCGAGTCACCTTATTACTGAAAGTAGGTGAATGGTTAAACTTGTATAAGACATCAAAACGTAAAATAATAGGGAACACAAACTTTATTGTATTTATTGTAGATTTGTATTGGTGGATTGAAAAGAATAAATCATTTGCTGAATGGAAGTTATAAATAAGATTTTGACTTTTCATACACGAGTTATTATAGTATAAAACTAACCTTCACTGAATAAGATAAGAGTTATTTTCCCGACAAAGTATATTTCAAATCTATGATATAGTTGTACGGCAGTGCACCAGCCAAGTTCACAGCCAGACATCTTTTACTGGAAACAACTCAACAGTATTTTGACCTCTAATATCTGCGCAATAGAGTTTATCTGAGGACTGAAAATCTTTTTTACGGGTAGGTGTTAGCCACTTCAGTAAGACCCCTAAGTTTCAAATCTTCAATTATAGTGAATGTCAAGGTAATCACATTCGAAAACGGCAAAAATCGACATATTTTGAGATCCATCCACTCATTCACTGATCATCAAATTACTAAAGTGCTTCTAGTAGAGCTAGAACTATGAAATTTGGTATACTTATAGGTTTAACATGCATACAAAGGAAAAAATCTAAAAAACGAGATTTTCCCCTCCTAATCTTCTGATGGGGGCTATGTTCAAAAAATTTGAATTTCAATTCTAATATATTTCTATTGGGGCTCGAATTATAAAACTTAAAATACTAGTAGCTATTAGTATACATATACAGACTCACCTTTTATAGTAGCGATATACAGACTCACCTGTTATCTCACCACACACCGCGAAACCCTTAAAATCCAATATTAATAGAATGAAGTCACTTCATTATATTACCGACCATTGGCGACTTTTTATAGAATACGAAATGATCGTCAATTGCTGATTTTTTCCCTTTTGCCAAGATATTTTGCAAATCTGAATAAACTATTTATTTCAAATTATTTTACATCATCATTCATATTGAATGCATAAATATCTCATGGATTGTGGTCCGGTAAATTGAACTATTTTATAAAAATCTAGCGCATTTCTCCGCTAATAACGTTTTTTAAAACTTCCTTAAAATCAAATAATAATCTCTATAAATATAGGGCAAAGCCCTCACTCATTCACTGACTCATTGACTCACTCACTCATCACTAATTCTCCCGCTTCCCACATGTCCACAACTCTGAAAATTGGTGCAAATATCAACAATGGAAAACATAGAAAAAGTAAGCCATTCCGATCTCGATTAAAGGGTCGAAAAGGGGTGGGGGGAAATGGGGATGAAAATGGGTCGAAAAGGGGTTAAACGTTCCGAACGAGGAATATTCGAATGTCCTACTTCCCATTTCGTCACAACTCTAAAAATTGGTGCGAATATCAATGGGGACAAACGTAAAAAAGTAAGCTATTCCGATTTCGATTAACCCACTTTAAGGGGTGGAAAAAGGGTTAAACGTTCCAAACGAGGAAGATCCCACTTCCCATGTGGTCACAACTACGAAAACTGGTGCGAATATCAATAAAGACAAACGTAAAAAAAGTAAGCTATTCCGATTCACTTTAAGGGGTTGAAAAGTGGTTAAACGTTCCAAACGAGGAATATTCGAATGTCTCACTTCCGACATGATCACAATTTTGAAAATTGGTGCAAATACCAACAATGGTAAACATAGAAAAAGCATGCTTTTCCGATCTCGATTAACCCACTTTAAGGGATGGAAAAGGGGTTAAACTTTCCAAACGAAGGATATTCGAATGTACCACTTCCTATATGATTACACTCTAAAAATTGGTACAAATGTCAACAACGACAAACATAGAAAAGTTAAGCTATTCCGAGCTTGATTAACCCATTTTAAGGGGTGGAAAAGTGGTTAAATGTTCCAAACTCGAATATCCCACTTCCCATATGGTCACAACTCTGAAAATTGGTGAAAATGTCAACAAAGACAAACATAGAAAAAGTAAGCTATTCCGATCTCGGTTAACCCACTTAAGGGGTGGAAAAAGCGTTAAACGTTTGAAACGAGGGATATTCGAATGTCCCACTTCCCATTTGGTCACAACTATGAAAATTAGTACAAATGTCAAAAAAGATAAACATAGAAAAGTAAACCATTCCGATCTCGATTAACCAACTTTAAGGGGTCGAAAAAGGGTTAAATGTTCTAAACGAGGGATATCCGAATGTCCCACTTCCAATGTAGTCATAATTCTGATATTTAGTGCAAATGTTAAAAGGGCAAATGTAAAAAAAAAAAAAAATGAGTTATTCCAATATCGATTAACGAATTTTTAAAGGATGAAAAGTCGAAGCAACGTTAAAACTATACGAGGATTATCTTAATGTCTCAATTCCAATACAGCTACTTCTTTGAAATTTAGAACTAAGAAGAAACATAAACACAATAAACTATTGCAATCTCTCAAGGCAAGCAAGGCAATCTCGATTACTTAATTAAAAAGGGTCCGAAGGGAGTTAAACGTTCTAAACGAGGGATATTCAAATGTCTCTTTCCAATATACTATTCACAATTATAAATTTTGCTAAAAATGTCAACAGAGGAAAGTTCCTATTTTTTAATCGAAATGGGAGCAAACGTCTGAAGTGTGGAATAAATGAATGTGTTTTGATTTCTAAAATGCTAATGGTAAAATCGCAGCACGGGTATTCAGCTAGTTAAAAGAAAAAAAGAGCTGGCTAAATATAGTTCTCGTAGTTGGCCGTCAACAAAAAAGTTAGTCAATGGTCGACTGAATAATAAGTAAGTACCTAAAAAAAACATGTATGCTTAACCTTTCAATCGCAGAAAGCTTTCCTACAAGTTTAAAAATTATGAACACTAAACATTTTAAAACTAGTTATTGCTGTACAAATAAGTAATAAATTTAAAATCAGCATCTTACAGAAAAAAAAAATTCTAACGAAAACAACTCTGTAAAAAGGCGCCAAGTTCTTAATGCAATGATTATGACCGTGAAAACTATTGAGATCTAAAGTAGAGTCAAGTTTGAAGTTGTTGTAAATTACGGGCAATGAAAATTAGTAAAATTCTCTTCTTAAAGTCGAAATTCTCCTGCATAGACCTAAATATCTAGCTGCTTTTACTAATTTTCATTTCCAGTAATTTACAACAACTTTAAACTTGGTTCAACTTTTTATCTCAATACTTTTCGCGGCAATAATCATTGCATGAAGAACGTCCTCCTTTTCACAGAAATGTTGTTGGGATCCGTTATTTTTTAACCGAAAGGTATTTTTTTCATCAGCCTAATGCATCGTCTGGGATTTAAAAGGATAAAATGTAAATTTATGTTTTCCAAAAAAGATATCTTAGCCAGGCAGTAAGTCCCCTAAGCATTTAATTATTGTTTCAAAAGTTATATATTTTGTTCTCCAAGCCATGATAACTTAGAGATTTTTACCTGGCCCCATAATGCTGTTTTAAGAAGTTTCAAATCTGAGTGCAAAACAAAAAAAAAATATTATTAAGGGCTACAATGATGATAAAAATGATTATGTGTATGATAAATATTGACAATGATCGCAATGATAATTATTGATAATGATCGTGATGATAATTGTGATTATGATAATTAATGACAATGATAGTGATATTGATTATGATAATTAATGACATTGATATTGATAATGATTATAAAAATGGTTATGATAATGATTATGATACTGATTATGATAATGGTTATGATAATGATTATGATACAGATTATGATTATGATGATGCTAATGAATATTACTATGACGATGATAATGATGATTAGCGAAAGAAGTGAGTTAACCTTCGTAAAGTGAACTCAAAACTCAAAAAGAATTTTTGTTCATGTTATCCGGATATGCATCTCATACATTCTTATCAAATTAATATGTTGAAATATTCTAAATTAATTGAGATCATTTCAAATTATTAAGCAGCATGTACTTTAAGAGCAAGATTCGGAGAGATTAAGCCACTTAACATTAGGGGATGAATCACACCATCTCTGATTTTTACCAAAAAATTAAAAGTTGCTACTGCCCTTATTAGATGATAAAATCTGAAAATTCTAATTCCGTAGTTGCATCGTTCAAATTCTATATTGTTACGAATTTCTCCACTGAGGCAATGATGGCACAGTTTTCACGGTATACAAATATTTATTCTCTCTTCAGGAAACTCACAAAATTTATTCACAGGCAACAGTTTAATTACTCTCAAGCTTCAACACAAGCTTCAACAAAAATAACTTCGAATTCAGCGATTATACAAGCTCACTCCAATAGGTAAACAAAGCGATCAGCTTTCAACGAAGTCCGAAGTCCATCTGAAAACTTTCCCGTTCTCCAGTCTTTTATATACAAGCGCGTGAGACATTCTCGAAATTTCCAGCCAATTCATCGGAAAAGAAATATCTCGAAACTTCTCGATTACTTTAGGTGTTGCCACCTTTTTCTAACTTGTATAATCGCTATTAATTACTAAATAAAATTGGATAAAAATAAATTACAATAGAATTTTGAAATAATACGTCACTATTTACAATATATACAGACAATTTGTGCAACATTTCCCCCTTCTTAAAGACTGCACGTCCCGGGCAGTGAAGTCCTTAAGAGTAAAGGCAATTCAATCACTTCTACTATAATATGGGGCTAGTCTATTGTTATGTACAACTCTAGGTTTACAGGAGGGTGTCCGTTGAATCCTTACCACGACGTCGTTGATCTTCTTAAGGACCAAATACTGCCCTTCCCAGTTCGTCTGGAGCTTAGGAGAGAGTCCTTTCCGACGTTTAGGATTCCATAACCACACCTTGTCACTTTCCTGGAATGAACGGTCAGTGGCCTGGGCATCGTACCGGATCTTCATGTGCTCCGTCATGATGTTGATTCTCTCTCTGGCGAACCGATGTACGGCTTCCAAACGTGCCTGCAGATCATCTAGATACTGGACAGGCGAGGAAGGAGTGTCCGGTGGATGTCCAAAGAGGAGGTTGCAGGGGAGCCTAAGGTCTCTTCCAAACATCTTTAGAGATTGAGAAAATCCGGTGGTCTCGTGAGTTGAAATCCCGTATGCCAACAGAAGCGGTGAAAGTTTATGATCCCCATCTTGCTGGTTACATGATTTTGAGATTGCGTCCGAATCATCCGCGGGTGCAGCTGATAGATCCCAGGACCTCCGTTCGATGCTTGTAACAGGAGCACGGATGTCGATTCCCTCTTCACTAACTTTGTCCATTCCCACATGAACCACTTCCTGGGAGGGTTTCATCAACGTCGCTTTCTTCGATTCTCTTTCCGAGGCTGGTGAGGTACTTTTCATAGATGTGGACTCTTCAGCATTCTCTATGACATTGTCGTCATGAGCCATAATCCGATATACGCACAGCTCTTTCATATCTAGATCGTGCAAAGGAACTTCGCCTCTCCATGTTTGCAGCTTGCTTTTCTCAAAATTCAGCGTAATTCCATTTTTCTTCAAAAAGTCTAGTCCGAGAATGCACGGATCTACAATTTCGGCAACATAAACGGTGTGCTTGTAGGAGTTAAATCCAAGGGCAATGTCCACTTCCAATTTCCCATGCACAGAGATATTACCACCGGACACAGTTTGTAGCGAAACAGAGGGCGCTGTATAGAGGAGTCGGCTGTTCAGGCGACGAGCCACGTCCGTCCTTACGATCGTTACGTTCGCTCCTGAATCGACGATTAGACGACATGGAGTTCCGTTGATCTCCCCCTTCACGAATAAACCCTGGTTTCCTCCTTGTCGGGATGAAACGTGGAAACGACTGGTCGGGGCTTCACCTGTTCTACATTGCAGCTTTTGCCCTGCGAGATGGCATCTTCTTAGATTCAGTTGTTGAGATTCGGTGGTAGTGTTATCCCTTCTCTTTTTCAAATCAAGGCAGTTACGTCGTAGATGCCCTTCCCGTTTGCAGTGCCAGCAAATGACTCTGGTCTTTCGATCCCTGGCTCCGGGATAGCTTCTCATCATTCTATCAATTTTGCTTTCCAGTTCTCGAAACTTACTGGTGACAAAGTCAGAAGAATCCTCGGCTAATGCACCACACACATATCGTCGGTCTTTTCCAGAAGCTAGCTGTGCGGTTTCTACTCTCATGGCGTACACAAGGGCTGACTTCAGGTTTCTGTTTTGGGATAACCTTACCGCCTGCTGCACATCGGGATCTTGAATAGCTTCGATGAAATACTGCAGAGAAAGATCGTCTCGTACATCCGGGGAACAGTCAGGGAAAGCGAGGAGCGAAAGTCTTTCTATATCCGACGCCAATTCTTGAAGAGTTTCATTGGCCTTCTGCTGTCTCACTTTCAATTGCAGTCTGTTGTAATCCTTTAGATGCTGCTCCCCAAACCTTAACTCCAACGCACTTGAGAGCGCCACGAATTATCCCCGCTTCTCTTCAGGTAGTGTCTGTAAAATGTCAGCAGCTTCACCTCGAAGAGATGCCGCTAGATGGAATGCTTTCGAAGTATCGTCCCAACCATTCGCAGAAGCAATCATTTCAAACTGCGTTTGATAAACGCGCCAAGACGACCTCCCATCAAAAGTGGCCACTTTGATGCTGGAACGTGGTGCAATAAAGGGAGTGGAAACGTTATCCCAATTAGGCGTTGCAATGGTCACAGCTTCACGAGTTTCTATTTTCCGTAGCCTTTCTTCTACAGCATCCATGAATTTTCCCTGCTCTTCTTTGATAGTGGAAACCTTTTCTTCCATTTCATCTCTTACAGCAGTGAGAACGTCTTCCTTCACGGATTGCAGGAACGATGATGTTGTCTCCATAATAGTAGATTCTACCATTGACGCTAGCTCGGTTTTCATTTCTTCCCTGATCTTGATTACGGCTGCGGATGTGGACTCGCACTTATCGGCCAAAGCTTTCATGTCAGATGACGTTGCATTTTGCAAAGCTTTAAAATCTGATGATGTCGCTTCTTGTAAAGCTTTAATGTCTGATGATGTCGCTTCTTGACTGGCGGCAATTGCGGCGGCGAGTTCGGCATTTGTCGTTTCTTGACGGGCTTGACCAGGGGCGATTGTAGCGGCGAGTTCGGCATTTGTCGTTTCTTGTCCGGCTTTTATTTCGGCTTTCATTTCAGCGGCCGTGGATTCTTGTCCGGCTTTTATTCCAGCAATCATTTCCATTAATTGTTTCATTTGGTCTTCCATCATTCCTCTAGTTGTCGGCATTCAAAATTACGAAATCCCACTTCTGACACCACTGTTACGAATTTCTCCACTGAGGCAATGATGGCACAGTTTTCACGGTATACAAATATTTATTCTCTCTTCAGGAAACTCACAAAATTTATTCACAGGCAACAGTTTAATTACTCTCAAGCTTCAACACAAGCTTCAACAAAAATAACTTCGAATTCAGCGATTATACAAGCTCACTCCAATAGGTAAACAAAGCGATCAGCTTTCAACGAAGTCCGAAGTCCATCTGAAAACTTTCCCGTTCTCCAGTCTTTTATATACAAGCGCGTGAGACATTCTCGAAATTTCCAGCCAATTCATCGGAAAAGAAATATCTCGAAACTTCTCGATTACTTTAGGTGTTGCCACCTTTTTCTAACTTGTATAATCGCTATTAATTACTAAATAAAATTGGATAAAAATAAATTACAATAGAATTTTGAAATAATACGTCACTATTTACAATATATACAGACAATTTGTGCAACAATATCCTGTCAAAGGTCACCTTTAAAACCGAAAAAAAATGGTGTTTTTGTGACACATGAAAACTATTTTTGTCCGTATAAAACTTCACAAACAACTTGCCGCCTGCATTTCTTCTGTTATAGAATGTACTAACATAGATCTTTATGAAACATATAAAAAGTTCATGCCAAGTTAATTGCTCAAGGTCATGAAATGTCCAGTTTCTCATGTTTTTTAACATTTTCAAACCTGAATTATATCTTGCGCGTTATATTTGCCACTGCAGACAAGGTGTCATTGGATAGAGCTATACTAGTAATATTTATTAATACATAAAAAATTGAGGCAAGTTGAACACGTTGGAAGTTATTTGGTGCCAAAATCGAAAAATCTCCGAATTTGACACAAATTTGAGCTCGTATATCTGGCTGCGGGAATAATATAATGACACAACGCTGGGGACTATTTAAACACTATTTTATTATACTTAATGAAAAATTTAACTTTATTGAGGCAAGTTGAAGAGAAAAAAATAAATGATTTTTTAGTTGCACCGCATCCTAACATATTAATGCATTTCTGTTTTCATTCGTGTTTTCAAAAATTAATCTGTTCACTCTTCCTCATGTTCATAACAATTGCTTGTAACTCTCCTGTATGTCTTTTAAACAAGGAACTTTGAATGAATCGGCTCCAGAAAGTTGTAAAGAACCAAAGAAAACTTAGCTTCTTCGTATTGTGTCGATATCAACACGCAATGGCCATTTTAACTCCTCAGCATAAGCAATTGTTATAAACATGAGGAAGAGTAAACAGATTCATTTTTGAAAATATGAATGAAAACAGAAATGCATCAATATGTAAGGATGCGGTGCAAGAAAAAAAAATCTTCAACTTGCCTCAATTAAGTTTAATTTCTCATTAAGTATAATAAAAGAGTGTTTAAATACTCTCAGCGTTGTGTCAATATATGATTCCCGCAGCTGGATATACGACCTCAAATTTGTGTCAAATTCGGAGATTTTTCTATTTTGGCACCAAATAACTTCCAACGTGTTCAACTTGCCTCAATGTTTTATGTATTAATAAATAGTACTAGTATATCTCTATCCAATGACACCTTGTCTGCGGTAGAAAATATAAGATATAATTCAGGTTGAAAATGGTAAAAAACAGGAAAAACTGGACATTTCATGACCTTGAACAAACGACTTGGCATGAACTTTTTATATGTTTCATAAAGATCTATGTTAGTACAATCCATAACAGAAGAAATGCAGGCAGCAAGTTGTTTGTGAAGTATTATACGCACAAAAATAGTTTTCATGTGTCACAAGAGCACCAATTTTTTTGTTTTTGAAGGTGACCTTTGACAAGTCATAGAATTTGAGCGGTACATCTACGGAACAAAAAAATTTCAGATTTTATCTTCTAATGAGTTCAGTAGCAACTAGTAATTTTTGGGGAGAAATCGGAGATGGTGTGAATTAGGGGTGGTTCAACTTCTCAGAATCTTACTCTTGACATAAAAGTTAAGTGCCACATTGAATATGCTAACATCTAACACAGATCACAAATCCGGAAAACTTAAAAATGCTCCTTAATATCTAATATTCATAATAAAGATTAATAAATCTTCAAATATTGGAAGTTTACTTGAAAAATAGTAAAAGTATTATCTATAATCGTCAAAGTTCTATTTTTTACTTGAAGAACACAATTTTGGAAAACAATGTTCGATTGTCATTTAAATGAAATTTTTAAAAATAAACCCATTGCGAGTATGGTAAAGGCTTTGAATGCCATGCGAACAAAATTATTCTTACGAATATTAGAAAAACCTGTCTCCTTGAATGATTGCTAAACCTACAAAACCAAAAGAATAAATTTAAAAAAGAGGAATACAGAGTACCATATTAAAATGTGAATAAAATAAAATATTTTTTTTTGAGCCCCAGTTAACATTTTCTTCGTCTATTTACAGTTCTTACCCGTTTTCGAAAGGTTGTAAGGTATAGTCTATATTATTCCGTACTAATTTTCTATTTTTTCTAAAACAAAATATTAGTTAAAATTATTACAAAAATATAAAACAAATTACGACCATTAAAATAAAGTAATGAAAGGAAATTATATTTATTAGAATTATCTATTATTTGAAATAAATAATTACTTTACATACTTCGTAAAGTTCTTTAACTAAATTAAAATAGTTTAAAGTAACTGAAGTTTAAAACATTAAATTAATAAAGCATAAATTAATAAACAAAAAGCATATACTTTTTTTCATATAAGTCTTCCCTTTCTTTGAGTTCATTGGATACATGTTTTAAAACTTTTCTCATACATATAAAATATAAATTTATATTTTATATTAATCAGTTCTAAAATGCTTGCACAGTTAGTACATTTGAAGACATTTAAATTTAAAAGAACATTGTTAATGTACTTTACTGAGATATATATTTTCAACAGCAGTTAAAAGGATTTTATCTTCCAAATTTAACTCGATATATTATTCATCTTTTAATCTATAATATGATACATCACATAAATACTTTATAAAATTACATCCAAACATTTTTGAAATGCGTTTACGAAACAGTTGAACACTCAGATAATTCAATTTCTGAATTTTTAAACAAGAATTATTTCAGAATAAATGTAGTCTTCACTGAATAAAAGAAGTTTTATTTTCCTGACAAAGTGTATTTCACATCTACGATCCATTATTTTTAAACCGAAATGTATCTTCTCATTTGCCTAATATATAATCTGTTAATTAAAAGGATAGAAACAAAAAATTATTTTTTAAGAAAAAGATATCTTAGCCTGTATTAAGTACCCTAAGTACTTATTTATTTTTTTAAAACTAATATAATTTCTTCTCTAAGCCATCATAAAGGAAATATTTCTACCTGGCTCCATAACGCTTTTGAAATAACTTTTTTATTTAGGTGTAAAACACAAAGAAATATCATTAGAGACAACGAGGATATTAATAATGATTATGATAATTGTAACGAGTATGATAATTGTAATGATTTTGATAACAATAATGATTATGATAACAATAATGATTTTGATAACAATAATGATTATGATAACAATAATGATTATGATAACAATAATGATTATATCAATTAATGATATTGATGCCGTGTTCGTTAATGGTGACTGGCGCACGCTAAATCAGTCGTGATAGCTAAGTTTTCCAAGTTCAAATACAAATCCATACCTCTGGAGGTGCAAAACCAAGTTTTCTGCTGGAATCTTCTGCTTAGAATTGCCTATCAATTAAGAAGTTCCACATAAGGTCGGTAGTGCTGCTATCTACAGGGGAGCTACCGAAAAGAGGTGGAAATGAACTCTTAGGTGATAATAGGTAAACTAGCGTACTCACACTCACGAGCGAGTATGTGCTAACATCTTGTGCAGTACTGCCCACTACCGACCATCAGATAATGGGGTTGTTACAAAATGCTTGAAGAAAAAAAAGGTGCTTTAGTCCCCATAGGCCTTGATAAAAAGAAGAAGAAGAATGATATTGATCATGATAATGATAGTAATTGTGATAATTAATGATAATGATGATACAAATTATTATAATAATTATAAAAATTATGGTAATTATTGATAATGATTATCACGTTGACGCTGTTGATTAGGAAAAAAAGTCCAGTTAATCTTTGTAAAGTGAACTCAAAACTGAAGAAGAGTTTTTTTTTCATGTTTTCCGAATATGTATCTCATACTCTCCTGTTAATTATAGGCTAAAATATTCTAAACTATGCTTCACAACAATGTTCCAGTTAATTAATGATGGTTTCAGAGAAAAAGGTTAACTGTTTAAAGCAGAACGAATTCAATTTTGTGAATGTTTACATATTCTTATATTTACACGTTATTCCTTCTTAATAATGGAACCCTTAAAAACCAGTAAAAACGTCTTGAGTGTTTTCATGACACTAAAAAGATCGATTTCTGTATATTGATCTCAGTCAAACTCATTTCTCATATGAATACAAAAACGTAAAGGCTATTTTTCAAACATCGTTTACAGCTGTCGGTTTCGCATGCATTCATGTTCGATCACCCTTAGTGGATACAGCATAATTTATTGTATATTCGAAACTCGGTTATGATTAACTGTCTGTAATGTAGACTATTTTATAGTCTGCAATACAGGAGTTATAATGAACTCTATTGTGCAGAAACATTTTTTGTTCTTTATTATCATCGCACTTTATCAAGGAAGAAAGGTTTTCCTTTAGGTCTTGCAGAAGGAAACTGCTTTACATTTGATTCTAGAATAGGAGAAAATCAGAAATATTCCCACATTAGCCTGCCCACCGACAAGAGACTCGCTGTTCCATTCATCTCCATGTCTCTTCAGACCAAGACGAGCGAAACTCGATTATGAATTGATAAGTCTGTTATTTTACAATAAATTTCAATTATAGTTTGTAATATCAGAAAAAACTTTTCAATGATAAATATATAAATTTTAAACATTTTAATCTAGTTTCAAAATACATATTCGTATTTGTATCTTGAGCATCACTTATGACGTCCATCTAGGTGTCAGTGAGATATGAAAAGTTTTGTGTTAAGCCTAACATGATGAATTTCCCAGGTAGCACAGCGGTAATGGCAAATGTCGAAAACAGGGGCTCTCGGGAGATTAGTCAGTCCATGCCAAATCTCGAGCATTGTTCCAAAACACACAATTTTCTTAAAAAATAAATAAGTCAAAACCATCACAAAACATGTTTTATCTCTCCGTCCTTTCTTATACCACTATACATCATTTTTTTAAATTCTGCATCAACATTTCAAGACAGTCTATTGATCCGATATTAGCCAGCTGATTAGTGCTACTGGGATCTTTATGCCATGGGTAAACTATGATTACTAAACATGTCTTTGTTTTGTGATTTTTACTTCTTGTTTTCTCAGATTTATAAGATTATGGATCATTCTCCTGATATGTCCACTTATCTGTCCCATCTATACAAAACACATTGTAAAACATTTTGTTGGCTAATTTTGTTAAGGTGAGTTGGTACCCTCTATACCGGTAATGTTAATTTGGCAAAATTCATGTACCTTTTTCTCAGAAAGTATTTGATACAGAAGCCTAATTTTTTTTCAGTGCATTTAGCAGACACTTGTTAGTCTACTGAAGTTAGCTTTTGATTGTGATTCATTTTTTTTAATGAATTTTCACGAAAGTCACTCAAATTTGTTAAAAATCACAAATTTTTTTTGCCGAAAAAAGTTAAAACAAAAAATTGTTTTAAAATAACAACAAAATCTCACTTCAGTATATATAGATACATAAAAAGAATATGTGGAAAAAATTTCAGGAAGATAATTTGCGCAGTTTCTGAGAAAAAGGTACATGAATATTGAAAAATATAGTTTTGAGAAAAACGCATTTTAAAGAAAACTTTACTTACACGAATAGTTACCAATTTTGTCTTCAAAACATTATTAAAAATACTTCTTGTTGAGGTATTATTACAAATGAGGTATCCCTTCAAAGGGGAGAATTTAAATTTTGATAAACAATAATCAACTCAAAATCGAGTATTTAAATATTTTTGGGTGCCAACTCTCATTAATGCTTCTTTAGTATCTTTCAATCGACAAATGAAAAGCAGTCGAATTGTTTTTTCTCATAAAATTTTTTGAGATCACACAACATATATTTTGAATTATCATTTTTGTTAAGCATCATTTCAATTCCAACGTTTAAAGGTACATTTCAATTCCAAATATGAAGGATGATTCCTAATATCCTTTTGAGCTCGTTAAATTTGAAACTGAATTGAGAAACGTGTGTATGATAACACCGGGAAATACGTTTCTCAATTTCAGATCAGCCACTTTTTGAAGTCACGAATAGTTCATATTTTCAACCACGAATATCTTCTCCAATATTACAGATAACTTCATGAAACTTTTTCCTGTGGTTTTGTCATATTATTGTAAAAAAAATTCTAATTGGACTTTTTTTGCCGATATCTTTTTGTTTCTTAGTTATTTTTGTAACTTCAATAAATCGCCGCTAGGGGCGATAATTTAAGACCGAATTGGAATCTTTAGGAAAATTGATTTTTCAATATTAAAAGCACGCCAAACTCTTGCGAAGAAAAGAAATGAGTTCCAAAAAGTTATTTAAATAAGTCAACAGATAGCAGAAGCAGAAGGACGATAAAATAAATAAATGCTCAAAAACAATCAATGTAAGTAAAAAAAGAAGTTACGAGAAATGCAATTTGGTTGTCGTCTGCCTCGTGGAAATTGGTTGCAGAGCTAATCCACATTTTCTATTTACGGAAATTGAACGATCTGGCTAAGGTAAGTGCCTCCGGTTTATCTCGAAATAAGATCTTTAGATGGAGTAGAAATCATTTGATATAGCTTGCTTCGAATTACATTAGACTCATTGCATATCATGTCTTTTTCTTCATCTATCATTTAGAAAGGGTTTGACATTTTTTTTTGTTGATGTAGAAAAAGTTTATTTTAGTTAGATGAGTTATGAGTTATTTTTTTACTGTTTAATCGATATATGATGTTGAAGCAAATTAAAACACATTTTTCTATAAATAGACCTAGTTGATTTAGGTTTAATTAATAAGGATAATGAACTATTATTGATTTCTTTGTTGGTTTTAACTCTCTTCCCGCCTTCCAGAATAACGATTAATGTATTGAAAATCAGTGTTTATGTTGTGTTGAATGAAGCATAAAAGCAGTGGACCATACTGATCAGTAAAGGTAGACGCTCTGCCTTCCTTGAATTGAACGATTGCCTGGTAACTAATGAAGGAAAAAGATTAGGAAAAATATAAAGAAAGAAAGCAATTAATAATTAGTTGACGACTAATGAAGGAATGTTAACCAACAATCTCGAAAATCGAAATGTACAGACATCCAGAAAAGACAAATCGTAAAATGAGTCGTGTTTCTTTTTTATTTTTAATATCAAAGGATATTTATATAAGGAGTTAAATTTGTTAAGTAAGCAGTTTATCTTGTGATTTCCTATAAGAGAAAAATATTTGTCTATGTATAAGTTTTGTTTATATGATTTTTATAATTATCAGTATCACAATGGTGAGAAACGGGATAAATAAATATTTATTTGACTTTAACTTGGATGAAACTTAGATGAATTAAATAAAACTTTACACACATTTGGTGCATAAGTTCCTAAATTTGCACAAAAGAAAAATATTTGAGAAAAAAATTTGAAAATTGACTGTCATTTTTATTTAAAAAAACATTCATTTCAATTATCTGAGTTTTCAAATAAAGACTTTTAATGAAATGTCTAAGGTCTCACTTCAAAAGTCAATGTATTTTGCAAAACTACAATGGAAAAGCCTTAATTAATCTTATTTTCGTAATTCTATTATTGTAAAACTTGAAATAAAATTCAGGAATACAGCAGATTATGATGTGTTTGAAAAGAAATCAAGAAGAAAAAAAAAGACTATGTCTGGTTATCGGGAAATTATTTTCGTTTCTCAAATCAACTTAGACTTGAGGAATGATTTCGACGCATTTGTAAAATCAATAATGGTGGCTCTACTGTCTAAATAAAAAAAAAGGTTTTTATCAATTACGCTTTTTCTAAATATATAGTTAAAGAAGCTTTTTTTTGTAGAGTTTATGATACTATTTTTAGTTTTTCAGATTGTCTTTTTATTATATGTCAAAAGACGGCTGCAAGTTATGACACCTCATTAAAAATTATTTTTACAGAATGTAAGGAAATACTAGTAGTTTAAGAATATACTATTGTGCCATGGAATGACTGGCAGAAACTATTAAAAGATATGAAGTGAGCTTGTGCTTGCGTAGCAATGAACCTTTCAGCGAGCAGGCTTGTGCTTACGTAGCAATGAACCTTTCAGCGACTGAAGCGAGCCTATACTTGTGCAGCAATGAGCCTTTCAGCGAGCGAGCTTGTGCTTTCGTAGCAATGAACTTTTCAGCTAGTGAAGCGAGCCTGAATTGCGTTGCAATAAAACTTATAGTGAGCGAAGTGATCTTGAGTTTGCTTAGCAATGAACCTTTTAGCGAGCAAAGCGAGCCTGATTAGCGAAGAGTCAAAAACTGGGACATATACACAATGATGGGTCTCCTCAACGCGGAGCCACGCTGCTAGTATTCTATGTAAAATTCAGAATGATGTTCTATTAGTTTCCAAAATTTGTAAACACAACTCCGTCAACTTTTACTTTGACTTACTACGCTTCTATTAGATTCGGTTTTTTTTTTTTTTTTTGTTTTTTTTTTAAACTTTATTTCAAATTTTATGTTCATCTTCTTAGTAAACTTATTAAAAATCATTCTTAAAGAAAATATTTAAAAAAATTGTTTAATATTTTCCAACGAAGAAATTGTGCTTAATGTTTGATATTAAAAAAGTTTTGTTTATTAACTACTTATTATCTTCCCAAAAGAGTTTTAATTGGCGAAGAAAAAAATTTTAATTGGTCGTCTGTTTGCATTTTCTTTAAAGAGCCTTTCTTAATCCATACTTTGCTATTTCATAATTTAAAAAAATAGCTATGGTGGTTTGCGTTTTCCTCATGCTAAATAAAAGGAAAACTTTCAATATAATTATTATTGTAGAAAAAATAGTACATGCAAATAAATAAAAGTGAAATAATACAATCTTTGAAAATTTAACTTAAAAATATAACATAATCCTTTCTAAAATAACAATAATTTAGTTCGTTATTCCACCAAACCCTATAAATAACCCAACTAATGATGAAAAGGGAATATTTAACCTTTATCTCTTTTTCTTATAATATTTTTCCGAAATTGATTTTTAATGCTTTCTATTGTCAGCAGCTTTTACGCGGATTAATTTTGAAGCTTAATTTAACTTTATTCGGCTTAGTTTAGATGTAGAGAAATGATTTTTATTTTATTTTAATTTAATTTAGTTTCTTATTAATCCATGAGAGAAAGTTCTATCTAGGAAAAATTACCAAATTTTGCTGTCGAAAACAAGTCAAATGATAAATTATTTAGAAACTTTTTAAACATGACAGTTTTCTACTAAGAAAGGTGCCATATTTTTAAAATAAGAATGCATTCATTGACAAGAAAATAACTTTAGAATAAACAGGGTGATTATAAATAAAGTTGAACTTTCAAAAGCTGTAAAAAATAACCATTTGTTAGAATAACCTGAAATTTGACCTGAATATATGCGAAGAAGAAAGCGGTGTGCCATAAGAAAAAATAAATAGCTCAAATAGGATTTTTTTCATCTAATGCCATATGAATCTTTTTCGAGTATATTCAGATCAAATTTCAGGTCATTCTGACCAATGTTTCTTTTTTACAGCTTTAAATATATTCATCCAGTATATGTACTTTAAAAAATATCTGAAATTTAAAAAACATTAAAACCAAATCGAGCCAAAAATCTTATAAACAACAACAACAAAACAAATTTCAATTGAATCATATTTTGTAGGAAGGGGCATGGGATAGCATAAGCTCCGGTTTTACTAAGTCCAATTCAATTGTCAAAGTACATATACAAACATAATCAGGTTTTATGCATGTGACAGGACCCTAAGGGTAAATGACACATGAATATTAATGCAATTCAAACTATTCGGATCAATGAAACGATAATAATGAGGAATTCTAATGAGATCGCGATAATAATGAGAAATTCTAATGAGATCGAGATAAATTCCTAAAAACGCAATTCTACCTTAGGGAAAATTTGAAAAATATTAGCAATTTAATTTCTGATGATCAAAAGTCCAAAAATTACACTTTGAACTGATATCAATTTTTATTCCAAGTTTTAATCTCAAACAATCGATAAATAGTCGCCTATATTACGCTGAAAACAACGAAGTGAATACATTAATGTTATTGATAGAAACATACTAAAAGAGGGAAATGCTTGACAACAGCCTTTGCATAATTTTATCATATACTGAGAGTGGGGTATAAGATAAAAAAAGTTTAATAAATATGAAATTTAAATTTTAAAATATGCAGAAAATCAATTCAATCAATTGCTGTAGGTAAAGAAAATCACGTGATTTATTTAATCAGTAATAAAACAGTCACGATTTTGAATGTTATAAACACTTAGAATCAAATTAAACTATTTTAAAGCACTTAGAATTGAATTATAATTATTTTAATAACGATTTAAATCAATTTAGGAAGTAATTTAGAGAAAACTCAATTGAAAGATTTTTTAACATTTAGTAGCAGGATAAATCATTAGTATTGTTTGCGAAGTACCTCTCATTAGTATTTTCTGTGAATTTTCTCTCGAATTGAATCGTATCCCTCCTCGATAGTGTACTATCGGTCAGTGGCGGCTCGTGCACTACTAATAGTGCAGTCGGACTGCACCTAAATTTATTAGTTAAAAACTAAAATTATATATTTTCCAATTTTCTAAAATTCTTCGGTAAGTGTACAAAAATCCGATAAACAGCAAAATTCTTGCCTCAATACTCTATTCACGAGGAGAAAAAAACATTTCCAATCAAAGTGATCTTCCTCCGAAAGGCAGCCATGTGTTCCTGAAACGCGTTTCGGCTGCGATGTTGTCATGCGTTGCCATGGTAATCACTGGAATCCAATAGAGCCTCTCCCCCCCCCCCCACGTAATGCATGGTGTGGCAGCCAGATTAGCGATTTTCCGACTTCGGCTACCCTTGAGAATTTCTGCTTTAAAGTTATCTCTAGTTGGAATTTTTGCAAGATAATGGTTTCATCTGAGGGCTAAAGAGTTATTTTATTAGTTTGAAGTACTATTTTGTTCTGAAAATAAATTTGAATATTTTAAACTCGTAATCTAAAAAATCGTGTTTTGGCACGTGAGACTTCATTTAAACAGTGGTAACTGAAGTTTGATATGATTTTTTTAAAAAATGATTTGAGAATCCAAATCTACATTTACTATTAGATGTTTTGAACCTCAGTCAAATTGATTGGAAACGAAAATGTATTTTGTTAGAATTTTAGATGCAAAAGTTTTTTTTTTTTTAATTTGATTTTTAAAATTATATTTTAAAAAAAGAATGTCAAGTGTGATTGTATACATGATTGTAGAAAGTGGGGGGGGGGGGGTGGAGGGAGGGGGGGGGGGTCACATTTTCCGGCTGCACTAACATTTTCGATCACGGGCCGCCACTGCTATCGCCTAGTACCCCTAAGGAGCCAAATGATAGCAGTCGTAGCTCTATTTGAAAAAAAAAAGTAGATCTTAACTGTTCTTTTCCTCTTATTTTCAAATATATTAATGAATAAGGTATTATCTACATTAAGTCATTTAACATGTACAAAGTTAACATGTTTCAAGTCATTTAACATGTACATATACATATTTTATAATTAAAAGTATGAAGATTATGTGTTCAAATTAAGATTGATCCATTTCGGAAAAATTGATTAAAATTATTTTGTTATATATTCTTAACCTGGTAATATTTGTCAGAAATTACAAGGGGATTGTAATTAAAATTCAACTGACAAAAACCTGTAAAATAAAGAATCACTGATCAGAATGACCTGAAATTTGACCTAAATGTTCACGAAGGCGGAATGTGTATGGCATAAGAAAAATATTTCAAATTCTGTTTTTTTCTCATGCCATCCCATTTCCCCATTTTTCACGTATATTCAGGTCAAATTTTTGGCCATTTTGACCAATGGTTCTTTTTAACAGCTTTATAATCACCCAGTATTATTGTAGTATTGCCTTAATTATATTTTCTGACAATATTATCAATAAGTTTTAAAATATTTTGAATTTTGTGCGGTTTTTTAAATGGATCTAGACAAATTTGAAAACTAACTTCTCACATTTCAAGGACAGTGGTGGTAATAATTAATTTAAATAAAAGGTTAATTAAAATAAGGAATACAGATTTATCATCATTTAGATGTAATATGAACACTGGTTAATGATTTAAAAGAGAAATTTCTCGATTATTATTTTGAACTTTATTTCTTGCGATAAACCTTAGCAGTAAATGAAGTTTCCAACTATGGAATGGATATTGTTTAAGGGGAGTTAGTACCCTCTATAATGTTAATTTGGTATATTTCATGTACCATTTACTCAGAAAGTAATTGACATAGAAGCCTAATTCATGTTTTTTTCATTGCATTTAGAGACACTCGATATTCTACTGAAGTTAGCTTTTTATTTTAATTCATTTACTTTTTTTTAATGAATTTTCGTGAAAGTCACTCAAATTTGTTAAAAACCACAAATTTTACTGAAATAAGGCAAAATAAAAAATATTTTTAAAATAACAACAAAATCTCACTTCAGTATATACAGATTTATAAAAGGAATACGTGGTAAAAATTTTAGGTAGATGGCTTGTGTAGTTTCTGAGAAAAAGGTACATGAATATTGAAAAATGTAGTTTTGAGAGAAACGCATCTTAAAGAAAACTTTACTTACACTAATAGCAATTTCTCTTCAAAAAAAAATATTAAAAATACTTCTAGTTGAGGTATTATTACAAATTAGATATCCTTTTAAAGGGTAGAATACTCCTCTTAATGTTACTTGAATGTTTCTATTTCGAAAGAAAAGAAAGAAAAAAAAAGAGGGAAAAAAAAAACAGTTTCAATTTAAGACTCTTGTATAATTGTGGTTAAAATGACTATTTTTATTCGAAAAATTGGGTATATTGACTGTTTGACAACATCCTTTTGACAACCCCTCAGAATAACACATTTTGACAACATCGCATCTCAAAAAGGAATTAGAAAATTTAATACAAAAGCTTAATTTCTTTGTTAATAAACGGTAAAACCTAGATAAGCAAAACACCTTTTAGGTAATTTGAAAAAAGTTACACGCTAAGTTACAACAGAAATAGAAAAAAAATCGAAAGACTTTATTTTACAAATACAAATAAAATTTTCACTTATGAAGATTTCAGAAATGTCATTACAGGGTTCCTGTGTTGTCAGTTTAAAAAAAATTACCAAATATGAAAAATAATGTAATCAAATAAGTTTTAACTTTTAATGCAGAAAATTCATCCGCAGTTTTGAGAATAAGTTTACATAGTGTAGAAAAAGAAATATATCGTGATGAAAATTTTATAAGTAAGGTACTATAGTAGTTTGTTTATCAATACTTATTCTAGAGTCAATCTTATAATAGAGTCTTGAAAAAAAAACATTTTCCTTCCTACTCAATATTAAGTCTTAAAAATATCAATCATAATGAATTCCCGGAAAAACCCGTAATCCTCAGAATAGAAATGTAGAATAAAAAATTTAAGCTTATATCATACGTAAGCAACAAAAAACTAAAAAATACAAATACAAATTTTACGACCAACAACAAGCGCAAGGCCCAACAGGGTTGGTCGAGTAAATATATATATATACATAAATAGAAATAGAATTTGCATACAATAGTTACAGGATCATACATACAATATAGAATAGTTACAGGATCATACACACAATATAAAATAGTTACAGGATTATTCAATACAATATACACAATACAATATAAAAAGTTGACACTGCGTCAATCATGCTGGAAAAATGCAATACAAAATGCAAGCTAACAAATTTTATAAAAACCAACAGTACGCAAACATAAGTAACCAAATATAGTAACAAAATAACCTCGATTAAATATATACAAAGTACAAAATATAAGTTCCTTACATAGCCAGTGTAATCCAATTATTGCCCATTGATGATCCCCCAGTGCATATCTAACTGTTTCTTAAAACTCTTTACGTTCAGTGAATTTACAACATTTGCTGGCAAATCATTCCAATCATTAATTATCCTATAGTAAAAATAGAGTTTTCACCCTTCCCTTTTAAATTGAGATTTGAACAATTTGCACCCATTTCCTCGCGTCCTATTGTCAGTGACAAATTCTAAAACCCTGATTTCACCATGTGCAATAAATTTAAACAACTGGATCAAATCCCCTCTTGCCCTTCTTTCCTGCAGTGTTTAATTTTTTCAATCTATCCTCATATGCCATGCCAGAAGTACCCTGAATTACTTTTGTTGCTCTGTGTTGAACTTTTTCTAGTAAATCAGTTTTCTTTTTTAAATAAGGTGACCAAAACTGTACTGCATACTCAAGATGCGGCCTAACCAAACCTTTATACAATGGTAGTATGATATCACTAGATCTAGATGAAGCGCATTTTTTATAAAACCTAACATCTTATTTGCCTTGTCACTAGCCACCCTACATTGTTGCCCCATCTTAAAATCTTTACTAACCAACACCCCCAGATCACTGACAACTTTAGTATCATTTATTATAATACCTTGTAAATCGTAAGCCACATTTTGATTTTGGTTCCACTTGTGTAAAACCTGACATTTGCTAATATTAAATGACATTCTCGATTTAATACCCCAATCAGATATCCTATCTAAATCTAATTGAAAGCTCTACTATCTGCTCCACTGAATTAGAAAGTCCCATGATTTTTAAATCGTCTGCAAAAAAACTGACTTTACCCGAGAGACCTTTGCTAATATCATCGATAAAAATTATAAACAGAAGTGGATCCAAAACTGACCCCTGAGGCACCCCACTTATAACTTCTCCCCACTGAGAGTATTTACCTTTGATTTGCACTATTTGCTTTCTTCCAATTAACCAATTTCCAATCCAACTTAAAACAGTGTCATGGATTCCAATTCTTTTTAACTTATATAATAATGCTTCATGTGGAACTTTATCGAATGCCTTCTGGAAATCAATATAGACTATGTAGACCGAATTCCTTCCATCCAATTCCTTAGTAACCTCATCGTAAAAATGTAAGAGATTAGTCTCACAAGATTTTCCCTTTCTAAATCCATACTGTTTACTTAAAAGTAAGTCACTAGTCCCCAAAAATTTCATAATGTAATTTTTTAGAATTGTCTCAAACATTTTACAAATAACAGATGTCAAACTGAATGGTCTATGATTTCCTGCATCACTTTTCAATCCCTTTTTAAACAGTGGAGTAATGTTAGCTAACTTCCAATCTAATGGTAGTGTACCCGACCTATAAGAACATTCGAATATATACAACAACACATCTCCTAACTTCTCAACACACTCAGTAAGGACTTTTGAATAAATATTGTCAGATCCAGGAGCTTTAAAAGGTTTCATACTTTTTAACTGATGAATCACTTCTTCCCTAGAAAATTTAAACTCCTGCATATCCAAGCTTGTATTAATCTCTGTAAGAGTCCCCCCATTAAAATCCTTATTGAAAACACTCATGAAAAACTCATTCAAAAGGTTAGCCATCCCCTCATAATCATGCATTTAATTACCCTGGCTATCCTCAAGTGGCCCCAGAGGAGTATTTATTCTTTTATTTCCACTGGCATATGCAAAAATCCCTTTGTGTTAATATTAATATATCTTGCAAGATTTTCTTCTAGTTCCTTATTCTGCTTTCTACTGATATATTTGAAGTTACGTCTAGCAATTAACATTAACGTAACCGCAATTAACATTTTTAAACTATTTCATTTATTGGCGTTACTAGTTGTTTATGAGTTTTTGACCTCTTTTTATACACACAACCTATTGTCTCTTACTTTTTGGTTCTGTTTGTTATAGAAAATAAATTAACTTAAAATAAAAACATTTTTAATAGAAAGTCTTAAAAGTTGTATCATAAATGGAGTTTTAAATTCTGATCCATAAGTTAAATACATTATAATGTACTTTACCTTTGTTCTGTTTTTAGTAGCAAATATCGTGTGTAAATCAATGTTTTTTTTATTTTATTAATATAAATATCAATGTTCTTTTTCTTTAATTGATTGATTGGTATGTTATTGATGTAAGTGGTGATTGGGCGTTGCGATTGAAATATTTTAATTTATAATGAATTATTTACTTATATTTTTATGAAGAACTAGATTATTGTTTCTATCTATAGAAAATACTATTCTTTATTTATTAAAAATTATATCCTAATTTGTCATTTTAAATTAAGATATAACTCTTTAAACGATAAATTTATAATTAACACTCTTTAAATACTTCTAAAAAATCTGCAAAAATTAAAAATTTTATAACTAAAACTAGTAAACCCAATGTGTGTTTTCTTTTCAGCTGCAGAAAAACTTAAACCAAAATTATCCACAAGCCTTCCGTGCAATCTTTGTTCAAAAGTTATATCCCAATTAAGTGATAAACTATTCATGCAAAAACAATAAGTAAACGGCAACAAAGTACTACTTCACAAATAGAACGTTTTGGGACTAGTCTCTCGGGTAACTTATAGCAATTTACAATCACGAAAATATTCCCGCGGCTACAAATGTTTTCTTTTTGTGCACCATAGCACGCAACATTCCTCTCTGGCATATAACGCCGTTATTGATGACGTCACAAACATCGATCCGACGCATGCGCGTTGCGCTACTAGTCAGGTGTAGGAATCAATCGGCCTAAGTGCGAGGTAAGGCAGCAAAGCTTTCAGGTGTGTCATAAAACGCTCTAATAAGATACACGCGAAAGAGAGAAGTGGTCGCTAATAATCTCAGTTTTGATTGACAGTTTTTCTTTTCTACGTTTTTCCCATTGATGAACTTTTAGTGGGTAAGTAATTGCATTGATATTTACGTTTGGTTCTTTACGCGGTGAAAATCCTTTGCAGCACATGCTCGAGTGGTTTTGTTTACGTTGGGAGCGTTGTTCTAAACACGCTAAATATACTTCATCCCGTTACTATAAATAGAAATTTGGTATTTATTGTAGTTGACTCTATTCTTGGAGATTCTTATGTGTGTGTGCTTTTTAATGTGGTTTGAAATTATCTGTTTATGGAAGCGGTGTTTTGGTTTCGGTTTTTCGTTTGGGAAAGAATATTACTGGTTTCATTATTTGAATGTTTTCGACTGATAGCGAAGTTTGAAAATGAGGGGGAGGGTAGAAATTTTTAGAAAATATTTCCTGTGTCAAATTTAAGTTCGTTTAAATTTGTATTAATGACATAAATAATCTGTAAAGTTTATCGTTTATTTTGCTTTAGATTAGAATATGTGAATTATGTATGAGTTTATATTGGAATTGAATAAAAGGCTTGATTCTATGTTGATAGATATTAAATTTTCAAAATTTGTGCCAAAGCATATATTTAAATGAGTTGACATGTTTTTAAAGGATTAGAATAAAAATCATATAAACTAATTATTATAAATTAAAAATAAGATAAATTAATAAATTTTTTCGAATTACTTAAATTAGTAAATTATTTAAAAATTATCGAAATTCAGTGTTCTATAATAAAAAATGTATGTTTTGTAGGTTGCATAAGTTTGTTTTAAATTGAATATGTTTTTGAAATCGAATTCATTTTACTTAAATTGAATATGTTTTTTGTATGTTGAATATGCTTTTTGTAAGTTGAATATATTTTTATAAATTTATTACATGTTTTGTAAGCTATAGAAGTTGAGATATAAATTAAAACGTTTTAAATTCATATACTAATTAATATAATACACAAAACATGGAATTACATCGTACTTTATTTAAATGTAAGAGAAAATTTTAAGGGGACATGGTACCCAAAAAATGACGAAAATGTCAATTTTTCAATTTTTATCCCTTAATGTAGAGAATATCTTTCTGAATAGCTGTACAAAAATTTATACTTGTACCTTTGATAGATAAAAAGTTATATTGTATTTTCTAAACCCTCTCACACTATCTAAGCTGAAAAAGAATTCTTTAACACTGTCTTTCTTAGTTCGTTATTTTTTCAGTTTGAGTGTTTTTTAAATCCCAAAGGCTTTTTTCTAAATATAGTTAGGATTAGGAAATTTTTGGAGCGTGTTTATATACATCTGATAAACAAAAGTTAGTAAAGAATAAGGTGTGCTATGTTTAGATTTTTTTTTTTTTTTTAAACGGAAAATTTGAAAAAAAAACACGTCGTTTTTCTGCTGTTTTTAGTGTAAAAGCATATAAAAACTTTTCCATAGCTTGCATCTTCAAATACATACTAACTATTGTTAACAATTATAATACGAATGTATTGTAAAAATTTCATGGGAAAAATACTTAAAATTGTGGAAGGAGTAGCATTTCGAAAAAAGTTTGAAATTTTTTTAAAAAATTGAATTAATCAAAAAATTATTTATTCAAAATATTTTTGTAGGTAAAATTATGTTTACTTACCATCAACACAATATAAAATTACTATAGTTTAAATTTTAGTGGTGTAATTTCAAAAAATAATTTGCTGGGTACCATATCCCCTTAAATAGATTATCTTTATATATTAAAGAACCATTTTGAGTATTTTTTGTTGTACTTTATGCAATGTATGAAATAAAACCTTCCAATAGTGATAAAATTTTGAATTCGGAGTATTTATTATTATTATTTCTAAATTGCGTAGAATGATTAAAACTATACAACACCCTTCATTCGTTTTAAATGCAATAAAACTATTCGAAGACAATCCTAGATATTTTATTTATTGCGTTTCTTATTAATAGCCATTTTCAATTATTTTCTTGGGATTAATTTTTAAAATGGCCAATTAATTAACCAATTACATATAAATTGGTAATTTATAATTCTACAAAAAAAAAAAAAAAAAAAAAGAACCATTTTAAGCAATGTTATATTTTTGTTGTTGTCATTTTTCTGAAATTAAATAATAAAATAACATTTTAACTTAAAGAGGAGAAAACAATACAGATTCAAAATAATATGATGATGGAAAAACTTTATTGAAAATTTAATAGAGTGTGGTGTAAATAACTTCAAAATAACTTAATTCATATTTATCGCTTTTAGAAAAGTATGATTACAACGTCGCTGAGTCTTTGCATTTCTTATCTTATATTCATTATCTTTATATTCCTTAGTTAGTTTTATGTTTCTACTATTACAGTTATATGCAAAGCAAGCAGTTTAATATTCAAAAAATGTCTGTTTGTTATGGTAAAATTATTTAATTTGAAAGAAACTATACAATAGTCCATTATTTTACATTTTCTGTTTTACACCAACTGTTTTGGTGAATTTGATACATTTATTTTACTTGTTGTAACTTAAACAACTTTAAAATATGTTATGCAACAAAATTATAATAGTATGATATATTTTTTAATACTGCCTGTGGTCAAGTACCTTTATTATTTGATTAAACTCTTATTAAATTGCTTTCAGGCTTATAATAATAAAATATGTTTTGGAAATTATATAAAAATTGCTATGCAATTTATGCAAAACTTGCATGCATTTCATATGAATTTTATAAAAAAAAGAAATGCCATGCAAATTTTACTGGAAATCACTCAAAAATCGCACTTTAATAAATCTTACCAAATTTTCTTCGGTTTATAATCATTGTTCAAAAGTGAAATATTCTGTCAAATTTATTATTATTTAAAGTTATCGTTATAAACTGGAAACTTTAGTCACATTCATCAAATTTATCAAAGCCATTTGAGAATCATGTAAAATCCTTGGTCAAAGTGAAAATTTTAATGATTTATATAAAACTCATCGCGTTTTCACCCTTGGTGATTATGAATTCAATAAACAATATGGGTTGTATGTCTATCAAGAAAATAGCTCTTGCCAGATAGTTTAAATGGTGTCAATCGCTATAGAAAAAAGACTTTTCGGTTCAGATTAGGGGTGATGCGTGCAGGCAATTTTTATCCTAAAAGGGTTACAATAAATAAATGTACTTGTCTTTTTCTTGAATTCCCCCGTAGAAGATGGGTCAAGTCTTTTTACTACAGAATACAACGCTAAACAGCTTGGAGAGAGCTATTTGTGTGATATGCAGATATAACAGAGCAGCATGACGTTGTTTAGAGAGATCTCGAGTCTGCAATTCTAAAAGATGTAAAAAACTTCAAATATAAACACATGGCAGGGATCAACAGATATTCATGTATATCTATTTCTGAGATCTTGGGAAAATTAATTACTAAAAAAAATATTGTTAACATTTTTGCAAAGACATTTCAAGAACAAAACATTTGTGACAGATGTTCTGTTTTTATTGAATAATATATTTTATTGGTCTAACTGTTATTCACAATTTTCTTATAAAATTCAGTATGCGCTATAAGTCAAACTCTATAAGTTTTTAAGTTTTTGCTCTATAAGTTTTTAAGTTTTTGCTCTATAAGTTTTTACGCTATAGGTCAAAAACTTGAATGATGTTTTAATTTTTCTTTTACAGAAGTCATTTAATTGAGGCTACATAGTGCCCACTGTGTATATCGAATTTCATTACATGATCCTTAGAACAAATATATAAATAAGTGCATACATAAGCAAGGTCAGTTTTTGTTTGGAAAATCTGTATGTTAAACAGTTTCTTATATAAATCTAATCTATTTTTTGAAAAATTATGAATGAACATTTTTATAATAATTAATGAAAATGACACTTAAATTCTTGACACATTATCTATCAGGTAGAGAAAATCACTTCAAAAGTTATACAAAAAAAAAAAAAAAATATATTATTATTATTTTGAAAAAATCTTTTGCTTGATAAATCTTTTTGTTAAATAAATCACTTGAAAAATCAATCATAAAAAAAAAATATGGTATATATTTCTAACGATGTATATACGTAATACATTTTTACTTATTACATTTATATTTTCCTCTAAAAATCCATTAAGTCTTGATAAAATATCCTTTTTAAAAGCTATTAACACAAATATCAAACATCTGCGAACTATTAAATTGTTTTACACGTCTTCATAAAGATTTTCCTTTGTGGTCTTAAAAATATTCATTTCATACATATAAAATTATCTTTATTACTTTGAATAATAATTAATTGAAATTCTGAATTGTAATCTTATCAGCCCAGTTAGAAACTTTTAAAACGCACTTTTATAAATACTTTTTTTACCAACACATAAAAAAAGTGTTGTTTTTTTTTTCTTTCTGTAGATTTGAAAAGCATTCTTAACAATGGTTTTTACTTTATTTGCATTGTTGTGTCCATTAACTTCAAATTTTCAACAAAAATAATTATACTTCAAAGGATTTCTGTCTGTATTTTAAATACACTTTCTTAATCCCCTCCCCCACAAAAAAAATTGTTGTAACCGAAATAAATAATTAAAATATAAAATTATTTGTGCAATATTTATTAAACATTTGTCATATTTAACTATATTGTGTTTGTGCTGTGGAGAACACTTCAAGTGAGAACATATTTTACTCATTTAAATAAGCTTGGTTTTAATTAGCAGAGAACAATTATTCCCCCCAGCGTTTTAATTTGGTTTACTATTATCTTTCCTTTTGTAAAACATGAAAGCTACGTATTCTGATTTAATTAAAAACAAATGTTTCGATTTAATTAAGTAACAAGTTTATTCTTAGCTGAGTTAATAAAACCACAGAAATAAAACTTTAATTTATGTGTATCAAAATTGTTTAAAAATGTGTTAGTGCTCAGTATTCCAAGATATAAAATAGAAAATTGTAATATTACTTCAATGTATGTCTGTCTATCTGTGCATCTAACACATTTAAAATTGAATGACTTGGAAATTATTTGGGTGATTTAAATAAAACTTGGTACACAGCTAGTTCATAAATATTCAATTATAGACTAGAAGAAAACTAAATAATAACTCTTTGTATTAATTTTACGTTTATTTCTTTAAGCTTGAAAAAAAAATCTTTAATAACGTTTTATTTGGTACCAAATTAAATTATTTCAAACTATGTAACACGTGTGGGTTGTTATAATTCTTTCATTTGAACTTACCGATGAATTTTGAGGGAAAAAATCAGGAAAGTAGATGATTATAAACAATTTTAAAGAATATTATTTTACTTAATCAAACTGTCGTAGATTAAAAAGAATTTAATTTTAACCTTTAATATTCGATCTAATAAAATAAAGCTCAACATTCAGCTTCTTTTGTGTGGTTAATTTTTCAACGGGTCGTATGCTAGAATGCAAATGTTTAAAAAATAGAAAGAAAAAAGTTACTGTTTTTAATCTTAGATTGTAAACAGCAATTTATACTGTGTTTAATTATGACACCAAAATTAATATTAATAAGACTGAACGGTATGCAGAAAAACCATTTTCAAAAATTATTTTTAAAAAACTTTCAGCTTCTTTAAGACGTGAAATTTTGCATTGCAAAATCATTCTTGAAAAGTATTTAAACCCTTATCTAAGCTATCATTTGTTTAGAATTTTAACGTTAGTAAGTTTATTTCCCAAATCAGCTTATGGGTCTAAAAACATAATTAGGATTTTTATTAAAATTAAATAATATAACCCATAAAAGCAAAGTTTTTAATATAAATCCTCATTGAAAAATTTTATATTCGTTAACACAAGGCCGATTCTGTAAACAGCGTGTGCTTGGTGTTTGCGTATAATTTTAAATACCAAAAACATTTCTATCAACAACATGTGCGGCAAACTACGTTTCAAAATTTATTTATTGAAAAGGAACGTGAATTTAGGCATTCACATCCAAACATCATTAATTTATACTAATTAAAACAATTTTATTATTTATTAAAAAAATTGGGAACAAAAAAGAGTTTCTTCTTTCGGTTGAATGCTATTTTAGAGGGATTGGATGATGGCAAGTAGGTTTAATAGTATTCTGTAAAAGCTACCTTTTAGTGACAGTTAAAGCCCAAAATTTGATACAATGCATTGTCATCGACGTCTAATCTATCTGCCAAGTTTCAGATCGATTTGATGACTGCAAGGGGGTAAATTAGGCCTCCACATACTCAGCTGCCACCGACACACAAAATAGAAGTTAATAAAAAAATACTTTCATATCAAAGCGTCCCCTATCTTACAAAACTAAGTTTAAACGATTTTAACTGAAATCATAAAAAATACGTCCCTTTCGAAATACTTTCAAATTTTGTAAACCATGATTGTTTTAAGTTAGTCTATTCAAAGTATTTATCTATTTTAAAAATGCGATCTTATCTAAAAATAATTATCTGGTACCGATAATGACCACAAAGCAACTTTTTAACTATTAAATTTAAACTTTTTTATCAAAAATAAATTTGGCAAATTATAACAAAAAACTCATAATTTTGACTAGCAATAAAAGTTTTAGGAAGTAGTATCGATATAAGTACTAAAAAGATAAATATATTAAGTTAGAAAAAGTAATGCACACGTTTTGAACTATTTGAGAGAAGCGTGACTAAATATTCCATCTTTAACCTTTTTCAATTAGATATGGCTTCTTACTTCTTGACGCATGCAAGCCTAATTACTTAAGTCACAAATTATTCTTCACTTATAAAAATATCAATTAATGTAATGTGATACTGTATGTACCGTTTTGCGTTTGTTAAAAAGCCCTTTCCTTCTACCCTCTCTCTTAACCTCTTCTATTTACATTTTATTTTTTATCCTTTCTCTTTACCGTATCCCTTTACCCTTTCTCTTTACAGTTTCTCTGTATCTTTATCGTGACACTTTATCCTTTCTCTTTACAGTTTTTCCTTATATTTTCCTTAATATTTACCTTTTATCATCATCCCTAACCTTTATACTTATCTTTAATCTTCCCCTATTTTTGTCCTTTATCCTTCTCCTTATCACTTAACCTTTATCCTTATCCTTTATCCTTCTCCTTATCATTTATCCTTTATCCTTATCCTTTATCCTTATACTTTATCCTTATACTTTATCCTTATCCTTTATCTTTATCCTTTATCCTTATCATTTATCCTTATTATTTATCCTTATCATTTATCCTTATCATTTATCCTGATCCTTTATCCTTATCCTTTATCTTATCCTTATGCTTTATCCTTATCCTTTATCCTTATCCTTTATCCTTATCCTTTATCCTTATCCTTTATCCTTATCCTTTATCCTTATCCTTTATCCTTATCCTTTATCCTTATCCTCTATCCTTATCCTTATCCTTTATCCTTATCCTTTATCCTTATCCTTTATCCTTTTCCTTTATCCTTATCCTTTATCCTTATCCTTTATCCTTATCCTTTATCCTTATCCTTTATCCTTATCCTTTATCCTTATCCTTTATCCTTTATCCTTATCCTTTATCCTTATCCTTTATCCTTATTCTTTATCATTATCCTTTATCCTTATCTTTTATCCTTTATCCGTATCCTTTATTATTTATCCTTATCCTTTATTATTTATTCGTTATCCTTATCCTTTATTATTTATTCGTTATCCTTATCCTTTATTATTTATTCATTATCTTTATTATTTATTCATTATGTTACGAATGACACCTACTCGGTAATGCAAGATGAAATCTTTTTACCAACATTTCTTTCCATTTTCATTCATAGCACACAAATGTGTAAATATTCTTTTTTTAAGGAATACGGTAGTGATGCTTTCATTGTTTAAAAAACGATTCTTGGCCTTTTTATTGAGGTTCTCGTTTAATAATTTTAAGAACTCGCACTTTACTATTGCCTTTCCATCCTTTAGATAGGCAGACAGTTGATAAAGAGCTTATTTTTAGAGCATAATCTCTAGAGCAGATTTAAACACGGAAATATAAAACTCTTAAACTTTAACTCTTCTACACGTGACACACTAGTTCAGGTTACCACTACTTTCTCTGCAGTGGGAGATATTTCATGTAATTGATTTTCTCTTGTAACAATTAGAACCTCTTTCGAACTTAAAAGGTTTCACCTATCTGATTGAAACAATTGTTCGCTTGACTTGTTTCACTACATACAACCATAGCCTAAAGTATTAGGTAGCTTTGCGCAAAAGGAACACTAATGACCAAAAGAGTTTTTTTCTTTTTTTTTCTATTTCCTCCATCAGAACATAACTCATTAAAGATAACGCTACATCATTGTCCTCATTAAGTCCAATTATTAATGCTGTGTAAACACCAGATTCGATGATAATTAATTGATAAGATTAGATGAAGTTCAACCGGAAGTTCCAACCAAGAGTGTTTTGAAGCTCGACCAAAAAAGTGCTTCCATAGTAACTTTATGAGAAGCTTAGATATTATTTTCATATATATAAAGGTTAAAACTCGGATATTTGATGTCAGTTTTTCCTTGCAAGTTTGTCACTTTTCTTCTCATTTTCAGTTCAAATGTTACCCATAAAAAACATCACAAATGGTTTCTACCTCTCTTAAAATTTCGATGATACGTAGTTTTGGCCCAGTATAGACTTGTTTGGCCCTTGTGATAACAACCAACAATTATAATTAGTGTTTCATCCACTTCGAAAAACAAAAATAACATTTACTATCACAATGTAAATTATTGCATCTAAAAAATGGTTTGTTCCCCAAAACAATATACTTTATGCATGTTTAATGATAGTTTCTATACCAGTGAAATAGGCTACATTGTTACCAAACTTATTCAAATATATAAAAAAAAAAGCTTAAAGTTTTATTAAGTTATTACTAGAGGACCCATGGCAGCCTTAGAAGTAATATAAGGTTCTTTAGATATATCAACGTGATATTTTGTGATTTTTCTTTTTTCTGTAAAGATGCCATTTACTGTATAGTATCACAACATCCCTCTGATTTTTTAAACAAGTAACACAATGTGCAATTGCAAATTCATCAAAAGTTGATGTCTTAGGTATTAAATTGCTACAGCATTCATCAATTTTGTTTTTGCATAAAGGAATAAAAAAGATCGTCACAGAAAAAAAAAACACTGCCCACAAATTATCTATAAGAAAATATAGATTTTATCAAAGCCTAATAATTTCATTAAAATCCGTTTGGTAATTTTAAGTATCTTTATAGAAAGCCAACCAACTTACACTTTTTACTATCAATTACCCATATGAATACATAGGGTAAGGAAAGTATAGTATTCGGTCACAAAAAAAATCTGTGTGTATGTGTGTACTTGGTCGGCATAACTCCCGAACAAATTGATCTACGATGTTCAAATTTGGTGTGAGGGTTGGTGGTGGCACAGGGACCTACCATTAAGGTTTTCGTGAAAATCGCGCATCCGCATAAGGTAGCTGCCATTGAAAAAATCATGTTTTTCAGTAATTGCTTAAAAAATTAGCTTTAACGATTTTGCTCAAAATCGCTGTGGTAAGGCCTTTTAAGGTGTTCTAATCATCCCCACCGCCAAAATTTCCGTAAAAATGCTTTAATGGCTTAAAAAGTTGAAAAACGAATGCCTTTAACACAGAATTCTCTTTCCTTGAGCATACCTCATTAACGATCGTTTTTTCTTATCTCCTCAGTTTCACTTATTAGAAAGGATTATATAAGAATTTTCCAAAAGTATATCACCAAAATCATCATTTTGGCTGAGGTTTTTTTTTAAAGTCCGCATAAAAGAATTATCGCAAAAAATATCACCAAACTGGCCATTTTTGCTAAATGAATGCTTAAAATATAAAAACGGTAAATGACACAAATCCACATCTCTATTACAATGTAATTGAAAGTTGTGCGATGTTCCATACCCCTAATTTGTATTTGTATGGCTTTCGTAGTGGTTAATGAAAACTTCACTGAAATTCTTTAATCCGTTACATACTTACATTCAATAAACTTTCACAATTTTATATCTGTACCCAGGAAGAAAAGCGCTCTATGTCCAAATTTTTTGAAATTGAGGTTTTGGCACCATTTTACATAACAATTTCCACTCTTTCTAGGGGAATGAAACACTATGTCCTAGGTTAAATAATAACTGATTTAGACGTTTTTGAAAAGCACTATGTACCATCATAATAAAAGATCGTATCAGTATCATTCATTTGACCCACCTGTAAAATTTGCTTTTTGTGACATAGTGCGCTTTTCTTCAAGGATACAAATATAAGAAATGTCAAATATCATTCAACATTTTTCTAGGATCAGTAAGCAGGCTAAAATTATAGCTTCTGAATGCAGAACCTTAAAAATTTTGGCACACTTGCACGAAAGCTGTATAGATATTTGAATCAATATCGATTTCGATACAAATTGGTAGTTAAGAAATCCATTAATTTTTTTTTACAATTTCTGCTTTTCTTAAATTTAAATTTTCAAACTAATAACACAATGTAAAATTACAAATAAAGTACTCGTTAGATGCGTAGGTCTTAGGCTTAAAATTGGTATAACTTTCATTAATTTTGGTTGAGTATAAAGAGAAAAAAAATATAACCCATAAAAACAGAATTTTTAAAAAATCCTTTTTATGCATTGTCAATTTTTATATTCATTAACACTACGCCGATATCAAAAGCATTTCTATCTGCAAATTGTGCGGTACACTACGCTTCAAAATTTATTTATTGAAAATAAACCTGAATTTATGCACTTACACCCAAATACCCTTTATTTGTTCTGATTAAAACAATTTATTTATTTATTTATTTATTTATTTATTTATTTATTTATTTATTTATTTATTTATTTATTTATTTATTTATTTATTTATTTATTTATTTATTTATTTATTTATTTATTTATTTATTTATTTATTTATTTATTTATTTATTTATTTATTAAAATTTGGCAACAGAAAAGAGTTTCTTCAATGGTCGGTTGAAAGCTATTTTAGAGCGATAGGATGGAAGCAATTGGTTTTTTAGTATTCCGTAAAAGCGACTTTTTAGTGACAGTTACAGCCGCCAAAATTTGATAGAATGCATAATCATTGACATCGAATCTATCTGCCAAGTTTCAACCCGATTGAATGACAGCAAGGGGATTAATTAAGCTTCCACAAATTCCTCTGCCATCAACACACAAAATCGAAGTTAATATAAAGGATTTAAAAAAAGATAGTCACAAATAAACATCTTCTAGAAATAATGTATAAGATTTTAGTGTTTGTAATTACATGCACATTATCATTTTAATGAGTTTCATTCAAACCGTCTAAATGGTGTCCAGTGGCTAAGCAAGTCAATTTTTTTTTTTCTTTTTTTTTTTCGGATGGATCGGATAGACTCCTAAATGCTCCATGAATTCAAGTTGGATTTCGACAGTCATTGGTAATAAAAAGAGACTTCAACATAGGGTTCAATTAAAGTATATCAGATCCAGGTACAAAGCATTTACAAGTTGGCTACAGTCAGTGGCAGAAATCTTCTCCTTTTAAGGTTGAAAACATCTAATAACTGAAACACTTCCATTATTTTTTAAACCAAAATGTCACCAAGTATGCTAATCAGGCGATAAACTTCACAAGAAAACTTGTCATTGAAAATCCAATACTTACATTTGAAGCCAAGTTGTGAACTTTCCATCTAGTTACTACGGATGTACTCTACCAGTTGAACTTTAAACTATCCTTCGGTTTGAATTTTATGTAATCCTTGTAATATTATTGAAACCATTAAACATATATCTGGCACATGCATGTAACTTAACCCTTTATTTACTGACAAGACTTGTAAGAGTAATCTCATGGTACGGTATTAATTTAAAAGCTTTGAATCCCAGTTAAATTTTGAAATCCACTTCTAAGATGTTCTTTCTTCAATTATTAGATGGCAGCACAAGCTTATTTCTCTATATTTGTAAACACATGGACAATTTTCGATCTTCTAGACATCCATCTTGATCTTGCATTGTCTTACATACTAGTCTCTAACAAACTTCCAAATAAAAATAAGCTTGTGCAGTAATCCAACAATTGAAGAACGAACTTCCAAGAAGTGGATTTCAAAGTCCGGATGGGACTCAAAGTGTTTAAGGGGGGTCCGGCATCTCCATAAGAGCCCATGTTAAATTTAACAATTTTGGGGGCAACTCATTTAATAACCGGTTCTTCAATCATTATGAAACATTCACAGTATAATATTTAGATACTTTTGATTACTTTAACACGAGATTTTTTTTTTTTTTTTTTAAATAAAAATAATTATGATTTTCTAAAAATATGTTTAAGAAAAATTAAATAATTTTAGACTAATTGTTTGTTTGTTTTTTAAAAAAGTATGCTACTTATCAATAATTCCTCGAGTTAAAGTACTTAAGTACATTAGAGAAACATGTATAAAAAATTTCGAGCACTTATATAATACAGATTTTAGTCTATGTGCCCCAAACATGAAAAAACGGCATTTTGAGAAATTTGGCTTTTAAGTTAAAAAACATGGATTAAATACCTACATTTTGTTTACTTTCAAAAATTATTAAAAATACTTTGAAATAAGATCTAATTACAAATGTGCCATCCTTTTAAAGACAAAATTTTATATTTTAATAAACAGTAATAAATTTTAAATTAATAATCTGAAAATTTTTCATGTGCCGAACCCCCTTAAATTAATGCAATACCAGGAGAAAACTCGAATCAAATACTAAGAGACACGTTTAAGTCTCGTCAGTAAATAACGAATTAACAAATTACAAATTGATTTCGTTTGCTATTTCCGGTACCTTTGGCTGTAACTTCCCAATGAATTTTATATTGGAAATTTTTCTCGACCATTCATTCCATATATCAAACATGTCTATAGTAAATTTACTTTTGTCTGGGAAATTTGACCTTAGAAGGATAGACAGAGCCCTTGTATAACTTCCTTTTGGCATTACTATTGTGTAGAAACTAAAGCTAAGAAGAAAAATTCTCAACAAGGCATTCCTCAAACAATAAATAGATATCTTTATGTTTAAAAAAAAACATCCCCGTGAAAGACACGCACCATTTATGACTGGTCGGATTCGAAGAATCGCCTCTATTTTGTTGAGGATATTTCCAGACGGTTGCTTTTCCTTTAGTCTTTTTGCTTCTAGGAAACAAAAAGATAAAACTAAAAGTTTACTTTCGGAAATACATGAAAGAAAAAGCAAGACTTCGAACTGAATGAATTGCTTTGGTTTTATAGTACACCTTCTTACAGTTTATCCTCTGCACAAATCCTACCTTTAAAAAAAAATTCTAAGTATTCAGCAGAGGATGGTAGGAAATACAAGATTTACTTTTTTTCGTGGTATATTCTCAACACCGAGTTTACCTATCTTTAGTGTGAGTTTGAAAGTGTGTAAATAACTGAATAAAAAGCTCAATACAGCCAATAAAATGTTATTCGGTTCCTTTGTCATGGAAATAAGGAAACGGAAAAACTGGTATTTGCTTTTTTGTAGAATTCATGTCATAAAGACTTTTTCTAAGATTCTGCAATCAATCAATGTCACCAAAGTCAGGTGACGGTAGCGATTTGGAGTAAGTCGAGAATTATAGCCTTTGAGCATTTAAACGTCGGTCTTTTTTCTATCTAAAATTTGTAAATACATATAATTATGCTTTAAAGTACAAAATTTTCTCACATTTATATTTTTTACTATAAAGATTTTTATCCTTTTATTATTAAAATATTACATGTCGTATGATTTGAAGTGATATTTAACTGCAAGTATTAAGTCACTTGTTGGTAATTTCCAGGTAACGTCGAAAAAACGTAATTGATAATGTTTTTCAATATGTAACCTCTTTTAAACATTTCATCAACTAAATGTTTGGATAAGCACATGCAAAATTATCTATGCTTTAATAAACTGTTTTGCAGCTTCCAATTTTTATTTGTAAAAGTTATAACTATCACTGATATATTTTAATCCCATTTCTCATTTTTAAATTAATTTTGATTATTTTGTTTCTGAGATAGTCTTTTAGAAAATCTTCGAGGGCTAATAAACTCACTAGTCATGACAATGCATTCTATCAACTTTGGATGACAAAAAAAAGTTAATCAATAAAATTTTCTTCGTAGTGGTCAAACACTATGAAAATTTGTTCTGAGCTCAAAATCGCAAATTTCAATTGCTCATAAAAGTTGACAATGCTTATGAAGGATTTATACTAAAAACTTTGCTTTTATGAATAATTTTTACTTTCAATTATGAAAGTATTGCATTCGGTCAAGAGAAAATTTAGATTTTTTTAATTTTACATGTTTTAGAACGTTCCGTTTCAAAAAAGTGCTCTAGAAAAAAATTTCGTCTATCCATTTGTCTGTCTGTTGTCATCATAACTCACTAACGTATTGACATATGTTGTCAAACTTTGGTATATAGTTTAGTGGTAGCCATGGGCCTTTCATTAAGGTTTTCATCAAAATTGCGCGTGCGCATAAGGTACCTTTAATTGAAAAATTTATATTTTTCAGCAACTGCCAAAAAACGGCTCTATCGATTTAAGAAGAATATCTTTAACACAGAGTTCCCTTCCATTGAGCGTTGCCCATCAATGACTGTTTCTCCTCTGTTTATTTACCCGAAAGTGTAGTGCAATAATTATCGAAAAACGTACTGCCAACTTCGTGCTTGTCTAACTGGTTTTTTTTAGTTAATTAAAATATGAAAATAAAAATATTAAGTTACACCAATTCATGTTAAATTTAAATTCCGTGACAAGTATTATAGTGTAATTGAAAGTTGTGCAATGTTCCACACCCCTAGTTTTATATGCGAACAGTGCGTTAGTATAATTCGTAATAAATGGAAAACTAATTAAACTTATTTCAAACAAGTAGCGATCCATTTACGTATACTTTTAAACTAATAGACAAATTAATACTATCTTATTTACAACAATTTAGTGATTAGTTTCAATTAATTTTTTATGTTATAGCCAAATTAACACTAACTTGTTTATTTTTATCTTATAGGCCAATTAGCATTAACTTGTTTATAACAATTTAGTAATTAGTTTCCTTTCACTTTTTTAAGTTATAGACAAATTAACACTAACTTGTTTATTTTTATGTTATAGACAAATTAACACTAACTTGTTTATAACAATTTAGTGATTAGTTTCCATTAACTTTTTATGTTATAGCCCAATTAACACTAGCTTGTTTATTTTCATGTTATAGACAAATTAATCCTAACGAGTTTATTTTTATGTTATAGACAAATAAGCATTGACTTGTTTATAACAATTTAATGATTAGTTTCCATTCACTTTTTTTATGTTGATTAGTTTCCATTAACTTTTTTTATGTTATAGCCAAATTAACACTGACTTGTTTATAACAATTCAATGATTAGTTTGTATTCACTTTTTATGCTATAGACAAATTAACACTGACTTGTTTATAACAATTCAATTATTAGTTTCCATTCACTTTTTATGTTATAGACAAACTAACACTAACTTTTTTATATTTATGTTACAGACAAATTAACATTAACATGTTTATAACAGTTTAGTGATTAGTTTCCATTCACTTTTTTTTATGTTATAGCCAAATTAACACTAACTTGCTTATAACAAGTAATTTATTGACTATTTTACGCATACTTCTAACTATTTCCAGAACTCACATAAACTTGTTTATAACAAGTAATTCAGTTACTGATATATTAGAATGATCGGCGCGTCTGCCCTACTTAAACAAAATCCATTGCTTCTTTACTCACGCTAAAAGATCATTATGCCATACCTATGAAAAGGTCACTGCAATTTTAAGACTCAAGTCCAAGTGAGAGGAAAGATAAAGTAACCTTGCCTAGAGTATACACACCCTGTTCGTAACTTTACTTTATGTATTAGAAATTATTTAAGGAGGTCAGAAAGCTCAAAATAGACATTCTCAGAGCAATTCTCTGGACGATGCACAGGACACTTTGATTCCTTTTTCTAATCGTAAATAGATTGAAATTGTTAAATTATCATGAATCTATAAGTATTTATTTTTTATTTTTTTTTGTTTCGTGTAGTATTAGTGGGTGGCAAAATAATATAGAAAACTAATTATTTTAATTATGTCAAATATACATTTATAACTTTTGAGGCACGGGTCACGGACGTGCTCTGTGCATCAGATGGCTTATATAGTTATATTTTACTGAGATAATATGCATATTTGACCTAGATAATATATATATATATATATTTAACCTAAATAATATACATTTGACCTAGCGTCGGTGGCTTGTATATGTATATTTGATCTAGTTAAAAAAAAATATTTTTCCATATAACTTTTCCACCAATTAATATTAAATAAAAACAAAAACATAGCTACTAAGATTCATCATAATTTTTTAGTTCTAATTTCTTTACGAGTACAAAAAAGAGCGCAAAATGTCCCGTGCGTCATCCACAAAATTTGTCCTTACTTTTATAAATACTAATATTATGTTAAGTATAAGCATAGTTGAATGTGTATTTATTATTAGGGAGATAAGTTTTTAGATTTTTAAATTAATTTTTTTCTTTCTCCTGGTTTTTAAAAAAATATCTATCTTCGAATATTGGTACATTAATATCAATTAAGTTTGACTTTTCCACAGTTGGTAAGCATATCCTAAATAAATAGATGTACCATTTGTTTTTAAATTTAGGGCGTGTTTTCTGATGTATATAATAAGAGCTTGGACTAAAGTATGGTAAAAACTGTCTAAGAAAAAAATGGCATAAGTAACATTCAAATGGTTTTAAAAAACAAATAGAATTCTCATTTCCTTGTAAAGAAAAAAGGATTTTTTTAAAAATGGGTACTGAACACTTTTTTTTTTTTTTTTTTTAATAAATCTTAGAAATGTATAAAATAGAAAAGTTGTACGTATGTAGAAAGCATATTTCTGTTTTTCTGTGTAATAATTTAAATTCAGTCATTTAACTTTTTTTATTTATAGTATATTATTTAAAAATAATCATTTAAGTTTAAATTTTAATGATGCGTTGAGATTATTTCTTATTTATTAAAGGTATGTCTAAACTATTCTACTTATTTAAAGTATGACAATTTATATGTTATTAGTTTTTAAAAAAGTAGGATGTAAACTTCTTATTTAATTATTCTCTTATGGAGAATTCAATGCAGACAGACATTTTAGGCTTTTTATTGAACTGATTTGTTAAATGAGACTCATTTATAATAAAAACATATCTCATTATATCAAATCTTAGTTATTAGTTATTTATAGAAATGCTTTATTTTTCATCTTTTTCTGTAAAACTATAAAAGAGAAATAAATCAATTAAAACTACTTTATTTCATTAAAATATTGTCGTATTTAATAACAAATAGTTTCTATTTCCCAAAAAACAACTACACGTTGTAAAAAATGCCCACCAAGTATAATAATCAGTCAGAAAAAGTTGTGAAATCTAAAATTTAATACTTGCCGCCAAGCAGCCGTGCTTAATTTCCTTGGGGTACTTGTGCACAATGAATTAAATTGGGATTATTAGGGGAAATCCCCATAGGCAATCAAAACTTGCCAGGCTAGAGTTAATTCGGATTAACTTCATTTCATTTGCTTCAACTACTTTGCACCCATTGCACTGAATTGAAATCATTTTTATATAAACTCTAGCTGTGATGGATTTTCCTGATTTTCCTCTCTCTCTCTCTCTAATAAATAATGTTAAGTTATGCTATCAGCAATTAACAGATTTTTTTAAGAACCTTAAGCTAAATTTATAAACTTAACAACTTTCCTAATTTCTCTAGAGATGAAACTTGCTCTCTGCATTACCATAATCGCTTAAAATGGGTAATTTAGGAAAATAATGTCTAGTAAAAGTTTTTAATGGTATGTTAGGAAGCTGGCCACCAGAAATGAAAATGAAGAGATGGTTTTAATAAAATACAGAGTAATGAAGCTTGTAAAAAGAAAATTCTAAAAGGTTACTTTTTCACACATATTGTTGTAGTTACTATTACTAAATCAAAAATATTGCCAAAATTCACTGCAAGTAGATAGTCATATGACCATTTTAACTCTTTCTTTAAACAAGCAAATCTTTGAGGTAGATGACAGTGATACCTTTTTTCTTTTTATTTACTCAGACTTTAGATTTTGCGAATTAGATTTCAAAAATATAAACATTGTACTTTAATCATATTATACTGAAGAACAAAAATAAAACAGTTTAGAGGGAAAATGCATTGTAGGTATTCAGGATATGTCCAAAGATGCGACGATGGGCTATGGTACTTTTAGCTTAGGTATTTCAAGGTATGTCCTGTTGAAAATACTGTTTGAAATCAGTACATTTTTGATCCAGGGCACAACATCATCATTCTTCCTCTAAAATCTAATATACAAATTTATCTCTTTGTAAATTCTTTGTATTAATTTCAATTTTGTGTGTTTGTGTGTGTCATGCAAATCAGCGGAGAACTAATTAACCCACTTGCCGTTCTCCAAATCAAGCTGAAACTTGGCAGTTTAATTTCTTGTCAATGTATTAAATCAAGTTTGGGAGGCTGTCACTATCTCACTTGATAAAAAATTAATTTTGGGGTTCGAATATCATATTTGAAATTATAATTCTCATCCAATAAATTAATTATCCAAGAAAACAGTGGAGAAAGCTGTTGCTTTCAGAGGAAATGCAATGCAATAGAATAATATTCAATCCCCCATTCCAATGACCTGTTTTGAATATTTACACGATTTATAAGAGTTACACTAGGGCTATACTGCAGGGAAATTTTCTTAGAGAAAGAGTTGAAATTCTCAGAGTAGTCTAATAGCCAAGGGAATATAAGTTTTCTTAAGACAAAACTGCCACGCACTTACATCTCGAATTGGATAAACCCACTACACGAGGATATCTGTCCCAATCTCTGCCCATCTTGAAAACAGAAATTGCAGAACGCCGTGCGAGGCTTGATTCCGAGAAAACTCACATGAAGACGAGCGTTCTGCCTCTGAATTCAAAGTTCGACAATTCTTTTAAATTTCTACCTGTTGCAAAAATCATCTCTTGTCTCTGTCCATTGTTTTGAAAATAAATGTCTTTGCAAAATTTTATTTATGGGTTTTCTGGCCGAAATGCAAACTTTAATTACCACATCTACTATTTACTACTCTTAACCATAGTAAAGCATATACGTTTAATATTAATAATGACGATTTATTTTTTTATTTACTAAATCAAATTAAATAAAATGATATGGATTTTATTAAAAATGGTAATAATAATAATGCGAAAAATAATAAAAAAATAATAATGACGATGATGGTAATATTAATAATAAATAAATGCAAACATTATTTACCACATCTACTATAACTACATTTAACCATACTAAAACATATAGGTTCATACTAATAATTACATTTTACTTTTTAATTTACTAAATCAAGATGAACATAATAACATGGAGTTTACTAAAAATGGTAATAATAACAATAAGACAAAAAACAGTTAAAATAAATAATGACGATGATGGTAAAATTAATAATAAATAAATGCAAACATTAATTAATACATCAACTATAACTACATTTAACAATACTAAAGCATATAGGTTCATACTAATAATTACAACTTACTTTTTAGTTTACTAAATCAAGATGATCATAATAACATGGAGTTTATTAAAAATGGTAATAATAATAATGCGAAAAACAATTAAAAAATAATAATGACGATGATGGTAATATTAATAATAAATAAATGCAAACATTAATTTCCACATCTACCATTTAACCATACTAAAGCATATATGTTCATACTAATAATTACAATTTACTTTTTAATTTACTAAATCAAGATGAACATAATAACTTGGAGTTTATTAAAAATAGTAACAATAACGCAAAAAATAATTAATAATAATAACAGCAATGTTATTATTATTAATTATTTATTCAACGTTCAAACGATAATAATAATAATAACGATGATTATGATAATAATAATAATAATAACGATGATTATGATAATAATAATGATAATAACGATGATTATGATAGTAATAATAATAATAATAATAATAATAATTATAGTAATAGTAATAATAAAAACAACAACAATAAAATGTGTTTGGTAAAATACTACAGTATCAGTTGGGCTAACGACCATTCGTAAAGATGCATGCTAATAATGAGACAAAATTGCAAAGTAAAAGTCACCCTTTTCTGGCTTCAAGTAACGATCTAATGGTGTCGTTCGATATCTAAATCTGTTTCCACGCTCATTCCAATGCAGCACCACTAAGAACGAACCATTAGAGAACTATCTATAAGAGACCATTAAACTTATGAAGGCATTATCGAAGTTCAAACGTATGAAAAGTTTACGAATGGTTATGTCCAGCTATTCTGCTTTCTCCTTTTAGAATAATGGCAAAATATTGTAAATTTAATGACTTGATTTGGCTTCTAAAAACTTCAATCGTTCAAGATGCTTTCAAGAGTTATTAAGTTGGTGGTAGAAAAATGAAAGAACTGTTACTGTTTTACTTTAGAGAAAAATTCAAGTCGTCAGTGGAATAAGCGCGAAGAAATAAAGTAAAATCAAATGTATAAAATGGCTGATAATTAATTTAAAAAGCGTAATGAACCTTTAGCATCGTGGAGAAAAACATAAAAAACCAAAAGTTTTAATAACTTAAAATTTAAAAATATTTTTAAGAACTCTTTATTCCCAATAACTATCTTTTCAAGCAATTGTTAGTAATGTAGCTGTAATCTTCCTGAACATAAAAATAAGTAGCCAAGAGTTATAAGTCATTGCAAAAGTTAGAGAATAGTTTGCAATGTTTCCGGACATTTCACGAAATAGCTGGTGAATACAAAAAAAAAATTACATTTTGGTAATTAATATTGAAAAAAGCAGTATTAGTATTCTTGGAAAATTACTTTCAATACGCAAAGTTAAACAATCTGTTTTAAAAACTGTAAAAAAATAATCCCAGTAATACGCTGGTGACATGGTCCAATCCCGGTGTGGAACGTTGTAAACCGCCCGTTAAAACAGTTATTGATCAATTCCCCCCCCCCCCCAATGCTGGATAATATATACTGGCAGTTTTGAAAAGTTGATGTATAGTTTTAAATTTGAAATATTTTATTAAAAGAAGGATGGAGGGTAAAAAAATATGTTTTGTGATGTTTTGGTATGTTTTAAAAAAAATGTCTATTTTGGAACGATGGTCGAGTTTTAGCCAAAATTGTCCATTCTTCCAGAGCCCTTATTTCCGACATTGGTCATGCTGTGCTCCCTGTAAATCGAAGTGCGTTAGCCGTAACATGTAATTTATTGTAGTTAATATACCTTTATAGAGCATATCGATATCAGATAGTATTGGGATTCATGCCTCTTGGTAAAAAAATGGATTTTAAGATTTAAAACAAGTATTTTTCATCTATAAAATCAAAACTAGCATATATTCATGTGATATCTATTAAAGTTCAGTTTGTCTGAATCTTCTGAATGTGTAACTTTGACTTCTAATGATACATATAATATTTGCCATATTTAATTGTATATTATTCATTAAAAAAATATGAATAAAGCACAATCGGACTTCATTAAGTCGAATGCTATTTTAAATAATCCAGTTTCTTAGGAGTTCGTGTCCAACAACATCCAAAAATGTAAAATTTTCTATCTTGCCTGACTACTTTCTGACGACCAATACTGTTCCAGATGTCCCACAATGTTCTGCATGCATAGCATCAGTCATTTCCATTCTTTAATTCTTATTGATAAAATAAATCCGAATAAAGTGTAATTGAACGTTGGCGTAGGATTTACCAGTACAATTTTGGAACTTGTGTAGAATCTGATCGTTAATTGTCATTCAGGGCTATTTTCCCATTATGAAGTAGTCTAGTGTTTCCCATTACAATAATTTATAAATGAGACAATCTGCCACTGACTTTATCGTTAACTGCACAGGATTAATTGATTTTAAAGACGTCTGTATGTAAATTAGAGGACTGTAAAGAGGAGTTAAATTTAATCGATCTAGATAGGGTTTCAGCCCATAGTTCATATTTGAAGTTGTATTGGTATTAAATCAACTATTTATCTTAAATTAAATATTAATGATATTTTTTTCTACAGCATATCAACACAAACGTATTTTTAATATAAATGTTGATATTAGAAAAGAGATTCAAAGGTTTTATAAATGTTATCATTGTTTTATAAAAAGTTTTTTGTTGAATTGTTAAATAATAAGCTAGTTGAGGGGTAATGTTGATTGTTCCAACTTTTATCCATATGCCTTCAATAATGTTTATCGTCACTTTAATGTCAAACAACACTATATCTACATATATGCACCTATATGGATAAAGTTATTTGACATTAAAATGACGATATTATCATTTATTTTGAATTAGCATCTATTCATGTCATACCTTTTAAAGTTCAGTTTGTTTGAATCCTCTGAATATGTAACTTTGACTTCTAATGATTCATGCAACATTTAACCTATTTAATTTTATCTTATTTACTAAAAAATTAGAATAAAGCACAATCGGAATTCTATAAGTCTAATGCAATTTAAATTAATTCAGAATATTAGGAGTGCTTGTCCAACAACATCCAAAATTGTGTAACAATTTTCTATCTTGTCCAACAACTTTCTTACTTCCAAAACTGTTCCACATGTCCCACAACGTTACTAAATTAAATACTACGTTGTATTTAATATAGTAACGTTGTAATAAGGACGTTGTAGATTAACTACTACACTCTTGAATAACTACTGAGATTTTTCCCAGGTCATAAAAAACTTTTTACATGCATACTAAATTTTGTAGACTTCTAAAGTATTTTACTAATAGTCGTTACATTCGCGTTGTTTTATTTTCTAATATTTCTCCAACTAAATTCATACATACTTTACTTAGGGCTTCCTAAATAAATCAAATTCTTACAACGTAATTCAAGCATAAAATTTAATGACTACCATGATTACTTATGTGTTATCATAAGGAATAAAGATAATTTCACTACTATAAATTTATAAAAATGTTATTGTGAATCTAACACTTGAAATAGTTTAATTTAATGTAGCATAAATCTAACTTGTGTGTTTTGTTTTGTTTTTTGGTTTTTTTTTTCCCCATCTATTATTCTTTTCTAAATAATGTTTAATTTAAGTACATTTTAAACATTCCTATTTATTTAAAAGATTGCTCATCTTTTCATGAAATATACAGAACCTAGATATATAAATACTTTATTAGACATTTTAATAAAGGAATATGGATCTTGCTTCTTTTGAAAATCTGGCTAATTCCCTACAGAAGGATTTCGAATGAATTAGTATGAATACCAGAAACATTAGTAAATATAAGTTTTTGTAATTTTAACTATATTTAAGACAAAATGTAGTCTTTACAATATATAATATATTAAGTTGATATTGCGTATAACCAAATGCGCCTTATTTTGCCTTCAAAAATTCTCACTAATTGACTTCCTAACAAATTTTTTACAATTTTAATAATCTTTAAAATCATTATTCAAAAATTCTGCAAACTCTTTCAAACAATAAATTATCTAAGTGAACAAGTTATGAAAGAAAAAAACTTAATAAATTTTTAATTAAATAATGTTAAAAACTCTTTTAATATTTCTTTTTAGTGTCTACCTTCCAAGACCCTGGAGACTCTTAAAGAAGATTCAGAATGCGCCTATTTGGTGCACGAGGAGTCCCTTCCGGCTGGAACTGGCAGCAAGTCTCCAGACCAGCCGGAAAAAGAGACTCTGAGACCAAGACTTTATAAAGAAGAGGATGAAGAGGACTCTCCCCATTCTCTGCATTCAATCGCTAAATTCCATGATAATCTTCTGGAGCAGGTGTGTAATGTGTTATTGATAACTACTCATAAACTAAAATTAAATAGTAAAATGAATGATTTAACAATCTCTTGCTAAGGCAAGAAGACTGGAATATGATTTCATAACTTACTTTTATTGTCCCGGCACCAATACTTGAACGACGGTCGTAGTAAGTTATTGAAGTCTTTTAAGAAGAATCATTCACCCCGAGATGCGCCGGGCAATATCGTCAAAACTAGCCAATCCCGATGTGGACTGTTGTAGACTGACCGTTGTTATGGATCCTGGCCAATCTCACCCAGTTCAGGGTAAAATATAGTGGAAGTTCTGAAATGTTGATGAAGAGTTTTAAAATTGAAATATATTTTTATAAGAAAGGAATGTGGGGTAAAAATATGTTTTGCGACGGTTTTGACGCGTTTATTCTTAAAAAGTTGTGTAGTTTGGAACGATGCTCGAGTTTTGGCATGGATTAGCCAATCTTCACAGAACCCCCAGTTTTCGACATTGGTAAATTCTGCTGTGATATCTGGGACCCTTCACCACCACATGGACGCACTTTAACATTTTCTAGAGGCCGACCAAACGGTATAGTGGTTAGCGTGCTAACTTCTAGACCAGGGTTTCTTAACCTTTTTGGCACAATGGATCACTTTAAAAATTTTAAATATGTCACGGACCCCTCTGTGAAAAAAAAATTGCTTAAACATCATTTATTACAAAATATATTCTGTTTTATTATTTAATTATTTTAATATTTTTATTTCAATAGTATAAAAAATTTGAAGAAAATAAAATTTTTAATGTGAAGGCTGTTGCTGCTTTTCCTTGATTAACAGATTGAATTGAGGGATGGTTTTCGACAAAGCAACGCGCATATCATATTCGACATTCAGTCGATTTCGATGTTTTGTTTTTATTGTGACAAGTGTGGAAAATCCTGCTTCGCAAAGATATACTGTAGCAAACGGAATAATGGTTGCCATAGCTCGTTTTACAAGCAATGGGTAGGCTTCTCTTAAAGAAGACCAAAACTCTCCAAGAGTTTTTTAATCAAAATCCATTTTTAACAAGGACTTTGTCTTCAAATCAATTAGCTCATCTTTGGCAAGGTTCATGTCATCGATACAGTCAATATCACAAAGAAAAGGATTACGAATCCACAACTCATCTTTTATATTTATTCCATCCGAATTGAAATATTTTTCAAATGAAACTTGAAGTACTTCCAGGTGTTCACAGATTTCATTTTTCAAGTTATTCAATAACAAACTATCTTGCCGAGATCCATTTTCAAAAAGCACTTCGTCCAACATTTGAAAGTTTGCATATATCCCATTTTGAATTCTAATTTTCCAAAGTGACATTTTCAATAAAAATGCCTGTAGTTTCTCAGTGGCATCTATAATTGTTGTATCAGGCCCTTGAATTGAAAGACATATATCGTTCATGTGCGTCTTACCTCCAGGGCAGATCCAACGGAAATAAAATCGTGAATCAAGTTTAAAATTATACCGCTATTTCAAACTCAAACAAATTATAGACCAATGAAAAGGCTAAAACAAAAGAGAAATAAATGAGCATGCGCGAAAAAGCGTCTCAAATTCTCTTCTCCAGAGGAGCGGAAAAAGAAACAAGGTTGCCATACAGAGCGCGCTAGGGATGAAGTAGGTCCGGGTTACCACTGCTGGCTAAATATTGATGCAAACATTTTAAAAATTAGGATCAGTCGGCGGACCCCCAAAATATGACCCATGGACCCCCAAGGGGTCCATGAACCACAGGTTAAGAAACCCTGTTCTAGACCTTGAGATTGCGGGTTCGAGTCCCGTGTTAGGCATGGGTGTTTGTAAATGTATGTTGGCTTGTCAAAAGACGAATGTTTCGTCGCATTATAGCTCTCGTGTTGCTGACGGTGCCAGATAATCTGAAAACAACCAACCAACATTTTCTAGAACCCATTATCTGCTAAAATATTGCTTCAAAACGTATTAATTTGTTATCTGACATTAATAAAGTAATGCATTGTATTTTACTACTAATTGAAATAAAAATGTACACTTCCACGACAGGTAGCTGTTGCTTTCAATAGAGAAAAAATCCAGCAGTTTATTTGGATATATTAACAGTAAAAAAGTTCAAACATCATCAACTAGATTTTATTATTATTGAAATGTGTAGTGTCAAATAACAAAAAAAATTCGATGGAATATTTTAGCAGGCAATTATTTTATTTTTATTTGATAGAAAAGACTAACAATTAGAGCTTGGAAATATCGATCAAAATAAATATCGATACTATATCGATGCATAAAAAAAATATCGATAAAATATCGATATATCGATACATGATTTTTTGATTTTTTTTTTTTTTTTTTTTTTTTTTGCCAGAAACAAAGTTTTTTTTGGGGCTAATTTCTACTTTTAATGATTGCTTTTTTTTAAGGTGACTACTTTTTCAACTGAAAAGGATCTATTACAAAAAAAAATTATATTTTCGCCTGATTGGGTGCAGTGATTTTAAGAAAAATTTAGATAATTTTCAATAGCTTCTAAGTGTATGGAAAATATTGAATATTCGTGCTATTTTAACTGTCTCTCAGCCAAGTTCAAACTTTAGTTTTGAAGTTTTTGAAAAGAAAATAAAGAAAATCAAAAAAACACATGAAACTACAAAACGATCATCAAAAAACTAAAATAGTTTGAAAATATCGATATATCAGTGACTTTTATCGATATTTTTAATATCGATATTTTTTTTAGAAATATCGATAAAAATATCGTCGTATCGATATATCACCGACCTCTACTAACAATCACTTTTAACAAACTATATATTCTTAACTGATTTTTTCATCGAAGTAAGATTTCCTTCTTTTACAATTATTTAAGGGTCAAAAGATACTAATATTTAGGAGAGCTTTTTTGTGCAAGTGTTCCTTTTTGTGAGTGAATTCCTACATGAGAGTTCATATTTGTGTACAAATGTAGGATCAAAGTAAGAGTTGAATGGTAACACAAAGTTTTTACAGAAAAACATTATAGGTCTGTATTGTTACATAAATATACATATAACTGTACATTGGGTGTTGACCGCCATAAGAAGTAAGTCGTGGTTGAGTTAAACAAAAGTTTATTGTCAGAGACGAGAGCAGGGTGACGTTTGGCTAGTGCAAAGAGTTACATTTTTTCAAAAAGGCTTGGTCAACTAGAAGTATGGGGCTTTTATAGATTGTAAAAGAACTGGTTTAATACGGACTAGGCGAGATTCGACGAGATTCAAGGCGCCTCTCACAAGCTCAGGAAAATACTAGAAAATTCTAAAGCTTAAGGAAAGTTCCAATGGGAATACATTATATACATTTTTATAAAAACAAGACATTTTTATTTATTTTTTATTAGATATTCCACTTTTTTTTATTAATAATTGTTAATAAAAAAAGCTATTATTAATAATTCCAATTTTATTTTTAAATATTTATAAAAAAGGTTATTATTAATAAAAGCTATTGTTAATTATCAATAATAACTCAACAAATAAAACATAATTTGTAATTTTTCTTAATTTTATGCCTTATAGTGTATTTTAGAGGCACAGAAAGAACAAAAACAAAAATTACAATAGCCATTCAATTTGAAGAAGAAATACTCATTTATTCGTATTTATTATTTATTGGTAATTTCTTCACATTATGTAAACTATGTAACTTCTAGTTACGAAAAAAAATGCTAAAGTAAATCTGTTTGAGAATTTAGTTGTATGTAATGGTACAATAGATTTTGGAACTACCAATTTATATATTTTTCAGAAATTAAAATAATTGGTTTAATGCTTAAAACTGAAGTTTTAGAATTGTTGAAAAAATCAAATTTCAAATTTAAGTTTCAATGAAAAACATTTTAATCTAAAAATGTTTTCATCAAAATTAACAATTATTTTCTTTATAGTTTGAATCATGAATGAAATGTCACAAAATAAATTCTATTCAACTTTTCATTTAAACAATTAATCGAAGTATTGCTCCAATTCACTCCTCTGTTCCTATTCACCCCATTTCTCCTTAATATTTTATATCTTTGGTACTAGACAACCAATATTTAAACTATAATATTTTAACTGATGAATAACTTCCAAGCGATTATTACATTACATCAAACTATGTCTAACAAGCATGTAGTGACTGTTTTCTAAATATGAGACTTTTACGATATCCAATAATACAAAACATGTGCTATTTATCTCACTTTCTTTTTCAAACTACGCATGTTGTATTGTTTCAAAATAAGATTACCTAATTTAATAACTGTATTAGTATGTGCATGTATAATAAATAAGTTCATATTGTGAATCAGACAGCCGTAAAGTATTTTCATGTTCCGTGACTTTTTCTATATCCACTGAAAAAAATTGTAAATGTTCTATAAAAATAGTTTTAGTTTTTGTTTTTAAGAATCTTAATGTTAAAGCAAATAACAGAATGAAAAAAATTTAAAAATTATTTTAAATTCATTTCTAAATATATGTCAGAATGAAGATAAAGATGTTTTTCGTTTATTTGTATATTTAAAATGTCAAACAATTTATAAGAAAAGATATTGAGTTTCATACATAAGAATAATAATGGAAGAAAGAAATTGAAAGTCGAATAAGTCTGGAAGAACTAAGTCTATTTTTTTGAATTTGATCAGTATCTTTTTATTTCCTCCCTTTATTTCGCATTCTAATCCTGCTATGATGATAGAAAGAAAACAATAAATGATGAGGTTCAGAATGGCATCGTACTTAGTTTGGGTTTCTGTTTTTAGAAAGACAATTGATTGGAAGGCGATGTTACGTATAGAAACTATCAATTGTCTTTTAAATTTCTCCACGAATTATTACTACAGTATAATTTATTTGTTGAGCAACCATTTGGAATAGTAGATGCTATGTGATAAGAATTCTTAAGGAACTTAATATTTACTCAGAACAAGCTATTATATTTTTCAAACAAGAAAAAGTCTAAGATTAAATGTTTCCGTAAGGCTCTTTTAATACTAAAGAAAATAATATATATTTTGGCTATATATGCTAATAATTTTCTGGGGAAGACAAAAAAAATAGATATAAGGTATAAAACGCGATTGGAATTGAAAATTCAATAAGCTGGCTACATATTTTATGTAAATTAACATTTGACATATCACGCTACGAACAACTTTTAGTAGTTGGAACATAAGTTTTTGAGAAATCTAAGACTTGATTATTCTGTGAGTTAAATAGCTTTTCCTTCAAAAGTTTTTGATATGTTAGCGTACTTGTATTTTTTAGTTTATTTTGTGAGCACATTAATGTTTCGTAAATGAAACAGCAGCATACTAAAATGGCATTGTTTATATAAGCATTCTAGCATAAGTATTAGAATATCTATTAGATGTTATTTGTAATTTTATTACTTCTATGCCTTTAAAATAAATTTTAAAATATTAAACCCTTGATTTTTTTTGTTCAATAAGTTAGGTTTTTTTTTTAACTTAATACAGTTGATATTTTGTTATTTATAATTGCTAATAATACAAACTTTTCATTTTTAGTGGAATTATCAGTTTAGAGACAAAAAATATTCTAACTCTAGTAGCTTTCAATACATTTCAAAATATACATCGTTTTGCTACTGTATGGTGTTGAAAAGTGGCTTAAATGAAAACCTATATTTAAAAAAAAAAATGCATTTTGTTTAGATCAATGAAATTTATGTAAAATGTAATTTTATATTGACACAATAACTACACAAATTTTTAATGAAAACAACTGACACAGAAGTTATATGTTAAATTCAGAAAATGCTTAAAAAACCTTATAAGTATTTCTAACCTTTGTTTTTATTTTACTCATGATAAAAAGAAAAAGCCTAGTTTTACAGGTACTGTTGCTTGAGTGACATTTCTAAAGTTAAAGAAACACTAATTGTATGCGTAAATATCACCCATTATTACCATTAAAATAGTATTTTTCATGATTTAAAAAAAAAAAAAAGACACTATTGTATGAGTAAATCACCCTCTACATTACTATAAAAAGAATATTTCTTATGATTGAAAAAAAGTCTAGTTTTGCCAGAATAAAAGCTCGAATGGTATTTCCAAAGTTACAGAAACACTAATTGTATGTGTAAATATCACCCATTATAACCATTAAATTAATATTACTCGTGATTAAAAAAAGCCTAGTTTTACAGGCACTGGTGCTTGAGTTAATGTAAAGTTAAAGAATCACTGTATGAGTAATTCACTCATTATTACCATTAAAATAGTATTGGAATTTAAGTAACGTATCTTTACACTTATATTACATATAGAAGAACTAATTAATTTGTATATAACCTCACGTTTTCATTTTATATGCTTTGCTATGACTATTCTTCATAATGTAGGGAATCCTCAGAAGGAATAAAGGATTTTCCGAAGTATGCGTGAAAATGAAGTAGCATCAACTAAAACAATTAATCCACATTACTCAGACTTACATAGTTCTTCCATTTATTACTTTCTAAAGTAGTTTTCTCTTTTCGCAAATAGCTTATCCTTAGATGTGGTATTGTAATTTCCCTAAGTCTCATTATATAATTTAAGCAAAGTGCAACGTATTATTTTCGGTTTAGGAAATGGAAAAATTTATTCTCTGGCGAATAGAAAAAGTGGTAAAGCAGGTTGCATACTAATTAGTTTCGACTAATTACTTGTTAAGAACCACTTTATAAAATAAATTCCCCAAATGTTTGTATAACAATGTTGTGAAGAAAATGAGTGGTGCAATGCCTTAGCTGTTAAATAATCAAATATAAAAACGTAATACTTATTTAATTTATACGTTAATCTTTTTCTTTTACAAGTTGAATAAATGAAGCATTTTTTAAAAGATAGGAATAAAACTTGGTACATAGTAACTCTATTTATTCAAAATAAAATATAAGGGAAATTCTGAAAAGTTACAGTTTAAATTTTCTACTGTCTTTATTCTATGCTTTTTCAATACTGTTCAGTGAGAAATAAAGGTGAAGTTATGAATTATAATTAAACTATATGTACACTCAGATATATAATTTAAAAAAAAATATATAAATATATATTGGAATATCGCCACTAAAATGGATAAATAATGCAACTGCCAAAAGTGGAGTTGTCATGAAACGCGAAAAACCTAATTGATTTCACTGTAAACTTAGTGACACCAATCAACTTGATATCAGCGAAATTTTGTTACAATAAGTGGTACAATTTCATCGAGAAAAAAACATAACAGAGTAAGTGTTATGTTTTTATCGATGTTCTAGATATTGTTTTACACAATAGAAACCTTAACTCTGTTTTGACAAATTTTAATTGCGTCAATGTTCCACCATAGCGGCGATGTTGCCTATACATTACTTAAAAACAAACAAAACATTAAAAATATTCAGGAACAGTATAACAAATAAAAAATGAGTGATTGAAAAGTAGTGTTTAAATGAATAAAATAGCACGACAATCTTAGTTTCACTATTAAAGTGTTAACAGAATTAATAAAACCTGCTGTATTTTAAACACTTGAAAGGTTTAGAATTCGGCCCTGAAAACAACTAGGAACTTAATTTCTTAGCTAAAAATATAATAAATTTCCAAAATTGGTGTAAAAAAAAGAAAGAAAAATTATGTGCGAAGGGCTTCTTTTTCAAAACCTTTTTAAGATTCTTCTTCTTCAACATTGATGAAACAAATAGCTAAAATATTAATTTCTATATTTTTAAGCTAATTTGTTCACATTTGTTGTTACTATGAAGCTTGGTAAACAGTTTCATACACATTTTATTGTTATTTTTAGAGACTTTAAAAGAAAACGCTAGAAATTAAATAAAAGGCCTTATAATTTGTTTTTCTTATTGCCAGATTATTAAGTGATTAGGATAATTGAACTCTAGACTAGAGTAAAAGAACACGAGTTTGATTCAATATGACAATACGCTTAAAAAATTTCGGAATATTAAAACAATTTTTCATTTATTAATTTAAATTCAAAATTTAACGTAAAGTAAACACATTTTTTAAAAAGAATGGAAACAAATAAAAAGTATGAAGGTGGAAAGAAAATCCTTTTTAAGTTTTCAGCCTAAAATGTACTGAATCAGTCATATTCCCATGAAAAAATTACAACTGACTCACATTTAACACTATACTTTTTTTCGACTTTTCTAGTGGGTGTGCTCTATTAGGTGTTATGTTTGAACCAAAATGATTTTGCTCGTATCTTTGACATTTCAGTGACGTTATAAAAAATTCATTAAAAGACCAGTATGTTATCAGTAATGCAATTTTAGTGTTAATGCAATTTCAATATGTTAAATAGAACCTAGCCAAGAAATCGTCATAAATAATAAAATCATCAAAATAACAATCATAAAAATAGAAAATGTTTGTGGACTATGTTTAAATAATTAACTTCTATATAGCCATAATATAGAGAATGATGAAAAGCGGAAGGGAATATTAAGTAAATTATTTTTAAACATGAGTTATATATTTGTGAATTAGATACAATGAATATATGTTGTTAGATAAAAGATCTGAAATAGTTTAAAATTTGTAAACATTTCTTAAAATGTTTAAAATCTCTAAACTCATTAAAACGTTTTTAAATATATAAAAATATCTTAAAAACATTATTCAACAGAAATATAATAGTTCATCCAATCTTTAGTTTTTAATCCTTTCATAAAAGTTGACATTTATGAGAAAAAAATAACAACGATGAAACGGAATTTTATTTATCACCGTTTCTTATAAGCATTTCGTGAATTTTTTTAAAACGCTTGTTTTTTACACACTGTCAAGTAAATTTGATTTTTTGCCAAATTAGTCTGATGGGACGTCGAGATTCGTTTGCTTTCTTTGCTTTTGTGAATTAGATACAATAAATATATGTTGTTAAATAAAAGATTTGAAACAGTTTAAAATTTGTAAAAATTTCTTAAAATGTTTAAAATATCTAAACTCATTAAAATGTTCTTAAATGTATAAAAATATCTTTAAAACATTATTCAACAGAACTAAAATAGTTCCTCCAATGTTTAGTTTTTAATCCTTTCATAAAAGTTGACATTTATGAGAAAAAATAACAATGATGAAGCAGAATTTTATTCATCACCGTTTCTTATAAGCATTTCGTGAATTTTTTTTTAAAAGGTTTGCTTTTTATACACTGTCAAGTAAATTTGATTTTTTGCCAAATTAGTCTGATGGGACGTCGAGATTCGTTTGCTTTCTTTATCTTTTCCGCAATGCGTCGGCGTGACCAGAATTTCAACTATCACACAAAAGGTCGACAAAAATTCTGATATTTTATTGCATTCTTTTCAAGGTATGCTACTAAAGGTATTTTCTTACTTACATTGACATAGATTCAGGAACAAAAGAAAATATATTGTGCCCCGTGATTTTATGGCCACACCCTGTTCGCATTAGGGATTCAGCACTGCCCGATCATCACTTGGTAGCCAAAAATAAACTTTGTTTCGTTACCTTTTAGCTATAAAATTGTGTCCTTATATCTTTAGGTTTTATTTTCACTTATTAGGTTAAGTTCGTTCGTTTGTTCGTTTATTCGTTAATTCGTTCGTTTGTTCGTTCGTTCGCTTGTTCTGGCTTTCAGTCGTTTGCTTGTTTTTATACACCAGACAGCCATCCAGAAAATAGGCATTAATGGCAAGCAAAAGGGAACTGTTTCAAAACTGAGTATTTGAAATTATTAAGTGATATCTAAACCATATTTTAGAAATGTGTAAAATAATTATTCGCTTTAATGCCAAAAAACTATATATGTAGTGTTGTTTAAATTTAAAGCGATTATTTAACTTGATGGTAAAGGTGAAATTTGTATTTTGAAACTGCGAAAATCATTCTCTAGTAAAATGACATTTATTTTAAAATAAAAAGACAAACATTTAAATTTTCTATTCTTTTTTTTGTATCCAACATTCTTTCTTGAACTAAAGGCTTTTGCATAATATATTTCATGAAAATAAATAAGCAAACTTTCTTCACGGTTTTTCAGCTATAATAAATATATTTTTTTCCAATTCATTCAAAACCATCTGACATAAAATTAGGGGATAATGGATATGAATAGGAAATGACATATTTTTTCAAAATATAAATTGTAAATAAATTGTATACTTACATTAACGTTTTTGATTTTGTATCCAGCGTTGTTGTTAGTCCAATTTTGTCTAAGTGTCAGAGATAATGGAGACAATTTTTGTGAGGAGGAATGGGACTTTTTAAGTTTATGTTTTGGTTAAGGTTACCCATAACGTTACGATATTTATGCTTAACACGGACCTTTAAATAATTGTATCAAGCAATTTATGTAATTCAAGACTGCATAAAAAGGTAGCACCGCAGTATTGGTCAATGTTGTGAAGAGTGGTTCTGGAAAATTAGCCAATCTCCTAGCCAAAACTCAAGCAACTTTCCAAAATACATTATTGTATTTTAAGAAAAAAAAAAAATGCCAAAAGCGTCATAAAAATATTGTTTAGCCATCCGTAATTTCTTTAAAAAAAAAAAATATTTTAAAACTGTGCCCCAACATTTCAAAACTTCCGGTATATTTTATCTAGCATTGGGAGAGATTGGCCAAGATCCGTAACAACGGCTGTTTTACAATGGTCCACATCGGAATTGACCAGTGCCGAGTGATATTGGCCAGCGTGGGTGTGCTCTTGGGGTAGTGCTAAAACATCTTTAAGAAATATTGTCACAATGCTTCCATTCTGATCTTTAAAAAAGTACTAAACTTGAAAATATCTTATAATTCTGGTCCATTCATTAGTTTCTCTTTCTTTATCAATCTGATAAGGTATTATGGCTAGAAAAATAAAATTCTTTAAAAGGGTTGAAATTTATATTCTTTGCAAAATCATTTGATTTTTTTTTTTTTTTTTTTTTTTTTTTTTGTAATTTTATACTATTTAATTTTAAGAATAAAAGTATTGAAAAATTTCCAATTAATCATCATTTTCCGTTGCGTTTCTTTAAATGCCATATTTTTATCCTGAAAATGAAGTGACATATTATCATTCTGAGAATGAAAGTGTCTTAGAGTGACTTGGTTGAAAAGCAAAAGTTTTATTGCAATTGTTGAATAATGACAATTCTGAAAATAATGCAAATAAAACTTTCAACTCCTAAATCTCATTTTTTAATTTTTAAAACAACAAATAACAAAGCTTTCAAACTGTGATACATCATTTTACCATAAAATTTAAAAGTTAACTTCACTAAAATTTCTTAAACACCTAACTTGGAAATTTTAATGTATTTACCTTCAGTAAAAAGTTTTAAAAACCCTTAAAAAAATGATTGGAAACAATTTTGTTTTCAACTTTTCTGAAAAGTTAATAACACTCATTTCAACTTAACGCATTTGAGCAGCGCCACCAAGTCTGGAAAGTTTTATTGCATTTTTTCAATCATAGTAATTTGTAACTCTGAAACTCCTATATCTATAATTTCTATTCTAATCACAAAAATCTCAACTAAACTTCTAAAGACTCTAACATAAGGTGAATCTGAACATCTCATTTTAGTATGCTTCATTAAACTAGACTCCAAGTCTCTGTTTTATCGATTGTTTCTGCTTGCTCATAATTACAAGCGTTCTCTTCACGTTACACGCACTATAGGTTTATAGCACGCATTTTCAACCCATTAACCGCGTTGTGATATCGGTCCGATGCCTTTTTGCCTAATGATAGTACTTGGTAGACTTGGTTCAATCGATTACTGTGTATAATACTCAATTCCCATTCTGAGTATTTTATAAGAAGGCGATCTATTTATCGTATTTTTTAAAGTTATTATTTGTTACTAAAATTGTTTTAACCATTCATTTCTAGAAAAATGTATGAGAAGGTGGTGATCAAAAAGGAGTTTAACCAAACATTTTAAACAACAGTCAACAAACATGTTCAATCGATCATTTTGTGTGTGCAATATACAATTTAGATTCTAAGCATTTTATTGAAAAAGCAACGAATTTATCGTATTTTCTCAAGTTGTTATTTGCTACTAAAGTTATTTTAACGATCCATTTGTAGGAAAATCTATGTATAGGTATTGATCAAAAAGTGTTTTATTAGACACATTTTGAAAAATTTTCGACTTTACCCAAACATTTTTAATTTAATAAACTTTTATTTTTTTTTAGTAAAGGATTATGTTAATTGTTCTTGTTACGTGTTTTTGATAACATTATATTTACTAATGTAGATAACACCACAATAAAAAAGAAAGTATTGCGAAAATAATGTAAAATTTTGTATGTGTGAATAAACACTTTTTGATTCATGATCCTCATATGGTATAAATGATTAAAACCATTTGATGTTTTTATTTAATTGATGATGATGATAACTGTACGTGGTTGGTTTAGTTTTAAAATATTTCTTGTTGTACTACATAAATTCACATATATTACTATAAAAATTCACTTATTCAAAGCAATTATTTTTTTATTTATTTATTATTTTTTATATAATGCTTACATTTTTCAAAAATCAAACAATTTCTTTTTTAACTAGATTTGAGTATTCATACTATATTTTTCTAGAACTGTTCTGAAATTCGTTAAAATCACTCAATAAGTTTCTAAATTATTCAAAGTTTTATGTATTGGACAAGCTTCAAAAATAATATGTTCTCGATTTTTTTCCCTTAATGGATACGGAACATAGATTTCTTATCAACAAAATTTTTTTGGATATTTCAATTTTATCTTGATACCACAAATTACTTAAATGACCAGGATCAGAAGGACATTATTTTAAAAAGATTAATAAACATATAACTGAAATGTTCACTAGTAAAAAGAATTCCAATTACTTTGTGGATTAGTACCAGATTTCAAATTTAATAAAGCCACAGTAAGCAAAAAAGCATAATATCTCCCTTTATTTCTTAAACTAACCAGTCGAATAAAAAGCATAAATATAAAAGTCATATGATAGCAGGATAATAGGAAAATTAACTCAGTTCAAGTCATCATCTAGTTTAGAAATAAATCTATACATATTAATCATTAATAATTAAATTTAGGTTAAGTTAATGAGTCAACTTATACGAAAAGTAAGATTGTAACATTACTATCAAATATTAATGATTTACGATACTAATGGAACAGGTGCGTTACGTGAGGTATGTGGTTATTCTCACATTTATCCATTTTTTTTTTATCGTACTTTTTTCTTTGTAAAAATAGTCTCTTTACTCTTTACAGGCTGGATTTGGGGTATTTCATTTACTAGTGCTTGTCATGGCTGGTTTGGGACTTTCTGCCGACGCTGTTGAACTTTTTTCAATTGGATACATTCTACCGAGTGCAGAGCATGAATTATGCATGGAAGAATATCATAAAGGTTTGCTTGGTAAGAAAAGTTTGTTCTATCATATAAACGACGAAAGTTAATATAAAAAAGTAGTGTTTTTAATTAACTTTTAGCGGGAAAATTCTTGGTAGTTGGGAACTAAAAAAAAAAAAATTGCGAGAGAAGAGACGTATTACACAATTGTTTAATACAACAATTTAATTTTTTTTAATCCATGGAGTTAATAACAAGGAAATAGGCATAGCAGTCAGTGCATGTTCCTAATAATATCAGTTTAGTCATAATATAAATAAACAACTATTTCTTACATTTAAACAAAAAAAAACATTTAAAATTGTACACTGTTAAAAAAATTTGTCCACCTTGCACCAAAATTTGGTTCCCATTTAGCTGCCACCAACATTTGGTGCTTAGTTTCGCGATTTAGTGGTGCTTACGGTCCGAGGTTGCACCATTAAATCGTGAAACTAAGCACCAAATGTTGGTGGCAGCTAAATGGGAACCAATTTTTGGTGCAAGGTGGAACCAAATTTTTAACAGTGTAGTTTACAATAAGTTAGGTATTATAGATACTTTAACACTGGGTGAATAAAATCAATTTCAGAAGAACATTAGGCTTTTTTTATATATATACTTAAAATTATGGTTGGCACCTTAAATATTTAGTAGTTGTCATTTATTTAGGCTCTAATAATTTAAACTTTTAAGTTTGCCTGCGAAAGGCAAAAAAAAAAATTCTGCTTACCTCAGAGTCAATACAATAACACTGTTTCTGTTTTTCTTCAATGTCAGTACGAATAGGAGCCAATTACCTTTCTTTCTTTCTGTTTTGATTCTTACCTCTCATTAGGTGATACGAAAAAGTTATTATCTTTTTAAATACCTTTTAGGTTTACAAAAAAAAGCTTAAAACACCATCAATAAAATTTATTTAGAAAAAAAGGAAAATAAGCAATAACAAAATTAATTGTTTCGTTTTTTTAACTTTATAACCAATTACAGACTTAAATAGGTATCTACAATTAGTGGTAAGCTATCAGTTTCTAAAAGAACGAAAACAATTTAAATCTTTGAAAGATAAAAATCGGCTTTGCTACCATACCAGAATGAAAAAACTAAAAACGTTTAAAAGGCCCGATAACACAAACTCTAAAAAATTGACCCTTTAATACAGAGATTTTATTATAATTCCTTTATACTCATTGTCAACTTTTATGTGCAATTGCAACTTATGTATGCAATTTTGAGCTCGAATTGTGTTTTCCTAATGTTTAACCACAAAGAAAAGCATTGATTCATATTTTCAAATTGAAAAGTTTGACAAAAAATATTTTCCAAGAATTTTCGACTTACACTGCTTATGTGTTAAGAACATATCCTGTTTTTAGATGCTTTTTCAAAATGTTACTCTACCTCAATTATTTATAAGATACTAAAAACAAAGTTTTACAAAGACATTCAGGAAAAGGAACAATCTTCAAAAAGCACACTCAGAGTTGAAGGTCAGTGAAGGAAGTTTGAAGAGCAACGAATTTGCAACGATTAGCAAAATGCATATTTCATTTGCTAAAGAGGTTTTACTCAAGTCTTATCCAAGGTGGTTTGATGAGAAAGAAGGAACAAGAGCTCTTAAATCAACACAAAATGCTTTAAAAATTATCTTTCTGAATTGAAACATGCTAAAATAATCTACAAGAAGGCTAGGCGGGACTTTAAGATTATTCTAAATCCAAAAGTATTCCAAACGCATTTTATGCAATTCCAAAAGTTTCTTATGCATATACTAGTGGCAATGAAACACAACATTATGCTTTGGGACCATTTGATGCTAGCCAGGGTAATATAATTCAAGATGATGAAGGAATTGTGACCCTTTAAAAATAGTTCTTTACTGGAGTTTTCAACAACAGTTATTATTTTGATTCCTATGATAATCAGAAAGATTTTGTAGATAGTTTAGAGAACGTTAATAATGTTAAGGCTCCTGGCAGGGATAACATCGATCCTAAAATTCTTGTTGAATGTTCTGAGCAACTAGGAGAAGATTTATCTATGTATTTTTTTTACGATTCTGGGTAGCACAAATGCATTGGAAATTGGCCAATGTTCCTGAGATTTTAAAAAAAGGTTTAAAATGCAAGGTAAAAATTATTGATAGGCAAGTCTAACATCTCTTATTTGTAAACAAAATTTATCCCCTCATAAAGTAGGGGAAAAAATTTATGCCTTCGTTAAAAGTTTCTGATGCATAGTTTTGGTTCTAAAACGAAAAATCTTGCACAACTAATCTTTTGCAGTTTAACGATGATGTTACTAAAAAAGTAGACCATCAAAACAGTATGGATCTTGTTTATATTGATTTTCAAGAGACGATCGATAAGGTCCCATACAGTCCATACGGAGTATTGATTGATAAATAAGAAAGAATTAAAATTCGTGGTAAATATTTAAAGTGTATTAAGAGTTGTTTAACTGAAAGTAAGCAAGGAGCTCTTATTAATAGACATTATTCACAGTTGAATGAAGTTATAAGTGGAGTAGTATAGGGCTGAGTTTTAGGGCAACTTCTGTTTATGATTTTCAATAGGGATATAAGAATGAATTAAATGTAAAGAAATCTTTGCGTGTAACCTGAAAATTATGGAGACTAAATTTTAAGGCAAAAATTGTGATTTAAATAAGTTATGATACTGAGACTTCAAATGAGGTATGTCTTTTACTATTGGCAACACGAAATTGAATGCTACCAATCATTACAAGAAGGTTAAATGAATGAGGATGAGGTTATTAATTATCTTGAGGAGTCCATTAATGAAGATTTTAAGATCATTGTAGGATGGCATATAAAAGTAGACTGACTCGTCTAAATCAATAGATATTATTTTACCACTCTATCTCCTCAACTTATTAAAAATATTCGCTTATTAGAAAATATTCAGCGTAAAGAAGCAAACATGATTACAGATTAACTCGAGTTTGGATTTTGTGGCTAAATTGTGGAAAATAAATATGTTTACTAGATTTAATTTAGTTGTTTACGCTTATCCAACAAGAAAATTTCAAGGATTTAGAATACAATATAGATGTTATATATAGGACAAGAGATCATAAATACAAATTATGTTTTTCGTATTTGAATTTAATGAATAGAAAAGATTTAATTTACAATCGAGTGATTGATAATTGAATAATCCGCTGGACTATACTATAAATTGTACTGAAGTAAATAGTTTTAAAAGACAGCCGGAACAATATGGGTGAATTCATAAAAAAATTTAAATTGGACCAACTTAGATGGACTTGAAACAGTAGTTGGTCGTCCTTTTGTATTTCTATTTGTAATCTGAAGTAAATAGTTTTTAAAAGACAGCTGGAACTGTAAAACTATTTAAACTGTACCAACCTAGATAGCTTGAACTTATAGTTGGTCGTCATTTTGTATTAATTATGCAACTTAGAACAAATTAAGAATTGTACCAGAAACTTGCTTAAGTAAAGTTAATACTCGCATTCATTAAATTCCACCATTTTAATAATACTAATTGATTCAAAGATCTCTATGCTAAAACAGGCTGGACCCTACTTAACACTTTTCTATATGTATTAGTATATATGAGTCAGTACTAGAGAACCCATACACAACCTGCTTTTTAAGATTACTTTGCCTTTTAAGTTGATCACAGTTAGATATTGTATTCTGTTTCTGAGAAATACTATGTCATTTGATTTGGAAAGCAGCACTTGGCATTGCACGGGTCGTCGGTCTGGTAATAAATCGCACCTAGCAAATCTTTCATAGAGTATCCAGTGGAACTTTTTTTATTTAAGTTCGATTCATCAACGAATGAGGAAGGAAATTATTTAAAACGAAGAACTACATCAAAACATTTATTTATTTATTTATTTATTTATTTATTTATTTATTTATTTATTTATTTATTTATTTATTTATTTATTTATTTATTTATTTATTTATTTATTTATTTATTTATTTATTTATTTATTTATTTATTTATTTATTTATTTATTTATTCATTCATTTAATTTGTTTGTTTGTTTATTTATTTATTTATTTATTTATTTATTTATTTATTTATTTATTTATTTATTTATTTATTTATTTATTTATTTATTTATTTATTTATTTATTTATTTATTTATTTATTTATTTATTTATTTATTTATTTATTTATTTATATAAAGTATTAGGAAGAGGAATTAATTATTTCCGGGACAAGTCAACGTGTCCTCTACATAGTCCCCTCTCATAGCGTTAAAAAACATTTTCTCATAGCGTACCAAAGTATCTTCTACATATCTGTGTCCCGAGATAAAAAGGACCTCATGTTAATTTTTTTATTAAATTGACTTAACACCATGTCCTTAATGTGTATTTTTCGATCTCTTCAATGGCATAGAGAACTATATCCTGTTCCCAAAAATATTATAAGACATTAAAAAATAAAATCATGTCCGTTTTAATAGCTCAAAGTTATGGAAAATTGGCTCTCCTGAACAAATGCAAAAATGTGACATGGTGTCCTGTACCTCCGGAGTACAGATCTAATCCCCTCTCATAAAATACCAAAATAAAACATTTCAATTTTGATTTTCAGACAAACTACCCAATGTGCAATTATAAATAAACTATTCGTTAGAAACTGAGGTCTTAACCTTTAAATTAATATATGATTTATCGATTTTGGTTTTACGTAAATGAAAAAAAGGGATTGTCACCTAAAAACAACGTCTAATAATAATGATGTATAAGATTTTGTCATCATTATATTATTTCGAATGAAATAAGTTTTTGCGTTAATTTGCGGATACATCCAGAAATGCATACGAATTGCAACTAAAATCAATACTGCATGTTAATCGTGACCAATTTCCTATTAATATGCAAGCAACGAACTCGTTTTATGTCAATTAAAGTCATGAAAAATAACAAACTAAACAAAGATCCAATTATTTCATAGAAAAATTTCCTTTTGCGTGCCTTTAAGTGATATTTATAAAAGCACAACTCTTAATAAAGTATTTATCTAATCAATTTTCGCAAATTGTTGTTATACTTCAATTATCAAAGTTTTTGCTGAATTAATTCGAGCATAAAACTTTATCAAGCTTAAGTATGTTTTTTAAACATCAACAAAACAATTATTTGGAAAACTTTTTTGTTTGCTTGACTAAAAAGAAGATAATGTGAAGGTAAAAATACTTTTTTTACTTATGTAGTACTTACATGTCACTTATTTTTTGTAATAAATTTTTTTATACATATATTTTTACATTTTCTATAAGGAAATAAATCATTCGATAATGCTAAATTGTTTTTGGTAAAGGGTAAAAATAGTCTTTCCTAATTATTTTTAGTCTCAATTCTAATAAAATTTTTATCAGTAGTACAATAATTTAATAAATATTTTCGTGAGAATTATGAAGATCAGCGAAATTAATGGCAAATATCCAGAACTTGTAAGGTTGTTAATTACTTAAGAATTGATAATATAAATAACAGATGCTCTAAATGCTCCTTGCGCACTAAATTTCAAAAATAACATTTTTGCATTTTCAGATACACGTTATGTAATATAAAAATGTAGGAAAATTGCTTTTTTTTTTTAGTATATATATATATATATATATTATATAGTGAAAATATATGTACACGTATATAGAAATAGAATTTGCATACATAACAGAAAGTACAGAAATTGATGATGATAGAAGATACAGGATTTGTAGAATACAATAAAGAAACACCAAACTTACATATTACATAATATACCAAGATAACTAATTTTACAAAATTAACATAATTACACCACATACAATTTATAGTTCAAAAGTTACAGGATCACACCTACAATATACAATAGTTACAGGATCATACGTAATACAATACAATATACAAAATTGACACAGCGTTTAACAATCCTACTGGAAAAATACAATACATAATACCAGTGAGTAAGCTGTTAAATGCGGGGGAAAATTGTGGTATATAATATACATAAATATTTTCTCATTGATAATATAGATAAAGGTAACCTACATGTTTCAAAAAGTATCTAAAAATAAAGCCGTAACAAACATTTATAGTTTTCTATGGATAGTATAAGCTAAAAATTTCAAAATTGTCGAATTCATGATTTTTGCATGTATTTATATTTGGCAGAGTTCTATTTCTTTTAACATATAATTTTGTCATGTACTCATTCAAGTTCCGTAGAAAAATTAGTTTAAAAAAACGTAAAACCGATTTTACATAAAAAAATCTTTTTTCTTAAAATGTCGTTTTTCAAACTTCGATTAACCTTTTTGAAAAAATGGCTACTTGCTTATTTATGAGATTTTTACCATATAGTAGCCATATATAAACACCAGTAGCACAACAAAACTGGCCAATGTCACACGACATTGGCCAATCCCTATGTAGATCGTTATAAACCGGACCAATGTTGGATCAAATATATTGGAATTTTTAAAATGTTAATGCATAGTTTTAAAATTAAAATAGTTTATGAAAAAGTAAGAACGGAAGGCAAAGAGATATGTTTTGTGATGTTTTTGACATGTTTATTTTTAAAAAAAATTGTGTATTTTGAAACAATGCTTGAGTTTCTGAAAGAATTGTCCAATCTTCCAGAACCACTATTTCCGACGTTGACCAATACTACTTCAAAAAGCACTGAGCTCATAAACGGTAGATCGTGGATTATCAAAAATATAATTTTAGAGTAACTGAGACGTTAAAATAATTGCCAGAATTTTTTGATTTTTCAAAAATTACTCATTTGTAATTGAAATGTAAACTACTGTTATGACGATAACTTTTACATGCCTCAATTTGTGATGGCTTCAAACTTTTAAAGTATAATAGGTTCACTTCTGGATATAAGCTACAAATTTACATTGAGCAGTATCTCTAGATATTTCTGATTATATATCAATAGCAACTTCATCGAAAATAATATAATTTTTGAATAACTGAAACGTAAAAAAAAATTGCCAAAAACTTTTTATTTTTCAATATTTACTAATTTGGTATCGAAATGGAATTTACTGATATGACGACAAATTTTACATGCTTCAATTTGTGGTTACATCAAAAATTTAAAAGATCATAGGTTTCTGGATTCTTCTTTTGCAACAAAATACTTGAATGTCTCATATTAATTGATAGTCTCATAATTCATCAATTCTTCCTTTTTTCATTAACATACCTTTGAAGTTATTTAATTATTCATTTCAAACTAGTGGGAAAGTTACAGAAATGACAGTATTTTTGTTAGTAACTTTTCCGTAGATTGGTTTAGATACATGAATTTCTTAGAAAAGGCACCACTTTGTATTTTTTTTTTTTTTTCATTAACATATCTTTGAAGTTATTTAACTATTCATTTCAAACTAGTGGGAAAGTTACAGAAATGACAGTATTTTTGTTAGTAACTTTTCCGTAGATTGGTTTAGATACATGAATTTCTTAGAAAAGGCACCACTTTGTATTTTTTTTTTCATTAACATATCTTTGAAGTTATTTAAGTATTCATTTCAAACTAGTGAGAAAGTTACAGAAATGACAGTATTTTTGTTAGTAACTTTTCCGTAGTTTGGTTTAGATACATGAATTTCTTAGAAAAGGTACCACTTTACATTTCATAATTTTAAATGAAACAGCTCGGTCTCAAAAATAAATATAAAGTGTATAATTGGGAGGGTTACTCGAGGTAGAGTGGATTGGATAGATTATGTGCCATTTTTCTGAATTGTGCTAGTAAATAACTCAAGCTATCTATTGTTATTATTGTATTTTTATTTTTTATTTTTCTTTAATATAAGAGTATTTGCAATCAAAACTTCCGATAAAATAACATTAATATTTCTCGTTAAATATTTATACTCTTTTCAAACCACCACGATATAAAATGGTTATTTTGCAAAAAATAAAAAATACTCAGTCAAAAATTATTTTTACGGTACAGTTATGTCATTTATAAAGTGAAACATAAAATAAAACTATCCATTGTTATTATTGTATTTTTATTTTTTTATTTTTTATTTAATATAAGAGTATTTTCAATCAAAACTTCCGATAAAATAACATTAATATTTCTCGTTAAATATTTATACTCTTTTTAAACCACCACGATATAAAATGGTTATTTTACAAAAAATAAAAAAATACTCAGTCAAAAATTATTTTTACGGTACAGTTATGTCATTTATAAAGTGAAACATAAAATAAAACTATTCATTGTTATTATTGTATTTTTATTTTTTTATTTTTCTTTAATATAAGAGTATTTGCAATCAAAACTTCCAATAAAATAACATTACTATTTCTCGTTAAATATTTATACTCTTTTTAAACCCCCACGATATAAAAAAAGTTATTTTACAAAAAATAAAAAAATAGTCAGTCAAAAATTATTTTTATGGTACAGTTATGTCATTTATAAAGTGAAACATAAAATAAAACTTTCCATTGTTATTATTGTATTTTTATTTTTTTATTTTTCTTTAATATAAGAGTATTTGCAATCAAAACTTCCGATAAAATAACATTAATATTTCTCGTTAAATATGTATACTCTTTTTAAACCACCACGATATAAAATGGTTATTTTACAAAAAATAAAAATACTCAGTCAAAAATTATTTTTACGGTACAGTTATGTCATTTATAAAGTGAAACATAAAATTATATTTCAACAAGAGAATCGAAATGAATATAGGTATTCAATTGTGGTATATCATAAACTTTACTACTATTTAATTTTTCCAACAATATCTGCATAATCTTTCTAGGAATATATATGTAATATTAACCAATTGTGGATTTTGTTGAAAGTCTTGTAATTAGAATAAATTTATATTAAGTATCCTTCTTTACATTTAGGCAAAGGGTTTAGTTAAAACTAATAATAATGTAGAGTAAAAGTGTGAAATAGCATCAAATTCTCCTTTTTATTATCATTATTACAAATTTTTATATGTTCTTTTTTGTTATTCCCTTTATAATGCTCCCGGTTTCTGTAATTCCATATGTAAACACTATGCGATCTATTTTGAATGAAAACTTTTCTAATGGTAATTATTCAGGACTCATAAACGCTTTTACTGAGCGGTCTCATATAATTCTTTAGAGAGTGTTCTCATAAAAATCTGTAAGAAGAGTTCTCAAATGATCTTTGCCGAGTGGTCTCATATAATTCTTTACTGAGTGTTCTCATACAAATCTGTAAGAGGAGTTCTTAAATGATCTTTGCCGAGTGCTCTCATATAATTCTTTACTGAGTGTTCTCATACAAATCTGTACGAAGAGTTCTCAAATGATCTTTGCCGAGTGTTCTCAAATGAGCCTTTACTGAGTGTTCTCGTCGGAGGATTTGCCGAGTGTTCTCATGTAAACCTTTACTGAGAGTTCATTGAGCAAACAGTGCCTCAAAATTCTCAAAAGAAGCTACCTAATTATTCTCATTGTATTAGTCTAGTAAAATAAACTACTCTACCACATACCTAGAGTAAAATCAAAAATCAGAAATTGCATAAATTATTATTCTCATGAAATTATTTCTTCAACCAATTTTAAAGAGAGCAACCGTCATGACCTTATTCTAATAATATAAAGTCTAAAGAAAAGTATAAACATTTTATGAATAATATGCAAATTTAGCTATCTTCTAGGAATTTTTGTACTTGTTTTTTTTGTAAGAAAAAAATCGTTCACGTTGGGATTTTTATAAAGAGTTCAGGGTAAATGATACTTTTCATTTATAGAACAGTGGATATTTATTTTATTTATAGAAAAGCGAGACGCATGAAATGCTGTTTGTATGGAACCCTCAGGAGATATAATTACATTTAAAAATAACTAATTGCTTTCTTACATTTTCCGTTTTTATCGAACATTTCCCTTAGATAGATAAACTGTTGTTTATAGCTCAAATTACTTCTTGTAAATATTCTCTTTCTATTTAATTGAACAAATAATTTTATTTGGATTATTTACTTAATACGATATATTAAATTCGTTTCTATATTCACTATAAAAAATTAAATATTTTCTTAATAGAGATGGCACAATACAAAAAGAAAATCCGGGCAACGCCTTATACATTCTGTTCTAAAAGTCATAAAATATTACGGTTTCTACCCAAATAATTTTTTTACGATTCTTTATATCTGGAACAATTTTTTTTTTTGGGAGATAGTTTACTAAGTAAATTGAATTCTAACTTTGAACATTTTGATACGAATCTCTATTTTGTACCTTTTCATTCGATCTAGAATGCTTCATTTACCCTAAATAGAAAATTTCTGCTCATTATGTTAAATAAAATGTTACTTTTGAGTCAAGAGAAAGTCTCATTATTGAGAAGAGTAAATTTAAGGTTCCTCTCTGATTTAGGCATTAGCCTAAAATTACTCGGAAACTATTTAGATGTGCCATGTTCAAAAAGAAGCTATGCCAAAATTAGTAAAGTAACTCAATCAATAATTTAAAATTCAACCGATGGAGAACCATAGCGACTGACAAAACCCGATGGAGAAAATTGACTGAGACAGTCTTGGCCTATACCAGGCTGTAGTGCAACGAAGAAGAAGAACTCAATCAGAAATGAATTTTAATGTAACATAATTAACAAAGTTGAAGATGGACCAACTTACATGCAGTACAATTAAGGTCAGAAACACAAATTACAGAAATTTAACTTAAATTAAAATTTAATTATAGAATCTGACAATTTTATAAAATTGTTACGTTATGGTTTTACTAGATATTGATAAAATACTTAATGTTGATTAGGTCACGCTTATGTCTTATCTTTTATTAGCCTAAGAAAAAAAAGGATTAAAATTTTTTAATTAATAATATTTATTTTTTGAAACTTTGTGTATATTTTCACCGTAATGGAATATTGCAATCAAATGCAATCTTGTTAAATCACTGTGTTATCTGAGAATGATTAAACGTTTTATGTAAATTTAAACCCCTCGTTATAAACATTCGCTAATTCTTTACTTAAGATTGCAATAAATTAAATAACTGTCTAATATGTGTGACTTCGACTTTCTGAAATGTTCATAAATTTTCCGGTGACCCTGAGGCTAAATTTTTTTTGTAATCTTTTACTATGGTTTTAAACACAATTTGGTTGCACCATTAATTTATTTCTCATGATACAAAAAAAGAAAAAAAATCTAAATGAAGGCTATACTGCTCCAAAATTGCATAACATTTAAACTATTATTCTACTCCCAATTTCAATGGAGAATACTCTAGAGAATGGTATTTTAATGAGAACTTCTTTGAATTTCATGTATCGAATCAAAGAAACCTAAAATTGTGAAAACATCCACATAGAAAGCACAATTCCCATTGTGGCTACTTATTTTTGAAAGCAGAAATTACGCATCCCTAAAGTTGGGAATTTAACCGGAGTCATCTCTCATGCTAGGCGCGTGTTTTTCTCCGATCCATGAGTTTGGCTTCATCACTGGATAAAGTTACAAGGGAAGGAATCTGATGGATACATCCCAAAATTTCCGAGTTGAAAAATGTATAGAACATTTCAATATTCGTTTGGTACTATCTGAATCTACAAAGAGATAATATAAGAAGTTTACCACCTATGCTTCCAGCAGTTTGAAAAGATAAAACAAGCACTTAAAATATTTACTTGAAACATTTTTTACCTCAATTAAACTTTAACTCAATCAGGATCACGATAAGTGAAGCGCTTATCGTGATCTGTGATTTGTAATGATTGCACACGGCTGATCTTATAGGGAAAGAAATGTGGCAATTTACGTAAGATTTTCCATACAGTAGCATAGGGCATATCAGTTGGACGAGCAATTGTACGAGAGCTTGGATCACAACTACTACCTGTGTCGTCGAACACCTCTGTAGCAACATCTGTTACCGCTTTCCGTTCTCTGCCGGACCTAAGTCAAAGCGATCCATTCCTATAATTTGTAATCATTGCTCATAGTGCTACAGAAAACACTGTTCCTTTACGCAGGTTAGGAAGGCTTCAATTTTTTTTTAAGAGCCGTCGCAGCATTACACTGTCTAGTATAGAACAGTTTTACTTTTAAAATCTGTTGAAGTAAGGTAAGTCGCATATTTGCACACATCAACGGTCAATCAACGAATCGATTACTGAACATTCAATCTTTACGTTTGGCTTAGAGCGTTTCCATTTTTCAAGGCAGTTACCTCAAAAGCACGTTGAGGTGCAACGAATCGCTTACTGAAAGTTTGCATTTTCCGTTTTACAGGGAATCCACTTAGAGCATTTCCGTTTTTCAAGGCAGTTACCTCAAAAAAGCACGTTGAGGTAAGGTAGGTCGCATATTAACACACATCAACAGTCAATCAACGAATCGCTTACTGAACGTTCGCCCTTTCGGTTTGACAGGGAATCCACTTAGAGTGTTTTTATTTTTCAAGGTAGTTACCTCAAAAGCACGTTGAGATAAGGTAGGTCGCATATTAGCTCACATCAACAGTCAATCAACGAATTGCTTACTGAAAGTTTGCACTTTCCGTTTTACAAGGATTGCGTGGCGCTGTTGTCTCGTACGTATTGGAAATTTTGCATAATTAACGATTTTGATTTGCAAATTTCTTCATACGTACGTAACAACAGTAGCGAAATCTCCCATTATGGCAACTTTTGGTACTAATTTTTTTTCAATGGAATTCGACACACTATGCCTTCCACAGTCTATGTATAAACCTGAGGTTTCATTCGTTTTAGCTGCAGATGCCGCCAAACAGGGAAAGTTATTTTATGGCCAATTGACATATATATATAAACACTTTTGATTAATTAGCTTGCTTAAATAGTTATAAGTTCTTAAGTTTGGCTTATAAGTTATAAGTTTGCCAACTTAAAAACATACATAATCTTTTTTTTTTTTTATAAAAGCTTTTTTTTTTTTTTTCAGGAACAATTTCTTTTATCGGCATGCTGATTGGATCTCTTTTGTGGGGTATCATGGGCGATCGACTTGGGCGAAGAAGAACATTATTGACGGCTTTAGCTGCAAATGGAATATTTGGAGTGATATCCGCTTTTATGCCCACTCATTCTCTTCTTATGCTGACTAGATTCTGCAGCAGTGTTGGGTAAGTCATTTTTATCTAATTATAGACAAACATAGAACATTTGAAAGCATTATAAGCATTTGTATTTCTTTTAACTGAAAATCTTTGAAAAGTCGATCTTGATTTTCTTATAGTATTTTTCTATCTCATTTCCTTTGCAATGATATAATTAGTCTTACTAGTAGATCCGTGTGCAACCTGCGAAATTTCTTTGGGCATTTAAGATTGCTTAAAGGAATTACTTTTTTCGGAAGTTCATTAGACTTGGATATTACTGATAGATATAAAGAAACTTGATTTGGAAAGCAGAACTCGTCACGGCACGGCGCGACTGGATGGTTTAGTGATAATCGTATATATCGTACATCCATCATAAAGTATCCAATAGAACTTTTTTAACATGTAAGTTCGATTTATCAAGAGATTACGAAGGGAATTGTTTCTAGCGGAGAACTACATCTTTAAAACAGTTATACATTCATTCATTTACTGTAGTTTAAAGTACAACAAGAGAAGAAGGGAACATTGCTAGGACAAGTCAACGCATCTCTCTCATAGAGTCTCCTCTCATAGAGTTCCAAAATACCCTCTACACTGAGTCCCTTCTCATAGAGTTCCAAAATACCCTCTACACAGAGTCCCCTTATAGAGTTCCAAAATACATTCTGCACAGAATCCCTTCTCGTAGAGTTCCAAAATACCCTCTACACAGGGTCCCCTCGCATATAGTTTCAAAATACCCTCTTTATTACCCTTTCATAGAGTTCCAAAATACTCTCTATATAGAGTCCCTGCTCATAAAGTTCCAAAATACCCTCTACATAGAGTCCCCTCTCATAGAGTTCCAAAATACCTTCTACATAGAGTCCCCTCTCATAGAATTCCAAAATACCCTCTACACAGAGTTCCAAAATTCCCTCTACACAAAGTCCCCTTATAGAGTTCCAAAATACATTCTGCACAGAATCCCATCTGGTAGAGTTCCAAAATACCCTCTCTATAGAGTCCCCACTCATAAAGTACCAAAACAATTAACTTCGTGTTTCAAACATATAACACAATGTGCAATTGTAAATAAGCAATTCGTCAGAAGCGGTGGTGAGCCTTTTTTTTTCTGGCGGTGGTGAGCCAGAAAATGGTGTATCATTTTCTAGTTTTGTATTATAGAAGAAAAAGGGTTCGTCACAAAAGATCACCGTCCAACAATAATATATAAAATATTTTATTTATTTGTATGTTTAATTAAAAGTAATTAATAACTTATAAAGGAATTTTAGACATGGGAAAGCATTTGTCTTCAAAGTAGTTTTACTTAGAATTCAAGAGTTTGGTCATTCTTACTACTTACTTAAGAACGTAGGTAAGAAATTTATTTTTTTATTGTGATACGAATTTATAAAATGCTTTACTGAAGAAGTTTAAAGGAGAGAAATTTATTTTTCTTACAATATTTTTTTTTCCTTTAACGAATTTAATATCATAAAAGTATTCTTAATAATTTAAATTGAAATCGTATTTCAAAGCAATCGTAACTGTTTATTCAGAGCACATAAAAAAATCTAGACAGGAAAAAGGTAAAGAAAAAAAAGTGTCTTCCCAATGCTTTCAAAAGAAATAACGTATTGACTTCTTCAAATTTTCTTTCACGTACATTTGTTGAATAGGAATAATATTGGATAGATATATGGATAGCGGATAAACCATATTCCAAAAGCGAGTCAACTTTTTGAAAACTTTATAAAAAGTTTTTGAATTGACATCGCATAATACAAAGGGCAAAAAAAGCAAAATACCTAAAAATGTGCATCAAATATTTTTATTTATTTATTTTTGTCTTGGAATGGCTTTCGATGAACCAAGAAAATAATTCTTGTTTCATTTTTGCCATTTTTTTAAACGTGAAAAATAAAGACGGTTATTACAAAATTCTAGGATTCTTTTGAAGTTTACTATTTTCCAGTTGAGTTGCTTAGCGACTATTCCTCATCTTATTTTTATATTTAAAATTGAAAACTCAATAAAACATTTTCAAAAAGCAAAAAAAGAATGCAAATTCCATTAAGAACTATGATATAATTACTTTTACTGTACTAAATTTAATTAACTAAAGGCCCCTCTCTATGTTGTATGACAGCAGTATAGATCAATATCAAAAACATTTGTTCGAAAAAATTGGCCAAAAATCGAGCATCGTTCAAAAATATTCATTTTTTTTTTTTTTAAATAAACATGTCCCAAAACATTTTTGTCATCTATCCTTTAAGACTGAGAGGTGACTGCAATTTTTGGACCCCATCGAACATCATTCTGAATTTTTTATAGAAATTGGAGAAAAGTGAGTAGATTACGAATCCACTGGTCTGCCGTGGCAAAAAGGGACGAAACAGGTTAAAAATCAATTTTTAATAGGTTGAACTAAATCCAATTGCCAAATGCGCCAAAACTTGCCAAATAATGAGCATTTTTTTTTTTTTATATGTAACCCTCACTCTTTAATTTTCAATTAAGAAGGTTGCAGACGATTCAGATATCTGTGGCGACGGTCTACTTTCATCTATTAAAAGGGAGCCAAGTTGACAAAAAATATTAAGTCACTTATGACGTAACTAATGTCGCCAATTTGGCTTACTTTTAAAAGATATAAGTTTTCTGAGCCAAAGATCAGAAATCATTTGCGCTTTTTCTCATTGAAAATCAAAATGCAGTGGTTGACAGACAAAAAAGTTTGTTCTCTTTTTGGCAAGTTATGATAGATTTGGCGTTCGGATTTTAGTTCAGCTCATTCCAAGTCGATTTTTGATCAGTTTCGGCCATTTATGCCACGACAGACCAGTGGATTCGTAATCTACTCACTTTTCTCCAATTTCTATAAAAAATTCAGAATGATGTTCGATGAGGTCCAAAAATTGCATTCGCCTCTCGGACTATTTCTTATAAATAAAATATTTTAATTTTAAAGCTGTGCATCAACATTTCAAAACTTCTAGTATATTTTATTCACCTTTGGGCTAGATTGGCCAATACGTATATTAACAGACCGTTTACAACGTTCCACATCAGGATTAGCCAATATCGAATGATATTCGCCAATATCGTTGTGCTACTGTGATCATTAATGAAAAATCTCATCATTAAAACACGATAATTATAATTTTGGGAGAATTTAATATCAAACTACTTACACAATTTCTAACAAATTACTTATAAATATCGTAATTAAAATGTCATCTATGAAATTATAATCTGATTAAAGTTCCTTTCCTTATAAAAATGAATTTTTTCATGCTCTCTAATTTTGAAAATGATTAGTCAAATATAGTTTTCAAAGGACTTATTTTTTGAAACTCCAGTTCTGCACGATCAAGCCAGCTGTTTTCAATTAAATCGCATAAAAATGTTAAAAGTGATCAATTTAAAAAGAAAACAGAGGTTTTGAGAAAATACCGTTCAATGTGAGAATTTTAGTCGTGAAAATGAGGTAATGTAGATGAATAGAAGTTTTATTTATTTTAATCGAGATTGCCATGCCTTTTCTCTCATCAGACATAATTTATTTGCTAAATTTCACTTAAATGTTGTTGCAAGATATTTATTGTCTAGTCCAGTATTGGCAAACCACGGTGACTCTTTAGCCACTGAATATAAATTAACAAAATTATTATAATTATAATATCTGGTTTTATTTTATGTTAGTAGCAAGTGTATACTAACTTTTAGAAACATGTTTTTTTAAACGAAATTTGGCTTTTAAAACAAATCTTAATAGTCTGACAAGCGACGGCAAATTTAGATATCCCATCGAACATCATTCTGAATTTTTCATACAATGTGAAGAAAATTGAGTAGATTACGAATCCACTGGTCTGCCGTGGCAAAAAGGGCCGAAACTGGTCGAAAATTGACTTTGAATGAATTGAACTAAAATCAGATTCCCATATATGTCATAATTTGCCACATAATGAGCATTCTTTCTTATGTGGTAATCCATCGCTCTTTGATTTTTAATGAGAAAAAGCGCAAACGATTTCTGATCTCTTTCTCGGAAAACTTGCATCTTTTTAAAGTAAGCCAAATTGGTGACATCAGTTAGGCATTAGTGACGTTATATTTATTGTCAACTTGGCTCATTTGTGAAAGACGAAAGTAAGCTGTCGCCAGACATCTAAACTATCTGCAACCTTTTTAATTAAAAATTAAAAACCGATGGGTTACCAAATAAAAAAGAATGCTCATTATTTGGCAAGTTATGGCGTATTTCGCAATCGGATTTAGTGCAACTTATTCAAAGTCGATTTTTGACTTGTTTCGGCCATTTTTGCCACGGCAGACCAGTAAATTAGTAATCAACTCACTGTTCTCCACTTTCTATAAAAAATTCAGAATGATATTCGATGGGGTACATAAACTTACAGTCGCCTCTCAGTCTATAATGATTGTACTGCTGATCTTTGACTCTTTCAACAAATGAGTTTGCCTACAGCTGGTCTAGTCTAAACATAAGGGTTAAATTTCTTAAAAACAACAATCATGAATTTTGAATGCCTCTAAGGTTACCATTTAAACCCCCTCCCTCCCCCCCCAAAATGGCATTCCTAAAAGTACAAAGTGTATATTGCCTGGTAAGCAGTGCTAGAAGTGTGGGTAGACGCAGGGTGAAGCATCCCCCCTCTTTTCAATAAAGTTCCCCTGCATCCCCCTCACTTCTAAAACCACTGAAATCCATCCCCTCACTTTAAAAAAAACTAATAAAGAAAAATAACATCAACCTTTAGATGTAGTGACTCTGAGAAAACGTGATTTAACGTTTTCAGGTAAAAAAAAAAAAAAAACATTTATGGTATACATATCATAACTATTATAAAAATGTATTATACTACTTTGCCAGATATACGTATTTTTATTAACAAATACTGTTACACTTGGTCAACTTTTAACTTTGGGTTAGCTTCCTTTTAAGTAAAATTCTTGTTTCATAAAAAGACAAGCTATTAAAAAAAATATATATTAAAAAAAATAGAGTTCTCCATTAATTTTATTTTATGAAAGTATGAACATTTAGAAGTACTATTTAAATCTTAATTAGAAACTTCCCTTAGCGACCCTTTTGAAAGCGATGACAATTTTAGGGAAAAAAAATATTTTCTATTTTTCCGGATTATTAATATTCCAAACACTGATGGTTAAAATATCAGTTTAATATTTTGCACTGTATTTTGAGTTTAGATAATTACCTTATTTAGACAGAGAACGAGTATTAGTTTTTATGAACATGAGGAGTAATATGTTTAATAGCTTTTTTTAATTGAATTTGTATTTGATTGGTAATAGTAAATCACTAAATATCACTGAAGAAATTCAAATCTCTGTGAAAAGTGTGTGTGTGTGTGTGAAGGGGGTGGAGTATAAATAATAAAAACAAAGTTTTTGATATAATTCCTTTATATGCATTGCCAATTCTTATATTCATTAACACAGCTCCGATTCCCTAAACAGCTCGTGCTTAGGGTTTGCATCTAATTTTAAATATCAAAAACATTTCTATCAGCAACATGTGAGGCAAAATACGTTTCAAAATCTATTTATTAAAAATGAACGAGAAATTATGAAACTCACATGCAACTTTTTTTCTGAATAAAACAATTGTATTATTCATTTATTAACTAAAAAATTTTTGGTAACAGGAAAGAGTTTCTTCAATGGTTGATTAAATACTATTTTAGTGCGATTGGATAATGGCAAGTTGGTTTAATAGTATTTCGTAAAAGAGACCTTTTAGTGACAGTATTAGTCCCAAAATTTGATAGAATGCATTGTCATCGACATCGAACCTGTCTGCCAAGTTTCAGTCTGATTGGATGACGGTAAGGGAATTAATTAGGCCTCTGCAGATTTGCCAGCCATTGACACACACACAAAATAGAAGTTGATGTAAAGGATTTAAAAAGTGTGGCTAAGATCAACTATCTATGAACAACTTTCGGAAGTTTGGGACCTTGTATAATATATTAATTGCATTAAATACCAAATAAGATCGAAAAATCTACTAACAGAAACTCAGATAAAATAGTCTGTCCATTGACTATTAATACTATTACTTTTATTTTCAGAAGTAGGTAGTCTTTCATCGCATTCATTTCCGCTATCGTTTAGATGTTGCAAGGCTTCTTACCAATTGCGTTGCGTTGCAATTTGTTTGTTTTCTATTGGTTTGTTTTCTATTTACTCTTCAAAGCATTACCTGTGGACGTTTTATGCTTGATGGTTGATCGTTTTTTTTTTTTTTATTTTGTTACACACAAGTATTGAATAAACAACTTTCGATACTATTTTTAGATTCAATGCAGGAAGCGATATTTGTTCAACAATGACGAAACAACATGAACGAATGTTTTTCCAAGAAATTCCTAAACTTGTCTTCTAAAGAATAAGAATCTGGGCTTCAGAATTCCTTCAATGGGTGAAAGATTGTAGGCCATTTCTTGGGGAATAGATAGATATCCATAATCGCAGTCGATTAATTTTGTGTTGCTAATTTCTGTACTAGTTTATTTAAAATATACGTAAATAAATTGCCTTTTTAAAGAGTGTCACTAAACCGACTGCCTTTTAATTAAAACAATTTCATCCCTATAGAAATAATTCAAGTACGATTTAATCAAATACAGGAAATTGATCACCAGATTTTAATCATGAAACCAAAATTTAAACAAACTTTTTTTTTATTTTCTAATCAACGATAGAATCTAAAAATTATATAAGAAGCATCGGAACAAAAGGCTATAAATCCAAAATCAGTCAATATTTTTTAAGTCAAAATAAAATAACTTAGGACTTAGGAAGTTACACCGGTGTATATTGTAGTTTTAAAGGTATATATCGGGCTTTTTTTACCAAATTTAATGGAATTTGCACTGGTTTGAATAAATTTGTATGGAAATTTTTGCCAAAACTATTAATTGCTATAAAAATATTTTAAAAAGGAAATCTTTTATATTATTTCTAGACCGTGTTTTTTGTAACATGCCCTCTTTCTCCCCTTAGGCAAAACCAAAATTGTTAAATGATACACCAATTTAAATATTATGAACTCATCTTCTGATGTATAGCTAATTTACGATTGCACCTTGTGTTACGTATAGCTAATTTACGATTGCACCTTGTGGTACGTATAGCTAATTTACGATTGCACCTTGTGTTATTTATTTGAAAGAGTTTTAAGAATTTTTATTTTTTTACTCTATGATAGTAGACTCTATGTAGAGAAAATATTTTGGTACTCTTTCTGGAGCTTACTTTGGTACTCAATAAGAAGAGACTTTATGTAAAAGATACTATATGTAAGGGTTACTTCAAACCGGCAATGATCTTCTCCCGTCATACTTTAAGCTACAATAAATAAATAAATGTGTCGATGTTTTAAAGATGTAGTTCTCCCGTTTAAACAGTTCCTTTGGTGATAAATCGAACTAAAAAGTTATAAAAGTTTCACTGGTTGCTCTATGATGAACATATGGGATACAATTGATCACCAAACCGACCAGCTGTGTTGAGTTCTACTTTCCAAATCAAATTTTGTTATATAACTTATCAATGGAGTACAGTATATAACTCTGATAAACTTCCAAAAAAGTAATTCCTCTAAGAAATCTTCAATACGTAAGCTGCGTACGGGTCCACCAGTGATATTAAAATTCAAAAGAAATAAATAGTATCAAAGATGATAAAAATTTTATATGGTATAAAACAAAATATTTCAAATTAATGCATTACTCTCGATAAATATTATACTCGGAGTATTGTTATTTATTGACTAGAAACGAATATAGTCTAGAAACGTTTATAGTCCAGAAAACAACGACGAAGAGACTTCATCAATATGACATATCATTCTACTTAACTTATAAACGAAAAGTCAACTTTTTTTGTTAAAAATTGCAGTACAATATTCAAATTAAAAATGTTTTTCTTTGTTGTTAGTAAATATTTCTATCCGGAATTCCGGTTCTCATAAAACATTCACAAATTTACGAATCACGATTTTCAACACGACAGATATTAGTGTGATGTTTAAAACGCAATATTAAAATCAAAAACAATTTTCTTTGTTGTTAGAATACATTACCATATAAAAACCATCTTCCCCAATACATTCACAAATTTGCGAATCACGATTTTTGAGAAACGCTTGCTGGTCAACAGATCTTAGTGTAACACTTGAAACACAATATTCAAATCAAAAATGATTATCTTTCCTGTATACATTACTATGCGGAATTCATCTTCTGCATTCACATTCATTCAACATTCACAAATTTACGAAACATGATTTTCAAGGAATGCTTGCTAATGTTAAGCTTGAAGAATAAAATTTAAATCAAAAACGTTTTTCTTGGTTGTCATTTTTTTTCATCAATATTTTTTTGTTTAATCACCATACGGAAGCCATCTTCCTGTAAAATTTTCACAAATTTACGAATCACGATTTTTGAGAAAAGCTTGCAGGTCAACTGACCCTTGAAACGCAATAATCAAATCAAAAACGATTTTCTTTGTTGTCATCATTTTCATTTGTGTTTTTCTTTGATGTCATCGATTAATAATGTTTGATCACCATATGGAAGCCATCTTCCCGTAAAACAATTACAAATTTACGAATCACGTTTTTCAAGAAACACTTGCTGGTGTGACTCTTAAAAATCAATATTCCAATCAAAAACAATTTACTTTATCTAGCACTAGAACAGCATACAATTACTAAATATCTTGTAAGTAACCTATTCATTTCCGAATTCTTATAATCCATCACCCAAAGTATACGAAACCATAATAACTTTTTAATGCGGGTGTGGTTTGTTACATTACTCGACAATAGATAAGGAGGTTAGTAATTATTTACAATGATGAGTTCCTTATCGATGACAATCTTAGAAGAAGAAAAAAAAAAGACCAATTGTTTTCCATATTCCCTTAAGGATGAAATATTCGTATTCATAATGATCAGTCATTTTCACTGATCATCTTAACATAATGTCGTTTCGGTTTAGTTTTAGTTTTACCACATAAACTTCATATTCAAAATATAAAGGTAGATATATCAATTAAGACTACGCTCGTAACATGGGTATAAGCGATAAAGTTTATATCAGTCATATTACTTTATCCAGGGACCAAACTAGATGAGAAAAAAATTCGCACTTGATTAACCATTGGTTAGTCACGCGGTTGACAAATGTCCCCCACAATCAATTTCTCAATACATGGCAGCACATGAACAAAACCTTTTTCTGTTTTTTTTTTTTTTTTTTTTTTTCCCAAGTTATTTTTAAAATATTTTTTAATTTTTACTTTTTTCTGTTCAATAATGTTGTGTTTTTTATTAAAATACCCATTTACTTTGATATTTTGTCACGAATTTAATGGTATGCATGAAAAATTAAATTGAGGGACGCTTGTCCCCCACGCGACTAACCGCGAGACTAAAGGTCACGCACCTAACCAAGGGTTAATCAAAGTCAACCTTGTCCCCAGGCAGTTTTATGAACGCCTAAATTTTCCTTGTCATAAAGGATTTAATGATATAATTAAAAAGTGCTTACTACACGTGCATACCGGAATGCAAACAAATCGCAGATAACATTAGCTTCTAAACACCACTTGATGTTATTCCCATGATCTCGGTATTACGTTTACGCATGCAAAATTTTATGGCTATCTCTTTGTTCTCGATAACTCTAAACTGATGAACTTTAACTACGATCACTCTGTATTTTAATAATATAATTTCAGAAAGTCCATGAACTCGAAAATTTTCCTTCTCAAAAATAGTTTAATGATATAATTAAAAAGTGCTTATTTCTGAAACTACACGTGTGTACCGGAATGCAAACAATCACAGATGGCATTAGCTTGTAAACACACCTTGATGTTATTGTAATGATCTCTGTATTAAGTACGCACAATTTTATGTAGATCTATTTATTGATTGCTACAGGCTCCCAACTACTTTAACTTGGCGAACTTTAATTACAAACGCCCTATATTTTAATAATAAAATTTAATTTTTTAGTGTTAAAATTAATAATTTTTTTACTTTCATTTCTGTTTATTAATAAATTGTAAAATGCAAACAAATGGAAGTATTGAAACAGGCAATTTTTTAAAAAAAACTTCTCTTTTAAAATCATAAATTTTAGTTTAGCTCTTCCCAATCAAATTCTTTTTGGTATCTGACCTAACATAAAAAATTAGAGCTCGCACAAATTATAATTTTATCTTCGTCATTTTCCATAAATAACACTAAGTCCTTTTAGACCTTGTTAATTTGACGTTGAATTGTTTAATATTCAGAAACTTTTATCGATTTGAAGCAATTATCGCTACGCAGTGAATTGTTTGCTAGAATACATAATAATACAAAAATTTAAAAATGCGGAAAATTAAAAAGCTTTTTATGTAGAGAAAAAAATACGTCATTAGTAAAATCCAATAAGGCTTTAATTTATTCTCAGATATGACAGCAATTAGAGAACTAAAGCTTAAACATATTTACATTTTATAAGTTTTATGAAATAATAAGAGGTTTTTGAAGTTTTAACAACTACTTCAAACATAAAAAAATTGATGAAAAAATTTACTAGAGCTAATATTTACAAAACTGTCTTCCTAATATTTGTCTCATGTATATATAGTACTTGAAAATACATGCAAAATTTCAATTTTATTAACAGATTTATTCTATTTATTCTAGCTGTTAAGAACTTCCTTTCTGAAGCAATATTAAACCATACGAATTTTTAAAGCGATTTTTTTTAAAAGTTCATTAATATCTGTATTTTTTCGTAACTTTTTTCATACTACCTAAACTATACAAATAAAAAATAATTATTAATCATCATAATGATGATTCAAAACCTGCTGTTGTATAGATAAAATAGCTTTTATGTTTAATTTTGGTACCTAGTACCTACTTCAAATGATTGCGACAAAAGAATCAACATTAACAAACTTATAAAACCACAATTATTAATCCCCGTTAGGTAACATTTACAGCTCACTTTTTATCTTTTTGTAAAGTCGAAATAGTTTTTCTGACTGTTTTTTTATGCCACATAACTCTCACTTTTTTAATCACTCCTTTTATTCGTGTAGAAATTTGAAATTATTTTCGTTTATTTCAGCATCGGTGGTTCATTGCCTATAGTATTCACCTACTATTCCGAATTTCTCGTTCGTAAAAATAGAGGCAGGCATCTCAGTTACTTACTGGCGTTTTGGGCCTTGGGTGGACTCTTCGTAGCTGTGCTTGCCTGGGGAATGATTCCAAGAAGTGGTAAGTAATATCCATTATCATTTTATTTAACACGTACTGTAAATCAAGCTTTTTTGGACCCTAGGGTATTACTTGAACCCAGAATGATATAGTGATGCAAGTCATTCCTGATACAGGTTTATTGAAATGTTCGACGTAGTTCTTAAGGTATACATATACATTAGGAATTGCAAAATTTGACTAAAGAATGCGGGTTTTTTTTTTTTTTTTTTTTTTTTTTTAATATTCCCGAATTCCTTACCGTTAAAATACCATTTTCTTTCTGAGACTCAATTTACTTTTTAAATTACAGTGGGCTTTATGAACCTGTTTTGTATCACGCTCATTAGTGTAGTAAACTTTAAACGCGTTTTCTGAAGAATGACATTTTGGCGTTATATGACTTTACGCCAACGGTCATAACTTCATAATAAATTGTCCGATTTACAAAATTCAAATTTTGTTCTGAAGACACAAGTTTCAAATGTGTTTCCTATGGAGAATCTAACATATATTGTTATCAACAAATTTTTTATGAATATTTTAATCTTAATATTTTTTTAAAAACTATGTATTTTTTTTTTTTTTTTTTACTTTTATTTAAAAATTTATAATTAAAAAAATATTGCAGCCAAATTCAAATTTCTCCATAGGAACATACGTCAATATGATATCTTTTATTTGCAATAAAAATCATACCTCTAAGTTAATTACAAGTTTATTTATGCATGTTCTAACAATGTCCTAATTAGTCACTTTAATTGTAATTAGCTGATTAAAAAATTGACGGGAAAAAAAGTTAATGTATATAAATGCATCATTTTTAATTCTGATATACTGCCAAAAAGTTTGAAATTATTAACTAACATTTTTTTAAAAAAAATCATCTCAATTGTATATGTATACCTTAAGTCATCCGCGAGGTACTAGGAACTATATCGAACATTTCAATAAACCAGTATCCTAAACAACGTTCATCATTTTATCATTCTGGATTTAAGTAATCCTCTAGGGTTCAAGTAACTCTGATTTATGGTACTCTATTTTAAGGTAAGACATCAAGAATTTCTACCAGAATTTTAATTTTTATCGTACATACCTAAATATCCTAAATTGGTAACTGAGGTACCCATAAGGGGACTTTTCACTTTATAGATGTCGTAAAAGGTTCTCAGTTCGATCCATAGTTCAACTTGACGTATGTTTCTAATAATGTTTTATTTGTCACTTAGGGCAGAAATTTGAAATTATATTTAAGGCCATCCACCAATGTTTTTGCCAATATTTTGAAGACTTATTTTATTCGGGACGTATTAAGGGAATATAAGAACTAAATGTCCCCTTGTAATTTTGGTTTTTGCCTTTATTAAATAAACAAGTTATAAATCTGCGAAATCGTATTAATTTAAGTTCATAATCCATCAATTTTATCCAATGATCCCTCATTATGTGACTCGGTAACGGAGAAATTTATTTTTGAAAATACCTAAGTAAACCTTCTTTTTCTTTTTAAGCTTATTAATACTAATATTACCACAATTATTGTTCTTATTCAATTCAATAGACTTATTTCATTCATTCGAGGAACATCTAATGCCTGAGTTTAAAACTGTAACAATTGCTCTAATTTTCTCTACGTTAGTTCCAGGTAGCACATCGGTATTGGCCAATGTCGGAAACAGGAGTTCTGTGAATATTGGCCAACATATGCCAAAACTCGACCATCGTTCCAAAATACTCAATTTTATTTTTTTTTAAACTAAACATGACAAAACCATCCCTAAACATATTTTTAGCCCTCTACCCTTTCTTAAAAAAACATATTTCTATTTTAAAACACTACAACAACAAGTCAAAACTTCCAGGATATTTTATCGAGCACTATGCGAGATCGGTCAAGAACCGTAACAACGGCCAGGGATTGGCCGACAAAACGGTATAGTGGTTAGCGTACTAGCTTCTAGACCACGAGGTTGTGGGTACGAGTCCTGTAAGGCATGGGTGTTTGTAAATGTATGTTGGCATGTCAAATGACGAATGTTTCGGCGCATTATAGCCCTCCTGTTGCTGACGGCACCAGATAATCTGAAAACAACCAACCAGCCATATCGGGATGGGCCAAAGTTGAACGAATTGTGCTACTGGGGGTACATCCATAGGAACATTTGGATTCATTACAATTCTGAATCGGGTATCTAAAATAACTAAATACTAGTTTTTGACAAAACTATGTTTGCATATAAAGTTTTCAATGTTCACTAAGCAGTAATTTATAGAACTGAAACAGTAGTCAATTAATATAGTAACTTTTTTGTATTATAGGACAAATATAGCACTAATGTAGTAATCAATTTAAATATAGAATACTTTCACAGCTAATTTTAAGCAAACAACTTTTAACACTGGTAAAAAAAATACAAAAATATCTAAGTTATCTCAAAATACATAAATACCAATTTTTAGTATCACCCTTTAATTTATCTTTTGAGACGCATTTTCTTTTTAAAATCCCTTTCTTCAATCATCGCTTTAGTTCAATTACATTCTGACGATTCGACAGTCAATCCTGCTGACAAATTCAATCGATCCAAAACACAGTCTATCCAAAAATGCTGACAAAAGGACAATTCTCATAAGATAATTGTCCTTGTGTCAGCATTTTTTGCCACCAGTTACGCAATTAATATTCAAGAATCTGGACTTCGATGTGAGAACCCAACATTCTTACCCATTCATTTTTCTGTTGAACTAATCAAAACAGTGGTCTGTGGTCTGTGCAGCAGGAAACATGCGACTGCACAACAACATCTCCCCCCAACCACACACACACTTTAAACAATCATGTACAATCACACTTGAACTTTTTTTTTTTAATTATCCTTTTAAAAATCTGATTTTTTTTGCTCTTAAAAGTACAGAATTAGTTATGATGTTTAAATGAAAAAAACTTCCGTTTTATTCAGAAATTAATTAACTACTCTGGTCTGTGCAGCAGGAAACATGCGACTGCACAACAACATCTCCCCCCCAACAACATTAACTAGTAACATTATCATTTCAGTAACATTATCATCAACATTAACATTTAACTAGTTATAATTAGCATATTTTTGAACAGTGATTACTCGAGTCTTATGAGGCCAAGAAAAGAAACTATGCTTGGAGATTGTTCTTAACATCATTCTTAATGTTATGAACCTCCACCTAGTTTCTAGAACACATAGTTTTTTCAATAGAATTTTTTTAACATTGAAAGTAGAAAAAATTATTATTTTTCTAAAAACTTTTGCATTTAAAAACCTAGCAAAATTCTTTTTCGTTGCCAATCAATTTGACTGATGTTCAAAACATCTAATAATTAATGCAGATTTCAATTCTCAAATCATTTTTCAAAAAGATTATATCAAACTTCAGTTATCACTGTTTAAATACAGTTTCAAGTGCCAAAAACACGACTTTTTAGATAATGAGTTTAAAATATTTAAATTTACTTTCATAGTAAAATAGTACTTCAAACTAATAAAATTACTCTCTAACCTTCAGAGGATACCATTATTATGCAAAAATTCCATCTGGAGATTATTTTAATGCAGAAATTCTCAAGGGCAGCAACTTCATTTTAGAAAATTGTGAAATATATAATTTTAGTTTTGAACTAATAAATTTAGATGCATCCTGGCTGCAGTGGCTGTAGTGCACGAGCCGCCACTGAATCAAATCCAGTACAACACTTTCATCAGACTCCAATAAGACAACTACAACAAGAATTCTTTCGATTGCTAGCTTCTGATATAAAATGAAGTGTAGTTCCTCTCTCTTTCCAACTAATTGGATGATAGTTTTCAACTGCACTCCCGAAGACCATTTCGTGACTTCACACACTGCTGACTTTTTGAAATGATCTGAACGTTACATAAGTTTCAAAATTTTGTTCAGCTGTTTTATCGCTCATCTTATTGAACTTATATACAGCTCAATTGAAACTCTTCAAAATACGCTGCATGATTTCCCTACCATCTCTGAAAATTATAGAAAAAACAATATTATAAAAAACGAACTGCACTCCCGAAGACCATTTCGTGACTTCACAACTGCTGACTTTTTGAAATGATCTGAACGTTACATACGTGTCAAAATTTTGTTCAGCTGTTTTATCGCTCATCTTATTGAACTTATATACAGCTCAATTGAAACTCTTCAAAATACGCCGCATGATTTCCTTATCATCTCTGAAAATTATAGAAAAAAACAATATTTTAAATATATATATATATATATATATATATATATATATATATATATATATATATATATATATATATATATATATAAACTAATAACAAATCATTCTTGCAACAGACATTGTTTTAAAAAAACTCTCCAAGGAAAATTGTGTTTCCAATTGTGTTTCTGATAATCTTGATTGGACAACATACTGATAAAAACTAGGGGTGTGGAACATCGCACAACATTCAATTACATTATAATATTGGTCATTGCATTAAAATTTATCGTGTTATTTACCGTTTTCATATGTTCACTCATTTAAATAAAAATGGCCAGATTGCGATATTTTTGGCAAAAATTTTTACATGGTGAAAAAACGCCAAGAGGGCAAAATTTACGATGTTATTCGATAGACATTACATTGTCCTTTCATGTGCATGAAACAGAAAAAAAAATTGTTGATGGGGATATGCTCAAGGACAGAGAGCTTTGCGTTAACGGCACTCGTTTTTCAACATTTTACCCCTGTATCGCATTTTTACGGGAATTTCGAAGGTGAAGACGATTAGAACACCTTAAGAGGCATTAACACAGACATTTTAAACACAATCGTTAGAACCGTTTTTCGTGATTTTTCATGATTTCAACCTGGTGCGCATGCGCGATTTTGACAAAAACCCTATTGACAGGTCCCATGGCCATCACTAACCCCCACACCAAATTTGAAAATCGTAGATCAATTTGTTTGGAAGTTATGCTGACCACGTACGCACAGACACACATTTTTTCTAGATCACTTTTTCGGAAATCAGGGTGTTCCAAAACGTGGCGAAATGCAAAAAAAATCCAAATTTTTTTCTTACCAAATGCTATACTTTCACTACTCTACGTAAACATATGGGTAATTGAAAGTAATAAATGTGGTTTTTGTTTTTTTCTTCTTTTCAAAGAAATATAAATATTAAATGAAAGAAATTCATGTATTTTATCAAACCTATTAGAATTTAAACAATAGAAATTTTTGCAAAAAGTTAAAATAATTATTATTCAGAAAGAACAGTACTTCGTATTATGAATAATTCATTAAAATTCTATCAAAGCATTCGTTCACCCCATCCAATCCAAAAATAAAATGTCCTATATAAAATCCTTAATTATTAAATACATTCAATTAAGAATATAATTTAATTCGATTTTTCTATTTAAACTTTCAATATTCTCCTCGATTCAACCCATTATTAAATTACTCTCAAACTAATTGTATTTGCAATCAGCTAACATAATAATTTTATCAAACAGTTTGAATTAATAAATGTTTACTTTCGCTTGAAGGAATTTTCCTTAATTAGTTGAAAACTTCCGTAAGTCAATTAAAACTATTTGGTCTATGGTTCAATCCCTGGATTATACGGATCTTGGAAATGTTTCTTCCCTGAGGAATTAATTTTAAATTATTCAGATTTTTATCGAAGTATTAAAGGGTCTACGACTTAATCTCCTAATGCTTTGTTAATGCTGCACTGCAGTTAGAATTAAAATTTATTTGGAGATAAAGAATATTTTAATTCAAAATATTTGAAAACTCTGGAAAATTTAAGAAAAATGGAAGTATCGAACATCTCACAACTTTCAATTGACCTATTTATAAATTGAAGATATTGTTACGAATTTCTGTATATTTGTAAATATTCAGTAGTATTGTAAATAGGAAAATTTATGTACATTTCGCATAAGGCAGTGCAAGAGTTCGCTTTCCTGCAATGTGTGTCTTAATGCTTGAAAACGTGTTTTACAGAGATAATGCTGGGAAGCGAGTTTTACAAAGAGAAGGCCATTTAACATTATGGTAATGGCAATCTCGCCAAATTGGCGAGATAGAGCCAAGTTGGCAACGGTTTTGGAGACTAATTTTTGACGCCAAACTTGGCGACCATTTGGCGACATTTTCGGTCTCCATGTACATGTATAGGACTTTTCGACTACGATCTGGAAAGTCCTCCAAATCTCTAGAAGATTCACGAAGTATTGACTTCCTATATAAGTGGAGTTAGTTAGTTAGTTAGTTAGTTAGTTAGTTAGTTAGTTAGTTAGTTAGTTAGTTAGTTAGTTAGTTAGTTAGTTAGTTAGTTAGTTAGTTAGTTAGTTAGTTAGTTAGTTAGTTAGTTAGTTAGTTAGTTAGTTAGTTAGTTAGTTAGTTAGTTAGTTAGTTAGTTAGTTAGTTAGTTAGTTTGTTTGTTTGTTTGTTTGTTTGTTAGTTAGTTAGTTAGTTAGTTAGTCAGTCAGTCAGTCAGTCAGTCAGTTAGTTAGTTAGTTAGTTAGTTAGTTAGTTAGTTAGTTAGTTAGTTAGTTAGTTAGTTAGTTAGTTAGTTAGTTAGTTAGTTAGTTAGTTAGTTAGTTAGTTAGTTAGTTAGTTAGTTAGTTAGTTAGTTAGTTAGTTAGTTAGTTAGTTAGTTAGTTAGTTAGTTAGTTAGTTAGTTAGTTAGTTAGTTAGTTAGTTAGTTAGTTAGTTAGTTAGTTAGTTAGTTGAATGGTGTTATCTAGTTAGTTGAGTTGAGTTACTGACTGAGTGGAGTTACTGAGTTAGCTGTCTCTCAGCGAGCATTCAGAGAGTTCCGAAAGTGAACTGTATTGCATTGTCTTTTGCAGCGATTTTAGAAGTTGTGTTGTCAAGTTTTTAACTGCTATTTTGTGCTCTATTGTTGTGAAAAGAACTGTATTGAGTATACTAGAACGAGAAATTCTGGAGTTGTAAGAGAATCAGCGAAGAGTTATATCGGAATAAATTTCTGCAAGTTTTGATCTGCTTTGGCTTCAAATCTTTCAAACCCATCCACGCAACAATATAAAACAATTTGGCAATATGTTTTGCTATAATTATTGCATAGGCCAAAAAATATCAACACAATGGTGAAATAGGAAATTTTATTTTAGATAATTGTTACATTATATTTTTAGGTAAGTGAAACGGAGGAGTAATAGTCATTGATGGGGTAATGCTCAAGGGAAAAGAACTCCATTTTAAAAACGTTCGTTTTTAAACTTTTTTACGTCTTTATCGTATTTTTACTGCAATTTCGGGAGTGGAGATGTTTAAAACACCGTAAAAGTCAAAATTGTTTAGAGACGTTTTTGGCAATGATTGAAAAACATTAAATTTTCAATGGCATCATCCATATGTGCATGCTGAATGCAGATGAAAACCTTAATAGTATGTACCATAGCTACCATTGATCCGTATTCAGAATTTGGACCTCGTTGATCAATCCTTGTTAGAGGTCGGCGATATATCGATACGACGGTATTTTTAACGATATATTGAAAAAAAAACATCGATAGTAAAAATATCGATACAAGTCACCGATATATCGATATTTTCAAAAAATTTTAGTTTTTTATGATCGTTTTGTAGTTTCATGTGTTTTTACAATTTTCATTATTATGTAATGGAAAGATAAGATCATTTATTAGTAGTCATTAACATAGCGCCGTTTCTGTTGCCAACGTGTGCCTGGAATCAGCATCTAATTTTAAATATTAAAAACATCTCTATCAGCAAAATATGCGGTAAACTGCTTTTCAAAATTTCTTCTTTAAAAATAAATGTGAATTTATGCATTAACATGCAAATGTATTTTATTTATTCTGATTGATAATATAATTTATTTATAGAAACAATTTTTCTAATTTATTTATAAAAACAATTTTTCTAATTTATTTTTTAAAACAATTTTGGCATGAATTCATGAAATGTATAAATTTTTCCCGAAAAATTTCGTTTCTGGCAAAATTGTAAAAAAAAAAAAAATCATGTATCGATAAATGGATATTTTATCAATATTTTTTTCTATGCAACGATATAGTATCGATATTTATTTTCATCGATATTTCTGACCTCTAATCCTTGTGCTGATTACACACATTTTTGGACCACTTTTTTGGACTGAGAACTTTCCAAATTGTATAAAAAAATCTTTTTATTTACCAAATGTAATACTTTCATTACCCTATGTTAACTTATAGGTAATTGAAAGTAACTAGTATAGAGGTATATCTACCTAAATTTTTAAAAATTACTATACTGACATCAGACATATCAGTGTGTAGATTTATGTATCTATAAATTGATATTTAAGTTTTTAGGAAAATTATAAAAGAAAGATGCTCATTACAAAGTTTAGACCTAAGAGCACAGTGAAATTCAGTATTTAGAGAACAAAATATTAACTTAAACAAAAGTATTGTGCTTTAATAGATTTTAGAATTCGAAATTACAATAATGCATAGAAAAGCATGATACGCATCCTGGCACTAAAAAATGTTCTAAAATTATTCCTCAAATAGTACAATGGGTATTCTTTTCGAAAAGGTAATTTTACTTTTTACTACTAATTTAAAAAATGTATAAGGGTTAAATAATTTTAACTCAAACGTAATGTGTCGTTATCTCCTAATTGAAAAAGTTTTTTATTTTTTTTTTTCAAAACTCTGCTTCTATAGTAGCAGACGTTCCTTTGAACATTAAAACTAGTTTTACGCAACTTTATTTTATGCTTAGAACTACTGAAATAATTGTCGGCACTTTTTATTTTATGAGGATTTTGTTTTTACGAAAGAGCTTCTATGTTGTTTTAAATATTTTTAGCTGAAAAGTTCAAAGTGGATTTATAGACATATTTTAAAAGTTTCAAAGTGTAATGTACTTGGAATTTCCAAAAATTCCTATCATAAATTTTTAAGATTCCAAATAATACTGTATAATAATTTCAGATACTTAATACTATTAGCTATCCGATGAATTGATACACAATTCATTTCATTTTACAATTTATAATTTTTTATAACTTATACTTTTAAGTTAACTGCATTTTTATAAAACACAGTCACTTGTGAAGTAAATTGTTTTTTTCAGGTGCTATGATATTAGATACAAAACGACTTCAATTCGCCCGATGGCGGAAGTTCCTATTAATATGCGCCGTACCAGCAATTGTGTCTGCAATAGGAGTAACATTTTTGCCGGAATCCCCACGGTTTCTACTTGAGGTTTGTAACAATTGTATTATCTTAAAATTTGCTTTCTTAAAAATTATAGAGATTTTATTTCATGTAAAACATTTTTAACGCTTAAATATACATAGGGGAGACCTGTGTACCTAGGGCCGACTATTTTCAATGCACAAAAAATTAGCCACTGAGCCGTTTAAAAACGTGAAACTGATATGCATACATTGTTAGAGTAATTACTTCCCATTGGGATTAATATAAATACGTAAAATAATGGATTCTGTCAAATAGAAGTTTTTTAAAGAAATTTCACAAGTGGCCCTTGGTACAAGACATCGTTATACCTAGGGCCAGTAACTGATGTATCTAGGGCCATTCTCCTTAAGTGAGGTTTCAGTCCATAATGAATAGAAAACAAACATACGCAGATGAATTTTATAAAAGAAACAATATCAAGTAATTATCAGTCATTGGTTTATCATATAAAAACTATTATATATTTCAATGTGTGAAATTATTAGTGAATTACAATTATTTTCATAACTTGAAAAACTAATTCCAAAAAATGAGCTGCAGTAATATCTCTTTGAAGCACCAACAGATTTTGGTTTTGGCAATTTGAACACAATAAGCAACTATGTGGCCCTAGGTACACGACTTGGTAATTTCATGTAAAATGTCTTCTACTAAAAATGCACATGTAGAAAGGATTTATTTAAATATCTCATTTAGTACTTAATGTTACAAACAAAATTATGTACTAGAATTTAAAGAAAAGTATTTGACTTAACTTTGTAAAACAATAAAAGACATGAGCTGCAAAATGTTACTGCAGACCATATAATAAGTTTTTCTCCTATAACTTGTCGCCGACCAAACGGTATAGTGGTTAGCGTGCTGGCTTCTAGACCGGGAGGTTGCGGGTTCGAGTCCCGTGTATGGCATGGGTGTTTGTAAATGTATGTTGGCTTGTCTAATGACGAATGTTTCGGCGCATTATTGCCCTCGTGTTGCTGATGGCGCCAGATAATCTGAAAACAACCAACCAACCTATAACTTGTCACAGCTTTCTCCTCTAAGATTTCAAAATGGCTGCCAAAAGAGTAATTGGGTGTTGCCATTTATCCAAGTGGGTAAAAAAACTTAGAACTAGACATTATTCAATAAAGGTGGGGTGGCCTTGGGTACATGGCGGCGCTAGGTACACAAGTCTCCCCTAATATTGTTTATTCCAATTTCAAGGCAAAATTTCGCCAGAATTGCAATGGTAGCAATCTCCTTTTCAAATTTTCACATACTTCTCTTCTCAGCTCTCGATTGAAAATAATAATATCTAAATAATCACAAGCACAATTTTAAAATATTCTCAGAGGGGTGATGGGTGCTCTATTGTATTAACGAGAGAAAAAAATTGTTTCTCGACTGTTGCTGATCTTCAAATTTGTTTTTGTAACCTTCATTTCGACGTATATCTGGTGTATTTATAGTTTACAGTATGCGAGATGCAAGCACACTTTCGATTGAAATATTCTGAAAATTTAATTTTAATAATACCATAAGTCAGAAGAATCCTATATAAGGGCTGCAAATGTTGACTTCAAATGGATATATTGATAGACATAAACATGAACTTTTTGTAACTAAACCATTCTTTTCCGTGTTTTACAAACTTAATGGGATTTCCCTTGTTTTTTCACTAAACCATTCTTTTCCGTGTTTTACAAACTTAATGGGATTTCCCTTGTTTTTTCACCTTGAGAAATAACTCTTTAAATTTTGTGTAACCTTTAACATATAATATAGCGCTGTTTAAGGCTGATTTACATGCTGCCAGTACCTGGAACATCAGTCGGTAAATTGATTGGAAGATCACCGTTAAGCGTTGATTGGAATGTCAGCTTTGCGATTACACAGTGCCAGTACTGGAACAATCTAGCTATTGAGCAAGCATTACGCTGTCAGTCAGTGATCAAGGGAGAGTGCAGGTAATTGGATGATGGGAGTTGATGCGCCAATAGAAAATATTTGGTTTACTGAATCGGTCAGGTACCGACGATCACTTGCAAACTGGCTTCTCCTGTGATTGAAATGAAGCATTTTCATTGTACTTGCGCTGGCGTCTAATGACTAGCGGTATCAACTAGAACGCCAGCTGGTAACGTGTAAATCAACCTTTAGATAATAAAATGACAACTTCTAAAAAGCCTCGCATTCTTCCAGAAGTACCATATATTTTATTCTTATTTTTAGATGGGGAGGAATAGTGAAGCTTTGTATATTTATAAACAAATATTTGCATGGAATAATTCTGTTAAAAGTGGAGAAGAATATCAGGTAAGATTTCATATTATTTAATTTATAATTTACACTAAATATCTATCCATCATTATTCTCCGATATATTTACAATTGAAGAATAATATACATGCTAAGTAATATTTTTTTAACTGTTACAAAAAAAAAAAACATGGACATTATTGACCAAAGATATCGTATGATTTTAAGCAACTATTGCTCAAATACTCATGAATATAATAAGCATCAACATACCAAATAAGAAACGTATATACAAATACCTCGGATACTAAATGATCCAGACAAAACTAAATTATATTATTTTGGTAGGGGAAATTCATTTTTTTTTTATTTTTATTTTGCTTGCCATATTTGAATTCAAGTGATCCTAACCTCATACCTATATTGCAACCGTTTTTAATAGCTGATATCACAGTAAAAATACATGTATTGTTCCTAACTCCATCAATTTCAAAAGAAATACTAATAGTCCATTAAATTTTGGAGGTGTAAAGATTCTCAAAAGGAGTTCACTTGACATTAAAATCCCTTTAGACAAAATACGTTACAATTAAATTATGCATAATGATTATATTCTAACGAGAAAGTATTTTGTAACGATGTGACACTCTGTTTTACGATTTCCTTTTAAAGAACCTGTAGCGCCCTCTATCGGTACGAGGAATCAAATCAGTAGTCTATAGCTAGTCTTAAACATGCTCGGACGCATGTGTTTTGTAACCCCAAAAATCTGCATGTGGCTGTGCGTAACTAGAATATCGATTAAAAGTGTTAGACCCTTATTACACAGAGCCACTCCAGTTGCGAACCCGTGCCACCACTTCTGGCCACTGCTGTGGCTCAGCATAATAAGCTCCATAGGATTACATATTTCGCTTAGCGCAACAAACGACAGACGCAACCTCTAGCCACATTAGTGGTCCATTATAATAAGCTCCATAAGATTACATGTTTCACTTCGAGTGGCTTGTCAAAGTGACTGAAGTGGTGTCACGCGTTCGCCACTCGAGTGGCTCTGTAGAGAGGCCACTGAAGCCTTTTTTTAATATACTAGAACCTATTTCAATTAAACCAACCACTAATTAGCAACCGAAACAAGCTGCTTTTTTGCATTTGGTTTGCAACGATGTTTAATTAAAAATTGAACTCAAAATTTTACTTGGCTGTTAGCTGGGGCAATTAAACCTACTAGAATGATTAATTTTGAAAAAGATTGTGAAAAGGAGTTCAAGTACTAAATTACGAGGGTAGACACAAATTAGTTTGGCCACAGGGGTCCAACAGAGATTTACAACACTATTTTGCTACTCATAATTAACCATTCTTTTTGCATACATAATAGCACTGTTAACATAAATTAGTTTTGGAGAAAGAGTGGTTTACTATGCACTATGCGGAGTTATACAGCCTTATACAGCTAATTGGTATTTCATTGCATAACTAATTTATATTATCCACCCTGCATACAAAACCTATAAAAGTGGGTATTTAATTAATGCTTTTTTTACCTAACAACACTTTAATTTAACCGCAAAGCAATTTAGATAAGCTTTAATAGAAAATTTATTCAATTTGCCTACCTGGAAGAAATATGTAGGAAGTAATCAGGAAAAATATATTGATAATTTTTATAAGAGTTTTGATTTTAATATATTTTGATTAACTATATACTTGTTACATTTTATTTAAATTAGATTTTTTGACAAAAAGTAAAATGTTGTGTTGAAATAATTAATTTGCCACGTGGACTGAGGATTATTGAGTGACATGAGCTGCGGTTGCAAAATATTGTCTTGTCTATGGCTCTTTATATACAGGGTGGTCATAAAGAAACTTTGACGATATATGGACCTCTAGCTTCCGTTCCGTTCAATAGATCGAGATGAGATTTCAGGTATAGTTATTCAGAGGTATGAATTCGAGATTCTGTGAATGGCAACAAAATGGCGCTCACGGTTACGATTATAGGTACAAAAACTCGAAATTTTCTAATCGCAACGCCCACTTTTTCTTGTCACAAAATGCTTAGCACATGCGAAAACCCTATGGAGCGTTGGAATGGAACGTGTATCACAAAAAACGGATGCGTTATGCACTCGCAAAAAACAGATCTGCAAATGGCCAACAAAAACACGATCGGTGCGCAGTGAGGAAATGTGCAAATAACGGAGGCCAAAGTCACCAATCATTGATGACAACACAGATTGAGATAACATATTTTCTTCATGGGTGCCATCACAGAAAATTTTATCGGTTTATCTACGCTGAATATCTGCCGATCGTGTTTCTGTTGACCGTTCGCAGAGTCGTGTTTTGTGCGTGCATAATGCTTATCGTTCCAACGCTCTTTAGGTTTTTTGCATGCGCTGAGATTTTGCGACAAGAAAATGTGGGCATTGCCATTCGAAAATTTGGAGTTTCTGTACCCATAACCGTAACCATGAGCGTTATTTTGTTGCCATTCAGAGAATCTCGAGCACATACCTCTGAATAACTATACCTGAAATCTCTTGAATCTGTTGAACGGAACGGCGGTTCCTATATTGGCAAAGAGGTTCACATATTGACAAAGTTTCCTTATGACTACCCTATTTTTATAAAAGAAATATGATGTAGTTGAAATATATTTTTTTTAGTATCCTTCATTTAGTTGTTAAAGAAAATTTTCAATTGCCCATTGCTGTGCCATTCAAAACACAACTATGGTCCACCGTGCGTCAAAGAAGATTGAATGTATAATAAAACAATCAAGATACTTAATATCAATATGTCTTCTTACTTAATAAATATCTTTAAATATTAAAAATAAACTTGTTATTAGTTATAAACCAACAAATAAAATATGGGATAATTTTGAATCATGGTAACGTGAAAAATCGATACCAGATTAACATATTTATTATTGCAAATCAACATATTTTCCCCAATATTTATTTCTAGCTCAATGAATTAAACATTCCAGGAAAACGACCAACCGTCCATGTAACGAATCCTGCTAATAGAGGGATTATAAGAGAAATGCTCCGCTCTCTTGAAATGGTATATTATCCTTTAATTTTACTATGTAAACAAGCTGAAATCAATACCTAAATTCTTATTTTATTAATAGGTTTTATTATTTAGTCATTTTATACCACCAGCTGTGCTGTTTGATTGCTTATTTTCTTTCTTAGTTCAAGAGAATTGGTGTTTTCATAAAAACCAATAAAATCCATAAAGACAAGGTTTTTAATATAAAAAAATCCTTTATAAGCATAGCCAAATTTGATATTCATTAACATAGATCCGATTTTGTTGTCAGCGTGTGCTTCGTGTTTGCATCTAATTTTAAACATTAAAAACATCTCAATCAGCAAAATATGTGGCAAACTACGTTTCAAAATTTATTTACTAAAAATTAATGTGAATTTATGCATTCACGTCCAAATATCTTTTATTTATTCTGTTTAAAATAATTTTGGCCATAGGAAATAGTCTCAACAATGCTCGGTTAAATGAGATTTATTAGTTTTCCAAAACAATTATAGAAGCGTGTATAAAAGCAACCTTTTAGTGATAGTGACAGCCCCTGAAACTTGATAAAAGCATTGTCATCGACATCGAATCTATCTGCCAAGTTGCAACCCGATCATATGACGCTAAGTATGTGAATTAGGCTTCAGCAATTGCCCGGCAGCCACAGACACACAAACAAACAAAATCGAAGTTAATATAAAGGATTTAAAAAGTATATTTATAAAAAGTAGTTAATATTTATCATTTATGTTATCGGAAACTGGGGGAAGGGTGTTTTTTGAAATCTTACAAGGAATCCTGTATAATTTGAGGATACAACATGGTACTCATCACATTTTTTTGCAAAAATGCCTAATAAAGATAATGGATATTGTGTGGAAATGAAATGGAATATGTGTAACATGATTCTATTCTTCATATTGTTAATAATACTTTGTATAAAATGCCATAGCTGAAGTTCCCGGCGTTGTCCGGTACAAACTGGTTCAAAATGATTCAGACGATTGCAAGTTAAGAGCATGCCCACCATCCCTACACACCTCCTTAATCTCCTGTACTCCATACCACTTTATCAACAAATCATAGGAATGAAATTGTGTTCTCGATATCCCAGTAGTACAAATCCGGTGGCCAATATCGGTTCGAAACTGGCCAATCACGATGTGGACCGTTGTTGCAGATCTTGGCCAATCTTACCAAGTGCTGGGTAAAATATACTGGCAGTTTTGATTTGTGGATCTGTTTCAAAATTGAAATACTTTATTTCTAAGAAAGGATAGAGTGCAAAAATATGTTTCGTGAGGTTTTTGACGTGATTATTATTTTTAAAAATCGTGAATTTTGGAACGATGCTTAGGTGGTTTCGGCTAGAATTCGCCAATCTTCCAGATTCCCTGTTTCCAACAATGGCCCCTAACTACTGTGCTACCTGGGGTTGTTTGTAGATCTGAAATTAACTGATATAAAATAAAGTTTAAGTTATTACAATTAAACTTACAATAATGTAATTCGTGGTCAAATGTTCTATTCAAATGATTAAAACTGATTTTTTTAAACTTTAAATCAAAAGACAATATTATTAAGTTTGTCCAGTAAAATTGAAATTGGTACGTCACGAAAGCGATTACTCTCTCCTTCTCTCCCTGTCACGGACTATCATGTTGGACAAACCCCAGACCCCTCTACGAGTGACCTAATTTATGTTCGTCTGAAAAATTGGTATATATCATTTATCAATTTTGGTTTTGTATAAAGGAAAAATAAGGAATCGTCAGAAAAATTCCATTTCCTAAAACAATATATAAGTTGATTAATGCATTTAATAATGCAGTTAATTATTACTTTTGATGCAGCACTCCAAACAGTAGCATGTTTACTAAATGCAATGGTAGCATGTTTAAAAAGTGCAATGGTAGCATGTTTACTGAATGCAATGGTAGCATGTTTACTAAGTGCAATGGTAGCATGTTTACTAAATGCAATGATAGCATGTTTACTAAATGCAATGGTAGCATGTTTACTAAGTGCGATGGTAGCATGTTTGCTTACAAATACCATGATCATGGGTCTTAATTCAGCTATATAGAACGACAATAAATGATAAAAATCAGAAATTAATATCCGGTAGTTATTGTGTGTGAGATAGGAACATCTTATAAAGAAAATGATGAGCACTTAAAGGTCTTCATTGAATAAAAGCTGAACACTGTAAGGGTTCTTAGACGATAAAAAGACGGTCTTAATGTAAGAGACAAACACTCAATGGATTCTTATTCGACAATGAGAAAACTGAGGATACAAACTAGCTTTTTTTATATAATATACCTATAGAATAACTCGGCCAACAAATATTATTTATTGTGTATAGATAATAAATGTCATTTACTGTTATTTCATCTAAATCGTCTAAGAATAAAGTTTAATGTACTAATTAAAGTCTAACTCGGTAATTTACATTTTCGGACAAATTATTAAATTAATATTATTAGAGTTATTTTAAATTTAAAAAGCTATGAAAAACTAAAACTATGATCTCAATTTCGGACTTTTTTTAAATTATTATATTAAAAAATATTTCCTAACTTTCCATCGAGCATAATGTATTGATCGTTAAGTTCAGGCACAATGTGCTTGTAGGACTACATTGAAAAACAAACATTATAAATACATAATGAAGTTCATTTATGCAACTGCTAAGTGATGAATATCACTATAAGGGATGGAAGGCGTTTGACAGAAAGTTAACACTTAACAAATATGTTATAGAAAATATGTCAATATAAACTAGCTTTAATTCTAATTATAATTAGGGTAAGAGCATAAGCATAGGTCAGGGTCAATGACCAAATAAATCCAGAAAATTGATTAATTATAGAGCAAGTACTTTTCTTTGACCAACTTGTATCGTCAATACGTGTATAAAAATATATAAATTTCTAAAACAACAAACATATATTTCAATTGCAACTAGTCGGCAAGATCAGACGACAAAATCACCTGTATCTGTCAGATCAAATGCGTCCGACAAAAGATTAAAACTTGACAGATCTGTTATAGAATATTTATAATTATAATGCATTTTCCTTTGGACAATTTATATCATCAATACGCATATTGACTTAGATATTTCTAGAAATAATAAATAATACCAACTAGTGACAAACCAAGTCACGAAATGGTAATACCTCGAACTTTGTAACAAAAGTTAAATATTTCACTGTGTTGAATAATCCCATGCAATGCAGAAATATGAATAAGTTACACATTTTTTTTTTTTTTTTAATTATTTGAAAGTTTCGTACTTTAAACGTCTCGAAGATTTTGATATTTATATTATAGGTGGATGTTTTCACCGATTTCTGAAGTAAGTCTAGATTATAATTGATACTATATTATTTATTTAGTGCTGGAATAACATCAGTGGTGTGTTTTCTTCACCGCATACTTTCCTAAGCCTTTTACTGGTAGTGGTTTGGACTACAACGTCGTTTGGGTAAGTACAAAATTATTTTTAAATCCTTCTTTGCTTAGCTGTCTGTTGTTTTTTTTTGTTTTTTTTTATATGTAATTATTTAAAAAGATGAGATTCATAGAAAACAATTTCAAGGGTTGGTTACTGCACCCTTTTAATTTAGTTTTTTTTTTATTTTAAGAAAAAAATCGGTTTTCCAATTTTATTGTCTGAAAATTAACTTTCAAAACGTCCTCAATGTTCTAACACTTGTTTGAGCTGGTCGGATAATTGTTAATTACCTTTTCACATCTTGACGGTAACATATGCTTCACTCCTACACAAGAGGTAAATATTCCAACAAATATTTTCAAAATTACGTGAATTTTTTTTATATAATATACATATAAATCATAATAAAAATCTTTCTTCGTATAATATTGAATTATGAATAATGAATATTAAGATCCACTTTAAGTTAATTTTAAAAAATATATAGAAAAATTAAAATGTAAATATACAAATGTCTTTGTATCTCGTATACAGAATCTTTTAGAAAGGATTTTTATTATATTTTGTTTTAGTTTTATGAAATTGAATTTTATTTGGTACCTTTATAAAATGACCAGGTTAAATAACTGGTTTGTTAAGAAAGTTATTTTAAATTTATATTTTAATTACATAGAAACTTCGCGGGTAATTTTTATACCTATGAGCACCTTAATGACATATAATGGACAGCAATCTAAGTTTTAAAGGGGGAGGGGACTTTCAAGAGAATTACCCCATGTTTGAAAGAATTTTTTTTTTACAATTTTATGGCACTTATTTCGATGTGCATGTATTCTACTACCCTCATTACTCGATTTAACTTACATTTTTTACCTAATTTATTGCGTGAAATGGTATAACTGTGAAACAGCGAGAGACAGAAATAAAAGACAACAGGGTTCCCACGGTCATTACAAGTCATTGAAAGTGCTTAATATTTTTGAACTCGTTTTCAAGGCCTTGAAAGCACTTGAAAATGCTCAAAGGTGCATAAAAGTCATTGGAAATGCTTGGAGGTCCTTAAAAGTCCTTATTTTTTGCTGATATTCTGTGCCCAACTGCAAAATTAATTAAAATACAACTCAGACTTGCTATCCCCGCGTGACCGTCGCTTATCCGCACCGTATCGAAAGAAATTCTCTGACATATTTGTATTACTCCACCAACTTATAACTTTTTTGGTAGAATTATTAAAAATCTTAATTAAAAATTTATATTTAAATATGATGCCTGAAAAAAAAAATTTAAAAGGTCTTTAAAAACAATATTTAGGTCCTTAAAAGTCGTTGATTTTCCTTCTGTGTTTTGAGTGAGAACCCTGTTTAACAGACACGTATAGAATTACTACACTGTCTTGCAAAGTTAGTTACAATATTGAAACGTGTCAACGGATTGTTGTAAAATCTGATTATAGCGAAATGAGTACCCTCTAGAAAAAGAGCCCTATGATCCCTTTACTCGATAGGGTATACCAAATGCTCCTTTTTGCAAAACACACTGACGGGTTTTAAGTATCCCATTGCCATCAATTTTATTTATTGACAAATCCATCCAAATGAAAATGGGCCCCATCGGTAAACCATATGCCGTCATCAAATATTTACCCACATCAGTCAATTTTGCGAGCCGATGTATTTAAAATTCCTTACATGTCTATCCAGCCTGTCACTTGTCTCTTTCATTTCTGTCTCTAACTATTTCTCAGTTATGAAATTTCAAAGTTAATGAGTCGTTTTTGAAAGACCCTGAACATTGTGTTATAATACTTTGTTGCGCTATCACAGCTTAAATACAAAGCAAAGAAATAAATTGTTTAAAGTTGAAAACATTATATATGTTGGGTTCTAATATGAAGGGCATCATAGCAAAGCTTATATGAATTCGGAGAATTGTTTTTGTATGCAATGGATCAAACAATTTTTTAAGTGGAAGATTTTGTTTTATGTTTGAGTTTTTGTTTAAAGTTGATATCTTGGACAAGGATTCTAGTTAGGTATGTTTTTTCTGAAAGTAAGACATTGGGCAACGATTTTAGGTACTGATTTAACGAGTAAGTAGCTGTAAGAACAAGTAGTTATTTAAAACTTATTCACTAATATTCTGAATTGTTTCTCATTATAGATTTTATGGAATATCTACCTGGCTTCACGAATACACCAAAGTTATTGAGGATAGAGATTACAACGCAAGAACTTTGTACAAAGAAAACCTGATCGTCGAGAATAAAATATTTAATACAACGATTGACAACACGCATTTCACAAATCTGCAATTTATCAATGTGCGATTTGTACAGTCTATCATCAATCATTGCATTTTTTATAACTGCTCTTTTACCAACTGCTCATTCAGCAACGTTCGAACCAGCAAAACCTTCTTCAAATATTGCGACTTCTACCAAACGCAATTTCTAGACACAGATATCTACAATTATAAATTTCAGTCATGCTCAGAAAATTCTTCGTTCTTTTTCAATACGAAAGGTATGTATAATTTTAGAATAAGAATATTCCAAACTGAGATAAACTATTTTTTATTATGCAAAATATCTATAAACATCATACACCCATTTCACTCTATCGTTAAGTATATCCCTTGGTTCAAGGATGTTTCTAGCACAGCCAGGAGGGTGCAAGGAAGTGCACTTGCACTCCTCCGGAATTTGAAAAATAAATATAAAGTGGAGAAAAGTTATATGAATAATTGGAAAATAGTGGTTGGAAAAAGGATTTTAAGCATTTAATAGAAAAGAAATGTATTACATAACTACGTTTTAACATTTCAAGAAAGAAATTAACATTTTAGGAAATCCAATTAAAAAATCAACGTTGGAACAAAATTTAACCACCTTGCTCTAGGGTGCGATCTGCACCACCATGAAAATAGTCCGGCCGGCGCCCATGTCTCAACGTCTTATTTTTATTGCGACTTGCATAATCAATAAAATTTTATGGACGACTAGAGTTGAAAAATCAAGGCAATCAAAGAAACGTAGGGTCACACATTATAAGGAACAAATTTTGTATTAAGCATAGAATTGCTATTTAGATTAATTTAAATAAAATTTTAATAATAGTGTCGCCATCTGTAGGAACAAAAATGAACGTCAAGATTTTTATTTTCTTGAAAATTGAAATATTCTATTGTAATTAAAGTACATTTTAATTACCTACATTATCATTATTAAATACAAACATTATATTGCATAATTTAAAGAAATATTTATTAAAAATAAAATTTATTTCTCTTTAAATATTTAAAGAACATTTTATAGATATTTTCTCCAATAAAATCACATTTCAAGTTCTGAAGAATAAATCGCTGCAGAATACATCCTTCACAAACTCTAATCCAAACAAAAATAAATTTTATAATATTCAAGAAAAAATTTACAGTAAATTTTTCATCTTAAATTATTCGATGTCTTCTTGCCATTATAGCAAAAGTCAATAAGAACACCACATCTGGTAGTAGGATGGTGATAATGAATTAATAATAACTTGTACTTTTGTAGTATATATGGGAAATAATATTAGTGATGAAAGTAACTTTCGAGGAGGGGGGGGGGGGGACATAAAAGAAACGGAGAAAAAAAATTATTTTAAAAAAGTTTTATTGCAACGTTGCAGGTGGGTAAGACATAAATGTGACGTTGCAAATATAACGCAAGTACGTCGCTGAAGGTGGATGTTTTCACATCCCAGAAACATCTCTGAGAATCAACATTTGTGACAGGAAAGCCTAAACATTAAAATATTGCAATACAACAATCCTGCTACATACACAAAGTTAAAAGGAATTTTACCAATACGCAAGCTTCCCGATCGTGGCGGTAACCTCAACTGTAGCTGGAATTTTTTTAATTATAAAATGCAAACCCACAATATTTCACATAATTTACCATGCAAAAAAAAGCTAAATACTCTTAATTTACGTATTTATTATTCACCAACTTATATCACAATACCATGCATAAAGATTTATGAGTTATTATTAATTAGTTTTAAAAAAAGTGTCTTGTGAAAGAAATTCAAAATGTAGCTATGCACCTAAAAATGCGAGGAGTAGAAAAGCCATAGAGGTCTCACGGTTACGATTAGCGATCAAATTTCGAAAAATTTAAATCGCGCTACTTTTGAACATTTCAAAGTGATCAAAGGAGTAATAAACTTTGAAAAGTATTTTAACGGTATCTGAAGCCTCAACAATGCCTGCGCAAAACTCAGACAAAGAAATGACAGAAAAGCGTTCATACATAACTCGCATTAGTTACGTGACAATCACGTGTATATGCCACTGCAACCACAGTTCCCACAAATTAAAGAGTTGTTTCGCTGAAAACAAAATTTTTTTAAATCAAAGTACACGTAACGGATTAACAAACATTTCTACTACCATCTTTAATTTGTAGGAACAGGTTGCAGTGACTTACATACGAGGCCTGATTTCCGCACAAGCCAACAAAGCCAGGCTTGGTGCCTCAAAATGTTCAAAGTTGTAGTTAAACTTAAAAAAGTGTCCTTTTTTTAATATTTTTAATTACATTTTCAACCTAAATAAACTATAACCTTAAACTGATTTAAAGTAATAATAGTAGTTAAACAATTAAATTTCGAAAAAACGTTCGCTAAATATTCAAGTTTATTACATGATTTTCTGTGTGAAATTTTGAACTTTAGAAAATGGTTATTATAAATTTGACAACTAAACAGGAAAATCCTTCCAACAAACACTGTCAATAGATACTGGGGTGCCTCCTCCACATTTTTTTAAAGAATCCCAAAAGTTTAATGTGCTTTGGGCCTCATGTGATGCAAGTCAGGTCTCGCTTACATGTGGTGTTGTTATGTTACGAATCTTTAGTTGAGGCTACTTTTCACACAGTACTTCTGATGCGAGTAATGCAAATGAGCGCTGCTCTTTCAATTCTTTGCCTGAATTTTTGTTGCTACAGAATACAGATGCCGTTGCAATGTAATTATTCATAGATATCTAATTAATTTGTAATACTTAAAGTAGGAGTTGAATTTTTCTGAATTTCATTCACATTTGAAATTGACTGCGGTCTCTAAGGTCGCATAATCGACAAAACAAAGGAACTTTATTACCATCCTGTTTACATTAGTTGAGGCTACTTTTCATTTTAGTACTTCTGCGAGTTATACAAATGAGCGCTTCTCTTTCAATTCCTCGCCTGAATTTTTGTTGCTACAGAATACAGATGCCATTGCAATGTAATTATTCATAGATATCTAATAATGCATTTTACGGCAAATTGCTTAGCTTTTGTATATCTAATGATCCCATTTCACTAAGTAGTCCACGTTCACCAATGTAGAGAATATAAGGATCAAGAGTGAAGCGATCCCAAGACTAAGCATCCAATATGCTAAGCCAAAACTGTAATCGGTAGTTATCGCCGTTGTCGAGGGGAAATTGGGGGGGGGGGGGGGTTTGAAGTGACCAACACAATTGCTTGACGATATTTTACTCTTTTAAATTAATATAATTTTTAGAAAATTTGGACTAATACAATTACATAAGAAATCAACCAACTACAGGCACGATGCCCAGCAAGGTTGGTTCAAATAAAAGTAATCAATGGCCTTTAACTATCCTCCAATGAATATCCAATCTTCTCTTAAAACGACCCACCCCAATTGAATTCACTATATCAGCAAGCAAACAATTCCATTCATCAATATGGATAATATAAGGATTGTAACCTGGTAAAACTTTTTTTACACTTGGTTATACAAATTTCTTTCTTTATCTCCTGCGTCTTATAACATAAGCTCAATTTTTTATAACATTAGCTCAATTTTAACATTAGCCTTATTTTTAGTAACGTTATCAATATGTGTTTTCTTATAGGTGGTTGTGAAATAGACTTTGATGTTAATTTTAAACTGGCCGAGCTTTTTTACGAGAATTTGTTTGCTCAACTTGCCATCTTACCAGGGACCCTCATATCATCTTTCATTTTAGACCGAGCTGGTAGAATAAGACCTCTTGGTAAAAACATTTATTATATTTTTTTAACTTACAGTGCTTAACCGAAATAATATCCTTATTTAAAGAGTTACTGTATGCAGACAAGTGGCGGTTTGGGTAACTTAAGAACCGATACTGTGAAGAAACTAAAACCTTTAAAATAAAAATAAAAAGGGGGGGGGGAGGATTACTAGACTATTCTTCGTCGAAAAGTAGCAAACATCTTTTTAAAAAAAAAATAGAAAAATTCATAAAGAAATAAACAAATTAAACCATACATTCATAAATAAATTTAAAATTGCAAGTTCAACATTTTCAATTGAACTGATACATTAGAAAGAAAGAAAGCATGACATGACACATATTTCAGGATCTGGAATATGATTTTTCGTGATTAAAGTGGAATAAATCGCATGCGGAGCTCGGTTAAACCTGCTCTAAGCTATAAGTAATAATATTGGTAATTATAGTTATCACTTAATTAAATTTTAAATGGTAATACCTTAAAATATGCATTAGTAAAATATCATATTAGTTAAACTATAATATCAATACAGAGACTAAACGTTTTCCTCCATAATTTTTAATTTACTTCTACACATTAGGTTTATATGTATCACTATAACATGCAATACCTGAAATTATGTATACCTGTTCAACCTGTGTTATAATAGCACTGATTCTTGTAAGTCCATTATTTTCAAATAAAATTTTGTTTCTTATATTTCAAACTCTTTTATTATAGGTGCTTCTCTGGCGCTGTCAGGTGTTAGTGTAATATTCTTGTATTTTGCTGATACTAAGCTACATACCATAGCTTTTGAAGCAATATTTAGTTTCTTGTCTATATTTGGATGGAATGCTTTGGATATCATGTCAACTGAAGCTTATCCGGCAAATATAAGGTAAAAAAAAAATATTTAAATTATATTATTTTCTTAAGTTGACCAATTTGGCATAAACATATACCCATGGGTAAAATTCTATAATGAGAACGTTTTTATAAAAAAAATACCATGGATCCCGATGATGGTAAAGGTACATTCATTTCTGAGTGTTAGAAGTTTGTAGTCCCCTTGGTGGCTGTAGCTTTTAGTATTTGAACAGTCGTTCAAATTCGCTTTAAAATTCTTTCCAATACGCATTTCAACTAGAGATGTGGAACATCGCACAACTTTCAATTACACTATAATACTGACGGGATTGGTGTTATTTACCTTTTTTATATTTTCATCATTCATTTTAAAAAATTGCCAGTTTGGCTTTATTTTTGGTGGCTTTATTTTTTTAAAAAAAAGTCGATTTGGGTGATAATTGGTCGGTCATTCTTACGTTATCTTTTCTTGTAAGTGAAACAGAGAAGAGAAGAAAAACGGTCGTTGATGACCGATGCTCAAGGGAAGAAAACTCTGTGATGAAGACATTCGTTTTCAACTTTTTACCCCTTTATAGCATTTTTACTAGAATTTCGGAGGTGGGATGTTTAGAGCTCCGTAAGTTGGTTGGTTGGTTGTATTCAGATTATCTGGCGCCGTCAGCAACACAAGGGCTATAATGCGCCGAAACATTTCGTCATTTAACAAACCAACATACATTTACAAACACCCATGCCTAATACGGGACTCGAACCCGCAACCTCGCGGTCTAGAAGCCAGCACGCTAACCACTATACCGTTTGGTCGGCTTAGAGCTCCGTAAGAAGCATTACCACAGTGACTTGGATCAAAATCGTTACAGCCGTTTTTTAGTAATTACTAAAAAACGTGATTTTTTTAACATGTTTTTTTTATGCTATGCGCATGCGCAATATTCACGAAAACCTTCATGACAGGTTTCATGGCCCACACTAACCTGTACTCCAAATTTGAACATTGTAGGTCAATTCATTCGAGAGAGTTATGCTGATCACGTTAAGTACAATAAAAACATTCATTTAATATAATCCCTCATCTGACTAAATACTAATTTTGAAGAAGTGTTATATTTTGATAGAAAACTACCCACGCATTGATTATGCAATAAGATTTATTGCAATAAAGTTGAGTATAATGTTTAATTCTACTCCGTACTTGGCATTACCACAGTGACTTGGATCAAAATCGTTACAGCCGTTTTCAGTAATTGCTAAAAAACGTGATTTTTTAACATGTTTTTTTATGCTATGCGCATGCGCAATATTCACGAAAACCTTCATGATAGGTTTCATGGCCCACACTAACCTGTACTCCAAATTTGAACATTGTAGGTCAATTCATTCGAGAGAGTTATGCTGACCACGTTAAGTACAATAAAAACATTCATTTAATATAATCCCTCATCTGACTAAATACTAATTTTGAAGAAGTGTTATATTTTGATAGAAAACTACCCACGCATTGATTATGCAATAAGATTTATTGCAATAAAGTTGAGTATAATGTTTAATTCTACTCCGTACTTGGTCGTGCTAAAGCAGAGATTGGTGGGGAAAATGTAAAAAGTAAAGGGAAAGGCTGCAAAATTTGGACGAAATCAAAAAAAAAATCAATAAAAGTTTTTAAAAATTTACTCCCCTCCTCCTTTGCGGAAGCTAATTGTTACCACTGCCTTAAATCCGATGCCAGGGATAAATTTGGACAGATTCAGAGAGCTACGAGTTGTTTATTTGTTTAATAAATTGTGACAGCTAGAAAAATGAAAGAAATTGCAAAGGGTATGTTAATAAATATTTCATTATAATTCATTCAGATTTGATTATCTGTTTCAACATAATTTTTGATGTAAGCGTTATTTTAAAAATAAATGTTCCAACTTTCCCATGTTCTCATATTGATCAAATTTCAAATACTACCTTAAAAATGTTGCAACTATTTCCTATTACCAGTGGTATATGTGGGGAAAGAAAACGTGAGGAGGATGCAAAAAGTTGGAGGACAGGTGCACCCCCCCCCCCCTTCCCCCCAACAATAAATTCTATAATATCGTATCTTATAATAAAAATATTACTGGTATATATGGAAATAGTTTATACTTCCCAACACTAACATTGAAAAAGGGTCCAAAATTTATTGTTATGGTTGAATTCCCGGCTGGGAGTGGAAAGGAAGGACTTTGTGAACTAGCACCTTCCTCCGCGTACATATGTGAGAGAACCAACTCTCTGGAACAGGTTGAGGTATAAAAAAAAAAACATCTATTGTTATTTTAATGAATATTTCTTGGAAATAAGAGGTAAAGTGAAGTAATAATTCAACCTTATAACTATTTATTTAGATTTAAATAGTGCTTCTAAATCTGCATACTTTCACGAAATTAAATTAATGGAAAACTCTAATATTTTTTTTTTCAATAGCTTCTCTTTATATAAACAAGAATAGAAATTTTAACTTAAAAGAAAGTTCCTCCTAAGTTAAAAGTTGACCAAATGTAACAGTATTTGTTAATAAAGAATACTTATATCTTTATAGAAAATAGTATAATACATTTTTATAATAGTACGATTTTTTTTTTTTTTTTTTATTTATTTATTTATTTATTTGAAAACTTTAAATCACTTTTTCTCAGTGTCATTACATTTAAATGTTAATGGTATTTTTCTTTAGTAGTTTTTAGACGGATTGAGTGTTTTTAAAAGAGAGGGATGGATTTCAGTGGTTTTAGAAAGTGGGGGGACGCGTCTACCCACACTTCTAGCTCTACCTATTACCAAAGCTATATTTAAAATTTTAACATGAAATCATATTTCTTTAAATGTGATAGTTTTAATCAACTTGTATAGCTAAAAACTAACTATTTCATTATTCAAATTACATTTCTAAAAGCAACAATCCTACTTTCAGGACCACAAGCTATGGAATTTTCGCAGCTCTCAGTCGCTTAGCTGCAATTTTAAGCAACATTACATTTGGAAGTGCAGTTGAAGTAACAAAGGTAATCCCAATTGGAATATCAAGCGCAGTTCTTCTCACTGGAGCAGTATTTGTTACACGCCTTCCAGATACAAAAGATTATCTTGTGTGATCTATTTTTACTCTCTTACTGTAAGGGAAAATCATGTTTCTCTAAATACGTGAAAAACAATTTTTAAAATCTGAAGCGTATTTTACGTTTATATAAGCATAATAAGTTGATTAATTGTATGGTTAAATTTATTTTTAAAAACAGTGGTTTATTTAAGTGTTGATAGATAAAAGCGGAAATTATTTAAATTCAAACTAAGACATTCCTTGATATTTACTTTGAAATAATGTTGTTGTTTTTTCCAATACCAAGAAACAGATCTGTATCATTTTTCCTACAGCCTTGTCAGACAGATATCATGTTTCCATTACCATCAATATTTTAACAATTACATATTAAAACATAGTTTGTGTAAAAAATTATTAATTTGGACCATATGTTTCAAGGCACTGTCAAAAAGCAAATTTATAAATTTAAAGTTTAAGGAAAATAATGAATTATTCATTTAGAATTCGCAATCCCCCCCTGAAATATTCTGGTCTTAAGGCAATAAATTTTTATAAGTATTCAAGCTTAATTTTATCCTTTGAATAAAACTCTAATTCATGGCGCTATACTAAGACATTCCTTGATATTTACTTTGAGATAATAATTTTTTCTCCAAAACCAAGAACAATTTGTGTAACTAAGTACTTAATACCATATCCTTATCCAAACTCCTATCATGTTCCCATTCACATTAATATTCTAACAATTACATAAGATTATTAATTTTCACCACGTTTCAAGATACTGTCGAAAAGCAAATTTATTATTTTAAAATTTAAAGAAAATAATTAACTACTCATGTGAAATTCGCAATCCTCCCCGGAAATATTCTGATTGTCTTAAGGCAATAAATTTTTATAAATTTCGAATCTTAATCGTATCCATTAAATAAAATCCTACGTATGGCGCTATTCTCAGTACTTAAAAATCACAACATATTCCTAATTAGTATTTATGAAAGCCTACTTCATTTGAGATCGTATTGATATATGCTACGATTCATAAGACAGTAGCAAAATGTGGATTTGCTGAGAATTAACGAATTGAATAATAATAAATTCATGATGGTGGGAAATTCATTTCTCAAGCATTCTGGCCAGGCTCGACCTGGTCCACCTGGATCCCGAAACATATACCGGTGCTCCCTCCCTAGAAACTTCATTCGGCGCCATCAGATGACAAAAAAAAATATTTCAAATTGAGAATTGTTACTTAAACGAAGAATTCTATGTTTTCCAGTAGTTGGAGTAAAAAAAATAATGATGTGGTGAAAATATATCAAAATAAGATCGTCTTTGGATTTTAACAAGATCATTCAAAAACATTTAGGGATATTTCTTTTCACGCCATCTAAAAAAACTAGCTATTAACATTTTAAAATTCTTAAAACACAGGAAAAATTCCTCTGATCACATTTTGATAACCTTCACCTTGGAGGATACAAATGAATTTGAACAATCCTAACCGAAAACGAGGGCTCCATATAAACGAGAGAAAAATCATCTGTGGTATACTTAATTAAAAGTATGTGATCTAATAACGGTATAATTTTCAGAATGTTGGACATAGTTCCGTTGCGTTAAAACTTCAGGTCATTTCTTTCACATTCTCGTTTTCTTGGAATTTAATATTTTATGTTTAAAAAAAAAAATCTTGATTGTATTATATAGAAAAGTATAACACGTCTCTAAAGCTCAATGTTTTTTCCACAAAGCTCAATGTTTTAAAGAGTGTATGTTTAATGTCTAAAACAATGTTTAAAGTTTCCTTCCCGCTATATTGTAACCTGGAAGAGCATCTTTTATGAGTTGCATTCAAACAATCGGTGAAACAATTTTTCGATATTTGGTAATGGCAAAAAAATCCCACTGCATATTCCGATTTTTTAGTTACACTAATACTTACACTTCCTGTAATAAGTAGGGAATTGTCCATTTTCCTTAGTACCGGTAATTAAATTTAAATGTCTACCAATTTGCAAATTTTTAACCTCTTTAGAAGAATCAAATTGATGATAATTAAATACATCTATGAAAAACTTATTAAATAATTATTACCAAATCTTCACTAAAAAAATCGTAGATTGATTTATGGATTATCTTTACCTTTTCCTTCATTTTCCCTTCTTTATTAGTTATGTCCTTTTCTTTAAAGGGTGAACCTTTTCCTTTTCTTTAAAGAGGTTTCTTAAAGAGTGCAAAAAAGTAAAATTTCGCAGGGTGATTATGTATTAATATTTCTTTAGTTTTTGTGTCTTCTATGTCTGCTTATGTACTTTTAGCTATTAATTCTGTGAAAACTATTAATACGCACAGTTTCATGTCATGCTGTAGCTTGTTCAGTAGTCACTGTCTGTTCTTTGTAATATATGTATAGCAGATACATGTTAATTGTTTGTACTTATTTGTGATAGAATGGCTATATTTTCAGTGATATTTTTAGATCATCATGAGAGTTCTTTCAAAACGCTGAATTAACGTCCAAATTAAGTTTAACCTGATATTTTGTATATTTGTGAATAGTAATGTTAGATACACAATAGTTTTGAACTGTAATATTTGTAAAAATCTTGATATATATTTAAATATATATTACATTCCCATTCTCACTGTGAATTTAAAGTAAAAAATATATATACTCTTGATGAGGTTTACTTATGCTATTGCTATATAAGCTTTAAAAGTATAATATATATCTTTGTTAATTTTATTTCTTAAACAGCAACGCGCAGGTTTCTTATTAACTTGAAGCGACAGGTTTCTTATAAGCTTGTGCGATTCTTAATTTTATGTAAAACTTCAAAAAGAAACAAATAAACGTTTTAAAGAAGACACAAAAAATTCATTTAATAAAAAAAATAATAATTAACCATTCCATATACTAGATATTCAAACTATAATTCTCATGGTGGTGCTAAATGTAGGTCATTAAATCATGACCTAGTGATTAATAAATCAACTATTGTGGTGGTTAAAAATATCTAGTCAAGTTCAATTATTATTGAAGAAAATAACATTTAAGTGTATTTTTAAATGTTTTTGTGGAAATAAATGGTTACTTCATCGATGCTTAGATTAGGTGATACTAATAAAAATATATGTGAAAACAGAAATTCATTATGTAGAATATAAGTGTTTGAATGTGCATATTTTTTTGTAGTAAAATCGGAACTACGCCCCAAAATTGTGTGCATTTTAATTTTCAGGAACACTAATAAAAAAAAAATACGTCAGTCGCACATAATGGCAAATCATTCATTTGAACATACACAAGAATGAAAAATCTATAATAATTTCGAACTATTCATTGAATTCTTAGTCATTAGTTGAATAATAATGTAAAAAAACAAAATCATAAGTAAATCTTGTATATGCATATTGCTATTCGAACTAAGATTTCAGTTAAAATAACGCTTCAAATTTTTTATACATCAATTAAAAACTTTTAATACATTTGTAAAAATGTTTGTTTTATTTACTTTTACGAATTGCATTTTTGATCTGATTTGAATAAACGGGCTACGAGTAAAATCAAGTGTGTGTGCCATTATTTTTGTTGAAATTTAAGCATTTAATAAGAAGTGCATTTACAAATACCCTAAATTATTTGTGTTATATTTCAACTTTGCATAGTCAGCCATAGGTGAATTACCTTGAGTGTTTGTGTAGAAAATTTATTTTGTAATAGGGCTGTCACAACCCAATTTGGTATTTCATAGAAATTTGATTTTGAAGTGAAATAGTAAACATGTACTTTGTAGTTCAATTTTCAGCTCTAATATGATGAAGTATCTGATGCTTCCAGGTTTAAGGGTTAGGGGGTTAAATTTTATGTATAAACATTTTATTACTGAAGTTAGTTTTTTTTCTGTGTAAATATACATTTAAAAAAATTCTGTTTACAAAAACAAAATACCCAAATAATAGAGAAAAAAGGCAATGACCAAAGTACAGAAATTCACTTCTACTTACCAGTAGGAAAACAACAAAAATATAATTTCTGGTTTCTTACACTTATTATTCATTACGTGGACATATGGTTGGTTGTTTTCAGATTATTTGGCGCCGTCAGAAACACGAGGGCTATAATGCGCCGAAACACTCGTCATTAGACAAGCCAACATACATTTACAAACACCTATGCCTAACACGGGACTCAAACACGCAACCTCGAGGTCTAGAAGCTAGCACTATACCGCGCGTGGACATATGATTCGAAATGTTATTTTGTTTAGTTACAGTTTTACGAACTATTTTAAAATAAAAAAGAAACACAAAATTTCAGTTCATAAAACATCAATTTATTAATAAAATTTTCAAATAGCTGAACAAGATAATCACAGCATTAACACATAGAAGTTAGCAATGAATACTTTTAGGTGTGGAAATTTCTTTCCACAAAGCACATATTTCGTTTTGTGACAAATAGTTATGAATTGTTTTAACAACGTTCAAGAAGCTACACTAGATTAAAAACTAAGTATTTTTGGTGTACACTTCTCGTGTTTAAAAAAACAGTACACATTACTGCAAGATGTTTCTTTAAAAATTTGTGCTCTAAAATTCATACAACACTTTTGCATGTGAAAAAGGTATTGTCACAAGGCCACTGACGTTAACGACAAACACTACATTCGAGTCTGAGCACATATTGCTTCAAATTGAAGTACTACAACACACTCATTTGCTGTAAAAGGTTTATCTGTATTTCTTTTAGAGCATTTCTGATTTTAAACTCAACTTTTACTAATATATTATTTTTTTTTAAAAACAAGTAAGATACAATATAAATTGAACTTTGCCAGAAATAAATCAACTGGCTTGCCATTAGCTTAGTACATTGTGTGCATAACTGCAAGTAAAATTTAAAAATAAAAATGTGAAACATGTAAAATGGATAAATAAAGAATTTATAATATAGTGAAATATCAACTGTACACATTTTGAAGAAATTAAAAGTATAAACAAATTAAAAGTGTTGATGGATTTTAAAAATTTAGTACTTATATATTATTAGCTACATAAAGGTAAAAAATTACATTTAAGAAACTAATCATGACCAAGTAATAAAGAAGAGTATGGATGAAACCAACGGGTGAATCAACCACAGTAACTTAAAGAAATAGCCACACAAAAAAAATCGCAATACTTAAAACTTATTTGCAAACTCAAATTGACATGATATAGAACTGTATTTAATGTATGTAAAAATTTTATAATAGAAGGTTGCAGTTTTACCTGCATAAGCATCAATTTTTTTAAAAACTACTCTTTTTTTTCATCAGATAACTTTAGATAAGAGAAGGAAACATCCGAAACACAAATTAAGTTACACTTATAATTTTAGAAACTTCTATTAACTAATCGAGTTTTGTAAGTAAACACAATTCTCCAGGTGTCTTAATTCAAAATTGAATAATTTTAGTTTAGATTTAGATGTCAACAATACATCATGCATACATATCATTTTATATGCATGACAAATTACCAAAACAATATTATATTACTTTCAAAAGCCAAATGCAAGACAAAAACCACCGATAAATATAGCTAAAACATTTCAATTTTAAATTATAGCTAAATTGGTAGACATCAACTGAGTATACATTCAAAGCATGCAGATTACAATTTTTAATCACTAATATATTCTATATTTTTAAGATAAACTATAACTTTTAAAATATATTCCAGAAATAATTTCATCAGATAAAAAGCCAGGATTTTCTTATTAATATAAAAGTAATAAGACTTAAAATTGACTGTTATTACTTTTAAATTAGCAAGAAAAACAGAAATTGAGCTGTTTTTAGACTAATAAGTAACAATAATTTCACTTGACTTTTCTAATTTTGCAATTTTAATTGTATAAAATCAGAAATGCTTAAAAAAAACACTGATTGACATTGCAAATCGACTAACAGCAATTTTATATCTCGACATATCCATAACTACACATATAGAAAATAGTATCTGTATCAGATTATATTTCAGTAAGTATGTAGCACTGCATATATACATGCATACTTGCTATAAATATAAATACATCATTAGTCAAATTAATCCAACTGTGGGGTTGCCTGAAACACATTTAGTCTCTATGATATGTTTATATGCTTCAAACTAGCTGAAAAGGCAGCTAGAAACTAACAGTTTTTGTAACTTACAATATAATTATAAATTAAAACTCAATCAAATGAAATTAAAAGATGAATAGCTACCATGACAACTCTATCTGAAAATATTCTTAAACAAAAACTAATAGTTCATCTTGAAATTGAACAACACAATTCAACAATTTAAAAGTATCAACTTTTAGAATAATACACACTTATAAAAACCAGAATATAAATGTAAGCAGTACTATTAATTACATGGGCAAAACATAATCAACAAAAATATTTTGAAAATTATATGTAATTTTATTTCATTTTCTTTAAATTAAATAAATGTGTAAAATCTTTTATGAAAATTTATATTCTACAAGGTTTCAAATTGTTTTTTGTTAGCAAGAGCAAGCAATAACAACTCAAAGGTAAAGCATTATAATTATCAAAACTATTAAATCCATAGTTCGAGTAAATAAATTGGTCATTCAGAACTTAAAATTTAAAGCATTTTCAAAATATACCTTAAAAATGCAGATTTTACTGCAAATAAAAATCAATACCAAATAAAACATTAGACAGCTCACACTACATTACATAGAATATAATTTTTCAAAAATTTTTAGTTTAACTGAAATCTAAATTTTCTTGTGTAAAGGAAAAAACAGTTAGACATCGGATATACATAGAATTCCTACTTAGTCCCACTAGCAGATATATATATATTTGGTTTGAGAATAAATTCAAGATCACCTCTTTTACCCTAAACTACTAACCAATAGTCAAAGAGAATGCCAAGCAATGATAAGCAAATTTACCTTTTAATGGATTAAAAATCCATAGTTTTGGATACATAAATCCACAAAAAAATAACACACTAATTTTAAATGCTTACAAAAAATTTCTTAGAAAACTTCAAACAACATTTTCAAAATACATGATATTTTGTATGTTGCCCTTATTTCAAGCAGCTTGCTAAATTTGAACACTAGGAAATTTATTGAAATAACACACATAATATAGAATTGCGTGTATTCACATTTTAAAGTATTACTTAAAATGCAAGAAAGTTTCAAAGTAGATTTCTTTTCATAATCTAATAAAACAACTTCACATTTTTTTGCTTTAGAGGGACTTAAGTAGGAATACTTTAAATAAATAAAAAAAAATATGGACAATATTTAGAATTAAAAATAGATTCCTGCTCCGAAACTTAATTTCAAGACAAAACAGAATAAATTTGCTAATATAGTTCAATGGCTGACTTTAGTATTTCAATACATACGCCGAAATATTTTCTTAAAAACCAACATCATAAAATATATTAATGCTTTTTCATTATAGGATCATTGTGGAAACAACAGAATTTGAAAATAATCTAAAGAAATGTAGAAATTACAGAAATTTTACAGCACATCCAATGTAATTTAAATGCCACTGAATAACCACACATTGCATACAATTATTACTATACCACAATTCACAACAATTACAAAACTACTGAAAAGACTCGGATTGATTCAATTTAAAAATACATGAATCTGCAAGTTGTAAAAACAAGAATAATGAAACCTAAAATACGCTTATATTTTTTTACTATTTGGTGATGGGTATTCTGAAAAAAAATCTATATAGTATTAAAATAAATACAGAATGAAAAATATCTAATAATAACTATAATAAATCAAAGTGCACACATGGTTTTATATATATAAAGAATATTCCGATTCTAAAATGACAGAAATTCAAAAAAAGGGAATTAATTACAGATGTTAGGAACAAACACTATAATCATACATTGAGCAAACAAACCACATGTTCTGGAACATTCAGAATGCATTGGTGTCAATTTACCCTATCTCTTGCTAATTATAATTAGCATGTGAAACTTATCCTAGGCACAAACATTAAAGTCTCTTCTGAGGCCAAAGATACATTTCATAGAGGGCCCTGGAATATTGTAAAAGTCCAGAAAGCATTAGGTTTGATTTTTTCTAGTGCTCAATTATTTTCGGTGATTGAGCCTAACATATAAACAAAAATAATTATATAATACACTTCCTATTAATCTCATAATTAAAGAAATTATTGATTTAGAATTGATTGAAAGAATTGATTTAAAGTGCATTAAATTGTCAAAGAATAAATGGCCATATCTCATGAATTGGTAAAATTTTGTTTTCAGTAGTTGAATTTTGTGCTTTAATCAGTCTCAAAGTGCTGATATATTCCTAATTTTCAATTTGAAAAGTATCACAGAATTTTTTACAATATGACTGGGTTACATGTCTATGTAAGAAATAATAAAGATATATAAAAATATACATATCACAGGTACTATATATTGTTCTAAATTAAAGCGAAATGGTTAGAAAGCAAGAATTAGAAAACCTTAGATACATTTAAGCCAGTTGAAGGCAATAGTTGATACAATAACCAATTGCACTGACATAACTGGTTTACAAAATTAAGTCTAACTTGTATTATATAAAAACGATTTGCAGCAAAACATTTTTTGAAATGTTAAAAGCTACTTTGTTTTTGGTACTTTTAATGATCACTTTGAGTTCTAAAGTTTAATCAACAAAATGACTATTTCAAGTGACAGTAAATGGTGATAGAATTGTGAGCCATAAATTAGTTATTTCTTAACTACAATAAATAAAATACTATGATATTGTATTTTCTGAACTAAACAAGAAAAGTAAAATGAGAGTTCAAAATATTAAAATAGTTCATTTAGACTTTAAGCATACATCCAAAGATAAAACAATAAGATAAAAAATAGTTTGAACACCCAACTGCAAAATACTTGGGAAAAATTAAAGTTATAAACTGGCAAATAATAAACTAATGAGTTTTTTTTTACAATAACCCACTTTAAAAGAAAATTATGACGCTATTTTTATTGGGAAGGAAGCATAACAATGAACTAACAAATTAAAATAATCAAAACCTATAAATAACAATAACTAACTTAAAAACAATGTGCTCTTATATATCCTCAATATAGATATTATATTTGCCTACACTTTCACATACCATTACAAATTCACAGAAATGTTATTTCTTACTTGTGCAAATTTTTAATTTCAGCTAGAAAACTTCAGCCTAATGTAGGATTATTAAATAGTCTCTAAATGCAGATTAAGTAGTTCATAAAAGGCCATATAATTTTTCATTTGACAAAAAAAAAAATAGCAACCAAGCTTAATTTTTCCCATAAAGTAAAAATTGTTATAAAAACAAAGAAACAAAAACATTCACTCATCCCAAGAAAAAGATAAAGTAAACAACAAATTCAAAATAATTTTTTTCAAAAGATTCTAATTTGTTTTCTTTAAATTACAAGACTTAACTTGGATGTGTCTTCACTAAGAGGAAAATGAGTGTATAGAAAACAGTGTCACATAGCTTCTCATATCAACAAATAATAGGGATCAAAATAGAAATAAAAAATACTCTTCTGTATGATACAATTATATTTTGGAGCAGAAATGAATAGAGGCATTGCCCTTGCAATTAAAATGTGTAGAAATTCCAATATTGAAAATTTAACTTAAGATAAAATGAAAACAGTATTTAATAAAGTATTGCTATGTATTTCATGTCTAACTTTAAAATGCAAATTATAAAACTCTTAGATACCAAGTTGATCATTGGGTGTCCTTGTAAAAGATTAAACAACAATTTACACATTCTGACAGATATTTTTTATAAGTTTTAAGCCTGCAATGTTGAATCCTAATCTATTTTTAAGGAACTCGTTGAATATGCTGAATTTCACAATAATATTGCATATTTTTATGTTTAATAATAGATAAATAGAAGATATAACTTATTTATAATTACAGTTAAAATTAGAACTTGAGACATTGCAAAATGTCATTGCTAATTGAGGTTAAACTAACAAAAGCTGTATGCAATATCTCAATGTCTAAAATTTAATGTGCTTAGAATATGAAAGTACACCGAAAATAGTTTATGTATGACAATTTATTGAGCACCTCTTTAAAGTTCATTATGTGCATTAAAAAGATGAGTAAAAGAATTGCCAAATTGAATATTTTAATGGTTGCTTTTACATTTAAGCCATAAAAAAAGGGAATGAATTTGAACACACAATGAATGCTTACTGTATGCAACACTTTTAAGTACTTTTAGCCTTACTACTAGCTCACTTTCACTAATGTATTGCATACATTAGTGAAAAGTATTAACAGAGAATTCTGAAACTTGCAATTAGGTACAATAAATTATGTTTAACTATGGATAAAATTTGGGTTGATCATTAAAGAACCAACATTTTTGGAACATTTGGGATTGAGGAAAGTATAAATGGGAATAAATTCTTTAAGAGCCATTAGTTGTATAACAAAGTTTAAAAAAAAAATAACACAGCTGAACTTGAAGACATAGCTAAAGATTGGTAAGTATCCTATCAATAGAAATAGAATATATAACAACATCTTGGAATCTAGGTTTGTACTTTGCTTCTAACAATGTTTGACACAAACAAATAGAAAATTGTAAGATAACTAGCACGTACATCACTAAACTATACAATTCTAGACAATAAAATATCAACATTTAAAAATAGTCTTCTGATAGGTTTTGCATAGTTGTTTTAACATTAAACAATGTTACTACTAAAATATTAAGTCATCATTTAAATGTACATTATTATAACCCAGCTGACAACTCTGTTTAAAAAAGATAAACTAGGCACTAGGGGACCACACCATGAAAGTCTTACCTTATACCAGTGATGATGAATTGATGCTTTAAGAGACATTTTCATTTTGGCTAAAATAAATTCATAAGAAATCATTAAACTTTACTATTACAAAAGATTGTGGTTTTCCATTCCTTTAATTTTTAACTATAAACAACTTACTATACCTAATATAATAATGCATTAACGCAATACAATACACAATTAAAAAAAATTACTGTGATTATTCATAAAAATTGGAATGAATGCTTACAATAACTTGCCACTGGAAATAAATATTAACTGTTGAAAAATATAATTGGAACTAGTTTATTGAAATTTCAGTATAATTAGCCAACAAATTCATAAGTAAACTGTTTAAAAAAAAATGTTAGAAGTTTTGAAAATAAGGTGGTCAGCTTTTATACAAATTAAATACCAGATAATTCAAAAAGTTGCCCAGCAGCAGCCCATATATGTCTAGGGGAATCATGCGAGTAAGGCTATAAGGTGTTAACAATTACTAGACCGCAGTAAAAAAGGGGCACTGAGTGAGGAGCATTGTGCTCAAGCTGCCTTGGCGTACTAGAATTTCCTCTAGTAATAATTGATGGGAGTCTAAGTGGGCTTAAGTTTGAAAAGGGCCGAATGCCACTTACAAGAATATAATTTCAACAGAACAATTCAATCATTATTTATTAAATCAGTAATTACATATTCTGATTAAAGAATAAAAACTTATATTAAAATGAAAATTGTAATGGCAGCCCATTAAACAATACATTTGTAGAAAAATATTAGAATTTCATATGAATAACTTAGTGAGTTTGTTTAATTTTTAAACAACCTTAATTTAAACAAAGGAAGAATACTAGAATGATTATTAAAAGGATTTGATTTAGTTCATTTACTAGCACTTTTGTAAAGAAAAATATTTCTGTTGAAAAAAATTATGACTATAGTTTTGAGAGCAGAAAACGATTTTCTTGATTCCTTATTTATTTAACTTGTAAAAATATAAATTATGACAGTTAAATCCCTTCAAATAAAAAAAAATTCAAATAATCAAAGAAATACAAATTTATATTGCTATTTTAAATAAAATATTTGGTATATGAGGAGTTTGCATCAACAATGAGCCAGATCAATATGAACTAAACTATAAAATTAGTGAAATTTCATTACACACACTAAAATTAATATTTTAATAAAAATATTTCAGAAGGTACTATTCCATAATGCAAAATCATGTTTTAATCACATAAAAAAAAAGTTGAATAGCTTAGAATTTATAAAAATTACTAGTTAGCTATTTTTGTCAATAATATAATAAAGTTGGTTAAGGTCCTCACCACACAAAAAAAATTCTGGGCCTTGACTTTTTTTTTTTTTAAATTGAGAGTGGTTATTAAACAAAATTGTATTTTTCCACAATGTGATTGAGACTTAAAAAAATAAAAAATAATGATGTAATGGAAAAGTGTCTAAATATGGCTGTCTCTAGTTTTTAGCAAACGTCCTTCTAACAGTTTACAAGATCCATTGTGAGCACACACAAAATTTTCGTATTTATTATCAAACTGTTAAGGAATTGTTAAGTTATAAAATGCTCTCCTGATCAATATTTGTCTAAAAATATTCATGATTTTAATTACTACTCATATTATCCCCAAAAGAAGCTAAACACATAGTTCCCTATAGAGTCTTTCTGGCCATTTTTCTCGCATTTTTTCTTTAAGGATGACAACTTCAATGATAAAAGTAATACACTGTGCATGAGTACAATTCATATCACATTTGCATACCCTAAACAAAGGAGCTTCAAGAAATTAATCCATTACTACAAAGTGTGAATAAGAAATTTAACTCTTTGACCCAATAAATCCACCAAAAGATTTTGCAAGAAAATACTAATATCTTTTTTCACAGCATTGCGCTAATAAATAATAATATCATAGCGCTATTAAATCATTCATTGTGCTTATCTATAATAATAAAACAAGCTGTGTGTGTGTGTGTGTGTCTGTCTGTGGCTCTGTGGATTTATAGAAACCTACTTAAAATTGGAATAGAGTTCTGAAATTTTCAATACGAGAAGTATTGGTCTTCTAATTGTATACATGTTAAACAGAATGTAAAAATTTTAATTAGTTCTTTTTTAATTAATTTTTTTACAAAGTGACTTTAAACAGAGATACAGCTCCGAAATTTTCAACATAAGTAGTTTTAGCCTTCTAATTGTAGTTTTGAAAAACAGAATTTTAAATTTTTGTTTAGTTCTTTTCATTTTTTTTTTTTTAATTAACAAATATTTTATAAAATGATTTCTAATAGGGCTACGGCTCTGAAGTTTTAAACATAAGTACTTTTAGCCTTCTAATTGGACTTTTGGAAAACAGAATTTTAAATTTTTATTTAGTTCTTTTTTAATTAATATATATTTTAGAAAACGATTTCTAATAAGGTTACAGCTCTAAAATTTTCAACACATGTAGGCCTTCTTATTAGATTTTTGATGAAAAGAATGTTAAAATTTCAATATTTTTTTAATTGCTTTTTAATAATTATTTTTACAAAAAGGGACTTCTAATAGGCCTAGAGCTCTGTAAATTTCAACATGAGTAGTTTTGACCTTCTGATTTTACTTTTTGCAAACACATGTAAAAATATTCTCAAAGGGATGTTGCATTATTGTATTAATGAAAAATTCTTATTTCTAAACAGGGGAGGGGCTTCTAATATTAAGGGTTTACGCAGCAATTAGTTTTTAGGAAGTGGAGTGAGCTTATGCTTACATAGCAATGAACCTTTAAACGAGCCCATGCTTGCATAGAAATGAACCTTTCTGCAAGTGAAGTAAGCCTGTGATTATTATGAACTTTTCAGTTAGCTAAAAAATTGCACAGGCTAAAATTTTGTATTGAAGCATGGGTACTCAGCCAGTAAATAATAGAAATATTCATTATACACTATGCTTTTTTTTTAGATATCTAAATTAATAAGCTATGCATTTCTTTCATACAGTAAAATATCCTTTGCCAAAATATATTTTTGTTCGTAATGGCTATTAGCAAAAGATTAAAGAAATAGCAATCTATGAGATGTGTTATTGACTCAACCTCTTTGCAAAAGGTATGGAAAGGGGAATCAAATTTTTTATCACATTTTAGAGTACTTTTACAATTTACATTGAAATAGTAAAATATGAAATATATGATTGCTGTCTTTAAGAGTTATTGTAATTTTTTAATATTTCTTATAATACTTTAATTTTATTCCTCACATTTTCAAGCCCCTATATCCGGGTTGCAGGCAGGTTGTATTGGGTATATTTTCGTCAGAAATACTAGTGGACCATCCTCTTTTTAACTACAACACATGGTTTTGAGGTGAGAACTAGAGATTTTGCTTATTTTGAAAATATTGAAAACTTACAAGAATTTGGAATTAGTATATCTAAAACACCAAATTGTCTTAATTTTCCTTTTTTTTTCTCTTTCATTTTTTTTCTCCATCTTGAGAACAAACTCTCCATATACTTCATTAAATAATACATAACTATTTTAATTAATAATGCATACAAAAGTACACATGAATATACTTAAAATCTTCAACTTCAATCTGAAAATTAATACTTTATAAAAATATTTTATCAAAAACAAACTGTTGCTAAAAAAAAAAAAAACTAGCAAACAATAATTATGCACACATAAAACGAAAAATAAAAACTTTGTGCAATAATTTTATATTTAACTTTTACCATTCTATATTAAGTTCAAGCTAATTTTAGGATTGATTTTAGTTTCCTTAGCTAAATAAAGGAAATAGTTTGGTAGAACACTTCAACATTTTCTCTTAAATCTAGCACACAAGTTCTATCTTAGTTAAGTAAAAACATTCAGAAGTAATTCAGAGTTTCAAGTATGCATTCATGTTTAACAGATACATATATATACCCTGTAGAAAAAAGTGACAAACATTTAATTCAAATTAGCTATTTCTGGTTCTAGAAAAAGAGATATCTATTGCAATATCAGAAGATTAAAACAGTTTTTATGTAATACTTCCTTAATGTGAGTTCAATATATTGGAAAAAGTTTAAGAAGAAATAGTTTGGTATAACAATTTAAATAAAAGCCTATTAGCTGCTACACATTCAGATATGTTAATTGACCACATACAAAAATTACAATGACAATATTTTAAAGTATATCATTAGAATGAAGTATCGTTGGAATAAACATTAATACAAATATTAATTTACATATAACTATTACCAATATAATTCAAAATTTATAAATGCATAAAAGGAAGTAGTTTATAATATTCATTTTAAAACCAATGCAACTAGAAAAGTGTAATAAAGCCATTCTAATTTTCACAACATTACATATGTATATTGTAATATTAATGGAATGAATCTAAGCCTCTAATAGAACTTCAATAAGTACTGCAGTAAAAAATAGGTCCACTTTGTGCATTAAGAGAATTCACTCTTCATTATCATTGGGAAGTGAACATTCAAAGCTGCACCCTTACTTACTAAACTAGTCCATTTAGAGGTATGAAAATAGATTTTACCAGACTAATATATGTCATCAAGGGAACTTGGCAGGCGTGAGGAAAATGGAACTGTGCTACATACACATGTATAACATGGATGGCATTCACCTACCACTTACACTAAAGACACCATAAAATTGGTACAAGTACTTCACTACCATTCACAAGTTACAAGTCAAAGATTTAATAAAATATTTACCATAGCAAAAAGGTTCAATACAGTCACCTGAGAGAAGCTTCAATGGGAAAAAAATCTATGCCAAAAATAAGGCCCAAGCTTTTCATTCACAAGCCCCATTTTTAAATATAATAAACCATCTGAACCTGTTTTATAAATACCAAATTACCTCTTTTTAATTTCAATATAGTCTTAATGCACATATTTAGCAATTTATTTTCAATTCAAACTAGAAATAATTATTACGAGTTTGTTTTCTATGATGGCTATTTTGTTCCCATTGGCTTTAACACATTTCACTAACAGCTATTAAAATCTATATTTTCGTTAAGGATTCCTCTCATTTGTGGCAATTCAATGAAGGATACTAATACATTTCTAAAATACGATGATCTAAAGCATTTAACTATGTTGTCATGCTAATATCAAGGTCCATAAAACAGTCCCCTAAAAGCACAGAAACATACATGCTTTCAGCAAATGCTGTAAAAATGCAGTGACTAGAAAACATTATGAATGTAAATTATTTACAAACCCAAAAGTTAAATAAGTGTCAATTTTCAAATATATTTAAAACTATTTAAATTCAATATGACTAGAAATAAGAATACATAAAATGACAGTCAGACATTTTAAACAAATTGTTTTAACTCAAAGCTTAAAAAACTTGAAATTCAAGACTAACTTAAAAATACTTAAATAAACTAACATTCATAATAACAAATAAACAAAACATACATATGAATACCATTCATTTCAATGCAATTCACATTTGGATGAGCACTTGTGAATCCACCAACCCATCACTTGGGATATATTATAGTGGTATGCATATAAAGATGTACAACACCCTATTATCACTAATTGTTACACAACAGCTCCAGTAACATGGAGTAATACACAGTAGGAATCATAAGCTCACGTATACAATATTGAATACAACAAACATTTGAGTTAAAGGGCACCTGCTAATTGTTTTGTACTCTATCTAACCATCACTATGAAATGGACAGACTAGTGTTAGTATTCAGCAAGAACACTGGATGCATTATGTGTACAAGTAAAAGTTGGGGAGATAATTTAATTATAAACACATCAGTAGGTATACAAAGTTTGTAAGATAAAACAGTAGTGATTTACACAGTGCTGTAAGGTATAAATAGCCTAAATCTAACTAAACATTTATTATATAAAGTACAGATTATTTGTTAAAATTAAGTCCCCAATATTTTCAAGTACACCAGTTACATGTAAAAATACACTTCGCAATAAGCACAAACTTTGTTCTATCATTTTTGTGCGAGTCACTAGATATACAACAGAAATTACAAAATAAATTCCAATGGAGAAGAGCAGCAAAATGTACCACATTGCATTTTACTTCATTGCAAAGATAATGTGAAAGCTCTATTAATTATTCACATAATTTATTGTATGAGAATGTCACATTCTAATGGTGACCAATAAAATGAGCTTAATCAGTATTCATTCCCAAGAGCAAGCACTAAACTAGTAATCACATCCATTAATTGCATATTTGTATGGAGAAAAACATTGATCAAAAGGTTTGATAATGCACTATGTCAATAATTCTACATATTTAAATAGCAGAATTTAAGGTTTGGACAATAGCTCAGACAGGTGCAAACAAAATTGTATATTCTGTTTTTAAAAAAACCCTTTTGTTTACAGTTACAGAAAATTCATAATTTATTTGTAGTGTTTCTTGATGATCAACAAAAACTAAATATATATATAGATATAAAGTACTATTGAGCAATGACAGTGAATTTATTTTTGAATAAAACAAATTTGTAGTGAAATTGACAAATTTATCGTAAACGACCAAAATCATCTAATTATAAAAATTTCTTTTACTTAAAACACAATTGCACTTACATAGAATGTTATATTTAGAAAATATCAGGATTTAGAAGTTATTGTCACATTAACAAAGATATTTTGTGATAATTTTTATATTTACCAGTTTTTAATTCACATTAAATTATAAGTGTTGCATATTTTGGTAATACACAATGGTGAAAATAGTATTCAGCAATAAAACATGGAAATCCTATAATTTTGTTTGTTTAAAACATCTGCTTTTGTTTAAAAAATAATCTGCATAATGCACAGAATTTCAAAAAATAAATGTTGATATATTTATTAATCATCCATAGTAGAAAAAGAATTTAATAAACAGTATTTATAGATATTTTCAACATGTAATAATAATGCATTTTGAGTGGAAGTTAATGAATCAGAAAACTGGTACTTTGCAATATTGCACAATATAGTTATGGTGCATTTCTGTCTATCTCTTCATTTACTTGCTCTGAGAAACTTACTTTAAATTTAAATATAATATTTAATGTCACATGTTTCAAGCAAAACATAACTTTTAAATATAATTAGTTCTTTTATAAGTGAAAGTAATTACAAGTAATAAAGAAATGATAAATTACAAGATAAAAGTGTAATGAAACTTTAAATCTATCATAGCTGCCTATTGAAAAATAGGTATACTTTAAATTATTGATAACCATGAAATTTGTAAAAGTGTAAATAAATTTTACAGTTACATATATGTATGCTTAATAACTAAGGCAATATTTCAAATTATACATTTTTTAATAATCTGAAAATTTTATATCCTAAAATAAAATTTAATAAAGCAAATTAAAAATATTACTGTTATAGTAAGATCTTTCAACCAGTTCCTTCAAGAGGATATTCTGTTTAATTGCTGCATACTATTCCTACTTCTGGATCATTGAAAACAAATACTCAGTAAAGTAAATATCAGACATAATATAGTAAATTATTACAATTTGCATTATTTCAAATAGTAAAATTAAGGTTGTGCCATAAAATTGAGATTCATTTTAAAAGCAAGTATCACAGATTCAAAGCCTTCAAAAGTTATAAAATAAATCATAAAAGTGGTCCCTCAATAGAGAATTTTTCAACTCGTTCACTGCTGAATTCTCAAATGACTTTCCAGAGATAAAAAATACTAAATCTGAATTAAAACAACAGACATAGCCTCAAACAAGAGTTTTGTCATTATTTCACAAAGGCAAGTAGGATTACACATGAAGCCTCAAAACATTAAGATCATAATCTAAAATAACAAAACATATATATATATATGTATAAAAACTCATTTCAAAATATTTCTAATCACAGCAACCGAATATCAAAGAAAAGTTTTTTGCCCAGCCAACTCGAGGGCAAAAAGGATAATCAATTGTTTTTCAAAAAAATACAATTAATACACAATTAAATATTTAAGTAATTTAGTGTTTGACACTTACTATTGAACTTTGCAAAAAGCCATCAAAATTGCTATAACATAAATATTGAGTTCATAACATTCTTAACAGTATTTGTTTCAAACTAAGCAAAGATTTATTCAATATGTTGAGAATGGAGATTGCATGCAGTATTTAAAATGTTATAAATGAGTTGGGAAAAGTATTGCAAATATGCTAACAAAATTTGAATTTTTTTCTTACTTTTACTATCAAACTGAAATCATTTCCAATGGAAACTCAATCATAGGAACTACTAAAATTCAAAAAAAAAATTAAATTGCTCATCAAAAGAAATATGTTTCAAAGAAAATATTCATGCGTTGTTTTTTATAAATAAAGAGCTCATAACTATATCAATTCAAATTAAAATAGAACAATGCACACATGATCATGCACTTGAAAATTAAAATTAAGGTTGACATTATTTTAGTTGGGTCTTTAATTTTAGGTGGATAAATAAATTTCATACAACAAAACTTCAGACTGAAAAACAAATATTTTTTTTTAAAATCCAAAATTATTAGTAATTTTCAAATTTATGCTTTACTCTCATTAGCTGTTATAATGCAGATCTCCAAATACACTACATATTAAAAGTTAATGGCTAAAATGCAAATATTCAAGACATTTACATCAGCAAACAGGAACTTCAAAGGCAAATTGAATATTTTAAAAGTATCACACAATGAAAAGGTTACCCATAGCAGTAACAAATATACCTATAAGTAAGCACCAACAAATCATTCTAAAATCATAAGCTAATTGTCAATGATTTTTAAGACAACAATTTTTAAAAATGCATTTGGATAACAGTTTTGAAAAATGAAAAAATATTCATCACAATGCATGCTCAACAGTGGCGTAACGATGTGGGTTGGGGTCACACACATACAATACTCTCCCCACACACACCTTTTCCTTGTCTTTTTTATTAATTGAATATTGTTTAAATAAGTTACATTTTCCATTACAATACTTTTCAGAATACAATATGGTTCTGTAATGAAAAAGTGTCAAAATATGGCTGTAAATCTATTTTTTGTTCATCATTTTTAGTCAAACATCCTTACATTGGTTTATTAAGAACACTGTGAACAAACAAAATTGTATTGTTGTTAAATTGTTAGGGACTTACATTATGAAACACGTATCCAATGGATATTTGTCAAAAATTTATCAATTTTGTCAATACTCTTATTTCAGAAGGAACCAAGCAGATCGCTCTACCTTGAATCTTTTTAAAAACTAATATCCAGCTATTGAATTTTGGTGACACTTAAACAGTAACCAAGGCTTCACTACACTGAATATAAGCAAATTTAATACCTTATTTCCAAAATGGAATCACTCAAAGAACTTCTTGAATTTAATCCTCGGCTGCAAAGTGGAAATGAAAACCTAATGAACTTAGTAAATCCAGTAAAGCCAAATAGATGTGTATAAATTATTTTTAGTTACCATAATTTAAGGTATTTATGATGTTTATTGGAATAAAAAATTGGGGAACTTAAGTTAATACTGTCAGAGTAGTTCTTTTGTTAGTATATTGTTGGCAATGTATATAGAAAATCGTTTTATGATTTTCTACATACATCATCGGCACTTGCAACCCCCACCTGCATAGCAGTCTCTGCAGGTCCATCATTTACGCCATTGAAGGTCATACAGAGTATTAAGTGTTATTGAAAATATCATTAGTATATTTTCTTTCAAAGCAAGTACTCCCTATTCTGGAAAATTTTATGAGTTATCAAATTCTCATAATAACTTTCAAGTTTTCATAAACACACCAGTTAACAACAGAAAGTCAATAAAAACATTAGAAATATAAATGTTCTAAAACTTAACAAAATATCTCTAAATGAAGGCTTCTGTTACAAGCTTAGACTTTTTAGGAATGCTTGCATGAAAAAAGAACACACAAGAAAAAATCTTTTAAAAACACGAATACTCTTACGCATGTATGCTTTAAAATAATTTTAAAAAAGTAAAGGATAGAATGTATCAGAGAAAATTGCAAACTAAAATCATACTGAAGGACAACTGTCCCATATTTCCAGAGTACTAGTAACACATTCTGGATTTATTGCTCAAAATCTCACATTTTGTACTTAATGGCACTTGGGACAACCATGTCCCATAATCAAATCTTGGAAAATACACATTTTTGTTTGAAATCTTTACAAGATTTGAAACAAAATTGAAAAAGTGCTGGGATCCCTGCGCTTAAGACATTGCTAAATGGACATGGTATATAATTCTCTGGAAAAGTCTTACTTCAGCATTCTGGATCACGCTCTAGAGAATTTAAAAAGTATTACAATACTCTTTTTTAATAACCTATCATTTTAAAAACATTCAGAGATAGATAATGAAAATCCTTTAAAATTAAGCGAGATGCAAAAACTATTTTGTCTTTAATAATAAACTGTAACATTCTATAAAATCAAGAATTCTAACAATGGAAGGTAATTTTCTTTTATTCATATAATTTTGAAAGACTCATTCAAATACCCATAACCTTCCCTAAAATAATGTTAAAATTATAAAAGACCAATCCTTTTTTGGCATAAAAATTTCTATCACTCTTCAAAAATTTAATTTTTTTGAAAACTAGTTTGAGCATGGTTTTAATTTAAGGCTGGATGTAAATATTCAGAATATTAACAAAAAGAGGGGGAAAAAAGCAAAATGCAGACATTTTTTTATTAAAAAAATTATTAAAAAAATTAATATTTTAATCATTAAACCAATTATACTAAAATAAACTATACATGTTTAAACACAATAGTTTCTGCATCTGCTTATGATATGGCACTCTACAGTATTATAAATAAACTATTATTCATTTTTAAAACCTTTAAACACTAATACCACTTTTAGATAAATCTCTCAGATGTTTTACAAAACGATTACTTATTTTTAAAATATTACACCAAAAAAAAGCATGGAGAGGAAAATCATGTCTAAAAGGCAAGATCTGCATATTATACTTTATAAGCAACACAGATATCGAAAATTTATCAATCTACTCTAATTGCAATGTGATTTTTTTCTTACATTTGAGGATTGACAACTACCACTATATAGCTGCCACTCTATCTTCACATTACACACAAAAATGTGTTCTAAGACTCACAAGATTTATTTTGAAAACATAGAAGGGTATCAATGGGACAAGGCAATATTAAAGATATTGCATAATTCTCACTCTAGTACGAAATTTTTTGCAAAGCAGGTGTAAATCACATCAAAATTCTAGAGTTTTCAAAAAGCTAAAACAACATCCATTCTCATTCTATAACAGGAATAATTCAAATATTTTTGAAATTCACTGCAAATTACAATACAGAGATTTCTAAAATATCAACATGTGAATTTGGCGCACCTTCTTGATCAGCAGAAGGTTGATTAGCAATTACATTCAAACTTGTGTTGTTTTCATCTGTATCTGTAGTAATTGAAGATTCTGGTTGTCCATCACAAGAATTCTTATGATCCTTGGATATTTTACAATTTGCTTTAGAATCTAATACATCTGTTTTGTTACCAATTTCATCATTGTTAACAAAAGCACCGTTTTCATCACTCTCTTTATAATCTGGAGGCAATGAATGAGCAGCGGCAATATCAGGATCAATATTAAAAAGTACAGTTGTAATTAATGCACACCACATTGAAGTTCTTGCTTGTCGAGATGCTTTGGTTAACTCCATGATACTTGCAGCCAAAGCAACTACATCTAAAATAAATATAATATGAATATAATTTTAAAGCATTGATATATATTGTTTCAAATTAACTTACAAAATCTGTTAACATAATGTTTTTACTGTCATAAGGTTAATAATATTATTATAGGATTTGTAATCTGCCCAGATTTTGATTATTGATGAATAAAATATACTTTTATATTCAAATAATAGCATACTTACATTCTATCTACTACTAAAATAACTGCAAAATACTCTAAAAAGCCATGTTATGCTAATGTAGTAGTCGCTATTGTGTCTCATTCATTCCTCATTATGCAAGAGAGAAGGGCCCCGTATCCCAGTCGGGAGAGTATTGTTCTCACAACTAGAAGGTTGCGGGTTTGGGCCTGGGACCGACTAAAGACCGCTGTGTTCGTTAATGGTGACTGGAGCACGTTAAATCAGTCGTGGTCGCAGAGTCCTCCAAGTTCCCATACAAAATCAATACCTCTGAGGGTGGCAAAGCCAAGTCTTCTGCTGGAATCTTCTGTTTGGTATTGCCTCTAAATTAAGAAGTTCCACATATGGTCGGTAGTGCTGCCATCTACCGGGTAGCTACTGAAAAGAGGTAGAAATGAACTCTTCGGTGGCTACAGGTAGACTTGTGCACTCCCTCTTGCGAGTGTGCGCTTACATCCTGTGCAGTACTGCCCACTACTGATCTGCACAGGGTATGGGGTTGGTACAAAATACTTAAGCAGAGGTGCCTTAGACCCATAATCCTTGATAAGAAGAAGATGCAAGAGGGCAATTCTCTGGATTCAGGGACAGTTTGTGCTCTTTTTTTCTACTCATAAATAAATTAAAATTATAAAACTATGAGGAATTATTAGTTATGATTTGTTTTTATAATACTAGTTAGGGACAAAGTGCTATGGAAAAAAAATTATTTTAACTAGGTCAAATATGCATTTGTAATATCTGACACAGGGGACAAGTCAATGTTCTGCACATCGGTGACTTATAAATGTACTAGCAGTGTGGCCCCACGCTGCTGGGGACCTAATGAAAGACATAGAAGTTTTCATTTGAAAAAGAGTGGAACAGATGTAGTATAAAGCATTAGGCGATTTTTTTCATTTAACGATCAGAAAAAATCAAAAACACAGTAACTAAAAGAAAATTAAAACAACAATAATCTCAAAAAATTAAGTTAAAATATAAATTATGAAGGGTACTCTTCCATCAGGAGGTTACCAGTTGGCGCTAAGCCTAAATATTTACCTGTTTAAATGACACATAAATATATCGCCAATTCTAAATATTGGAAACACATTATTTGAAGGTTGCAAGATCTGCAATTTGGCGTTTTTTATCTACTACACAGCTAACAGAATAGTAACAAATTAAGTTAAAATATAAATAATAAAATAAAATTGAAATATAACTGAAAATAGAAACCGTTGCGAGAAACTACATTTATTGGTACAAAAACACCAAATAAAATCACGCCAAAAAATATCTTATACTACATCTGTACCAAAAAAGCTTAGTATTCTTCAAAAAATTTTAGCAGAAAAAAAAAAGTAGAACCCCCTCACCAGCTTCATAATCACGACCAAAATAAAGCACCAAAGAAATAAAATCAAAAATGAAATACTACGCTTCTGGTGTAAACTGTAAAATAGTCTGGTGTAAAACATGTATAATACAAAAAATTTATTAAAATCTAGATTAAATAATATGAAACTTAATACACACACAAAAAAACTATACAAATGAAAATAATCAAAAAAAAAAAATTGATATTCTGGGTAAAATACTAAAGGAAATAAATAAATATTTACTTGGGAATAAGAAGAAATATTAACAAATGTTGAAATGACTTGAAAGTTTTTGGTGAATTTCAATAATCTTAGCCGTTAGGTTTACATCAGAATATTATGTTATTAATATTACTATATGAATATTATGTTACGTTTTCAAAAGGCGCAGAGTGCCGATTAACAGTAAATATACGGGAAATTATAATAGTATTCAAACCGCTTTGCGGACAGATGATTGTGATACATAAAAATAATCAGAAAAATAAGGGGGACAGATTGAAATAACTTTAGGTTTTAGTAATAAAAAAATATCGTTGCCATTCCAAGAATTATTTTTTTAATGTCATTAAATTTTAATGATAGCAAATTTTAATCGAATTTAAAAGTTGTTCTCTACAATCTACTGAAGTTTATCTAGTACTAAAGTTTCTATCTACCAAATTTCGTACCTCAAGGTGCAAAAATGTGAATTTGTATAAGGTTCAGACGTACAGACAACTCAATTTTATAAATATAGATATATGACTTAGCTAAAATAATTATTTTTCCATGCAACTTTGTCGTGTGAATTAATATAAAACATACTCTTAGACTACTAAATTCATTATAATTTAGCAATTCTAATCCATTTGCAAGAAGAAAAATGTGAAAAAATGTCCTGTGCATCATCAGGAGAATTGCCAAAGAGTGGCTATAAGGAAACCGTAAAAAGAATTAAATAACCACAAAAACAATGGAAAATTTGTAAAAAAGTTGGCATTACTGAATAATTATTTGACATTGTTACACAAATTTTCCGTACATTATAAGCAGTGGCATATTTCTTTTAAAGTTCTATTTTATTTTATTTCTTAACAGCGATAATGCAGGTTAGAAAAAGGTAGCAAAATCTAAATAAATCAGAAAATTTCAAGGCGTTTCCATATTGTATATTTTAATGCGTACAAAGGTCAATATACCCCAGGTTGGTTGGTTGTATGGATTTTAATGGCACAAGAGCCAGGATTGGTTAAGCTGCGCCAACCAATATACCCCAGGATATGATTCTAGAAGTTGTGAATTTTAGAAAGGGTACCCAATGACCAATTAAAATGGGTCTACTAATTTGGTATGGTTTGTTTGTATGCTCAACACAATAACAGCTAATCAGGTCAAGACCTACAGCTTAATGTGGATTCTGAACCACATCAAACATCCATGTCTAACCCCAAATTTGAACCCAGCATCTTTGGCATGCAAGGCCAGAGAGATAACCCCACAGACATCAGATTGGATCCACGTACTTTGCATATTTTTCTTTTGCTCAATTTTAAGAAGTGACTTCGATACTTTAAGTTCAACTGTTAAAAGAGTGCAATTAGAAATAAGTAAAATTTACTTATTTTTCAAGTAAATTGCATGGTTATTAAAGCTCTGAAAACATGTGTTTCAATTTGAGTCAGACAAAAACTTTTATTTTAAATAACGTTTTAATATATCAGTTTGCCTGGTGGGTTGTAAACCATGATCCTTCAGCTCACCAACCTGTCACCTTAATGACAGCAACAACAAAGATTGCATAAACTTCTCAAAATTATAACAAATCTTATTTTTCAAACTTAAAGCAAAAATTGTTTTGCAAACACCTTTTTTTCTATCTATTTGTATGTAAAGCTAAAAATTCTCAATTATTTAAATAAAAAAGCAAGTACTTTTTTTAGTATGTCATACTTACTTTTTAATATTACTTATTTTTCAATGTGCATTTGCATGATTTTGTAAGGAAGTTAAATCCAATAAGGATATATTTTTAATTATGAATAAATATTTTTCCTTGGTGTGGTAAGAAGAATTTCTACTTCAAGAAAATGTACCCGATTTTGATTACAAATCTAACTCTCTCTACAATGTTACATCACGGTAAATATTGTAGTTATCAATACATACAAAGAGCTGTATGTGAATCTAACATTGCTATCGCTTACATCACTTAGGTTTTTAGAGTGATAATATGATTACTCACACTAAAATATCCATCGACCTATCTAATTAATCTCAAGTATAACAAAGCAACAAAAAGAATTGATATCTCCCAAAATAGAACTAGACTTTCTAAAAAAAATTGCTACATAAAATGGTCAGCCAGAATAAGTTATGAAATCTATTAATGGTTGCCGCCTAGCTGATGCGTTTCAATTCTTTGGGATACTAGGCACACAATAAACTAAATTGGGGCTATTGGAAGGAACCCCAGTACTTGGCAGGCAATACATTTTACATTTAATTCGTTATGGCATGAATGGTTTTGAAAAAATGGGGTATGATCAAAGCAAAAATCAAATTGTGTGATGGTCCATTCTGTCACTCAACGTCACATATGAAATGAAATCCTTTTCCTATGAGGGTTCATCCCATTAGTTCCATTTTAGTTCATTGCATACAAGTACCTTAAAGAAGTTAAACACAGCCACTTGCCTGCAAGCAGTAGATTCCATAACTTTTTCTGGATCAGTATTTTACTTGGCAGATTTTTTTATAATGTCTAGGTGGGGTTTTTTTAGGGGGGGGGGGGATATTTATATAATGGAATATATATTTTAAAGTAGGAAAAGAAGTACCAATTAGTACTTCTAATTCATCAACATCTTGGAATCATAATTTCATTATGATTTGCTTGACATAATCAAAAGAAAAATCAATAAATTAATAGGACAAAATGAAGAATTAGTATCAATAAAAATTTATAACTCGTCAAACATTTTAAAAATTTGCTTTGATTTTAATTTTATACATGAGTTGCTTTATTGGACTGCTGACATTGCAACGTTCAATTCGTATCTGGGCTCTTACATGTATAGTATGCAACATAGGGTCAAAGGATGTAAAAAATGACAATTATCCAAAATTCATAAACATAATCAATACAAAATCAAAAACTATACAAATTCAACAAAGAAGCATCAACAATTTACCTTTATCTTCCTGAATTCTACTAGCAGAGCTTCGTTGACGATTTGCAACGTTAATTATTTCATCACGGCGACGTGCTTGAACGTTTCTTATAGCATCAAGCCATTTTTCCATAGCTGAATGAATATTTGGATGAACAGCCACTTTTCTCAACTGTTCCATTTTAGCAATTAAAGTTATCACCTGGGCAAAATAAAATTTCAATGTTGGTAAAATTATCAAAATAATTCAATTCTTCAATGCAGAAGGTAAGTATTTTTTTACTTAATCAAGGTTTCTTTTTTTTTTTACATCAGGATGATAAAAAATATATTCCTCAAGAAGAGGTACTTGTTTTCACCTATTTAGTATGACCTTGTGGTTTAAAAATAGTTTAATTTCAGCTTGTATATTTACATTGGTTTGAATAGTCCTATTAATAATACAACTAAAAATTATATCCAGTCCAAATTTCCCTAAAAAGTAAAATACAATTTCCCCCTACAAATTTTAAATTTTTAAGTAGAAGACAAATTACAAATTTAAAAAACTAAACATGAGCTGTATAATAATGCATCACTTCAATTATTCAATTGCCATGATTTAATTTTGAACCATTTTTAAAAAGTCAAAATTGGACAAAGGAAAATTGTATACTATTTAGTGAATTTGGAAGATGATTTATTTTTTTAATTCATTTTTAGTGTACGAAGACAAAATGTCAACTAAAAAAAATGTTGGCATAAGTATTAATGAATTATACTTTTACAAGCATATAAAATACAAGAAGTTTCCTTGAAGTTAAATCAGCTTTTCTCAAAATACTCATACCTTCAACATTCTTAAGAGGAACTCCCTCATAAACTTAATGGTTCATTTATTTGGACACAATATGTGTTGTAATTTATAACAAGGATGACAAAAACCCTTAAACAAAATTGAAGAGTAAATAATGTGTCTTTTGCTATTGTTTTTTTTATTTTGTCATCTAGCTTATAGAACAATTTTAATTGTAATAAAAAAACACCCAGTTATTTTACCTTCAAATTTTGTTAATGATCTCATATTACTGTTGTTATACCTCTTATAGTTTTAACTCTTATGTTTTAAAACAATATTTCCGCAGATAATGTGGCTAAACAAATTAAACATTAGGTATACGGGACAGGGACATGATTACAATCCTATTTAAAGTATATGTTATAATCCATAGTTTCCTTCATTTAACAATGCAATCTTCTAAAAATATGAAAAAAGTTATTGAATTTTAGCAAGTAGTAATCATTATAATTATGTACTTAGCATTTTGACTGAATTTTTCGGGCATTTTGGGAAAACTTTGAAAATTAATATTTTACAATATTGGATCATTGAGAATTCAAATTTCTAATAAAAAGATAATCAAGGTTCAAGATAATAGATCAATAGAATTAAGGTTCAAGATCATATTTAAATTTTATGGGATGTTCTGAGTCTTCAAAAAACATATTTAACAAAAGGTGCAGCACTTTTGAAGAAGTTTTAGTTCTAAATAAACATAAAAATTCAAATGTAGTAACACTGCATTTAAAGGTATTATTGAATTTCAAGGATACTTTAAGAAAAGGTATTCAATAAACTGTTGTTTTGCAATCCACTTACAAGTTCCAAACAAAATTTATTTCAAACCATTGTACTCATTAATGAAATATTTTAGCATTCCGCATTTTAAAAGATGTTTTGGAATATTTCATAGATTTCAAAAAAGCAGTATTCAACAAGTTTTTGCCTTCTTTTACAATTTTAGGTTGTTAACAAAATATGCCTGTAAAATCATTGCATTGATTTTTGAAATAATTATTAATGTATTTCAAAATTAACAGATTTCATGGATAAAAAATTTAGCAATGGTACTTATATTTAAAAATTAATACTGCACAAAGATTTAATTTTAATTGAGCCTGTAATTCTCAAGAAATATCTAGAAAAACATACATACATCCAACACATTGAATTGAAAATCTCTTATTTGAAGTTCATTTTAAAAAATCTAATATTAGAAGTAGGAGACACCATTTGATGACTGGGTTCAGTTATTTTACAAGAGACCAATAATTATAATGGCGGGGTAAAAGTAAAAAGTAGTTTAAGATTAAATACATTTCTAAGGAAATATTACTATAAATTTAAATCACTTAAAATGGAAAAATCAGAGGAAATTGAGGAAGATGTAATGAAAATGAAATATCTGTTACATGAGAGAGGAAATTACTTGTAAAATGTTTTGAGTCATTCTTGTCCTAACAAACAATTACCAAAACAACAAAGATGTTTTACAAACAATACTTTTACTGCACAGCACTCAATACTCTGGTTAACTTAGAAAAACTGCTAAGTATCTGGGAAAAAAATTCATGATAAACAAAGTTTTTCAAGTTTTCAAAATAAAAAATCACCTTGGCATGTTCCCTCAATTCATCAATTATTAAGCGGTCAACACGTGAAGGATTAGCTGTCAAACGTGGTATTGGTATGGTGTTTGTACTCGAAACTTTTTTACCTGGATTTTGGCGAGCAAGTTCTGCTTCTGTCTGTTAAATGCAGAAAAAAAAAGTTGATTGAAATGCACAATAAAATTCATAGCATTTTCAGCAAAAACATCATAATACAGCAAAAAAATTTTAGACAAAAATGTACTTTAGAGCCATAAAAAGTTTGAAAAATTCACAGAATGCAGTGAAAAATACTGATATAGTTATCTCACCTTTTTTCTTTCTTTTTCAAGATGTCTAAACTGCTCATAACATTCTTCCAGGCGGAGATGCAACTCATTTGATGGACCACTACGCCTGATTTACAATAATAAATACAATGAGAGAAAATAAATTTATAATATTAATATTATTTCAATAGAAATACAGTAAAAACCCTTTTATGTGCTACCTATTTTAATTTTTTACCTTATTTTATAATTTCTGGTTACTTCTTTAATTTTGCACTCATAAATGAAACCAATTTTTTAAAAAATTCTGGATTCAATACTTAATTTGATGATATTTATTTTACACTTTTTAAATCCAATCATGTTGAGGTGATATTTCCCAATGTTAAAAATGAATATTAACCCTTTGATGCCCTGAGTTGAATGGTAACAGATTTGGCTCCATATGCATGTTAATACTAGATTACACACTACATTTTACCTAACTCATGTATAGAGCCAATAAATTATGCATAAAAAAGAAAATAATTGAAAATAATAGTGTTCTAAGCAAAAATAAAATATAAGCTTGGGTATTAAGAATTCTGGTGATTAAGGGTAATAAAAATAAAATTAACAATAACATACTTAAAATTAAGATTCTCAATTTTTAGTTCTTGTAATGTTTCCCTTCTCTCTCTTCCTTGCTATAGTTTTCCATTTGTATTCTTTTTAATTTAGTCCACACAGGTTATTGTAGTTTTAATGTAGTCCAACATATTAAAATTAAAACATAGAAATGTGTATGATCTTACCTTAAAGGACGCATCCCAATAAAAGTGGGAGGAACAGAAAAAAATGCAGAGGAAGCAGGATCAAAAAATACATCATTTGTTCCATACACAGAAGATGGTCCCCTTCTATGAACAAAGTCATATGGGTGATATACTTCAAAAACAGAATCAGGAATAGGTGATGAGCCAAACAAATGGGGGGGATACTTCATGCCTGGTGAAAGAGTGAGAGATCCACCTTCACAGTTGTTTATATCTGCGTGAAGCATGTCATGGTATAAATTAAAAGCATAAAGTCCAGCAATTGTACGAGCTGACAAATGTTGAAGAACTTCAGGTGACATTGGAATTCTATTTGAATTAATGGCAGCAACTAATGGTTTCTCACATTCTGATAAATGAGAATTTTTTTCCAAGCAAGACATGTTATTCCCTCGAATGTAATTTTTTAAAAGTTCTGGTTGTTTCATGCAGCAAAAGCCAGGGTTATTGGGCTGAGTTTGATGTGATCGTTGGCATTGCAACTTATTCAAATTATGTCCATTTTTAATAGGTGGTGCATTTTCAAAGTTACAAGAATTAGGGGTATTATTTTCATACAGAGGACAAACACAATCAGTATCAGAAGCTGTTTGAGATGCCATAATATTTTTTTGTAAAGTATATCGTGAACTAAGATTTCGAGGAAAATTTTGATAAGCTTGGGAAACTTGGTTCAAATGGCCATTTCGATTAGCTATTGAGCTTTTCATTGTAGGACATGGATTTATTACTGGATTATTGTTAGAAGACTCGGAAGAAAAATTTTCATGCCCTTCAGAAATATTTGCAATGCCTAGCATATTTTGACTGAGAGTATTTGTCATTACATCTCCTTGAGACTCTGAACTTGAACTGGATGAAGAAGAAATTGGTCGAAATGTCCTGTTATTTTGTTGTCCATCTTTATAATGACTCTCATTTATCATCATTTGCACATCACCGTTTGAAGCTTGTTCTCTTTCCTAAAAAAAGTTTTCTTCTAAATAAAATCCTTTAATATATTATAAATCTTATACATTTTAAACAGTTGTAAGAAATTTTCAATATATGCTAATGCATTTAAATCCTATTAAAAACATAGTTATCTGTCCCCTCTCTAAATCTTTTTAAAGAAAATGCCTAGTGCTATGAATGAAAGATAAGATATAATAGTTCTATGAACATAATATTTAAAAGCATTCAGAACAAATGATAATTAAAAATGTATATGAATGTGATGAAACTTCAGCAAGTGAGTTTGAAAGTAAACAGTAGTAGAAAAAATGGAGTAATCTGATTGGAATAGTTTGAAGTATAAAATTAAAATATATGAGGGTTTCTATAAATTGATTATTGATAACATATTCTGAAAGCATTGCTTTCTATATAACAAATATTATATCAGAAAAGTGGAGTAGTAGTAGTAGTAGTAGAAAAGTGACAGTAGTAGAAAAAATGGAGTAATCTGATTGGAATAGTTTGAAGTATAAAATTAAAATATATGAGGGTTTCTATAAATTGATTAATAACTGTACAATTGATTACATATTCTGAAAGCATTGCTTTCTATAAAACAAATATTATATAAGAAAAGTGACCCAGTAGGGAATACCATTTGCAAAAATTTTAGTTCAGTATTTTTTAGAGAAGCAGTATTTTGCTGCAAATAAAAGTTTATACCATAGTTATTGCCAGATTGACATGGCATAAACATTTTATTGCTTTTGAGTCAACAAAAATTGTCAAATCATGGGTAACAGGCTCCTATTGTGAAGTATTTTTCTCCAACAGTGAACAGATTAGCCCTGTAGTGGACATTTTATTAAATTTTTATTTTTATTTTTAAATATACGTTTTAGTTTTAATGTAATATTGATTTTGCTTCTTTTTTTTTTTTAAAGCCTTCTTTAGTTACATGCATATTTACTACAAATATCTTAAAAACTGTTTTTAATCAAATGAATAAGTTTTACTTATCTAACATGTTTAAAATATAAAAGCTACTTTTAATAAACAATCTAACTTTTGGCACTTAAACATTTCTCTTGCGATATGGACATGAAAATATTTTAAAGACCAAAACATAAAATGTTTCAAAATCCTTCATATTTTTACTTATAATTATTTTTAATTACCTCATTATGGTAATTTTTTTTTTTTTTAAGTCTACCATTGATCCCCATACCAACCTTCAGATTCACAAAGTATATTTCAATTAGGAAATTAAAATATAAAATTTATTGCACTTGGCTATGTTACGTGTCTGATTCATTATAATTGTAAATGTTCTTATAAAAACTGTATAGATATTTAATTTCAAGATTAGTTTTATACAAAAAAAAATTTCATTTAAATTGACAAATAGGACTTAACCCCCAAAAAAATCATAAGAACAGTGTACGTTGTTTGGAGAAACTGTAGGATACATGAGGAGAGTAGTGCCAAAGAGATGTTTTGTAACTACCCAAGACCAGAGTGAAACCTCCATAAAAGAGTAACTTCCCTCAGTCTAGGAATACAGCATATGAATGTAAACATGACTGCTTGACTCCCAAACCATTAGATTTCATAACTTTTTCTAGCTGGCTATTTTACTTGGCAGTTGTTTCTACACATGTGTATTTTAGATGAAGGGTAACACAAGTATTTCCCGTGCCAGCAAAAAAGCTGTTTGGAAAACAAATTTAATTATTTAGAATCTTTAAAACTTTCTGCAGATATTGAGATTTTTTTCTTTCGGCATTTTAGGTAACATTTAAATTTTAAATCTTGCATTTTAGGCAAAAACCTTTAGCTTTGATGTGTTCTAAATCTATTAATTGTTTGGTGAAAATTATAACTTAATTTGTAAACTATTTAAAAAAAAAAAATTTAAAAATTGAAATTTGTATTTGTGTTTCTGAAGAATGAAGTTTTGTTTTTTAAAGACTTGGGTTATGAAAGTCTATTGTAACAACATTTTCTCCAGCATGCACCAATGCAAAATATGTTTCACGTAAAAATTTACTCACTATTACTGCCATAACCTCCTGAGAGCCACAACTGTTTGAAACATGATATAAAGCTAATTTTAATGTATATTATTCTTTTGAGTTTATGTAACATACTTTACAAAGTTCAGAACATGATCTTATGCACTTCAAGTACACTTAGACAAAAAATTACTATCTCCTTGAGCTTGCAAAAATTCTAAAATTTAATTGTTCAGATGTAAAATTTAATCATGAAAGGCTGCAAAACAATTTCATGAGGATGTGATACATAAAAATACTTTACAGTTAGAGCACAAAAAAAGATTTGCACTGAACATCCAGACATCTGACATTAGGAAAAAGTCTTAGTGTCCATTGCTGGCATGTGCTTCACACCAACTTTTTACGACGCCTCTACTGGCAGAGAAACTGTTTTTTGCTGTTTCTTTACATGCTCTACTTTGTCACAATAGGTGGAACTATCATTAGCTGTAGGACTGAATTCAGCTATTTCATGCAAAGAAAAATTATGCGCCCAAAATCTGATGTACATTTAAATATAAGTGGGGTCTCAGGAGGATAATATTTAAGATTTTTCCAGAAATATAACTTAACAAGAAAGGAACCTTTCTATACTATATTCTATAATCCCTAACTATAAGCTACAAATATAAAGAAATAAGAATTTTTTATTTTTTTAATTATATCAGTTCTTTTCACATTTGAGAAAATAATTTTTAATTACACTATATTTTATATAAAAAAAAAAGAAATATACGAGAAGATTCTAAAATACGTCACAAGTAGGATTTAGTATAAATTTTATGTTAACAAAACATCCCAACAAAAATAACTTAGCAGTGCTAACACTGGTAGACAGCCAACAACAGTAGAAGCTGCGACAATAGAGTCGACTCTCACCGAAAAAATATCTCCTGAAATATCTTTCCACCTGTGTAAAAATATGTGCTCCCAATCCCCCAACCCCACTATGATTCTGAAACTTACAAGGTACAAAAGCTTTTAAAATATTGAAAGTAGAATACTATAAATGATTTCAGAAAAATTTAGTTGATAAAAATATTTTAATTCAAATAAATTTAAATGTAAATGGGCTACAGTCTAAAAAATGTTGTATGCTAACTTTGCGCTTGTAGGCATAGTTGGCAAAATGCTGGATAGGAATTCTAAAATTCATTTTTTTTTTAATGTTTAATGTGCACAGGTTCCCGAAATTGTAACTCTGACATCAAAGTTAAAATACTTAGATAAATTAAAGATTAAATTATTTATGGAGCTAAAATTACCTGTTTCCTAGGCATATCATTGAATTGAGCTTGAGTTGAAATAGATGAGTTCATTTGATTGGGTGTTTGCTGAGGAAAGGATAAGGAAACAGGATGTGGGGTCCATGAAGCAGCACTTGTGGCCATATTTAAAGCTTCTGACACTTGTTTTCCAAAATCTTGGGTCCAAAAGCACTAAAGTAATTAAAAAATATTAGAAGATTTGTTTTCAGTATTTAAGAGTTGCTTTATTTTAGGGTAGTTTTATATTTTTATTAAACATTTTGCTGTCATTTACAAAGCAATCCAGAAGTATAAGAAAGATGTTTTTCTTAAGCATTCAAATTGTTTTAAATTTGGATATTTTTAAATAGGAAATTTTATTATTAAGTATGTAGAGCCTAATCCACTTCATTCACTTGCACTATTCCAATACTCAAAAAGATTGTAAACTATATTAAATCTAGTACACTTAATACACCTGTACACCAATTAGAAGTCACTTTGTAAAAAAATTATTTAAAAAATTAATTAAAAAGGAATTAAAATTTTAACATTTTGTTTGTCAAAATTTCAATTAGAAGGCTAAAACTATTTATGTTGAACATTTCAGAGCTCTATTCCAATTAGAAGTCACTTTGTAAAAAAAAAATTAATTAATTAAAAAAATAATTAAAGTTTTAACAATAAGTTTTACAAAAATCCAATTAGAAGACCAAAACTACTGATGTTGAAAATTTTAGAGCTGTAGACCTATTTGAAGTCACTTTGTAAAGAAATTTTAAACTAATTACAAAAAACAAAACAACAAATTAAAATTTTAACATTTTGTTGCCAAAAGTCAAATTAGAAAGTTATAACTACTTATGTTGAAAATATCAGAGCTCTGCCCCTATTTAAAGTACCTATTGTGTTTCAAATATATAAATTCCCTTGATTTGCTCCAATTTTTTTTTTTTTTTTTTTTTTTTTTTTTTTAAATCAGTGTATTGCCATTTGAGTTTTTAGAATGACTAAGTTACACTTCAATGTTATGAAATTTGATTAAATGTCAATCCAGAGACAGAAGATAAAATAAAATGCCAAATTTTATACTTTGTTTAAATACAGATTTAATAATTTTCACTGAAAATGATAATAACAAAATGCATAACAAACACTATCAAATTGTTAAATTTTATGAAATTGTAAGCTTAAACCTGAAGCTGATGACGACATTATTTCATTTATAATAATATTTAATCCTCATTATTCAGACGAAATATTTAAAACCTTAAATCAAACACATATTTTATAGAGCTAAGATATGACATCTAATAAATACAAATGTTTTGGGTTTTTACAACATCTCTTAGTACCTAAAAGAAAGAATGATAGACTTTTGAGAAGCGTAAGTCTCACATTGCACTGCAGGTGGAAAAGTGGCCCAACTGCTATTGAATTTCAATAGCATTTGGGCTACTTTTCCTATTGCAGTGCAATATATTCTGTTGACCATGTTATTCAAATTTTTCCAACAACAAAATCATTCGAGTTGGTTTTATAAAAAAAACATGACTAGAAATCCATTTTCTATATGTATGTCAAGAATGTACCTAGATGAGATAAATGAATGTACCCAAAAACATGAAATGATTTATCCCAAACATAAATAATTATTTGCATTTTTTTCTTTTCAATTTGGGAGACAGAGGTTGGCTACCAACTTGATTAAAAATGCTTAACTTTTACATAAGGGATTCAATTAGATCTTAAATATGCATAACAAACTATCAAAAACAGTAAAAAAATTAAATATATACATAACAAGTTTACATAATGTTTAGTCAATTCCTACTCAGGTTAATATTTTTATTGGATCTGCATGAAATTAAATTACATTTAAGATATTGAGCTTTTCTGTCAAAAATAAATAAGCCTGTGTTATAATGTCTTTTTAAATATTTTAAGAAATTTGCAACCCATTTCTTACACTAACCCTTTAATATTTTCATAGAAAGGGCATTATTTAAATACAGTTGCAGCATATAATTGTCAGATTCATCTGAACCTCAACTGAATCAGAAGATTTCACTATCACCCCTAAAGTGTTAAAAGTGCTTTCCAAAGTATAAGAAATCATTGATAATACTGTAGATAATCGTGTATCTGAATGAATCATTACCACAAAGTTTTATCACTAAATTAAGGACCACAATTTCACATTGCTTTTGGTTCTTGTGTTTTGAAAACTCTCCCTCGACAGTTATAATAAATGGGAATGAACTATTTAAAGGTGAAACTAATTATGGATGAATAAATTACTTTTTAAGTGTTAAGCAAATAATCCAAACTATTTTTTGTGATTAAGAGCCAAAGCAAACTAGAATTGCCATTTCACAATTAACAGCAAATTGTCAAGGTTTAATGTATAAAATATTTTACACTACCTGTTGGTCCATCATAGGATCACAAACTGGATTGTTATCCAGGTCAGGAAACCTAAACTCAGATTCATTAAATAACTCATTTAATTGGGTTTCTGATTTTTGTAATGCATTAAAAGCCTCCCACTCTTCATAGTTACAAGTATTTCCATCAGGTATAAAAACATCTTTTGTATGCCGAGGTACCTATAATGGTTGAAAAACAATATTAAAACACAGATGAATATAATGATCTATAAAATTGTGTTTTTAATTAAAAGAAATTAATCAGAAAACCAAATTTGATTATTTTAAAAATTTACATACAAATATTTATATACAGGTTGTCTATAAATTAGTTGAGAAATGGTGTTCAAATAGATCTGTATAACTCTTAATAAGTAGGCTTTATTAACCATTCTTTTTTCCCAACTAATTTATGTTCATCATGCCATTTTGTATGCACAATTTTTTTTTACTATCCCCAGTTATTATGAGTTATACACATCTATTTGAGCTCCAATGCCCAACTAATTTATAGACACCCTGTATATCAATACTTTAAGAACCTATTAACTAAGGTGTAAAATAACAATTGTAGAATTAACGTTGGGACCGTTCATAGAAATTTATAAGGCTTTTTTCTGCATTAAAATATAGATGTAACCACTCTATTGGCAAACATATGATGAAATAATGTTTTCATTTGATTTATAAGAGCCAAGACTTTTTATGGTTTTCAATGTCCGTAGTATTTCAGCACCTAAAACTTTGTTTTTAACTACATGCCCCTCCATCGTGCTTGCTTGAGATATCGATGAACATTCTAATTATTGTGGACTATACCTTGTGACGGTGCATTGCACGTCACTCTTCCCAATGCGCATGTTTGCAACGCACCTACCTGTAGTTGGTCTTTCGACCGGTAGGAGAGGCACAGCACATGTGCGACAGGCAATATAAAGCCGGCAACTTGGGGTGTGATCCTCAGTTTCGCAGTTTTTCCCAGTTTCGCAATGTCATAGTTTCGCGCTAGTCTTAAATGTGTGGGCTCCGTGTTAGTTTACCTTAGTGTTCGTCTCGTCTATTTTGAGTGTTATATTTCGAGTGGAGACCGCATCCATCTCCTGGTGCCCTGCTTGATGCTGCCTATGTGGCGCTGTTTAATGCTCTCTCCAGACCGACGTCTTAATCCGGCTGCCACGGTGAGCGGTATTGTTCTTATTTAATTATGCTCGTCTATTTCCCCATCCTCCCCAGGTACCAGTCTGTGTGTTTTGTTACCGTACGTGTATATGTGTTGAAGGTAAAAATAAAAGATTATTTAAGAGCTACTAAAAGTCTTCTCATTTAGTAGACATATTTTGAAGTGTCATAACCTGCTTTTGGGTATTTTTTTTCATTAGAAATAGTTCTAACAATGCTCATCCAACTTCTTCTTATAAAAACTAAATTCACATGCTTTCTTGCTCTTTGCATGGCATTTTAAAGCACTCTTTCCCATCGATGCTGAATGTTTAGTACACAAAGTACATCATGCAAAATGCACATCCTAGACTTAGGATTGCAATCATGAATTATATTCTGGCTTTTCTAAACAGCTTGAATTGAAAATGCATTTCTCTGCCATTTTTAAATAGTGCAAAAAAAATTCCACACGATACAATCACAGAGTAAACTAGTTTCCAGATATGTTGTATCAGTATCATGTTATTTCGCAGCACATGCCACACTGTGCTCATCGAAGGAAGGAAACGAAGTGACGGGAAGAATGACGCAATCTCGAATGTTCAACCGCACTATTTTTCTGACTGCTGCCTGGCTTAACTAAATTTGAAGGATTTTGCTCATATTGTTGACCACACATTTTTAAGAGACTATATTTTTAGAAAATAAAATACAATTTAAGCATTTTTTACACATTTTAAGAAATGTAAGGTTCTTCAAGGTTTTCTAAAAGAGTACGAACCATAGTTGTGGTCCTAACTTTTACTGTTTGGACAGTCAAACATCAAAGTGATTGTGTAAGGGTTCTGTTTTTGACCTTGGACAATGAAGACTAATAATAAGCATAATACTAATTTGGGTGAAATAATTTTATATTGTATGTGATAAGTAATTTCTCAATATTGAAAAAATAGATTGCTTAATTTTGAAAAAGTTAGCAGCATTTATTACAATTACTTACCTGATAGACCTTTTCTTGAGAGTTTTGTGATAACATGTCTCCATTCTCGTGATCGAATGATGAATTGAAGGAAAAGTTTGGACCCAAATGCTGAGATTGGCCAATTTTTTCTGAGAAAACCATGTTATCACTACAGACTGTATTACAATGTGAAATATAGTCTTGATTGTTTTTTTTATCGTTAATAGACTTTCCATGTGGCCATATCCCATTTGGAGGAGAATTCAAATTATTGCAACTAAAATAAAATTTCAAATTATTACTTCAACAACTTAGGTTTAGATATGCCAAAACAAGAAGAGAGAGAATATGCATTGCTATGTAAATGCATAATGCCCAGATAAATTATTTTCATAATTATATTAAAAATATACAATTTTTTTTTAAGTATTTAGGTTAAATAATATTTATTAAATCTAATTGTTTTTGTCTGATAAGAAAATATTGGTGTCTAGGTATCGAATCCAGGATGGTCCTAAGTAGTTTGCATCAAATTGGTACCCAGGACTGAACATATACAAAAAAGTTGCTACAGAATCTTGGCTAATTTCACACATATAATATGCTTAATTACAATTACTTTCAGGTTCTTGGCAAAAAAAACACCCACATTTCAATATCGAATAAACTCAGGCAATACTGGACCACAAGAGTACTTTTCAATATATTCTTTTAATAATAATGGGATTTGAATACTTTTATTTGTAAAACTCATATATTCAGTGGAAATAGTTCCTTATCTCTTTCAAGGAGAAAGTTCAGCATACCTCACTGAGGGTGAAAAAGTGCAAATCAACTGCTTTAAATTTCAACAACATTTGGATCTTATTTCCACGTACAGTGCAATATAAACCAGTCATTTAATTTTTCAAAAGTATGAACAATTAAAAGGAGAAAAATTGTAAAACACATGTAATGGAATTATTAGGTAACGTGATGTAAAGAATAGGCATTGGGAAAAATAAATTTTGAAATCAGATTGAAAATGAAATAAGCAAAATAAATTAAATACAGAAAATTGGATAAACATGTATTGTAATAAAAAGGACTACTTACTAATTTGAGGGTGTAAACATTCCACCGTTTAGATTCAGACCTAAGAGTTCAACATGTTCTTGCAATAAAGCTGTGTTCAAATGTTCATCATCTATAATTTTTGATACTAAGTCATTGAGTCCACATCCATCATTTCCAACCCGAGGTACTGAGAAATCCTCAGTCATACTATAAGGCGAAGTTGTCTGTAGAGCCATAGTATCAGAACTGATGTTATTATTAGTAGGCTACAAAGAAAGTCAAATTCCTCAAAATAAAAAGTAACCCACTAATACAGATCTTCAACAAATTAAAACTTGTACAAAAACATATGCTAAAAAATACACATAATAATTATTTCATACACTTCAGTACAAGGAAAATTATTGTTTTCAAAAGACAGGTTCCTTAGACAATGAGGGGAGGAGGGTTAGTTTCAATGACAGATTCAGCGAGGGGTGGAGGAGGCTATCGCCCCCACTGTTGTTGAGAGTTAAATAAGGAAAAAATTAAAACAACGAAGAATATTTTATGCGTTGTTTGTCTTGACTATAATAAACAAAAGTCTAACACTAGTTTCCAAAACTAACACAAATATTTAATTTTTGTAATTGATATATATAATAAACTTATGAATATGTGAAAAATTAGAATTAAAAATAAAACCATTATACTGCATTACTTTTACCGCTCACGTTTTAACACACACTGGTCTCTGGTTTGGGTGAAGCCAATCAAGATTTGACGAATCCATACTAAACATCTTTAATATGAATGTTCTCATCCCAAAAAATGATATGTAAATGTCGAGGACAAAGCAAATTATAGCTTTGGTTGTAGTATACGAATTTGTTATTAGATTATCCTTTCTATTATATTTAACAATAATTCATCGTGAGCCATATCGATAAACACAACTCTAATTTATTGTTTAAAATTCATGCGTAACCTATCATAGCATCACCTTTATGTTATTGAGATTTTTTAACTCACTGTAACATACTCTGTATAATCAAGTTAAGTTATCCCATTGTATAATATTACTTAAGAACAAAAAAATTTACCTAAACTAATCAACAACCCCTGCCCCATCCGTGACAAAACTCTGAATCCACCCTTGGTTAGTTTGCTTGCTTATTTTACGAGGGCAGGAAAATAGTATTCTATTAGTAATGGGATAAACAGTGACATAATAGTAAAAATCAAATTAAAAGTAGCAAAACCTTAGAATTGTGCAATGAGTTCAAATTTTAAAAATCTTTCAAATATATTCCTTTTGTTTTTAATTATTTTTTCAACAAGTTATTTTCTAAAAAACTTGTCCAAAGATAATTCTGTTTTATAATAAGAAAATATCCACATGAAATAAGCAGTACTAACCAACTAATCGAAGTTTATTCTTAGACTATATTCTAATTGTAAGAAATCAACAATAAGTTATAAAACTTTGGGCTTGCACAAACATGCAGTAGCTGTTATTTAATTGTAAAATGTTTAACAGAATACTAAACGATTTTAATGTTTGGCTATATTGTGAATAATTATATAAACAAAATGTATTTATGCAGCTCTTTATTTAATTACTTAGAAACCACCCATAAGGAAGCATTCATGAGTGAGTAACATTCATCTTTCTTTAATTCCTTTGATTGAATACTGTATTTTCATAAGGATACCTAATATCAAGTCAATAAAAAAAGAAAATAACAAATTACAGCATTTGGTTGCACAGCAATACCAACGGCTGGAGAAAGAAAATTAAAAAAATGAAACAAATACTATCTTGTTAGAGGAGAGGATTGGTAACAATCAAGAGGGGATGGGGATTGCTGGCTCACATATCCACTAAAATCTGAACATTAACTAAATCATTCAATCAAAATTGTGTCCATTTACAAATATGTTGTTCACAAAGATAATTATGCATAGTTTAGCAAACCCCTACAAGAATACATATTGCATAGAGTACAAGTACAGTATTTTTTAAACTTTTGTCACCTTGCTCAATCATTTAGGTTTAGGTAAGTTTAGTCTGATAATGCCTTATAAACTCCACTAAAAATAATTAAATTGTAGAAAATGTGGAATTTTTTAGAAAAAAAGCAAAAATCCTCGTAAACAAGATTTTCACTCCTGTAAACTAAAGTTTGATCAAATTCTACTAAACATAATCAAAAGAATAAAACATTTATTATTATATTTTTCTAAATAAATATAAACTTAATCTTTTCTCTGAAAAAGAACATTTTATAAACCATTGAGAAAATTGTTGCTCTTTATCAGCTAAATTTTTAAAAAATTACAAAAACCAAGATAAAACTTTGAAAACACTGGCGTCAAATATATAAATATACAAAATGAGCCAAAACCAGTTCTGATTTCATTAACAAAGGATAGATTAAATATTAGCATTAAAACTGGGTAAGAAATTTTTAAATCCTAAAATATTCAATTTTCTTTTTGTGACTAAGACAAACAATTTTAGTAATAAATTATAAATGCCATAATATTGATGCTCAGATCATATCAATTTATCTGGTCTCAAAGTATTTCTGCAAACTGCATTTACTATAATAAGAAAGGATTAAATACTTCAAAAAGGACAACTAATCTTTTAAAAAGATCAAAATAAAATAGATTGGAGTAAAAACAATCTTAAAAAAAAATCATTTACCCTTATTTTGAACAGAATACCTCATTAATATCTAAAACAAAATGGCTTTTTATTTCGATACAGTATTATTGTTTCTAAAATTATTCTATCTAACATCATACCTTATTTAAAATATCTACCAATGTGATTGTGGTTCAGTGATATTTTCCAATCAATTGTCTTGAAGTTGTATTGCTGTGTGGTAAAAGAAAATTATACCTCTCTCAATTAATCCGCTAACGACCGTTAATCGGAAATTTTACTCGTGTGACATTCCTTGAAGTTTTAGACATGCTATCTAATGCTGAGGAATATGGTAAAACATTAAAAATATGTTATTTACTAAGTGTTGAATATTACAATCAATTTGGTATTTACTTAACCCTTGATTAGGCGTGCGACCTTTTGTCTCGTGGTTAGTCATGTGGGGGACAAATGCTCCCCAAATTCAAATTTTTGTGCATACCATTAAATTCATGACCAAATATCAAAATAGGTATTTTAATTAAAAACACAACATTATTGAACAAAATATAGTAAAAATTACAAAATATTTTTTAAATAACTTGAAAAAAACTACAAGAAGGCTTTGATCATGGACTGCCATCTATTGAGAAATTGATCGTGAGAGGACATTTGTCAAAAAAGCGACTAACCAAGAGTTAAGAAAGTATAAGAATTTGCAAAAAAAAATTTTTAAATCAGACTTACCTGTATAGAATAAACAATGGAAGCTACCATAAAAAAAATACCTAATTCATAGTATGCAAAATGTTTAATATACACTATCTGGCCAAAAGTATCCGGACACCCCTTAAAAAAGTGGTTCTGGCGAGTGACGCAATTTGATACGTAATTGAAAGCTATAAAAGTGTTGGTAGTGGTTTGTCAGATTGTATTTATGCGTTTGTGAGGCAATGAGTAAGTCAAAGGAGCTTAGTGAGTTTGATCGTAGCAGAATAGTGGGATGCCACCTTTGTGGGAAATCAGTTCGTGAGATTGCAGACATTCTACAGAAGCCTAAATCCACTGTGAGTGATGTAATTGTGAAGTGGAAATGTCGAGGCAGTGAAACGGCAGAAAAACGAACCGGTAGGCCGAAAACACTTGGTGAATGCAGCCGCAGAACTCTGAAAAGGGTAGTGAAACAAAATCGCAAGTCCTCGTTGGTGGAAATTTCTCAGGAGTTCCAAAGATCATCAGGCGTTAGTGTTAGCAGTAGGACTGTCCATCGAGAGTTAAAAGACTTGGGATTCCGTGGTCGTGCAACCGCTCACAAGCCGAACATCACTCCACAGAATGCGAAGCATCGATTGCAATGGTGTAGAGCTCACCGTCATTGGACTGTGGACATGTGGAAAACTGTTCTTTGGAGTGATGAATCTCGCTTTACAGTCTGGCAGTCGGATGGACGCGTCTGGGTTTGGCGGATGCCTGGCGAACGTTTCTATAGGGACTGCATGAGCCGACTGTTAAGTTTGGTGGTGGAAGCATAATGGTGTGGGGGTGTTTCTCGTGGTTTGGCCTGGATCCGTTAGTTCCTGTGGTTGGAAACATGAACTTTGAGATGTATGTGGACATTCTAGACAATGCTGAACTCCCAACTTTATGGCAATATTTTGGGGAAGGCCCATTTCTCTTCCAGCAGGATAACTGCTCCATTCACACATCGAGGCTTGCACAGACATGGTTTGACGAAACGGGTGTTCAAAAACTGGACTGGCCTTCTCAGAGCCCCGATCTAAATCCCATAGAACATCTTTGGGACGAATTAGAGCGCAGATTAAGTAGCCAGCCAAATCGACTATCTTCACTGCAAGCACTCACTTCAGCTGTGATGGACGCCTGGAAGGCAATTCCTATGGTCACCTATCAAAAATTGGTGGAAAGTCTTCCCAAACGTGTGCAGGCTGTCATCGATGCAAAAGGGGGATCAACATCATATTAATATGTGCCTCAGGACGCTCCAAGTCCATACCACTGGGTGTCCGGATACTTTTGGCCAGATAGTGTATATCTATTCAGTTGCTAGAGAAACTGGTTCACATTTGACAAATGGATTTATAGAAGACATTTCAAAAGCCAAAAACGTCTCTTAAAAATAACAATTGCATTTGTCTGAAGCTAATAGTTCCAAGTCTAACATGGGAAAGCCTTGCCGTATGATCCTTAGTGCTTGCATTCATTATGAATCCATAGCAAATAATTTCTTTTATTCAAAATCAATAAAATAGTGTATGAATTTATTGTTTGCAATTCATAAATTTGAGCATTTGTCTGTTTTATCAAGGCCAATAAATTATTCTTGTAACAAAATGGTAGCAAAAAGTAAATATTTTCACACAAATTATCAAATAGATCTATCAGTATTTCTTTATCCAATTGGTGGTATTAAGAACATATATCATATAGTTTGGCCTATATTTTGATCCCATAACTTATTCTTATGATTAAAAGTTCTCTGAGAATAGAGTAGGAAATGTGAAAATTTAAAAAAAATTACCCCCCCCCCCCCATGCAGATTTTAAAAATTAATTTAAATCTTCAAATTAAATGAGGGGCTGCTTTCGAAACTAAATAATTTTTTTATTTCATAAAAAATTAATTGAGTTTATTTAAAATTATTTTTAACCCTCACAGAGATATCTATTAAGATGCAGAGATGCAAACCTTTTTATGAATTTTCCATAGTTTTTACGAATTTTAAATTTTTTTACATTGGCCAATACTCTTAGTTATTAGTGAATTTCAAAAGCGGTCAAAAAAATTAAAAAAGATATTTCGCATAAATTTTTGCCAGACTACAAAAACCGTGCATAAAATTGTAAAAATCTATAAAAAATATAGAAAATCCTTCAACAAACCAGGCAATACTTCCGTCATTACTAAATTGATTTGGATAAGGCATAACTTAACTGACAAATTTATTTTGCACAACAGATATACCTTAAGAATTTTATGGTTTGATGCTGTTATAGCATTTTCTTTCCAAATTTGAGAAAGTGAAAATATTGGTAAAAATTTTTTATGATACATAAAATAATTACAAAAAATAAATGCAACTTGTTCAGAAAAAATCTATTAATTCTGGTTTACTTGCTAATACAAATGACACTTGCATACACATGTTTCAATCGATCTATCAAGTTTAAACGTACATCTGAAACATTTGGTAATTTTGAAATAAATACAAAGGGAGAGTTCAGTTGGAATTGGACCATAAGGTTCCAAGATTTAAAAAATCTGGATTTATATATATATATTAGGGATGAGCCATATTTTAATAACAGTTAAAAGTTATTGATACTTAAACTCACGCGAATTAACAGTTACCTAATTTTCTAAGTAACAGTTATTCATTTATTATAAATGCAATAGATGGCGCTAGTATGTCCATATATTTCTGTTATTGAAGATCATAATATCAGAATCACGAAATAAAAATATATTTTTCTAATAACGGTGATTCGGAAAAATATATTTTTCTAATAACGGTGAACGGAAAAATATATTTTTTTATCGTGATTCTGATATTAGGATCCTGGTCGTTATTCCTGGAATAACTAACTGTCCGATTGGTATCAGTTGATATTGACATAATTTTCAATAAAAGTAGATATAACTGTTATAAGATATTGACAGAAGTTTTTGTATTGGAATAACTTTTGGACCATTCTTTTGTTAGCGCTGCTTTTCAAGATGGTATTTTAAATTTCGTTTCGATTTTTTTTTTTTTTTTTTTTTGTTTTTTCGTTGATTTTTGTTAGTTCGTTATGATTTGATGCACATTATGAGTGGTAGGGTGAAGAGGAATGTGCGTGGGGGGGGGAGTATCTGACGCAACATTCTTTGGGTTTAAATGACAGAGATGGGGGGAAGAAGGTGGGGGATTAGGATTAAGGATTTAGGAAGAAATGCATGTGCGTGTTTTTGCTGAAGGCTCTTTTTTTTTATGTTATAAGAATTCCTTTGGTGGGAGAGGTTTTGAACGTTACGTTCGCATTTCATTTCAGTCTTCTTATGAGACTTTTAAAGACTCGCTGTGTTTCTTTCGTATTGGTTGGAGGTAAGAAAATTTTTCGCTATTGTTTTAGAATAAGAAAATGATACTATATATAAAAAATAAAGAGAGCGTAGGATTTGAGTTTTTCCTTTTGATGGAAAATAAATTATGTTCTTTTCCTTGTAAAGCAAGCTTCTAATTTCAAATCGATATAATCAAAAGATTGTGTAGTAAATTTGGAGCGTAGTTAAATAGGTTTTAATGTTAAACAAAAATTTGTTTATGCATATATTTTTTATATTTAACGCATTACCTGAGAGGTTTTTAATTTTTTTATGATCATTTTTCAATTTGAACTAAATAAAGGGAATTTATTATTTGTAAAATTGCTTTTCTTGATTAATTATGAATTGAATTTTTTAAATAAACATGACATTCATCTTTTTTAGTTTGATTAACTTTATAATATTTGAATTTTACTTCAAATTTTTTATTAAAAATATTTTTATTCGGGTTTAATATCGTAACTTAAATTTATAATTTTTGTTTATAAATTTTTATTTCATGAATTTATGTATACATAAATGTGGTCGTGACGGCACAATTATTTATAAAATACATAATTTCTGTAAATAGTTTTAACGCGCCATAATTAATTTACAATAATTTCAAAAATATAGTTATTGAAATAATAATAATATCCCTATATTTAAAACATATATTTTTTATACTTCAAAGATTCCTCTGAAAATGTACATTTTTCTCACAATATTACATAAAATTTATATGTAAGTAATAATTTTAAAGCCTGTGCACGTAAAATGTTTCAAAATGTGTTTTCATTTAAAAATCACTTTCATTTTATATGTATCAGTTATGAATTATGTTGTATTGTAAATTCTTTCTCCAATTTATTGTTAAATCATAAAAATAAAAAAATTAAAAAACAAAATTCTTATAAAATAACCTCAAAACTATAAATGATTTCTTTTATTTTGATATTTTTACAAATTTATATTGAAAGATGTTCTAATTTAAAATCGATTAACTGATATCTAAAGAGAATGTTGTAGAAAAACAGGTATGTTTTATTTATTCCATGTATTTATTTTTATTTACCTTTTACTTTAAAAATAACGGATAACGGTTATAATATTTCGTTATTTCCTAATAATTTTAATGTAACTGCAGTTATTTAACAATAACTGTTAAGCTCATCCCTAATATATATATATGTTACAGGCAAAGTGTGAAATCCGGCATTCTATAGAATGCCTAAAAACTAGCTGGCAATGCATGAAACAATTCATGTTTCACACATTTCCTAGGAATTCTATAGAATGCCAAATGAGAATTTGGCAAAGTATGAAATACACTTCCGATTCGCTTAGAATATCATGGGGCAAAGTTTGCGACTTTTAACTTGCACCTATAAATATATATTACCCCTTCTACAATATTTATAATTTTAATCACATGCTAAAAACTCTAAAATGTAAGAAGTGTGCACGCTTCTCACCTTAAAAGGAAGAAGTACAACCTATATTGTTGGTCTTAAAGTCAATTAAACCTAAAAAAAATACCCCTACCTACTTTGGCCAGTCGTGCCCAAAAGCAGAGGCATTAAACTATGGACATTTTACATTGTATATGCAAAAAAAATATAATTAATTAAAAATCTTATTATTCATACAGCTTTAAAACTTTATTAGACAAATTTTGCAGTCAAGAAATTGAGAATACACTTATGAAAAATATGTTTAACTACTCCTAAATATTTTCTACTTGGCTACTATTTTAATCTAATTTTGTGTGATCTCATCTTTAACCTTTTCAACGATAATTTTTAGTTAAAAAATTTGTTAGACGAATTTAAAGCCAAACTTTTAAATAGAAAATGGCTCTTTGAAGAGAAACCAGTATTGATGTAAGGAAATTCTTATTAAAATTATTTTTTAAAAAAAGGAAAATCTTATTGAAATAGCTAAAATTGTTGCTAGAAGCCATATGTGTCTCCAGAAAATTACTAGAACATTTTAAAATGATGGATTGAAAGAAAATAAAAGTAGAAGAAAAAGGAAAAGAATTCTGAGTGATATCACAAAAAGGAAAATTTTGAAAGAAATCAAGGTTTATCATAAAGTAATTGCAGTCAAACTAGTTACAGAAACTTCTCAAATCATTGACAGAAGTAAGTGCTAAAACTGGGCGAAATGTAATTAGAAAAGCTGGATATAAAAGTCGAGTCATTAGGAAGAAACCGCTCGTCGTCTAGTAAAATCTGAAAAAACCTTTGGAGTTTACAAAAACTCATCAAATGGAGACGAATAGCTTTTGGAAGAAAATAATATTTAGTGATGAATGTAAATTCAACATTTTCGGTAATAATGAACATCGCATCATATGGAGTAAACCCAAAACTGCTTTGGACCCAAAAAAAATTTACGTCTTTCAGTTAAACGTGGTGGTAGCTCCACCATGGTTTGGGATTGAATGACTTCAACCGTGGTAGGAAATTTAGTTTTTATAGATGGCATTATAAACCATATGTTTACTTGGATATACTTCACAACAATCTAAATGAAAGCGCTAAGAATTTGAGTTCAGATTGAAATTTCATATTCCAGCACCACAATGACCCCAAACACACAGCATGCAACATCAAAATGTGCTGTCTTTCATTGTAAAAAGCAGTTACATACACCACCACAGTCCACCGACATCAATATCATAGAAAATCTGTGGGCCACACACGAAACAGTGGTTCAAAAGAGCAAAATTAGAAACAAAGCCCATTTAAAACAAGTGTTGCAAGAATAATCAGGTTAAATATCTTCAGATACCACCAAAAAGTTGATCAAATCTGTACCACGACATTTGGAGGACATTATAATGCCAAAAGACATACACCTAAATATTGATACTTTCTTTGCATGCAAGATATTATAAAAAATTTATAGGTGTATTCTCAATTTTTTTAGGTAAAAATCTGCATAAGTTTATTTAAAATGCTTCCAAAACTTTTCATATTAGAAGTTTTCCATTGGTTGTTATTTATTTCTACTTGAAATTAAACCATTTGTTATTTTTAAAATTAGAGACGTCTTGGTAATGTATTATTTATAATGAAAGTTGTATTTATCAAGTAAAAGTAAGGTGTATTCTCAATTGTTTGAGCTCCTATATATACTATATGCTTTCTAAAGAGGGAAAAATTATTGTCATAGACAAGTGCATCTACAAACTGATTATCCCTGTGGATAGGTTCAATATATACTGAGGGAATAGGAATTATGCCTGGACAAAAGAAAATATCATTGTATGCAGATTTATCGTTATAGGCAGTATTGTTATATAGAGGTTTCACTGTAGTTAGTAATTATGGAGGACATTTTTAAACTTAGTTACTGCCAAATTGGATTTTCTACTGTGAACAGAAATTAAGGACTGGTCTCTATATTCAATATACAATAGTAATGTCTCGCAAGCATCGCGTGTTAACACTAACATTTAAAAAAGTTTTTGGAGCATTTCCATCTAACGAGTTCAAGTGCCCTCATATGTTGAAACAAAAGCCTGCCAAGTTGGATAAGACCATTGGTCTTCGTTTCGTTTTCTAAGATAAAAAAAATAAGTAAAATATATCCGAATACGAGTCATTCTTCCGAATCAGGCAAAAAGGATATGTATGTTATATATTTTTTGTCATTATTTAAGCTTTATACAACAAGAAAAAAATTCCAGCAGTGCAAACATTTTTTTAATCATGAGGAGGAAAAATTATTTTAAAAAAAATCCCTCTACTAAGACAATGATGCTCATAATACAACAATTTTTTTAATGAGGCAATTGAAAAAAATACTTATTAAACCAACAAAAAAATTAAATTTTTAAATTTACCTACATTAATAGTGAGATAATATTAAACTTATATAAATTTTAATTATATTTTGAATAAATAACAAGCATCATTATCCTGTTTTGCTGTTATTGTATTTTTATATGCCAGGACAATGAAGAAATTGATGTAATTAAAAGCTGACACTATATTTAAAAATTTTGAAGTTAATGTATATATTTTCCAAAAGACTTTATTATGCATTCTACATAACAATCTAATTTTTTTTTTCCTTCACATTTTGTATTTTTTGTAGATGCCAGGAAAATGATGCAAATTAAACATAACTCTGATTAAAAAAATTGTGCCAACTGAGAATAATTATTCACACAGCTTACTAAAGAAATAAAATTTCTTGGAATTGGCGCAAAAAAAAAAGAAGGCAGTTGCCTTCTGTAGTTAAAATATTGAGTGTGTAGCCCTTCGTAGCCCATGTCTACCAAAAGGATTCTCAAGGTAAAGTCAGATTACTTGGCTTTTTATATTTGTTGTAAACTAATTTACTAGTGGGAACAAACCCATGCGCATAGCCAGGGGGTACGAAATTTTTAGACTGTAGAAAAAACAGAAAATTTAAAACCAAAATAAAATTTACCAATCCCCTCAAATTTTCATATTGAAATGTAGTGAAATTGTCTGTTTCTACGTTGAGCCCTTCATGTTCGAGGAGATTTTCCAGGAATTGAAGCTGAAAAACCTACAGGCACATCTACAAAATTATCCATGAAGTGGGCAGGTTCAAAATACATTTGAATGAATAGGAATTATACAGGGAACAAAGAAACTATTATATGCAGACTTAATATAGACAGTATCATTATACACAGGTTCACTGTACTTTAAAATAATGACTATTTATTCACATTTTACACTTAAAAAAACTTACCGTTTGATTAATGAAAGTAGATGAAGATCTTTCAGAAAAAGGGGGGCGAGTCCATGATGTGTATATGTTTCTATCACAATTCCCATACTCCGAGTTTGAGAATTTTAAATTTGGCTGGGATCGTTGGTTATCAGGAAGAGAATTTGTTACTGCATGGTTGTTATTATTAATAAAATGAGAAGCACATTGTTCATCAATAAAGGAATTGTCATTGTAGGCATATTGAGAAAGACATGAAATTTCATCATTATTTCTATGAAGTTTGTGATTATCAGGAGATTCAGAAGGTTGGAAAGAGTTTACCAGTCCATGTTGAGGAACACAGTTATTGTTAAGCCGGCAAATTGAATTGGCTCTTTGTTGCACAGAAACCTGGAAACATCAAAAAACTTTATTTAATATATATTAAAACACTCACAAAGATCAATTTAATTATTTAGCATTATATTATAAGATATTGAACTACAGATAAAACATATGTTTAATAGAGCAAGAGTTCTATAATTTAACATACTTTCAAAAGAATATTTAATAAAAGTTTACAATTAAGGTAAAAAAAGATCAAGTTGAAAATTTGATATTTGTTTTAAAAAATATATTTAATTTATTTAATTACTATAAAGAAAAGAAAAAAGGAAAAGTATTATTAAACATGATTTCAATTTTTCCCAAAATAAAAATTAGTTCAGGTTAACATCAAAATTTGAAACAGATCTCCCAAAAATGTTTTGATAAATGTTATAGGGCAAAACTTTAACGAATCTGGAAAATATCCATTATTTAGAATATGTACTCAAAGATAACATATTTTAGCTCATGTCTCTAATTTAGAATTTATTGCTGACGAGATTTTCAAAAAAAAAAAAAATTACTCTGTTATCAACAATGCTCTTGTTATCACAACTTCGAAAAAATAATTTAATTTTATAAAAATAAACTAGAACCACTTGCACCATATACATTGTTGCGCTAAGAAATCCGCAGGCAAAACTAAGAGAGAAAAAATCAGTATGGTCTTTTTAGGTATTTAACTGGAAGTTGTAACACGAATCTTATCGTACAACGTTTGGGTAAAAAATTTCAATTTCATTTTAACAGCAATCAATTATAAAAATAAATTAGCTGACAATGTAACATTTTATAACAAATTGTTTTGAAACATGACAGGTCATGGCGGCGCGCATTTGACATCAGATCAGTAGCGCTACATAAGCTGAATTAAGATACACGTATAAAGAAACAACGTAAAAAGAAAAAATACCTCAGTTTCCAATCTTGTTTCGCCAAATCCATTACGTTCTTCATGGTACTGGTTAAAATTTTTGCCAATTATGGGTGGCGAAAGAGCCATAGAAATACATTATGTGCTAATACCCGAATATGACGGGTATTCGTTCAGGGGCTGTCATTGGATTCTTGACATTCAATACGCATGCGTTTACAGATGCTCTTGGAGAGAGAAATCGAAACTAGCTGTAGAGCAGACAGAGCAAACCACCGCATCCAATAAGGTATCTACAATATGGAATACAAATGATCAGTTTATTTATTTTTTTGTGTATTCTGCAGTAATTATGTCGCAATAAATGATAATCTAGTTTTGATTTGATCCAATTACATGTTATGCGCATTATATATTATGCGCATGTTTTATTTTTGTTAGATTTTTATCGCTCGTTTTGGCGCTCTTTTTCTAATGATAGTTGCCAACTGATATAAACTAGAGAAAAATACTTTAAATAATAATGAGGAGCTCTTAGTTGGAGATAACTGTATTATTAAATATGATCTTCAATAAAAAAACTAAATCATTATACAAAAAAAAAGTTATTAATTACTCACGGGAAAATGTGTGATGAGATATATATAGAAATCGATAAATATTTTAAAATACTATATTTTTATACAGTAAATATAAAGAAAACAATAAGACACTGCGGTTAAAAAAGAAGGCCGAAAATGCTTCACAACAAATACTCGAGGGGCACGTGACATCATAGAACCGGTTATTCGCTTAGCTGCCCACCGAAATCAGCTCTTTTCAATGGGATTCCCTGTAAATTTGATCATTAATATCAGAATATTTCACATTAGGTTTAATACCGGGTTTAGCAAGTGTGGATTTGGACATTTAACTTAAAAATCACACCTTACTATAAAAGTTACACTGTTTATTTAAAACTATTTAAAAAGGTTAACTTAAAATTTGAAAGATAAAATGAATGAGTTCTGGGTTAAAGCATAGTCGGAAGAGAGCATCGATATAGAAAGAAGAGAAATGTCCTTTTCCTCCTAAGTTCGTTTTTGTCTTTTTGCTAACTCCGTCCCTCAACCGTCTCGTCTTCCAGTTCAGAGACTCTATTGATGCGGGACATTCATGTACTAAAACTTTTAGAATCCATGATTTTGCGAACCAAAATTTTTTAGTTTGGTTCTTCAAGAAAGTTCGATGAACTGATGAAATGCATGTCACCACAAGGGTTTCATATCCACAGCAGAAAATTCCAAATCAGTGAATTGATATGGTTAACAAATCAATGTGTCCAATCAATTCTCTCTCTGAGAAATCATTTAATGGATACAATTACAGTAATACAATTACATTTTATTGAAATATTTGGAATTTGTTTTAATCTCTTATTCAGATTAATATTAGAATTTGGATTGTATCCTTTTCATAAAAAGTTATAATGCCAGGAATTCGATTCCTAATATTTTTTACAGCTGCACTGCGATTTTTTGTTTGTTCTTATTGAATAATATTTATAAGAAAGTAGCTTACAATCAAAATTCTCTTTCTTATATATACACATGAAGTTTATCTTGATCGATAGTTTTAGGCGTTATATCTTCTCTCACACTATCAAATTGATTGCGTAAAACAAAATTTCCATTATTCACTTCCATTAAACCCAATTTTTTATATTTTGATCTTTTTCCTGTATTATTTCACTCATTTCATTTATATTTTGAACTTTTTCCTGCATTATTTGATCTATTTCATTTATATTTTGTTCTTTCTCTTGTATTGTGTAAGTCATTTCATTTATATTGTGTTCTTTTTTCTGTACTATTTTATACATTTTCCTTAAATTTTGATCTTTTTGCTGAATCATTTGATCCATTTCCTTTAATTTCTCGGTTAATTCTGCATTTATTTGGTGATCTTCATTTTTTTAGTAATGATCAACTATTTTCATAATTTTAAATCGATATTCTAGACTCATGTATGTTATTAATTCAAATATCATATCCATATGAATCTAAGTCCCTCTCAAATCATGTTCACCGTCTTTTTTAGTATAATAGAATTCAATATTTTCATTTCGGTTTCATAATACCAGGTATTGTATGACCTTTTTCTGCATGTTTTCGTGTTACTTTCAAAGTTTTCACGGTGCGTATAGTTTTAAACCAATTATCGAATCGCTTTTTAATAAAATCATGACATATGCTTGTTGCATTGAAAAAATTTGTAGTTTAATCTATGATAATTTGAGAATTGCCGAATTTTCCATAGCAATAGTTAATACCATCTTGTGTTGGTTCACAATATATTTGTTGAAGTATATTCGTGTTTTCATCTACATTAATTTGAATACTTGTTTATATACCCAAATTTAAATTTTTTTATGTATGTTAAGAGGTCTTTAGTAGCTGCCAACATATATGCTACAAGTGCCTGAGCAGTTATTTTTATTTTTTATGAAGAAATAGTATTGGTTCTCTGTTGACGATGTGGACTAGGTTACCAATTATTTTGTAGTAATACTATTGCTTTCTATGTAAAAAATTCCTTAGCAGTTATTATTTTTTTTTTTAATGCAAAAAATAGTATTGGTTCTCTGTTGACGAGGTGGACTAGGTTACCAATTATTTTGTAGTAATATTATTGCTTTCTATGTTAAAAATTCCTTAGCAGTTATTTATTTATTTATTTATTTATTTATTTATTTATTTATTTATTTATTTATTTATTTATTTATTTATTTATTTATTTATTTATTTATTTATTTATTTATTTATTTATTTATTTATTTATTTATTTATTTATTTATTTATTTATTTATTTATTTATTTATTTATTTATTTATTTATTTATTTATTTATTTATTTATTTATTTATTTATTTATTTATTTATTTATTTATTTATTTATTTATTTATTTATTTATGAAAAAATAGTATTGGTTCTCTGTTGACGAGATGGACTAGGTTACCAATTATTTTGTAGTAATATTATTGCTTTCTATGTTGAAAATTCCTTAGCAGTTAGCCACTGTGTAATTAAGAATAATTATTTTTGTTATAATTTGAACTTGCCAAACAGTTCCTTTACTATAGAAGGGACTATTTGGCAAGTTCAAAATAAAACATTTAAAAAAATTATTATGTTTAATTTCACAGTTGATAAATACTAATCTTGTACAGTGTATCTATTGGACTTTTGATTCAAAATTGGGATGGGAGCAATGATCCATTTGAAGAGCACCAGTATTATAATCCAGATTGCGATAATTTAAAATTAGTTTTTCCTTATCCAATAAAAATGTGAATGCTCTTTGTACAGTGTGTTTGGATAAAGATGGTAATATATTGTTTCAACCTTGTTGTCATATATCTACGTGTGACCAATGTGCAGACAAATTGACTAAATGTTCCATCTGTCGCCATGTGATTACACAAAAAGTAAAAATATATTTATCATTTATAAATGAAATGCTCTAATGTTTGAATACTTTTTCAACAAACTGTTCCACATTTTTGAAAATTACTACTTCAAAAATTTGAGTAAAAATTAGGAATATGCATGGTAAGTCACTAGCAACTCCTGAAGAATTTTGACCCATCAAAGCACCCTTTTAAATATTTTTCTTTCAAACATGGCGAAATTAGAAAACACAATTTTTGCTAAAGTTTGCATCTTTAAACTTTTCTTATCAACATATTCAAAAACCTTTCCTTACAAATGTGCATAATTTCACACTTTTAATTCCAATACTTCTTCGGCTGTGAGACAGAGAGCACTCGGCGGAAAAATTCTGAAAAAATGGTGACACTTTTTAATCCTTACATTGCAATTCCGATTGTAACATGATAGAGGTGACAAAGTATTTGACACAGCACAAATAAATAAATATGGAATTTAAATAAATTGCGTTTTGTAACAAATTTGTATTAGTTGCCTTCTTATTATAACAAAATATTTTATTAAGTTGCAATTTTCATAAGTTTACCATCTTTAACTTCCTTAAATAATTTTGCTAATAAAAGTGCAATAAAAAATAAAGCTTAGTAAATGTAAACAAGAACATGTAATTTTAAAACATTTTTATCTCTCGAAATTCATATTTTTATGGAAACAAGTTACCAATATCCTGCCAAATATGGTATTTTAAAGAATATTGTTACAAAATTAAGATAAATGCAATAAAATGAATATTTTTGAAATTACAAATTTAGTCTAAAATATTATATTGAGTAATAATATACGAGGGAATTTCTTTCTTTTTATTTGTATTGCCAGAAAAGTTAACTACAAGTAAACTACTTTTCAAAATTTCTTCTTTAAAAATAAATGTGAATTTATGCATTGACATCCAAATGTATTTTATTTATTCTGATTGATAATATAATTTATTTATGAAAACAATTTTTATAATTTATTTATGAAAACAATTTTTATAATTTATTTATGAAAACAATTTTTATAATTTATTTATGAAAACAATTTTTATAATTTATTTATGAAAACAATTTTTATAATTTATTTATGAAAACAATTTTTATAATTTATTTATGAAAACAATTTTTATAATTTATTTATTAAAACAATTTTGGCATCAATTCATGAAAAGTAGAAATTTGCCCCAAAAAACTTCGTTTCTGGCAAAAGTAAAAATCAAATAAAAAAAAATCGTGTATCGATATATCGATATTTTTTTCTATGCAACGATATAGTATCGATATTTATTTTGCTCGATATTTCCAACCCCTACTCGCTTTGGTTGCTTCAGTCGCTACTGTGGGACGATATAGGGCATGCCTTCTCCTCCTCCTCCTCCTCCTCTTCCTATTTCTACCACCATGCATTGAACAGTGTATGATAAATCCTTTCACGTAAAAGATATAGTTCCAGGCAAATCACTATTTTTATTGTAATATTGATAACCTACACACATAGTTTCGTATTAAACTGAAGTATTTGTTGATAACAAAAAGAAAATTGCTTTTAAATTTAAATTTTACTTAATACTTTTCTTTTCTATCCATGGATACTGTAAGCGTTTTAACAAAGCATATGGCTTTGACCGAGTTATTTCCTGACATCACTAACTTAACAAATCGAGATTGGCGTAAAAATATTTCCATTACCAATGTTTACTTTAACACACTGTTTTAATTTGAATCGTGATTCAGCAACTACATTCTTTTTCCAAAGTGAATTATTTTTAAAATAGTTTTATTAACATTTGATGATGGCTTCGAATCGAAGTTATGTATTTAAAACACACTCAAAAGGCGAATCATATTAAACAGCAGTGTTGAAACAATTGCCATGAATGTACTTCACAATGATATTAATATTTATGTTACTCAATTTTGCTGTCATAAATCTTAACCATAAATCTGTAACATTTAAGTAACATTTTTGATAGTATTTAATAAATTTAATTAATCTTGAAAATTTTTATTTTGTTCACTTTATATAAAATTTTAATTTAATGTAGTACATATGTTGGGTTTGTATATTAAACATTTTTTCAAGGGGAGATATATGCTAACATTATTATAATTGCTTTGTAAAAATTCAGTTCTCAAAGAAATTCATGTTTGATTTCTGCAGAAAATTGAAAAATACTTTGAATATACAATGTGTATCAATTATAAATTTGATAGCCAAACAAATTGACTCTAAAAGGTTAATATATAGTGCTTAAAATATTTTCAGTTTGGGTATATTTTTTATTTATGAATTTCTTGCTTTTAGAATCCAAATATCTTCAAAATAATTTTTTAGGTACATAAATTTCAAGATAAATTATCTGTGCAGAAAGATAGTTAATTATAGAACGTATTCCAGTTATTATTTAGACCACACAATTTGCAGATTTAGAAACAAAATAAAATTTATGATTTTTACCGAAAGTGCTGTATAAATGTTTAAATTTAGCTATAATATTATGAAAGAGTAAAAAACTCCTTTATCCTTAAAAAAAAAAAAAAAAAAAAAAAAAAAAAAAAAAAAAAGAAGAAGAAGAAGAAACCCTATAACTTTGCACAGAAAAATACCAGTCTTTCCCATAAATGCTTTTTTTTTTTAAACAAGAAGTGCAATCCCCCATAAAAAAAGAATAGTTTAGATTCCTTATATTTAATTAGGCTCCAAAATTTTTCAATAATCGCGCCATATCTGCTAGCACGGCTTAATCAAGTTTAACCCTTTTTCAGTTCAAGACGTCAAATATAATGGATTATTCCGCAGCCAATCAGGGCATAGTAAAATCGGATCACACATCTGTGTAGCTAATCAATGAGGTCTAGTAAGCTTGTCTTAAACTATAGTTTTTTCATCAGAATGATTTTTACTTTTCCTATCTAACTGATCTTTTGTTTAAGTTTTCTTGTTTTGGATTCATTTAAAAGATTTTTTGTTGTTGTCGATCTTTTTTTTTAATTTATCAGTGTTCCCATGGTCATTAAAAGTCATTAAAAGTACTTAAAAAATTTTAACTTGTTTTTAAGGCCTAAAAGTACTTAAACATGCTTAAAGGTCCTTAAATGTACTTGAAAATGCTTACAGTTCCCTAAAAGTCCTTAATTTTTGCTGATCTTGTGTGTCCGACGGCATTATTTATAAAAATTCAACATTTATTTGTTGCTCCAGAAATGCCTGGTATAATTGTATTTTACATATGTCAACTTATACGTCGTTTGGTTTTTAAGCAAAATTATTTTACGAGTACCATGCCCGGAAAGTGCACATGTAATGTGCTATGACCAAAGTGCAGTGCGTATGAAAAATGGATTGCAATATCATCAAAGTGCAAATTGGAAAAATGCAAATTGGGCTTAAAAGATTTTGATGTTAGAGCTAGTTGCAAAGCAGCTGTAAAATCCCACATCAAAAACATGCCTGAAAATAAATTTTCTTAAGTCCTTAAAAATATTATTTAGGTCCTTAAAAGACCTTGAAAAGTCATTGATTTTCATTCTGTGATTTTAGTGGGAACCCTGTATTATCATCAATATGATAACTTTTACTTGACAATTGAGCAATGATGTATGATGAACACATACTGGAATTTAATAAACAGACATTTAAGATGGGCAAACAGGTTTGAAAATTAAGCAGTTACTTCTTTGAATTTACAACTAACTTAACTAAAATTAATATATTTTATTTGAGAACTAACTATTTATGCAGTGTTCTAAATTCAAATCTCCTCTCCAAATTAGCAATTGGGGTTTGACAGTTCATAGCCATTATTTAGATGGTTTATTAAATCCCGTTTGTAAAATAATTTCGGTAGCTTTATTTTGACACAATAGGACAATTGTGTTAATTTATGACTTTGAGTTATTTTATATTATATTAGTTTATTTAATATTTTATATGATTCTCTAGTTAAATAAGTACATGTGTGTGATATGATTTTAATTGATTCAGATAATTTGTATGACTATATAATTGTGTATATTTTAAAAGCTAATAATTGTTATGGAAATGTTTAGTTACTTCAGTTCCATTTGCATGATTCTAGTTACCTCACTCAATTTAATGAGTGTTGCTAATACAATTATTTTTATAAGACTGGTTAATAAAGTTTTTTTTACATGTGTGCAGTGCACTAAGTTCATTTTATATAATCATAATTAATTCTGTTAATTTTATATCATTCAGCTCTTTTTATATGATGATAGATATATTCAGCTCTATTTACTTAACTATTGCTATGGCATAGCCTCTATTTCCAAGATTTGCACCGGTATGGTAGGCGCTACCACTGAGTTTTACGTTGTTGTAATGTTTATTTTCACATTCAGTAAATTGTATGGCTAATTCACCGAAAATTGTAATAATCAGTATTTTACTATTTAACATCTTGTAGTGAGTTAAGTAACATTAATATGACTCTGGTTCATTTACTAAATTGTAAACGACTCTAATCAATTGAGTTTAATATGAATAGTTATTTCAATAAACTTTTGTGATTTGTTAAATCAGTTAATTTCATATGAATTTAAATAATTCAATTAATTTGATTTATCTTTAGTGAATTCAGTTGTGTTTATATTTTATAAATATAGGTAGGATTCAGTTTATTTTACATAATTATAGTTTATTCTGCATAGCTCTTAGTTTATTTTATTATTATCATCTACATCAAGTAGGAGCCAAAGACAACCTTCTCCCACATGACAGTTAGTACAGCGGCCAGTTCATGGAGTAGAAGAAAAGTCAAAATGGAGCCAACCATGTACGTTGAAGGTATCCACAAGGACTGGCTGGGTTAGGCATGGACGTTCGTTGAGATTTCGAATCCACGTTAAGCAGTAGGTCCCGGCCTGATTAGCCGTCATTATACGTAAATAACGGTCGTTGAGCGTACAAACCAACCACAAGGACAGGCCTAAGGCTCATGATTTTAGAGGTCCCATAAACCTATAAGTTTTGTTTCACGAAAGCTATGTAAATATCTTTTAAAATCTGTATAAATTTTTTTTAACATTAAAGTCATTTTGTATTGAATCGTCTTTAGCCCTGTACTAATGTGTGTATCCTTGTGTATTTATTCAAATAAACCAAACCATCATTTTAATGCATTCTTTTTGCGCCAGTCCCATAACAACTCAATTTATTGTTACGAAAAGCTCGCACATTTTGTTACCTCTTTTGATCTCTAAATTTGATTGTTTGAAATTTGTTTCTTTATTTTTTGTGATGAAAAAATAACTTTTAGAAAACAATTTTAACATTAATTTATCCAATTTTTAAAATTTAATGTTAAATCATTTGACTTCGTGTCAAACCCATTTCCAATGAATCATGTGTTTGAAATTTTTATAAGAATAAGTAGCTTAATTGGTTAATATATATATAGATTTGACAGCCAACCTTACCAATTTAAGTTAACTTTCCAGCTTATATTTCTACAATTTTATTGTTGCTTTTATTTGAGTTTATAGAGCTTTATCAGGTAAAACTTTATTCCCCTGCCCTCCTCCCCTCCCAAAAAAAATTTCTGGCTCTGCACCTGTGCACCACTATTCTGTACACACATTAGTACAAAAAAGAACATCTCTTTACATGTGTTCCAAGCAAAAAACCACAACCATTGCTGTCTTCTTCAGCCAATAACGAGCTATAATTAAATCACATGACTCTCAGATTGTGATGTGGTTTGTTTTTATTATGTAATTTTTTGTTCCATTGAAACAGAATTTGCTATGTGAAAATGTTGTTAACTAGTTCACATTTAATTTTTTAATGTATTTCAGTGTTATTATTGAGTGAAAAATAAATGAACACAGGTTAGTAAGTGTAGAAGAAGGAAATGTTGGATCTAGAAAGAAACCTAAATTCTGTGGAAGTAGGGACCAAGAAGAAAATACAAAAATACAGTGCTCTTTTGGGGTAAAGCTTTTTAACCATAACAATACACAGTTAAAGTGCTACAGTCAAACAGACAGTAATGGCTAGATTAAGAAAATGTACGAATTTCCAGCCAAGTATGAGTAAGATTGTAAAATAAGTTCATACCTAAATTTTAGCATTGTAAAGAGAAGAGCAAAGAGTTAACCTCCGACGCGAGCCCATATCTGCGGACGTTTTGCCCCCATCTTTGAAGAGTTTGATTATTATTTTCACTCAGTGAATGCATTATCTGGATAAGCGTTGATTAAAAATATTTAGATATTTTTTTAAGTTTTACTTTATAATATAAGTGTAAAAATTAAGTTTGGAGAAAAGAAGGTTACGGTTATTATATCTCCTTTATTCTAGAAGGAAACGGATAGATAGGCGTTTGTTGAATCATTTTATTAATCAGGGCCGGCCTAAGGCGTGTGCGATCGCACACATAGGATTTTGAGAGGGGAGCCGAAATGAGAAAAATATTTAAATAAATAATATGACAGTATGGTAATGTAAACTATTAAAAACATTTTCAGCTACTAAAGCTAGGAAGGTCCACTTCTGAGTGATGTAATACAGGTTATTATAATCAATTTTGTGTAATATTTTTTTAGATTTTTTCATAAATATTAAATCAAAACTTTTGTTGTAAATAAAAAATGTGTCTTATTTTCTGACAAAACTATAAACTGAGAAAAAGAATTGAGGAGCTTACTCTTTACACAAATACAGTACACCAAGCCTATAGAAGTTTGAAAAAGTCTGTTAAAAGAATTAGTAATAGAAGTTCTTTTAAAAAATAAAAATAATGAAAAGAAACATAATCTATTCATGAAATATCATTGATTGAAATATTAGGAGCAATACCGATGTCTTTAAAATAATTTACCCAAATTATATTAAATTATTTATTTAAATATTTACTCTAAAGTTGCAGAAAGTGAAATTGTTGATGTAAGCCATTTTTTTTTTTATTATTCATGTAATATTAAATGGGAATTTTACCCTTTTGTATTTTCTACAGAATTTAGAATTCAGTTTTTTAATTTATTTAAGTTTATATCTCCTAACTCTTTGTTTTCTTTTTCTTATATACAGAATAGAAATTGAGTAACATCGGTTTTTATATTTTCACTTATTTTTTAAAAACAGTATTTCAATTTACTATTAAGATATAAAACAGAATTAAAAAGCATTGTTTAACTTTGGAAATCTTCAAGGACTTTATGAATAGGGAGTTTTACATTCCTACAGTGTTGGCTTAAATTATTAAAAATCTCCCCCTGCCATCATTATTGTGCATAAAATGGTTTATGCTGTTGAAAATATAAGAAATTCTTACAATTTCCTTACATTAAAAAAGTTTTATCTTCAAGGTTACTTAATTTTTACAGTTCATCCGATTGACATGAGTTCTTTTTTCTTTACTCTTAATCCAATAAAAATAAAAAAATAATTATAACATGCTTTTCATTAAGTGTTCCGGGATGATTGCTTATATTTAATGGATAAGGGAGAGGGGGGGGGAGCAAAAAGGTGAGCTCTCTCTTTTTAAATCCATTATAGTAAATTCGATTTTGTGTGTGTATATGTGGCTGGGTATATCGATGACCGGCCAATACCATTTAACCCCATTGCCGTTATCCAATCGGGATGAAATTTGGCAGATAGATTTCATGTCGATGGCAATGCATTATATCAAATTTTGGAACTGTCACTAAAATGTCGCTTTTGTTGTGGCACCAGGCACGGCCAGTCAGATTAGTCTAGGTAGGTTGGACCATGGGATGATTATATACTATCAGTAAGACTGCTGCACTGAAGCGAAGAGAAGACATTTTCGCTAGGTGTGTTCCATGGGATGGTTATATATCATATCATTGAGATATATTTTTCATTTAGTAAAGTGTGGAGTTATATTGATACTTGTATATTCATACCTTTTAAAAAGTGGTGTCTGAATGTGAATAAAGAAAGATCTTGACCTCTACGATTTGCAGACTTTATTTTGAACCAATATATTGTAAAAATGTCGTAACACAAATACGGAATACTAATAAAACAACTTGCCATCAAAATTGCCTTACCAAATAAATAATAAAACAGTTTTAATCAGAATAAATAAAAGATATTTGGATGTGAGTGCATAAATTCACATTAATTTTTAATGAATAAATTTAATTTTGAAAAGTAGTTTACTGCTGATAGAGATATTTCTAATATTTTAAATTAGATGCCAACGCCAAGCAACGCTGACAATAGAAACGGCGCCTTGTTAATGAAAATAAAAATTGACAATTCATGTAAAGGATTTATTTGATTTTTTTATGGGTTATATATTTTTTTTTCTTTCCCTTTCCTTTTTTTTTTTTTTTTTTTTTTTTTTTTTAAATCTTACAGTGAGTCCCGGTAGTATCTTACTTATGGCTGTTCCTAATCACTGACCACTGGGCATTGAGGAAGCGTAGCGCTCTTCTTAGGCTTCTGAGAGGACCACCAGATCCTTAAAATATTCTCCACAAAAAAAAAAAAATCAAACCCTTAAACGCATGGACAGTGGCATGTATTATTTGTAAATCGGTGCAGATCGCATACAAAAGAGTGCAAGGGGGCTAAAGATTCACACCGGGAACGAGTATTGGATTTCTTACTGATATATTAATGTTTAATTGTCATGTTAACATGGCTAATTTTTGCAAGATTATTTTCGTAATATGTTTTAAATTAAAAATCCTGAAAAATTGAGTCGCAATTTCCCTTTTTTGTAAGTGGTAATAAAGAATAAAAAAAATATTGCCATATTCTTTTTGAAGCGTTTCTGTAGAATACAGCCAAATTGTAAGGTTCTTTTCATAAACTATTTAATTAAGGTGTGTTTTTAATTCGGATACTTTTTTTTTATTGACTATATATTGTAGCACACAAAGTGTGCCAGCAACATTGAGTGCTGCCAGAATGACTTGTGAGGGGGTGTAAGGTATAGTGGAATTTTTATTTAAATCATGGTTTTACAACAACAACAACAACAAATTCTTTTTTGCAATTTCCGAAAACTAGGGCACCCTTAACCCCCCCCCCCCCCCCCCAGCTTTTGAAAATAAAATCCTTATTAAACCCCTTGGACTTTCTTGGCGGCACCCATGCCATTGACATGTTAAAGTAAATAAACACTAATTTTCAGAAACTTTTATTTTCAAATTTTAATTCTAGCAAGTATTTTAGTGGTACAAACACAATCTGTTTCTACTGTTTCGGACAGTCAATATGCATATGTCGTCAGTGTAATTGGTGTTCTTTAATTTAGTTCTTAAAAATATCTTCCAAAGTTTGCTAATGTTTTGGCTAATCAGGATTACATGAAAATAATTCGATTCAATAAATTGAAATATATGGATATATATACTGTCTGGATTGTTAGGGTAAGCTCACTCTCTTAAGTGTTTATGTTTGGAAAATAAAATTTTTCTTTCTTTGTTTATAACATAAATTTTTTTATACAGTTTTGTTCCAAAGAATTATATACTCAATATTTGGTTGTATGAAGGAAGTTCTGATACATTATCAACAATATAGAAAGGTATTATTTATAAAACTACTCCAAGTGGTAAATAATGCAAAACTTTTGTTTATACATCACACATTGAAGTAAGAAAAAAAATATATTCTAAAACTTGATAATTTCTATTCTAATCAAGTTTTCATTCAGCGATTCAAATTTCTGCACAGAAACCATATTAAAATAATTTTTACGTTTTCTTTTAGAAAATAACTAAGAATCTAAACATGCAAAATCTCGGAAAGAAACATAATATTATTTTAGTACTCATTCTATTATTTTAGTACTTATTCTATTTAAATTTTCGTTCAGGGATTCAAATTTCTGCACAGAAACCATATTAAAATAATTTTTACTTTTTTTTTTAGAAAATAACTAAGAATCTAAACATGCAAAATCTCGGAAAGAAACATAATATTATTTTAGTACTCATTCCAGGAGTACATTACTTATAAATCAATTGATTTCTATATGTTTGTTACTTTATTCATATCAACTAACTTAATTTCAACAAACAGCTATCAAAACATACATTATTTTTGAAAAAATGCTGAAACATAATGTACAAATAAAAAAAAATTCAGAACTTTAGGTAAAAGTATCATAAGTGAAATTCATTCCTTATAGATAAAAGTAGCATATTAAAGATAATAATACATTTATGAATTTGTAATATAAATTATTGATAATCTGCCATTATATTGCAGGCTATTTATTATATGTCATATTGAAATGTTTTCAAGAAATAAAGCCATTTTTTTTTTTAGTTTTAACTGGACGAAAAATGCTGGTTCTCAAATTTTTTCAAGAAAACTATTGCAATTATACGGATGTAAACATCCTAGTATTGATAACCAAAAAAATACTTATGCATTTCAAAGTTATAAATACAGTGCCCCAAAAACATGTTTTGTTTAATAGATCATACATTTCTAGTTTTTGTTTCTTTTCAGGGTGTAATTAATGGAAGATAATTAGTGGATCAAGATTAACTTTTGGAAAAAGAACAGTTATTTTAAAACGCTATTGGAAGTAGATAGTTTTTACTAATTACAAAATTACTAAGTCATTATTGCTGGTAGTTTCAGGCGGATATACCTATGCGATATACAATTAATCGTATAAAATGTAAGTTTGAAACGAATGGAACTGTTCAGGATGTTCTTTGACAACGTTCTGGAAAATTAAGAACATCGATGAGCTTCCTCGGTCAAAAAAGAGTATTGGAAAATTATTGCGAAACATAAAAAAAAAAAAAATAATAATATTAATAATAATAATAATGATGATGATGATGATGATGATGATGACGACGATGATGATGATAATAATAATAACAATAATAGTAATAGTAATAATAATAATAATAATAATGATGATGATGATGATGATGATGATGATGATGATAATAATAATAAATAATAATAATAAATAATAATAATTATTATTATTATTATTAATATTATTATTAATATTATTATTAATATTATTATTAATATTATTATTATTATTATTATTATTATATGCAAGACAATCAAGCCGTGAGATTAGCATCTGCAAATTAAATGTCCATTTGCATTTTGCTCAGTTGTGGATTTTAATTCATCCAGTGTCGTTGGTTTACTGGCGTAGACTTTATCTTTAATGTATCCCTCTTAGAAAAAGCCAAGTGGCGTCATTTTTGAGGAATGGGAATGGAGTTCTATGAAATAATGTCTTTGTAATTGCTGCATTTTCATACTTCCAATAGTATTGTTAATTAAATAACCTTTTTTTTTCAAATGCTAATCTTGGTCCACTCATCATTTCAAAATAAATTACCCTCTGGAAAGAAAGAAAAAGATTACTACAATTACGAAGAAGTTATAATTTTACATTTGAATTACATATCTGATGAAGTTTTGTATGATGATTTAAAAATTAATTCATTTACAAGTTTTAATCTGTTATTTTACATTCTTACTGGTTTTTATTTAAATTTTTCAATTCTCATAGAAAAGTTATTGACTTAAATCTACCAACATTTTAGCATAATTAGTAAATATTCTGAACATATGGTTATACTTACAACATATAAACACAAACTTCACAAACAATACAATTGCTTTCAGCATCTAAGTAAACAAAACATTGTGTGCATATATATATAATATTATGTTTTAGTTATTTACTAATAACATCTATAAAATCTTTAAGTATGGCAGGCCGCTTTTTTAAACTGTACAGTGTAGAAAATTTTCGTGTAGAAAAATAGACATGATTATCAGAATATTTAAAATAAAATAAACTGAGGAAAAGCAACAACAATAAAAAAAAAAAAAAAAAAAAAAAACACGGAATAATTATGACGTATGAGTTTCTGAAATTTTAATACTAGAAGAAATGTAATGAGAAGTTAAATAGTTTTCCTAAAAGTAACTAGTGAAAATATCTTTTTTTCTTTTTTTTTTAAGTTTTGGAGATTATTTTGTCGCTTATATGATGAGGTGGCATTCAAAATTAAGTTAATCTAAAATAAATTATTGAGTGCAATAGTTTTCTATTCAAGCTTGTGTTCGTATATCTAAAATACTGCTAAGTTCAATGTAGTAAACATTTTTAGCACTTGCTTTGCAGCAATATGTCCAACAACATTTTGAATGGTACCTCTTCATATATTTTCAAGTTGTATATATAGGGAATATTTTTAAAAGTTAACATTTCTATAACGTACAGTTTTCATTCTCCATTTTTTCACTTCTTCTCTAATTATACGTATTCAACATTTCGTAAAATATGTATTTAAAAGGTATTGTTATTTCGAATGGTCATAAAATAAAAATATTTTCTGCAATTTTTACTTACAGAAACTCTGGAAATGTCTCGCAACTTTGTGATAACCTTGAAAATATAGTTTAGACTTTCGGCATATTGACTTCAATACTTAAAATTCATCAAAACTGGATTTCTCATTTGGTCTAAGTGTGATAACTAACACCAGAATTCACCTACACAACATTCACGAAATGTATGTACTTAAAAAGCAGTACTGTCATGTGTCGTAGAGAAAAAGAAAGAGGCAGAGAGGACACTACCATGCTGGGAGGATTCTTAAGTTAACCTCTGGTAAAAAATCTCCAACATGCAGCGTGATCACAATGCACGTGAAGACATAATTTCTACTCTAAATCACATTTCTACGAAAATTAAAAGTAGCAAACTTCCATTTCTACCATTTAAAACAACAAACTATTTTGGAAGCTTGTCATCCCAGAATGCATGGAGAAAAGGATTCAAAATTTACTATTACGTGTCCTCTCTAGCATCTAAATTTCCTCCACGTACTGTGCTTATCAACACAAATAAGAGTAAATGAAGTTTGTCAATGAACTTGGCAACACTGAGTCTCTGCCTCCAATTACTCAGATCACTGGTAGTCTTCCCACATTATATGAAATTGAAAATTTTCTATTGTATGTAATTTATAAAAAAAAGTTTTTCTTTTGATTTAAAGTATAAAATTAAATACTATCTCTATTCCATTGCCATCGAATTGATTTTTGCAATGTGAGAAGCTCCTTATAGTTTACATGGAAGAGACTAAATTCATATATTTTTTTTTATGGAATATCATAGTTAACACACAACCGAAAAGCATCAGTTGAAATAATTTATGTATGGTCCAGAAGACCGAGATTGCACTGATCATCGTTGTAGTTTCTTGATGAAATTCATCTTTAACGGTAAACGAGTGGAAGATACTTGAAGATCTAAAAGTTAGAAATAAAATAATATAATGTTCATAATTAATATTATTGTCATAAATATCAAAAGTTTGCTAACATCCAAAAATATTTTTGCTATATATATATATATATATATATATATATATATATATATATATATATATATATATATATATATATATATATATATATATATATATATATATATATATATATATATATATATATATATATATATATATGAATGAATGAATGAATGAATAAATAAATGAATGAATAAATAAATAAATAAATAAATAAATAAATAAATAAATAAATAAATAAATAAATAAATAAATACAAACATACATTATTAACAAAGGCAAAAAATGAAGTTACAAATGTAAAATCAAAAACATGAAAGCAAAAGAAATAAAAAAAAATTACCAACGCATAAGCTGCTAGGTTAAAAAGTTGCATATAATAATAATAATAATACTGTAGCACAGATTGACTTCGGACTTCGTTGAAAGCTGATCGCTTTGTTTACCTATTGGAGTGAGCTTGTATAATCGCTGAATTCGAAATTGCTTTTATTGGAACTTGTGTTGAAGTCTGATAGTAATTGTACTGTTCTTGAAATAACTTTTGTGATATTTCTGAAGTGAATAAATAGTAGTTTTATCTTAAAAACTGTGCCATCATTGCCTCAGTGGAAAAATTCATAACAATACAAACAAAACAAAATGAGATGAAAAATGGCAGAAATTTGGAATTTCATCAGGGGGTTGGCGTAAATTTCCAAAACCGTTTCAATCCAAGAGCTTTTTTTTTTGTAAACATTCTTTCGATTGCCCCAACCCCAATAGCTCAAGAGAAGAAAGAAAACAAGAAAAATGCAGGAAACAGGAAAAATCTTTAGATTAAAACTACGCTTTCGTATTTTTATTTGAAAAAGATAAAATAGACATTGTTGCCAAAAGAAGCCGGGAAGAGTTTTGAGTTGGAAAAAAGATAATAAAAAACTAGTGCGTGACGTCAAGGCGGTTGAAGGCTATTTTAAAAAACATTGTTAAGATTGGGTATTTTGAAGGGAATTTGCCTGGTTACCGTGATGCTCAATAAATTCAATGGGGTTATAGTTAGCCAACAGTGTCGTAACGAGTCAATTAAGTTGTTTATTGAAATTTTCATTTTTATTGCAAATATATTTTAATCTAAGTACTTGAGAACGAATAACATTTCTAGAGACTGTAGACTGTTTTCTTTCTTTCTTTCTTTCTTTCTTTCTTTCTTTCTTTCTTTCTTTCTTTCTTTCTTTCTTTCTTTCTTTCTTTCTTTCTTTCTTTCTTTCTTTCTTTCTTTCTTTCTTCTCTTGAGCTTTTGGGGTTGGGGAAATCGGAAGAATGTCTACAGAAAGGATTGGATTTAAACAGTTCTGGAAATTTGGGTGAAATGACTTGAATGACTTAAAATGACTGACCCAAAAGTGTCGCAGCCTCTAGTACTATTAATGACAGCCGAAGAGTTCTCAAATCCCTCTCAAAATGATAACAAATGTTATTTTTCAAACTTAAAGCGAAAGTTGTTTTTAAACAATTTTGCTATACCTATTCACAGGTATAGATGGTAATCCTCAATTTTTTCATAAATAAAGCTAGAACTTTTTTTTTTTTCTTTTCTTTTAAGTTTTTCATGCTTACTTTTTGTTGTTACTTAACTTTTAGCATATATTTGCATGTTTGTGTACTTAAGTTAAAACTATAGTAGGTACATATTTTGTATTATGAATAAGCACTTTTCTTGATGTGGTAAGGAGGATTTTTACTTGAAGGAAACAAACGGTATTTTGGTTGCAAACCTAAATCTCTTTACAATATTGCATGGAGATATTTATTGTCACTTTCAATACAAACAGTAGTATCAGAATCTAACGTTTTGTCGCTTAAGCTATTTTGCTTTCGGTGTATGACACACTAAAACATCGATCAACCGTAACTCTCTCATCTCGAACATAATTAAAAGCAACACAAATATTTGATATCTCACAAAAAACAACTTGTTGTTATAAAAAAAAAAAAAAGAAAAAAAACGCCAGCTAAAATGACCAGCCAGAAAAACTTATGAAATGTTTGTACAGTAAGCAAAAAAAAAATAATAATAATAATCCGAACGATGGCTATATCTTGTATTCCAATTGATGAAATAACAAAAGTCAAGTACCGTTGTAAATTGTGGAAGGTCTTTATTAATTGTATATAATTTGTTTTATCATGAGGGTTTATCTACATATTAAAACTAAACCAAACTGTAAAAAGTTCAATGGCAATCCCATAATATAATACCAAATTTTGAATTAGAATACAAAAAAAGTTTAAATACCCAATTTCATAATTTTCCAATGAGTGATTAGTAATTTAAATGAAGTAAAATAAAATGATAAATTAATGTTAAAAAGTAAATTTGTTTTTTTGGCCATAAATTATTATAAAGTTAATATATTTTAGCAACTTTTATTTTAAAGGATAGTTTGTTTAAGTCAAATACAAATAACATGCAACTTTTGTATTAAATAGTTGTTTTATTAATTAATAATTGATTATTAAAAAAGTTTTAAACATTTTAAAATGGAAACATAATTTTTTTTTCTTCCATTAGAATTATCATGGTCGAAAACCCCTCCAAATTTTTTTCATTCCATTTGACTTTTGGTTCTCGATATTTTAGAAAAAATGTAAAAAAGCTCACTTTAAGGGAACTTGTAATATATTACGTCTTAAAGCACGCAAAACGTTCGATTCTTCCCCGCGATAAAGAAATTTGCCCTCAAGATCATCAAAAACATATTCGCTCATAAGTGACATGTTTCTCAACATAAGGAACTGAAATTTGGTATTCTAGAAAACAAAGTATTCTAAATGGAATGAAAACATAAAAAAAAAGGGTTCGTATTGAAATTTTTTAAGATACAGTTAAATTTACTTAGTATACAGACCCCTTAAATTTACTTAGATAGTATATAAAAAAAATTGCATCAGACGTATAGAAAATTGTTAACAAAACATTTTAGTGCAAACCGCAAAATTCTACGATAATTAGAACCGAAGATATAGCCATCATTCGTGTTTTTTTTTTTGTTTTTTTTTTTTCTGCGTACTGCACACAATGAACTAAATTTGGATTATTGGGAGCAACCCCCATAGAATTAATCACAGTTCAAAGTAATGGGTCCAAAGTAGCTAAAGCATATAAAATTAGTTTATTTCGAAATAATTATAGCCTGCAAAGTACTAATTACCTATGGAGGTTCTTCCTCAAAATCCCACTTTAATTCATTGTGTACAAGTACCCTAACGAAATTAAAGGCGGCTGCTTTGCGGCAAACGTTAGATTTCATAACTCTTTCTCGCTGATCATTTTACCTGGCGTTTTTTCTTTACAATGTCAATGGTTTCTTTTTTTGAGGGGGGGGGGGAAGGAGGGAGATTTAAATATAACGTTATGTTAAAGTTTGTTCGTAAATACATACCTTTTCGATTTGGAAGTTGATTAAGCGACAACTACTCTTGTTTCATCAAATCTAGGAATATAAAAAAAAACAAATAAATGATTTTAATTATAAATAATTTTTTTTTTTAAATCATCGTCGCCATAATATGAATAAGAAGAATCGGCTCAGTAGTGTCAATTACTTTTAAACTCTTTCCTCAAAGTTTCAGACAACTTTTCTCCCACTCTCCAATTCAAGAACCTAGTATCTGCAATGTACTCGAATGATACTAAGTTTATAAATTGAGCAGCCGCAGTGGGATGAATAGGAACGAAGTTCGTTTAAAAAGGCCGAGAGTGAATCAAAAAGTTAAAACACGGAATTTCTTCTACTGTTCTTTGATTCACAATTCAAACTATTAAGGAAAAGATATTTAATTATTCTCAAAATGTTTTTAATTAATTTTTAAATGAATTTCTTCACTAAAGTGCCATAGTTTTGAAAATGTGTTATGAACAGAAGAACAAAAATGAGTGTTTCTTTTCATCAAATGAGACTACTATTTTTTTATGGAGTTATTGGTAATATTCCTCCAAGATACAATCGAAATCATTCAACTTTATGTTGTATTAGGAATATCATACGTTTTATCTTTTAAATCCTCATATGTTAACATAGTGTAATGAAAGTATTGTTTTCGGTCAAAAATTTTGTTGCTATATTTTTGCATTTCTCCTTGTTTTGAATCATACTGACTTCAAAAAAGTGGTATAGAAAAAAAGTATCTGAGTGTGTACGGTGGTCAGAATAACTCCCGAATGAAATAACCTATGTTGCTCAAATTTGGTGTTCGAATTATTGGTGGCCACTGGATCTGTCATTTGATTTTCGTTTATATTGCTCATGCGCAAAACATGAAAACATAAAAAATCATGGTTTTCAGCAATGAGGAACTTTCACGTTTTTTGGTTTTATTTTTAAATAAAAGTAGAGAAAAAATCATGAAAAACAATACCATTCTTTCAAAAATTTGAGCTCGGATAGATAGTTAAAAAAAATATTTAGTTTTCACTTTGCGATTTAGCGGGGAAAAGCTATTTTTGCGTGGGACGTCAATGCGTTGATAATGATCCAGTCTAAAACCTGTTTTAGACGAAGAAGGAGTGTGTTTCCTTCCCGGATTTTCGACGGAATCTATGCGTAATTACGTCACGGGTTTATATGCGTTTTTTGTCACGTGACTTTTGCTTTGATTTCAAACTTCATTTTTGTTTAATTGAAAGCAGAAAGATAAAAAAATAATTGCACTGTTCATATATATTCGTTGGATAACTCTAGAAAATACAAAAATTTATTCATTTCCCTCACTTATGCAAGTTCCTCATTTGCTAAAAATTAGCTCTAACGATTCTGATCAAAACCGTTCTGGTAATGCCTTTGAGATTTTAAACATCCCCATTTCCGAAATTCCCCTAAAAATGCTATAAAGGTGTAAAAGGTTGAAAAATGAATATCTTTTGAACACAGAGTTCTATTCGCTTGAGGCCAACCTGACGGCTGGTCTGTTAGCGCTCTGGCCTCGCATGCCGATGGTGCAGGGTTCAAATCCTGGGTTAGGCATGGATATTCGTTGTGGTTCGGAATCCACGTTAAGCTGTAGGTCCTGGCCTGATTAGCTGTCGTTTTTCAAAACTATAAGTCGTTGAGCGTACAGACCAACCAACATCTTCGCTTGATCATCGCTGATCAATAACCGTTTTTCTCCTCTCCTCTGTTTCACTTACAAGAAAGGATAATGTAAGAATTATCGAAAAGTATATTGCCAAAATTATCGCCAAACTGATCATTTATTCAAATGAACGAAAATATGTAAATGGTAATAGCACTAATCCACCTCAAATTTAAATGTAGTCACCAATATTGTAGCGTAATTGAAAGTTTTGCGAAGTTCCACACCCCTAGTTTATATATAATTTTTAGTTAATTTTCAACTTTTGGTTGTATTGGCTAAAGAAGAAAACAAGAACCAAAATTTTTTAACATTTTGATTCCTGTTAAAGCAATATTCAATACTGTTTTTCGATGGCTAAAATTAAAAACTGTTCCTATTCATCCTATTTTGAAAAAAAAAAATTGAAAGTCATGAAACGGCCTAAAAATTACTTCAAAAATATGTTTTATTATGTAAAGCTAATCCCATGAGAACTCGCAATACTATTATTATTATTATTATTATTATTATTATTTTAATTTAAAGATTGATTCAATATAAATCTTGTGGCGACTATTAAGTTTTTTCGTGAAAAAAAAATCCCAGATAGTCGCCAATTGTGATAAGAAAAAAGAGTAACAATCCACTGCTTTTTTAATCGAAAAGTTTAATAGTACACAAAATAAGAGGAAGCAATAATAAAAAATCCTTTTGCAATGCAAATTACTTAGTAGCATAATAATAATAAGTACCTTTTAATTGCACTTTTTGATGTTCAGTTTAATTTTTAATATTGATGAAAAAAAGTATCAAAATAGATTTTTAAACTAAAGCATCCTTAGTGATTTTAGAAGTAAAACAATTACTCTTGATTATTATTGTTTGAAGCGATAATCATCGAAGACAATAAAATACTAAGTAAACAATAGACAAATAATCACAATACACAACTAAATACCTTTTGGTAAAGAAGACTAGGGTAAACAAATTTATTAAGTCTTTCCTTTACACTCTTCGTTGTCCAGTCTTACTTTTACACCTTAATTTTTCCGAGGAAAATATCAAATGCAATAAAATATTAAAAGAAAAAAAAAATTCAAAGTAAAACAATGATTTCGTTATTAATTCATAATTTTCAACTAATATTAATGAATTACTTGTAAGTATCCGTCATTAAAAATAATAATAAGGAACACATTTATTAATTCTAATTTATCTTAGGACTGCATGGCCGCAAAGAGCTTTAAATGGTAAGTAAAGGTAATGAATACGTTGCATTCTTGGTAGCATTTCTAGACGCAAAACCTTTTCAAAATAACTTAAATGAATTAGTTATAGAAACTTATATCTCTTACTCTTTTACTTTATCAGGAATACAAACATGGTCCATTGGAATGAGTTCTTCTAACTCCTGCAAGTTGTTGACGAATCTCAATTTTCTACTGAACTTGGAACTGAAAAGTTAAAGAGTTTGTTTTAAAGCATTTTTGTCAATCAAAAACGATTTTATTGTAAAGCATTTTATTGATCTATAATAAATATGTACTACAAATATAAAGAAAACTATGTATTGACATTTCTTAATTTTACAGGAGAGTTTATCAAAGTTATGAAATAGCTATTCTCCGCTTGCGATTGCTTCTCTTTCAAAAGGATTTAAGATTAATTAGAGGAGTTACTTTTTTGGAAGTTCATCCAAGTTAAAAAATTAATTCTATTGCTGAGAGATATAAGATTCCTTAAAGGGAGTTGGTACCTTAAAATTTATAAAAAAAAATTATTTTGAGTTTATTATAGTTTATTAAAATTTAAATTCTTCCCTTTAAAATGATACCTCATTTGTAATAATACCTTATTTCGAAGTATTTTTTTTTTTAAATTTGAAGATAAAATTATGAACTATTAGTGTAAATAAGCTTTTCTTTAAAATACATTTATCTCAAAACGACATTTTTCATTACTCATGTACCTTTTTCTCAGAAAATACTTGATATAGAAGCCTAATTCTTTTTTCATCTCATTTAGTAGACACTTGTTATTCTACTGAAGTTGTGTTTTAATTATACTACATTTACTTTTTTTTTTTAAATGAATTATCGTGTAAGTCGCTTAAATTTATAAAAAAATCACAATGGTTTTTTTTTTTATTTTTTTTTTTTCTTCTTTTTTTTTTTTTTTTTTTTTGGCAAAATAAGGTAGAAAAAAAATGTTTTTAAAATAATAACAAAACCTTACTTCAGTAAATACAGATACATAAAATGAATATGTGATAAAAAATTTAAGTAGATAGCTTGAGCAGTTTCTGAGAAAAAGGTATATGAGTAATGAAAAATGTAGTTTTGAGAAAAACGCATTTTAAAGAAAACATTACTTATACTTATACTTATAGTTCAAAATTTTTTCTTCCAAAAATTATTAAAAATACTTCTAAATGAGGTATAGGTATCATTTTAAAGGGAAAAGATCAAATTTTAATAAACAACAATAAACTCAAAATTGATTTATTATAAATTTTTGGGTGTCAACACGTTTAAATTACGAATGTATCTTAGTACTGCCATCTACTGTATGCTATCATAACTTCCCAAAATTTGTGATTTCTTGTCTTTTTACCTTTAATAATATAACAAGTTACACAATGTGCAATTGTAAAAGAACTATTCATCAGAAGTGATCTGAGACTTTTAATTGATAAATCATTTATCATTTTTGGTTTTGTATAAAAAGAAGAAGAAAAAAGATTCGCTAAACAAAGTCCCAGTTAAAAAATATGATATTAAAGATATGTTTTCAAAGCTGTATGATAAGTACTATGAAAAAAGGGAAACCAAAGAAAGTAAATAACTTATTCTGTCAAAAAATTGACAGATTCCCTTTTAGACACTGAATTTTGTTTTATTTCTCTACAAATATGGTATTTTTTAATCTTACCTGATAAATGGTTTTGTCATTATAACAATTGTTTTCAACCAAAATGTTGGGTGAACCAGGTATAACCCTTTGAGATTTTTTCGCAATCTAAAATATAAAAAATGATTAATTAGAAGGTTTTTTTAAAGAAGAAGCATTAAAATAAATCAATATAAAATTCGACAGCAGTTTTAATGACAGCCTAAATGCTGGGTAATTAAAAGTACTAAGTAATTTGGGTAAGAAAAAAATATATAAATCTTCGTTTTACCTTCTGTCGATCATTTGATAGCACATTTTTAACCAACTGAAACTGGGCATACAGCTTCTTGAAGTTGCACCATGAAGATAAACTAAAACGTAATCCTCAGCTACAAGTTGAGCTAGTGTTGTCAAAACATACCTAAAACAATTCAATAATAAATATCCTTTTATCCATGAACATTCCTATTTTTATTAATATAAACTATTTAAAAGTATTAAAACATTGGTTACATTAATACATTACATTGGTTACATTAATACATTACATTGGTTACATTAATACATTACATTGGTTACATTAATACTTTAACTTGTTTAGTTACATTAATACTTTAACTTGTTTGGTTACATTAATACTTTAACTTGTTTGGTTACATTAATACTTTAACTTGTTTGGTTACATTAATACTTTAACTCGTTTGGTTACATTAATACTATAACTTGTTTGGTTACATTAATACTTTAACTTGTTTGGTTACATTAATACTTTAACTTGTTTGGTTAACTGATTACAATAACACAGGTCATATTATAATATTAGATTGATAGATATCATTTCATTTTCATGAATATATTAAGTGATTTTTTTAGTGTGACATTCAATAATATTATTTAACATATATAACTTTTGATTATTGAAAAACGATATACTATATCCTCTAGAGATCGGACGTTCACTTAAATGGACACACTTTTGGATTCCTTCTACTTTCTCTACTCAAATGGTACCAACCTTGTTCCTTTTATTATTTTAGACCTAGAGAACAGTGGCAACACTGCTTTTTAAGTGTTTACCTTATTCAACTGCTTCGTTTATACATTTTTCATATTTTAAACTAAATACGGTTTCTAGTCTATTATTACTATAATTAATCTAAGTTCCTTCTTTTTGTGATTCATCAAGTATTAATAATCAAGACTGATCTCAAATTTGATTTTTATGTGATATGTAAATTTAAAAAGTCATTCAAATAGATTTGAATTTTGTGTTGTATACAGACCGTATGTCCATTTAAATGGATATTTTGAAAAAAAAAAAATTGCGCAATAAATTTTTTTCAAGGTCAATTATTTATATGTTATTTGATTCCCAAAATAAAGGGGGGGGGGGGGAAATGCGGGAAAAAAATCTCCTGACAAGCTCAGGTCTGTTGAGGATATTCCGAACTCTTTCGAATAAAAATGTTAGAAAATACAATGCTTGATCAACATTCGTGTCTTCAGATATCGCGAAATTAAAATGATATTAATGCAAATGACAGTCTAAAATAATTAATGTACTTTATTATAAAAGTCATGATGTAAAAAAATAGAAGTCTACAGACTATATTTTTTTCTGTTATTCTTAATGCGGAAGTGAACAAGTAATTGAAGGCGCACTTTTCATGCTGACAGTGTGAAATCATTGAATCCTTTAATTATCTTAGATTTTCTGTGTTTATTTGTGTCGGGAAAATCTTTTGAGGACTAACTAACCCATTTGCCGTTATTTAATCAAGCTGAAACTTAGCAGATAGACTCGCTGTTCATGATCATGCATTTTGTCAGATTTCGGAGGCTATCACTAAAAGGCCGCTTTTACGAACGTCTCTATTGCTTCTTCAGAGGATAAATTAATCCACTTGCCGGCCTCCAATTGAACTGAAACTTGGCAGATAGACTCGTTACGAACGGCGTTGCTGATGACAATGCATTCTAAAAAGTTTTGGGCAACTAACAAACTCAACAAATTAATTAAATTCATTGTAATACAATATAGATTTTATGAAACGGAAAATTATACTAAGGACGGCATTCCAGTCTTTTCTTTAAAGGTTTTAAGGTGTTTAATTTGTGGAGTTTATATGAAAACCAAATATTTAATTTTTTTATAGTAAAATTTTTTCATTAAACAGTTTTATATTCATTGTAATTCTTTAATTTAAGTATAAAGTAAGTCCTATATTTAAATTATTAATAAGACAAAAATTGAAAAAATAGGGGTTCGGAAGTTAAATATAACTGAGATAAATTTTTGAAGTTAAAATTTGAATTGCGAAGTATAAAAAAAAAAAGTAAAATTTCATATCTGTATTAAAAAAAGTTTAAATATTAAATTCTTTTAATGCTAATCTAATAAATATCAGGTTATTTCAACATTATTAGAGTAAGAGTCCGTTTTTTTGGGTAAATCGTGATTATTAATTTTGGTTAGAAATCCTGATCTCAGGGGAAAGTGTTTACTTAAAATTTTGAAACTAAAATTTTAACTGCAAAGTTTAAAAAAAGAGTAAAATTTCAAATCTGTATCAAAGGTGTGGAGCATCGCACAACTTTCACTTACTGACCAGTATGGCGATATTATTTTTTGCGATAATTCTTGTATAGATGTTAAAAAAAAAAAAAAAAAAAAAAATTGATTTTGGTAATTGTACTTTTCGATAATCCTTATATTATCCTTTGTTATAAGTGAAACTGAGGGGAGAAGAAAAAACGATCGTTGGTGAGGTATGCTCAAGGAAAGAGAACTCTGTGTTAAAGGCATTCGTTTTTCAACTGTTTACGCCATTAAAGCATTTTACGGGAATTTCGGAGGTGGGGATATTTAGAACACCTTAAGAGGCATTAGCGCAGCGATTTTTATCAAAATCGTAAGAGTCGTTTTTCAGCTATCTTTGAAAATCATGATTTTTTCAATGGTAGCTACCTTATGCAGTAACCCGCACACCAAATTTGAACATCGTAGGTTAATTTTTTCGGGAGTTATGCTGACCACAGACACACATACAGACAGAAATTTTTTCTAGATAACTTTTTTGAAATCAGGGTGTTCCAAAACGTGGAGAAATGTAAAAAAATATCGATTTTTTTTCTTTAAATGAATGCTATACTTTCATTACCCTATGTATAATGCATATGGGTAATTGAAAGTAAAAGGTTCAAATATTAAATTATTTTAATGCTAATCTAATAAATAACAGGTTACTTCGACATTGTTAGAGTAAGGGTCGTTTTTTTTTTTTTTTTTTTTTTTTTTTTTTTTGGTAAATCAGGATTATTAATTTTGGTTAGAAAACCTGATGTCAGGGGGAAGAGTTTACTTAGGCTATTATACAAAACCACTCCAGTGATGAACTAGCGCCATAGTAAAGACGCCCGACTGACCACCTAGTGCAGCGTTCGCCCCAAACTTTTAGAGAGGGGCCGCATGACTTATGTTGGAACTTTCCGCGGGCAGCAGATTTATTCCGAATACGCCAATAAATATATTGCTTTACTACATATGTTCATTGTTAGAAATGTGATAATTACTAAAGATTTAACAATATAAAGCAATTTTGAAAACTGAAACAATAATTTAACTTTTTTATATTAATAAAAAAACAATTGATATTTGATTCTTGTTTTAAATAATTAAAAAAATAATTTTCTTTACATTGTACATCAAAGTCATAAAAGAAGTTAATCTTTAGTGACAATATTACAATGTGACTTGGCATAAACTCGTAATCAATAAAGATATTTAAACCATACCTCCTAAATCCGTCATTTTAGTCGGTGTTAATTGCGAGACGATGACAGCTGGTCCGCTTTTCACTATCTACTTGGCGTTTAAAATTAGTTCTCGACGCTATTATTGCACTGGAGTCATAGAGATCGCGATTCTTCTTTTCACGTCAAAACAAAAGAGGCCAGTATGCATTATAACACCCAACTCTTGCCCATCACATTAAAAAATGCAGAAATCGAAGTCCCGAGTCGAGGGGGTAGGGTATCTATCCTAAGTACAAAACTAAGCAATGCGTCATTGGTAATAATTCTAACTATTGCTTTTTTTTTATTTTTCTGGCAGTCTCAGAAAAAAAAAGGATTTTTCTGATTTACTGACTGACTAAAATCTGACTGATCCACTAAATAGAAAACGCGGTTTTGGTAGTAAACACATACTATTGTAGACAAATTAAAATTATTTCCTCAAAATTTGATTTTTGCTCTTCTGTACTGCCGACGGGCCGGAGAAAAAGCTGTCGCGGTCCGGATCTGGCCCGCGGGCCGCCTAGTGGCTGACGCTGACCTAGTGTAATAAGACTGACCACCTAGTGTATCCTAGCATAATAAGTTTCTTATGATTGCATGTTTCGTTTAGAGTGGCTTACCTAAGCGTATGAAACTGAGGGTAGTGTTCGGTACTGGAGTGGCTCTGTATAATAAGGGTTTTAGGTAACAATTCCATTGACATAGTTTTCTATCGACATTAGGTAAAGTTATTCTATTAACATAGTTTTAAAAAGTCATAAATTTCATAACTCAACCTATTTTCATGACTCAACTGATAAATATGTTCATTCTTATTTTGTTAATTCTTAAAAACTTTGGCTGTGAATTCGAGTGCTTGGTTTGCCACTTATGGAATGTACCAGAAAAATTTCGATTCTTGTTATCCTTATCAATTGAAATTTTAGATAACTTAACTATTATGTTGCATATATGTGTTAACTATAATGTTGCATGATATGAAGAGAAAGTTCAAAAATAGAAATTCAATTTATTCAAATATTTCAATTTTTGCAAAATTTATTTTTAAAAATTAATTAATAAATCATTTATAATTTTATGTTTGCTTAGTTTGTGTTTCTCAGTAGTATTTAGAATATAACTGCTTTAAGTGAAATTTTTCAGTAAAAGGCAGAACCAGCGTTGGAGTTTTTAATGGGACAAACAATTTTCTAAATTGATATTGGAGTCCCATTATTCTCCCCTCCATACCTCACCCACCATCCGCCACTACATAAAAGTCAAATAGGTATGCCCTATATGGCACTACCACTAACAAAAGCTGTTTGAAAAAAATACTTTTAGACTTTTCTTTGTGTTTGCAAATTAAATCTTGTAAATTTTAGTTTTTTAGTAAGTCTCAAACAATTCCTTAAGCTTACAGAAATAGGTTGTCCATTACATAATCATAGTCCAATCTGCTACGATCTGGTAGATAGCAAGCACTGAAGACAATAATAGCAAGATTTGAGGATCCAATGTAACCTAAAATAAAATATTAAAAATTTATCACAATTATTCAAGCAATTTTTTTTTTTAATCTAACAATAAATGCAAGCAACTTGGATTTCAGCAGTAGCTGCGGCTAAAAAAACACTTCCACAAATGTTAACAAATTTCTGTGAATAAAAAATATAAACCCATATTTTTTTTTTTTTTAATATAAGTTATTTACATGCATTGCATACTCTTAAGTGCGATTGCAACTTATTCAAGAGAATTTTACTTCAGTTGGAGTTGTCATTGTATTAGACCACTATGAAGAAAACCATCGATTCCATGCTATTGGCTAACTACTTTTTGCCCCCAAAACTGGATTGAATGCATTGTCATTGACCTCGAGTCTATCTGCCAAGTTCCAGGTAAATTGGATGATGGGAAGTGGGTAAATTAGTCCTCTAAAATGGCGATGGAAACGTATTTTAAAATGGTCTTTTAGTGACCGACCCAAAACCTGACAGAGTGCATTGTCCTTAACAATGAGTCTATCTGCCACGTTTCAACAATAGTACTTTGTGTAATAGCATTCTGTAAATACTAACACATTTAGAGAAAACAATTTTAAAGAGTAGTTTTATGATAGTTTATTGTAATCCATTTTTGCGAAACCTTTTTTTTTGTAACTAGGGAGTTCCTCCCCTTACTCGCTAATAATCACCAACCTCCCTGGGGAATGCAAATTCATTCCGTTGGTTTGCTTCGTAATCTACATGGGGGGGGGGGGGGGAGGCTAAGACAATGCTTCTTATCACGTAAATTAAAAAACTTAGTTTATATTGTTAACGAATATATGTCTACTATAAACAACCCTCTGAGAGTCATGGACGCATATATACGTGCTTTGATCCCCAGTTTTTCCAGCAATACACAATATTTTTAAATTTATATATAAAATTCAAATTAAATATTTTTAAAATATTTTTATCAGGATGATAGTTTAAAACCCATTTAAAAAAAAAAAAATTATACATTTGAATCAGAAATATAATTTAAAAACTATTGCAGAGAAAACAACTGTGCAATTTCGCCCATTTCCTGGACGCTCAGAGGGTTAATTTGTGACAATAACTTTTTCTAAACGCGTTTTTATTGCAATAAGTTAGATTCAGATATCAAACATGTTCAATTTGGTGACATTTAGCGACTGAAATCTCCCCTGATTAAGGTTGACAACATAAAATAACCGAGACCTTGCCAATGGTGGCAAGTTTGACGGCAAACTTGAAGAAAAAACTTGTCGCCAAATATCCTTCTATATCTCTATTTGCAGTCAAAATGTTAATTTGCCATACTATGAAATCTCTTCTAATAAAGGTTTCATTTTAAGTAAATACTATTGATATTATCGATTTCTTCAAACTGATATCTGACTCGTCCGCAACATTTGTTGTTTAAGCTTAAAGAATTGCTTATTGACTTTCGACCATAAATTGAATTTTTAAGTTTGAATTCCATTTGAATTTTGGTATGGGAATTCGCCTTGGGTTAGTTGTTTTCAGATTATCTGGCGCCGTCAGCAACACGAGGGCTATAATGCGCCGAAATATTCGTCATTAGACAAGCCAACATACATTTACAAACACCCATGCCTTACACGGGACTCGAACCCACAACCTCGCGGTATAGAATCTAGCACGCTAACCACTATACCGTTTGATCGGAGAATTCGCCTTGGGAAATCTTTCATTTGCCATATCGCACGTGTTTATACATTTGCAGTTTTGTATAAGAATGCGATTGAACGTAGCCTTTGTATGAGCTACTCAATAAATCAATGTAGTGTAGAAGTTTGTAATATATGCTATCCGAAATGGTTAATGAAATGCAAGTTTTATCAATGAAAACTTTTAGGGGGACAGAATAATCAAGTTAGTTGTTGAATACCTACCTCCATGAGAGAGCACCTTTTTATACGGTTCGATGACTTTCATGTCGATTCTTCTTTCTTGCCCACCAACAACGCATGACTTCCAATTACTTCCATTGTCTCGAATTTCTTCCGTTGCTAAAAATTAAAAATGCAGTTATAAAATACAAACTGACGACTAAATGAAGACTTAAGAGGGGTTAATTCAGAAAGCCTGACACATCGTTACAATCCTATGCAGTGTTTAATCCCATCCAGTGTATTAGATGAAATAAAACATAATTTATGACCTAGTGTCTAGTGTACAATGATAGGAAGATGTGATGACAGTTGAGCAATTAAAGAGCCGTTTGAGGACAATTTAGGCCTAATTGAAACTATGTGTTATTTGAAACTCTAAATTTAGTAATTGGTTCCCTCATTCTATTTTTAAATGAAATACATTGCTTTAACAGTAGTGGGTACTGTGTTTTCCTATATGTCTAAAAATTCATTCGAAAAGTTAAGTATTTTAAAATTATTGTCTAAACATTTTTTGGTTATTCTTTCTAGTCAAAGCAGTGTTAGAGGACATGATTAATTCCTATTTTACTTTTTAGTTATTTGTATCCTAGGATGCCGCTTCGTGAGTTTTACCACAATACACATAGACAATAAAAGAAATGCTTGAACATAGAAACTAGGAGTGTGGAACATCGCACAACTTTCAACTACACTATTATACTAACATGGATTTGTGTTATTTACAGTTTTTACGTTTTCATCATTCATTTAGAAAAAATGGATAGTTTGGCGATATTTTTTGCGATAATTCATATATCGGTCTTTAAAAAAAAAACCAGCTAAAATGGTGGTTTTGGTGATATACTTTTCGATAATTCTTGTATTATCCTTTTTTATAAGTGAAACAGAAGAGAGGAGAAAAAACGATCGTTGATGAGAGATGCTCAAATAAAGACAACTCTGTGTTTTGAAGGCATTCGTTTTTCCACTTTTTACGCCATCAAAGCATTTTTATATGATTTCAGAGGTGGAGGTGTTTAGTACACCTTCAGAGTCATTACCACAGCGATTATGATCAAAATCGTTAGAGCCGTTTTTTAGCAATTACTGAAAAACATACATTTTTCAATTGCAGCTATATCTTACGGGCTGCGATTTTGACGAAAACCTTAATGGTTGATCCCCGTGAAACCACTAACCCGCACACCAAATTTGAACATCCTAGGTCCATTTGTTCGGGAGTTATGCTGAACACGTACACACAGACAGACATTTTTTCTATATGACTTTTTTGATATCAGGGTGTTCCAAAACGTAGAAAAATGCAAAAAATATATTTTTGACTGAAAACTATCTATATGTATACTAATTGAAAGTAATAAAAATGACTAGTTTGGAGATATTTTGGGCAATAATTTTACTTGAGCAAAAGGGGGAAAAAACGCCAAAATGGTAAAATTTTTTACTATATTCGATAGACTTTACATTGTCTTTGCTTGTCCGTGAAACGCAAACAAATGAATCTTTGATGGACGATGCTCAAGGGCAGAGAACTGTGTTAAAGACACAAGGTTTTTCTACTTCTTAAGCTTTTATCGCATTTTTATGAGAATTTCGGAGATGGGAATGTTTCGAACACCTTCAGTGACATTACCACAGCGATTTTGATCAAAATCATTAGAGCCGTGTTTTAGCAATTGCTAAAAAACATGATTTTTTCACGATTTCAACCTTACGCGCATGCGCGATTTTGACGAAAACCGAAATGATAGGTCCCCTGGCCACTACTAACCCGTACACCAAATTTGAACATCGTAGGTCAATTTGTTCGGGAGTTATGCTGACCACGTACACACAGATATACATTTTTTCTAGACCACTTATTTGAAATCAAAGTGTTCCAAAACGTGGAGTAATGCAAAAACATCGATTTTTTTTACCGAATGCTATAGTTTCATTATTCTATGTAAACATATGGGTAATTGGAAGTAATTACTATTCTCGATACTACATTTCTCATTAAATGTCAATAATTTAACCAAATATCTTATGTAATTTTATCAAGTAAAGGGCCGAAACAAGAATTCCGTTTGCTTGGAAAGCCTACACCCTACAGGATTTCTTTCAAAAAGATATAACCCCACATTTGCATCTAAAATGGAAGAAAATCCTAGAATATCCCAACCCGCATACTGACAATCAACAAGAGTCGGTTTGCCACAATTTCTATCGTTTCTAATCGTTTTTTAATAGTTCTTTGAATGGGAATCAAACCTCTATTCTTTCGCATGCTCTTCCTCTGACCAACAAGTCAAGTTAAACTAATATAAAGGGATCTTACTATCAAAGAGATCGTCATCAAGGTCATCTGGAGTGTCTATATCGTCAGGAGTAGCCAGACCATCTAGAGGTGAGAGGACATCGCTTTTGTTGCTGAAAGAATCGATGCTCCTGCGATCATCTTCATCGTCTCTCAGAAGATCTGATGTCAAGACATCGGGATTTACTGTTATTTTTCGCCTGGAATCTAAAGCTTTCGTATTGGATGCACTCAGGGTTTTCGGCCGTTCTGAAAATGGAATAAAAAGATCACATTTAAGATATTCCATGGCATAAAAAACTGCTGTAAGATGTAGAGTTATCAAAAAGTAGGAGGAATTTGCCTTCATGGTTTAAAACATTGAAATAAAAAAATCAAAAGATAACACTTAACATTTTCAATGGCTTAAAAAAATGATGTAAGATCTAGGGTTATCAAAAAGTCGAAGGAATTTACCTTTATGGTTTAAATTGGTTTATGTATTAAGTAACCTTAACCACCTTCAATCATAGTGAAAACTCGGAAATTTTTGTAAAACATTGAAAAAAATGCAAGCCTTTTGTTCAAATAAAAATTCAAGCCCTTAGCATTCATACAAATGCTCCGTGATTTATTGTGGAAAGAGGGTTTAAATGTTCACCGATTTTGTAAATGTATAATTGAAAAATGAAAAAAAATTATCCAATATATCAATAAAATATTAGGTCATATTGTTGTTAAGTGCAATATTTATATATATATATATATATATATATGAATTGTATTTATAAGAGGATTAAAAGATTGCGTCAAGTCATTAAATAAATACAAATAATTAGCATTATAGATATACTAACCTTTAAACGTATAAAAATAGTTCTTTAAAATTTGGTTTTAATTTTTATTCCTCTTATCCAAAACACATTATCATTTCACATAAAAAAATACTATTATCGTAAAAAAGCTTTTCAAATGTTCCCACACTGAGTGTCCCGTACCCAAACACCTCAGCGTTTGAGTTATTCAGTAAGCTCAAATATAAAACCCATTTAAATATATTTCTTCACATTTTAATATATCTTTTACCAAAACATCTAAGATATATTATGTGTAAGTTTTTAAGAAATAACCATGATCATCAAAATTCCTGGAGTTTTTTTGTTTAATTTTCCAACCATTATTGTTAATGACAGGAAAATAAGGTTATTAAAAATCTGTTTACACTGCAATTTTTAGAGTCATGTAAAATTTTTATTTTATTTAAAACATAACAGAATAAAATTTAGGATATAAAATTTGTTTTTCGAATGTAATAAATTTTCTTCTGTTTGTTTTCGTTCTTTTCTTGTATATATATATACACGATATATCGTATACATATACACTTATAAATAGTAATGAAGATGAAAGCTTTATAAAAGTACCATCTGAGTTACAGCATTTTCGAACCTTCCATCAGAAACTTATAAATTTTACCAGATATTTGCAGCAACATTCATAAACTCTAATTTATAAATAAAAGGAATAAAAAATTAAATTTAAATAAAGGTAAAAACGACATTATTAATCAGCAAATATCTTTTTATATTAATATTTATACAACTCGAATCAGTATAAAACTTCGTCAAAAGAAGTTTGTTTAAAAATAATTTTAGCCGTAAAAATATATCTTGTATCAAAACTACTAATAATAGAAAGAATTATTTGAAACCACAAAATGATAAAACTAATTAACGCAATTAATTAACAAATAAATACATCATTTACAATTTCTTAGCGAAAAGGGCATATCTTTTACCATGAGCTATCGGGAAAATTTCTTTAATGCGAAAAAAGTTGAACTATTCAATAGCGTCAAATAATGTGTAAAATTGTGACTGTAATGTCTTAAATGATATTTAATGAAAAAGGTTAACTGATCTGCACTGTTAAAAATTGTGTTAAATTTTGTTCCTCTCAATTTAATGGTGCTTACGATCCGAGGTAGCACCATTAAATCGTGGTTGATTGGTTGGTTGGTTTGTACGCTCAACTACCTATCTTTATGCCCAATGATGGTTAATCAGGGTGGGACCTACAGCTTAACGTGGATTCCGAACCACAACGAACATCTATACCTAACCCAGGATTCGAACCCGGCACCTTTAGCATGCGAGGCCGGAGCGATAATCCCACAGCCATCAGGTGGGCCATTAAATCGTGAAACTAAACACCAAATGTTGGTTTAAATAGGAACCCTTTTTTGGTGCAAGATGCAACACAATTTTTAGGAGTGTTTTGTTTCAAATATTAAAATGGAAACCATACTAAATAGCTTTACCTTAAAGATTAATTTAAAGATTAAAAAAGTTACTTTTACTCACCTTTCCTAACGCGATGTGTTTGATTCTGTCCTTTTCCCATGATGGAAAATGTTGTGGATTCTTCCTCATCATCGTCTTCAGTATCAAGACCCTACATTAAAAAGAAAAAGTTAAGAAATAAAATGAATAAAAATTAGACCCTACTTTAAAAAGAAAAAGTTAAGAAATATAATGAATAAAATTAGACCCTACATTAAAAGAAAAAGTTAAGAAATATAATGAATAAAATTAGACCCTACATTAAAAGAAAAAGTTAAGAAATATAATGAATAAAATTAGACCCTACATTAAAAAGAAAAAGTTAAGAAATATAATGAATAAAATTAATTTAATTTCTAATACTTCTGTTTTGACAACTGATGAAGCTTAACTAGCTCTTTTTGGACATTTATAGTTTGCTCTTGCGTAATAGGTATTTAATTTAGGCATTCAGTTATAATATAGACGAAGTTTTCAGTATTCCCCTGCCATACAATGTTTAGTTAAGTTAAAGTCACATTTTCATATAATTTCACAATTATTATTATTATTTTTGATTTTCTGGAAGCCTGTTTTTGTTTCTTAAAATAGCTTCTCTTTAGTTATGTGTCAATTATAAATGAAGTTAGGATAATTTTCATGCAATCATATTCGCAGGTTTCCTATTTAACTTTGTACTTTCAACGCATTTTCTGTAAAATGGAATTTTCATCTTTTCTTTAACACAATTAACATGATAACCCAAAAGGTAACTAAGATATTGCCATAACATTTTTCAAGGAAGTTCTTTGTGATACTGATGACAAAATGACCCATGATCTAAGTGCCTAGTGCAATTGTCATTAATTTATGAACCAGATTTATACAAAAACTATGTTTAAGAACGTTATTTCTTTTTTATCTATATTAAACAATCATATCTCAGCAACTTCTTTAAGAATGTCTGTCTTTTTAATAATTATCAATTAAACAGTTATCCCAAAAGTAATTCAGTTCAAAAGAGTGTCTGTTTGATGTCAATTTCTTTTAACTGATTTTATTGGACATTTTCTTTTACAAATCTAGACTTGAGATATACTGCGTCAATGCATTGTTAGAATATTGAAAAAATTAAGAACATAACATTAATTTCACTTCCTTGTGTATTTAAAAAGTTATTTGTTACTAAATTAGTATTAAAATTAAGAGCAATAGTCTACTATTATTACATATGTACAGGTATATGTATTATCAATTTATTTCGAAGGAAATTGTGATAAGTATGATATTTGATTTAGCGTGCAGACTAGGGCTGACGATTACTATTAATTGCTTTCGCGTGATTGTTATTTCTAGAAACTTCCAGTTATATAAATCGGAAATATAATTTAGCCTTGAATGCACATAAATTAAAAGAAATTTGAAGGATATGTTACGTCATAAAGTAGATAACCAAAACTGGAAATATATGTAATGATTTTGTGGCGCATCACCCAGTAGTTTCTATCAATGTTCACTTCATTCTGAATATATTTTTATACCACAGTCATTCAACAGTTGAAACCACTTCCGCAGTTTTGAGACCTTGTTAATTCTCCCGCCTTCAAAAAAATTCGCTGATCTATCTTTGTTCCCAGATACGTGTTTCCCTAACACTCCTTAGGGATGAACCATTCAATTATCCCTATTTTATATATTAATAATCCCCAGACTCGTGACGTCAATCTTTCCTTGCGCTCTAATAATCCCTTTTTTCTCAGATATTCTATCTCTAACTCCCATGTAAATCACACGTACTGCTGCGTTCTCCCAAATAAATTGTGTAAATGGCTGCTTGAACAAGCACTGACTCGTTATTATTTTCCACGATTGCCTCCACCTAGTGATAGGTTTTCTTAGGTTCATTATATCCTATTTATAATTTTTTTCATGAATAACAATAACGAATACTTACCTAAATATAAATCGGCATAGCCAACTGTTTAAAGATGCTTTACGAACTGATCAGCTAAGGGTTAAAAATTCTAAATACTGGTGTTTATATTTGTACTTTGACCAATTTGAGTCAAGTAATTTACGAAATGACGAGCCAGTTTACGATTTAGAAAAACTTTGAACTATGAGCGTATCTGATGTTTTTTATAATTCATTAAATTTGAGTATACAAGTTGAAGGGTCATTACATACCTGCGCTTCCCTACTTCTCTTCTTTAGCAGTTTCAAATGAAGAGGGCTATCAGGAAAATCAACTGTCTCAGCAAAATAAACCCCCGTGTCCCGTTCAAAATCTTCGGGCTCCGAATCAGTATCTCGACTTCCACTTTGCAAAGGATCTGAGAACTGGGCTTTTTCTAAGGTTTCGTCTTTTTCTGTGCCACTACAAGAAATAAAATATATTTTACGTATGCTTTTATTATACAGGTCTGCAACCAAAAAACTTCATAGGATTTTTTTTTACTGTTTCTTATAGATTTTTAAACCCTAAAACAGGGAAAGATACTAAAAAAATGCCATCACGTCAGGTTTTCTTGAAAAACTCGTTTTTGTAATTTTATTACAATGAATTTAAAGCGAGTTCAATGACTTGATATTAGAGAATCAAGCCTTTTGAAAAATACTGCCGAATTGCTGGGATTAAGCCTAAAAATGAAAAACCTAATGTCACCTGGAACCTCATTTCGAGAGACGCTACTAAGGAAGATGGGACGTCAATATACTAGCTGATTATTGTTGGATGCTTAAGCGGGACCCAAAAAATGAAAAACGGAAGAAAGCGAAGAAACACTAAAGCGAAGAAGAAAAGGTTTCATAGGCGTAAAGAATTATATGAAACATTATTTAGTTTAATGTAATAAAATGGTGGGTTTTTTTCAATAGTGCTTTTTTCATGTAAACACCCTGTATTTTGCGAAAAATCTGTACTTGATGGAGGGAAATGGAAATCATTTTTGAATTCAGTGGACTGGAAAACATAATATTTACCTAAAACATCTCATGGAGTCGGAACAAAAATATTTTTTGCAGACCTGTGTTATCTTTAGTTAATGTAGAATGTTGACTGAATCTGAAGTATGTATGTCCCAGAAAGTAGAGATCTCGGCTACATTTTACAATAAACTTATTTCTAGAGAGACAATTAACGTAAAGGAGTTTATCTATGGCCTCTTTGCAGGAACTTGCTTCAAGTCCATACAATGCAGTTTTATGGGGATGGCTTGATTCAGAAAAATAACAATTCGTTTCGAATTTTAAGTTTTATATGTGCTATAATAGTTTAATTCAGGTTAATCAAAGTTTTTGAGGGTTCAATATTATAACGAACAAAGCAAACGTTAGTTCAACGTCTTTAACGTCACAAAAAAAAAATCCATACTCATACTTCTGGAAAATAAATACCTTTCTTCTATTACATTATAGAGTATCAAATGTAACAAAATCTATAAAAAGAAAGGATAGGATTTTCAAGACTATAATACATGCAATGATTGTTTTGTGAAAGAAAAATACTTACTACTTTACTTTAAGAAAAAAAAAATTAATTATAATCCTTATTATATATTATATTTATAAAAAAAAAAAAAAAAAAAAAAAGTAGAAAGATTTAAAAGGAATCTATAAGTATAAAAGTGAGTGGTCTGTACGTCTGAACCTTATACAAATCCACATTTTTGTACCTAGGGTACGAAATTTGGTACATAGAAGCTTTAATACATGGAGATTGTAGAGAACAACTTTTAAATTCGTTTAAAAGTTGATTTCATTATAAATTAATGACATGAAAAAAAAATTCTTGGAATGGCTAAGATATTTTTTTATTACATCAGAATAAAATCAAAAGTTATTTCAATGTGTCCCTCTTATTTTTCTGATTATTTTTATGAATTGCAATCATCTGTCCTATGAGCGGTTCGAATTTTAATATAATTTTACATATATTTACAGTCATACGATGCTAAGCGCATGCGCTGCTTCAAAACGTAATTGTACGTAAACATAAATAAACATAACAGCTAAGATTATACACTGAAAACTTTCAAATTATTTCGACATTTGCTAATATTACTTTTTATTTCCAAGTAAATATTCATTCGTTTCCTGTATCCAGAATATCAAAAATCCTTCTTTTGATTATTTTAGTTAGTTTTTTTTAATGTACTGTTTTTGTACTGTCTATCCAAATTCCAAATTATTTATTACAGATTTCAATACATTTTTTGTAATATACATGATTTACTATTTACACTAGACTATTTTACAATTTACACCAGAAGCGTAGTTATTTCTTTTGCGATTTTATTTCTATGGTCATGATTATGAAGTTGGTACATGGGACTTCTTTTTTCTTTATATACTAAAAAAAAAAATCTCTTACTAAATATTAAGAGAACCCTTAATATTGATATTTTATTTTAATTTTATTATTATTTATGTTTCAATTTTCTTTTAGTTACCGTATTTTTGATTTTTGCAATCGTTATATGAAAAAAAAATCTCCAAATGCCCTGTACTACATCTGTTCTACTTTTTTTAAATGTAAATTTCTATGTCTTTCAACGGGTCCCCAGCAGCGTGGGGCCACACTGCTAGTAGGTTATATTAAAGATAACATCAAACTTTCAGGAAAATTCTTTTGCTTTACCTAATAAGGAAAGAAATTGATTCAATATTATTTTAACATCGGAGTCATCGTGCATAGACGATAGGTTGTTAACAAACTAAATTAAAAAAATCTTTATTTATGAATTGGGTATAAAACAGCAGTCATGTGTTTTTCCTCTCAACTGAACGACAAATTTTGATACATGAAACGGGAAAAAAACTATTTTGAATAAATACCAAATAGCTAAAAAACATTTAAACCTAAATTCAAACCATACCAATCCTTAGAAGTTTCGCAACTATCAGGGGATGCTTTTCCACTTGCAATGTCTGCATCACTATCTTTTGGTTTCGTCAATCGGTTATTTTTCAGCACAACGCTTGGCGTCAAGTCCTCAGTCATTCTAAAAAAAGGTAAATATTGCTGTATCAACCAAATCAGACAACAACTCATTCAAACAAAAATCAACCGGACAGAAACCGTAAAACACAGCTCAATTATACAAATATATTATATGATTGTTCTTTTTACATGCTTTTTAGACCTAAGACTGTCAGTGATAAAGATTTACAAGTTATATAATTTTAAACAAGTGTTTTTAAATCGAAGGGAAAAGTAAATGAAAGATGAGAACCTAACTTCTGACACCTACACCACCTCTCTAAATTGATTAACGATATTCCAACTATTGAAGGAGGCATGTTAGATACAAAAATAAATAAATAAAAAATTTAAGCAGCAAGAGTTAATTTCTGCTACATACCCCCCTCATTCACTTAGCTCTTCAATTATAAGGACAAGCGAATTAGATCTTAGATCATAAATAAGCTCTGTAGTGCTTGCCTGAGGGCCATTGCTACATCCTCGCAGATAGTTACCAGTGGGGAATAAAAAGGTATAATAGAATAAAGCGTTGAGCCCTTGGACAGAGCAAAGAACATGTAAAGGGGTGAAGACTAAGTAGGTGTTCGTACTAAAGTAGTGTACAAGGGAGCAAACTAAAGGATGGGGAACATTTATCATGGGTGTGACAATATAACAAAATAAATTTTTAAATATACATTAATTTTACAGACAAAAATACACAGGTCGCAAACTTGTATGACCTGTAAGATGAATTAAAGGCCATATAAGTTAATAAAACAAGAATGCAATCATAAAATATTACAACTGTTTCTTGATGAGTTTATATACTAAATTCTCATTACAATTAGCCATGAGGCCAAGCAAATTACTTTGTTTGGAGATTTTTAAATCAAAACTTAATCTTTGAAAACTGCTTTCATAAGATATTTTTTTACATTTAATGGCACATTATCCCAAAATTGTTAAATAAATAGGCGATATCATTTATTCTTTTTCGGTAAAACCTTAATCAACAGAACAGTATAAAATGTAATGATACGCAATACAAACTATAAAACTCTACAGAGAAATGTTTTCCTAAAGCTGCATATTTTATTTCAACCATTATATTGGAGGAAAAACACTCCAGAATTTAAAAATATTTACTTTTATTTGTGCTATATTAGTATCTTGTAAACAGTAAGTCTAACTTAAAAAGAGTATGTAAATCATGTAATACCAATTACCATTTCTAAAGCTTCTAGAACACTATAAAATGTTAAGATCGAAAAAAGAGATACATTAAATTTCAAATTTAAAAAAAAAATAACATTAAAATTGTGCAAGTATATATAACTTTTACTATTAAAAATGGTACACTAAACTTGCATTTACTAGCTACATATAACTAATATTACGCCTCTTTTTTAAATTGGCATTAGAAAAACCACAATCCATTGAAATTAGTAATTACTTTACAATTACTAAATGAAGACATTTATTGTTTGTAAATTAAATGGCTAGGAAGTGTAGATCAAAGAAAATAGTTAAACTAATACATTAAGAACAATCATAAAATTCTAAAGTAAGAATTTAGGATTAAAAATAATTATAAACAGTGATACAACCTTATTCATTTTAATATATGATTTTGAGAAAAATAAAATACAATTATTAACTTTGATAATACATTTCAGAGCTACTTTATAAATAAATGTTTATCACAATGTAATTCAATTCGCAATCATTGCAACAACAAAAACCTCAATCCAATAAAACATTCTTCTTTAATAACATGCAATTATGCGTTAATATTAGCCTTGATACAATGAATTCTTAATCTTAAACATTTTGGAATCGTAAAATTTAGATTGAATAACAACCAACTTACTTCTAAAGAAGCATGCGCATTGACGAAAAGACGTGACACCATTCTTGAAGAATTGTAATATCATTTGACATTACTACCACAAATACATTTGGAAAGATGTTAGCGATTTTAATGATCACTTTTTTCTTCGGTAAACACATTAGGGTATCGAAAAAACGTTTTTGATATCTAAGTCAAAGTTGTTTTCTTAACGGTGCTACTAGGAGCACTCATTTCCATTTAATCTCATTTCGCTCCGACTGAGAAAACTGGCAACGCGTTAGCTGAATAACAGCAGTCGTTTCCATAGCAACGAGCTTGGATGGTTGCTCCGGAAGTAAGGCTACTTGATAAAATAAGTTAGTCTCATAAAAACCCTTCCCCATTTTTTTTTAAGGAAAACAAGGTGAATAAAAGTAATGTGCGCTCAAATAAAAATTAGGCATTTTCTTTACTTAAAAGTAATTAATCGATTTGCCAAACACCAGTCCTGTTCGGGTCGTATCATGACATCAAGAGAATGCTTCAGTTTGAAAAGATCATAGAATTGTAATGTTTGTTATTCTTACTTGTTTTTGTATTCATATTTAAATTTCTAATTATGATCCAAGATATACAATAAAAAAGATAAATAATTGGCTTAAGGACGATGTACAGTTTACCCTAGGCCTTAAGTCCAATCTCATTACAAAGTTGTTGTTTTTAATTTGAATTTTATAAAACATCGATACATCAATACAACTGAACAACATCAGCATACATCTCTTTTTATACAAGCATACGGAGTAAGAGCATGTCCACACAATGGCTTTCCTGCGCATGCCCAAACATTAAGTGGGGACGGCCACCGGACCACACTTTTGACCAATTGAAAACAATACCCTTGAGCTTAAGGCCCAGGGTAAAATATATTTGTATATGTACTTCTAATCCTAATTATATTTCAGTTATAAAAACTTATTTATATATTTTTTTAAATTAAGTCGATGTAAACGATTATGCTGTTAATATTAACAAGACAGACTTTAGGTGTGAGCGATAGGTGCTTCCACATAGAAGACACCGTGCTTAACCCTGAAATGCATATTGTTGCTAATTGTCTACATTCCTTAAATGCATAACGATGTAGATCTGTACCGTATGTGCATAGTGTTAAAGTGTTTTTTTTTTTTTTTTTTTTTTTTTTTTTACCAAAACTATTGTATCGTTTCCGAACGCAACTAGAATCTTTGACAGTTTATTTCTTCATTTGTTAAATTTTTTATTGTTGGGGGCGCTGTTGGCTGAGTACAATTTCGTTTCGGCGGGTGATACGAATTACGATAATTTATATAAAAAGCAATAAAAACACACAGGAAAAATTGTTTTCGGATAGAAACAAGGTAAGAGTAACGAATAATATTTATATGTTTGCATATACTGATAAATTTATGCAAAAAAAAAATTAAGCTTTTTTTTTTATGTAAAAATACTTCAATATGCAATTTTTTTTTTTTTTTTTTTTTTTTTTTTTCTTATAAGTTACACCCATTTCTCGGTTGAGATCAAATTTTATTTATTACAAACAAAAATTTATGCATTTTAGGGTCAATTTGTATGAGTTTTAATGGATGTAAGCTACTTTTTAAAAATGACTTTAGACAACGATGAATAATGAATAGTGCTTTTTAAGAAAAGATAAGTACTTAAAAATAATTCTTAAATTTAATATTTATTATTTTATCACAAGAAAAAATTATTTAATGATAAATTATTTTGTTTTCAAAAGTTTTAAGTTAGTTTCAGCTATGCCAAAGCTAACTGACACAGTTGAATTTTTATTTTCCCGTTATTATTGCAATGTTTTGTGTTTTTCGCGTTCTTTTAAGAAATATAAAACACGATCTCTTACAAGTCTTCGTAAAGGAAATATTCATTCTTAATGAGTAGCTCTAACGTTAGATAATAATTAAGTTACTTTGGCCAGAGTTCTCTTTTAAGAAAAATTGAAATTTTGTATCCTCTGGGAATAAAGATGTTTTTTCGCTTTGAAAAATACCTGTCAATTTTTCGCTTCGAAAAATATTTGTCATTAAGTTAATTATCCGCATATCCAATGGTAGGTTTTCTTTGAAGTCATATTCTAATGACATCACTCCCGAGTAGAAAAAACAAAAAAATATGAGGCCAGCCTTCTTATCTACTATCCTTGTTTTTGGGAGAATCTATTAAAGTGACCCTCTAGCAACAAGAATCATTAAGGAGATCCAATACCTCAAAATATGCGATTATCATTTTATCGCATTAAAGAATTTTCCAAATAATTTTTATTCTAATGAAAACAGAATTTTTTTTCTTATGTACCTTAGTTAGAATTTTTACTAGCTTAAGTTATGGCAGTAATAGACTGGAGAGGCGACAGCAAGTTTAGGAACCCCATCGACAACATTCTGAATTTTTTATAGAATAGGGAGGAAAGTTAGTAGATTGCGAATCAACTAGTCTGCCGTGGCAAAAATGGCCGAAACTAGTCAAAAATCGACTTAAAATGAGTTGAACTAAATCCAGTTGCCAAGTATGTCATTACTTGCTAAAAAGTTAACACAATTTTTCGTCTGGTAACCCACTGCACTTCTATTTTCAACGAGGAAGGGCGCAAATGATTTCTGATCTTTGGCTCGGAAAACTTGCACATTTTAAAAGTAAGACAAATGGCGACATCAGTTACATTATCAGTGATGTAATATTTATCGCCAACTTGGCTCACTTTTAAACGATGCAAGGCGATCATGGTCAGATATCTGAATCGTCTGAAACCTTCTCAATTAAAAATTAAAGAGATATGGGTTACCACTAGAGGTCGGCGATATATCGATACAACGATAATTTTATCGATATTTAAAAAAAAATATCGATACTAAAAGTATCAATACAAGTCACCGATATATCGATATTTTCAAACATTTTTTGTTTTTTAATGATCGTTTTGTATTTCCATGTGTTTTTTCGATTTCTTTATTCCCTTTTCAAAAACTTCAAAACTAAAGTTTAGACTTGACTGAGACAGTTTAAATGGCACCCTAACCAAAAAGAAAACATAATGTAATGGAAAGATAAAATCATTTATTAAAAGTCTTTAATATAGCGCCAACGTGCGTTATCTGTTGCCAACGTGTGCCTGGAATTTTACATCTAATTTTAAATATTAAAAACATCTCTATCAGTAAAATATGCAGTAAACTACTTTTCAAAATTTCTTCTTTAGAAATAAATGTGAATTTATGCATTGACATCCAAATGTATTTTATTTATTCTGATTGATAATATAATTTATTTATGAAAACAATTTTATAATTTATTTATGAATACAATTTTTATAATTTATTTATGAAAACAATTTTTATAATTTATTTATGAAAACAAATTTTATAATTTATTTATGAAAACAATTCTTATAATTTATTTATGAAAATAATTTTTATAATTTATTTATGAAAACAATTTTTATAATTTATTTACGAAAACAATTTCTATAATTTATTTATGAAAACAATTTTTATAATTTATTTATGAAAACAATTTTTACAATTTATTTATCAAAACAATTTTGGCATAAATTCATGAAAAGTAGAAATTTGCCCCGAAAAACTTCGTTTCTGGCAAAAGTAAAAATCAAATAAAGAAAAAAATCGTGTATCGATGTATCGATATTTTTTCTATGCAAAGATATACTATCGATATTTATTTTGTTCGATATTTCCGACCCCTAGTTACCACATAAAAAAGAATGCTCATTATTTGGCAAGTTACGCATATTTGGCAATCAGATATAGTTCAACTCGTTAAAAGTCGATTTTCGTCCACTTTCGGCTATTTTCGCCACGACAGACCTTTTCTCCACATTCTATAAAAAATATTCAGAATAATGTTCGATGGGTAACCTAAACTTGCAGTAGCCTTTCGGACTATAACATCAATAGCGAGAAGCGCCTTCTTCTTTTACTTTCATTTTCTAAAAACTTTGCATTGTCTTTAAAGTTATGCTGCAACTCAAACTGATAAAGTTTTTTTAAGGGGGTCCCGTACCAAAAATAAAAGAAAACTTTATGAATGAATATTTTTTTGTCAAAAATTTATCTTATATATGAGATACTATTAATATCTTTGAAATGATGTTTTTTTTTAATAGTGTGATTATTTATTTTTAAAAAAAATAAAACCAAGAAAAATACATAATAATTGATATTTTCTTATTTTGATATAAGTCAAGAAAAAAATCAAATTGAAAGCTTTCTGTAATACATAATTACATAAAAAAAAAATTTGTCACCACGGAATTTTGATGGGTGAATTAGAAAAAATTCAAAACATTCTCAAAGTTAAAATATTGAAATTTTCCATTTTTTTTATGTCATCTTTTACGCTAAATGTTACATTTTAAAATAAGATTTAAAAAATAAAATTCTATGAAAGCAAATTGTTTAAAACTATATGAATTAAATACTCCAAAAATTTGAATGGCCAATTGTCAATGGTTCTGGAGATATATCGATTTGAATTTGCAACATCTGTGAAAAACACTAGTGCCCGAAAAACACACTTTAAGCAGACGCTCCAAGGAGTTGCGCCCATTAGTGATGTTTAAATAACACGTAATTTCGTGGCGTTCTAATCACCAAAGAAATAAGATAAAAACATCATTTTCTTCAGAAATGTATGAGCTATTTTTTTAAAGTAAAAAAAAAATATTTTTGACGAAATTTTGGTACTGGACCCCTTTAATTTTAAGAATAACTTTGCATCTGATAGTATAGATGTGCTTTCTAATAAGTATAGTATGTTTTCAACGTAAGAATTTTTTTTAACTGTCAAACTACAAAAGAACTGCCATTTTCAGTTCTTTTAAGAGATACAAAATGCAATTTTATGCAAATCTTTAAAACAGAGATATTCAGATAAGCGATAGTATTTGCCGAATAAAAAAAAAATATTTTAATCTTAGAGCTCTTTTTTAAAATTATGAAAAATAGATTATAACAACTCTGTAGACAACAACAATGGCCAAAATCGCTCGACATTGGTCAATCCTTATATGGAACGCTGTAAACTGGCCATTGTTACCAAAATTGGCCAATCTTTCCCAATGCTGGATAAAATATACTAGAAGTACTGAAATACTGATGCACAGTTTTAAAATTGAAATATTTTATTAATAACAAAGGGCTGAGGACAACAAAAATAGATCTTCGCTTTTATTAGATCTTCGATTTTGCCAACAAACACATTGAAGTTAATGTAAAGGATTTAAAAATAAACAGGCACGATCGGTAAATTTATTCCCTGTTTTACAATGGGTAACGTCCGTTCGAGTTCCCGCAAGGCTACGTGGCTTCGTAAAACGTTTCTCCATCTTATTTTCATTGTATCTGTACAAACTATAATCTGATCAAAGGAAAAGCTCTTATAGATATTAACATTTTGTAAGGGTTTCTGTTATGTATAGCCCTTCTTCCGTTTTCTCCCCTCTGCAGCTTTTAGATTCTTGTTATTCAGTATCTACTTTATAGTAACTGAAGAGTTCACCCTTTGAACAGAGCATCTTTAACACGCTTTTATTAGTTTCACCTGTATGTTTGCTTGTAACCGACTCTTTTAGGCTCGATTTTGCCATACTTTGAGCCATCAGATTTTATTCAAACTTTGCACACTTGTCAAAGACCGATGACAATACAATAATTCATTAAGTTTGTCGCTTTATCACAAGGATTAGCTCGTGTTGCCCTTGCGCCGTTAAATTCCAACCAACCAACCTTCTCCGGAATCAAACCCTGGTGTGCCGTTACCCGTTACAATCCCAGTAATCACAGAACCTATCATTGACAATTGATAAGGCAGACATTTGAAAGATTTGTCGTGGGCACGATGGTTATACAAAGCATGTTTTTTTAGTCGCATTATCCTTACCAGGATCTTCAGGATTAGTGATTTTTCATATTCAGAGACACGGTAGTGTTTTGTGCCAAATAATACGGCTTGTACTAAGGCATACACATGACTTAAATTTGAGACAAGCATGTGACTATTGGCAGGAACAACTGGAGAGTTTTGTACACTTAACTAAAAAAAATTATAGCTTACAGAAAAAATAATTAATAGTTTAAAAAACTAAAACACACGCTTTAGTAGAAAACCAAACTAAAAAGTAGAAAATAATTTTAAATAAGTCTGAAATAAGAATAGAGTGATTAACAAGAAATATTTATTTTAACGTAAAAAAGCGTGGGGTGCTTGATGTCAATTGTTGTAAATATTTAATGACAGATATTGGTAAAAGTAGAGCCATTATGAAAATATCTTAAAAAGCATCCCACGCTTTTTTACGTTAAAATAAATATTTCTTGTTAATCAATCTATTCTTATTTCAAACTTATTTAAAAATTATTTAAATCCTTTATATTATATTAACTTCGATTTTGTGTGTCGATGGCGGCGGAATCTGAGGAGGCCTAATTAATCCCCTTGCCGTCATTCAATCGGTTTGAAACTTGGCAGATAGATTCGATGTCAATGACAATGCATTCTATCAAATTTTGGGGCTGTAACTTAGTAAAAGGTCGCTTTTACGGAATACTAATAAACCAACTTGTCGTCCTCCAATCGTTCTAAAATAGCATTTGACCGACTCTTTCCTGTTGAAATTTTTTTTTAATAAATAAAATTACTGTAATCAGAATAAATAAATGATATTTGGATGTGAGTGCATAAATTCACGTTCATTTTTAATAAATAATTTTTTAAACGAAATTTGCAGTATATTTTACTGATAGAAATGTTTTTGATATTTAAAACTAGATGCAAACACGAAGAACACGCGGTTTACAGAATTGGCGCTTTGTTAACGAATATAAAAATTGGTAATGCATATAAAGTATTTATTAAAAAAAAAGTTGCTTTTATGGGTTCTATTATTAAACCTTCTTATCAAAGTTTTCAGAAACCGTAAGTACATAAAGTATGCACCGAAAATTTAGTGGTGACTCAACTGTATATATAGTGAAGGTTTAAATGTTATTTTTATATGTAAATGTATTGTTTTATTTAACTTATGTATTGTATTATTTTATAAACTTATACTATATATCAAAATACTATCAATAACAATTCCAATAAATATTCCTTGTAATTTTCTTAACATACTTCTTAATATATTACATATTCACTAGAGAAAAGACTCATTGAACAACGAGTGCAATAAAGTTATTGCCATCATGTATTTTTGTTACATAGAAAAATAAAGGTAATAAAACAAAGTCATTACTAATACTAATAGTTTACAAGTTCCACCTTTAAATTCTTTTGTTAGAAAGCATTAAAATTTGCTTTACATGTAATAAAATTATAAAATATATCGGCATCTTAAAATTATTTAATAAATTCTTCAAGTACCTATATCGATTTAGAAAGAGAACAAGTAAATCCAAAAAAATACATATCGCATTCGTTTCCAAACCAACCCCTCCTCTACTTCTGAGTCTCTTTTAAAGATTCGGAGGATGGGTTGAGATACCACTAGATGAAGATGCTAGGCGTGTTTTGTATTGGTATGAAATATAAAAAGTCTGTTGTGCTATTTGCAGGGATTTGAAGTTGTTGCATTTGAGATAGATTGAGCATATGAACGTGTTTGGTGTTGGTTTTTGTAATTTTAACTTATCTATGCGATGTTTTATCTATTCTAGGAACATATTACTATACATTTATCTATATTTATTATATAGGGACGTATATTCTATTGACATATAGTCTCCACTGTGTACGTCCCCATAGAGAAACATGGTTTAATTTTACTTAACACTATGCGAGTAAGCACCCACCTCGGCTCCACTGTATAAGTACTAGAGGTCGGCGATATATCGATACAACGATATTTGTATTGATATTTTTTAAAAATATCGATGATAAAAAATATCGTTACAAGTCACCGATATATCGATATTTTCAAACATTTTTAGTTTTTTTATGATTGTTTTGTAGTTCCATGTGTTTTTTCGATTTTCCTTATTTCCTTTTCAAAAACTTCAAAACTAAAGTTTGGACTTGGCTGAGAGACAGTTAAGATGGCACCCTAACCAAAAAGAAAACATAATGTAATGAAAGATAATATCAATTATTAGTAGTCATTAACACAGCGCCGTTTCTGTTGCCAACGTGTGCCTGGAATTTGCATCTAATTTTGAATATTAAAAACATCTCTATCAGCAAAATATGCGGTAAACTACTTTTCCAAATTTCGTCTTTAAAAATAAATGTTAATTTATGCAGTGACATCCAAATGTATTTTATTTATTCCGATTGATAATATAATTTATTTATTAAAGCAATTTAGGCATGAATTCATGAAAAGTAGAAATTTGCCCCGAAAAACTTTGCTTCGGGCAAAATTGAAAATCAAATTTTTAAAAAAAATCATGTATCGATGTATCGATATTTTTTTTCTATGCAACTATATAGTATCGATATTTATTTTGATCGATATTTCAGACCTCTAGTAAGTACCCTTATATATCAGCGTTTGTTTTATACTCCAACACTAAAATCTTTTCCATTATGTTATTTTTTTTAAATGTTGATGGTAAAATTTACCACCTACATCGCCTGGATAAGAATGTACCTATTCAGGGTTAGTTATTGGACGGATCACTAAGGGTATAATAGCTTTTGCGTCGTCAAAAGCACACTTAAATCTACATCTTAGAAAGATAAAAATGGCATAATAGCTTCTTGGGCTCGTGCCAAATGCACTTATTGTACAGAGTGATCCAAAAATAATAGGATTGTTGAAAAATCGATAATTCACTAATATTTAGAAGTAGACAAATGTGGTTTTCACTTAGATTCTAAAAAAAATCGGCTTTGTTTCCCAACAAAACAAAAACTATGTTTTTTTTTAACAGCAAATAGCGCTTTACATCAAAATCTTCATGAATAACAGCCGCACTCCGCTTAAGTAACAAAGAGCAGTGCCTCACACAGATACCAACAGTACCATCTGTTAAAAAAAAACCTATTTTTTCTTCTTTTGAGAAAAAATCTTATTGTGATTGTTTCCTAGTATTTCTGCTAAAACCACATTTTCGAGCCCTCAAATATTTTCACAAGTCCTTTTATTTCTGGCTCATCCAGTAATATTATGATAATAACAAAAAAGTAGGTTAGTTATTTTAAAACATAAATCGCAAAACGTATGCATAAAAATAAAAAAGTAAATGAAAATAAAATTAATTTTTCAGGGAACATACGTATATTTCTGTCTTGGCGGATATTAAATTTGTAGTAAAAGTAAAATAAATATCAGAAAAAACTAGAGATACATTTTTAATGTGTTGGTAACTATCTTAAAACTTCACCATTGTTATAAAAAGTTTTTTTAAAAATTAAAATCAATTATAATGATTTATATTTAAAAGTATATTTCTATTTTCGTCTTTAAAAATACAAAGTTGTAGTGAACAGAAAGAGCAGTCGCCTTTGAAAGAAATAGAAAGACTATATAAATGTGGGATTCAGTAACCAGTGCGAAGAGATCTACTTGTAAAAGAAGGATATAATCAACTTACTTAAAGTCCCATATACACTTGACAATGTTGAATTCGAGAGAATTAAGTTTCAGCTCAATTTCAAAAGTTATAAATTAAAATACATGTCCGAACCTACAGAGTCTTTCAGAAAAGATTCTCTATCTTTGAAATGACTTAATTGCGAAACAGTAACAGACAGAGAAAGAAGAGACAATTGGTGTGTTGTACAGACAGGCATGGAATTTAAATACACCCGTTTGTAAAATTTGTTAAAATATTAAAATGTGGCAACAAATTGTGGTGAAATCTGATTATAGCGAAATTGGTACATCGTTTCCCTCTTGAAAAGGCCTTCATGATCCCTTTACAGGACAGTTCAGCCCAAACGGTCAGTTTTGCAGAATAATTGGTTTTTTAAAACACACAGTCGGGTTTTCAGTACCCCTTAGTCACCAGTTTTGTTTATTGACAAATCCGTCCAAATGGTTTTGATACTCTTCCGTAAACCATATACAGCCGTCACAAATTTACTCTCAAAATTGCAAAAAGGTGTATTTAAAATTTCACATAAGTCTATCTAAAATACTTATAGAGGCCACTTAGCCCAGTCAGGAGAGTATCGTTCGAGCCTGGGACTTACTAAAGAGGGCCATGCTCCCTTATGGTGACTGGGGCATGTTAAATCAGTCATGGTCGCAAAGTCCTCCAAGTTCCTACACAAATCCATACCTCTGGGGGTAGCGAAGCAAGGTCTTCTGCTAGAATTTTCTGCTTGGTATTGCCTCTAAATTAAGAAGTTCCACGGTCGGTAGTGCTGCCATCTACCGGGTAGCTACCGAAAAGAGGTAGAAATGAACTCTTCGGTGGTTATAGGTAGACTTGCGCACTCCCTCTCACGAGCGAGTGTGTGCTTACATCCTGTGCAGTACTGCCCATTACTGATCTGTACTGGATATGGGATTAGTACAAAATGCTTAAAAAAAGCCTTATTCCCCATAGTCCTTGATGAGAAGAAGAAAAGAAAAAGAACATACCTATTGTCTCTCACTGTTTCCCAGTTATGTCATTTCAGAGTTAGGGATTCCTTTCTTAAAAACCCTGTACATGACCAATCCGTTAACAAACAAATATCGTGAGCATCAGTTCATACTAAAACTAATTAAAAAATACTTTTCGTATTATGTAAAGCTAATTGTTATTATAACATTAGTGGAAACTGAATTGCAGCAAATTAATAACAATATGGTTATTGGTAATTGAATTAATAACAATATGTTATTGGTAATTTGCTATGATTTAATGACGATTAAAAAAATACAAATGGTGATGAGTGTTAGCGAATATGGGCTTCATGAAAGAAAGAAATTTAGTCATAAACCTTTAATAAAACATAGCACACTTAATAATTCCATGTTTTTTTTTAAATAATTGCCGATGATTGAAGAAAAATTTAAACACCTACTGCAACTACAAGTAATTTTACTAGTTATATCACCCTGGGCCTTAACCTCAAGGATATTGTTTTCAATTGGTCAAAAGTGTGGTCCGTTGTTCGTCCTCACTTAATGTTTGGGCATGCGCATTAAAGGGAATGTGTGGGCATACGTCACTGTTCCGCCTGCTTATATACAAAGAATGTATGCTGATGTTGTTCAGTTGTATTGATGTATCGATGTTTTATAAAACTCAAATTAAAAAAAAAAAAACTTTGTAATGGGCTTGAACTTAAGGCCCAGGGTAAACTGTACATCGGCTTATAGCTATTATTTATCTTTTCCAATTGCATTCTCTTTTTGAGTTGAAATATTGATGTAATAATTAATGTGCAGACTGTAAGTCTGGACTGCAAGGATCATAAAAATAATAAATTATTTTTGGGATATGAAGCGTTTGTTTCAATCTCTTTCTGGTTATCTTGAATATTAAAATGTACGAGTTTCTGCCTTTGTAAAGGATTTTCATGGTTGTGAGTGAAAGTTATCTTGGATCATTGCATTTTCTGGAGTTATCCAACGAATATATTTGAGCAGTGCAATTATTTTTTTATCTTTATGCTTTCAATTAATAAAAAATCCATTTCGAAATTAGATGAAATCAAAGCAAAAGTCACATGATCAAAACGCATAAAAAACCGTGTCGTAGTTACACATAGATACAGTCGAAAATCCGAGGAGAAACCTCACTCCCTCCTCGTCTAAAACAAGTTTTAGACTGGTTCATCATCTGCGAATTGACGTCACACGCAAAAGTAACTTTTTCCCGCCAAATCGCAAAGTGAAAAACTAAATATTTTTTTTAACTATCTATCCGATCTCAAATTTTTGAAAGAATGGTATTGTTTTCCATGATTTTTTCTCTACTTTTATTTAAAAATAAAACCAAAAAACATAAAAATTCCTCATTAGGCAGCTATTTTACTTACAGATCTGATACCGATCCAATCGTCTCATATCAAACTCAGACGGTTGTTCTGTTATAGTATAGTTTCTTTGACTTTTTCACAACAATTATATTGGTCTCAAATATCGTTGAAAAGCTGAATTTTTGCAGTATCTATCATTTCTTGTTTATTCATCTTTTTATTGCGTAGTTCTTTGTTTAGTACAGGTAAAATATGATGTTTATAAAATAAAATTTATTCATTCATAGAACTGCGGCTTTATCTTTGGCTATAGAATTTAGGATCCAGAGGATCCAAAATTTAAAGGGGTGAACATTTTTTGACCCCTTCCCCCCCCCCCCCCCCCAATTAAATTCTTCGTTGAGGATCTATTCAAGTGTTTATTTCATGCATTTTTTTTCCTTTCTAAATTGAAAGCAGTAACTTTCAGATTGATCGGAGCACTTTATGGAGTTATAATATGTTTAGTAGGTAAAAATACTTGAAACTCATTAAAACACAATTTATTTATTTTTGTATGTTTGTGCTAAATTTGAATGAAAAGACTTTCAGTGAGGCACAAATATTTATTTCTAATATTTGCTAGGTTTGAGGCGAACAAATCTAAAAAATCACACATTTGAAGTAAAACTTGAAAATATTTTTACCCCCCCCCCCCTTAAAAAAGTGCGTTCATTTAAATCTTGGTGCATATTAGATAATCTAAAAATAATTTGCATTAATGATTTACTACAACGCATCTATGCTATCGTAATGATCAGTAGCTAAAACAGCTAATCATTTAAAATCTTCTAATTTTCATATGAAATTATTACATAAAAAACATTATTTCAATTTATGATACATTTATTTTTCAGAGTTTAAATTTTGCCATTGAAGAAATAGAAATTTAACATTTAACTCTTTATAACACGCATATCTTTACCTTGAAAAAAGAAAAAATATTTCAATATAACTCATCTAAAAAAAAAAAAAAAAAAAAGCAATCAGAAACAAATCTGAACCTCCCTTTTCTAAGCCAAATGATTTGAAAAAGTACCAATAAATAACTCTGGAAATAATAATTTTGTATCATCAGATATAAACTTATTGTAGATTATTCTGTGGTCATAACTTATTTTATTATATATTTATTTTTACATCGGTTTTTCTTGCTTCAAGATAAAAATATAAGCAAAGTTGTCCATAAACAAAAACACGTTGAGGTACTTTAGCTCACTTGGCTTATACTTAGAATTATAAAATTAGGAAAATTACATTTTTTTTCAACTTCAACAATCGCACAATTAAGAATGTCAAAAAAATTTCAACTTCAATAATCACACAATTTCTCTTTTCCTACTGATTCACAATTATAATCATTTTCAACTCAATCTCACAATGTATAGACAAATATTTTAATTTATATTTTCTTGAATGTATTAGTTTGAAATAATAATACCGTGTATTATTACTGTCACAAAGTAAAACATTCAAGTAGTATAGTACTTTAAAAATAAAAATTATTACATAAATAGTACTTTAAAAGTTTTAAACTAATATGTTTGGTTAATAACGGAACATTTTTAAGTGAATTATTTAAGTTGTGAAGTTGTGTTTGATGGTTATAAAAATCAAAAATCTGGCATGTAACATTAATGTGGTTTAACTCATTTAATAAAAAAAAATTTTTAAAAAAGGCTAATATTCCTAAACTTGAATTTTTACTTCAAATTATATATTTAATTCAAAATTATAGTTACTTCAAAATTATATAAACTTAAATAGTTGTTTCTTTCCTGTTCAATACTTTAGTTACTTTGAATTGAGTGGAGGATAAAAACCAAATATAATTAAGTTTAAAAATATTTTGTCTACGAATTTCCAATAATAAGTTAAACCGTAAGCAACATGTTGGTTAACAGATTTTTGGACCATTTTCAAATTAATTTCATTCAAAATAGTTAAACCTATTTCGATTCATTTCCTGAAACTATTTCTCACAACATTGCGACACCTACCAGCGGCAGAATCGACTGAAGGCATTTCTATTTTTAGATCACAACATCCTTCGGTAATCCATAAATATTTACCAATAAGCTCTTGGGAAGAACTCTCCTCATATTAGCTATTAAAAAAAAACGAATATAACAAAAACTCTTCAAAGTCCTTAACGAAACAGTAAATTTAACCGATAAACAAACATTCATTAACGTATATAAGAACTTCAGAAAGATGTGATAAAGATTAGTTAATCACATCTCATTAAAACACTAGTTTAAACATTTAGGTTTAAAACATTAGGGTTTTTTTCTACGAATTTCCAATATATAAGTTAAACCATAAGTATAATACACCATATAGGTTTACAGACTTTTTTACCATTTTCAAATCAATCGCATTCAAATTAAATAAAAGCCAACTCCTATTTCGATTCATTTCCTGAAACTATTTCCCACAACATTGCGACACCTAGCAGCGGCAGAATCGACTGAAGGCATTTCTATTTTTAGATCACAACATCCTTCGGTAATCCATCAATATTTACCAATAAGCTCTTGGGAAGAACTCTCCTCAAATTAACTATTAATAAAACGAATATAACTAAACGCTTCAAAGTCCTTAACTAAACAGTAAATAAACAAATATTCCTTAATATATATAAGAACTTAAGAAAGATGTGATAAACAAAGAAGAATGTCCAAACAAAAAAATTTCAAACCATGAAAATCTTACCCCTTGTCTGTTCTTTTGGGTACAATAAATTCCAATTGTACTAGATCGTCATCAAAAGACGGCATTCTACTGAAGTTTCTAATGGGAAAGAAGATATTTGATAGAGTTTCGGATATCTTGAGAGTCCAATGATGTCGCTCACCATCACACCCGCAAGAGCGGAGGAGTACTAGCGATTGCGCAAGCGCAGGTCTAGAATCAATACTACCATCCCTACATATCAAAAAATAAATGAAAAATAGAGAAGGAATAGGATGCAACTGGATTTTGATTTTGATGTTCTGCTGAAATCGTTTATAGAATTTCAGTTTAACTACCCGCTTTGTTGAATTTACCATCATAAAATACCGTAGTAGACAGGGAAACTCGACATTGAATTATAGTGCTAGATTGAGGAACCTTAATACGTATTCATTGGAAGAAAAAACGTCTAGAGGGGATTAGATTCAGCTGTTCAAATTTATCAAACAGGGAGATTTTAAGGGTTTAGTGTTCAATAAAATGAATCAGACAAGAGATCACGCATATAAGCTATTTAAATCGCATTTTCTCTTAGAGAAGAGGAAACATTATTTTTACAATAGAGTAATTGATAAGTGGAACAATCGGCCCGACCACATCGTAAATTGTACCGGAGTCAATAGTTTTAAAATAAAGCTGGACCTATACTGGGGGATTATTCTGAAAGGTTGGACCAACCTTGATGGGCCTTGTGCCTGTAGTTGGTCGTCATTGTTGTATTTATATTTGTATATATCTACCCAGTATCGCACACAGAAATTTATTTTAACGGCTGCAAACAGGGACCGATTCAAAGAGGGATGATTTAGGTGATCATCACCACTCTTAAAATAGCATCTTCGTATTTGTTTCCCATTGACATTCGTTTTGATTAAATATCATTTCAATATTTAATCAAGCTCTCTCTAAAATAGCGTTTTTACCCACTCTAGATCACCATTTCCTACTAAGTTTTGTAAAAGGCCCGCAAAAGCATTAGCTGAGCTCACACGCGGGCCAACAATTTCTGTTTTAGACTGAGAGGCGACTGCATGTCTAGGTACCCCATTGAACATCATTCTAAATTTTTTATTGAATGTGGAGAAAAGTTGGTGGATAACGATTCCACTGGTCTGCCGTGGCAAAAATGGCCGAAACTGGTCAAAAATCTACTTTGAATGAGTTAAACTAAATCCGATAGCCAAATATGTCATAACTTGCCAAAAAAAGAGCCCACTTTTTCGTCTGGTAAACCAATCGCACTTTGATTTTCAATGAAGAAGGGCGCAAACGATTTCTAATCTCTGGGTCGGAAAACTAGCATATTTTAAAAGTAAGCCAAATTGGCGATATCAGTTACGTCATAGTGACGTAATATTTATTGCCAACTTGGCTCATTTTTAAAAGATGCAAGAATGCCGTCGCCAGGTATCTGAATCATCTGCATCCTTCTTAATTGAAAATTAAAGAACGAAGGGTTACCAAATAAAAAAGAATGCTCATTATTTGGCAAGTTATGTCATATTTGGCGATCGGATTTAGTTCAATTCATTCAAAGTCGATTTTTGACCAGTTTCGGCCATTTTTGCCACAGCAGACCAGTGGATTCGCAATCTACTAACTTTTCTCCACATTCTATAAAAAATTCAGAATGATGTTCGATGAGGTACCTACACATGCAGTCGCCTCTCGGACTATTAAGTACTTTTCAAAACATTACATTCTATATTTTTAGCTAGCTTTTAAAGTATTGACTGTAACAGTATATGTTGTGATATTCACTAGACGAAATTTCTACTACGGCACTTCAATGTATTTTTCAATTTTCGTAAAACAGCCACTTCCCCAGTAGCACAAAGACGCGGGTCAATATCGTTCAACACTGGCCAATCCCGATGTGGACCGTTATAGACTGGTCGTTGCTGCACGTATCTTCAGTGCTGGGTAAAATATACTGGAAGTTTTGAAATGTTGATGCAGAGTTTTAAAATTGAACTATATCTGTATAAGAAAGGAGGGAGGAATAAAAAATAAATTTTGGGATGGTTTTGAACTGTTTATTTAAGAAAAAAATTGTGTATTTTGGAACGATGCTCGAGTTTTGGCATATATCGGACAATCTTCCCAAAATCCCTGTTTCCAACATTGGCCAATACCGTTGTGCTACCTGGGTTATTCTTTCACGTAACTTGTAATCTCATGGTAGCTTAAATTGCTTTTTTGTCAGATGATATAAATCCATTTCGACTGCAAATGTTTTGTAATTGGGAAATCAAGAAAAGTATTTGTCTCTTAATTTTCTGAATAAACAAATTGAGTATTGTTTACAAGGGAGATAACATTTTTGACTATCCTCACAATATATTTGATCTATTTCTTGAATATAAAACTTGTATTCAAATCATATTTGCTAGAAATAAAAGTGTATATTATTCAAAGTTGATTTTTCTTTTTAAAGAAAAACACTGAGATATTAAATTTGTAGAGCAGAAAAATTGAAGAATTTAATCATTTAACTTCTGAGTGGGAGATAACATCAACTGAATAATATTAATTTAAAAAAGCGCTCCAAATTTATTAGAATTCAATTTGAAAAAGTTTTTTTTTTTTTTAAAGTCCGCATTTTATAGGATTCTATCACGATACATAATAAGATAAGAGTTTAAGTCAACATTGATTCCTGAATTTGAAAACATAATTAGAAAATTCTAACGTGTTTACAGTAAGAACATCGGTAACTAAAATGTGGAACATCGCACTACTTTCAATTACACTATAATATTGGTCATTGCATTAAAATTTGATATGGTGTTATTTACCGTTTTCATATTTTCACTCATTTTAATAAAAAGGGCTAGTTTGCAATATTTTTTGTAATAATTTTTATAAGTGGAAAAAATAAACACAGCGAAACTGGTCCATTAGATTATCCTTTCTTGTGCGTGAAACAGAAAAAAAATCAATCATTGATGGGCGATGCTCAAGAGCGGAGAGTTCTGTGTTAACGGGGCACTCGTTTTTCAACTTTTTACGTTTTTTCGCATTTCTTCGGCAATTTCGGAGGTGGGAACAAATAGAACATCTTAAGAGGCATTAGCACAGAGATTTTAATCAAAATTGTTAGAGCCATTATTTGGCAATTGCTGAAAAACATGACTTTTTCACTATTTCAACATTCTGCTCATGCGCTTGATAAAAACCTTAATGGTAGGTCCCATGGCCACCACTAACCCACACACCAAATTACAACATCGTAGGTCAATTTGTTCGGGAGTTATGCTGACCACGACACACAGACAGACATTTTTTCTAGACAACTTTTTTTTAAATCAGGATGTTCTAAAACGTATAGAAATGCAAAAAAAAAAAAAAATTTTACCGAATGTAATACTTTCATCATCCTATGTAAACATATGGGTAATTGAAAGTAAAAAATGACATATCAATTGAGGGCATAAAAATTGGCACGCAGCTCTGCCAACCAAAAAAAACATGTAATGAATTAAATAATTAAATTAAAAAAAATATTAAAAAATGAAAGTGAAACACAAATATCACGCATTCTTTCGATTTGAATGATTTTGAAATATTAATTAATAAATCAATTTTTAAAAAATCATAAATTAAAGATAGGTGGTTTTTTTATCCATTATAATTTCCATTACAATCAGCAAGATCTAAAAGAAAACTCGCCGACCAAACGGTATAGTGGTTAGCGTGCTGGCTTCTAGACCGCGAGGTTGCGGGTTCGAGTCCCGTGTTGGCATGGATGTTAGTATATGTATGTTGGTTTGTTAAATGACGAAATGTTTCGGCGCATTATAGCCCTCGTGTTGCTGACGGCGCCAGATAATCTGAATACAACCAACCAACCAACTAAAAGAAAACTCCGATTTTTGTTCTCTTAATTTAGAAGTTTGGCTATCAATATTAGCAAATATACGTAAAAACGTCGCTGCAGGGATGACGTATACAAAGTCGAAACGAATGAGGTTTTTTTATATCCTCCACGCGAAAAAGGCCTTGAGTGCAAAGTGTTAATTCAGTTTTTTAAAAAAAATCTGTCCTATACTCCTGTCTTCATTTTAAAAGCTCATCTTATATTTATAGAGGTCTCTATAATAAATTCAGCAGTAACGATGCTTATCTTTTACTTTATCTTTAGCAAACTCCGTGGCTTACGCAGGAGCTAAAGATTAGTACAGTAGCGATTTTGAGTGGTTTTATTTTTGTAATGATTTAGGAACACTCGGATGACACTACAGCGATTCCATCGCAGAATATCTAAATTTATCAAAGATCGCAAATGAATTTGTTAGCAAATGAACAGTACGGAGAAACAACCCTTGCTACAACTCCTCCATCTGGTTTAATTTAAACCATTCATTAATAAGATTCATCAATTCTTATAGTATATGATTTTAGTTTACATTCAATTCTATCATGGAGGTAAGTTCAATATATTCAGTAGATATAGATCATGAAAAAAGTGGTGTCCGGAAATCTTGGGCCAATCCACCGAGTCTCGTCCGTCGTCCCCATGGTAAAAAGTGAAAAGTTGGGGCTCATGCTCCTTGTAGCGATGTGCTCTAACGCGAGAGTCGAACCAGGGATTCCTAGATCAGTGGACAGGCGTATTAACCACTAAACAAAGGTGATCACAAGTGTCTAGGCGTTGTATCTGTCATTTGTACACAAGACCATCACATAGGGCAGGGCCGTAGTCAGGTGGGACCCCGGGACACCCCTCCCCTTCTTTTCCACCTTCTTTTTTTTGTGTGACTTGTTAAATGTATTTAATCAAATCTTCGACCATAACCCCCCCCCCCCCCGGGGAAAAATTATGGCAACGGGCTTGACATTGCCCCTTACCAGTGAGTCGCGAAGGGGCGAATGATTAAGTTGCTTGCGTGTGAGTTGAGTGCGTTTCTTGAGAGTTGAATGCGTTGGGTGTGGCAGTGAATCACCAGAGGTTGCTTGCTGAGTTGGTAGTGAGGAGGTCGTGCAGTATTTTCAGAAGGCGCCGATAGAAGACAGCATGATTCAGTTGTCCGGTAGTCACCAATGTAGCGATATGCGCTAACGGGAGTCGAACCAGGGACTCTTAGATCAGTGGACAGGCGTGCTAACCACTAGACAAAAGTGATCACTAGTGTCTAGGTGTTGTATGCCATTTGTAAACGATACCACTACACTCCTTTTACATATGAAATATATACTTCATAAATCTGTATTTGATATACGGAAAAAAATAGGTATGAAAAATTCGACTTCAGCTTTAGTTTCAAAAAATGACATTTGCTACCATTTTTGGGATAAATTAAGCAATCTTCGGTCAGAAGATTAGTATACTAAGTAGTTAGAAGGTATATGTCTAAACCTTTAAATTCTTCAATGATAATCGAGTTATTGAAATAAAATTGAGTTATTTGAAATTGAGCAAAAAAGATAGAAAATATCAGAAAGTTGTGATTTAACACTTAATATACTATTCTTTTAAAAAAAAAATTAGGTCACATCGATTACACGCTTTTACATTGCTTTCTTAAAGCACCTAAAACACGTAGTTTTTATTAACTTACTTAACAAACAAAATAAAATATAATGTCAAACTGAACTTTCATTAGCCAAAACCGAAACCACTTTCTTGCCAATAACCAATATTTAAATTAGTAAATATAATTTAGTAAGTAATTTACTAGTTTTGACCAGGAGTTATTTTTTCCTTATATAAATTTTGTCTTTTCATTATATAAAAAAAGTCTTTTGTTAACACTGTTATTTTAAGATGATGATTTAATTTCCTTAAAATGTTTTTAATTGAAAATAAAGCGATTATACCAAGTTTCAATTTTATAACTGTTTGGTCCTTCGTGATAGCTATGATTAACAGAATTTTCAAATCAATAATGTAGTACTGTACTAATACCTGAAAAATTCAAATAATCGTACTGTACTAAACTAAAGAGTTATTTTGAGTGATTATGAACTATAAAAAATAGCTATTCCCTATAATAATACAGTACTTTACATTTACTTTAGTTGGTTGTATTCAGATTATCTGGCACCGTCAGCAACACGAGGGCTATAATGCACCGAAACATTCGTCATTTGACAAGTCAACATACATTTACAAACACCCATGCCTTACACAGGACTCGGACCCGCAACCTCGCGGTCTAGAGGCTAGTATGCTAACCACAATACCGTTTGGTCGGCACATTTACTTTAGTACAGTACGCAAAACAAATTTGAACGATGGCTATATCTGCGGTTCTAAACGTCTAGAAAATATTGCGGTTTGCACCAAAGTAATTTGTTAACGGTTCTTTATATGTCTGGTGCAGCATTTTTTTTTTTTTTTTTTTTTTATTTGGGAGGATGTTTACCAAAGTAAATTGAGTTCTAACTTTGAAAATGTGGGTTTGTCGACCATGATAAATCTAACGCAACAATATATACATATATATATATATTTAAAAACTGTTTTATTAATAATTATTAAAACACCATTTAATGTCAAAATTGAAAGCTATTTTTGTTTGGCCTATAACAAACGTTTGAATAAAAAATTATTAAAATACACTAATTATTTCTCAATTTATGGCAATTTTTTTCTTCTTTTTAACATTCATTTGTCATTCTCTTGTCGCATTATTTAAATTACTAACCACTCCTTGAAAAATTGTGAAATTTGGCATTTCACTTTTTTTTTTGTAATGCTGATTCTAAATATGGCTTTATATTATGAGGCTGCTATTGAACTTCTTGAAGTTAGGTTTAGTTTTAATATGCAGAAGTACCCTCATGACAAACCTTTCACAAATTGCAAGGGTATTCTTTTTTTGTTTCATCAATTAAAATATAAGATATAGCCATAATTCGGATTTTCATTAGCGTACTCAGGCGCGGATTTAGGGGGGGTGCGGGGGTTGCGACCGCACCCCCCCCCCCCCTAATGTACCGGGCATGTATATGACATGCAATGTACCGGTCAACAAATCTTTACCCCTTGTGTGATTCTCAAATTAAAAAATTTCTCACAATACCATTAAAATTTTTCTCAATTTCAGCACGATTTTCTCATTTGTGAGTAGGAGATGGGACCAATAACTGGCAAGTTTTTGATTGCAATTATCATTCTGCAGGTATACTTCTTGTCTTCTTGATCAGAGGGCAATTAGTTATAAAGGTTTAATATCGGGGTGCCATCGCACCCTCTAAACTTCATTCTACGTACAAAAAATCATGCACTAAAAATATATATATAAAAAAAAAAAACCTTTAATTATAATTGGAAAATAAAATGCCTAATTCCTAATTAAGAAAAAGCTTTGATCAAATCAGTACAATAGCATTATTGCTATTCTACAGAGTGTTGTAAGAACTTACAGTTCCGATGAAGAAGCTATCACTAAATTAGGATCAAGAAAAGTTTATCTTCGTTCTCTCCAGAAGATCAACAAAAACGACCCCTTCTTTCTTGACCTTGAATTTGAAACTAAGGACACAAAGCAATAAAACTTGTGGGGCATACTGTCCCCTCCCATGCACATGACATTGTACCCTTGTGAGTTGCAAATCACTAAAATGCCTCTACTCTGGGGTGGAAGTGACAAGTGAATGGCATGGTCATTCTTGCTTGCGTTGGAGTGTGCGTGCGATGTCAAGACTTGGTTTGTTTCTTCAATTGGTATGGCAGTGCAAGATAATTGACATTAACATATAAGCATGATAAGATTTTTTAAATGTTACTATTTATTTTACAAAATGTAATATTTCATTAACAATTTGTTTTTGCTTAGACGTTTGCTTTTTTTTTTTTTCTAAATATGTTTGAATATTTCATTTTTTACCGAATGATCAGAAGTAGTGATTTATCCTACACACTCATATTTGACATTTTATGCAATTATCATCGTAACTCTCAATTCAATACCATCAGTATATGAATAGATTATAATAAAATATTTAATTCTTATAAAAATAAACTGGTTTTACTGGATTAACCCATTGTATCTGCACCCTTTCATATGCAAAATCAAAAGCCCTTTTATAATGTCAAACAAAATTGCTTTCGTAAATTATAAAATGTAATTTAACCTTAACAGTATAAAGTGAGTTCCATATAGCTTTTAACTTCTTTTCAAAATATTCAGGATCATAGTCAAACACGTTTTTAAATATTGCTATGCTCCAACCTCACACCTCGCGAAAATTCACCGGATCGAGCAATATTTGGCTCTCTGTAGTCTGTTTTCTAATTGAGTAAACACTTTAAAAAATTTGACTAGTAATCCTCCGTCGATTGTTAAGCTACTTCCTGATAGTTTTCTGAGGTTTTTCTTATTTAAGATGAAGTCCATTTTCCCCTTGAAAGACCATCTGGTAGATGTTCTCTGCTTGATAAACAAACTAATCAGAATCTAACGTTGTCTAATGCCTTGAAATATCCGATACAGCGACATTTATTGCTACTAGAAGAATATCAAGTAATTTAACATATAATTTCAAAACTTTTCAGCTTAGATTGCAAATTTGTAAATATTGCGCATTCGCAGCTTTTGGCAGTTTTTATTTGCTCTGTTAAATAAAAGCCAAAATTGTTTTGTACGAGTTGATTATTTAAGTATAAATTACTGAAATATTAGGAACAATACCGATGACTTACAAATAATTTAAATCATTTAATGTTAAAATCTTTTTAAATGTTCTTTTTTTTTTTTTTTAATTCTAATTTTAAATGTGTTTAAGATGGGCTTTGAGTACATTTTCCTAATTTAAGTTCTTTTTAAATCATATTTATAAGAGAAAATATACAGTTATGTTAAGGCAATCTCAAAATTTATATTAAAGTACAGGTTGGGTACAATTAAAATCCATCTTTTTAGAGAATTTTTGCAACTAAAGGAAAATATAAAACTTTAAGATGAAAAGGGCTTATATGGCTGTTCGCTTTACATGCTATTCCTTATAAATGAAATAATAAACCAAAATGAATTCAACCTAATGAAGTTTTAAGTATATTGTTGTTCTTGAAGCGTAATTAGCAAAAATCCGAACAGTTATTTCTTAAATTTTTCATTTCAAAATTTTTATGATAATGTTTAAACAGCATTTCCAGATTTTCCCAGCAGTACTAATACAAAATTTCAAAATTATTTACTAATTTCTACAGACTTCGGATTGATCTAAATAACACCAGTTTAATTATGGCTTGCTTGCGCCTTAAAAACTTTCGAAGCTGTCAGAAATAAAGCACACGTACCGTTTGGTATTATAGTCCTCTAACCAAATTAGAATTATATTATAGTTTTAAAAGAAATTTATACTGGATTAATACAGAAAATCTTTATAGATTTTTATACTAATATTGTTGATGCGCATTTAACCAATAAAAAGAAAAGAAAGTTTACATAATAAATAAAAAAAAATCTTGAGAGAGCCATAGTAAAAACTATCTTATATTTGAAGATAATTTTTTTTTTAATAAAAAAACTGTACACTCACTCATCTTGACTCTTTTTTTACTATAAAGTTCGAATGTATGTTAATTTAGTTAGAGTAGTCTTAGTGCATCAATATATAGTGTTAATGTGATTAAACTTTAATAACATTTTTTTTTTTTTTTTTTAAATTTTATTTTACTTTTTATTTTACAAAATGTAATTTTTCATTAACAATATTTGTTTAGACATTATTTTTTTCCATTTTTTTTTTTTTTAAATATTTCATTTTTGTCCGAATGATTCGAAGAAGGGACTTACCGTACACACTGATATTCGATATTTTATGCAATTATCAACATAATATTTGAATATATTATAATAAAATATTTCATTCTTATAAAAATAAACTGTTTTTACAGGAATAAGCATTGTATAAGCACGCTCTCATATGCAAAATCATAAATACCCTTTGACAATGTCAAACAAAATTACTTTCTTAAATTATAAAAAAGTTATTTATCCTTAACATTTTAAAGTGAGTTCCATGTTGTAATTATACTTCTTTTCAAAATATTGAGAAACATAGCCAAACACGTTTTTACTTACCTATCAATTACTTTCAATTACCTATATGTTTACATAGGACAATGAAAATGTATAGCATTCAGAGAAAAAAAAAAGGGGGAAAAATCTATTTTTCTTTCATTTCCCCAGGTTTTGAAACATCCTGATTTCAAAAAAGTGGTCAAGATAAAATGTCTATGCATACATGGTCAGCATAGCTCCGAGACGAATTGACGTACGATATTCAAATTTGGTGTGCGGGCTAGTGGTAGCCATGGGACCTACGATTAGGTTTGAGTATTCACATAAGAGTGAAATCATGAATCTAATGCCTCTTAAGGTGTTTTAATCGCCCCCACCTCCGAATTTCCCGTAGAAATCTGATAAAAGCGTAAAAAGTTGAAAAATGAGTGTCTTTAACACAGAGCTCTCTGTCCTTGTGCATCGCCCATCAACTATTGATATCTTTCTGCTTTTCGTTAAAGAGAGGACAGTGTAATGTCGATTGAATATCATCACCAATTTCGTCGGTTATGCGTTTTTTTTTTTTTTTTTTTTTTCTTGTCCCACGTAAAAATTATTGCCAAAAATATCGCCAAACTCTCCATTTTCATTTAAATGAAGGAAAATTTGGAAACAGTAAATAATACCATATCAAATTTGAATGCAGTGACCAATATTATAGTGTGTAGTCTCAAGTTTATGTAACTTATATTTTAATTTACTAATGTGATGTCAAACAGAGTTGAAAAGCATTGTTTAACTTTGGAAATTATTAAAACCTTATGAATATAGAGTTTTACGTACCTGCAATGTTGTCTAAAATTGTTAAAAGATCTATCGCCTTTTTCTGCATCAATTGATTTATGATGTTGAATATATTGGTAAATTAACTTGTATAAAAAAGTTGAATTTTCAGGGTTGCTGAACTTTTTACACTTCACCTAATCTGCATGAGATATTTTTTTTTTTTTTGTGCTCATAAATATTTTCTATTTAATAAAAAATTAATTTTTATTACATTTTCGGGTAATTTCTTACATTGGGTGCAAAAGAGGATTGTCAAACCCTCTAATTTTTATGTTTCATTGAACCCAGGTAGTATCATACTAATTGATGATACCCCTCCCCCTCTTCCCCAAGTTGACAAACAATCACCGCCACTGTAAACACTCGCGTTCATAATCGCACCCCCCTTGATTGACCTCTAAATCCGCCCCTGAGCGTACTGTACCTTCACTATACCTCGAGACATTACTTGATCCTTGAGTATACGCTGTAGGACAGCAGGGTTCCCACTCAAATCACAGAAGGAAAATCAATGACTTTTCAATGATTTTTAAGGACCTAATTAATGTTTTTAAGGACCTATGAAAAACAAATTTCAGGCATCATGTCTGTATTTAAATTTTTAATAGAGTATATTCTATCAAAAAAGTTACAAGTTGGTGGATGCGTAATACAAATATGTCGGAAAATTCCTATAAGATGCAGATAAGTGGCGGTCACGAGGGAATAGCAAGTCCGAGTTGTATTTTTATGAATTTTGCAGTTGGACAACATCTGTAAAAATTAAGGACTTTTAAGGACCTCTAAGTATTTTCAAGCACTTGAAAACAAGTTCAAAAATATTAAGCACTTTTAATGACTTTCAATGACCGTGGGAACCCTGGATAGATCCATCCGCGTGAAGATATAGTTCCTGATAAATCACAACTTTTATAGTAATATTAATAACCTACGCACATAATTTTGTATTGAACTTAAATATATGTTGATAACAAAATGAAAATCAGTGTTTTTAAGTTGAAATTGTAATTAATATTTTACTTTTCTAACCACAGATACTATAAGAGTTTTAACGAAACGGCCTCACATCGTTCCAATCAGGGCGTAATAAAACCGGTTCGCACATTGTTGTAGTGTATTCAATGAGCTCAAGTAAGCCTGTCTCAAAGTATCGATACACAAGTGCACGAAAATGAAACCAATCCTAGAAAAGAAAATGAATTTTCTTTTCAAATACTATCACGCTTTTTAACTGTGTGCGAGGCCCTCTGCCATACCATGCGTCGCACTCTAGAGGTCGGAAATATCGATCAAAATAAATATCAATACTATATCGTTGCATAGGAAATATATCGATAAAATATCGATATATCGATACGTGATTTTTCTTATTTAATTTTCAATTTTGCCTGAAACAAAGTTTTTCGGAGCGAATTTCTGCTTTACACGATTGCTTTTTTGTAAGGTGATTACTTTTTCAACTGAAATGGATCTATAACAAACAAAAGTTATATTTTCGCTTAATTGGTGCAGTGATTTTAAGAAAAATTTAGATAATTTTCAATAGCTTTTAAGTGTATGGCAAAATAATGAATATTGGTGCCATTTTAACTGTCTCTCAGCCAAGGTTCAACTTTAATTTTGAAGTTTTTGAAAAGGGAATAAAGAAAATTGAAAAAACACATGGAACTACATAACGATCATCAAAAAACTAAAAATGTTTGAAAATATCGATATATCGGTGACTTTTATCGCACACCCCTACGAGAAGCCCCCTTTGAGAACCCTGAAATTTTATAAAGAATTCCATTCCAATAGGCAAACTTCTTTAAGTTAATTTTAAAATGTCTACATTTCAAAACTTAGATTTGTAACCCCATGATCGTCGGCTTTATTTCCTGTCACCATTAAACGCCGAAATACAACCCTCGTCTTACCCTTTTATTTTTGACAAGAATATCAGAAAAGTAAAAATAATCATGGCAAGAAAAAGACCAACATAAAGGCTCGGTGGAAATTACCATCACTTCAATGTTCAGATCAGTAATAGTGCCTTTCACATTAAAGGAAACCACAGCAAACTTGATTACTACACTAGAAGGTTTGGGGAAGTCTAAATGCATGCAAATTCTGTCCCAAATAGCCCACATCCTCTCAGGGAGGTCCCTAAGAAGTCATCCGGAGTCTCAGGAACGACGGGGGACTTCCTAGGGACCTCCCTGGGATAATATGTATTATATGGGGTGGTTATCAGAGGACTTGTAAGTAGGTGCATTACCCCCTACCCCATTAAATTTTAATCTGGACTTGCATACATCTCATGAATGATTGAAAAGTAGGTAAAAAGTGGAAATTCACATTTCCAGGATTCTTTATCATGTCTGTGTAATAAGTTTTCAGTTCAGAGTGTAATAGAATAAAAGAAAAGCTTCTATTTAGAAAATCAGAATTACAACTAAGCTTAAAAAAATATTACTGCTTAAATTATTAGAAAGTAAATTCAATACTAATACATGATTTATGTTGTAATAAAGATACATAAAAATATGACTGAAGGACAAAGTAAACATACATACACATGTATAAAAAACTTTATTTAAATTGTTGTGTGTTAAAACCTATTATCACAGGATAGTTGTAACATGTGTATATGTAGCTGAACTGAATAGACAGTTAACAGAATAAATCTATTTAAAACATTCATATAAAAATATAATTAAAAAGTTACAATTTAATTCTAAAAATATATCTTTGGCTTAGAGTGAAAAGGCGCTAACTCCAATGCTTTAACGTTTTCAGGAGAGAAAAGACCTTTCAAAGTGCTACTTCAACAAGAGCTTAGCACATTTTCATACTACTCTTTTCCCAAAAATTTATTTCCATGATTGAGTTGGTGATTTTACTAGTCAATGGGTCTTCTCTGCCAGTTTTCAAATACAACAAAAAATCATTTGAGAAAAGAGAGTAGTTAGCACATTTTCATTCTAAGTCGACGATATACTCCCTCCATAATTATTTATCGGAAAACTATATGAAATTTAAAATAGCATAAGGTCTGTAAATCAGGAAAGTATACAAATATGTGTTAACGAAATAATTCAGTTTAGTTTTATCATCAGATACAAATAAAAGTAGCCTTAAATTAAATATCTTTAAAGTTAATGCACACATTAACATAAAAAATATTAGACAGATGAAAAAGGAATTAATACTAGTGTCTACGAACTGCATCTACAAAAATAAGTTAGGGCTGCTATTTTAGTTAATTCAACCTCTACAGCATAATTATAAAAATGTTAATTAAATTTTTTTACTTTAATTCAGAGACATTAAAAAGTCACGATTTGTTAAAAATCCCATGAAAAAAAACTTTTTTGTATTTCCCACAGAGACGTTTGAAATGGGTACTCTTCTTTACACTTTGATGGCACAGATTATGATAGTAATGAATAAAATATTTGTATAAGGAATAGACCCATATAAGTTAAACACATGTAAGCTATACATACGTATATCTGTTCAAATTATGCATGTGTATACCCATGTAAACTATACATGGGTTTATCCTGAAACAACATAGTTTAAAGGTTATTAAACTCATAGATTAAAATTTCAGAAAATTCTTTCAAATGGCAGTTAAACCAAATACATAAATGGTATTCTCTTGAAGAGTTAAGCTATTAAAATTTGTAATAAAGTTAAAATAGAATGCAACTTTTTGAAAATGTAAATACATCTGATGAAAGAAAAGTGCTTTGGTCAGTAATAAAGGTCTAGTAATATCCAATCTCGTTTGACTATTACAGAAACCTGGCCAAAGCCATATGTTATTCCCTTAAAATCCGAATTTACATTACTTTGTTTTCATTAACATGGCTGTACAAAACAAACCTACCATGTCACCAAATTCCCTCTTCTATAATATGAAACTGCTTAACTGCAGACTTACTTAAACTGATTTACTGACAGAAAAAGCATTTAAAAAAGGCAAGAATTAAAATAAATAATAAAACATTAAAGCTAGAGTTGGAAAAAAATCTCAATGTGCTTCTAAAGAATATGCTACAATAAATTTCAAATATATCTTAAGAGAAAATTGGTAAAAATTCTTAAATACAAATTCACTTCTATTACTGAAAACAAAAGAGAACACTTAAAAGTCAGCACATTGCATACCAAAATAAGAAAAAGGTGACACTTAAGCAAGTTTCTGAAAAGAAAAATTTGAATAGAATACAAGTTTTTTATAAACAGTATGTTTAAGAGATAATTTTAGAGTCAAGGAATGTTATTTGTCTAAATTTCAAATGTAAAAGTAAAAAAGTAGAGAAATCTAAAAAAAAATTAAGATAAAATAGAAAGAAAGGCATATACTCAATTTGTATCGCTAGGACGGCAATAGTATCTAGGAAATATCCTAATGCCAGCAGTGGCATATTTAGGTACCTCTTAGCAAATGCAAATGAAATTGCATGTGTGTCTATTCTCAAGACATTATATAAATATATTTTATATATATTTTTTTTATTTCAAATAGAGTAAACAATTTTTTTAAGGAGACAGAAGTTAGTTTATACTCTGGATGTCAGTAATGACTTGCATAAATCAAATAGAAGCAAACTTCACTATACATATATAAACAGTTATTAAAAATAAGCATTGTTTACACACTCCAAATTACAAGAAGTAAATATAAATTACGGTAAAAAAAGTTAATGTTTTGATATCCTTTAGGAAAAGTTATCATATATTACACTGACCATGTGATAAAGAACAGCCAACTTTTAAAGTTAGGAAATATTAGGAATGTATGAATTTGTTTCACTAATTTGAATACAAAATTAGAAAAATGTGTGCCTTTTTACAAATAGAACCATATGTTTTATAAACTATGAAGAACCGATTATGAATTTTTACCATGCAAGTTGAGGGTAAAATACAATTAAACATTAATAGTTAAAAATTAATATTCAAAACACATATAATTTAAAGCATTAGAATTAATTTAATGAACATCTTATTTATAACCTTTTCCACTTTCAGCAAAAAATAAATGTGTATGCAAAATGACTTACTATAGATAAAAACATGATAAAGAAATAAATGCAATTTAAAATGAGCGACTGAGAAGCAAAGAGGTTCAAGTGACTTTTCTTAACTTTTGAGAAAATGCACTTTAAAGTTTCATATTTATATTAAATTCTATGAAAATTATTTCTTGTTCAAATACAAACCTCTGGAATGAAGTATCACTAGTTGTTTTTACACATATCCATTACGAATTATTTTTATATAGATATATTTTTAGTTTCAAATGCATTACTTATCTCCATTTATTAAAAAATCACTTGGAAAAACCCTTTGCTTCTCAGGCCCTCAAATTAAGTTTAAAACTTACAAGAAAATTCTTTAATTTTTTTAATTTTTAAAATAATTCACATTAAAAGAATTACCATGAAAAATGACATAAATCAAGTATTCGATTGGATTCGAAAATATCGGTAAATAAGTTAAAACTGCACTGACAAAATTACAGCTATTTTATTTTCTTGATATTACTATAAATAAGGACAATAAAAGATTTTTACAAAACCATAAATATAATAGTTCCTTCAAAGCACATTTTATGTAAATTTATAAAACACTTAATGTAAATACAGCAGTTTTAATATTTAAGATAAAATAAGAAAGTACAATAAACACAAAATATTCTAAAATATACAATAAACTACCCAACATGATTTCAAATCTTTTATGCTCAACACATGTCTATTCCCTATCAATTATTTAATTACAAGCATGTATTAATTCTGCATTCTTTACGTACTAAATTACTTTAGTTTAAAATAAGAGAACATTTTATTTTTAGCTATGTATATTCTATTCAAGGTAGCCATAACTAAATTGACACTGTTTAAAGTAGTCTGGGGTATATGCACTACTGATATCATGGGACAATTATACCCCTAAAATAATTTTTTTGTCGATAATGCATCAAGAGCCACAATTATATGGCAGATATAAAATAAAACTTAAATAAACCACCTATCCTACTTTAAAATATAGCAGCTCTGCTTTCCTAAAAAATAATTGTGGTAATAACTCCTATCTGGTCTTTCTTGAAAAAAGCGATGTTTTCAACTTACATTTGTGATCCACATTTTGCCCCAGCAAATTCCTAAATATCATGTGTTCATATCAGTATAATGCTTCTGTTATGCTTATTTATTATAGTCGGAGACCTTCTTGTCTGTTTTTCCAACTATTCATCGCAGCCTAATCCAGTCATCCTCTTCCAACAAAGGTAAAGTCAACTCTTGTGCTGAGCTTTCATTCATTGGATCCCCAAAATCATTATGTTTAGTTCCCCCCCCCCCCACCCTCCACCTACTCTAAAGAGGTTCAAGACCAAACCTTAATTAAGGACTGATAATCTACTTACAAGATTTTGTCTTTTGTAAAACGTTTCTTTCTCTTTCACATTACCATTTTTTAAAGCAAATCTCTGCTCAGTAGCATAAAATGGAGTGATAATGTGACCAACTGTGCAAAAATATGATACATTTATGTGATGTTACGTTCAAAGCAGAATCTATTGGTGTCATGTCAGAGCTCTAGCTACAATAATTTCTTGATTTTGTGCAATTTTCATAAAGATTAGAGGGATGATTTGCAATTTCATGCTTTTTGTGGCAAATAGATAGTTATTTCTTCAGTAAAGTTGCGAAACAATAAAATCTGTCATAAAAGTTTCCAGAATTCATAAATAATGAATTTTTCTTAATAAAAGTAACTTCCCTTTTCTAAAAGTACACTTTTAATAAGTCATTTTTGGCAATCTTCAACCTGTTGATAACATAACATGCTTTTTCATCTAAGAAAAGAGCACCTGACAAGATATGAATATAACAGATTTTTTTTCTTTGAATTTTTTTACTGATGCTGTAATATACTATTATGCCACAAAATTATATTAAAAAAGAAAACTTTGCCCTAACAGCAAAAAAAATTAACATTAATATAAGTAAAATAGAAAGCATATCATTAATTTGAGAAAAATCAAACTATAGAGCCTCTAGAAGGCTCTGAAAAGGTGCTGTTTAATTATGGCCAACCTGCATGTTCCAGGAATACAAGTAAAATATTTAATACTTTTATGCGTCGTCAAGGGCGCAGACAAAGAAGGGTCAAAGAGTTGCACTTGACCTCCCAGGCTTTTGAAAATTAAAAATAATGTGAAGAAAAATGACATAATTCAGAGAAAAATGAATTATGGTAGGGGTTTTGATTTATTCATTTGAATGTAAAATTAATGCATAAAAATTAATACTTTAATAGGAAATGCAATGATCACTTTTGAAAAATTAAGGTATAATCTCAAACTTTACTACTTTGAACCTCTTAGTATACGATCTGCACTCCCTGCAAATAATCATAGGCGGCGCCCATATGCGTGGTTGCTAGGTGAATAAATAGCAATTAAATAATATTAATAAAAAAGTCTTACTGAAAAAGACCTCTTTTGTTTTAAAAACAATACTGTTGCAAACAACTGAATGTTCAACAAAATTAGTTATTAAAAATACAAAAGTAATTACTGCATATAATTTAAAAACATATATAAAAGTAATAAGTACATGTATTTCTTTAAATTGAGAAGCTATTTGGAAAACGAAAATAACTGTGCTTTTTATATTGAAAATGTATTAAGATTGCACAAAATTAAATTAAATAAAACTATATAAAAACACTATTGTAAGAAATAAAAATCACTGAAGTTGCATAACATTTAGCCCCACCATTATTTCCACATTATTGCTTGGATTAACAATCTCCTTTTGAAAAAAAAAAAAATCTAAACTAATTTTCAATTTTATTTATAACACAAGTAATGGTTATTAATTATAAAAAAACATATGCTCTAGAATAAATCACATACAATTGTTATGTTGCAAAAACATGCATTGTCTGGCCTGAGGCGCCTAGAAGAGGTAGCGATAAAATTGGACGACTTTAAGTTGTTAGGAAAAATGCAGGTAGGTGGAATCTACCAGCAAGTGCACAGACATTGTAAACAAAATGTTTTATGGTTTTCAACATGTAAAAAGTACAACAGTCCAAAAAGAAGTATCTCCACACATCTCAATTAACTAGAGATAGATTTAAGTTTTAAATCAATTAAAAAAAAATTCAATATGGCTGTGATGGTACTCAATAACTAAAAATAGAAAAGATTTAAATTGGTCTTAAAATACAACTGTTATATATCGCAGAACCTAAGCACATCCCCACAATAATTTGTTATACTTTTAAGTTTGAAATATTTATTAATTTAAAATCTTTATTACTCATGGGCTACCTTTAAGTTAATTTGAAATTTGATTTCCACATTGATATTTTAACTTTCTTTGTGATTATCCAGCATTAGCATATTGTGGGTTTAACATACATTTGTCTACTGGAATTCTATATACAAAGAAAGAAGGCCTGAAATTTATTAATTTCATAGTACGCTGGTCTAAGCTTTTCTTCAGTACGCATATTAATGTATGGAAGAAATTAGCATGATGGATTAAATATACATTAAGGGTTTGATAAGAATCCAGTGATATTGGGATGTTTTGTGTAAAAGAGAGTTATCAATTAATAAACCCTTTAGAAATGTATATGCATATTTAAATTAAAATAAAAGAATAACAGTAGTAAAAAAATTCATATTTACAAACAGACATTTTCTATTTATGAATTATGTCAAAACATATAAATAAAATAAATGTAAAACAAATCGCACCACAAAGTTATCCTAACCATAATATTAATGAGTGACAGTGTTATTTTAAACTGTATTCAAACTTTTACCACATACATTGAAATACCACAAGTTGAGAATAACTGTTGAAAATTAAAGTTACCAGGTGATTTTATACAGAATGGAACAATGTGTGATTTATTATGGTACTCATCACTCACACTCCCTTCAGGCTCATGAGCTACATTTAGTTAGAAAGAAATTGTTTGTGGCCCTTACAACTCTGCATAAATTTAAAAATATGTTTGCTTTAGGTAATTTTTTCCCCAAAATTAAGCAAGATTATATATGTTTGATTTATAACAATATTGCAAGGGTTGGAATTTAAATCTTATTTATTACAACATAATTCCAACTGAATTGCTTCAAAGAAATAACATTGAATTACCTAGGCAAGATAAGAAAATATCATCAGTCAAAAAACAAAAATATATTACAATATTCAAAGATGGATGTTAATTAATTTTTCACAACCATAATGATGGTAATTGGCCTAAGACATGCCAACTGATAGAAGATCATAATAAAATTGTAGATTTGATATATTTTCTAAAAAAATATTAAACCCATCCTAACTGATTAATTTCTATTTTGTTACTTGATGTGCTTATTTTAAAATGACGTCACCGATCAAAATAAGATATGAATGATGCAGTTAAAAACTAGGACTAGGGAACTATTTTTACTATCCCACCTGATTTACAAAGGGAATGATGTTTGAGAGAAGATTTTTAGATGGAGCTGCTGCATCTCATTTTACCTTATATGAAATTAAACTGAGAAAATAGACATACATCAGCCTGACGAGCAAGGCAATCAAGTTTTGTAGCAATACCATAGTAATAACAATTAGTATATATTTCTTAACTTATATTTAATCAACCCTTGGTTAGGCGTGTAACCTTTTATCTCGTAGGGGAGGGGGGGGGGGGGAAGAAGTCCACCATATTCAAATTTTTGCACATACCATTAAATTCATGACCAAATATCAAAGTAAAAGGGTATTTTATTTAAAAACACAACATTATTGAACAAAATAAAGTAAAAATGAAAAAATATTATTAAAATAACTTGAAAAAACTGTAAGAAACCTTTGATCATGCAATATATTGAGAAATTGAGATTGTGGGGAACATTTGTCAACCGCGGAACTAAACAAGGGTTAACTAAAATAGACTTGGTAGAAATCAGTGGTTTACATTTTGTTTCATAAATATGCTAAGGTTTATTTCTTAAATTTAGCAAAGGCAACTTGTTTTGATCACTGCTTTATTTATAATATAATGTTGCAATTAACTGAACACCTTGAAAATAATTTTTCTCAACCAAAAGATGAAACTACTCTTAGTTTACTACAATGGTGTCCTAATGTTGAAAGTAAATTTGAAATGAATTATAAAATCTAGTAACTCACTACCATTTGTGCTATATTATTGAAATCTTAAACTATTTAAAAACTTCAAAGAATTTTTAACTCAAAACTGTAATCTTTTAAGAGGTAGACAATAGTAAGAATATTATTCATGTGAGAGAAATAAAATTACATGAAAAAACTAACATAGGAGCAAGGAAAAACTAAATTTATTTCTCTGGTACACTCTTACAAGAACAAAAAATTAAACCTAAACAAAAAGAGAAACAGTTATAAAGTTATGTGCTGAAATAACAAACATTAAAACTATACTAATAATTTGTCTAATAATTGCAACACAACTAATTCTTAACAAGATCACTCTTAACCTCTAAAAATTAGAGATAATACATTAAGACGTTTTTTTTTAATGTAAATAATTCACATTAGTTACAAGGAAAAAACAGTCATAAGAGATCAAAAAATAGAAAACTTGATAGTTACAAAGAAGTTTGAAGTGTTTGTTTCTAATATTAATACAAAACTTGACACATAAAACTACTACACAATTAACAAGATAGCACCATCTTTAAATGTAAAACTTAGCATATAACTTAACTGTTAATTCCTCCATGACTAGGAACTAGATGGCAAAGTTTGACTATATAGTACGATAGCACATATTTTAACAAAGTATCATATATAAGGCATATTCACCATTTTTCAAAACATGATATCTACACAATATGCATTTTTACAAAGAACCCATATTTACACCTATTAAAGGATATAAAATAATACACTAATTTTGATCAGCTGTTATCTAAACAGTGCTTGATTTTTTAGAAAATTCTTAGTGAGGTCAAAAGTTGTGAAACTAATACCAACTGCTATAGGGCCTTTAATCCAATTGAGACTTAAGCCTTTGTATAATCCCCTGATAAGACCTTCTTCTCTGATAACCTTACTTATAGTATTTCTTATTGTGTCATATTCACTATGAGTCAAGGAAGCTGTTTGCATTCTTCTGCGAACTATGTCAAGAGGATATGATGCAGATTGTCCGAGCATGCCTGCAACGGCTCCAAATACAAGTCTTTCTGAAGTTAGGATTGCTCTGTCATTAGTGCGCTCTGAAATGACACTATATATTACAACTTAATTCTTTTACAATCAAACATTTAACATGGTTTAAAACAAAAGATAAGCTTTCAAAGTAAAACTCGCTATCTATTAAGGAAAATACAATTAATTTAATTACCTCATTTATGGATAAAACATCCCTGAAAGTTGACTTACATTAGACATAAGTAACTGATCAACTATTTTTTTAGACATCAAGCAAACATAGCAGAAGATGCGTGAAACAACTAATTTTAATTGAAAATTAACTTTATATGTAATTAAACCTAAATGAATAGCTAAAAATAATTAAATTAAAATTAACATAATATTTTTCTGGTGCAGTGATTTTACTATTACAAGACATTAAATCAAAAAGTTAAAAATATTAAATTAATAGGTTATTTGAGAAACCTCATACATCACTATTTGTCAAAATTGAAATTGTTGAAGAAATCAAATGTTTAGGGATAAATATGCAATTTATTGAAAGGGGCAGCTTGAATCAAGTCACTTAAATAACGTTGGAAGTAATCAGCATTTTTGTTTAAAAAAGCTTATTCTGTAACGACAGTTCTTGATTTTTCAAAACTGAGGTTGAAAAATTTACGAGGTTTCTCAAATAACTGATTAAAATGATAACTTGAAATTTTTTTGGAATTGGAGGGAAGTTTTCATAAATGAGCCTGGATATTTAAATTATACGATTCAATTTTATTGATATTTCTATATAACAGCTCTCATTGGAATCTATATAAAATGTTCTAAGTTAGGCTGTATCATAGTTTGTTGTATTCAAGTGGGTCAATTTAAAGAAGTAATAGAAATGCTTCTTTCCACAGTAATTAGTTTTACTTATCTTGAATTTACTTTTAAATTGTTTTTCTGCAGACAATTTCCTAGCATTTCCAAAATCACTGATTTGAAGTAAATGATGTTCAGGTGTTTCATATTAATATTTATTGAAATTTTGCCTGCCTTCAAAAATTTAAAGGAAGTTTAAACCATTGAAATCAAATGCTCCCAAATTATCATAGGTTTACCATTTTGTTGTCTGCTGGCAGAACTTTTATTTTCTACTATCATACCATTATTTATTCCAACCATCAGAATCTTCCAAGTTTTATATTTTGTCACTGAATACAACTTCAAGACACTTTTCGTCCCATGAGACATTGCATTTAAGCCTCATTAAATTTTGTTTTCTGTATAGGGCTTTATTATTGTGCTATTTTACTCTTAAGTCATTTAGCCAATTCTTTCAAAACAATTTTTTTGTATATGATCTAAATATGTCTATGCAGTATGTCTTTTGATATCTACAGAAATAACTAGTTGAGTTAAGGACATGTTTTTGTGTTGATACCATTTTCTGTATTCAGTGATTTGTCATCACACTGTCATAAAAAGAGCATGATCACATATCATTCACATGTTGGAAATACTTCATGTTTTATCAATTTCTACAAACAATTTTAACTTCAGACCTAATTTTGAAAAGCCAAGAAATCTCTTATTTCACAAAATCAAAGAACTCCAGCATTTTGTGTAAAAACTGGAAGACAAACTCCTTCCATTCAGCTTTTGAAAAAATAATACAGCTTTATAAGAATTAAGTGTTAAAATAAAAATTTAGCATCACATTAATAAAAAAAAAAAATTAGAAAAGCATCAAAGAAAAAATATTTCAGGAAAAGTTCTGGATCTGGCCTCACTAAGAAAAACATCAGGGAACATGAATAAAAGAACTTTTAAGGAAGCAAAACAAGAAGAGCATTAATATATTGATTTACTGTTTCAGAGTGAATAAATGTACTACTGTTGTCATTTGATGACTGTATAATAAAATAGTCCTCACTTAAAACATGGTGGAATTTATTCCATATTGAATGATTTTAAAAATGGAACTGGCCCCTTTTTGATTACAAAATGCAATTTAGGGTCCCTAGAAGCAGTAGAGATCTTACTTATTTTGGTAATATTGAAAGTTTAAAAGATGAACAGTGCCATGTAGTCGCTATTGTTTTGGGGACTTTAATCCATTTTGAACATGACCGCTTCATGTGTTAAAAAAGGATAAATGAAAATGTAACCAGGTAAGACTTTTTTAAATGAAATTAAAAGTTAACAAGTGCAAGCTTAAAGAAAAGCTTTGGTTGGATTCCCGATCTTTCATGCATAATAATTATTCACTATACTACTCTACAATCAAAGTAAATAAACATTGTATGTATTAAAAAAATGAGAAATAATATCCACAGTAATAAAATGAAACTAAAAATTGTACACCCTGTATTGTAGAATCATTTAAGATCTTTCTAGTCTGATGAGAGAGTCGACATAACTTTAAAAGGTTATACAGATGCTATTTAACCCTTGAATATAGAAATTTGACAAAATAAAAAACTTTTCTGGTCTAACTGATGTGATCTAAAACTATGACAAAAAAAAGTTTCAGGTGCAAAAATTTTGTTCTATACATTGGCATTAATTTATAAATGTGGACAAAATTTCTTAATTTCATAATCTGTAGTTTTGGTGCAAGATTAAAAAAAATAGAAAACAGGGATTTGAGTGGTTAAGCAAATAGGCTCAATGCACTCATTCATAAATATTTAAATAAAAAAAATCACACTTCATAAGTACTTAGTCAAACTACGTAAGCAAAACCTATCAGCCCAACTATTGTAATTCATACAAAGCAGAAAAGAGGAAAGCTTTTTACCTTCAACCAGATTATTATTAGTCTAGGGGATTTATATTTAAACTAGGTATAAAAAGAAAAGAAAGAAAGTAACACATACCACTGTGTAGCCTTTTAAGTGTTTCATAAGTGAAAAAACTTGTTCCTGAATATGGAATAACACCAAGTAAAGTAGGTGTGTAACCACGATACAAAGTAGACCACCCTTCAGTTTTCCATGTTTTCACAAAAACTTGAACTAAACTATTGTACCTAGAAAATATTGTTATTTTAAAGTTGATTACTTGGATTTGCTAAAAAAAAGTATACATAAAACCTAAAATTTTTAAAAAGACTGCTTGATTGAATGAAAATTTAAACATAAAATTTACTATAGAGAATTCAATTTAGCATGATTGCTCTGTGCAAAGTATGGCGATATTTTTGGTGAAGGGTACCTATACCTTATATCTTTGCACATACAGAAAAAAGCAGTGGATTTGGTAAAAACAATTCTGAGTTGAAACATTTGTGTTAGTAGAAGTCAGAAACTTTAGTAGAGTAGCTTTCGCATAGTGGCAATGATAAAAATATATCCTTAGACTTTATGATGCCCATCTAAAACCTTTTTCTAGTATTTTCTACTTACATTTTCAGTTTCTTAAAACCCATTCCTAAGCTGGAAATCATGTTCTAAGATGCTTCAGTGGACTTCTCTACTTACAAGACCATTCTAAGAAACTGATAGTTCTCTTGGCTGCATATTAAGGAATATTGTTTTTTGGACGTCAAATACATTAATAAAAAACATTAAGAGCTTGAAAAACATTTCAAATTAAACCAAAGAGATATGTTCCAAGATGTCACAGAAAAAAAATACATAACCATGAGTTTATAATTACAAATATTGTAAACACTTTTATTTCCCATAGCAAATGAATAAATAATTTCCATAATTCATAACAAAACCACAATATCCCCTAACTGTTTTGAGCATTGTACATCGGTTTCAATTAATTTGTACATTACACAATCTATCTAAATACCCTTATTTCACAACAGTAGTTTACCATGTAAAAAAATTGAAATTGATCGATATTGTTAGTTATTGTGTTTTATCTCATCAAACTTATGTTGTTAGTTTAATTGAGTTATTGATTTCATATTGCATGACTAATGGTTATGGCAGATGGTTCAAACTAAAAATAACCTGGAATGTGACCTTCCATGCTCTCTTTTTCCTCAGAGAATATGAATTTTTAACAGTATGTGGTTTAAAATTCATTGAATATTTGAGTATTTAATGTCTCAGAATCCTACTTTTGTGATAGCTATCTTCACCAGATTAGCCCTGACATTCCTATGATATACTTATGCATTATTGCCTTTCTAAATAACAATCAGTTTACTTTGTATCATTTTAGATCAGCAATTCTCAACTTGTGGTATGCGGGAAAAAAGAACTAATGGCAGATACTGATAGATAGATTGAAATAAGAGAAATAAAAAATTGTTATTGGTGGGGGGGGGGGGGATAAAGAATTGATGTAACAACTAGCATTTCAAATCCAAATTATATTTCATTATGAAAAATTAAAATTGTGGAATTGAATCCAAATAAAATCTTAGGTTAGAAAGAAGTGAATGTTTTACATTCAATTTAGATATACATTTTATCTACCGGGTGAGTACCTATCGAGAAGGATATAACCATCGTTATACACCGGACAATAATAGATATATTTCAATAATCTTTACACAAAGCAAGCTGTAATACAGCATTGACTTCTGTAATAATATTTTATTCCTGTAGGAGTCCGAGTTATTCACAGTGTTAGTTGTAATTTGTCCATTTCTCTGTTTTAGAATTTAGGACCGCATATAGCATTTGTAAGCCTATATAGTATTTGAAGTCTCACAATTTACAGAAGTATTCAACAAGCACATTATTGGTGTATAAAAGGATTGTATTGAGTACTCGCTCATTACTAAATATTTTGCAGCAATTACTAAAGCTTGCAATTTTCCATACAATTCTACTGCTACAGGGATTAAACAACTTACATTTCTTTGTGTGTAACAGCCATCCGAGCTCGAGCAAGATCCAGAGGATAAGTGAAGGTTGTTGATACAACCCCAGCTAATGAACCAGCAAGAAAACAAGTACCAGGATTTGCTTTTCTATGAATTACATACTTTGATTAGAAAGCTATACAAAATTCAACAAAACAAGCTTATCAAAATATATATTTCTAAGGGAAAATTTTGGTTTATTGAATTACCAACAATTATAATTCAATTCCTTTAAGTTCCAAATAACTTATTTAACAGAAACTAATATGCAGCATCTTAAAACAAGACAAAAATATTCTTATTAATTAACACACATAGAAAATAAGTCAAAAATATTATGTTTCTTTATATAAAATGAATGACCCTGAAAAACAATAATTCTAGAAGTTGCTATTAGGTTAATTTTAGAAAAAAATTGCCACCCATATCAGGGCTAAATTCTACAATTTGACAAAAAAGTTAGTAAAATAAACCAGATTTTAAAAAAGAGGATTTTTTAAATATAAAAATATGATTTATCAAGACCTTTGCCTGCAAAATTAAAATAAACCAAATATTTTAATTAAAAATCATTGAATTACTACTTTATAAGCCAGAAATTGGACTAAGTGTATGTAGAGGAGTGCCAGTCAAAATGGCTATAAGATTTGAAGGACTACGTTACAGAAAAATCACAGTCAGTTTTTCTCAATTCTCCAGAAAAGCTGGATTAAAGTCTCAGGGCTTGTATCAGGGTTGAGGTAAATAAAAAAAATTGGTATGAAAACGAAGAACAATAGTTTTTTTAACAGATTGCAAATTTTGAACAATTCTTTTGGTACAAAGATGAATAGATTAAATTTTGTGTCTGCAGTATGATCATTATTCCCCGTTAATTAGGGGGTCAAAAATTAATTTCGACGTCCTCTTTTCTATGGTCTCCGTCTATAGTCAAGTTTAGGGAGAAAGTTTTCACCTCTGGGTTGAACAAAAATTGGGTTAAGTAACAAATCCTTCAATTTGGATGGTTCAATTAGAATTTTCCCATTGTATGATATCTGTAGAGCGTTTTCCTTGGGCAATCTCTTCTTGCATGATTTCTTTCCATCATTGCAGATTACGGATGAGGTGTAGTGCCCAAAGAAATTACTTTTGTAGTATATCCTCGCCCTCATCTTTGCGAATATGCCGACGTAAAACAGGTAAAACTGTTATGAGACCATCCAAATATTTACTCTGACTATTGTAGCCCCCCATCGCATAGAATTCAGTAATGATTCATTTTCTCTCATCTGAGGGAATTATCTGGAAGCAATGAAATCTGGAAAACAACCACAGACTCCTCCCGTTTCATGGGTAGCTGCACAAAAAAATTTCATTCCTTCTTTCATTTTTCAAGCTTTTTTTCCTTTTTCTAACATTAGAAACCCTGACACCATCATCACTTGCCGAGCTATCACTCAAATCACTGCCAATCATTACTAGGAATAGCAACAACAACAAAAACGGACAACTGAAAGGAAGGATTCGTGAAATCAAGCGGGTGGGAAAAATTTGGACTATGATCATTTTCGTTTGGAGGTGTGTGAACCCTGATCCTTCTTACTCGGAGCCCCCGATCTAAAACCCTCAAAATCTCACGTACCTAGATATTTTTATTCCAGAGGACTTCACGTGGTTAAACTATCCGTTTTAAACTTGCAGATGGCAGGAAAACCTCGATTTAAAAAAAAATTGGACTCTGATCGTTCTTTGCCGTGGCCCATCATTTATGGAAGACAAAAGCTATTTATCATCATATATTGGGAATATTAGAACTTGTTTAACTAACTAATACTCTTAGTCATCTTGAGAAGTCTTAGATGCTCAGTGTGTTGGGTCTTGAAGTTATTTTGTTTTTTTTAATTGTAGATTTAGACATGGACACCGCCAGGAAGGTGCACTTGTAACACCTTGGATTTTGAAAATCAAAAATAGTGGGGAGAAAAGTTATATGATTCACTCCAAATAGAAGTATGATATTGGTTCAAAAATATTTAATGGATAAGAAATTTAATACATAATGATTAATTAAAATTTCATTAAGATATCCAATTGAAAAATTAAGGTTAAAGCAAAAAGTTAATTGCCTTGCACCCCCTTGAAAATAATTCTGTAGGAACCCATGATTTTTGATTATCCTGATGTGAGGAAAGTCCTTGGTTTGCATATTTATACCTAAAAAATCAAGTTACATCATTCTTGAAGGTTGGTATTTTAGCTATAAAATCCTGCTTAGGAAATCGCATTGTTATATCGAATTAAAGTAGAATTACTTTTGTGAAATGGCATAAATCCGGGCAAAGTGACTAGGCTGATTATATCAGTACACCACTTTGCCAGCCGAGAGCCTTTTCTTTTTCGAATTATTACAATGCCCAATATTAATACTTCAAATAGATGCTTTATGATAATTTCATGATTAAGTCAGAGACAATACTGTTCCTTTGCCTCATTTAACAACAGTAGGAAAACATGATAGCAGGAGCCGAAAGCAATGCTTTACAGAGATGCAAGCTGAAAGTCCCTAAAAAAATTAAATCGAAGCTGTCAAAGCTAAAAATGAGGAGAATGAGTAAAGAAGGCTGGGGAAAAAAATTAAAAACGGTTATAAAAAAAAAAAAGGAAAACTAACTAAAGAAGAGTAATATTTAATTATGTCAATTTTAAGATGACAGAGAGTGTTTCTTTTGCAATGGAAGTTTTTCAGCTTTAAAATTAGAAGAACAACGAATCCATAGCCAAATGTGTTTCTTTTAGGCCTACATCTTTTATGAAAATTGCAATTAAAAATCTGAAAAAAAGTTCTGAAATTTTTATTTAAATAAAATACACAATTTTGTAAATTTAAACTGTTTTTAATTACTTATGATATTGAAGCTCTTTGGTCACTATGATCAGGCAAAGTGGCTATTTGAGTAGCTTGTGAAAATTTGCATCATTAATTTAAACCGTTTTTAATTGCTTATGATATTGAAGCTCTTTGGTCACTATGATCAGGCAAAGTGGCTATTTGAGTAGCTTGTGAAAATTTGATTATTTAAGGAACTTAATTTAATCTTAAGGTGATTGAAAAATTATATTATGTGCTAGGAGATTTGAACTATGTAACCACTCATTTCAATATCTTAATGTTGATTCCAATTGTCCTAAGAAATGAGCAAAACTTTAGCTTGGCTATTTTTCCCATCTCTCTTGAAGTATAGATTTAAAAACTAAATATTCAGACATAAATTTAGTATTAAGTTTAAATACTTTTAAAAAATATTTTTACAAAATATGTACACTTTATTAAAATATAACCTCTGGAAATAAGGGTGTTACTTAAATATTTTTTTATTATTATTAATTTGGGACAAAATTTTTATTCATCAAGTCTCATTGCAAATGATAATTTTCAATGAATTTCTTTTGGAATTGTAACTATGTCATTCAAGATCCCGTCTTCATTTAGTATTTTTTTTAAAGCAGAAAACTTGTTTGGATAATTTATTACTTAAAATATTTCTTTTACAGTATTCAAATTCTTAAATTGGCTTAAAAACAAGCTTCTTCCTGGATATAATGTTCAATTAAATAATAATAATTAAAAAAAAAAATTTAATATAATACAGAATTACAATACCTATCCTCAAAAGTTTCAACTTGAAGAATATGCTTCCACTGTTCATGGGAAGCAAATTGGATGGAAGCATATGGAATTATTCGAGCCATTGTTGCTGAATTCCCTCTCCATAAACTAAAAATGCCAGATGTGCGATAGCTATGCATGATAAATTGAAGAGCTTCTTTTAAGGAATAATGCTTGTTTGTGACTAAAACATAAATGTACATGTTTTAAATATGAAATATATAATAAGTTAATAACAAACACTTTTATTTAATGTAGCTCAATACTTATATACAACATAGTTTATATTTAACATACTAAAAATAAGTGATATAATTATCCATTCATAAAATCAAAAGTCCTCAATCATCACAATCTAATTTTGCATATAGCCAGGACAATAAAATTATGCAACATTATTCTCTAAGCTATACAATGAGATTAGATAGCATGATTTTAATAAGCTATCCTAATGAGGTTTAAAAAGAGCTATTCATAGTAAATATAGATTACCTCTATAGAAAGGACACAGAAATTTGGTGTAACTTTTTTTTTTAATTGGACATAAAGAAAAAGCACATTGATTATATATACAACTATTATATATTCAAGCATTATATATTCAACTGTTTTGTTTTAAAAATGATTTCCAGGACTGAAGTATACAAGGCTGAAGGATTTACTAAAACAAGAATGAGGTAAAATTTCATATAAACTCCTCAGTTCTGTTGCGTAAAGTAGAGGAATGCTACTCACTTGACAAGTTTATTTTTTGTCGCTAATATTAATTGAGCAAAACAATAAAGATATACAATGCTATCCTTTATAGTGCACTATAAGTTTGGATAAAGAGCTAAGAAGAAAAATATTCTAAACAGAAATTATTATTTATATACAACAGACAAGCACACAATTTTTTTTGGGGGGAGGAGGTCAGAACGAGTCCAAATCGTATGAAAAGTCTGTTATTAGTGAGAAGGTTAAGAGACTCACTAAGCAAGCTATGTAACTGTCATAAATGTGCAAAACCCTAAAGTTTTATCTTGCTAACCAAAATAAGGAAATCCAAATAGATAAAATGTTCGGTATAGAAGTATTTTTTGCCACTACACAACTGTTTTGTATTGCTTCTAAGCTCAACCAAAGAAGAAAAAAAATTATGAGGTGAGCATTCTATTTGATAGAATGGTATTTAATTAAAAGAAGCATCAACCTGCAAGTGGAAATCTAATTAAGTTGAATATTTAACACAACTTGACTTGACTTGGACTTGTTACCCTTCAAACTTTTATTTTTTATTGAAGCTTTTAAAAATATAAGTTTTACATAACTAAGTAAAAACTAAATTTATTAAAAAAAAGATCACAGTGCTCTAAATTTTCAAAAAATTCATAAAATTTCAAATTCTATCTTCTTTTTCATTTTTCAATATTTTTTAAAAAAAGTTCCTAATAATATACTCTTAACTTTTTGAGCATCGGATACAGAATAAGTAAAATAGTTTTCGAGAAAAACAATAATTACTGTACCTATAGATAAAAAAAGCATAAAAAACAGGTATTTATCAACATTTAAATTTGTAAAAAAAGTTTATATTTTATTCAAAAATCCATACCTATTTTTGTCAAATAGATACTAAGAATCACACCAAAAAAAATTCAAGTCATTTCAATCATATTTGTTGAAATTTTTACATTTTGAGTAAGGTGGGAATTTCAAAAATCATGAACTGAGAAAAATGTATTCGAGACATTGACGGAGCTATTGCAGCTATGCTAAATTCTCCAAAAAAAAATATAGTTTTTTTGCAATCACAGTTATCAGATCAGCTAAAAAACTTGAAAGAATGAGGAGAAGTTTTTAAAGATTATAAACATGTAAAAAATAGAAAATATATTTTTTTATTATTTTTTGTGAAAACAAGGGGTACCAAGTCCCCTTAATAACATATATAAAAATGTGATTAATAATAAAAGTTATAAAAATAAAATTAGAAATTTAGTGCCAAATATGTTACTGATTAGAACTTTTACTTACATTTAATTCAGTAGAAATTATTTCTTACAATATAATATTAATAACAAATCAGAAAAATAAATTACAAAGATGGCAGATAAATACTTTGAAAATTAATTTTAGTTCGATCCAATGGAGCTATAGTTGTCTTTGCCACTGCGCCAGCTGCTGCTCCAGCAATCAATGATGCAAAAACTTCTTTTGAACTTCTAAACTGAAAATAAAAAAAAATATGAGCACACACACTAAAAGATAAAATTCAGAATAACGAAAATACAAAGAACAAAAATATAAAACCAACATCATTATTTTTGTTTTTAATCTTTGTATAATCTTAATTTTGGATTGTGTTGAAAATGGTAGCTACTTTAACACTTGAGAAATAATAATATAACATGGGAGCTACCTTGAGATTTAACATATTTTTATCATTCATAAATGCTTTAAAATGTTTATTTTACGGGGGTTTTTTTCCCCCAGTAAGTGCAACAAACTTATTTTGCATCATTAAATAGAGAACTTACTCCAAACAAATATCAATTATTAAACGTTGAAATGTGGTAAGTGACCTTTTAATGCTAATTGATTTTTTATCTTTGCTTGTGATTGAAATACCACTACTGTAGCCACTGACAATTTGTTTTATGTGATAGTCTAATGAAAAAATCTCTTACCATATGTATGCAGAACAAATACTAAAAAATATATGTTATACATAATACAGTTTTATAAAATGCAACAACTGTGTGTTTGGCCAAAAGAGATGCAAATTTTGTTTACAATATTAAAAAAAAAAACTATAACTGTACCTTAAATATAATTAAACTAAGGTGAGGGTAAAAAAAATTATTTTTTTGCAGAATAGAGCTTAAAACAAGGATACATTGTGCCAAAACATCATAAAAGCCAAAATCTATAGTTACATCAGAAATTTTAACTTGCTCAGGTAAAAACACGTTGACACTTGAACTAGTCCCGCACTCTCTACATCCATGTCAACATGAAGACATTGGGGAAAAGAAGGATTTAATGTGCAGTATTCCCTATCAATCTGTACTTGGCTTGAACCTGCAATTCCTCGGCCACATAAGTTCATTGGCGATTTCATAAGATCAAAAAGAAATTAAATCCCCAAAGAAATTAAAATGTCAATTTGTATTTATTGTTGATATTAATAATGCAAAAGAAATCTGGACTGCTGAAAGTGTTCAAATAGTAAAGGGGAATGTCATCTGAGATTTCTTTCAAGGCAAACTTATTTCGCAAATGCTTCTTGAACAAAAGAAAATCCAGAAAATTCCTACGAGGACACTTGAAAATAGGCACACCTGAAACTTCGCATATGGTAAATGAGGACATGGCTTTTGAGCTGTGTGTTTAGCCTGACATCCATGTCCGTCATACCAAAAAAATTTAATGCTCATTATTACCTACCACAGTCATTGAAAAGACCAAGATTTAACATAAAGTACAATGCCAACAACTATAGCACACAATAACGTTTGCAATTAAGGGACAGAATCTTACATAGTAATTGCAATAAAAAAATACAAGAAATAAAAAAAAAAAATTGATAGAATTTCTGTTCTCAACAGGAAAAGGAAACTTTGGAAATAGAGGGCACCTCTATTTTTTAAAATTTAAGGCATATTATGTGCCTTTCATGTTCTTCCTAAAGATATACAGCTCTATATTTTATGGGGTTTTCTAACAGAGATATTAGTTTTTAAATGTCAAAATAGAAAAAGGGAATAGCAAATTTTTACTTAAAAATCAACTATCCAGTAAAATTAGGAAAACTGGAGATAGCATCTTATACCTCTGTAGTACAAATAAATTTAAAAAAAAGTAAAATTTTACTAATTATAATGGCATAGGTTTACTTACTAAAATTAACTGTAGCAAATTAAAAGGTACCTTTTCAGGAATATCACTTTTTTCAACACTATCATCATTTGATAAAGTTGACGACTTTGTTTGAGCATGTACCAAAAAGCTCTTTGTAACTTCATTTGATAAAGTATTACTTCTGAAAAAAATATAATTTGAAAAACATATTTATGAGAAAATGCATACTGTGTGCAGAAAAGTTTAGTAATAATAAGTTTTTTTTTTTTTTTTTTTTTTTTTTTTTAAGTTTAGTTAAAATGGAGAAAACAACCCATCTTTTCAATGGTAGAAGTTCATTAAATAAATTTGTTTTAAGTGGCTACTATCTAAAAACATATATTTTAGCTCTCAGCTGGAGGTTGTGGTGCAACAGTTATTAAAGAGCTGCCTACCAATAAATATCCTGGGTTCAATACCTGGTTTGGCAGTAAATAAGCTTTTTATTTTTCATATAAAAAATAATATTAAACAAGAAAAACTCTACGTAGTGAAACTCGGCTCTTAACAAAACAAAAAAAAATCACTGCTTTCCAAGTTTTAATTTCTTTGATCCATTTTATATCATATAGAAATATTTTATAACAGAAAGTAAACAATTTAAAAGTGACGACCTGTTCCAAGGTTATGTTCCAAGTATGCAAGGTTAAGTCCCCAATACTTACAAACCCACTACAAAGATTCAGAACTTTTGATGAGTAAATACTTGTGTTGGAACCATACAGAAGAGATCGAGCCCTCCTTCTGCCATAATGTAAATACATCACACATGCAAATTCAGTGACTTTTAAAGTATTGCAAAAACCAGTTTCTGTGTTTCACAACAAGAGCTCTGTAATAGATTTACATTTTTTTGTAATTGATGTTTATTTTGAAAAGAGTGAATTTCAGCTGGATTTAATATTAAAAACTATTGAGCTTTAACTTAGGTTTTTATTTTGAAGTAAATTTAATTGAACTTTAGAATTTTATGAACTTGCCGGGGTTTTGCGTGTTGGTAATGTAAGAGATACTTAACAAGATCCCCAGTAAAATTACTATCAGAAGGTTGTTTTCTTGTTATGAAATATTGGTTAAATCATGGGATAGATCTTGATAGCAAAACAATTTAATTACACTATGTACTTGGCTACATTCTATTTCAAAACTAATAAACTAAATCATATTAAGTACAAGTGCTAAGAAACTTTGTGGAGGAGCACTGAAGCAGCATGTCTGGTGCTCATGAATTTTCGTAGCCGAGTCTAAAACAGAGATGTTACTTTAACAAGAATCAATTTAGAATGAGGAAAAGGCTGTACACTATTGGTTGGTTTGGTACCACGTGGGTACGGATCTTTTATAATAGGATGGGAAAAATCTCAAGTTGGGTGGTATGGATGGGTGGTATGGATGACCTGGAATGGAATGTTTTCAGAGAAAAGAACTCAAGAAAACACTATATGCTGATGATTGAGATTTCCCATTGCTATTGCCTTTGTGTGAATGCACCAGAACATGTCCGCCACCAATTTGTACTTGAATTTTTTTATTTTCTATTATGAATATTTTGCTTCTATGAATCATTATTCACAGATTAAAACAATATATATATAATAGCAGGTAAACTAAGCTATTTAACTTGAATTATCAAAGATATTTCATTTTTTTTTAATTAAAGTGTAGCTTAGTGGTTCAATTCCAAAGCTATTGCTCTCTGCTATTACAATTTTCATGGTTACAAGATTTTTTCAGATCCTATTTAATTATCCTTATTAGCTTATTAAGTCATGATCACATATTTTTAATTCACAATCTCAAAAACTATAATATAATTAGCAAAGTAGCAACTAATTCAAGTAAGACATTAAATTTTGAAAAATAATGAAATTCAAAAACAAGTTTTAAAAAGACCCTATTTTTAATAGGTAAAAATTTCTTACTTTTTCCAGCACTATGTAAAAGAAGAAGTTTATTATTTTCATTGAGGTGCATAAATTTCAAGGTGCCATAAATTTCCCCCCGAAATTTTCATTTCTCAAAAATGATTACTAAATAATTCAATTACCAGGGGTCTATCCAGGTTTTTTTTTACAGGGTCCTATTTTTATGAAAAAAAATAATTTTGTGAAAAATTTCCAATTTCATACATTTTGAGCATATGGTTTTGGGCCCATGACGTCACTTCCTAAAAACCAACATATCGGCAAGCGAGCTTTTTTCGCCTTTTGGCATAAAATAAACTTTGCTATTTTGTAATTTGTCCGTTTTTAAACTGGAAATATTATAAAGGTTCCGTTTTTTTTGACATGGAATTTTGTGAAAGGTTAATTTGATGCACATGGAATTTTGTGAAGGGTCCTTTTGTTGATAATGGACTTTAGTGAAGGGTCCGTTTTTTGGACATGAAATTTTGGGAAGGGTCCTTAAAAGGACCCAAATTGCCTTCTGCATAGACCCCTGATTACCCACTGAAATATTGATATATCAAGCATTTATTTTTCCTGAAATGAATAATTTAAAACTTGTAACTATGCTCTTTTTCGTGTGAATGTTATCACTTTTTCGTTTAAATATTTTCAAATGACGAGAAGGGGGTGCACCCTCTTGAGCCTCCCTACATTTTGACACCCGAGTAAATACCGATTGGTTATATTAAATAGCATCTGCTTAGAGACACATAGAACCAGTTTGAACGAACTGGTCCTGCTGGAATGCAATGGAAGGTTATAAATGAAGTAGTATTTCCTGAAAATAAAAAATAAAAACTTTTTATATAGATTCTTCTTTGCCATTTTTGCTAACTATTTTCAAGTAGAAATCTTTACTTGCTTGTTTAGTAAAATAATGCATTTATTTAAAAGTAAAAATATATAGGTTCTAAGTGTTTAAAAGGAAGTCCTAGTAAGGATTATTCCCTATACTCGCGCCGACCAAACGGTATAGTGGTTAACGTGCTAGCTTCTAAACCGCGAGGTTGCGGGTTCGAGTCCTGTGTTAGGCATGGGTGTTTGTAAATGTATGTTGGCTTGTCTAATGACGAATGTTTCGACGCATTATAGCCCTCGGGTTGCTGACGCTGCCAGATAATCTGAAAACAACCAACCCTATACTCGCTTTGTTACAGTCTTCTAGTAAAGTGCATTTAGAAACTACTTTCGATAAAATCTTGAAATTTGGCGAGTAGGTATGAAAATTATCACTTAATGAAATGACATAAATGGTTTTCATGTAATGTCCATCTATTATAAATGAAAATTAAAAAAAAGCAAAAGACAAAACCAGATGGAGCCATTGCATATGTATTGACGTAAGGATTTCAAATATAAAATAAAATATATTAGATGCCATTTTCAAGTTTTTAATTTTTGTCATTTTATTAAGTGACCATTTTTGTACGTATTCACCAAATTTCAAGGTTTTACACAAAGTAGTTTTGAAATGCACAGGGCAAGAAGACTGTAACATAGCAAGTATAGAGAATAATCCTTACTAGGTCTTCCTCCAAGATTAATTTTAAAATGGCGCAAAAATTTTCCATACATTGATAAAAGCTAAGTTAAAGCTAAAATGTTTATTTAAACAGGTAAATTGATTATAACAATCAAAGGCTATAACAGTGGAAAAGTTTTCATATCAGTTGTATTATCAACTTAGCTTCTTCTGATGATTAGCCTCTCATGCAATGTGTATATATCCTCTTATTCAAATAAAAAGCATCGTCTCCTTAGCTTCTTAATATGTATAACCTTTCAGATTATATAGGTATATACCATAAACACTGCCAAGAAGGTGCTAGGGGATGCACTTGGCCCTTCCAGGATTTTGAAAATTAAAAATATTTGGGAAAAATGTTATACGACTCATTGGTAATATAAGTATGATATAGCTTTTAAAATATTCAAGGGATAAGAAATTTAACTCCTTGCTTGCCGCAGACATATATATATGCCTTGCTAAGTTGATGTTGTTAACTGCCCCAGGCATATATATATACCTTTCCGAAGTACGATTGATTGCATTGCAATTTTTAAAACAATTTGCTTTTAAAATGGTGCTAAACATTTCCTAAGATCATTTTGGACATCATCCAATGTTAAAAATAATATTTTCTTACCTAAATTTGCATAGTAATAAAAAAAATTCAAATTTAAAAAAAATTTGCACTTAAAATTGCTTTAAACATTTTCTATGATCATTTTGGCCATCATCCGGTGTTAAGAAACATATTTACTTACTTAAATTTTTAAATATACATAATTGTAAAAAAAAAATTCACTTTTCTGCATAACTACGCAAGCCTATGTGAAAAACGGTGGCACTGTGGAAAGAATGTCATAAGTTTTCTTCTGCAGGTAAGGGGTTAATACATAATTATAAATTTCATAAAGATAGCCAAATGAAAAATAAAGATTATAACAAAAAAGTAATCCCCTAGAATCTTTTTGGATACCTTCTGCATACCCTTGAAAATAATTCTACCGGCGCACATGGTATGAACTCAAAATAAATCTAGTAGTTATTATGATAATTGCTAAACATATATATATATATTTTTTATTTTTTTATTTCCACCTTAAAAAAATGGTTCTTTGACCAAATGAGTATCTCAATTCAAAACCACTTCAAGTGATTTTGCAAGAAAGATAAAAACATTTTCCCCATTTGATTCAACGATTAACACATTACTTCATAATTTAAAGTAGAATTTTCTTGAAATCTTTTCATGAAAGAGTTATAAAGTGCAAAATTCTGAACAAAATGGAGGCTTTATAATCAGTATTAATTTTCATGCACATAATGAGGAACTTTCAAGTTTTTTGGTTTTATTTTTAGAAAAAGTAGAGAAAAAATCATGAAAAACAATACCATTCTTTCAAAAATTTGAGCTTGGATAGAGTTAAAAAAATATTTAGTTTTTCACTTTGTGATTTAGCGGGAACAAGCCACTTTTATGTGAAACGTCAACGCGCAGATAATGAACCAGTCTAAAACCTGTTTTAGACGAGGAATAAGCATGGTTTCTCCTTCATTTTGGGACTTTATCTCTGCGTAACCACGTCACGGTTTTTTCATGCGTTTTTGGTCACGTGACTTTTCCTTTGATTTTGGCTAATTTCAAACTCGATTTTTGATTAATTGAAAGCATAAAGATAAAAAATAATTGCACTGCTCAAATATATTCGTTGGATAACACTAGAAAATACAAAAAATATTCATTTTCCTCATTTGTGCAAGTTCCTCATTGTTATTGTAAGTGAACTAATTAAGTATAAACTTGATATAATTCAAGTAAATGGAAGGAAAAATCTGGAAAATATACCTTTCATGATTGTTGGAAGACATCTTTCTATAAATATTCTAATATTTTGGAATTGGAGCACCTATGAAATTTAAAAATATGGGTATATAAAGCATTATAATGAAATGACTTGTCATTAGATACTTCAAGTAATAAGAATGAGGGGATCCCAGAATGAGAATTTTGATGGTAATTTTATATTAGACAAAGCAACCAAGAATTTTTCAGTAAGGTAAGTATTTTCACTAAAGCAAAATAAATTAAACTTAAATTTCTACAAAAAAGAACTTTCTTAAAAAATGACATTAATTTTTAGAATTTGCAACTGATTTTCTTATCTATCAATTAATAGGTCACTAACTACTCTTGGCAACAAATTTTTATCATTAAGTGTATTTGAAAAATGTGTATCCTAATTGTAAATTAAATGTTCAGTTGAAACTTGAAAATTTTTCAATTTTAAAAATTAGCCTTCGATTAATAGCTTATTGACAATACGTACAAGTTTTATTAAATTTTTAAAGATATCTACAAAAATGCTTAAACATAGTTCCCGTAGTTAAAAAGTAAAAATTAATCAATTTCAAATAAATTCCATCAAATTTGTAAAAAAAATAGATACGAAGTCCATGTTCTACAGCTCAAAATACATTTTAAAAATATTATGTAACTATATTTGCTTTGAATCAAAATGACATTACATTACTTACTATTAGATATCGAATCAAAACTATAAGGAAAACTTCACCTCATCTCTGCTTTTTGATAAGTAGACTCATCATTCAAACGATCAAGCAGAGGTGAGGCGAATGTTGATGTTGATTTCACAATATCATATGTTTATCCCCATTTCGCTCCAAAGTGTGAGGTGTGAGCAGGGTGAGAGGAGGACTGCTTTCCGAACCAATAGGAATGAACGATGGATAAATTTTTAAGTTGGTAAAACAAACTTGTGTGACGTCATGACAATCGCAATTTGTAAATAGGAGAGAAGACAATCCTTCAAAGTCAGAAGTAATTGCACATTGCATTCTGGACCGTAAATAGCCAATGGTATTTTATATATTTTATTATATGTTCATTTCTGGTAAAGTTTCAGAATAGAAAAAGTAGCCTTAAAGAAATTTCTGCTCTGGTTACGTACTATTTGAAATCAGGGAAAAGCAATATCTGAAAACAAGAACAAAATATCCCTTATAGCACATAATGGGTCCCAGGAATATTACTTCAGGACAGAACGTCGTACTTTTGTTGCAACTTGAATTTGAGACATTTTTATGGTTGGTTGGTTGAACTCCCAGCTGGAAGTGGAAAGGAAAGACTTTGTGAACTAGCAGAACTTAAAAAAAAAAGGGGGGGGGGGGTATCAAATCATTTCGTTGCAGAAGGAATTTTGTGAAGTTGCCATTTCAATGCTTTCTCCGCGTGAGAGAGATTTTTATTTACACTAAAATTCAATTTAAATGTTGAATTTATTCATATCAAGATTAACTCTTATATATATTTGTAAGAAGACTGTATGAGTCCATTTTTAAATCAGCTTTTCTATGATGCTTTACAAAAAAATTTATCATCTGAAATCTCTATTAATTATAAACTACAATATTTCCTTTTACTCATATTTCCATTGACTTATGTTCTTTACCAACCAAAATTTTGCCCACTTACAGTCACTCGAAAAAATAATGAAGTACCGGTACCCTTTCCCAATCAGACTGGAAACGCGTTAATGATTTTTGGATAACGAATAGATTCTTTTTCAAATCATCGATTCGCTTGCCAAATCGATTCGCTCTTCGAAACAAAAAATATATACTAGGTGTGTCTCCAAGCAAAGTGTCGAACCGAGCAGATTTTTTTTGTGAAATTCGTTGTGCGAAAACCTTCTCCGTTCGGCATTTCTTATTGGACGTTTGGATGCCGACCGTTCCATGTCCACATGTGGTGGGAAGAAGTTCACCTTCCCACGTTGAATATGGGTGAACATGGAAACGTTCCTTATTTTATTTTTTTTACGAAAGATTTTTGCAACGTTGGTGGATTTTCTCATTCCATGTCAAAATGTATCTTCCTCGACATGGAACGGAACAGTCACCTCTTTACAAATCGTTCACCAACGTGGGTGGATTTTGTCAAAAAATATCTTTCTCGACGTAGAACGGTCACCCTTTTTTATTTTTCGTTTCAAAGACTTATATCCTCATTGTGTGTGTTTCTCTTTTATAAAAAAAAATGACCGTTTCCTTTCAGAATGGTTGTTTCTGAAATGAAAACAGTCACTTCTTTACAAATCGTTCACCAACGTTGGTGGACATTTTCTTTTTTTTTTACAGGTGACCGTTGCATGTCAAAATGTATTTTTCTGACGTGGAACAGTCACCCTTTTTTAATTTTTTAGTTTCAAAGACTTATCCTCATTGTGTGTGTGTTTTATTCCATACATTTTATTCTTTATTAAATTCTCTAAAATCAGTGCTAGAAGTGTAGGTAGACGCGGGGTAACGCATCCCACCACTTTTCAAGAAAATACTCATGCTTCCTTCTACTTCTGAAATCTGTCCCACCACTTTTAAAAATATACAATTCATTTAAAAAACTGCTAAAGAAAAATAACGTTAACCTTTAAATTTAGTGACACTGAGAAAAAGTGATTTAAAGTTTTCAAATATGAAAAAAAAAAAAAAAAAAAACTATTTATGGTGTATAGATATCACACTATTAAAAATATATATCTTTATACAAAGTAGCATAACACAATTATTTTTTTTATTAACAAATACTGTTACAATTGGACATTCTAATAAAAAGTGTTCTCCATATTTACATCAACGTGTGTACAGATTCTGTTTCTATTCAAAATACGCAAATGACCATCACATATGGTACCGGATTCTGAAATCCGGAATGTTCATCCTTCCCCGTGTTTCCACAGTTGTGCGAATATGATGGGGTGCTTTCAGTACGTTTGCAGTTTCTCGTCAACCGTGTGCAGTCATGCCCTTACGGAAAAAATCATATCTGGCCAGATATAAAAAATCATATCAGACCATATCTAATTTCATATATGTTCCATATATGCATCATATCAGAAATTGGCCCACTTTCAGATATGATTCATAAATGGAACATACATGGAATTAGATATGAACCTTTAATATGTTAATAATTTTAGGGGATTTCAGCAGGGTTGCGAAGGCATTATAGCTTATTTTTCAAACTTTAATATTATAAGATAGTAAGTTGAATTCCCATTGAAATTTTATTAATTGAATGGATTTTAATTTTCGGAAATAATTAAGAATCTAAATTAAGTGGCAAACAGTTTTTTCCCCTATGAATTTTATCATTTTTCTCTATCATATAGAAAGTAGTTAACAATTTAATTAAAATACATTTATATTTTGAAACATTTATAAAATTGTTGTTATATAATATTTTTGTTTAGTAGTATAGTAATATATTTATATACTTTATATTTAGCTTATTATTTGTAAATGTTGCATTTAATTCTTGACTTTTTGCCATCTGACTGGAGGCATCAGGGTTCTAGAGATAACAACTGGTGACAGTAATGTCGGTTGGCCATCTAGGAAACACTTCCTTTGAGATCTCGATTCATTTGAACCACCTGATGAAAAAATTGATCAAAACTTCATTGTCCACTATTTAAATCTACCAATTTTTTTATACCATGTAAAAGATACTAACTTTTCTACACATTTTCCGTAGTTTTTACAGTTTCACAGATGCTTTTTGAAATCTATGCGAAATATCTTTTCTATCATTAGCAAATATTCATGAGATTCAACAATACTTTCACTATTGCCGAGATTTACGTTGTTTTTGTTGATGAAATAGTCACTATTGTATCTCGTATTCATTCACCGGAATGTAAGAGTATTGGCCATGGGTAAACTGTAAAAACTAAGAGAAATCGGTAGAAAAGTTGGCATCTCTACGTGTTTAATTTAAAAAAAGCTAGGATGTGCATGGAATGTTTTGCCCCTTGCTGGTCACAATACATTGTAGTGAAATATTTTGAGGCATCTTTTTATTTAACTGCTGTGACAATACTATGACCTATATTGGCCTATTCACACACAAAAAAAAAATATGCGACTGGAAATTACTTAAACCCAATGATACTGATTATGAACTTGTTTGTATTTCTGAATTTTACTTATATGTTTTTAAAAAATAATTTGATCCAATTTTTGAAATTTTTTAGTGAAGACTAATATTTAATAAGATACCATTGTCTGACGAAAAATTTACATGAAATATCTGAAATTACTTAGGAATCGAGAAAGCCATCAAGACCAAAATAATTTATTTTTTTTACTATTGTGGCAAACCTGATAAGCTGCTAAAGATACTTCGATTAACTTGATTGGTGCTCATAACTGACGCCACTCAGGACCAGTGGGTGTGTGAACCCAGCGTACAAGTCTCCCATCCTGAACAGGACCGAGCGGTGCAGTCTTGATTAGTGTACTGTAAAGGTTGTCAACCTCCTACTAATCAAGTGATGTTTTGCACTTTAGTGACTTGTGAATTGATAAATATTATTTTTAAATAAACAGGCAGAAAATTTTAGATTGTTAAATTGAAAATTTAAGTTTCTAAGGATCTGGCTTGTAATAAATAAGAAGTTCTTAAGGACATTTAATAATGTAAACTGAAATTAACGAGTTCTTAAGGACAGGTGAGAACTGAGTTAATAATAAGTGGGTCATTTTCCACAGAACGCAATATTTCAGCCACTAGGAGAAAAAATTATAAAAATCATTAAATGCTTAAAAAAAATTTCCACCATAGAACTGATCAATTATAATCCAATTAGGACATTGGCAGAGATCGTCTGATAATATATAGAAAGATAATATATTTATTCCTTGGATATGATGTCCAATGACATGATTTCTTTGTCATTGTTTAGTTCCAAATGAAACTTAAGGTTTAAAAAACATGAGATTATTAAATTGTTATCTATCTGTAAGACTAATACTATCAAAAAGTAATTAATAATATTTTTTAATTCTTGACCACAGATATGATGGTATGTTCCTTACAGTTGCACCTATATCATATGTAAATAATAAAACAAGATGCTTGTAGTGAAAAGTCGAATACAAATGTGTATTAGAACCAAGATGGTTACATTAGACTTCTTTCCAATATCACAGTTGACTTGTGTCATTTGGTGGGCTATTAAAAAACTAAAAACTGATGTCCACGGACATGATGGGTCAGTCTTGCGAAAAGTTGTGTTACATTATCATGCAATAACCACTCGTAAAAGTTCTGAACCCAGGCATAACATAGCTTAACATGTCTTATAACTAAAATTAATACAGACACATCAAGGAAGTATGAAGTGAAATTAAAATACTGATAAAGAAAGCAATCCTGAGATTGTAACAGTCCACAGACATGTCTAATTATGTCCGTGGATGTATTTGTTTAGTTTAAAAAAATATTTTAAACTTATATTGTTTGTTTTGAAGAATTTTGATTGCATTAATGCCATGGTTAACAGAAATATTCAATAAATCTAGCAAAGAAAAAAAAAATTACAAAACGCTTTAGTGTGTTTTCTGGGAATAACCCAAGTAATAACATTGAATTAGGAAATGGAATCAATTTTTTTAAATGTCAAGGTTTGAACAAAAAACAACTCGGAAGTACATATTACTTTTTTACTCTCTGCCCTCAAACTTTTTTGAATGATGAAAATCTTTCAGAGAAGTTAGATACACAAATATTCATCATAAAATTAACTTCAATGACTCTTTGTTGGATCAATTTGTTGGATCTTGTCTGATTTCGTCAGACAGGTGGAGGATAAGAAACAACAACTTCAATGACTACCAAGAATTAGGGATGTATTGGGATTGAAAGTTGGTCCCAGCACTTAGCATTGAAAAGATTAATAGGCTGGCAATACTAGTAATTTTCAAGGCAAGGAGTATTTATCAGATGCATGCACTGTTCTACGATATGAGAGATGTAATAACAGAGTTCAAATAACTGGTGCTGTCTAGAGATCTAGAAAAAAAACCTCAATCGTGAGGTTTTGACTCCTTAATGGGAGCAATTTATGATACAGATATGGTAACCTTCAAATGATTTAAAGAACCACTCCACACATGGTACTTTCAAAAGATTTAGAGAAAAATGGACAAGAACCTATCTTTACCACTCTTTGATTACTTGAATATCACATTTCTACGCATAAACAGCAGCAAGATGATTACTAAGCAGTTAACCATGATGATTTTTCTTAGCTGCATTCTAAAGAATGGGATATTGTTTCATATACCAATAGATGTAACTGCTACTAGGTGAATGACAAAGGCAGTGTACGCATTGTTTTATAGAGAGATTATTTTCAATTATTTTTTAGAAAGAACTATTTTTAAAAAAATATGTACTGTCCTTGCTCGAGTGTATATTACGAGTGCACGTACATGTTTATTGTTATAGCCAGTATTATGATTGGCAGGTTTCCATGTATGCAGAACATTTTTGTCCTGAGACAAAATGTTTAATTTGTATTTATAATTAACACACCACCCCAGAAAAGACTCCAAATAATTCCCTATTGTTTTTTTGTTAAAAATAAAGATACTAAATATATTAACTCTAAAAGCAAGATTTAAGTTAAAATTTTAAGATAAAATTATATAGCCAATGTAATTGAACACAAACCAATATTTTAAAAAAATATTTATACGAGTATTTAATACACATACATTTTACATAAGAATTTATCATTGATATATTTTCAATTAAATAATTATTAGAAATAGTAAAAAATATATTTCTTCATAATACAGGCAAAATATATTTATGTGACAATATTTCATTGAATACATGGTGAACCCAATTAAAAAATATTGATAATTCTAAGCAGAGGCAACAATTATCAATCTTCTATATAAAAGAAATAATACAAATGAATCTGATTATAATAAAAAATATAATTAAAAGTTTTTAACATCTATATAAATTCCATTGTTTGAAAATAATCCAAAACACAGTGATAATAAAACACAAGTAGAGTTTTTACACAGAAAAGCGATGTTGTATTTGTACATTATTATTTCAGTGTTAAAACAAATTTTAATTCAAATACATATTTCAAAATGGTAACTATATATATATTTAAAAAAGTCATTTATACACACATTAAACTTTTTTATATGAATAAAAACACTCATCAAGCTTCAGCTATTTTCAGAAATAAAAATACACAGAAAATTATTTATAAAACTAGTACTCTAAATAAAATATCCCACACCTTATTATTTCGGTATATTTCTAACATTATTAAAAAAAAAAAAAAAATTAAAAATTTAACTGTGGCATTACATTTTTAGTATAATTTTTTACACACACAAGAGAAGGTGGTTTAATAAACATTCCTTATTCCTATCAAAAGTAACTATAATTTTTTTTTCATTTAAATTTCATAGGGATTTTATAATACTGGACTTAAATGTTGTCAATAATGAAATGAATATAATTGGCAATTTGATAAAATGCACCTGAATACTACTCCAATCAATTTAATTTCTTAAACCCACTGGTGGTCCAGAGAATGGGTGAAATTCTACAGGTGATTTCCATTCAATAATTTTTAAATTACATTTCTAATTTTTATTCATTTGTTTTAAATAAGTTTTAAATTATCATCCTAATAAAAATATTTAAAAAATATTTTATTTTAAATTTTATTTATAAATTTAAAAATGTTGTGTATTGCTGGAAAAACTAAGGATCAAATGACGCATGTATACGTGCATGACCGCCAGTGGGTTAAAGATAAAAATTAGGAACATTGAGGAAAATTATATGTAACAACTTTTGAGATCAGTTTTTAGGTATTGATTTTTTACTCTTAAAATTAGCATAAATAGAACACATTCATAAAACTATGTTAAACAACCAACTCAACATAAAAGTAAAATTTTAAATTTTTCTTAAGAAATCCAATTTACTTCCACAACAATGGTGTTGTTATGGAATTAATCATGTTAGTGGTCTAATAATATAAAAATATTAGAAAACCACATAATTATTACTTATTTTCAAGAACAATCCCATAATTATTATAGTACAATCATATTCATTAAAAGATTGAAAAAGAAAAAACAATTTCTAAATTGAATTACAAACCAGGGACTGAAACATGATAGTATACTCAAAGAATAACAAATTAACAAAACAAGAATACATTTCAATATCACTATCTTAGTCCTGAATTGTAAAGTATAAAAAACATTAATTTATAGTTACAAATTATATATATATAAAAAAAAAACCAGAAAGCTCATATAAAAACCATACCAAAACTATGCAATCACACTGTACTGTAAATAAATAAAAAGCTAGTGATGAGATTTATAGACCTGGTGGTTGTATCACTAAAAATACAGCATATTTTCAAACAAATTTACATTTACTGCTTTCATTCTACTAAAGCTAGCTGACTTGAATCACTCCCATTTCTCAATCTAATAGTGGATGTATCCCCTAAAAGAATGAAAATAAAAGAATTACTTCAAGTACAAAAGCATATCCATCTAATTCATTCAAAATAACAAAGGATATTCAACACACAAATATTAAGAGAAATGTATTCAGATGGAAAGTAATTTGATTATCCCCGATAAAATTCTCTGAAAATTACAATACAAATGACTTTAATGATTACAAAATTAAATTGAAACTCTGTACCAAGAAAGTAAATTATATTAAAATTTTCATTAAACATTTAATACACATTTCATAAAGATTATTGTATCAGATTTGTTACATATGAGATAACCTTATTCTGTTTTGCTTTATTAGTTTTATATCAAATCCAGTACAATTAAAACTTTCAAATTTTTAAATTCTCTGACTTGTTGCAACTTTTTCAAATTTTCCGATATTTATAGTCATTGATTTCAAAGATAATGACAAGCTTTCCATATTTTCACTATTGCTAGTATAGACCACATTCCCATAAAAAGAGTTAACAAATGAAATAAAAATAATAATAATACTGAAAGACTTTTGGAAGACAAATATATTAATACAAAGCAGTAAAATATAAGGAATTAAACTGAAATGACGATTTTCACATCACCAATTTAAGGTTCTCAAACATGGTTTAAAGTGTACAAAAAACTTATAAGTTCAAGGGGAAAAAATGATAAATAAAAGAATAATTTTAAATCTTCCAATTTCTCCAAGTTTAATGGGGAAAAAAATCAGATTAAATAGTGTTTATTTTTTAAACAAAACGTAAAAGAATTTTCGAAAATTTGATTTGGTTCTCTTGCTAAAACGTTTAGCCAAAAAATTTGAAAAATCACAATTTTTGTCCTTATGATATTGTCATGGCCTAAAAGGGAACAAACAAGCTGGACCTTGCAAGGAATGTTTCCAGTTGATATTTAGTATAAAATAGCTTTACACTTACAGTTCATAATGAGTTTTTTTGCTAAAGAAATTTTGTACCCCAGCTAAAAAAAAACCAAAATTATTTGAGAAGGTACCAAGTGAGGAAATATAATTTATTAAATGATGCTAAGATACAATTCAAATTAAGACTCCAAAATTTGGATAAGGCGGAAAGAATTTTTTTTATAAGATGTTAAGAGCAAGATTCTGAGAGATTGAGCCACTAAACATTATATTTTCACCAAAAAAATTACCAGTTGCTACTACACTTATTAGATGATAAAATCTAAAATTATTTGTTCCGTAGTTATACCGTTTAAATTCTATGACCTGTCAAAGATCACCTTTAAAAATGAAAAAATTGGTGTTTTGGGGGCACATGAAAACTAATTTTATCCTTATAAAACTTCGTAAACAACTTGCCGCCTCCATTTCATCTGTTATGGAACGTACTAGAATAGATCTTTATGAAACATAATAAAAGTTCACGTCAAGTCAATTGCGTGAGGTCATTCAAGGTCACAAAATATCCAGGTTTTCATGCTTTACCATTTTCAAGCCTGAATTATATCTTGTGCGTTTGGTTTGCCACTGCAAACAAGGTGTCATTGGATAGAGCTATATTAGTACTATTTACTATACATAAAACATTGAGGCAAGTTGAACACGTTGGAAGTTATTTGGTGCCAAAATCGAAAAATCTCCAATTTGACACAAATTTGAGTTTGTATATCTTGATGCGGGAATAATATATTGACACAACGCTAGAACTATTTAATCCCTTGCCTGTGACGTCTGAACTCAGTTCGGGCACTCAGTAAGTTTTCTCAAATATATTCCACAGGCAAGGGGTTAAACACTCTTTTAATCAGAAATTTAAATCTATTGAGGCAAGTTGAAGAGAAAAAAATAAATGTTTTTTTTGCACCCCATCCTTACATAAAGATGCATTTCTGTTTTCAATCATGTTTTCAAAAATTAATCTGTTTTCACTTCACTCTTCCTCAGGTTTATAACAATTGCTAGTAGTATGTCTTTTAAGTTAGGAACTTCGACTGGATCGGCTCCAGAAAAATGCAAAGAACCAAAGAAAACTAAGCTTTGGTGGACTGTGTTGATATCATCACGCAATGGCTGCTTAAACTTATCAGCTCCTCTCTGATGAGGAAATCTCATTTTAAACATGTCATCCCCACAATCTACTAGCAGTTTGTCAATGTAAAACCGTTTATAATACAGGACAGCATAAAAAGAATGGGGCTGAATTTCATATCCGCAGTCCTGATCAGCAATTAGCTTTATCTCTTATGATATTCGTAATTTGGTGGGGGGAAGTAATTTGGATTTCAACTGTAAATTCCCCATTACCTGTGCAATCAGTTCCAGACACAAGACAGACCAAACATGACGAAGACAATATCACTTGGCACATGGCAAAGACAATATCACTCGGCCATAAATTTATAACTCTGATGTTTTGCCAAGAAGAAAGTTGCTCATTAACATATGAAACTGTAGAGGATTTGTCCCTATATATTGCTAAAGGAGAACACCCAGGGGCGTACTGGCCATAGGGTTGTCCGGTGCAATCACCGGGCCGGTCAGTGTTTATAAAAAGAAGGCCGGTCTGGTTCTGAAGACTTTTTTCAGTTTTTCAGTTTTTTTCTCAATATAATTATCATTATATTATTTTTTAAATCCACTGCATTCATATCCCAATTACACTCACCAGCCCTGTATACAATATTATCATGTTAGGAATTTTACTCATTTTTAACATTTAAGGTTAAATAGTATTATTATTATTATTCCGAAATGTTATTTTTTAATAATGCATGGATATTCTATATTTTGCAATTCAATTTTTTTTTTTTTTAAACAACTATCAATTGTTTATGGAAACCAAGTTCATTCAGAAGAAATATAAATAGTAGAGAAAAGAGACAATATTTTTATTTAAACTAATTATTAAAACAACTCAATAATAAAATATAGATATTTAAATAATAAAATATATTAATTATTAAAATTAATTATTTTTTGAAATGATTTTATTAAAAATAATTATTAAAATTTGATCAATGATTATATTGAAAATTCGGGCAAGCATAAATCTAAAATCATCGGGCTGATTTTATGTCCCAGTACGCCCCTGAGAACACCAAATTTCTAAAATAATCACTGGTCAAGACAAAGCCAGAAGTGCATTTTCAAAAAGAATGGAAGCAGTGACAAAAAAAGACCAACTATCAAATTACTGCAGCTTTTGAAGAACCCACTACAGAGAATAAAAATTATATCTATTCAAGTCTTGTGCGCAAAGAAAGGATGGGCACTGAAACCCAAAAGGAAAGTTACACGTTTGAACCAAAATCAAAAACAGTTTAGAATGTTTCAAGAAAGAAAATAAAGCAGGAAGTAAATTAAAACCTTACTGTTGTAAATATGATGAGAAATCTCACAGTTGATGGAAAGAAGAAATTTTGATCAAATGAATATTTGATATGGTAACAAGTAATGTCATATTCCACAGAATGAAAGGTACGACTGAAATATGCAGTGTTCTTGAAGATAAAGTCATTGAACAAGATGACGAACTTTATCTCGATATCATTGGAGACAATCGGGTATGTCAGATGGCTTGAATATATGTAATTTCTAATCTCTGTAGTGGGTTCTGCAGTAATTTCATAATTGGTCTTTTTTGTCATTGTGTTCATTTTTTTTGCAAATGCACTTTTGGATTTGTCTTGACCTGTGATTTTTTTAAAAATTTGGTGCTCTCCTCTAGCAATATGTAGGGACAAATCCTCTGCAGTTTCAAACGTTGATGAGCGGCTAAGTAATATTGTCTTCGTCTTTATGGTTTGGTCCAACTTATGTCTGGAACTGATTGCAGGGGTAATGGGGAATTCACAGTTGAAATCCAAATTACCGTCCCCCACCAAATTACGAATATCATAAGAGATAAAGCTAATTGCTGATTAGGACTGCGGATATGAAATTCAGCCCCATTATTTTTACACTGTTCTGTACGATAAACAGTTTTACATTGGTAAACTGCTAGGAGATTGTGTGGATGACGTGTTTAAAATGAAATTTCCTTATAAGAGAGTAGCTGATATGTTTAAGTAGCCATTTTGTGACGATATCGACACAGTGCACCGAAGCTCGGCTTTCTTTGGTTCTTTGCAACTTTCCGGAGCTGATCCAATCAAAGTTCCTAACTTAAAAGACATGCTACAAGCAATTATTATAAACAAGAGGAAGAGTGAAGTGAAAACAGATTAATTCTTGAAAACATGAATGAAAACAGAAATGCATTAATATGTAAAATGATTTTTTTTTGCAAAAAAAAAATCATTTATTTTTTCTCTTCAACTTGCCTCAATAAAGTTTAATTTCTCATTAAGTAAAATAAAAGAGTGTTTGAATATATTATTACAGCAGCAAGATATACAAGCTCAAATTGGTGTCAAATTCAAAGATTTTTCAATTTTGGCACCAAATAACTTCCAACGTGTTCAAATTGCTTCAATGTTTTATGTATTATTTAATAGTAGTACCAATATAGCTCTATCCAATGATATCTTGTTTGCAGTGGCAAAGTAAATGCGCAAGACATAATTCAGGCTTGAAAATGGTAAAAAACATGAAAAACTGGACATTTTGTGACCTTGAGCCTTTGACTTAGCATGAACTTTTTTTATGTTTCATAAAGATCTATTCTAGTACATTCCACAATAGAAGAAATGCAGGCGGTAAGTTGTTTGTGAAGTTTGACATGGATAAAAATAGTGTTCATGTGTCACAAAAACAGCAATTTTTTCCATTTTTAAACGTGATCTTTGACATGTCATAGAATTTGAACGGTACAACTATGGAACAAATAATTTCAGATTTTATCATCTAATAAGGATAGTAGCAAATGGTAATTTTTTGGGGAAAACCGGAGATGGTTTGAATCATGATGGGTGGTTCAATTTCTCAGAATCTTGCTCTTAAGTCAATGATGTATGTGGGATCCAACAGCAATTTTCCCCACTCATAATTGCAATGCCCTCTGGCGAGAAGGGGTCTCTCCATCACACACTTCCTGCAGATCTGCCGTGTGTGAAGATCTGTCGTGTGTGACACACGTGCATTAAGCTCTGTTAATATGTTAATCTTTTAAACTAAGAGACCGATTCCCCGTAACGTTACTTTCTCCCTACGGGTACATTCATCTCCACAAGTATTATGTCAAATATCAAAATGTGCACAACATTGCATAGATATAAAAAATAAGATTTTAATTTACTCAGAATTATCTCAAAGCAAGTTTGAAGATAGAAAGTGCATACTAAGAAAAAATTGCCAGAATTTCCATAGTTTTGGGTTAATTACCATAGTTTAGTTTTGGGACAAACCACTGAAAAATTGGAAAAAACTTTCCAAAAAGAACGTAACCCATTAACTTAAGACTCTTTCCCATGGTGCGGATGAGGTTTCATAAGAATTTTTACCGATGCTTTTCGAACGGACCATTTCAGACGATGCAGAGAGCAGCCCACAACTTTTACATCTTTGTGCGGACCTGCATGGTGTCCACACTTATCAAAATTTAGTGCAGGCACAACCTCAGCATCAACTGGTTTTGTACATAAGGTTAAATGAGGGTATTCACCATACATGTGATTAGTCAAGCAAAAAATTAGCTGAAATATTTTTCGTCATTTTACAGCATAATACACAAAAACATATATTAGCGCACAAAATTCAATACAAATTTTAGTTAAATTTTGGATATAAGATTGATTTCAATTATTAACTCTACAACAACCACGTCTCATTGTGATTGACACACACACAATAATTAAATAAAGACAACTGTGTTCATGTATTAATCATAACTGAAAAATTTAACTTGACTTAAATGTTTTTGTACACATTCAGAAATTATAATACAGGGTGTCCAGCAAAATTTCGAATAAAAATTCAAGCATCATCAAAAAACGTTCAAGGACCCCTCTTGCGACCAATTATCACCATATTTTCAAGTATAAAAATATACCCTACTTAGTAGTGTGCTGAACTAATTTTAGAAATTAGAAAAATTGTATGAAAATAAGAAATGGCTTATCAGAAAAGAATTGTGTTGTTATATTGAAAATAGGAAGAGAGGATATTTTAAAGGCTCATACTTGAGACTGAGAAAAAAAAAAGGTACTATATAGTTTACCAAGTCATAAATATGAAGGTCTAAATCTAAGCAGACAAAATACACAGGTAATGTTACTAGGTGTACACTTTAATAGTTTGTGCTAAGCATCAACCGCATTGGAACAAACAGCTTCATTTTGAGTGTAAGATTCGAATGTGGTATAGGATAGTTTGAGACATAGGATTTTTTTTTTCAGGCAAACATTTCTCTGTAATTTGGCAGCTTTTGCAGTTCTTTCTTTCAGTTTCCTTTGGCACTAGCTTTTTCTTTGAAAACAATTGCTTGTCACTAACATTTCTGTTGATAAGTACTAAGGGAGGGAGACTGTGTATCTACAAGACCACAATACAGTACCCAAGCAAAAAATTTCAAATTTCCACAGTTGAAAAAGCCAATTTTAAACAATTATATAAAAAAAATGCTTTAACTTTTTAACTATTATTAATGGCTCTAGATAAAATATAATTTTTTTTTTTTTTTTTTTTATATGATAAAATACCTTATTTTATATATTATAGCAGTTAAAATTGCAATTATAAATAAGAATATACAGTAAAATTGGACAATTGGGTCGAATTTTTTGCACAAAATTAAATTAAAATCTTAGTAATTCTGTACATATTCAAATCAAAAGGCAAAACTGATCTTCACACAAACACTAATCACGGGCATAGCGGCTATCACATCACCGGAAACCTAGGCGAATGACACCTAAAGAGGGCAGCAAATTTCGCAATATCTACTATTAAAACGGCTTAGTTGAAAATTACCATTACTCCAAAGTAAATATCGGCGATAGCGGCCACCGTATCGGCGAAAATCCAACATTAAAGCAACAGCATCCATACATTAAAGCAACAATCGGAAAAAATAAGCACCACAACAACGTAAATTTCGACGATATTGCCCGCCGTTAGCAGCGTAAATTTATGTAAATACCGACCTTAAGTCAGCCGAACGCTCAGCGAAACTAAGTACCATACACCAACGTAAATAATGGCGATAGAGATAGGTAATCTGTAGAAAAATTGGCCATTACATCGGAGGTTTGAGGAAGTCTGAACGCACATAAGATCCATGGCTGTCAGATTTGCTAGCAAGCTCAATAAGATTGTAATGTAGATAGATTTGTATCGATCTCAAGAATAATCGAAATTTTAATAAGAAAAGAGCGGAAATTCCGAATTTCAGACAAAATTTATCATCATGCAACAACGTAATTCTCAGCGATAGCGTCCGCCATAATCACGGGAAAACGGCAATTTCATCACCGTAACGTTCAGCAAAATATCCATCGCATATCAACGTAAATAATGCAGATAGAAGCTATGATATTAAAGAAAAATTCTGAGGAAAAGTATTCATTCCATCGGTGGTTTAGAAGAAATTAAACGTGCAGATTTCGTGTTTGTCAGGAAATTCCATCGATCTCCGGCATGTTCGAAATTTCGGTCAAAAATCTTCGAATAGAACCATGTTTTGATCCGCGAAATCAATGGGAAAATTGTGGAAAAACGCCGATATAAGAAGACTTTTTCCGAAACTGAAGAGGAGTAAAAATTTCTGAATTCAACCGAAAATTCCAACTTTAATACGAATTTCAATCATAATCCAAGATTTTCCCGAGATGTAAAAAATTCAAGTATATTTCCCAACTACTGGACACCCTGTAATAATAGTTAAATACAGAAAAAGTCCGATTATCTGACATTCAAGATTCAATCCACTGGAATTTTTTTTTAATGAAATTTCGAGAATACCTTTTTCGCAAAAAAAAAAAAAAAAAAAAAAAAAAAAAAAAAAAAAAACACACACAAAAAAAAAACCACGGCGATAAATTGCCAAATTTTATACATTTTTTAATTTAGTTTGAGACTTTGAATTTGAATAGGATTTTTATTAGAAACATTTTAAGGGAATGAAGGACGAAAGCCGACTTTTCAATACGATTTCCGAAAAAAATTGAATACATCTATTTTCAGAATTGACACAAGTTTCAGTGGAAGATGGATAATTTTTGATGCAATTCGCGGATTTCCGCAAATTCGCGGATGAATCACATGTATGAAGACCACGTGACAAAGGCAACAGCATCGAAAACCGGTTTAACTATTCTTTAACCAAGTTAGTTCAGACTAAAACAAGTCATGAACTACAGTGGAAAAAGGACAGTGGGAAACGAGCGCACTAGGCATTCTTTTTATGAAAAAAGAAAGTCGATCGAATGGCCTTGACAGTCAGTTGAAATAAATAAAACATTTTAGGAAATGAAGGAAAAGGCTGACTTTTCAAAACGATTTCTGAATATTTTTTAAAACTTATCTAATCTAATTCCAAAATTTTAGCGGATAACGGGATTTTCAGCCGATGATGAATTCGCGGATTTCCGCTAATTCACGTAAAAAAATTCGCTGATTTCCGCTAATTCGCGGAAGAATCACATGTATGATTCACACAACGCAGGAGTGAACGGAATATCCCTGCAGTTTCCAGAAATAATGTAAGTTTGAATCATACCATCAAAATTTGTGTTGTAATTTAAAGATGCAGGACAAAAAAACAAACTAGGGTTTAACACATCCATGCAATAATTGAATTTTAACTTAATTTTTGAATCTTGATGTTTTTATAAAAAGTGGTTAATTTTAAATACTTTCAAAACAAAACTATATGAAAAAGAAATACTTAAGTTGTAGTATTTATAATTCTAGTAGTTTCCCTGTACCCAATCAATGAGTATCATTTGCAATTAAATTTAGGATTTTAAATAAATTACAAATTGAGTTATGACTAGTGTAATTAGAACCTAATTAGGTAATTAAACTTTAATAAATTAAATATCATCAAGTGAATAATTTTTTATGCATATGTCAGTTTTCTAAACTTGTTTAGTGGGAAAAAATTTTGAGTCTGATTTAAATACTAAAGAAACATTTTTCCAATGCATATCAGTATAACTTTTCTTCTAAGGCATATTGTTGGTTTAGAGTAAAAAGGCCCTTACTCCAATTTTGGTATCTTGGAAACAGGAAGTGAAGCTCATATGTAAGTTAAAGCTGCAACATGATCACTAAATTAAATTTGTGTAAAAATACCCTTAAAAGTGTCTCAGTTCATGAATAGGATGAACCCACATGCAGATCTTGCCGTTTTTTCTAAGAAAAAGGAGATATAACAATCATAACCTCCTTTTGTCCATACTTAAATTTTACATTTATATTATAAAGTAAAACTTAAAAAACAACTAAACAATTTTAATCAATGCTTATCCACAAACTGCCTTCACAGGGTCAAAATAAAAATCAGACTGTTAAAACAGGGTTTTTACACAAATCTTAAAACACTGTTTTCCAGTAGATTTAAAAAAAAATTCAAGTATGGAAACAATATTATTGTTTAGGAAGAAAATCCAAATAGCAACAAATATTCAACAGTTCGTTTAATACAACAGTTTCGTTAAAATTTATACGCACATAAAATATCAATTTATAAATAACTTACCTTAAAAGTGACGTCCGTAATAAACAACTTATTGAAAAATAAAAACCTAGATTACATAATTTACATATTGCTGAAAAACGCTTTAGAGAAATATGGAATAAAGAATCGGACAAAACAATGTGAAGTTATTTTATTAAGTTATTTAAGTTTTTTTAATTTCTCAATTTGTAAGTTTATCTTTTCAGTTTCAGACTGAACTTCTTGTGACAATTTGGCCTTCTTTTTTTGCAATGTTTTGATCTGGTCTGCAGCTTTTTGCTTTTCAATGGTAATTTTTGGTTCTGCGGTAGCTGCTTTATTCATTTATTTTTTCCTTTCTAAAGAAATTCCATATCTCTGCAGTGAAATTTTCACATGATTTAACATCTCTTTTTTTTACATCTACTGAAGCAACTCCTCATGCTGTATTTACAGCATCATACACAGTCTTTAACACTACTAATGAAGTTTCATGCCAATTATCTACTAAAACGTCTTTGTTGATGGAAAACCCACTTTCCACTAATGCATTACCGTGGGAAAAAAACAAAACGATTTTTGCAACTTTCCACAGTTCTTTGTATTCGGTCTCTAAGCATACAGATACAAAGAAACTACCTAATGGAGTCTCCTCTGAAAAGGTAAAATTTTTTTCCTTTAGATCTTTTTGTGAATTGTAACACAGACTTGCAAACTGCGATTTGGCTCTATCCGCAACGACATAGGATATATGCTTCTTTTCATGCAATACCTTCAAAAGTCTCTCCATCCTTGCTTCAGCTAAGACAGCATTTGATACAATCAATTTCGAATTCAGGCATCCGATACATCATACAATAGGAAATTGAAGAGGACTTCTCTCTAGACCTGAAAATATCTAGTCGCCACTTGCCACAGATCGATTAAACAGCGTGATGAGGCGACTAAATAAACTAATCAACCGGCCACCTTTCCTTTCTCCCATCACCTACGATTTTTTTAAATTGTTACTGAATGTACCGAAATTTCCAAATTAATGAAAATCTTTCTTTCTTTTCTTGTAATCACGTGCGTATACGCCGTTAAAATCCCTTCATCCACGGTATGGATTCATGAGTTGACAAGGTGGTGACAGAACCAGGAATTTAGGAAAATCAGAAAAGTGTCATGGAATTTTGAAATTTTTGAGTTTCCCTTCTTGCATTCCCCGTGCGGGTGCGGCAGCAGCCTTATTGTTAAAAAAAATCTTCAATTTGACTGCATCCTTTACAGGCATGATTATTTTTCTTCTTGCGAGGCGTTTTTGTTAACAAAATATATTAGAACCTTAATTATTTGTGTATTATTTCTGTCATATTTTTAGTTATCTTATAACTTAAAAGCCCGGCCACCGGTAGCCTTACTGTTATAAAAAATTCTCAAACTTCAATTTGACTGCACCCTTTACAGGCATGATTATTTTTCTTCTTGCCTGGCGTTTTTGTCAACAAAATATATTTGAAACCTAAATTCCTTAATATTTCAAATTGATTCAGACAGATTTTTTTGTTTTTATTAACCCTTTACAGCGCTACGTTACAGATGTGCAACAAATCTATAGGGATCCATAAGTGAAAAAGAAAGATCCTGTACTTGATATTTTTATTTTTTTGTACTTTCATTAACATTTTATTAAACACAACTTAGATATGCGTTTTTGATTTATATATTTAATAGAAATTAAATAAAGAATTGAAACATTTTCTTCCAAAAAAAACCAATAACAATAAAAAATCTGAATGCGCTACTGCACACATTCAAGTAAAAGGTAAAACCCCAACCTTCCCTTCCTTGGCAGGGCCGTTGGTAAAAAAAAAAAGACTGCAATGAAGTGGCTACTAAACTGAAAGTGTCTACCGACCACTGGTTACTACTTGAAAATTTCAATTTTCAGGTCTACTTCTCTCTATGATCTTCTGCACTGTGCCAATCAAAAACCGACAACATTCAATATGAAAATTTCTCTTCTCAGCATCCAATGCCCCACTGATGTGGAGCTGTCTTCCAGCAGCGACTCCAATATCAACACTGGACAATTTTGTCCAGTTGGCAGAATCTGCAACGTCTATATTCAGAAATTTTACATTGGTCTTAGAAGATTCAATAAGCTTCTTATTAATAAATTGATTTAGAAGCTGCAACACAACATCCACTATTGCATCAAACAAGTATGGGGCATAAGGGCGATCTGACTGGAATGACCTCAAAAACGGCTCCAACATTGCAGCAATTGAAAAAAAGAAAGCAAGTTTTGCTAGCAACAATTTGTCACTACATGCTTCTGCTACCCGCTCTGCAGTTGCTGTCTTTGGGAGTTCTGTTTTCTGAGTGTATAATTTTATTTTTGGCCACATCTCTAAGGCCCTTTCACATACCAATACATTTTCAATTCACTGCACTGCACAGAATTTCAAAAGGAATTTCGTTGTCTCTCTGATAGCAATGAAGTCGTCTCGTCTCGAGGTGGATTGCTTTTAAGGTGTCATTCAATTGCCATTTGGTGCAGTTGTGGCCTGTTCTAAAAACACAGTGCACAACATGCAGGCCACATGTGCCGAGATCGAAGATATTGTATCTTTTTTCTTGGGAATTTTCCACAACAAGCTTGAGAAATTTTAGATTTACGTTCGGTCCATCCATGCTTATTTGAAGAAGCTTGGTTGAAGGTAAATTTTCTAATCCCTCAAAAAACTTATCAAATAAATCTTGAAAAGTAGAATGTCCAAGAAAAACTGAAACTAAATATGGGGTGCAAACCTTATTAGTGGTTGGACTCCAATAGCGAACAATAAGGTCCACTTGCCCCTCTGAGACACCTTGTTAAAGGCTTAGTCGAAGCACATCACAAATCTACTACAGCCAGAAAATTCTTCCCGCAGACACTGTGCAAAGTATGGAGCTAGTTCAAAAGTGATGACATATGCCATTTTGTCGCTTCCCATAGTAGTTGATCCCGCAATTTTGCTGTCAGGGAACATTAACTTGAAAATCGAAGAAATATTCTTAAAACTATTGTACGAGCTATGTGACATAAATAACTTCATGGACCAAATTATTTTGGCTTTCATTGCATCCTCTTTTGTAAGGAAGCTATTAATGGAAGGGGATTTTACTGGATGTAAATCAGTAACTTCACTAGATGTCCTAGCAACTGCAGCAACTTGGTCTTTAGAAGCAGATGACTTTTGAAAGAATGCCATTAAGTTATTAGTACTGGTGCTGCCTTTCACATTTTTTAGATGTTTCTCACTTTGCTTGGACTGGTAATGGCCTGTTTCCCCATGTTTCTCAGGGAAAAAGTATTTGAGCAAACTGTACATTATGTCCTGTATGGGTCATTAGCTAAGCTTTGTAACCAACCAGGCTATTTAGGGTTAATGGCTGGATCCAATCAATTCAAATTGAAAATGATCTTTTTGTAACTCATGTTTCAAAATCTGAAATAATAAAAAAAAATTAAATTTCAGTGAACCATGAGGGAAAAAAACATAAATACATTAGAACCCTGGTTAACCGAAAAGCATGGGATCGGAACGTTTTTGGTTAATCGAGAATACATAGGAATTTTCGGATAATCGAGAAGCATAGGCGGTATGGTGAATATAAAAACAGTTGGCTGTTGGGCTGCTTCTCATGGGATGAAATTCCGAATGAATCCTTAATGACAGCTTGGAGAAAATTATGACCCATGGTTGAATCGCTTGTTTTTTAAACAAATGATTCGTTACAAACAGTGGAAGGCAATTCTGTTGTCAATAATAAAGTGTACTTCGATATATTTAAGTTACTTTCCGGTGATATTTCTGAAGTTGAAGCCGAGGTCTGGCTTAGTCCAAGCACCGATGAACAAGACACAACTAATAAAGAAATAGTTGCGGCAATCAACAATGTCGAAGACCATCCTGGCGAAAAGGAGAAGTCCAGCATTTCACATACAGAAGTCATAAAAATTGTAGATGAAGCACTTCGCTATATTGAGGCAAAGATAATGCCTGATCAAAAGAAAATAACTGCCTATTTTGTTAATATGTAAGCACACCTTTAATTTCTATTATTTTTTCTTTGTTTACCTATAGAGCAAAAAATTAAAATGGTCCATGTACCTTTCAGTTAAGCCAATTTTCGATTAATCAGAGTTCTACTATATACGTCATACAAGCAGTTTTCTGTTAGCTAGGTACCATTTGTCACGATGCTTAAAAGTTGGTGCATTTATCGGCAAGCCTAATTATTGACACAAAAAGAATATTGGTATATAAAAATATTACAATAAAAATTTTCCCATCAAGAGCATAAAAATAATTAGAATTTTTTTTTTTTGTAAAGGTGCTTAACTAACGAAAAAGTGTCCGTTTAAGTTTAAGTACAATTGATAAAAATTGAAGATATTGGAAAAAATTATAATTATAAAAGGAAAATGAGACATTAATATATTAATGTCTTATTTTCCTTTTATAATTATTTTTATAGTAAAAGGAAAACGAGACATAATTAATTCCGGAAACTTAACTTTAACTGAATAAAACAATAGTTTCATTTTCTATAAAAACTATTAATGATGTCCATTCATGAATGTAAATGAAATAATTTAAAAGCATCTTGAGAGTACAGTACAAAATAATTTTAAGTCATATTTCAATGCATAATGTGTGAGTGAATAAACTGGTTCGGGAACAGATGTAGTAGTAGAGAACATTTGGCAATCAGAAAATTTGCCAAAATTAAAAACATGACAACCAAAATAAAAAATTGAAGTATAAAATCAGTATCCAGAAACAGCACTTATCCGCAAAAAAAGCCAAATAAAATTGCGCCAAAGTAGTCCTATACTACACCCGTACCTAGAATATTTTGAAGAGAGAATATATCTATATTTTTAGTATTTTAAAGAACCAATCTATAGTACTAATATGAATTGTTAATATTCGAATTGAATGTAAAATAGCAGCTGAATATATTTGCCATAAAAGCAATAAAATCAAATAGGGTTGGCCGAAGCATAAAAATACATTAGCTCCATATGTAAAATAGAAAATGGAATTCTAAACTAAAGCTGCATTCATTAACTCTGAATTAAAAAAAAGCTTAAACATAGTTAATAAAGAGAAATAAAATAAAACTCACCTTTATTTGTTTTTATCATAAATGAAGGCTCTTCAAACTATTTCTTCATCAAAACGTGCCAGATAGGTTTAAAATGGAACAACGTGGTAACTGGTCAATATCGCTGGATTCCTGCATACATATAAGTAAAAACACTACGACTTCAGATTTCTTCGCAGCCAATGGCGACTCAGAATAAAAGCAAAGTATGAAGTCATCACTTCCGAATAGCTTGACAACAGTGACGGTTTCGGTGAGAATACAGATAGGTTAAAATTCCCTGACTTTTCCAGAAATAAGCCAAATTATGCAATTTGCTTGACTTTTGTAACCCATTTTCATTTTCCCTGTCAGTTCCTGGTGCGTGAAAACCCTGTTAAAAGATGTGAGCAAAATGCCTGCAGCTATGTGCTCATGTGAAAAGGTATGCGATATAGCCCAGCACTAGCATTGTCTGAAAGAGCCCTAAAGTATGGTTCACTCCAAACAAGATTTTAATTATTATAGACAAATATTTTTTAACACAAACACTACACTAAGAATAACAGTGGAACCAAACATCCAGAGATTGTTAATACACACTTAAAAACAGTTTAAGTTAGAAAATAGAATATATGATTTTACCTTGCATTTGAAATAAACATCTTTCTTTATCTTCAATGACATAAAATGAATTTATGAAAAAGAATGAAGCTCCCAGTATTAAAACAAAGGTTGGAAGAAACAGAGAGTATTGCATACTTGTATAGTTAGCTAAAGGACTTTGATCTCCATTTGAAATTGCATCTGAAATCTGCAAGAAAAAATATTTACAATTAAAAATATAAAAATAGTAAAGGCAATAACTTAAAAAAAATTCCCAAATCAACTTACACAGCCAATAATATATGGACTACATGCATCTCCAAATGTATGTGAAAGTGTAATTTGAATGGCTTCAGCCATTGATCTCCTTCGGGGAACAACCACGTACTAGAAAACAAAAATCAAATATTAAAAATGTGACATCATTAAATATCTAACTTGGACATAAATATGAAACAATGAACGGATTAAAATAAGGTGCAGGAATAAGAAGTAAAATCTTTCAAGTTATTACTTCTGACAGAATCTTCCAAAAAATAAAAGGTAAAAGTTAACCCACCAAGTAAAATTGCCTGCAAGCAAAAACTATAAATTTGGATGATTGATGTCAAGTGACTGTGTTTAATTTTTTGGAAAGGGTTAAAGTAGTGTAGTAAAAGACTATAAATATAGAAAAAAATAATAATAATAATTTAAACCAGTAATTGTAAAAAGATCCAAATGTAACTGCTTTAACGCTTCACCTATCATAATTCGGATTTATTGTCTGAAACACCTTGGAATGATGTCCTTCTTTCATGATGCAAAAGTATTTTATAGGGGTTTTTTTTCAGTTATGATAGCTCTATATTATTGTCATTTGCATAGTTTCACACAACTATTTTCACATTGCATGCGGATGAAAAAAATTGTTCCAAAATAATTCATAGCCACATAACTCATTTACAGTACATTTTAATATTCAAGATAACTATGCATAAGAAAAAGATTTAAACAAATGTTTCATTTCACCATGCATAATTTATTACTATGATGATCCTTGCAATCTAGACTTGCAGTGTGTACATTAGTTATTACACCAACTTTTCAACTAGTACAAAAAGAGAAAACAAAGAGAAATAAAATATGAATGAACAGAAAGGGAGTAAATATATATTTTTTATTTTCTGTTTCTATGCAAGTTTTCAACAAGCAAGTAAAATCAAGTAGCCAGTCTTTTTAAAAACTTTCAAAGTACTCTCAGAAACTAAAAAAATTTAAGTTTCCTTCAGTTAAGTTACCTTCAGAATAAATAGAAGTAGTTTTGTAGGGCCCTTAGAGACAAATTACCAATAAGGAGTTTCAAATACCGTTTCAACCCTGTTCCAAAGAAAGAACGAAACACGGATGCTTTGTGTCACATATTAGATTTCATAACTTTTTTTGGCTGACCATTTTACTTGATAGATTCTTTCACACCTAGTTGTATTATTTAAAGAGAATAATCATATTGTAGCAATCAATACAAAGATGCTTATATACTAGGAAAAATAAAACAGACAACAGCATCCGTACAGAAATTGCTGGTAGAAAGTAAGATCAAGCAAGTTCTAATTTTGGAAATTTCGGTTGCATAGTAGACAATCACATGATCTTCAGTGATCTACAGGAATCTCATTTTCTCTCCTTGTCAGAGTTATCATTTCTTTTTCGGTAGTGAATGTACTGAAATTTCTGTAAAATTTTCAAATCGATGAAAATCACCCTTTCTAAAAGGTTTTGTGGAGGCCTTTGGCAATGTAAAATTCGAATATTTACTTTCTCTAAAGCCCATTTTTCTATCCTCGGGGAAGAGGATAGAAAAACGGATCAACCCTCACTGGCTGGGCCACTGATCAAATAAAAAGTCTATGATGAAGTGGCTAAAAGTGTCTATCGGCCACTGGCTATTATCTGAAAATTTCAATTTTCAGGTCTATTTGAAAGTTTTATTATTTTTATTTTTAATGTAAACTGGCCAAACATATAAGTTAACTTAATTATTACAACTTTAAGTAAAAACATATCCAGCATAACTTACTAAAACAATGTCTGCAACTAAAACCCAATTCATGCATAGTAATGTCACACCAAAAAAGATCAAAGCCTAAAACAAATGCAAAAATTAAAAACAATGAAAATATACATTTTTTTACAACAGGATTAAAAAAAATTAAATTCGTTTGTAAGTAAAACCATAACCCTTTGTAAAACTAATTACCAATTACCAACCATGACTTTAAACTACTTTTTATGTTGAAATACTCAACAAGATTTCTTCATGGAAATAAACTTTAGGACCTTATAATACAGAGCCACTCAAGTGGAAAACATGCGCGTTCGCATTAAACGCTCAAGCTAGCCACTGCAGTGGCCCATCCACACATTTGTAGTGGCCAGGTCTAGCTTCCATGTTTGTTATGATTTTGTTCCCCTTTCTGTATTCAAAATGTTTTCGCCAAGTGAGAATGATGAATTGCGCTTGCTTATCTTATTAAAAATAGAAGAAAGAATAGAACTTTAGAAGTGCGTCCCTTCTTATCAAGAAGGCCCTCAAAAGGTTTATTTCATACTCTGTATGACGATTTAAGAGAAGGCGACATCAAGTTTTTTTTCTGAGTAAATGACTTTAATTTGTACTTTATAATTTTTTAGATGTTACTTGACTTACTACAGGCACATTACTTACTGTAACTGTAAAGCATCAAAGTTGTCCAATGGTTGGAAGAATAAGTTAATATTGTCAGTTATTTTTTTCTAAGAGTATTGGTGTACTAAGCAGTTGAGTAAATTAATTAAAAAACTTACGGCAGTCTTTTGTCAAACTTATACAATTAATAAACACTGATTTGAAATTAAATGAAATTAACTCATTTTGTAGAGAATTTATGGAAATTGATCACCACACCACACTATTTATGTAATAGAAGAACTTACTGGAACTGCACAACATACATGCATTAGCGACACGGGGCCATGAGTGCCGGCAGAATTAATTTCATGGGGTTGTAAATGGACTCCAAGGGGAAGGCAAGGTGGTCATTTTTTATTTTTTACTTTCAATTACCCATATGTAATACATAGGGTAATGAAAGTATAGTATTCCGTAAAAAAAAAAAAATTCTGTCTGTGTGTACGTAGTCAGCATAACTCCTGAACAAATTGACCTACGATGTTCAAATTTGGTGTGAGGGTTGGTGATGGTCCAAGGACCTACCATTATGGTTTTCGTCAAAATCGCGCATGCCATTGAAAAAAAAATCATGTTTTTCAATGATTGCTAAAAAACGGCTCTAACGATCAACTTCAAAATCACTGTGGTAATGCCTCTTAAGGTGTTCTAAACATCCCCACCTCCGAAATTCCCGTAAAAATGCTTTAACCCATTGGCGGTCATGCACGTATATATGCGTCATTTGATCCTCAGTTTTTCCAACAATACACAACACGTTTAAATTTATAAATAAAATTAAAAATAAAATATTTTTTAAATATTTTTATTAGGATGGGATCTAATAAAAAATAACTATCTAAAACAAATGAATAAAAAATTATTTATTTGAATTAAAAATAAAATTTAAAAATTATTGCAGGGAAAACCACTGTAGAATTTTGCCCATTTCCTTGACCGTCAGTGGGTTAATGGTGTAAAACGAATGTCTTCAACACAGAGATCTTTTTCCTTGAGCATAGTTCACCAACGATCATTTTATCTCCTCTCCGCAGTTTCCCTTATAAGAAAGGATAATACATGAATTATCAAAATAAATATCGCCAAAATACCCATTTTGGCGAAGTTTTTTTTATTATTTAAAAATGCATATAAGAATTATTGCACAAAAATATCACCAAACTGGACATATTTTCTCAATGAATGATGAAAATATAAAAACGGTAAATAACACAAATCCACATCAGTAATATAGGATAATTGAAAGTCATGCGATGTTTCAAACCCCTAATTTTTTTGCTTTAACTTTGATTTTTCAGTTGGATGTCTAAATGAAGTATTAATTAATCGTTTTGTATTAAATTTCTGTTCCGTTGAATATTTTAAAACCTATGGCACACTTTTATTTCCTGTTAATCGTACCACTTTTCTACACATTATTTTAAAATTTCGAAAACCATGAGGGTACAAGTGCACTCCCTTGTACTTCCTTGGCGACGCTCATGAATACGATTTCCCCCCTTTCTTTCCCTGCAAATTGCTTATTATGCCTTAGATCATTTTAATTATCTTTTTATTTTCGCATTAAATTCCTTTTTTATTATGTTAATATTAAAACTAAAAAAAATTTTCCTCAAGTTATGCTTTTTTAGTCAAATAGCTTTTACTAAACAAAAATATAAATAAGCTTTTTATTACGAAAGTAAACTTCAGTTAGTTATTTGCACGTTTAATAAAAATGGAACATGAATATTCAAAAACGTGGTACGTGTTTGCAATACATTCACGTTATACAAATGTGCAAATACATGCAATATTATATACAAATAATATAGCCTCTGTAGAAGCTTTTTCTACAACGTAATGCAGCATTTCAATTTATACCCTGAACAGCCCAATAATATTGCCAAGAAAAAATAATCGCATACAAATGTTTCTCATTAAATTTTGATAATTGATTGCATTATTTTGAATTAAACAATCGATTCTATCGATAGTTTGCCCTTTTTCGAAACTATCGATTTTTCACTTGGTTGTTCATCTGAACAATCGTTTGAACTATAGATATTAAAATAATCAATGTTCAAGGAACACTTGATACAGGCCCTGACCATGACAAGTTGGGATCCAAGGCCGGGACACTTTCAGGGGACTCTTTTTCAAAAGCGAGATTTGTTGGAAATTTGACACAAAGTTAAATGAAGTATTATTAAATAAAAAAAAAAGTTGATAAAACAAGGTTAATATTGTTTTCTAAAATTTTTTTTTATATCAAATAAAGAAACAAATTTCAAACAATCAAATTTATAGAATAAAAGAGGAAAAAGTTTGTTATATATAGTGTTGCATTTCACTATCACAGTGTATAGTAATATCCATGACAACAATATTTGCAGCATTATTCACAATTTCAGAGCGAATATTCGAAGCGTTCAAAAAGCTGATCACCCAATAAATTTGTCAAGACTTTCTTTAAATTTTTTTTCTCTATACTTCAAGAAATCTTGTTTTTAAAACCTTTATATTAACTTTGACTTTGTGTGTTTGTTTATTTGTCAATGGGAGCGGAATCTGCGGCTGCCTAGTAAACCCCCTTACCGTCATCCAATCAGGTTTAAACTTGCAGATAGGTTCGATGTCGATGACAATGCATTCTATTAAATTTTAGGGTTGTTACTTTCACTAAAAGGTTGCTTTTACGGAATACTAACAAACCAACTTGGCATCATCCAATCACATTAAAATAAAATTGAACTGTTCATTGTTGAAACTCTTTCTTGTTGGCAATTTTTTTAATAAATAAATAATAAAATTACTTTACTCAGTATAAATAATTTATATTTCTATGTGAGAGAATAAATTCGCGTTCATTTTTAATAAAAAAAATTTAAACATAGTTTGCCACACATTTTGCTGATAGAAATGTTTTTGATATCGGCGCTGTGTTAATGAATACAAAAATTGAAAATGCATGTAGAATTTTTTAAAAACTCTATTTTAATGGGTTATATTATTTAAGATTTTAAATGATGGTTTAGTTTATTTGATTAAATACAATTTGGGATACTAAACATACTTCAAGATTGATACAAAATGATTTTTATGTAAAAATTCTTTTATACAGATTATGAAAGATATTCACATAACTTTGCAGGTTTACAGCGAATTTCGAGGCCCCCTAAAATCTTGGGCCCAAGGGCCATGTCTTGAGGGCTTAGTCGATGATTAGGACCTGACTAGACACAGAGATGTGAGTGGCTAAAGACCCAAAAGACTGAAATCATATGCGAGCAAAACAAATTGCACCATACTTTATATGTGAAACATGTTTTAAGAAGTATATTATCAAAAAATACTACATGATGAAAAAATTGCACAATAATAATTACTTTTTATTCAGTAAGTAATAAAAAAGAAAAAAATTATTAAACAGGGTTCCCACTCTTATTGAAGAAAAAAATCCAAGGACTTTCAAGGACCTTTTTAAGAAAATTCAAGGACCTTTTTAGAAAAATTTAAGGACTATAATTTTAAATACTACATCAGATGTAAAATTACAAAATGGAGATTATCGGTGGTCAGGGATGTAGTGGAGTAGAAACACGAGACAACGGCGATCCTTTACATTTATAGAAGGCGGAATGACGTTCCCTCAACTAAAATTTTTTTTTCTTTTCTTCTTTTTACGTGATACTGAACTCAAAGCCAAGTAAGCAAACATAAAAGTCATTTTGTGGAAACTTGCTTTCGTATGGGATCCACAATTTAAGAGCTGAGCAGGCAAGTTCTAGTTTTTGTAAAACACTTGAAAGAGGCGCAGCAACCCACACATGGCCATTTCTCCTTGATTAGAAATGAACTGACATATATGTTTACATCTAGCTATGATTCATTCAATAGCAATTATCCTCTTCAACGAATAATCTGTATTTGTGGAGGAATACCAGACGTCAAATTTGTATGGTTCGTCGTATATACAGTCTAAAACTTCCATACACAAATTCATGCCAATTATCTACATTTTTAAAGAACAAAACTGTGACCTAGCACATTCAGTTCTTTGCGCCCTTTCCTTGAAGAATATTTCGCCTCCTCTAATTTTAACGGGAACGCTAACCGATTTATCAACAAAAGTTATGTAACTTTTTTTTTTTTTTTTTTTTTTTAAATTTTTATATCACGGACGGATTTAATAAATTATTTGTAAACCACTCAACGTACCTAAGAAATGAATTCGTTCAAGAGGAAAAAACAAATGACAATAAAAGATGGGGTTTCTTATAATCCAAAAAAGTTAAGCAAACCTGCTGTTCTGACGGAATAAACTGGTTGTGCTAAAAATCCAGATAGGTATGAGCAGAATGTTGATATTTTGTATTAGCTTTTAAGGTGTTTCGAGATCACGGAATTATGCATTTATATTTTATCAGATATTGGGAAATATTTATTTTATTCCCAGTTATTGGAAAAATCGAACATAACTTGTTTGAACATGAAAAAATATTTTCAAAATAGTATTGATTTTTAAATCCTTTATATTAACTTTGCTTTTGAATGTTTGTGAATTTGAATATGTTTAGTTCAACACATAAAATGTTGCTTGAATGTACATTTAAGAGACTGGCTTCAAGCGCTCCGCTACGTTGTTGTGACAGAACTGAACAGTTGTTAACTTTGTTTCACTTTAACTTGGCAGTACTGATAATGCTACATTAGCCAAATTGCAGCCCTTCACAACCCAAAGTTTAAAAGGGGTTCCAAGGCTTGCGCTCAGAGCGGAGGACTACTAAAAAAAGTAATACGTAGCAAAAATTAGTAATTTTAATAACACGTATTTTATTCAATTCTTACGAAATTAATTTTATTACAATTTTTATATTTTATAAAAAAAATTGAATCTGTGGGTTCATTAATAAAAGCTGACTTAAAATAATGTTATTTAGTGCAGAAAACGCTACGATTTTAATAGTTTGCTTCCATACCATATAGAGCACCCTTACCATTTTTAAAGTGTTTTCTATACCCATTTTCATTGTAAGGGGCGCCAAAACTCATTCTTGCACACATAGCATTTTACTCCAAGGCCGGTCCTGTATATTTGATTTTCCTTAATATAAAAGTGCTAATGGTTTTGCAAATGGGTATAATACATCGAAATTGGGCTGCGAACAAGTAGAAAAGCAATTCACATGTACAACTTTAAAATGCAAAATTAAATTGCTTTTCGGTTTGAGAATGGGAAAGTTTTACATTTACAGTTATTACAGAATTTATTCCAAAAATGTAGCAGTAGTTCTTAAAAAAAAATCATACAGTGGCGGCAATAAGGGGTATTATTATAGTAATATTAACAAAACTATTTAAAGTTGTCATTTTCACTCTCCCCCCCCCCCCCCCACACACAGAATATACATTTGTAACGACGCTACATAACATTCCCACACTTTTTTATTTTACACTATACCACTGTCATTGGTCACTGAAAAATTCAAGGACTTTCAAGGACCTTATCCTTTTTTCAAGGACTTTCAAGGACCAAATTTCATCAAAAAAAATTCAAGGACTTTCCAGGACCGTGGGAACCTTGTTAAATTATGAAAACATTTACCGTTAAAAGTTTAATTAAGAAATAAGTTTAACACATTATCAAGGATATCAGAAATTAAAAATTAGGCATTAAAACATATTTACGACCTGTTCATTACTGAGATGCAACATTCACCCAAAAAAAGTATGAGAAGAAGTATATTTAATAACCTTTTGATAAAAATAAGTAGCTAAAAAAGCAAACTTCATGGATTTCAAGGCTCATCCTAAAAAAATTTCAAGAACCCATCCCCAATCATCATCCACACTAATCACGAACATAGCTGCTACAACATCAGCGGAAACAGCATTGCAAATCTCAGAAATAGCTGCTTTAAAACGGTTTAAACCTAGGTGAAAATTACCACTACTCCAACTTAAATATCGGCGATAACGGGAACCATTATGGCGCAAATATCGCCAATCACATTAAAGCAACAATCGGCAAACTGACCATCACACCAACGTAAACATCAGGGTTAGCACCCAATATATTGGGGGAAATCTCTGCAATAGAAGTAATTATATCGGCGTAACATTCTAAGAAATTAACTATCACAACCACGTAAATTTTGGCGATAGCGACAATTATAGAGACGCAAACTTTCGGAATAGTGGCTATTATATTGGCGTGATACGTGCCAAAAATGAATATTGTTATGAATGTTTCCACTGAGGCAATGATGGAACAGTTTTCACGGTTTAAAAATATTTATTCTCTCTTCAGAAAACTCACAAAATTTATTCACAGGCAACAGTTTAATTCCTCTCAAGCTTCAACACAAGCTTCAACGAAAATAACTTCGAATTCAGCGATTGTACAAGCTCACTCCAATAGGTAAACAAAGCGATCAGCTTTCAACGAACTCCGAAGTCAATCTGAAAAATCTCCCGTTCTCCAGTCCTTTATATACAAGCGCGTGAGACATTCTCGAAATTTCCAGCCAATTTATCGGAAACGAAATATCTCGAAACTTCTCGATTACTTTAGGTGTTGCCACCTTTTTCTAACTTGTATAATCGCTATTAATTACTAAATAAAATAGGATAAAAATAAATTACAATAGAATTTTGAAATAATACGTCACTATTTACAATATATGCAGACAATTTGTGCAACATTTCCCCCTTCTTAAAGACTGCACGTCCCGGGCAGTGAAGTTCTTAAGAGGAAAGGCAATTCAATCACTTCTACTATAATATGGGGATAGCCTATTGTGATGTACTACTCTAGGTTTACAGGAAGGTGTCCGTTGAATTTTCATCACGACGTCGTTGATCTTCTTAAGGACCCCATACGGCCCTTCCCAGTTCGTCTGGAGCTTAGGGGAGAGTCCTTTCCGACGTTTAGGGTTCCCTAACCACACCTTGTCACCTTCCTGGAATGAACGGTCCATGGCCTTGGCATAGTACCGGATCTTCATGCGCTCCGTCATGATGTTGTCTCTCTCTCTGGCGAACCGATGTACGGCTTCCAAACGTGCCTGCAGATCATCTAGATACTGGACAGGCGAGGAAGGAGTGTCCGGTGGTTGTCCAAAGAGGAGTTTGCTGGGGAGTGTAAGATCTCTTCCAAACATCGTTAGAGATGGAGAAAATCTGGTGGTCTCGTGAGTTGTACTCTCGTATGCAAACAGAAGCGGTGAAAGTTTCTGATCCCCATCTTGCTCGTTATATGATTCTGAGATTGCGTCCGAATCATCCGCGGGTGCAGCTGATAGATCCCGGGACCTCCGTTCGATGCTTGTAACAGGAGCATGGATGTCGATTCCCTCTTCACTGACTTTGTCCATTTCCACATGAACCACTTCCTGGGAGGGTTTCATCAACGTCGCTTTCTTCGGTTCTCTTTCCGAGGCTGGAGAGGTACTTTTCATAGATGTGGACTCTTCAGCATTCTCTATGACATTGTCTTCATGAGCTACAATCCGATATACGCACAGCTCTTTCGTGTCTAGATCGTGCAAAGGAACTTCGCCTCTCCATGTTTGCAGCTTGCTTTTCTCAAAATTCAACGTAATTCCATTTTTCTTCAAAAAGTCTAGTCCGAGAATGCACGGATCTACAATTTCGGCAACATAAACGGTGTGCTTGTAGGTGTTAAATCCAAGGGCAATGTCCACTTGCAATTTCCCATGAACAGAGATATTACCACCAGACACAGTTTGTAGAGAAACAGAGGGCGCTGTGTAGAGGAGTCGGCTGTTCAGGCGACGAGCCACGTCCGTCCTTACGATCGTTACGTTCGCTCCCGAATCGACGATTAGACGACATGGAGTTCCGTTGATCTCCCCCTTCACGAATAAACCCTGGTTTCCTCCTTGTTGGGATGAAACGTGGAAACGACTGGTCGGGGCTTCACCTGTTCTACATTGCAGCTTCTGCCCTGCGAGATGACATCTTCTTAGATTCAGTTGTGGAGAATCCGTGGTAGTGTTATCCCTTCTATATTTCAAATCAAGGCAGTTTCGTCGTAGATGCCCTTCCCGTTTGCAGTGCCAGCAAACGACTCTGGTCCTTCGATCCCTGGCTCCGGGATAGCTTCTCATCATTCTATCAATTTTGCTTTCCAGTTCTCGAAGCTTACTGGTGACAAAGTCAGAAGAATCCTCGGCTAATGCACCACGCACATATCGTCGGTCTTTTCCAGAAGCTAGCTGCGCGGCTTCCACTCTCATGGCGTACACGAGGGCCGACTTCAGGTTTTTATTTTGGGATAACCTTACCGCCTGTTGCACATCGGGATTTTGAATAGCGTCGATGAAATACTGCAGAGAAAGATCGTCTCGTACATCCGGGGGACAGTCAGGGAAAGCGAGGAGCGACAGTCTTTCTATATCCGATGCCAATTCTTGAAGAGTTTCATTGGCCTTCTGCTGTCTCACTTTCAATTGCAGTCTGTTGTAATCCTTTAGATGCTGCTCCCCAAATCTTAACTCCAACGCATTTGCCAGCGCCACGAATTCTCCCCGCTTCTCTTCAGGTAGTGTCTGTAAAATGTCAGCAGCTTCACCTCGAAGAGATGCTGCGAGATGGAATGCCTTCGAAGTATCGTCCCAACCATTCGCAGAAGCAATAATTTCAAACTGCGTTTGATAAACGCGCCAGGAAGACTTTCCATCAAAAGTGGCCACTTTGATGTTGGAACGTGGTGCTAAAACTGCAGTGGAAACCTCCTCCCAGTTCGGTGATGCAGCTGCCACAGTACCGCGAATTTCCAGTTTTCGAAGTTTCTCTTCCATAGCGTCAATAAACCTTCCCTGCTCTTTTTTCAGGGTGGAAACTTCTTCTTTCATTTCATTTCTAGCAGTCGTGATTTCTCTTTCTATGGTAGATACCTTTTCTTCCATTTCATCCCTTACAGCAATGAGAACGTCTTCTTTCACGGAATGCAGGACCGATGATGTTGTCTCCATAATAGTAGATTCTACCATTGACGCTAGCTCCGTTTTCATTTCTTCCCTGATCTTGATTACGGCTGCGGATGTGGACTCGCACTTATCGGCCAAAGCTTTCATGTCAGATGACGTGCGTTTTGCAAAGCTTTAAAATCTGATGATGTCGCTTCTTGTAAAGCTTTAAAATCTGATGATGTCGCTTCTTGTAAAGCTTTAATGTCTGATGATGTTGCTTCTTGACTGGCGGCAATGGCGGCGGCGAGTTCGGCATTCGTCGTTTCTTGGCGGGCTTGACCGGCGGCAATCGTAGCGGAAAGTTCGGCTGCGGTGGTTTCTTGGCAGGCTTTCATTTCGGATTTTATTTTGGCGGCAGTGCATTCTTGTTGGGCCTTCATTCCAGCAATCATTTCCATCAACTGCTTCATTTGGTCTTCCATCATTCCTCTAGTTGTCGGCATTCAAAATTACGAGACCCCACTTCTGACACCACTGTTATGAATTTTTCCACTGAGGCAATGATGGAACAGTTTTCACGGTTTAAAAATATTTATTCTCTCTTCAGAAAACTCACAAAATTTATTCACAGGCAACAGTTTAATTCCTCTCAAGCTTCAACACAAGCTTCAACGAAAATAACTTCGAATTCAGCGATTGTACAAGCTCACTCCAATAGGTAAACAAAGCGATCAGCTTTCAACGAACTCCGAAGTCAATCTGAAAAATCTCCCGTTCTCCAGTCCTTTATATACAAGCGCGTGAGACATTCTCGAAATTTCCAGCCAATTTATCGGAAACGAAATATCTCGAAACTTCTCGATTACTTTAGGTGTTGCCACCTTTTTCTAACTTGTATAATCGCTATTAATTACTAAATAAAATAGGATAAAAATAAATTACAATAGAATTTTGAAATAATACGTCACTATTTACAATATATACAGACAATTTGTGCAACAATATCACAACAACGCAAATCTTGGCGTTTGCATTCGCAATAATAGCGCAAATCTCCACAATAGCAGTCTTTACGTTATCATAATCCTCAGCGAAAATAATCCCCACGCACCAACGTAAATGATGCCGATAGAGGTTGGTAATTTGCAGTAAAAGTGGTCAGACATAAGAAATTTGGGAAAGTCTGAAATGTTTAGGTTCCACCATTGCGAGAGTTGTAAGCAAGTCCAATAAAATGGTAATGCAGATTTGTATCAATCTTAAGAATGATCGAAATTGCAATAAGAAAAGAGCGGAAATAAACGTTTCAGCTGAACAGTACCATGTATGACAGGTGCGAATATCTGCACTAACATCAGTGGCTAATATATCAGCATAACACATGATGAAAATGATCATCAAACTACAACGTCATTCTCTGTGACAGCGCCTCCATAATCGCGGACATTTCATCACTATATTTCAGCAAAATGGCCATCACATACCCAAGGCCTGACTTACATCACTTGGGGCCCAAAGCACAATATGGTTTTGGGGCCCTATAAAAAACATTGTGGTGGAGACGTTCCAATATTTATTGAGTGTTTGCTGGAAGGATTTTCGTCTTTATTGTGCAAGTTTATTGATAACCATTTTCTAGAGTCCAAAAATCAATTAAAATTTCAATTCATTTAATATTTAGTAATATTAGTAATTTATTTGAATATTTAGCTCATGTTTTTTCGAGATTTAATTGTTTAACGACTTCTGCTTTATATCAGTTTAAGGTTATAGAGCATTTAAGTTTAAAATGCAAATAAAATTATTAAAAAAGAACACAGTGTTCAATTTAGCTACAACAACTTTGAAAATTTTGGGGCCCCCCCAAATGTCGTAGCCCCTTTTTGATTAACTTTTTTTTTTGCATATTTTGTGACACGAAACCATGATTGGCTGTTACATAACATATTTGCATACTTCCATCTATTGCTGCAGCGTATTGCAGCTTCTCAAATTCAGAATGGATTTTGGAAATTAACATTTTCATTTCCATGCTTAAAGTTTGGCAGTGAGTGATTATAGTTGCTGGAGGTATTTGGGTGTTGTGGATAAGTGGATTTGTGTAAAAAACCATAATAATTATTAAAAAATAAAAAGATTTGTGATATTTCACAAAAATTATAAAAATTAAATCCAAACTCATTGTCTGACAAAATTCTTATTTCCACCGATGACCAGATAGTCTTGCTTGAGGGAGGGCCCCCCTTCCCCAGATGCTACCTCTGTTAGTATGCTTAAAATGTTCACTGAAACTTCTTTAATCAAAAGAGATGGTATAACAAATAATAAAACATAATTAGCATTTTAAAAGCTCTACATTTACAGATAAGATTCTACACATTAAGCTGAATTTGGAATGTTGAGAAATAGGTATGCTCTTGCCCTTCAAAAGATAATTGGGTTTAAGTAGTGAAAGGCCAATTCTCATTCTGGCAAAGATCATTTCTTTTCTGGTGTGGTGCACTATGGGCAAAAAATTTATAAAAATTCTAAAATGTCGCTATTGAATCAAAATTTTCATAATAATACATATTAAGGATCTCTGTGGCAGCGCCTCCATAATCGCAGACATTTCATCACTATACTTCAGCAAAAAAGCCATCACATACCCAAGGCCTGACTTGCATCACTTGGGGCCAAAAGCACAACATGTTTTTGGGGCCTTATAAAAACATTGTGGAGGAGACGTTCCAATATTTATTGACAGTGTTTGCTGGAAGGATTTTCGTCTTTAGTGTGCAAGTTTATTAATAACCATTTTCTAAAGTTCAAAAAATCAATTAAAATTTCAATTCATTTAATATTTAGTAATATTAGTAATTCATTTGAATATTTAGCTCATGTTTTTTTTTTATTTAATTGTTTAACGACTTCTGCTTTAAATCAGTTTAAGGTTATAGAGTATTTAAGTACAAAACGCAATTTAAATTATTAAAAAAGAACACAGTGTTCAATTTAACTATAACAACTTTGAAAATTTTGGGGCCCCCAAATGTCAGAGCCCCAAGCCTGGGCTTTATTAGCTTGTGCGGAAATCAGGTCTTGCACATACCAATGTAAATAATGCCGATAGAAGCAGGCAATCTGCAAGAAAAGCAGTCGGAGATTTGGAAGTTCTGAACGTGCGCAAGTTCCGTGGTTGTCAAACTTGCAAGAAGCCCAATAAAATTGTAATGCAGATCTGTATCAATTTCAGGAATGATCAAAATTTTAGTAAAAAAAAAAGCTGAAATCCGCATTTCAGTTTAACCATACCATGTTTGACTTGTGCAAATCTTTGCACTAATATCAGCAACTATTACAGTAAAAGCATGATTATCCGGAATCGCCAGGAAATTAGTATTACCGGATAACCAAATTTTCCGGTTAATTGAATGTCAACGTTTTTTTGTCAAATTTAAACGGCAAATAACGCTAGTGATGGTACCTAGCATTAAAATCGTCATAACCGGAATATTTAAAAAATATTCTACGTAGTTTTTTTAGTTACAATAATGTTATACTTTACCCTTACAATCAGCAATAATTTGAAATATGTTACTAAAATTAAATCATTTTTATATCTAAAATTCTGTAAAAAAAAAAAAATAGTTGAAGATTAAACATTGTGAAATATGTATATTAAAAAAGTTAGAGAGTCTCTTGATAGTACCGATTTAAAAGGAACCTATATTTTAGGGTTACTGGGTGGACAAAGTGGACTATCATTATTTCCGTTCTGGAGGGGAAGTTTTTATGAATGCGTTTTCTCAGTCAGATTCCGAGAATTCTGGAAAAGTGGCTTTTGTATTTGGAAACCCTGGTGATTCCATTGTCTTCCCCCTCCTCACACACCACCTTCTTTGTACCCTAAAGTATAATATGCTCAGGAAGACGACCTTTGTATTCAAATATCGACTATTATGTTATAGAAAAAAGGAATACAAGAATTGTAATACAAATCGCCACAGAATTCCGGACAATTTACAAAACATTTAGTTTTGAATTTGTCTGGTTGTTGACTAATCTAAACAATAAATATTACTAAAATAAAATTACAGCAAAACAGATTTATTTTTTGATTGCAAAATAAGTTAATAGTATGCAATAAAATATAACCCATACATTTTGCACACAAAAAATAAAAATAAACAATTGCCGGTTTGTGCACAAAAGGGTTGACTAGCCTACAAATCAAACCTTTGATTGGGATTATAAGGGGAAAATGCACTTAAATGGATGCAATTAGGTTTCATTCTGATTGATCGTGAGAAACTGATATTTTGTGATAAAAGAACAAAATGTTTTGAATAGTTCAATTTGGCAGAATTGCACATTTTCCGGATGCGGTTGAAAATTTACAAATTAAATCACGGGTATAAGTGAATTATGGATGCATCGATATTGTATGGAATAGAATGTATCCGTTACACAGGGCTTTAAATTTAGTTAAATGTATGTTCCATATGTAGATCTAGCTTACAAACCAAATGATTGATTTTATAAGGATTTTGGTCAAACCATTACCAAATTTTGAATTTCCTAATTACTCTTTAAAGATGAGGTTAAAAAAGTAATTTCAAGTGGAAAATCATCTTTTTTGCTATAATTACAATAAAAATAGTCCATAGATTTATTTAGATTCCGCATGTACAAATTACACATATTCCGGAAACGAACATAAATTTTTTATGCAATAAACGATGCAAGAATAAATTGATGCATGAGGTGCATAGTTCTTTTTTATTAGAATTTCAGATAAACCAAATTATCTGCTGGAGAATGTTTTTCGGATGCTGTGGATAATGGAATTTTTTACTAAGAAACCTTCTTTCTTATACAATTGAAACAAGCCAGATTTGTTTATAGATTTGGCAAATAACCACAGTATGTTATTATATACTTGAATGTTTTCCGGATATATTCCGGAAAAAACTAAGAATGGGATTTCCATTAAGAATATTAAGGTTTTTTACTGAGAATTCACAGTAGATTGAATAACTTCAGCATTCCGGATATACCAGAATGAAAAAAAAAATGTATAATATATTCATTTCTAATCAGTGCAAATTCAGCTATTTCGCCATTACAAATTAAAAACTATCAAAATAAGGAAAAAAACATTTAACTTTGAAATCTCAATTAAAATTAAAGAAGAAAAAACACATTTGGCGACTTTTCCAACATTTTTTGGCGAAATAGCGCCAATTTTTTCGCCAAACTTGATTTTCAAACAATTAAGGTTGAGTGAGCTTTCCAGTTGATTGAATGCAGGATAATAGGGCTTTTACTGTATATCAACATAACATCCACAGAAATTGATCATCACGCAACAATGTAATTCTCGGCAATATTATCCGCAAGAGAAAAATATTCCCCCTTCCGAAGTGGATTCCAACATTATAAGCGATTTGATAATTCCATGCGTTTTCTGGCGATGATTTGAGAATCCTATGAGGTTGAATCAACTGGTTTCCTAGCCAATAAGAGTTATGCCGCGGGGTTGGGCGTATTTTTTAAGAATTTTCTTTTGAAAACAGAAGATTTCTTTTCTTTGGAGGAATTTTTGGAAAGAAAAGTAAAAATCTGCAGTGGAGGAAAAAAAAATTGCCAAACAAAAAAAAAAGACAAAGAGCGGATTTTCCCCAAAAATACAAAAAAGGGAAGAATCTCATCCCTGTAGATAACTGGGTCAAGGCAAGTCTATAAACAAATTTAATAAGCTTCAAAACAAACAATAGTCCGCTACCACAGTCGCGCACGCACACCATGAGTAGCGAGGGTAGGCGACTGCAGTGGCCAGCTCATGCCATAGACGCGACCACTAGCCATTGCTGTGGTTCAGTATAATAAGCTCCATAGGATTGTATGGTCAGCGAAAAGTGGCTTGAGTGCGCATTAGAAGCTAACGCGGGCGTTCGCCACTAACCACACAAAACGACCACAAGCCACTGCGCTGTGGTTCTGTATAATAAGCTCTTGAGTGGCTATGTATAATAAGGCCCTTGGATAGGATAGAAAAGGAAAATTTTCACAATTGTTTTGAATTAACAAAAACAGAAACCTAAAAAAATCTTAGAATCTTGCTTTAATATAACTTTTATGGAGGGATTTTTTGAGGAACTGCTCCACAGTTGTGTGTTGAATGGAAGAAATCTTGAAGAATTACGAAACATCCAAAGAAGAGAGGCGAAGCGATATGCACATATTAACTGTTCTATACCTATTTCTATAAGTAGATTTTGGAAAAGTCTGCATAGGAGCTTGACAAAAATATTCAAAACACTTAATTTACAGGCTGTGTAATTAAGTTGGAATTACAGCAGTAATAGTACAATATTAAAAAATAAACTGATTGATTGAAATACAGAATTAACACAAAAAAAGAAACTTGTGAGGAGGAGGACATTATCACCTTTAATAACACTATATGAAAAATATTATTAAAAATAAAAATGCAATATTTAAGCAATGTATTGGTATTTGAATATCAAAATACAAAAAATATCTTTTCAAACCAAACATTTAACTACAAAAATGCGGGAAACAGTTAATATCTCAGTACAATTTTGTTAAAACGACCTATTTAAGTGGTATGATACTATTATGACTTTTCTATACACAGAAATGTGCTTCTTTTCCAGTGTGTTTATCGATTCTACCCCATATAGGAAATCTAATACTTAAAAAGAAATAACATGACAAACACAATTGAAATTTAAAAAGAGCAGAGTGAAATGATTTACAGTTTAAAGCATTTAGGATAAATAATTTTTTTCTGTGGTTCGAAACTTTTAAATGTCACAGGACTTAATCGCCAGCAACAGTTTTGAAAAACTAATACATAAAAGAGTACTTACATAAGACAAAGCAATATGGGATGATGCAACTATACATGCAGAAAAGACAAGAGGTACAGCAAAGAGCATGCTATAGGCACAGATTAAGGGATCTGCCCTACCATTTGATTTTCTAAAATACTGAGAAGATAGAGATCCTAGAACAACTCCGCAAATTCCAGCAAAACATGTGATAACACCAAACACCATTGCCACACTAAAAAGCACATTAAAATATCATAAATCTTTTAATCAATAAGTCACAAAATTATGAATAAGAATAAAAATATGAGCAATTAACAAACATTACTTACTAAACCTTATCAGGTACTTTCCCATGTACTTCAAGAGCACTTGTCAAAAAATCGGGAACCCACCACGCTAAAGCTCCAACAGAAAATGTAACACACGTAAATCCCAAAGTAACCCAAATGAAGGACGGACTGAAAGAATCATTTCATGTTAATATTTAAAGAAATAAAATACATACTTTCATATTTTATTTTAATGGCTATCCAGAAAGACAGCACACAGGTAAATAAATCTTGCAGGATGTGGCTAAATTTTAACAGTAATTATACAAAATCATGTCAGCTTTTTGCCTTCTAGCAGACCTGTTTATAGCATATAGACAAAACAGATTACAAACAAAAATATAGAACTAAATTAAATTTCAAAATATTACTTACATTTTACAAACTGCAATGACATCCTCAATAACACTAGTTGGTTTATATGCAACACCACCTTCAGCCTCACCACGAGGGGGTTCAATCAAAACGGTTAAGCATAACACTACTGCCAAAATACCAAGACCTGGAGTTACCTAAGAATTGAATTACTTCAATATAAATATTCTGCTAAAAATATTAAAAAGCTTAACTGTTCACCCGGGAGAAAATTATTTTAAAAGACAATTTGCAAATTAATTCTTTAAGTTGTTACAAATAAATAAAAAAATAGATTATGAAATAGGGAATTGTTATAAAAGAGGGACAGTGGCCATCAGACCTAAGTAATCTACATGCAACTCCTCCACTAGATCTTTACAATGCTGGTTTCATATATGATTACCCTTTTTTTTTTGTGCATATTTTATGACAAGAAATTATGATTGGCTGTTACATAACACATTTGCATACTTCCATCTATCGCTGCAGCGTATTGAAACTTCTCAAATTCAGATTGGCTTTTGGAAATTAACATTTTCATCTCCATGCTTAATGTTTGGCAGTGAGTGATTATAGTTGCTGGAGGTATTTGGGTGTTGTGGATAAGTGGATTTGTGTAAAAAACGATAATAATTATTAAAAAATAAAAAGATTTGTGATATTTCACAAAAATTATAAAAATTAAATCCAAACTCATTGCCTGACAAAATTCTTATTTTCACTGATGACCAGATAGTCTTGCTTGCCCCCCCCCCCCCCCAGATGCTACCTCTGTTAGTATGCTTAAAATTGGTCACTGAAACTTCTTTCATCAAAAGAGACGGTATAATAAATAATAAAACATAATTAGCATTTTAAAAGCTCTACATTTACAGATAAGATTATTCACTTTAAGCTGAACTTGCAGTGTGGAGAAATAGGTATGTCCTTGCCCTTCAAAAGATAACTGGGTTTAGGAAGTGAATGGCCTATTCTCATTCTGGCAAAGATCATTTCTTTTCTGGTGTGGTGCCCTATGGGCAAAAAATGTATAAAAATTCTAAAATGTCTCTATTGAATCAATACCTTCATAATAATACATATTAAGGATTTTTAGGCATAATTTGCTAATATTATCAATGCAAAATTTTTGTAAATAAACTGTACTACAATATTTATTTAACCTAAACTAGTAGAAAATGATGAAATATATAATCCTTAAAATGCTTCTATTAGTAAAAGATCATATTTAATTTAAAAAACAATTTTACTATAATAGTTATTAAAACAGATGCTGTGCAGGCAAATAAGTCAACTAAAGACTTTCTTCACATAAGCACTATTGTATTTGGTTGGCAGTATTTATTTTCTGGCCTAAAAACTATGCGAGGGCATTATTGCACCAGAACTTCATTTGATGAAGAGGTGTGTGAAAGCAAGAATACTTTACAGGAGATATTTCAAAGCAATATCATGAACATGTGCAAATAGTATTAAAATATAACTTTTCCTGAGTTAGCTGACTTTTTCTAAGCAATGTGAAAAACTGTTCAGTAAAAACCAACAAAAGAGAGTCCGATATTTTCATAACTGATTTTGGTTAACGAATAAAACCTCTTTTGCTTCTAAAATTTCTAAAGCATATATATATATATTTCTTTTCTAGTTGTAGTTTTTTAAATATAAGAACACTACGAATCTGTTTAGGAAGTACTAAGTTACCTAACAGCTTCTTTTTGATTAGTGCAAATAAAGTTTACGAAAAAAATATATACAATAATTAAAAAAATTATTGGTTAGAGTACACCTAAAATAACATTTTAACAGTAGATAAAATCAATAAGGTAGTCAACACAAGATTAATTGCCTTTCAGACTTTGATTTGAACAAAAACAGAACTCTCATTCTAAAATTAAATATTAAAGTACATTAAAATATTATAAACAAAACATTTCAATTATAACTTACCCTCAATGCCCAATTCCAATGTCCAATGAGATTAGCAACTTCCGGACCCACAATATAACCTAAACCGCTAAAAAATAAATTCTAGAGTGAACGAAACAAATTTTCTACATTTTGCATAACTCTTCCTCTTTGGCATATAGTATTTTAATTTTAGCAAACGTTTACCAAATAAATGTAAAAGTGACTGTGTAGAAAGCTTAAACATTGAAGCATTATATATTTACAAACTAAGTTGAAAATTCAATGCTCAAAATAACAACGTTAACCCACTTTTCATATGAAGCAATAGTTTTCATTAATTGCTAAGCCTTTTGCATGTTATGGACAAAAGAGATCATAATAAAAGACAACAGCAGAAGAGATAATAAAGACAAAAAATTTGAGTGCATATGCTATGGAAAATGCAGGGTGTCACAAAAAGATTGAAACCTGCTTCAATTCTATATCCATGAGAGATAGGTAGACAATGTAAATTGAAAAAAATTTCAAAATAAGGTAGGAAAAAAGACTGCGTCAAGAAAAAAATCTTTCCATTAATTTTCAAAAATGTACACTTTTAAAAATTTTATATGACCCCCTAAACAAATTTGGTATACTAGAAAGTTTTTATTTTCCATCCAAGACCATTAGAAAAACTGCATAACTGTATCTTTAAAATCAACTGAATAATGATACAACAAAAAACTTGACTTATACCATTTTTCCATATCACTTAAAAGGCTGTTTCTTTGGCAAAAAATAGGGATCATACAGAAATTGAAAATTTTTAGATCAAAAACAACACAAGTCATAAAACTCCAAATACACTTAAATGAAACCTTAATATACAAAGTTAAAACAGTGGTACAGTGCGAGCTCCTGAGACGCAAGCAGTCCTCAATTTCCTTTTACGCGGTCTCGCATTTGGGGCACATAATTAAAAAAATATGCATTTCATAAAGACCTCACAATTATTTTTACAATATTATACAATCAAAACTTTGCACAGACAATTACACACAATAAACATTTAGAATTTAGAATATGTCTTAAATTTAGTATTGTGTGAAAAATGATTACGAAACTTTTTAGTTAACAATTTTATCTGAAGTCGATTTAAAATAATAAAAAGTCAATATGAAAAAAAAAAGCCTTTAAGAATGTTACTGCATCGTGAATCTACCCTAACTATGCAAAAATGGTTTTAATGTAAATATTATCACACATTTTATCTTTGAAAAATGTGTTCCAAATTTACATTTCTATTTTGGTTTTAAGGCCCCATTCAATTTTCAATTAAGTATAACTCTTTCAATTTTAAAGATACAGGTATGCATTTATTCCTAATGATGTAGTTATATTAAGAATAAAAAGTTTATGAGGGACCAAATTTGTCAAGAAGGTTGTATAAAAATTTTAAAAGTATAACTTTTTAAAAATGAACGGGAATTTTTTTTATTGAAATGTTTCAATCTTCTTGCTACACCCTGTATAATTTGACCTAAACATGGACAAAAGGGTATTTTTCTATTATCAGAATTTTATATTAAAATATTTTTAAGTGATTAAAATTGTAACTTTAAAAAGTTTGTTTGAAATCCTCAATGCTCAATAGCTTTAACTTGAATCAGGGGCTAAATATTCATTTGCTTTTAAGATATTCTATTCATATTGGATTACTGTTCAATACACAATGCAAGTTACAATGCTTTACTAAAAGTGATCAGATCTGTCAGTCACAAATTAAAATTAAAATGCTTCATTTCAGTGTTTATCTGAAGCAGTGGTTCTCCAATCAACTATGTTTTAAACACTCATTTAACCAATGAAAAGGCACTGGAAGAATTCTTGCAATTTCCAAGAGCAAAACAGTCAATACACAAAAAATAGGAACATATATGGGGTTAACATAACATGCTTATATTGAAAAAACAATTAGTGCAATGACACTTGCTTTACAGTTAACCAATAGACTATTTGTTGTTAAACTGAATCTTATACAGAGAGCTGAATTACAACTTGCAACAAATTAAAACTTAAGTGCACATAAAAGGATTTGTCATAAATATATATTTATGCATATGCTTAGTAAACAAAAAACACTAAAACAATCTAAAATAGTTATCAATAAATTAATGGATATTTCAAGAATTTATTTAAAAAAAAAAAAAAACAATCAACGCATTTTTATGAGTAACAAATTTAACAATTTTTCTTAGTAGTGAATTCAAGAGAAATGTTTGAAATTATACAATTTAAAAGAAAAAAAACATGTTTGTTTGTGGCTATCTTTAAAAAATCATGTAAAATTTTTTTATTGAAAATGTAAGGCTACATGCTAATATACAAGCAGTATGTCATATGTGAGTATTGTATAATTCACATGTTTTGTAACATCATAAATGATTTAAAATTGAAAAGCTGCTTACCTGCCGACTGGGATAGCAAAGTAAAACAAAGACAACATACGAGTACGTGCAGAATCTGTAAACAAATCTGCTATAACAGTTGGGGCAATAGTTGAATAACTAGCTTCTCCAGTACCAACCAATGCACGAGTAAACAAAAACCACCTGAAGTGCTAGAATTAAATTGCAAATTTAATCAATCTGAATTAGTAGATCTACAACATTTATGAAAACAAAAAATTGCTCACTGGATGGAATGAACAAAGAAAAAGATTGTTTTTTTCTGAAATTTATTGTGAGTAGTATATCATATTAAAATACATCTTTAAATATTTATAAAGAATTAAGATGTGCAAGAATATATGGGCACAAAAAAGTCAGTTTGCCTAAACTAGGTACAGCACTGAATCTCTGTGAGGGAAATTATTGATTGAAAAATAAATGAACAAAATAATATTGGGGAACATTTAAAAAAAAAGATTATTTATCCAAATGAACTTGCATATTATTGTAACTCTTCATTTTCTAAAATGCAAAACGGATGCCACTGCTAAGGTATCTAGCCTGTTATTCTTCTATTACTTGCTTGAAGCATTACTAAGTTTGACAAAACATTACCAACTTTTGAAGGGTTTTTTTTTAATTAGAAATTTGTTTTGATGATACTGGATTGGAAATAGGTATTAAATAAATACCTCAAAATCTTAGCAAAAATGGAGAAATTCTTAAAATTGTGATTTTGCCTAAAAAACTTACCAAAAGGTTGTTGAAAATTTAGAATTTGAGGAATTGTAATATAAAAACAAATATTGTTTGGAATTTTTTTTTTTTTTTTAATACTGATTAAAGCCCACCAGCTACAGCAATTTCAATTTAGCGCAAAAAAGCAGCTACAACGGGTACATAAATCCCCTCAAGCAGGGACATTGTCACAACAAATAAAAGGTGTTGCAGTAAAAATTGGTTGATCCCTCATTTTTTTTCAGCAGCATAAACAAAAAACTAAAAAGGGGAAAAAAATGATTCTCCAAACAAAGAATGTTGCCAAATTCAGAAGATTTCCTTTTCCATTCATCATATGACTTTCCAAAGCGCGTTTCATTACCAAATTGGGACTCACTTTAACTCATTGGGAATAAAGCCAATATATTCTATTTTTTAATAGAATATATATTTATTTTTTTTAAATATGTATTAAGAATCATTAATTTTATTTCATCCAAAATACAAATTAACTTGTAATTAACGTCTGGAACTGAAATTCAGGAAACTGAGGCTCGTTTCAGCAGCTTTGTAATAATTTCATTGGAGATATTAACAATACAGGGTTCGTACAGATTTTTTGAAAACAAATTCAAGGACTTTTTAAGAACTTTTCAAGAACCTTCTAAACAAAAAATAAGGACCTTAAAATTAAATTAAAAAAAAAAATTCTTGGGAAACAAAAATCTTGAGAGAAAAAAAAAAAAAAATAATAATAATAATAATAATGTTTGACGACAGAAATAAAACATAATTTGTGAAAAATAGTGCATTTTATTTCTTACTCAAGATACTTGACAAAAAATTCATTAGAGTTTTAAGTTTCTGAGAAAATAGGAAAAAAAAAAACTTGGTTGGAGCATTCAGTATCATTTAAATTGGAAGATGTTATTTTCATTAAAATTTAATTATTTTGTCAGTTACATCGAATACAACATTAGTTACTGTACGTTATACAACGATAATTTTATTGAATTGTGTTTCACAGGACGGTTTCAGTTTCTGCTTTTTAAATACGCAAAACGAGTTATATCTTAGAAACGTAAATCGCATCTAAATAATTTATTAATCACTGATTAACTTAAATGCATCCAATAACCACGGAGCTGATCGAGTTAAAAGTGCAAATTTGGTCATAATAGTCTTTATAACGATAATTCTTTTTAGTTTATAACCTTGCTTGATAATAAGGGTTCGAGAGTAATGAAGTATGAACTTATGTTCCATGGTGTGTTTGAAAATCATTAATCCAATACATATTGCCTTTCTAACTTTCTAAATGCTAAGTTATTTTTGAATTTAGAAATCTAAAATAGTAGGATATACGACCCTAATTACAACAAAAACTTTTCAATAAATACAATTGTTTGGATTGAATAGTTAACCCCTCATCATGTGATGTACAGCTTACCAATGTAAAAAAAAATCTTCCCTAGTGCCAACCTCATCTGATCCAGGCGGTATTAAGTTGGAATCCTAACATTTAATATTCCGTTATCGCGCGCACCTCAGGTGCATCCCTACACTTTCCCCTCCTCTGCCTTTATTTTTTATTGAATTACTTGTAATACGATTTTTGAATAAATTTTACTATTTAAATAGATTGTTTAATACTTTATATCTCCAAAGAATCTTAAATCGGAAACAATCAACTATTTAAACTAGAATAAATTTCATTTGGCTTTTAAAAAATTGGAAACACTTCATAGGTGCAACGCGACTAACCATGTGGGAAAGCGCGACTAACGGAAGGTTAAAATCGTGCAACCATAAGTGCAACGTATCACATCATTGCTAAATGAGAAAACATCGTGAAATGAAAATACTTCAAGTATATCGCAAAAATTATTGTATTAGGATGTAGTTTACACATTTCTTTTTAGTCATTCTGTTCCTTAATGCAAGAGCTTCCAATGTTTTAAAAAAACCTATTAAAATGTGGCAATATATAAGTAGGGATATCTTTCTTTACATTATTAATGGTTAGAAAACAGCTAAGTTAAGTGTATTTTAAATAGATGAATCATTTTGCAATTATTATGTGAACTATTAAGCAATAACGCTGAAGTGGCTGGGTTAAGAAGGAATTGAATGGTTGAGAGTACAAACAAACCAACCTTAAAGGAAAAGAAAGGGGAAATATATACGAGATAACAATAACCTCCAAATCACAATGGCAAATGATTCAAAACTTAATTCCATGTCAAGTAATTTGAGACGATCCTTTATACAGAAGATCTGTAAAAGGTGAGCCGAAATCACTATGTTGAGGGTTTTCTGTTATGAGGAATTATCAAGCATTGAAAACAATAACAAATATAAATTACGAAATAAAAATATATTACCTAATCTTGTAGATAGATAATGCGTTGCAAGTAAAAACAAATATATCATGAACTTTTACAATATTTAACTCGAACGACTTACTTCGCTAAACGACAACCTTAGCACAATAACGTCAATCACTCCCAAACCAGAACAAACCTACCGTGTGTGTGGGGGGGGGGGGGGGGGGGGATAAACGCAAACACCTTTCGCAAGCGAAACCATCACAGAGCAAGTCTTAACAACCATCAAATGAGCAGCTTATCAACAAATTTCAAAAATTTGCAATGGTGGTAAGCTTGATACCCTTCATAACCAGTGGATTAAACAAGATCGTAATGAATCTCATTTTGTAATTGAAAAGAGGAAAACATGGTTTGGTTGGTTGGTTTGTACGCTCAAAGACATATTTTTGTGCACAATAACGGCTTATCAGGACGGATCTACAACTTACGTGGATTCTGAACCACAACCAACATACGCGCCTCACCCAGGATTCGAATCCGGCACCTTTGGCATGCGAGGTCAGAGCACTAACCAAACAGCCATCAGGTGGATTTGGACTGGTACGATCTTTATGCGCCATGAATATTTGTGTTGGTGGGAAGAATAAAATAAGATCCAGTCTTGATAAGCCAACGTTTATTTAACGTCAAATAAAAAGAACCACACACATTGGAACATATCACCAAGAATATATATACGCACACAAGTAGAAAAGAAATTTGCCTAGACAGTTATAGTGAATGCAGTTAACAGTTAAATATTCCTAGACCGACAACCAATTTAAAATTACCATCATACGGCCCCATCGGTCAAGGAATATGGCAGATATACATAATAAGTATTACAATGCATAAATTTCATTTGTTACCAATTCAAATTTAGTTTTTAACAAAGGTTTCGTTAAGAAATCAGCTAAATTATTCTGAGATTTAACAAATTTTAAATTAAATACTTGATCATTTAACAACTGTCGTACAAATTGGTATTTGATGTCAATGTGTTTTGTTTTGACACTTTCTTGGCCATTCTTTACAAAAAATATTGCAGCTTGGTTATCACAAAATTGTATAGGAACAAAATCTGGAGTTAAATCTACCTCTTGTAGAATTCGTTTGTACCATAAAAGTTCTTTAACACACTCTGTTAAAGCTACGAACTCCGATTCCATGGAACTGAGAGCTATTGATCTTTGCTTTGATGATTTCCAAGCTATCGGAACACCACAAAAATAAACCAAATAACCTGTAACTGAGTACCTTTTATTGAGGTTACACCCCCAATTAGCATCAGAATATGCGTAAAGTAAAGAATTATTTCTTAAAGATAAACTAATTTTATGGTCTTTAGTTTGAAAAACATAATTTAGAATATCCACAATAATAAGCCAATGCTTATAGGTATATCCATTGTTAAATTGAGCCATTGTGTTTACTGCAAACTCAATGTCTGGCCTAGATCTATTCGATAAAAATGATAAACAACCAATTATAGAACGATATGGGTATTTTTTCATTAGGTAATTTTCCTCAATTTCATTTACTTTATCTGGTAAAACACAACCGATTTTAAAAGGCAAACTTGGAAAGCTTTTTGGTAATTCTTCAAATCTTCGCATTAATTTATCAATGTAAGTTGCTTGATGTAAATAAATATTACCGTTTATTTCTTCAAAATTTACTCCTAATAAATATCTGATCTTTCCTAACTCAGTTATATCCAATTTAGATTTAATCAAATAAATTGCCTCATCTAATACCTTTTCATTTTCCCCAAAAATAACCATATCGTCAACATAAACCACAAGTATAACATTTTGATTCAACATATAGGTACAATTAACCCACTTCAATTTTACAAAACCAATATCTTCTAACAATTTATTTAGCGTATTATTCCAATACCTACTAGACTCATGTAATCCATAAATACTTTTACGTAGTAAACACACTTTATTTTCAGCTCCTTTGGCTACATGACCAACTGGTTGTTCCATATAAACCTCCTTGTCTAAACGTCCATACAAATAAGCAGCTTTAACATCCAGTTGAGCATGTCTCCAACTCAACATTGAAACTAACAATACAAAAAGAAATTTGATTATTGAAAAATTTACAACGGGTGAAAAGACATCACTGTAGTCTATTCCCCTAGTTTGAGAATAACCTTTTGCTACTAATCTAGCTTTAAACTTTTTAATATTATTCTTTTCGTCCCTTTTGGTCGAAAATATCCACCTGCTGCCTATAATTCTAGCGTTTGGTGGTGGATCAACCAAATCCCAAACTTCCCTTTCACGCATAGTCTGCAATTCTTCTGTCATTGCCCTGTCCCAATGTGCTTTATTAGGCGAATTTTGCGTGTCTTGAAAAGTTTGTGGCGATTCAATCATATACAGTTCTTCCTGAAAAATATCACTCAAATGATTATCTATAAATTTTGAGTCATTTTCAAATACCAAATTAGATTCTTTATTATCAACTTCAGTCGTTGTCGTTTTAAAATCAAACTTTTCAGGATTAAACAAAATATTGTTTAGTTTACAATATTTTTCTGCATCATTTAAAGATCGTAATCTTTCATTACTTCCAGGCGGATAGTAATAAACATCGATTCTATCACTATTATTTCTCGGCCTTTCAACTCTATTCCAATTACTAACATCTAGAGGTAACATTTCGGTCTTAACCGGTAAATCGTTAGTAACATCAGATACAGTCTTAATGGGTTGAGTGTTAGTAGTTTCAATAACATCAAGATCAGAATCACAATTGTCCAACAAAAAATGCACATTACTACATACATTTGTACTTCCGAATAAACTAGATACCCCTTTTCTGTTTTCATCTATATATACATGAATTGTTTCCTCCACAGTACGTTTCTTTGGAATATAAATTCTATAGCCCTTGCGTTTAGTAGCATAACCAACTAGAATTCCCATTAGGGCTTTAGGTTGCAATTTGTTTCTTTTAGTACTAGGAATATGAACATATGCCAAAGAACCAAAAACTTTCAGATGCTTAACTGAAGGTTTATACCCTTTCCAAATTTCTATTGGAGTTTTACCCTCGGTTAATTTATGGGTACACCGATTTCTGACATACACAAAGGTCTTAAGAGCTTCTGCCCAAAAACTAGGTTTAAGACCGCTATCTTGTAACATGGCTCTGACGGCATCTAAAGCAGTATGGTTAAATTTCTCGGCAATACCATTCATTTCCGGGGAATAAATTGATGTACGCTCAATTTTAATACCTAAATCATTAAGAAATTTTTCGAATTCTGAACTACAGAACTCCAGCCCGTTATCAGTTCTTACTGCTTTAACTTTCTTACCTAATTCTCGCTCTACTCGCGTTAGATATGATTTAAAACAACTAAATACATCATTTTTATTTCGAATCACAAAGACATCAATTTTACGTGAATAATCATCAACTAGGGTTAAAAAGTACTTATTTCCACCTATTGATTTAACTGGAGTTGGTCCCCATATATCCATGTGAACCCTTTCTAATACATTTTTAGTATTACGTCTATATACATAATTTCGCTTAAATGACGTTCTTTTCGACTTAGAAATTAAACAAGTTTGACAATTTTTGCAGTTTTTAGTCAATGATAAATTTTCTAAACCTTTCACACTTTTATCTGAACTCATTTCCCTTAATAGAGGATAGTTAACATGACAAAACCTTCTATGAATCAGTTCAGGGCTTAAACTACTATACATTGCTGAAGTTTGAATTTGAGGATAAGCATACAAAATATAAAATTTTTCTTTTCGATAAACAGTTAATATAAAATTTTCATATTTATCATATATAATCATCTTTGAATTTCCCCATACGACTTTATAACCAGCAATATCCAAATTAGCACCTCCTATTAAATTGCGTCTCATATTTGGAGAATAAAGTACATTTTCAAGGGTAATATAAACGTTACCTGATGAGTCTTTAACTTCCAAAGAAATGTCACCAACTCCACATATCACCGATGTAGCATCTTTGTCACCAATTAAAGCCTTAGTATCCGGTAACTTCTTAAAGTTTTGGAACAGCGATAAGTCGTTGCAAAAATGGGATGTAGCTGCTGTGTCCACTAAGAATTCGACCATGTTGACACCAGTGTTAAACGCTTCACTGTCATTTTGAGGGTTGACTTCACTGTAAAAGTTCAGTTGTCGTTTAGACTCTTTCTTCTTCTTCCAGCAATTTTCTTCGGAATGATTTGACATCTTACAGAACCTGCACGGCCCCATTCTTCGATATCGCTCGTTCGATGAGCTGGGTTCTTCCTTACTCCTGGGTCCCAGTGCACTTCTACTGCTTGCGTTAGGTTTCGTTGTGCTTCTGGATTGGAAAGGTGGACGTCTTGACCTAGCCAAGTATGCGTCACCTACTATTGACGATTCAAGTAGATCATCTTTCTTCTTTAATAATATTCTTCCCGATTCTGTAACAAGGTCATCTTGAACTCTGTCAAATTTGAAATCTTCATCTTTTAGTCGATACAGTTGTTGAACAATGTTTTCATAGTCAGTTGGCAGTCTGCGTATTAGTTGAAAACACACTAAAAGTTCCGGTATCTCGAAACCTGCTTCGATTATCATCTCTTTCTTTTCATACACTCGTTTACAGTAAATACCTATAGTTTCGTCTGCCGGGTTGAATCTTAGTTCGTAGAACTCGTCCAATAGACCTGCTAATCTGGCTCTTGACTTCGGTTCAAAATTTAGTTGCAAAATTTCCCAAGCCTCTTTTCCATCCGTTGTTTGAGAAATTAACGTTTGAAATTTTGGCTCTAATCCTTGATAAATGGAAGTGTACGCTCGTTGCCTTCGAAGATTATACGACCGTTTTTCTGCTGATGAAGCACTCGCACCAAGGTCTTCCTCTTTACCTTCTACAAAACTCCAGGAATCACGATCCATCAAATACACTTTCATATCCGTCTTCCATTGGGCGTAATTCGTCCCGTTCAATTTAGGAAAACTCAATCCAGCCACGTACTCGGTCATACTTTTGAAAAAAGTTTAAACTACTGCAACTTACTTCATATAGTTCAAAATTACGCGGGGCCACGTTGCTCGGCCCATAACCCACTATTGTTGGTGGGAAGAATAAAATAAGATCCAGTCTTGATAAGCCAACGTTTATTTAACGTCAAATAAAAAGAACCACACACATTGGAACATATCACCAAGAATATATATACGCACACGAGTAGAAAAGAAATTTGCATAGACAGTTATAGTGAATGCAGTTAACAGTTAAATATTCCTAGACCGACAACCAATTTAAAATTACCATCAATTTGGATACGTGTTAGTTTCTCAACGATAATTTCACAAATAAACCATTAAATAACATATCAATATAAAATAAAGGATTTTGCTGACAACTAACCCTAATACTAAGTTTCATCAACGATAAGAGAATACTAAACCAACAACTGTAGAATTTAGTGTAATTTTACGTCAAAAGCAGAAATACCAATACGATCAAATAACTTCCGTTCACATTAGTTAAGACAAGAACAAACATCTTATTTCTCCAATTCAGTTTTCAAACCATATTTGAAGTTTAAAATAAGATGGATATAAAATAACTTATAAAAACAAAGTTTGCATTATAAATCCTTTATATGCATTGGCAATTTTTATATTCGTTAACACAGGTGCCGATTCTGTAAACAGCGTGTGCTTGCTATTTGCATCTAATTTTAAATATCAAAAGCACTTCTATCAGCAAAAAGTGCGACAAACTACGTTTAAAAATTTATTTAATAAAAATGAACATGCATTTATGCTCTCATATCCAAATATCACTTATTTTTTCTTATTAAAGTAATTTATTATTTATTAAAAAAAAAAATAATAATAATAATAAAAATAAAAAACGGCAACAAGAAAGAATTTTAACAATGGTCGGTTCAACGCTTTTTTAAATACGATTGGATGACGACAAGTTGGCTTATTAGTATTCCGTAAAAGCAACCTTTTAATGACAGTTACAACCGCAAAATTTGATAGAATGCATTGTCATCATCTGCTAAGTTTCAGCCCAATTGGATGACAGCAAGGGGGTAAATTAGGCATCCGCAAATTTGCGCTACATCGACAAACCCACAAAATCGAAGTTAACATAAAGGATATAAAAATAAAAATTAAAAGTCGTAAATTTGGATGCATTTGGCAGCAAGAGTCTCGATATGGTTAATAGCGCAAAAAATTATAACTAAACTAAAAATCAGTGAGTACTTACAAAAAAAGATCCTAATGCAATTGTTTTAACGCTTCACCTTTTATAATTCGTATTGTCCGAACAACCGCATTGGAACGGTGTTACTGTTTCATGTTGCAGAAATATTTTGAATTATTAGTTTTTTGTTTTAATTTTAGCAGATCTATATATTTTTACACTGAACGCGGTTGCAACAAGAAAAAAAGTTTCAACAAATCGAAATTTAAGTTGACAAATGTGACCTTCACTTACCAGCCATGAAATCCTTTAGAAGGGCAGAAGGCACATACATTTTAATATTCAAAATAGACATGCTCAGGAAAAACAGTTTAATAGATGCTTCATTTCATCATGAATAATTTATTACTACGATGATCCTCACAATTCAGAATTACATTATTTATTATAAATACTTTTCAACTACGGAAAGAGAAAATAAAGGGAAATAAATATGAAAGTTTTTTTTTTTTTAGATGAAAAAAAAATTTCTATGGAAGTTTCTGAAATACACACGCAAAGAAAAAAAGGAAAAACAAATGTTCTTTCAAGAACTTTTCAAGAGCCCTCAAAAATTAAAAAACTTTCAAGGACCTTCAGGTTAAAAATAAGGAGTTTTCAAGAACTTTTAAAGGGCCCTTGGAGACATTAAGCAAAAATAAAGAGTTCTTAAGGACTTTCAAGAACTGTACGAACCCTGCAATAGAATCAATTAATGTACTAACATTATGTTATATCAGTATAAAATTGAACCTTGAAGTATACTTTATTTTTTAAATTTTAAGTGACTTTGTTATGCACTATAGTAATTTTGTTTCCTAAAATGTGTATTTTCCTATATATTGACTCAAGTTCTTTTTTTGTATCTACAAACTAAAATTTTATTTAAGTTACTTTTATTATTTTTAAAAAAGTTCTCAAAAAAGAATTATTTCTCAAATCATAAATACATAATATGGTTATTTTGATCATTCTAAATTCAAACACGTTGAACGCGTTTTTCGTTATTGCCTGCACCATCAGTTCTAGGTCAAAGGCAGCAACACAAAACAAAATTACTTCAATTTATATAATATTTTAATTATAATAACAAGGATGTATAAAAAAGGTTACAACTATTTATTTGTGGAATTAGTTAAAAAATGTAAATTGCAAAAACATTCTGCAAATGGCAAGAAATTATTTAATAGTAAAAAATATTGCTATATACATACTTCCGAGAAAATAAATCAGAAACTTTAATTTTTTCGTCTATGGTAATTCAATGTTTCCCTTAAGAAATATGTTATCTTATTTTAAATAGGAAATAAATATTGTTTAAATAACAAGCATAGTGTCTTATTTATTGTGTACAAAATAAATTGCCATGTAACTAATGAAGTTTTTAATGGCATATTACTGTGGCATGCCTGTTTATTAAAATATTTTATTAAATAATTTACTGAAAATCACTCTAATTCTATAGCATATCATGATGTTTAACAGCTTGTCGTTAACTCTAAAATATTCTGCTATAAAGAAATAAGGAAAACAAAGGTGCAGAATATCTTACAAGCAGGGGTGTTAGTGGGGCTGATAAGCGGCAATATGGCGTACAGGTACCTTTTTTAGTCAGTATGGCGTACTGATACTTTTTTGAAAGCTGGTGCAGCGTACTGATACTTTTCTGAAAGCTGGTGCAGCATACCGATACTTTTCTGAGTCTTCTCAGAGGTACTTTTAAGATTTATTAACTGTTTTTCTATTTATTTTATAAATAAACTGCTATAAAAAATCAATTTCTGTTGCATTCTTCTGCGGCTTATACTGATATATCTATCATAAACTGGGATCATTTGATGTCGATTTGATAGTATTGTCCTGCAGGAATTGATAATGGGACAGGCTAGGATTATAAAAATTGACGCTTTATCAAGAGGAAACAATGCAATTTTTTATAATTTTCTTCAAAATTGTGTCAATGGTTTGATTTTTGCATCATTCTTTTATGGATAACAAATTAATAATAAATCATAAATCTTTATGAATGTATTGTGATATATTAATAGTATTTAGCTTTTTTATATATGGTAAGTTTGTATTTAATAATTAAAAAATTCCAGACTATAGTTGGGGTTACCACCCACGATCAAGAAGCTTGCATACTGAGAATTTTTTTTAACACTACAACCCTGCTTACAAGCATCAAAAAATTTCTCATAGTTTGGAAAATAGTGCAAATAATATTTTTAACTTTTACAATTAAAACTGTTTACTGTTTTCCTTTATGACTAAACACAAAAAATATGCTAGTTTTTGCTAAACTTACCTACTCTCATGGATAGTCTCCATTTTCTATAATAGATATGTTTATTAAAAATTCAATAAATTTAAAGAAAAATGTACAATTTTCATTAAAATATGCACTGCATCTAAAAGGTTCATATCCTTAACTATTTATAAATGATAATTTACTTTTTTTTTTTAACAAAAAGTTAATGAAACCAAATTCAGTTAATTAAGTCATTCCCTTGGTGTTGAAACTAAACAGGTTTGACCTAATAAATTTAAAAAGTTTGGATTAGGAAAAGCTGTATTGGGTAATGCAAAGGGTAATACACTAACACAAGGGCCATATTTTGCTAAATCACTGTAATATCATTTGAAATACAGATGGTACTCCACAATTATAGGAAGGTACATAGCCTTGGTAAAAGGTAGACAACAGAGGTGTAACTCAAAATAATGAACATAATGATTTACTCAAAATATAAAGAATACAATGAATGAATACAAAATACAATGAACATATTTGAAGCCTTATAAAATAATGTACAGGGTGGTCATAAAGAAACTTTGTCAATATATGGACCTCTAGCTTCCGTTCTGCTTAACAGATCGAGGTGAGATGTCAAGTATAGTTATTCAGAGGTACAAGCTTGAGATTCTGTGAATGGCAACAAAATGGCACTCATAATTAAGATTATAGTTACAGAAACACAAAATTTTTGAATGGCAACACCTACTTTTCTTGTCGGAAAATGCTCAGCACATGCGAAAATAGACGCTTTATGCATACACAATTTTTTTTTTATGTCAACAGTCAACAAAACACAATCGCGGTATACGGTGGAAATTTGCATATGACAGAGACCAAAGTTCACATTTGTGCAAATTTCCTCCCTGTGCTCTGATCGTGTTTCTGTTGGCTGTTCACCGAGCTGTTTTAAGTGAGTGCATAACGCATCTATTTTTGTGATACATGTACCATTTCAACCAGGGATCAAAAATTATATTGAAGACATGCCCGGAGCATGGAAAAACTCAGATCATACATGCCTGCCAGGCATGTAAATATTTCAATAAATAATTTTTTTTTTTAATTTTCACTTGCACTCGTGTAATTGCGGCTATTTCGTGATATTCAGTCGAAGGTCACGACTCTGTGTTTCTCCCAGAATGTCTGCCTAAGCGAGAGAGGATTCAGTGCCATGAATCATATAAAGAACGTTTTGCAATACAACTTCTCCACTGAAACTATAAAAAAATAATTTAATGTGAATAGGCATTGATAAAGTTTAGCCTGCAAACTTCCATTCATCTCCAAAAATTAAAAACTGGTTACTTGCAACTACAGGAATAAAGCATGTGCAAGGGCATGTAGTTCAGATCACTACTAGTTCAAAATTTTCTGATTTAGATCAGAACAAAAATCACTACAAAATCAATGATTTTGTTGTGTAACGTGAAAATATTTTTAATATAGTGTGTTTGCTTATTTTATTTTAGTATAAATCTATGTCAAATGTATATATGCTATTAACAATAATTCTTTTTTGACAGGTCATTACTAGATATATGAATATGAATGAAATGTTTTGGCGTGAATTTTCTAGATTAACGTGCCCAACAAGGCATGTAAAATTTGTGAAATTTTTTGTGCCCTGGTTTCAACGCTCTTTAGGGTTTTCGCATGAACTGAGCATTTTGTGGCAGGAAAAAGTAGGTGTTGCCATTAAAAAATTTCGAGTTTCTGTAACTATAACCGTAACCGTGAGCGCCATTTTGATGCCATTCACGGAATCTCGAGCTCATTCCTCTAACTAACTATACCTGAAATCTCATCTCAATCTGTTGAATTGAACTGCTGCTACAGGTCCATATATTATAAAAGTTTCTTTATGACCATCCTGTATATTAACCTTTCAAGTTACTGGAAATAATAAGAAATAAATTTTACTGTAATAAATTAGTACTTCTAGAGGAGGTTACTGTTATATTCGGTTTGAAAATCAGTAGTTGACAAAAAGAGAATTCACATTTACCCACAATATTATAAAGAAAAAGAGGAAAAAAGAATTGTCATAGAAATTTCATCAAGTTTACCCTTTCCAATCATAAAAATTGAGCAGGAAATATTCCTTCAATTTTTATTTAAAAGAATGTTTAATTTTATAACTCATAAATAATTTTTGATTTAGATAAAATTGGAATTCATTGTAGAATGTAAACAAAGTCTTTTAATATTTCAATTTATTAAAAGAAACTTTCTGTAAATGTATTAAAAACCACTTCTAAGAATAATAACTGCTTGCAAATAAATAAATTTGAATCCTATAAATAGTACTTTTTTATAACAAGTAAATGCTACATTCCAATAATTGAGAAATTGGACGACATTGACAGTGTGACATTTGAAAATTATGGTATAATTTTAAAAATTTAGAAATCTTAAAGAGCAAAATTTCTGTTACTACATTTTCTCAATAAGCCATTGATTTTCAAATTCATATATTATTAATGAGGTTCATATACATTAAAATAAAATAATAAAGAGAATAGATGTTTTTTCCCAAATACATTTAGCTCTCCTTACTGTGTTTGGAATACAGGATCCTAAAAATGTTGTTGCACTCCAAAACAAAATACCGCCAGCCATGATGAATCGACGATTGTATCTGTCCCCAAGATATCCAAACAAAGGAGCCATCACCATGTAACTAATAATAAATGATGTCTGCAGAAGTCCAGCATCTGAATCTGATAGTCCATAATAAGACTTAACATCTGTTAGTACACCTAAAAACACCAAATTAAATCATTACATATTAAATGAACACATAAAATATATTATTAAAAAAAATCAAGATTCAAGTAGTATCTCAAATAAACCGAAAACCCAAACTAAAATATATAATGCTTAATCAAAATAAAAATGAATGCAAATTAACAAACGGAAGACATTTTATAAGTTCAGCAAGTTAAGGGCTCTGTCTACTTTGGATGCATGAAAAAGACACTAGTTTTATTAATTTTTTTTAAGATAACTGTTATGTTTATTGATATAAAACTTGTTAGGCGTAACAAAAACATTCGTTAATTACAAAAAAAAATTGATTTTAACCCTTTTTTAATGTGAAAATATCAGGTAAACAGGAGTCCTCAAAAGGTTGCGCTGTTGAAAAAATCTCAGAAACTACTGAAATTTTAACCATATATTCTGTACACTTATTGCTATTTCCCGTACCAGAATTATTGAAATTTTTTAATTTTTACTGCTTTTTTTTGGCAAATAACATGCAAAAAACATGTTTTTAATTTTTTTTGTCCGCCATTTTCTCATTTTTGCATATAAATTAATATTAGCGGTACAGGATATAACCACTATCACACTAAACCTAAAACCGTTCGATTTTTAGTTTCAATTACCCGTATGTATTATACATAGGGCAATGAAAGTATAGCATTCGATAAAAAAAACATTCAATTTTTTTTTGCATTTTTCCACGTTTTGGAACACCCTGATTTCAAAAAAGTGATCTAGAACAAAAGACTGTATGTGTAGCTATGGTCAGCATAACTCTCGAACAAATTGACCTACAATGTTCAAATTTGGTGAGCAGGTTGGTGATGGCCCAAGGACCTACCATTAAGGTTTTCGACATAATTGTGCATGCGCATAAGGTAGCTGCCATTGAAAAAATCATGTTTTTCAATGATTGCTAAAAAACGGCTCCAACGATTTTGATAAAAATCGTTGTGCTAATGCCTCTTAAGGTGCTCTAAACATCCCCACCTCCGAAATTCCCGTAAAGATGCTTTAATGTCGTAAAAAGTTGAAAATGAATGCCTTCAACACAGAGTTCTCTTTCCTTGAGCATACCTAATCAACCATCGTTTTCTTCTTCTTCTTCCCTCAGTTTCACTTATAATAAAGGATAATATAAGGATCATTGTAAAGTACATCACCAAAATCACAATTGTGGTGATTTTTTTTTTATTATTAAAAAAGATCCATACAAGAATTATCGCAAAAAATATCCCCTATTTTTTCTAAATAAATGATGAAAACATAATAATTGTAAACGACGCAAATCCACGTCAGTATTATAGTGTAAGTGAAAGTTGTGTGATGTTCCACACCCCTAGTTTTGTTTCAGATGGGCCATTGTTCAGATTTTTTCAACAGTGCACACCTACCTACTTTTTGAGGACTCTTGTTTACCTGGCATTTTTACACTAAAAAAAGTGGTTAAAATCAGCAATTTTTTTTAGTAATATAAGAATATTTTGGTAAGCCTAATAAATTTTTTCTCAATAAACATAACAGTATTCTAAAAAAAATTAATAAAAATAGCATTTTTATCTTGCATCCAAAGTAGACAGATCCCTTAAAATGTACCTGAAAGATAGTGAGGCCCTAAAAATCCCTACAGTTTTTGTTAACTTTACAAATAAAACTATTGATGCAAAAACTATTAATTAATGAAAAGCCCAAGTTCAGACCATTGGTTGATTTATCATGAAATAACCGGGGTATGGGTAATTTGGAATGGAAATAGAACAATAGAGTTCCTGGGTCCAATGACTTGTGCAAGGCCATGATTGCTATAATAGTTAAGAACCCAATTCAAATTCAGAAAACTTTCTAGTATGGACTAAGTATTTTAAAAGGTGGCTGATGCAAGAATTGTTTCTTGGAATAAAGATAGGAATGATGAAATTTGAGATGCATCAAGAGTATTTCTGTTGGTTGGTATGTTAAGTGGATTAATTTGTTTGAATTTTATTTGCATCCAGTTTGTGGATGCAAATTTTGATACAAGAGATACAGTTAAGTGACACTAAGAAATTATAGCAAAAAGAAGTATAAAAACTTTGAGTTTTTATTCAGTCATATTGTAAAAATCATACAACTCAAGCTATCTCAAGTTGCTATTTAGACAGTAACTTTGAAAATAAATTGAATATTTTGTTTGATGAAACTGACAAGAACCTTTAATTAAACTTAAGGGAATAAATAAATTGTTAGAGAACCAGACTACAATTTTTTAACATTTTAGATTTATTTTAAACAGAACTCTTATAATGGAAGTTAAGAAGTTTCTGCTTTACAAACTTTCTAGAGTTAAAATATAAAAATTATCAATGTTGCACAAAAAATAATTTTTGAACACTTGAAATGCAGTGATATAACAGTAATTTTTTAATGATTTGTTGCTTCCATTCTTTGCCTCACTAGAGTACAAATTATGGTTGACGTAAATAGTAGATATGAGCGATACAATCAATATAACTGTCTTTTTTAACCCTTATCTGTTTTCAGTGGAAGTTTTCCAGATCTTCTCCCATACTATATGTAATTATGAAGAAGTTTCTGCTAAAAGTTATACATGGAAATCCCACACTTGTATATATGTAAATCTTCTGAAAAAAATTGGATTACTACATTCATACTTACTAGACTGCTTCTACAAACATTTCTATTGCCTTACATCAGGTCTAGAAACCAAGCATGTACAATTTAAAGACATTTAATGACTAAAACTCCCATTGTTAAGCTGGCAACATACGTCACTAAGTTCGTCGAGAAAACTTGCGACCGAATATCTAAGTTTTATCTCTATTTGTAGCCAAGATGTAAATTCCAGGGGCGTACTGGCCACAAGGTTGTCTGGTGCAATCACCGGGCCGGTCAGTGTCTGTAAAAAATGTGCTGGTCTAATATGAAAGTTACTATTTTTTTTAGTTTTTTTCTTCAATATAAATAGTGGCTTTCCTTTAAACTTTAAAAAAAAAAAATGCATTCAATTTTGTATTTGGAAAATAGATTCAATAAGATTTATATATAATAGTATTACGAGTTTTTACTAATTTTAAAATTTTTAAAGAAAAAAAATATGTATTATAATTTCGGATGTAATTTTATAATAACCTGGACATTCTTTATTTTGCAATTTAGGCTTCTTTTATTTAATTTCTGCAAAAAACAATAAATGGTTTATAGAAACCAAGTTCACTCATGGAAGTTATAAATAGTAGAGACAATTTGATGTAATTAAACTAATTATTAAAACAATTCAATTATTAAAATTAATAAAACTTTAAAATTATAGAAAACAATAAAAAAAACTAATTCTTAAAAATAATTATTAAATATAAATATTTAAATAATAAAATATACTGATTATTACAATTAATTGTGTTGGAATTATTTAATTATTAACTATAATTAATAATATTTGATTAATAACCATATTGAAAATTTGGGCCGGCTTAAATCTAAAATCACAGGGCCTATATTGCGTCCCAGTACGCCCCTGGTAAATTCCCATAGAACAGCTAAGGAAGCAATATTCATGTCTAACTTTAAATAACTTCTGGTTGAATTTTATGCAATCTTACTAATCTTATCAAGACCTTCAAACTGAAAACACTTGTGTGTAGCATTTATAGTAGAGGTTTGGTAAATTTCTAATTAAATTCTGTTACTTCTGACATGGTAACACATCTAACCAGTAAAAGAAATCTTTTTGACCTGATTTTTCATTTGGCATATCGTAAGTGTTACGTAGCATTTGTAATATTACCCTTGGATAGACAGAAAGAGCCTTAATGCGTATGCAGCTTTTTCGTTGCGGGCGACAGGCCTCGATCGCGAGACCATTGGATCTCGAGACAGATACTTTACCACTGTGCAAAAGAGTACTCCAGTGCACAAAAGTTTTATCTGTTATTTGAGGTCGCCACACAGCCTCCTCCCAGCGATGAAGGAGTGATACTGTTGTTCTGATCAAAGTCTGATTGGAGTTGAAGGTTTGGGATGCTAGTTGCATCGTTGTGTCCGCTTGTTGCACGCAAGTTGCGTATGTGATCGCTTATTGCAATGTAGTGTCTCCTTTCAGAAACGCCGATAGATGGCAGCATGATTCGTTTTACCCCGGGTCATCATTAAAGCGTATGCAGCTTTTTCGTTGCGGGCGACGGGCCTCGATTGCGAATTGGTTGGTTGTTTTCAGATTATCTGGCGCCGTCAGCAACACGAGGGCTATAATGCGCCGAAACATTCGTCATTAGACAAGCCAACGTACATTTACAAACACCCATGCCTAACATGGGACTCGAACCCACAACCTCGCGCCTTGATCGTGAGACCATTGGATCTCGAGACAGATACTTCACCGTTGTGCGATACTTTACCGCAGTGCTCCAGTGCACTGAAGCTTTATCTGTTATTTGAGGTCGCCACAAGCTGCTTACTATGTTCATGTACTGTAGAAGCTAAAGCGTTATTTGCAAATTTAAAAAAAAAAGTTACATTGTCAGATAATGTTAATTTAAAGCGAAGTTTTACTTTGTCCTCAAATATTACTTTCTCTTACAAGAAGAGGCTATCAACTATGTGCGACTGATTCAATCTAGTTTCAACTCCACAAGTAGGGCTGTAGCAGATACAAGTAACATAAGATTCCCTTTTCAAGCCTTTCCAAGAAAATCAATGTTTAAGAATTCTGTTGTGTTAACTATTTTTAAAGTTTGCTGGCTACCAACAATTGCACCTCGCTAAGAACAAGCTCCTAGCTTCATTAGCACTGGTTCTTGCTGCAGTCGGTGTTTATTTAGATGACTTTTCACTTCTTACTTTGTCTACAAATACATCAATATTACATAAGATTACGTGTATTGATAAGTGCTAAAAAAATTTAAGTCGGTGATTGTTGCGACATGTTCAATGTGAAAAATTAGGTATTTTCTAGCATTCTTGAAAGAGGTGATTTATTGTAATTGATATTCACACTAGGACATCCACTAACCTGCTGAACACATGAGTAAATCCACTAAAGATTTTACGTTGACAGTAAGAAAAATGCCACATAGACTGCCATCCAATACTGTATTTATCTGTTAGCTCTCAAAGTTGTTGCATCATTGAATTGCAAATAAAATGCACAACGCTACATATTTAATAACTTCGAAGGCCAATGATATTGAACCTGTGTTAGATTCCCAAGAAAAAAAGGGAAAAATAGTTACAAATCCACTAGTTAAAGAAATAAACTCCTTTGCAACAATAATCACATCATGACAGAGCCTGTTATAGAAATTGAGGAAGACATGTAAATTGTTGAAGAATTTATCACTTGATACTGGAAAAATTATCCTTCTTAATACTTATTACATGTGAAAATAGATAATTGCGATTCAAGGCCATCAAATTTCAGTTTTATTACTTATTTAATGCAATTATCAACAGGTATTACCACTGAAAAAATAAGATAGAAACCCAAGTTCATAAAAGGTAAATTTATGAAATATTACAAACCTGCAAGGGTATACCTGTCCATATAATTTATGAGATTTATGAAACACAATATTGTCACAGCAATATAAGCTTTACGATTACCGTGTCCATAACCAACATTCATATTGATAACAGCTGAGTTTGCCGAATTGCTCCCAGTTTGTGTATCCACTCCCGAAACGGTGGGGCTGTAATTTTCTTCAGCTGCGGTCTTATTTTCAATACGAGTTGCAGCTTTTTCTTGATTATTGACCAAAACGTCATTGTTGGAATTTCCAAAGTTTTCCATAATAAAATTTTTTAAAATCAGCGAAAACAAACTAACACCATGCGTTGTTTGACACAAGGGTATAAACAAAAACAAACAACAGAAACAGACACATGAGAGGGAAATGTCGCCAATCATGAAATCGGTTCGCAATGTGTAGCACAGTTATCGCTCTATTTGGCAAACGTACTAGGCCCAAATAAATACCACCTCTATGCATAATTGATATTCTTATGCAAATCAAACATTTTTCTTTTCATACATAGTTGTCACACTTTTCATTTCCTTTTTCCCTTTAAATTGTTTTTAAAAAAGTCTTAAACAAAAATTCTGTAAAAATTGTGTTCCTAGCACAATCCAAACTCATTGGTCACCAATTGCTGACGGCAATTCGATATCGATAAGTGAACTTATTTCCATCTTCTGCCAATGATTAGATTGCCCAGATTGAGAGACTCACCCATTTGACATCACTAGAATTCACCCATATTTCTAGTTTATCTCCTCCCGGAGGGGAGGAGATAAACTAGAAATAGAGATCCGTTAAGGTCACCAGACCCTGTCGGAAAAACTGCCAATGATTATAAATTCACGAGAAAAGTTGTACTAAATTCAACTTTCAACGATGAGTTTTCGTATCACGCAATGCAGCATCAGCAAAAGTTCCCGTGCGCTGTCGGTCACAAATCACAATCACATTTGATATCAGCCAAGCAAGGAGTTAATGCATGGCCTGATGAGTAATTAAGAGTGTCGAGGTGATGATCGAATTATTGAGGGTTTGGTAAAAAGGAAAAACTAACAAAAAAATAATAACTTTTATACTGGACCGGTCGATTTTTTACAGACACTGACCAGCCGGTCTCTATGGCCAGAACGCCTCTGTTGTGTCAATTGAAAAGACGATTATCGTGCGAAATTAGTATGATCCTAAGATTTTGTCAAATTGGATTGGTTGCTTCGGATTATTACTTTCAATAACTCATATGCTTTTATAGGGTAATGAGAGTAGCATTCAGTCAACAAAAAACTTCGATTTTTTTTTCGGTACATCCTGATTTCAAAATAGTGGTCTAGAAAAAATGCCTAATGTGTGTATGTGATCAGCAAAAGTCACGAACAAATTGACCTACGATGTTTAAACTTGATTTGCAGGTTAGTGGTGGTCATGGGACCTACGATTAAATAGCTCATGCGCATAAGGTTGAAAATCATGAAAAATCATGTTTTTCAGCAATTGCTAAAAAAACGGCTCTAACGATTTGCATTACAATCTGTGTGCTAGTGCCTCTTAAGGTATTCTAATCGTCCACACCTTTGAAATTCCCGTAAAAATGCGATAAAAGCATAAAAAGTTGAAAAACGAGTGCGTTGAACACAGCGCTCTCTGCTCTTGAGCATCTCCCATCAACGATTGATTTCTTTCTTTTTCACGCACAAGAAAGGACAATGTAACGTCTATCGAATAATATGGCTAATTTCGCCATCTTGGTGAAGTTTTTTTTTTTTTTTTACTCATCTAAAAAAAATATTGCCAAACTGGTCTTTTTTATTTAAATGACAGAAAATATGAAAACGGTAAATAACACCATAAATTTTAATGCCAATATTAAAGTGTAATTGAAAGTTGTGCGATGTTCCACACCCCTAGTTTTTTTAATTATTATCCAATACCACTAAAGATACAATCATCATTTTTTAAAATGTGTTTTTTGTAGCGAATTTTTTCCTAATTTGCTTAAAAAACACATGTTTTTCAAATGCGTTCATCGTTTTTTTTTATGGATTTTTTTATTAATACTATTAATAAGACAGCAATTGAAAAAAAAAAACTACAGATTGGTCAAGAAAATGGACTCTAATCCCTTTCTTCTTAGCTATTGGCTAAAAGAAATTCATAATAATTACATCCGCCACGATCCGCCTGTGGTCGGTACGTGGCGGGGTTATTTCGCTGTCATATTCTTGGATTTTTTATTTTCCCGACGAATCTCCTAAGAAACTTTATACCGTTTTCAGATATCTCATCAGGATCAGTAAAGATATCTAGAGTCTGAGCCTCACAAAAATCATCACTTCCTCAACGCTGAGCTACGAAGATAAAGTAGCCCTCAGGCGAGCAAATATCTCAACTCATCCCAACTTCAACTCGACCATAGACCAAAGATAAAGCAGACTGATCGTAAACCTCCAAATCCTTGACCGAGACGCGCGAGGAATTGTTGGGCACAGATCTCCAAAACATAAACGCATTTTGTATAGACAATGGCTGCTTGCTTCGCATTTAGATGCACAAATCACCCGTCAAAAATAGTATGTACAGCTCCAAATATATCATTTTACAGGTAAGTTCTTTTCTAACACTGTCTAATTATAGTTTGCATTGATTTTAGTTTCTAAAACTATTTATTTGTGTTTGAATGACTTCAAAATGAAAGTTCGTGTGGGTACTCGTTTCGTTTTCCTTCATTATTGTGTGTATCGCGGAATTTTCGATTAAATTTCAATTAGCCTACAGACTGCCATTTAATAATTAATTAATAACTACCACTTTAGAAGAGGCAATTGAGGTATCTGAATTTTTAAGAATTGTTTTCGTGAAGTCAGTATTTTCTATAGAGGAAGGATGAGTCACGTTAGGTGATCAAGTTTTGAATGAAAGCACGTGTGCTCTTCCCCTAGTAGCAATTTTACCTCGGCCGGTGATCGGAATTCCATCCCCAGGTGAATCGCCGATGATTGGCGATTCACCGGAAACTCACCCTAAACTTATCTTTCCCTTGGCAACTAATCCATTTTGTCCCCGTGGCCGGCCATTGGCCGATGTCCGGAAACTGATCGAATTCGAGCAGAAGCCGACAAGAATTAGTTCGAAGGCCGAGGAAAATTTTGCTCTCAAGAAATATCGAAACAATGGTCGTTATTTTGTCGAAAATATCAATTAATAAACATTAAATAATTATAAAGATGTAAGTATTGAATATTAAAAACGACAAGTTAAAATAATGCAAAACTAAAAGCCGGAGCGCGTAATTTTTACATGGTAGTATTTTCAATGACATTTTACGAGTACAAATAAATCGAAGTTACAACACTACCAAATTCAGAATTCACTACCAAATTCAGTCTAAATTACATACCCTGGGATCGAACCGAGGACGGTTATCTCCGGAGTGCGTTGACATGGCCACTGGACTGTAGTTACTTGTGATTCTTGGTATAACAATTGTATTGTAGTACAAAACTCTACTATCATACAGACTTTGCAAGGAAATTGACCGACATTTTTTTTTATATATGGGGTATTTTCGGAAAATAGCAAATCTTCCATAAATTTGGGAAAATGATATTAATTTATTTATTATAGCAAAAAAATAATAGTGTCAAATAAATAGTGTCGCCATCTATTTTGGAAAATTTTAACTAACTGATTTTATGATATTTTTGAATTGCAATTTAAGAGTTTATTTAATAATTTTGACATTTAAAAAAATATATTTAATTTTTAAATTTTTAAAAAAACTATATCCAATTTGATTAACTTTTTGAAACATATAAACATATTTTTATTTTACTTAAAAGATGTTTAAAAAACGGACCAAAATATGTTCAGCAAATTATAATGAAAACTATTTAAAAACAAGGACTATATTTTTATTTTATATTAAATTGAAATGAGAATTTATATTTAATTTTAGAAAATTGTTCCTATATTGTTTTACTATATAAAAACTTTTATTTATGGATTTTATTGACGTATTAGGTAAGCAATATATAATTATGTGGTTTGTATTTTTTCAAAATATATATTTACATTTAAAATTTTTCGTACACTTAGTTTTAAAATATTTTTCACTTATTGCCAAAGCGAAATGTTTAGCAAATTATATACTTGATTTAAATTTGAAATACATTCAAGGATCGCCTCTAATTCAGTGGAATTGCAAGAAAAAGAAACATAAGTTTTTTATCGCCTGTCGATGTGGTTCCGATATCTTGCCGATCAAAAAAACGATGATCAGAAATTCTAATCGGCCCCCGATGTTGGGAAGATATATTTTCCCGATGAGTTTAGGGTCATCGGCAGACGAGGAAATAAGGGTGTGTTTATATATCAGTCTGGGGAATCGCCGATGACTTTGATGAATTCCGATCATTGGCCGACGAAACGCCATGCAGTGATTGCTACTAGGGTCTCTCCGGAAATGGAAAAACATTGTTGATTCTCTACTTTGGTTTCAATGTTAAGAAACCAGTCAATGATATATGATGCAGTGCATTCAATAAATAAAAATCACAGTTCATAAAGAACTTGTTGTGTAAAAGAATTAGTTTCCCATAAGATGAAAAAGTGAAACCGAAAGTTATATTTACATGTTTACCTAACAATACAAAAATTTTCAGCTATGTAATTGTGAATGTGTAATTATGTTATACATCTGTCCAATTCCTACAATATATAGTTATTATAACATACATTAAAATTATGTGCTAAATATTATGCATTAACAAAATATGTTAAATTTTTGGAAAGATAATGAAAAAATTTAATTTCTTGAACATTTGTTAATTGTTAAATGGGATTTCCGTTTTATGAAATTGCTATTATCAATTTTTATCAATTATCATTAATTTTAGTCGTATGCAAAATAAGAGATGACATTTTTCCTTACACTTTTTCAAAGCCATGATATTCTACTGTGTTTAAGCTTCAACACAAAAACTTGATCTTGGAAGGAAGATTTAAAAAAAAAATGTTAAATCAGTATTTAAAAAAAATGTTAAACCAATTATTTGAATAAGCATTATGATACTTAAATAATGAGATTTTCATTATTAAATATTTTTCCATTTTTCGTTATCTAGTAATAGTTTTTTTATTTGTAATTATTGAAAGGTGAACTTAGGAAGAATATGTTCGCCTGTAAAATAACATTTTAAAGATGTTAAAAGTTCTTTTTAATAAAAGTGTACATTCATGCTAATGGGTTATTTGTTCTTTCATAACTAAACTAAATACCTTTTAAAATATCTAAAAAACAAATAAAAATATGATACGTTTGTTTGCATCATGAAGACAGATTGAGATGATATTTTATGTGTTTTGTTGCCATTCTTGTTGTGTTTTAAAGAATTTTAATAAAGAATATTTTGTAATGCTATTACTTTTTGAATTTCTTAAATATTATTCAAAAACATAAAATTACTATTCTTTGTTATTTTAATGAATAGTTAGAAATAAACCTGTTGAGCCGAAACTTTTTCCTTTATTCAAATTTATAATTTCACCGGTAATTGTATGGCGAATGATGCGGCCACGATCCGTCACGGATGCGGGAAGAATGTGTTGGAAGAACCCCCACACTTTACCGTCGACGGACAAAAATAGGTGAACTTCTTGAAGTCAAATTTAATAAAATTATCCGAAACTTTCTTCTTTTCTTCTTAATGCAGCATAATGTATACATTCTAAGGAAAATATGTGAATTTTTTCATAAGATTTATTCATATATTAGTGGATAAAACGCTATTTTTAAAATGCGAAATTTTACACAGTACGCAAGGCGTTTGCTGTTTCTTTTGGAATTATGTTACCCATGATGCCTCAAAACATGTAATGTTTTTCTCCAATGAAGGTCAATGGGAAACGCCGCCTCTGCTCCTATTCTTTGCTCTATGAATTCGACGGAATAAATTGTAAATTTCAGTTTGAAAACTGGCAATACTTATTGAGCGGCCATTATGACTTGTGAGATTTAGAGCATTGAAGCAATAATTAAACCATTGATATTATCTTTCATGACTACCTTTTTCTACAGCATTAAACGGCATGAAGTGTAAGTTTTTTTTTCCCTCATGATATGTTCGATTTTAGATCTAAACATAGACAAAATAAAGCTAGACGGTATGTTTAAGTTTGTTATGTGTAACGAAAATCAAACCACGTGGTGGAAGGAGTTCTCAAACAAAGGAGAGAAAAAAAAAACCTTTCATTTTAATGGGCAATCTGGTGTATGATAAAACATTGAATCCTGTAAAAAAATAGACCTATTTTGTTCTGCATTTTGTTCTTATGTGAAATTTAAGATAAGGGGATCAATATCCTTTCACAAGCATGTGCTGTTTTATAAATTTTCTGTATAATTACAGTTTTGGTTGTATACTCAATAATTTGTTTTTGTTTTGCATTCTCGGGAAAATTATCTTCAATTGGTTTATTTTGGATCTTATTTAGTGGCTAACTTCTGAAAATTGTAGTTGATAATGAAATTGAAATATAGGCTAATGGTTTTTTGTTTGAAAGTAGTGACTGTTTAACATTTTAAATTTCACTTTGAAGTGGCTAAAGCAGGGGTGCGATACCCCTCCCCCCCCCCCCCAACCAAGGTCCATGACTTACCTCCCAATCATTTTATTATGTTGGTTATCAAATGATGAGATGGTGACTTTATTACATGCTGCGTTGTTTGATTGGAATTTTTTCAACAAAATTTTGGGAGTCGAAAAAGTCACTATCCTAATTTCTGAAACAAAAGCTTATAAGTTAAAACAAAATCTGCCCTGTATTGAACTGTCTTGTTTGCTGTACAAAATTTCAACAAATGTAGAAAATATAAAGTGAAACATGTTGTCAGATAAGGATTTTTTTTTAATTGTAAACTAGAAGTATAAGTTATTTTATACATTTTAAAATCCTTTATATTAACTTCAATTTTGCTAGGTGTGTGTTTGTGTGGATCAAATCTGTGGGCGTATTAATAAACTTGTCTTCATCCAGTCAAGCTGAAACTTGCCAGATAGAATGCATTGCAGTCGAGAATGAGCCTGTCAAGTTTTGGGGACTAACGTTAAAAATACACTTTTGCACGCATGCTTATTACTGTTCCAGAGGGCTATACTATAGGGCCGATCAAACGGTATGGTGGTTAGCGTGCTAGCTTCTAGACCGCGAGGTTGCGGGTTCGAGTCCCGTGTAAGGCATGGGTATTTGTAAATGTATGTTGGCTTGTCAAATGACTTAATGTTTCGGCGCATTATATCCCTTGTGTTGCTGACTGCGCCAGATAATCTGAAAACAACCAACCAGCTATACTATAGGACAGGATGAAGTGAGCTCACTCATTATGCTGTAGGAACTGGTTCCTCTATGGCTGTAAAGCATTGAGTGAGCTCAAATCAGGTTGTCTTCTAGTATAATTTACTCGCTTGTCTTCATCCAATCAAACAGAAACTTGGCAAATAGACTTGCTGCCGATAACAATGCATTCCATTAAGTTTTGGGAGGCAAAAAAGAGTCCACTGCATATGAATGGATGGTTTTCTTTGTAGTGGTCAAACATTTTGAAAAGTTGTTATGAGCTCAAAATTTCTTAAATAAGTTGCACTTGCACTTAAAAGTTGGCAATGTATATAAATGATTTATGCAGAAAACTTTGTTTTATGTGTTAATTTTTTTCGTATCTCAGCATATTCTCGGCATTTCTTGTACTACTGTGATTCTTTTCTGGTACTACAGTCTCTTACAGACAATCTTAATTACTTCTTTAAAAAATCCAATGTTATTTTGTAAATAAAAGCTTAATCACATTTGGTAAAGAATACTCGTATCTTAACCGAGGGTTTTAAATGAATGCGTGCGTAAAAACGCATAAGTGCACCCCTTTCCCACTCACCTAGACTTCCTGGTCGGTACACGCCGACCAAACGGTATAGTGGTTAGCGTGCTGGCTTCTAGACCGCAAGGTTGCGGGTTCGAGTCCCGTGTAGGCATGGGTGTTTGTAAATGTATGTTGGTTTGTTAAATGACGAAATGTTTCGGCGCATTATAGCCCTCGTGTTGCTGACGGCGCCAGATAATCTGAATACAACCAACCAACCTGGTCGGTACACATTTTTAGCACTTGCTGTAAACTCATTTTTTCAATATTGAAATTTTTAGATTTTAAAAATTTTATATATTTTTCAGCGTTGTATATTATCCTGTACAATACATGTATGTTTCAGTATAAATAGATCAGTACCTCATGATTTTTCTTTTTTTTCTTCTAGGAAAGTCCACTCATTTAGCATGGATCCCCAAAAATATTTTTTTGTGGTAAGTTATTTAAGATTTTGTTAAAAGATATAACTGTTTCTTCTGTGCTTGCATCGAATATCCTTAATGGGTGATTTTTAATGTATTAAAAGTTTTTGTTAATAGGATAACGGGTATGTGTTGGCCAGAAACATGAGTTCATTTTGCAACACAAATGTATTGTAAAAATTTGAAATTAATATCTCGTCTTGCACTCCTTCATAGACGCTTTCTTGCCAATTTGTGACATTGAAGGTGAAGTTTAAGTCCTGATTAAAATAAAATCTTTGTCATCCTGCTACCCACCGACAATGTACCACAATTCACCACCAATCTTTTTAGGGTAGTGTAGGGAGGGATGGAACACCATCAATTATGACTAAAATAAATATTGCTTTTCATTTCTGATTCTTTCACTATGTAGAAAAAACGTTATATTTATTGCTAAGATTTATTTTTGTTGCTGGTTCATTTACAGGGTTCTATGCAGAAGGAAATTTGGGTCAATTTAAGGACCCTTCCCAAAATTTCCCTAAGCAAACAAACAAACCCTTAACAAAATTCCATGTGATGCAGCATGGCCCTATTGTTGCTTTTGCAACATAAAAACTAAACAACCCACCACAAAATTCCATGTCAAAAAATTTGCACCTATAATTGAAATATTTCAATCATCTAGGAGTAGAAGGATATCATAGTAAATATTTGTTGTACCTACTCAACATTAAAAATTTTAAATTGTTTTTATTAATGCATGAAAGTTTTACAAAAATATATAAAATTGGAAATTATTCACAAAATTAATTTCTTTTTGCAAAATAATTTTTTCCCCACAAAAATAGGACCATGCAAAAAAAAAATCTGGATAGACTCCTGTTTTAAGTTTATGTAACAAAAAGGCTATTTGCAAACTCAAAAGTAAATAAATACTTAGATTTCAGTAAGTTTTAAGCCTCATTTGTTGTTGCTAACATAATTGTTCTTGGTGTTTTGTAGACTCAATAACATAATTAGCAGTTAATTTAAGATGAAACTAATAATTTAAATGCAGTGAATATCATTAGGTCTCACTTACAATTACAATAATTTTAATTGCGTACTAAATTTTGGTTTTAAAAAAGCTACAGAAATTTTTTATTAAAGAATAGAAGGAATTAAGACGAAAAATAAAAAAAATCTATTGCAAAATTGAAAATTAATCTTAGTTTAATACATAAGGAATTATTTAAATTGAAAATTTCTGTAAAAAAAAATAATTAAAAAAAATAAAATATGCAAAATTAAAAAAAAAATTCATTAATTCAATTTAAAAAAAAAATATGCAAAATATTCTATAAAAAAATGCAAAAATTAAAATTAGAGAATAGCTTTTATAATGTTGATGAATTGGGTAATATTTTTTTTTGGTCAGTATTGAAACAAGCTTTAGAAAGATAATGTGTGTTAAGAACCTATGTCAACTTGAAAAGAAATCTCTGAATGTTTTGGAGATATCCTGAAATTTTTGGAATTATCTGAAAGTTCCTATCTAAATTTTTTAGGAAACTCACCGATTGCGCGCCCTGGAATCTCTGAGATTCCAACTTTAATGGATTTTCCATTATATTTACTTCTTTGTATGATTTTTACAGCTCTTTGAAGCAAAATGAAAAAAGCTACCTGAAATATCTTTATTTTTTTGTCAATATTCTTGGAAAACGGTGATGTTATGTAGCTTTGCCTGCTTAAAGAGTAAAAACATCCCTAAAATTTTAGGAATTATCCTTAAAACTCCTATCTAAATTTTTTAGAAAAATCACTGCACCTCGTACTACTTGAACCCATTTTTCAAGCTCTTAAAAAAGGTTGCATTCTTGTCACTCGAACCTTATATTAGTTTGCGTATAGGGAGTGTATGCAAGATGTTTAAAATGATATTTGGGTTGTTGACATTTGTACGAAATTCCAGAGTTTTGGTGGCGATCAAACGGTATAGTGGTTAGCGTGCTAGCTTCTCTTGCGGGTTCGAGTCCCGTGTAAGGCATGGGTGTTTGTAAATGTATGTTGGCATGTCTAATGACGAATGTTTCGGCACATTATAGCCCTCGTGTTGCTGACGGTGCCAGATAATCTGAAAACAACCAACCAACCAGAGTTTCGGCTGTGTGGAAAATGGGGGAATTATAGTAAAATTAATTAGCCATTGAGGACTTGGCTTTTATATAGATTCTTGGATAGATAATTTGCATTACTCTACTTGATTGAGTTTAGTTAATCCAAGTCCACTTTCATATACATTGACTTTAGTTATTATAATATATTTTAATTTCCACAAGATAATTTATTTTATTCGACTAGTTAATTTAGTTCTTTTTATATGACTTGTTGCTTTGTTTTCCTTTTTTTTTATTTCATTCTAGTTAATTACTATCTTTCAGAAGTGGGATCGCTTTAAAGGCAGGTCAATACCCATTACCGACCAAGAGTTGGTTAATTCTAAACAAAGACTCCGAGCTGCACTTCGGAATATCAAAACCATTCAGGAAGTCGAGTGCACCACAAACGGATACAAAAAGTATCGTATTACAAGTTAGTATTAACAAAATATATAAATTTATATATACAATAAAATTTGATGCATTTTCCTTCAGTATGCAATAGTGTCCAATTAACTTATTATAAATAATCTTGAGAACTAAATGTGCAATTCAGGTGAGGCTTTTGCATTACATTAGGGTTGTTCTAATGTTAGACATGCTAAGTGTTATTCATAAGCTTCTTAAATATCATTTAAACATTGTATTTTTCACCAAAAACATTTGACATGTAAGAACTTTTTGCTTGATACTTAAAATTCTTCAAGAAAGAATTCTATGCTGTTATATTTTTCTATAATTTTAGGGAAATACGGTAAGCATAATTATAGTAGTTTTAAATTTATTGTTTCATGGTTAAAATTTCAGTATTCTACGTGCATTGAAAGTTACTTTCTTATTTACAGTCTTGAGCTTGCCATCTATCAGGTTTTCCCATTTCTGATATCAGAGACTGTGATAAAACTTATGAATAGATATTCGATCTCCTACACCAGCTTGTCTAACGTTGTATATTACCTTTTAAACAAGACTTGCCTCATTTTCCACAGGAGATATCTGGAGAAATATATCTACTATATAGGCTTTGGACGCCTAAATTTGGCATAGATCATTCCTATTCTAAATCGTCAAGTCTTGATACTTTAACGACCTCTGTCAACTACATCTGGCAGGAGCTATTATTCCGATAGACAGACAAAAAATCCATAAAAATAATTTATATTTTTAAATAGGTTACGGAGAAGAGGACAGCAAAAATGTCACCCGTATCAAGCAGGAATCAAAGTCGACTTTCTCCCACGTACCATTTACTACAGCGGCCAGCACAAGGAGCAGAAGAAAAGTCAAAGTCGAGTCAACCATGTATGCTGAACACGATGACGACGACAGTGATCCAGACTACAGGGTCAGATCGAGGAGGAAGAAGAAAGGGAAGAGAGCCCAGAAGAAGAGAATATGGGTGAAAAAAGAGGTATTCAGAAAAGTAAAGAGTACTACGTCTTCAGTAAAATAAAGAGTACCTATTAAAATATCTAGTTGACCAGTTTCGACGAAACTGAAAATGTCGCCAAACTGCAACTTTTATTGCCAACAATGGATAACAGTGACACCAATGAAAAGTGTGTAAACCTTAGCGATGGAAGTCCTCTTATTTTGCTTTGGTCATCATGGACTGAAGTTGCCTTTTGGTTGTAGTTTCGGTTTTGCCGGAATTGGTCAACGTGATAATACGTAAGTTACCAAATGAAATACAGGGGAGGTTCATAGGAATTTCCACAAAGAGTTTGTATATTACAATAAAGTAGAAATTATGTAACATTTCAATGGCATTAGGATAGGAGCAAGGATGAAAATCTTCATCGTTTACCAGATTTTCGCTATTTTTTCTGGAAAGTTCTGCTTTTTCTATATTTTTATTACTTTTAGTGGAGTTTAAAAGGCTTCATCAGATGCCTGCCTTCTCCTCCGCCCATTTCAGAAAAAATTTCTGTCTGTTCTTTTTTTATGTACCCAGATTAGTACACAAGCATATTCTAACTCGGCTATTTTGTATTTCAAAATAATGCGGCGTATATTTTCCTCTTTTTTTTACATTTTGTCTGCTTTCGTCCTCATATGAAGGCAGTCAGTCTACAAGGAGCCGACATACAATATATCTTCTTGCATTTAAAATTAGTGATTAGTATTTCATTTCTATATGACCTTTTCCCCTATTATTTTTTGCCATATCACTAGAATCGGTAACTCATTACTATTAGGTAGATTATGGTTAGTACGGCACCTTGTAGGAACATAGGATGTCAAATGATTGCTACTAATGCAATATACGTATGGGGTTTCTGCGCTTATGGAAAGTCAGGAAATGCTATGGAAAGTCATAAATTTGGACATTGGGTAAATTTTGTTATGGAAAGTCATGATTTTTAACAAAAAATGGCCTTAACACTTTAAATCCCAACCCGCCCTATACCGCCTTGTAGAGAATTTCCCAGCTAACCGCCTTTCGGGCGGTTGCAGGGGTAAACGTATATTTTCAAGTGAGGGGAACTGCCCTGCCTTAGTTGTTTAAAGCGTGACGGTCCTCAACAATAGGCTATTGTGGATCATGTAGAGGGGAGACATGGATTTAAAGTACTCAATGTCAAACTGCCCCACCCTTTGGACATGGAGTAAGATAGTCAGGGACTCTTCTTTTATGCGAATCTTGTCATGTACTTAGCGGTGGCGTTTGTTTCATTGATAAGATGCCAACTAAATTCTCTGACATATCAAGCAGATGACCCAACGCACACCCCTATTGCAGGCTGTATACATATAGTAATGATCTTTTAATGGTCGACAGTGACCCCCCACAGCAATCCCAGGAGTGGCAGACAGGAGAACGGTCGGGCGAGTTCATTTCCAGTTTTTATGAATGGAAAGTCATCGGGGTTTTGTGAAACCCACAACGCTGACTCCATGGGATTTAAAGGGTTAAGTCATGGAAATACAGTTAATTTCATGGATTTCTAAACATTTTAAGTAAAATCCCGTAACTGTGGCTTCATGATCGCTATTCAGCTCATTGAAAGTTCATCTGTTTTTATTTACGTTTTGACGGAAACATTGGTCACAATTAAAAACCGTGGCCAATGAAAACATTCCTGAACTCCAAATTTGTGACATCACATGAGTAAGGTCTTATAGGTGAAAAAAAAAAAATTATAGTATGGTAACTGAAATGAACCACTTTGATAAGCTTGTGCTTGCATTTTTTTAATTTTTCTGTCTTTCTTCTGTTTTGCATTGTTGATATCAAAACATTTCATTTTTTATGTAATTTGTTATTATTGACTTTTCTTTATTCAAATATTTCTTTATTATTAAAGATTGATTAGATTTTTTAACACTGAAGTATCAAATAATGGAAAATCATTTTTCCCTTTTTCTTCTGATTTGGAAGTTACTGTAACAAGGATTTTTTACTTAATTTAAAATAAAACTTTATAAATATATGGTACACTTATTTACTTTCTATGTTCGTGTTAGTAAAATTCAAATAGGTTATTTATTTTTTTGTGATTTGATTTCTTGAGTCATGGAAAATGATTTGCTTCAGTTTTGGAAAGACGTGAAAAGTCATGGATTTGTAACATTTTATTTTGGCAGAAACCCTTTACATACTCTGGTTTTCCAGAGAAAAAAATGGCCATAATTTCATTAGAGAAATGTTTGGGTTCTCGCTGTCATTAAAAGTTTTCAAGAATTACTTTTTTTAATAGGTAGGCCCTATATAAGGGTCCTTAAACTACTTATCTTTCATTTTGGCTCCTTAATTTTTTATTGCTCATTTTCCCCCCCAGAATTTTTTTTAGTTATCCTGAATTTAATATTCCTATTTCACCTCTTTTTCCTGTTATTTATAAGAAGACAGGGAGTTTTTGTCGTAAATCCTATTAACACACTAAGCATACAGAAAGAATTTCAATTTTACTTCGTATTTAATTACATTCCTTATTAAACTACACGATCATTATCAAATAAGGCAACTTTTTTATACCATCTTTTGACCACTTGGCTAATAGATTTTCAAATTTTTAGCATTTTAAATTCAATGATATTGAAAGGATAATTGACTTTCCAAGCGATAGTAAGTTCTAACTCTGACTGCATGGTTTGACTATGTCTAACGAGCATCCCAATTACTCTTGGAAGCCCCTTCAACTTTAGTAATTGTTTTCATAATTGTTTGCACACACCTTTAAATTAGATTTATTATCTAGTTTATATGATTTTTTAAACTATATAAGAACTCTTAAACACATCTATCTGTATTTTCAAATAGTAATAACCAAACTAAGTGCACAGAAACCACCTCACTAACTATACAGCTTAACAGTTAAGATGTATAGTGAGATTTACAAACATTAACTGCTCATTTGCTGCCGCAAATTCAAAAAATTGATTTAGAAAGTAAGATTTCACCATCACAAACTTCTTCCACATTTTTTCTGAACATTAAAAGAAGGTGCATTTTTATTGCCAAATTATAATGGACATGTATCATGTGATCGTTTAAATAAGATAAGGATTACCACATTACTTCCATTCAACAAAGTTTTGCTTGAAGAGTTAAATGCATGATATTGATATGTCTATTAAAGATTGTCGTTTGACATTGAATTACAGGGATGAGAATCTTCCGCGTTTTGTGTTTTTTTTTCAAGTTTTACTCCACTTTTTAGTAATTCAGTAATTTTCCCGTTTTTCTAGCGTAATTTTGGTCATTTTGAAAAATATGACGTAGTTACTTGTGAAAATTAAAGTTTGTTTAATGTTTTATTTGTCAATGCCTTTTTCTTGTTTTTTTTTCTATCTGTAATTTGATGAACATTCTGTACTTTGGTTACAAATATCCTTTTATAATTTGATATGTGACTTTTATAAAGTGGTACATAATTTTATTTCAACTATATCAATTTGGTTGAATTTAAATGATCATTGGGTAATTAGGAATATGTATGAGATCTTTGTATACACACATTTTTTTAAATTATATGTAGCACTTTATATATTAGTTTTATAATGATTTAATTTGCAGTTTGTATGTATTATCATGACAGTTCCTTCATATAAAAATTTTGTACCTAGACATCCTCAGCAATTTGCATCATGCCCGTTCACAAGGAGTGTTGGGTTTTACTATTGCAAAATCCGGTGTCGTGTGTATTTAGTTTTTTAAATTTTGGATTTCCTCTTTTTTGAAATTTTGCATTCTCATCCCTGAATTAACATTTGTTACAGTTTAAATTTATGTATGAGAAACACGTATTCAAAAAAGTATATATGTCCAATTAAAAAAATTATAAAAAGTATGTACATGGCAGGGGTGGGAATTCTGCGCCAATTGCGCCAGCGAGCGCCAAAAGTTGTATCCTGCGCCAACCTGCTACAAAACCACATTTAAGTGCGATTCTGCGCCAATTTTGCTTTAAATCTTCCTTTAAACGTGAATGCTAAAGCGCCAAACCAGCTTGCGCACGCCAAATCTATGTGGAGACGAAATTACGGCAACCTCAAAGGGCCGTTTTGCACGAATTTCCATAACATTCGATTTTTCCCCCAACATGCAATGTGTGGATTAGCCCTCTGAAATCGGCATTCACACATGAGCATTTATGTTCAAACGCGTCTTGCACGGGTCAAACTGAAATCGCCGATTGCTGATATCACGTGCGTCATTGCTAGATAAAATTTAGGGCTAAGCATTTAAAAAGAATATTTCCGCTCGGACACGCGTGATGACCATGCCTTCTATTAAATTTATGGTTGTTTTTTGTAATTTACTTGTTGGCTGTTGGTAATTAACTTTTAAACGTCCGTTTACATTTGAAATTAAGTATCACAGAAATGTAATCAAAATCCCGGAATGTTTCCGATTTAATAAAAAAAAAAAAAAAAAAAAAAGTTTATAGAACGGCATGGAGTTTATAGAATCGGCTTTTTAGGGTAGAATTTGACCCGATTTGGAAAAAAAAAAAAATAATAATAATTCACGGAAATTTAGAAACATTCTTATTTTAATTTTATGTATTGCTATTTTTGCTATAAGAATTGCTATTTTTATACAAATGAGTCTTATAATAATAATAATAATAATAATAAAACAAAGAGTCAGTGGATCTGTAGAAAGCTACTTAAAATAGGTGTAGAACTTGACATATAATTTTTTACATAAGTAGTTTTGGCCATCTGATAGTACCTTTGATAAACGAAATGTTAAAATTTTAATTAGTTCATTTTTAATTAATTTTTTTTTACCAAATGATTTCAAATAGAGGTACAGATCTGAAATTTTCTACATAAGTAGTTTTGGCCTTTTTTTAATTAGACTTTTTAAAAACAGAATGTTAAAATTTAATTTTTTTTTTAACTAATTTTTTAATTAAAAAAAAGTCTTTTAATTAGGCTACAGCTCAGAAATTTTCAACATAAGTAGTTTTTACCTTCAAATTGTACATTTGACAAACAAAATGTCAAAATTTTATTTTTTTAATTAAAATTTTTTTTTTTACGTAGCGACTTTAAATATAGGTACACCTCTGAGATTTTCAACCTAAGTAGGTTTGGACTTCTAATTAGACTTTTGAAACACAGAATTTTAAAACTTTAATTTGTTTTTTAATTAATATTTTTACAAAGCAACTTCTACTTGATCTAGAGCTCTGAAATTTTCAATATGAGTAGTTTTGGCCTTCTAATTTTGCTTTCCATAAACATTTGTTAAAATAATTCAGAGAGGTGAGGGGGGTGGTGTTATTGTATTAACGGGCACATTTTTTGGTTCTCGATGGGGGGTTCTGATATTAAGGGTTTACGTTGCAGTCAAGCGAACTTGTGCTTGCACTGCAATGAACCTTCTAGAAAGTGAAGCGAGCCTGTCCTTGCGTAGCAATAAATTTTCAGCGAGCTTGTGCTTGCGTATCAATTAAGCTTTTCAGAGAGCTAAGCGAGCTGTGTTTGTGTTACAATGAAACTTTTAGCAAGCAAAGAGAGCTTGATTTTGCAGAGCAAACCCGTTCACAAAGTGTCAAAAGCTAAAATATAAATGTTTTTTTTTTTTTTTTTTTTTTTTTTTTTTTTTTTTTTTTTTTTTTTTTTTTTTCAATTTATATCTTTTAAATTTACAAATAAAAATTATACAAGTTCAAATTTTAATTATTGTAATTGTAGTTAAATCAGCTACAATTTATTATATTTCTGCAACTAATTTTCTAATTTTGCTGCTACATTTTCTCTTATTCTGCTCCAAAAGTTAAATTTTGCTGCTCCAATTTTTTGCGAATCTGCTCCAAATGTTAAATTTTGCTGCTCCAAAATTGCTCCAAACTGGGCTTTCGCACTTCCCACCCCTGACATGGTCATATCGAACCCAGACGGTGATTTTTTTTTAGTAATTTTTTTTTTATTTTTACGTAAAATGAACTTGATTTTGTGTGGTGGTTTTTAAACACTCTCTATGATTCATTTTATTTCATTGCAGATGTAGCACTTAAATTAGAGTTATAATCATTGAAATATATTTCCCATTTTATTCTGATTTCCTATTTTTAGGAAGATGATAGCGACGATTATTCCCAGTTAGAGACAAATAACACTTGCTCACAGTATGTAGTTTACCCCGGGTTACATGAGCAACATACATCAGAAGCAACAGGGCCTGACAATTCTGAACAGGTAACTTAGAAATTAGTTTATAATTTTCCAAGTGTGAGCATTGGTCACAAATTACAGAAAATAGACTAGACAGTTAGTTAATAGAGATATTTAATTTGTTTTGCTATATATTTGGCAATTTTAATGCGTAGAAAAGAAATGTTTATAATTATTGTGATTAAAAGTGAAATAAATTTCATTGCAAATTGCTTTCGGTTGACCATATATGATACAATCGGCGAAAACGCAGATTTCTGCTTTTTGTATGGATTTCGATCATGAGTGTTATAGTTGCAAATCCTTAAAATCATCTCATCCTGTGATGTCTTTTTTTTCTTTTCTTTTTTTCTAAGGTGCTGTAGCATGTTGTTATCAATATAAAGCTAAATTTATTTAAATATTTTTATCGGATGATCGTCAAAATGTGCATGTTACAAATACCAATCGAGCTTTTAAAATTAATTACATACTTTGCTCTGATTGGTTTAAATAAAATTTTAGTTATATTTATTACGAGCTGTGTGGCCCCACGCTGCTGGGGACCCATTGAAAGATATAGAAATTTACATTTAAGAAAAAGTTAAACAGATGTATTAGTATAGGGCATTTGGTAATTTTTTTCATTTAACGATCAGGAAAATCTTAAAAGGCAAAAATGCGGTAAATAAAAGAAATTTAAAATAAAAATAATAATAAATTAAGTTAAAATATTAATTGAAAATAGAAACATTTATCTCTAAAAAATACCAAATAAAATTGTACCAATGAAATGTCTTAAGAAGTTTTATATTCTTCAAAAAATTTTTAGTATACAGAAAAAGTAGTCTCATGCCCCCTTACCAACTTCATAATCACGAACAAAATAAAGCACAAAAGAAATTAAAACGCAAGTGAAATACTACGCTTCTAGTGTAAATAGTAAAACATGTATAATACAAAATATTTATTCATATCTACATTAAATTGTACGTAACTTGGTACACAGGACAAAAACATTATACAACAAATAAAAAAAACCAAAAGAAGGAATTTTGATATTCTGTGTTAAATATTAAAGCAAATGAATAAATGTTTAGATGGGAGTAAAAAAGAAAAATTGACAAATATCAAGATGATTTGAAATTTTTTGGTGAATTTCAGTAATCTTTGCCGTTATATTTGCATTCATAATACTTCATGTAATAAGTAGCAATACGCTTTAAGCCGCGCATGCTCGGAGCTTGCTTACGGTAGGACGATTGACACTAAATATAGGGATATATTTTAATGCAACTCGAACTGCTTATCGGACATGCGTTTCTAATACATAAAAATATGGGGGACTCATTAAAATTAACTTTTGGTTTTATTCTGATGAATTGAAAATATATTATTGCCATTCTAAGAATTTATTTTAATGTTCTTAAATTTTAACAAAAGCAGCTTTTAATCGAATTTAAAAGTTGTTTTCTACAATCTCGATATAAAGCTTCTAATGTATTAAATTTCGTATGTCTCGGTGCAAAACTGTGGATTTGTATAAGGTTCAGACAAACAGGCACTCAGTTTTATATATATACTAGTAGTGTGCCCCGCGCTACTGGGGACCGTTGAAAGACATAGAATTTACGTTTAAGAAAAAGTGAAACAGATGTAGTATAAGGCATTTGGCGACTTTTGTTTTTCATTTAACGATTTGAAAAATCGCAAAAATCAAAAACGATGCAACTAAAAGAAAATTAAAACAATAATAATCATACATTAATTTAAAATATAAATTATTAAGGGTAGTCTTCAGTTAGGCGGTTACCAGTTGGAGCCAAGCCTAAACGTTTACTCTTTTAAATGACGCTTAAATGTATCGCCAATTCTAAATATAGGAGGTATAAATTATTTGAAGGTTGTTGGTTATATTATTTAGGTCTGCAATTTGGCGGTTTTTATTTGGTACCCGGCTAACTGAAAATAAAAACCGTTGCGAGAAACAGCATTTATCTATACAAAAACACAAGATTAAATCGCGCCAAAGAAATGTCTAATACTACATCTGTACCAAAAAAAGTTTTGTATTTTTCAAAATTTTTAGCATAGAGAAAAAAGTAGACCCTTGTTACCAACTTCGTAATCCCGACCAAACTAAAGCACCAAAGAAATAAAATCAAAAGTGAAATGCTACGCTGCTGGCGTAAATTGTAAAATATAGTCTGGTGTAAATAGTAAAACATGTACAATACAAAAAATGTATTCATTCATAGATTTGATAATGGGGATCTTGATACACAGGGAAGAAAAACATTATACAAATTAAAACAATCGAAAGAAGGAATTTTGATATTCTGGGGACTGGTTGCCATCATTATGCCACAAAAGGAAGAAAATGAAAATTGGAATAAGAAGAAAAATTTACAAATGTCTAAATGATTTGAAAGTTTTTGGGGAATTTTAGTAATCTTAACTGTTATATTTACATTCTGAATACTTCATGCATTACGCTTTAATAGTGTGCATGCGCGGAATGCTGATTGCCATATATGGAAAATTATAATAATATGCAAACTGCTTTTCGAACAGATGATTGTAATACATGAAAATAAGTTGGACACATTAGTTTTATTCTGATGTAATAAAAAAATATTGTTGCCATTCCAAGAATTTTTTAATGTCATTAAATTTTATTGAAAGCAACTTTTAATCGAATTTAAAAGTTGTTCTCTACAATTTCCATTTTCTAAAGCGTCTATGTACCAAATTTCGTACCTCTAGGTGCAAAACTGTGGATTTGTATAAGGTTCAGACGTACAAACAACTCAGTTTTATAAATATAGAAGATACGGAAATAGTGGAATATTTTCACTGAAGAAAAAAACGCTCAACCTTGTAAGATTTTGTAATTAAAGAACAGCTAGAAAAGATTTTAACTTTAAAAAAGATATTCCACATTCTGAAGATATCCTTTGTACTAAAGATATCAGTATTCAATAATTAATTTCAAACAAAGTACTTATAGTACTTCAAAATACTAATTGCTGTAATAGATTAAAATATTTTTCACAACTCGGAGCCAACATACAAAATGGAGTACCAAATGCCATAAATAATTACGAAGCATTAAAAAAAGAAAAAACGTAAAATCAACGCCTAAGGATAGAATCAGTAGTATGGGTGCCGCAAGAGGATGCACTTTCACCCCCTTAGATTTTGTAAATTAAAAATAATGTGGAGAAAATTATCATGATTCACTGTTAATAGAAGTATGATATAGGTTTTAAAATTTTAAATGGATAAAAATTTTTAAAAATTACTATTAAAGTTTAATTACAGTGTTCAATTTAATAATCAATGTTCAAATAAATAATTAACCGCTTTGTGCTTCCCTGACTGCTGGTGCCCGTGACCAGTAGTGTAGTATAATGTAAAAATTTTAGTAAGTATAGTACTCTACCAAAGAACAAAAGATATTCACACGACAATAATTTGGACCTTTTAAAAAGTATTGGAAACGCCTTAAGTGTGAAGAGAATTGAAGTATAATGTGTTTTTAGTGATTGATGTTTTAGTACTAACATATTATCCCATCGACCGTTGACGAACTTTTTGTTGGGGACAAAATGTTTGAATGGTCTGGCCTTCTCTTCGGCTGCGAAGTTGACTGGGCATCTGTCCACAATGATTGTTTTCGACATACTAAGTTCCGTTTTGTTAATGTCGACATACGGAATCCGTTTTATGAACTTTTTGCCTCGCCAACAGTCGATGGGGTAATTAGTAAATACTAATTAATTTCGATGTATTTAAGTAATCGAAACTTTTGATATTACAGGAAAAAACTGTAGAAGGAGGTGTTGAATTTACAACACCCAATACTAGACGAAGGTTGACCAGCAAATTTTCGGTAATTAGCATTTTCCTTGAATAAATTTTCAGTAGTATGATTGCATATCATGAAATAGTAGTTTATTCTTTAATTTTTTAACTCTTATATTTTTTTCGTGTGGGGAAGGTGGGAAACCGGAATGAAGTGAAACTGCATCTTCTATGGAGAAGGCAATAAATGCTGCCTTCTCTTCAGAAATGGTTAATTATTGAATGTTGATCCCTCAAGTTTAAATATTACTTGACTAAAAACAAAATAATAACGTATTACTCATTTCTTTTTCAGGTTTTTTTTAGCTAATCAAACTTTTAACATTGCAGGGAGATTGGGTCAAGGACATACGCTCTAAATCCCCGCGAACTAACGTTAGAGACAGGAAAACTCGTAAATTTCCGATAATTTGTAGTTTTTCTTTTAAGTACCATTAAATAATTTACCGAATCCAACTCTAAATGAACTTTTGTTGAGGGTTCTAATATTTTTTTTCTATTGACTTAAAAAAGGTGTTTGGAAACTCTGACAATTCTCTGCCTACTGCAAGTAATGCCATCTCTGCAGCTGGAAATTATGAGGTATTGATGGAGTTTGCCATTATTAAATTATCAAGAAGTTAATTAAGTTATTTAAGCAACTAGCTGCAAAAGTAATACTATTTCAAACGAGGTAAAATGCAAAATAATTTACCGAGTTTGAAAAAGAAATTTTACTCGTGTTGTCAGGGGTCTACCAAGGTTTTTTTTAGAGTCCTATTTTTGTGAAAAAATTTAATTTTGTGAAAAATTTCAAATTTTATATATGTTGAGCATATGCTTTGGCGTCCATGACGTCACTTACTTAAAACCAACTTGTGGCTAAGTGGGCTGCTTTCTCCTTTTGACATGAAATAAACTTTGTAATTAGTCAGTTTTCACTGAAAATGTTATGAAGGTTCCGTTTTTTTGTCTGGAATTTTGTGAAAGGTCAGTTTGTTGGACATGGAATTTTGTGATGGGTCCTTTTGTTAATTTTGGAATTTTGTGAAAGGTACGTTTTTTTTTTTTGGCATGTGAAGGGTTTTCAAAAGGACCCAAATTTCTTTCTGCATAGACTCCTGATTGTATACAATATTTTTCATAATCATGTACGAAAAATATTTTTAATACATACATACTAATGTTGGCAACTCCAGTCAATGAATCTCTTATAAAGTATGACATTTTAATACCAAGACTTTATAAAAAAATGAAGAATATTTTGAAAAATTAATTTTATGTTAGAATGACCACTTCACAACTTTACGTGTTCAAACACAAATAACTTTTTATAACATCTGCCACTTTTGCGCCTGTTTTTTTTTTTTTTTTTCTTCGCTGATTTAGAGACCACTGCATGATCTCTGGAAAAGGGAAAACACATTACCAGTTAAAAGATGCATTTGTCTTATTCAAAGAAAGGAACTCATAAGTTTCTCAAATGTTTTTTTTTTTTCTGCATTTTGCAAAATTCCTTCAAAGAATGTTATACTCTTGGGTCACATACTTGCTGACCACTGCAATGATTTGTGTAAATTTCTTGAGCTGTACGGTTTACAAATTCATTACAATTCAAAATCTTTTTTGAATTAAACATTATGCCATGATATCAACTCGGTTTGTTTTCAAGGAAAATGTTTTAATTTTTAAAAATGGAGAAAAGGTACCATACAAAAAATACATTAAAGTTATAAGATAAATCAAACCCATCTGTACTTATTTTGCAAATAGACTTTGTGATGAAACGCAAAAACAAGGGAAGTATCAAAGTGCCATACGGTTAAAAAACAGTGCCCCTTTGCTTATTCTTGCAACATTTTTTTGTATCGAGTACTTATTTGATTTGTTCTGACACTAAAGAAAAAGAAAACAGTTCCGAGTTTTGTAATAACATTATATAGAAATGTGAATCCCTCGCCTAAGGCTGTTTTGAGTGTTGGAAGAAATGATATGCAACAGGCAGCTACAACTAGTGGCATTAAAGCAAAACATCTAATAAAAGCCTATCCATCAAAAAACAATCTTTCTTTAGAATGCTCTAGCAACAACAGAAAAAATACGAGACTCCAAACATTTTGAAATGTGCAATTTGGAAATAAACTATATACTGTTATAATAGTTTTTAGATTAGTGGAATATTTTGAAATTATTAAGCTGGTATAAACAGGAATGAAGACTTGGATATTACCAGTTAACGAACACAAACATTCCTATTTCACAAAAGACATTATTAAAAAAATAAATTCTTCAGATGAAAAAGCCTCTTGCGGGTATCTCGCATTTGAAGTGATAATTTAGACTCGCATATATATATGTGTTTAATCCAAGTGTAATATTTATTTAGTTCCCCTTTTATTATGAGATATTACTTTGGAATGGTTTTCAACGTAAATGGAGAACTTTACAATAATTGACATAAATATCGAATTTTACAATAGTTATCCAAATGTGTACTTAAAAATCTTGCTTTGAGGCAATTGTTAAAAAACCAACGCCCTGGACGTGTGTTTTCTAAAACAACAATTTAAATTATTTTTGTATTGTTTAAGAATTTACACAGCACTTTGTAATTCAATTTGAAAAGAAAACACAAAGTTTTGTAAAAATTGAAATTTGAAATATATAATTATTAAAAAAAATGCATGCTTCCCACCGACGTACGGGTCATGTGTAAGGACTTAAACTTTGAGCTTAGTTTCATAACTTATTTTACCTAGAATGTAATATTATTGGACTTTTGTATTTCTACTAATTATAATGACTACATTAAGTATAATTTTTATTGTTTTTCTTGAATAGGTTTCTTTAAAAATTGCCTATTTGTTATACTGTTTTACATAATTTAGAGTCATTGAAATGAGGGAACTTGCAATATCAAAAGGTTAAATTATATTGTCACAAAAATTTTTACTACATTTTTATGACACTTTGGGTTTCTGACTTTAGTAGTAATTCATTACTTTTACAATACTTCAAGGTTTTTTTTAGGTGTAGTGGTTTAATTTTTCAGAGAATTGTCCATATTATTTAATAACTTACAAGGTCACACACACAAACACCCATTCTAAAATACTGTAGGAAAAGTTCATGCTGAAAATTCCAACTTGAATGCCTGTCTGTTTAATATGAAGGCAAAATGATTTTCTTTTAAATTAAAGACTGATTGTTGGCAATTGCTTTTTCGGTGCTGGTAAAAACTTCAGTTCTAAAGTGTTTGGTTTGACACAGAGCGATTGAAGTGAACACAATTTATAAAACTAATACAGTAAAAACATAACCTCTACTTCAGTATGTAACAGGATTTCCACGGTCCTTAAAAAGTCCTTGAAATTTTTATGAAATTTGATCCTTGAAAAAAGGATAAGGTCCTTGAATTTTTAATCGACCACTGATAATCTCCACCTCTGGCTTTTCTGTCTTCGTTTTGTATTTTTATGTCTAAAGTATGTAATTTTATGGTCCTGGAACTTTCTTAAAAAGGTCCTTAGTCTTTGAATTTTTTTTCTTCATTAAGTGTGGGAACCCTGTGTAAAAAGTTAATTTTGTAAAAAATATGATCTATTCAGATGAAAATAATACTGAGGTACTGACTTAAGTATTTTTGTTGCATGTAAACAGTCTCCCATCATAATATTTTTCTAAAACATTATAAAAAAAATGATAAAAAATCCTTTTTTTATTAGTGTTTAAGTTCAATAACTTTTTTTGTTAGATAAATGTTTTTGAAGCCAATGTTAAACCATGTGGTAATAGTAAATGTTAGTGTTTAATGTCCGTTTCTAGCTGTAATGTTCCTGAGAAAATGTATATCAAACATCAAAAACCTAGGACTGAAAAAATCAAGTTTAAAGTAGTCAGTCACCTTAATTCTGAGGGACTTGTAACGTACATCAGCTTGGTGGTGATGCTTATAGTATAAACTTTTCTCGTGATTTTTTGAATCGCTGTTATCTTAAGTACTAAGTTGTTGTAGAAAGCTGTAATAATTTCGTATAATTTTTTTTTATTTGGAAAAGAATTGTGCAATACCACAGAACCTTTCAACTGTAAGTGATACATTTTCCAAAGCTGTAATTATGAGGTATTGATCGCAAATTTACTATTGGTAATTAAGTATCAAGTTTATGAAAATTGTTCAATTTTGTTCTCAAAATTATTACGAATAAATTCTAAAGATTTATCTTTTAAAATCATTTCAAGTTAAATAATTATAAAAGGATGTCTTAATTTAAAGTGCTTCTAACGTAAATAATAGAAGCATTTATAATTCTTTAAAATTGGTTATATATTCCATGCCAAACTAATCATGTATACTTTCATTATTTGCAGACGCTCCAAATAAAACAAGAAGAATTATATGACTATTATGAAGAAGCTGTGAATTCAAGCTTCATCGCACCTGCAGACTAGTCGCAGGTAATTTCTTCATCTCATCCACAGTTGAGTAGATAATTTTAAATACTGAGAAAATATCACAAGCTGTATTCATACGCTGCATATTTACTGATTAAACACCAAAATACTAAACACGGGTATGTTAAAAATTAAGTCTCATTCTTACAACAACATTTTACCAGAAATATTGAAAATTTCAATTAAAAATCCAATTTGTTTAATGTGACAGCAAAATGAGGTCTAACAATTTTTGAAAAAGGTAAATAACAGACGCTTGGTATTGTTTGCAATTAAAAAAAATGCAAAATTAAAATATAAATATATCTTTGAAATTTTCTGTGTGAATTGTTTCTGCTAAATTTAAAATGTTTAATAATTTTAATTTTGTACTCTTGCTTTGAAACATGTTGCTTATAATACAGCATTTTTTTATCAACTGTTTTATTCAACCTTTGATTTGGATATCTCTTCCAGTATCTTTTATCTTCCTAAAAGGAATGCCAGCAAAATCATTTGAATTGGGTTGATATTTAAAACTGGATGGTCTTTAGTTTTGATAATTTTTAATTGTGTAGTTGTTTTTGCATAACCTGCTTTATAGTTCAAGGCAGGCTTACTAGACCTCATTGAACACACTGTAGGATGGATCATTCCGCATAAAAGATTTAATTCCAGACAAATCGCAAATTTTATTGTAATTTTGATAATGTGCACACCTAGTTTTGTATTAAACTTAAAATTAAAAATTGCTTTAAAGTTTAAATTTTTCTTAATACTTTACTTTTCTATCCATGGATACTGTAAGCATTTTAACAAAGCATATGGCTTTAACCGAGCGATTTCCTGACATCACTTACTTGACAAATTGCAATTGGCGTGAAAACATTTCCTTTACCAATGTTTACTTTTTTGACGCTAAACACTGTTTTAATTTGAATCGGGAATCAGCTACTACAATCTTTTTCCAAAGGGAGTTATTTTTAAAATAGTTTTATTAACATTTGATGATGGCTTCGAATCGAAGTTATGTATTTAAAACACACTCAAAAGGCGAATCATTAAACAGCAGTGTTGAAACAATTGCCATGAATGTACTTTACAATGATATTAATATTTATGTTACTCAATTTTGCTGTCAGAAATCTTAACCATAATCATAAAACTGTAAAAAATTTTATAGTATTAAATAAATTTAATTAATCTTGAATAATTTTATTTTGTTCACTTTATATAAAATTTTAATTTAATGTAGTACATTTGTTGGGTTTGTATATTAAACATTTTTTCATGAAGAGATATATGCTAACAATATTATAATTGCTTTATAAAAATTCAGTTCTCAAAGAAATTCATGTTTGATTTCTGCAGAAAATTGAAAAATACTTTGAATATACTATGTGTTTCAATTATAAATTTGATAGCCAAACAAACTGACTCTGAAAGATTAATATATAGTTCTTAAAATATTTTCAATTTAGTTATTTTTTTACAAATTAATTGCATACTTTTTGAATCCAAATCTCTTAAAAATAATTTTTTAGGTACATAAATTTCAAGATAATTGATCTTGTTCAGAAAGATAGTTAATTATAGAATATATTCCAGTTATAATTTAGACCACACAATTTGCAGGTTTAAAAGCAAAATAAAACTTAGATTTTTACCTAATGTTTAAATTTAGCTAAAGTAATAGAGTAAAAAACTCCTTTATCCTTTAAAAAAGAAACCCAATAACTTAGTATAGAAAAATACTAGACTTCCCCATAAAAATCTTTTTGAAAAAAGGAAGTGCAATCCCGCCCCAAAAAAAGAATAGTTTAGATTCCTTATATTTGATTAAGCTTAAATTTTTTGCAATGATCGTGTAACACTGCCAACACGACTTAGTCAAGTCTAACTCTGTCTCAGTTCAAGACTTTGATTGTAGTGGATTATCCCGCAGCTAATCAGGGCATAGTAAAATCGGATCATCCATCTGTGTAGCGTATTATTCAGTGAGGTCTAGTAAGCTTGCCTTGAACAATAATTTTTTTATCAGAATGATTTTTACTTTTCCTATCTAACTGATCTTTTGTTTGAGTGTTCTTGTTTTGGATTCATTGAAAAGATTTTTTGTTGTCGATCATTAGTTTTTCTAATTTATCTTCAAGATGATCACTTGACAATTGAGCAATGATATATGGCGAACGCATACAAGAATTTAATAAACTGACATTTAAGATGGCAGGCAGGCTTAAAAATTAAGCAGTTATTTCTTTGAATTTACAAATATAACTAATTTATTTTATTTAAGAACTAACTATGCTAATGTTTATGCAGTGTTCTAAATTCAAATCTCCTCTACAAATTAGCAGTTGGGTTGTAACAGTTCATAACCTTTATTTAGATCTATCAAACCCTGTTTGTAAAATAATTTCATGTAGCTTTATTTTGACACAAAAAGACAATGGTTAAGAAAAGGTTAATTTATGACTTTTAGTTATTTAATACAATATTAGTTTATTTAATATTTTATATGATTCTCTAGTTAAATAAGTACATGTGTGCGATATGATTTTAATTGATTCAGTTAATTTATATGACTAGATAAATGGTGTATATTTTAAAAGCTAATAATAGTTATGGAAATGTTTAGTTAATTATATGAATCTAGTTAACTCACTCAAATTAATGAGCGTTGCCAATACAATTATTTTTATAAGACTGGTTAATAAAGTTTTTTACATGTGTATAGTTTACTAAGTTCATTTTATGTAATCATAATTAGTTCTGTTAATTTTATATCATTCAAGATAAAGCAGTTCCTCTCGTATCATGACAGGGATATTCAGTTCTATTTACTTAACTATTGCTATGGAATAGCCTCTATTTCCAAGATTTGCACTGTTATGATAGGCGCTACCCCTGAGTTTTACGTTGTTGTAATGTTTATTTTCACATTCAGTAAATTTTAGGGCTATTTAAACAATTCACCAAAAGTTGCAGTAATCAGCATTTTAGTATTTACATCCAGTAGTGAGTAAGTAACATTAATACGACTGGTTCATTCTCTAAATTATAAATGACTAGTCAATTGTGTTTAAATAAATTGTGATCAATAAATTGTAACTAGCTAAACCAGTTAATTTCATTTGAATTTAAATAATTCAATTTATTTTACAGAATTATAGTTTATTCTAAATTGCTCTTAATTAATTAATTTTATTATTAATGTCCACATCAAGCAAGAGCCAAAGCCAGTCTTCTCCCATATACCAGTTCAGGGAGCAGGAGAAAAGTCAAAGTGGAGCCAACCATGTATGCCGAAGATGATGACCAGGCTCTGACCCACAAGTATTGGCTGGGTTAGGCATGGATGTTCGTTGTAGTTTCAAATCCACGTTAAGCTGTATGTTCCGGCCTGTTTGAGCTGTCATTGTGCATAAAATAAAGATTGTTGAGCATACAAACCAACCAACTACAAGGACTGGCCTTGGGCCTATGATTTGAGGGACCCCGAAACTGCGAAACTGACTATGTACCTATAACTTTTGTGTCACGTTAGTTTTGTTAATATCTTTTATAATCTGTCTAAAAGAATTTTAACATTAAAGTCATTTTGTATTCATCTTGAATTGTCTTTAGTATCCTAGTGTGTATTTATTTAATCATTTAAGTGCATTCTTTTTGTGCTAGTTCAATAACAATTAAAATTTATTGTTACGAAAAGCTCACACATTTTGTTACTGAGTACTGCGGTAAAAGTACGTTATTGTTAAGTTAAGGTCAATGCAACCTAGTGAAAGAAGTAAATAAAACCAATACCAGGTTTTACAAATCTGCTGCTGAAAAGCGTAAAAAACAAGCTTTCTAGAAAAATAAGGACAAAAAAAAAATTGGAAAGGTAGTCTTGACGAATTTATTGCAAGATCAGCAAATGTCTATTCTGAAGTTATGAATAATGCTGCTGATATTATTGTAACGGATATTACTACAAATAGTGATAGTGAAATGCAATACTAACCATAAAGTTTTTCTTCTTTTGATCTATAAATTTGATTGTTTGAAATTTGTTTATTTTTTGTGTGATAATAAATAACTTTTAGAAAACAATTTGAACATTAATTTATAAATTTTTTTAAATTTAATAATGTTAAAATCATTTGACTCTGTGTGAAACTTATTTCCAATAAATCATGTGTTTGGAATTTTTATAAGAATAAGCAGCATAATTGGTTAATAAATATGACTGTCAACCTTATCAATTTAAGTTAGTAATTTTACAGTATATTTATTAAGTGACGACATCATTCGGAAAAGGGCCCGAATGTACATTTGTCTTATATGTTCCATGAACTTCTGTATTTTGCGCCTTAAAAGGTAAAAATGCTTTGTTTCATTGTATATTTGCTTTATTTTAAAAAAAGCAATTTTTATAAGTGTAAAAAAATAAAATTTGGATGCAAATATATATTTTATATAACAAATTAAGAAAATTTCAAAATTTTTGGCACATCCTTTTATATAAAGTTTTCATGACAATTAGTGTTGGGTATAGTTTTATTTTTTCAAAATTATTAAAAGTTCAGGAATGATTTGAAATGAAGAAAATAAGCTGCTCTTGACTTGTAATAAACAGTTCAAGCTAAGGAAACACAGCACTTTAAATTATAAATTTGTTTCAAATGTTTCTGATAATATATTTATAAAACCATGCAAGAAAATAAAGCATTTCTCTATGATAATAAGTAATAATTAGAATCTATCGGCATGTCAAGACTTTAATTGTTTATATTCGCATTTGAAATCTTTAGAGTACAGGCAGAATTATTTGCAGGAAGTGTAGATACGCTAAAGTTTTTGCTTGAATTCTGAATTTTCAAACACAGTATTGTATTTCCTATTAAATTATTAATAGTTATGCCTTAAATTCTCTGTTCAAATGATTTAAAACCAATATCATGGGGTTTTTTTCCTGCGAGTTTTTCCATTTGTCCCCTTTATTTCCAGGGGGCACAAGTGCACCCTCTTGATTCCATCTGGCGAAGTCTATCTAAGATTGGATTCCAAGGTTGGGCCAGAGAATCTATCCGATATCAAGTTGATGACATTAATTTTCCCTTTGAAGTATTAAATTTAAAAAAAAATTAACTAATACATTATGCAACTCGTAATTACAGGGTTCCCCCAGTCGTGGAAAGTCCTTGAATATTTTTCGTTGAAATTTGGTCCTTCAAAAAAAGTTAAGTTCCTTGAATTTGTAAGTGACCACCGATATTCCCCGTTTTGTATTCTTATGTCTAAAGTATGGTCCTTGAATTTTATAAAAAGGCCCTCAAATTTTCTTAAAGACCTTGAAAGTCCTTGAATTTTTTCTTCAATAAGAGTGGGAACCCTGAATTACTCATTTATATAGTTTTTCAATTTTGACATGGAGCAGTTAAGCAAAAATGCTGATTTCAGTTTTTTTCATCCAAAATTTCAACTTTGAATGTAGCATAAAAATGTGAAAACTAAGTAATAAGATTTGCCTATTTATCCATTTAGTAAACAGATATTAATTAGGATATATAAAAATACAAAAAGAATCCAGATAACTCGTATTAAATTTTTAAAAATAGTTGTGGTCACCAAAGCCTTTCTTGGCCTCTATTACAGCTTCAAACAATTTAATTTCAAGTTTTGCTGATATTGCGGTGGAAGGCGTTTTGTTAACCATACATGGAATCGTAACTTCTGAGAGGGCTAATTTGTTGCTTCTGACCTTCTTCCCACTATCTAACCCTCTCATCTCTTTTTGCGAAGACTTTTCTGTGTCATAGGGCAGAAGCACTCTTCCTCCAAGTATAGGCATTCCTGAAGCATTTTTTGTGTGTGAAGAAACGTCCACCATTTGAACATCTGATGGGTGGTCCAATCTTGTGGGTGGTTTGCAGTGGGAAGTAAAGGCCATCAACTCCTGATATTTATACTTCCTTGCAACTTTTGCATCCTGCCCACTAGTGTTTTTTTTTTTTTTTTTTTAATGACTCTGAGACTAGGCTTCAGCTTCTGGCCCTAAACAGCAAAATCAGAGGATAAATTCCTAGTTGGGATATAAAGTTAACGGTATATTTTATTGAAGTAAAAGCTTTGTTTTATCTTTCACTAATAAATATTAAAACATATTTTAAGAATCATTTTATAGTTTATTGTATTTAAAAATTTATAAAAAAAAAAAAAATCGCATAATTATTTGTAATTTTCTAAATGAATGAGGTCAAACAGTTTTGCATTTGGAGTAATAAAATCAAAGAATATAAGCAGACAGGGCTGCCACAGCCGACTAATAAGGCAACTAAAGCGACTATTTTAGTGGCCAGGCGACTATGGCAACTATTTCAATGAAAAAAGGGCACAAAGCGACTATTTTGAACAAAACCTTCAACTTTTTTGGGCTCAGGCGACTATTTTTTTAAAAATTGGATACTGTTCGTTAAAAGACAGAAAAAAAACCGGCACTAAGGTACTAACAATTTTATCAAAATGGTGATTTTTTTAAGGGGGGGGGGGGGGCGGAAGAGCGAACATTACCGAAATAGTTGTTCATATTCGCTGGTAGAGTGATCACTTTGTTAGTCCGACGATAGTAACTTCACGCAAGATTGTTGTTTTTGACGGCAACCGCGGTCATTTTCGCCTACCCGTTAGGTTTCAATGTTTTATCTTTCGCCGTGCAGGGCAACAGCATGCACAATTATATTATCAAATATCAAATTATTTCGCTTTATTTACTCTAAACAAAAATAAATTTGTGGAATTTGCCCCGAACGCCGGAAGAAAGTGCCATAGTATGGACAGTATTGATGTTATTTGACGTTATTTCCGAGATTTGTGTTAGTGTGATGAAAAATTTCGCCGTGTTGGTCAATGAATGCAGAATGATTAGAATTTCAGTGTTGTAGCTAAAGTTATAAATAATGAAATAATTTAAATTTTTAAGCAATTTATTTAATTATTCTGAATGTAGCTTAAACAGGGTGGCATCAGAACCGGGAATTCAGGGAAATGTCAAGGAATTTCGCAAAATTACTCTTTAATCAGGGAATTTTGAAATTTTCGAGTTTCTCTTCTCGCGTACCCCGTGTGGGTGCGGACATCTGTCCCGACTCGCGTCACACGATATATATATAGTTTTCATAGTTGTCCGATCGATTTGGGTGTACGAAGTTTCCGAACTTTTTTTACTCTCAGCAGCTAAGCCAAACCGGCCTATCTCCCCTCCTTGGCCCACAACCACATGTTCATGTTCCGCTTTTTTTTTTTTTTTTTTTTTTTTACTTTCTGAAATCATTGTTATGCTTGGAACAATGATTTACACATTATTTCTGATAGATATTTGGTTATCCTATAACTTCGCGTCCGCCGGTGTCTTATTGTTAAAAAAAATTTCAAACTTCAATCTGCCTGCATCCTTTACAGATATGATTTTTTTTTCTTCTTGCCTTGCGTTTTTTCTCAACAGAATACATTAGAACCCTAATTATTTACGTATTATTTCTGTTAGATTTTTAGTAATCCTATTATTTAGAAGCGCGACTGTAGATTTATTGTTTAAAAAAATCCTCCAACTTAAATCTGACTGCATCCTTTACAGACATGATTATTTTTCTTCTTGTCTTGTGTTTTTTGTCAATAGAATATATTGGAACCCTAAATTCCTTAATATTTCAAATTGATTCCATCATATTTTTTCGTTTTTATTAACCTTTTACAGCATTGTGTTATAGATGTGCAACAAATCTATAGGCATTCATAAGCAAAATGGGTTAGATCCTGTACTTGATTTTTTTTTTTTACTTTAATTTTGACATTTTATCTAACGTAATTAACTGAAAATGATATGTGTTTTTTATTTATATGTTTAGTATAAATCAAACAAAGAATTGAAGTATCCTCTTCCCCCTCCAAAAAATAAATTAAGAATCTGAATGCTTTACTGCATACATTTAGGCAAAGGGTTGTGGAATTTAAAAAAAAATGGTCCTTACATCCCCCCCCCCCCCCCTGCCAAATGCTGCGCTTGTCACGTTTTATGAAAACGATTTTTTGCCTCATTTAATATCTACTTATGTGGTTTAAGATAGTATTTTTGTTGTACAAAATTTTATTTCTGTATATCTATGAGTAATTAATTTTTTATAAGAAGCTGTTAATTTCAAGACTTTCTTTAATGCATTATGTGTTATTTATGTTTTCTCCACTTCCAAATCTAAAACACATAATTTTTCATGAAATATATGTACCTAGTGAAATTTGTGACCGAGTAGCAAAATGCTGATTATTTAAGTTTCATGCTCATGCATGCCCAAGTTTAGTGACTATTTAGGACACTGTTTAAAATTTATGTTATTAACAGGATACAGCCTATAACATATATTAAAGAAAATAAGTTTTTTTTTTTTTTTTTTTGTTTTTTTTTATAAGAAGAAAAATATTGTACTAGTTTTGCTTTTCCTTGAAGTTAGCAAGTATGAGTGTAGTTTGTAAATTGGTTTATGCAAATTTTGTATTTTTTTTTCTTGATGTTTTTCGTTCTTTTTTATGCTTAAAAGATGCTTGTTTTGATTTTTAGCCTAAACTTATATTTTGTTGCAATTATAAGTTGATAAGTAAATGTAATTCTATATAGTCAAATGTATATATTTTTAAATTGGCCATTATTTTTTTTTTTTTAATGTTGTTTCGCAAATTCTGTAGCCATTTTGTTAAAGATTTAAAAACTGGCCTTAATGAAATCCGATTGCCCTTGCCAATGTATAGTATAATTGTTAAAACATGATACTTGTTTTTCTGAAAAAAGTTGTTTGATTTTGGAAGTTAAAAAAAAGTTATCTCGTTTTGCCAATCGATTTTTATCCTCGCTTTTGCGTGAAGTTTAGCTTTTTTTTTTTTTTTTTTGCTTTGGTGCTGCCTGGGAGTAAGGTTGAGTTGCCAACTTCCATCGAAGTATATAAATATGGTAGCGCCTCCCCCAAGACACCTGCCTTTTACCCTATGGAATGGAATGTTTTAGACAATATTTTGAATTGAAAGAAGAGTGTTTCTGGGTTTTCGTGTTTTATGTAAATCAACAGTTTTATTTGGATCTTATGAGAATTGAGGCTACTATTTTCAACGTCTGAGACTACTATTTTTAATGTGTGAGACTACCATTTTGGCTACTATTTTTAACATCTGAGGCTACTAAAGCAACTATTTTCAAAGCTTACAGTCAGTGGCAGCCCTGAGCAGACCTATTCTTATTGTTTGAGTTACCAGTGTATTCTAAGGAGATATATGTAGCTTGATAAACTCTCACAATGCAAATAGACATTAATGTTTTTATCAAAATAAAAAAAAATCACTCAAGTATGGCTATATCACTTAATAGAAAATACAAGGTCGTTTTTGGGAAAACGAACGTGATGGTCACTTGGTTGTAACATCTGAAATTAGGCTGACGGTTTCATGACATTGGAAACATTAAGTAATTTAAATTTGGAAATGCAGATTGTTAAAACAAAGATTTCTAAACATTTATTATGATTAAGCTTGAAAACAAGGAAAATCCTTGTTTTGTCATTGCATATAGTCAAATTTTTTATCTGGAAGGAATAGGAACTCAAACTTTTTGAAATATTTATATAAAAAAAATATTGATACAATTCAAGGTAAATTGCAACAAAATTGAATAGAGATTTGAAAATAATAGCAATTTCATTGATTCTAATGAGCAAATGCCATGAAGCAGAAATAAGCTACTTTGTTGCAGTAAGAAGAGTTACAAAGCAGTGAGAAAAGAAATTACTGTTTGCAGAAAAATATTACAGCAACTTTAAATTTTAGATGATTTCACTTTTTGGCAAAATTCTACGTTGCATACTTTTCAGAGAGTTGTTTTGGTTTTCAATAAAGCTGACTAGTTAAAAAACTTGCAAACAAAAACATAAAGGGAATTTATTGAAAAAAGATTTTTCTCAAACTTTAAATACATTTTAGATGCAATAAATTCAACATATATACATTATCCCCTTGCATTTTACTTTTGTACAGTGTACATAGTTACATAATGACAGTGTTTTCTGCTATTCTTTAAAAATTAGAGATTATCCAAACTTAAAGTAGCAATTATAGTATAACATAAAACTTAAATTTACTGTTGCTAGCAGTCTTCTCAAATAAGAGTGCATTTCCATGCTCATAATCATAGTTCCACTAGCATGGCTGGTACTTTGCACGAAATTTAAAATTTCAGAGTTCTACTCATATTGAAAGTTAGTTTCTATAGGGCCACAGACATATACAATGACTTGTGATAAAAACTCTTCGTGAATCTATCCACAATCTCATACTGTATGTCATAAGAATAACTCCCGCTAGCTTATCTAACGTCTGTTGCTGTGGAAACAAGAGACTAGCATAATTTTTTTCGGGGATAGATGTCCGGAGAAATATATTTACACTCATGTCCATAAATTAGGGATAATTCAGTTTTTCCCTACTAACTTCTCAGTGGAGTAGCATAGACACTTGAAATTTACTTCAAAGACACATCTTTATACAACAAAACGATAATTAAAACAACTCAGTCGCAGAATGAAATGCAAAGTGTACAGCGGGGCAGATGCAAAAGAATTGAGTACCATTAGTGTGCAGTTGTACAGATGCATTTACATTAAAAATTACTCAACACATGGAGTTGACTTTTAGTGTGAGATATGATCTTCCCTGTCATCAATATTTACTTGACACAGTATTCTCATACTTAACATGAGTTACTTGATGAATTCTAGCACCTAAATTGCTCGTCCCTCCTTTTGAAATGTTTGCAAGTGAGGGAAAGTTACCAATGCATTAAATCTTTACACAATGAATATCGTAGAAGCGTCCCACACATGTTTGATGAAATTTGGAGTAGATGAGTGATCTGGCTTACTTATAGGGGCGATACTCATATTTTTAATCCTTTATCCAAAGCGAAAGTGGAATAAAATAAACCATAACTATCAATAAATGCGAGTTTGAAACTGATATTTCACAATTAAAGACGTGTCTAAATCAAGTTAATGTAATTGCAGTAAAAAAGTGGAATTTAATTATTTTTTTCGCTCTTGGGGAGCTTATTAAACAAATTCAACAAATTGAATATAAAGACCAAAACTCTTTTCCCACCAAATCATGATCTTGAACTGGCATTTACCATGAAATATCAAGTTCCCACCTTTCTACAGATCCTCTGATGTCCAATATTACTCATGAGACTGACAAAAATTATTTTCAGTAAATAGTATCTGATGTTAAAAAGATTTGGTCTTTGGGGGCAGTATGTTGACTTGGTTACATAATCTCCCCAAGAGACCAAAAAATAATTAAGTTCCACTTTTTCCCTGTAATTATGTTAAGGGGTCTAGGAACCCTTATAGTTGTCGAAACCAACGCTTTTGGGCCTGTTTTCAAGTAATCAACGAACAAGGATTTAATTTTCACACTGCATTGTTTTTTGGCACACATATATAATCAAGTATGAAGAATCATAAACAACTTTAAAAAATAAAATAAATATAATATTTATATTAAACGAGGGGGGGGTAAAAACATCAGAGCGAAACCGACATGAATATTGCTACAACGTTGCGTGCAGCATAACTAAATTTCAAATGTACTTAAAACCTTCATTTTACATTTTTTACAATCTTAACAATTGTAGGTATTTATTAAACTTTCAAGTTTTTAAAATTTATAAGAATTAAGAGAGTTTGAGAACATTATATCAAATTATCATTTTCCTTGGCAAATTTTTAAAGAAAAAAACACTCCAAAATAAATATTTTTCAAATTATTTTTAAAGTTAAAAGTTCACATTAATTGTACTTGTGTGATAATCAAACTGTAAAATTTTCATAACTTTCTATGGATTAGTTTTTGAAATATTACGCACGGAATGTTAAAAAACATGGTTTAGAGATATCAGCCGTCGAACATAAAAATGCAAATTAAAACTAAAATACTTAATTACCCTTTGAAGAAAAATGCTAAAAAGCTCCAGCTTCATATGTGGCACCTTCCTCCATCCTTTCTCGTTCATTTGAGGCTAATATTTTCAATCGTTTGGCCCTCCGAGCTTCTACCGAAGTGGACTTGCACCTGATACTTGCTGTCTTGAGGCGCAGAGCATCCGATTCTTTTGCTGCATAGATGGAATGACGACTAAGAAGAAAGTCCAGCTCTTTCATGATGGACAATCGGCCAAGTTTTCCTTCATTAAATAAAACAATAGCCTCATTTACAGCAATTTCAGCAATACTTCGTCCACATCCAGATGTCTTGGGGCACAATTTCCAAATTAGAGAATTCACAGACTCGTTGTTATTTTGAGTCTTACCTCCTAGGCATCGACGAAGCAATTTTGGACACGACAAGTTCTTAAACACTTGCTTGATGCAATCCATCACTGCAATCGGCAAAGAATTTTTATGCTTGAAGGATTCCACTGTTTTATTTGAAACGGCTTGTTGATATCTACACCACGATTCCTCACCTTTGGGACAAAAGTCGTGACTTGGATTTTCATCCGACGCTCTTGTGTGATGAAATATTGCCCAAATGGCCATCCTCATGTCTGCCAAAGAGTCCTTGTTCCCCCGAATTGCATTACCATAGTAAATTGTCAGTTGGTTCATGTGTCGATCTGTCAATCGCCCTTTTCCACCAAGCCCTTTCCCATCTGGTAGTTTCTTCTTCGCCATTCTTGCCTTCAATTTCCGTAGCTGAGTGCCCATTCTTTTCTGTATATGCCCTACACACTCAATCTTTTCAACTTTGATGTCATTCCCATATGGATCAGATTCATATATGGCCGAGAAGGTCTTGCTATCTCCGTCGCCAATATACTTAGCATAGGTCACGCTCCGATCTTCCTTCGAACGAGAGAACATACGGATCATACCATCTACTTCCATTTTACCGGAAGATCCGGAATGGTTTTTTTTACAGTTAGGAGCATGTAACTCCTGCCACGCCTTGTATTCCTCGCCTCTTCTTTCTCCTTTCCAATTATCGCAACCTTTACAGTATTTCGACATCACTTCAGCGTCGATAATCTTCCCGGACAAATCCCCAATAATGGTGCATACACCAATGTTTGAGGTGTGGCCACGTGTCTTCCAGCTACCATCACCACTTACGACAATTGAGTTGCTTCCTGTTTTGTTGCATTCCTCGACAGCAGCGATTTTCATCGAGTTGGTTGCAACATTCTTGGAAGCTAACACAAGGCGTTGAACGACAACATCATAGGACTTGCGGGACAAAGGTTGTGGTAAATCCATGACTCCACAGAAAGTTACAAGTCCTTCGTAACCTTGTCCAATGCAACGCATGGCATAAACAGCTCTTCTATTTACTTCGGCAACACTATTATTCTTACCAAGCACGGGGCAACTTCTGAAGGATGAAATGTTTTCACAACTTGCACAGTTGATTTCAAACTTCGAAGACAGTCCTACTATCAAAACTTCTTGTATTTTAATAGCACTTCCACATTTCTTGCATGACAAATGTTCATTTATTTGGTCCAGAAAAGAAGCAATATCAATTAGGCGATAACCATCAAAATGACTGTTCGTAGCTTCAATTTTATCATTTGATGTTACTAGCTTTTTTTCTGAAGCACTAATTACCTTTCGTTTGGTAGTATTGGAAAGTGTTGCATATTTATTTCCATGAAATCTACGCTTCTTCGGTCTGCATGGACGCTTGTATTTGCAATTATTATCCATCATTAAAGATAATATGTCAAACAATTTAAAATATATAGCTGAATAAAGAATTCTCGAAATTAAGTTTTCAAAAAACGTGCGCGTTTTGATATTAAACAAAATGCTTTTAAGCAAACACTGAATGATAACGAACGAGTTGAGTTGCATGCATACTTCTACAACGTAAAAAGAAATAATTATAAGCTTTACAGTTTTTATGTTCTACAAAATGCGAAAAACAAAATAAAGCAGACGATAAAACGGAAACCAAAACTAAAGTGGGTGTTAGAAAATTATCCATAACTTCATTAAAAAATGTAATATCAAAAAGCGGTTTGTTTTATATACAAGAAAACAATCGGCTTTATCATATGACGTCATAAAAAAAATTGGTTTTATTTTCTCATTTAAAGGTTCCTAGACCCCTTAACTTGATCTAGACCAGTTTTTAATGATGATATATCGGTTTCTAAATCGTATTTATTGATACTTATGGCAAATTTTATTCCACTCTTGCCTTGGATAAGCGATTAAAAAATATGAATATCGCCCCTATAAGTAAGCCAAGTCACTCCTCTAATCCAAATTTTTTCAAGCATGTGTGGGACGCTTCTACGATATGAATTGTGTTAATACTTGATGTATTAGGAACTTTCCATCACTTACAAACAGTTCAAAAGGTGGGGAGAGCAATTTAGCCACTACAATTCATCAAGTAACTCATATTAAGTATGAGAATACAGTGCTAAGTAAACACTGATGACAGGGGAGATCATATCTCACAGTAGAAGTCCACTCCATGAGTTGAGTGATTTTTAATGTAAATGCATCTGTACAATTGCACACTAATGGTACTCCATTCTTTTGCATATGCCCCCGCTGTACACTTAGCATTTCAATTTGAGACTGAATTATTTAAATTATTATGTTGCATAAAGATGTCTCTTTGAAGTGAATTTCAAGTGTCTATGCTGCTCCACTGAGAAGTTATTAGGGAAAAACTGAATTATCCTTAATTTATGGACATGAGTGTACTTTATAGGCTTTGGACGTCGAAATTCGACATAGATCATCCCTTTTCTAAATCGTCGAGGCTTGTTTCTATAACGACCACCATCAACTAAACTATCTAGCAGGAGCTGAGTTGGGCTGTTATTCCGACAGACAATAGAATTATAATAAAAATTATTACTATTTATAAGTAGGGTATACAAAGAAAAATATGACAAAAATATCGTCCGCATCAAGCAAGAGCCAAAGTCGACCTTCACCCTGTCGTGAAGTGAATATTCTCCAAAACTTCAATAATTTGAGGAACTGCTCCAAATTATACCCTGTTAAGTGCAAGAATTCCCCATCCATACAAAATGTCTGTAGATTATGCATCAGATAAGCTAATTTCAGACTATTCAAGCAGGGCCAGATTTAGAAAACAATTTAAAAAAGGCATAACATAGCAGATGGGGCCCCATCGACTAATGTTAGTTTCATTTAAATATTAATGACAATTTCGATTACCGTCTATTATAGTAGTCTTAAATAAACTAATGTCGAGATACTATTATTGTTATAACTAATAAGAGTTATTAAAATATATTTTTATATTTTATGGCATTGATCAAGTGCGCTGAACAGAATTTTTCAGGCAATTTGCGTGCCCCCAAAATTCGGGGGCTCGAGCTTACAGGTCCTAAGGAATACGCTACGTAAAAAAAAGTAGGACAGTACTTTTTTACACATTATTTTATAAACATTTATCCGGGATCTAAGATTCTTATGTATATTTTGTTTGACTATATTTCCTTTGAATTTAGGCGAAAATCAAATAACTACCACTAATATTTATTTCAAATACAAGTATTTATGATCTCCCGTGTGTAAAAAAAGTAGAGGGACACCTACTAAAACTTTTGATTTTGTGGATTGTGTAGAAGTAAAAGAGTAAGTATGGATACTTCATTAACTAATTTAATTGTTAAAAACTTATTTTGTAAAAAATTGCACTACACTTTGTTAAACATTGCATTTTTCTTTTTTCTGAATGCCTAGAAGAACTCCCTTAAATGACTTTATAAAAGACTAGACGGTAGCGCTTCACCTGCTCATAGGCTTTCAATCCATTTTGGCAAAGTACAGTCATTCAGGGTAACTTTGCGCCATAGGGTATAACTTTGCACCACCTCCTAGTTTTCAGTATTTTTGGATTTAAAGAACTGCTAATGATCCACTGTTGCAAAATGATGGCAAGATTGTGAAATTGGATTTTTGCTCTATAGTTTAGAATATGAATTGGCAAAATAGTACATAATTTATTTGGCCATTCAGTTGCTTTTCTGAAGTACTGTTTGCAAGTTCCATTTAAATGCTTATTTGAAGTTGATGTAAATCAACTAATTTATGCAAGTAAGCATCAACTTACCACTTTATCAGTTGTATAATTTTCTTGAAAGAGTGAAATTGTTAGTAGCTGATGGTTATTTATTTACTAACATTTGGTAAAAAGCAAAAAACTAAGGCACTACCATTTTACCACGTATTCAGTGTAACTTTGAGCCGGTTCAAAGTTAGGCTGATGACAGTGTATAATGCATACACTGCTCATATAATTCATATTTTATTCCAATTTATTTTTGTTTTTGCTTTTAAATACATTTATATACATACAAATGCAATTTAATTTATGAAATCTTCCCTTGTATGCGAAATCCGATAAAATGAAAACATTGAGAGTAAATTCAAGAAGTACCTAAAAATATTAGAAATAATGATCTAGCAGTCATTCCCAGGACTAAAAAAAATCTGCCTATTTGTGATGGCTGTTAAAAGCGTTTCATTTGAGGAAGTGAAAAATTTCTATGTAAAAAAATAAATGGTAAAGGAATATGTATAGCAAGGACATGAGGGGATCGTCCAAAGTCCTCTACTATATGACCTCCTGGTAGACAGTAAGAGTATAAGTCCTAAATCAGATGATCCACCTGATGGCTGTGTGGCTAGAGCTCAGGCCCCGCATGCCAAAGGTGCCGGGTTCGAATCCCGGGTTAGTCATGGAAGTTCGTTGTAGTTCGGAATCCACGTTAAGCTGTTGGTCGTTGAGCATATAAATCAATCAACCTGAACTAGATGGTGCAGATGACATTGTATGTGCAACACTATCATTTTATGAGAAGGTGAAAGTTGGACAATAAGGACATGATAGAGGTTTATACTGCTGAAATTGTTGTGGAGAATGTTACTGAAAAATCAGAGATTGTTCAAGTGGTGGCTGTTGAGAACATCAATAAGAAAGGAATTTTATACACAAAGCATGCAAGTGTTTTAGATTTTGGTTATGGCATATGCAAAGTTTACGACCACATAATTATTTAATACGATGGAGAAATGTACCCAGATCAAATTGACTTAAAAGACAACGTGATATATGGTGGTTCATGAAGAAATCTGGTGCATATTGGAAATGGCCCAATCTCAATGGTGATCTGTAGTGAAAAATTAGGAGTGTTTAAAAAAATTTCTCCAGAATTTATTATTCCAGCTAGAAGACGAGATGTTTTCCAGATCAATAATTATTTTTATGATGCAAAACTATTAATCTGAAGAATGCCAAAGTGGAATTTTATGAAGTTTGAACTTTATTTTTATATTGTCATACTATTTCTAACATTAAGAATATAATATTCGTATTTGTGCCACATTGTGACTTGCAAACACCATAGTACTTAACTAATTGCATAAGGGCGGCCTATCAGATTTATTATTTTCTATTTATCTTTTCATTTTTTAATTGATAAAATGAGTTTATATTTAAGTGAATGAACTGAAGATTATTTTTTCACTATATTTGTATGTTTAAACTGAACAATAAATAGGTTTTTTTGCAATATATTCATGTGATTCATCATCCATTGTTCCGACCTAATATATTCTTTGTAGTATTATTTAAAATATACAAACTTTAGGATGTTGAAAACTGCAGCTGATGATATTTCAAATATTTAGAAACTTAATTTTACTAGTTCAAGTATTGAATAGTCCTAGGCTGAATAAAAAAAAAAGGTATTATATATGAAACTTCTGATAGTGGTTCAAAGTTACCCTAAATGCCAGGGTAACTTTGCACCGGGTTATTTTCCTATTATTTGGTGCTTTCATCATCAACATTTACTAATTTGTGTAAATTAAAATATAATTTAGGGTTTATTCTTCCATTTTATGTCATTAAGTCTGAAAATACTATAAAAACATTAGTGGGGAAGAAGAAAATACTGAAAATGTGGTTCAATGTTACCCTGATTGACTGTAAAGACGCTATGCTCGCCAGAAAACACTCATCTCTTGGCATTGTACGGAATTTTAATTTTTCAAGTATTTTTTTAGATTTAAGGTTAGATATATATGAATATTTCGGATGCCATTTCTTAATAAAAAAAACTAGTTATTTACCTAGACATTCTTTATTTTGCAATTTAGATTTCTATGTTTTGGTTTTTACAACAAACTATCAATGGTTAATGGAAACCAAGTTCACAAAAATAAGAGATATTAATAGTAGAGACGGAGAACATTTAATCAAACGAATTATTAAAACATTTTAATTAAAATTAATAAATTAAACTATTTAGATATTGAAACTAATTATTGAATATGAATATATTTATATAATAAAATAGATAAATTATTAAAATTAATAATTTAATTATTAAAATAACGAAAAAATGGACCTTAGACTGGTGTCCTGTCTATCTGTACGGCAATTAAGCCCTGATTTATAAATTGAGAAAGCAACGCACATTGTTCTAAAACTATCATTTGCCATAACTTGTGGTTACTTTAAACATCAAAGGCGTTGCCAGACATTTTTTTCGGGAAGGGATATTCACAAAAAATAATAATAATCCATTTTGTTGTTGATGCCTCATGTATATGTATTTGTAATCGAAATAACAGGTACTTATTTCTACATATGTTTAGAAACTTAACATTTAAGATAAATTTGCCATTTTAAACAAAACAATTCCTTTGATTTTTATGGTTTATTGGTTGGTTTGTACGCTCAACGAACTATTTTTTATTCACAATAACAGCTACTCAGGCGGGGATCTACAGCTTAACGTGGATTCCGAACCACAATGAACACCCATATCTAACGCAGGGTTCGAACCCGGTACCTTCTGGCGAGGCCAGAGCACTAACCCCACAGCCATCAGGTGGGCTTCATTTTTATGTTCTGAAAGTAAACAGAAAAATTTCGGATGGGGGCATATCCCCCCCTTCCCCCGGCTACGCTCTTGTTAAACATGGCAACCGTCAGTGAAGACGTCGTTTGAAAGTTCAAGATTAATCTGTTATTATATTATAATAAAATTAACCCTGAACTCCCTTGCAAGTAATCCTGCCTTATAGGATCCTAATAGGATTTCATCACTCTTTTCATTAAGTATTAAAAATACTTAAAAAATATTTATGCCAACTAGTTGGGAAAGTAATACTTTTTTAAACAAGATAAAACGCTTATTTGACGAGTGCTATCGCACTCGTCAAATAATTTACCGAGTTTGAAAAAGTATTTTCCCACGTGTTGTATACAGTATTTTTTATAATCACGTACAAAAAAATATTTTAAAACACATGTTTATTAATGTTGGCAACTCGAGTCAATGAATTTCTTCTGAAAATATGTCATTTTCAATATCAAGACTAAGTAATATTTGAGCACGAGGTGTGTAAAAAAATATTTTTTCCCGCTTGTGCGAAAAAGTTACTTTCCCGCACTCTTCCCGAAAAAGTGCTATTTTCGCTATGATTTTTTTATTCAAAATTATTTTTAAAAAATTAATTTTTTGCAATGTTGTTATAAAAAAATATTTTAATCCAATGATGTGTTTTGAATATCTTTTTAGCCCTCAGGTATATCCGATGCACCAAAATATATCCAAAGTAAAGTAAATGGTTTATTGTTTTACTATACCCCCCCCCCCCATCGCCCTGCTTCCCATCCCCTATAATCACACAACTCTCCACAAGAAAAATTTGCTGGTAAGTTCAGTCCAGCAACCCTGTAGGGAGAAAAAGTCTAAGATTTGACGAGCATGTATGGTGCCAAGATCACTGGATGTTGGCGAGCAGATTGTCTTCACAGCGCCAAAACGGATTAAATGCATATGAGCGAGTGAAGCCCGACCGTCTAGTTCAAAAAGGCCAAATTGTTGCATATAAATCTGATAGTAAAGGTGCTCGAATAATGTTGGCCCAAATGCAGTTTCTAACTTTATCAAAAATCCAGGCAAACATGGCAAGGCAAAAAAAGACTGGTAGACCTAAAAAATCAAAACCTCGTGATGAAAGAAAAGTTGCTCTCGAGCTCAAAAAGAATGGTGGAAGTATTGCAAATGCTCGAATTAAAACAGGACTTACTCATGTGTCAAGGCCATAGACTTATAATACTGTCTAGACTGCATGTTTAGGGTTAACTCGTGTAACGAAAATGAAAACCATGTGACTGGTAGACGAAGGAGAACGAAGAAGAAAAAAAAGACCCACTCATTCAAGTGGCAAACGACGAAATGCGTCTGACCGAAAGTACGTGGATCCAAGAAAAATGGTTAAATATTGTTCTGCATTTGGTTGTAAAGAGAAATTCCTGAAAGGAGGCTCAATAATCTTTCACAAATAAGTGCTACTTTTTAAATTTTTTTAAAAGTTAAGGCTTTACAGTACACTCATAAATATGTTTTTGTTTCGCATTCTCAGAAAGCTAGCTTTAATTGGTTTATTACGGATTTTATTTTGCATCTAAACTTCTGAAAATTACAGTTAATATTGAAATAGAAAAACAGACCAAGGTTACAGCTGCTTTTTGAAGAAATTAGTGGCTATTTAAGAATTTTAATTTCACTTTTAAGTATCAACAGCAAATTCCGTGCAGTGGCCAGATTGGCGAAGTTTGACGCGAATCAAAATGAAATACATTTTGACGTCAATCAAAGTTATGATCGCTATGCTTAATATCATTTTTTTTTTGTTACCCATTTATAAATCATCTGAATCTTCATAACTGATGATTAAGAACGTTTTTAATATTGTTTTGATACTTTCATATCGGTTTACCTTGTGATTTTTTAAAATGAAACTTACAGGTTTTTTGGCTTTAACATAACAAGAATATAAGGTGGATATAGAATATTTCGTGGAATAAAACATTAATATTTAAGTTTCTTTTTCTGTTTGAGTTATAATTACGATTTTTCTTTTAAAATTATCAGAAAAGTCAATTTTTCTTTAAAGCGTACACATGAAGTACAAGTTATTTATATATATTAAAATATGTTTTTTTTATTAACTTCAATTTTTTTGTGTATGTTTGTTTGTAGCGGGCAAATCTACGGAAGGCTAATTAAGCTATTTGCCATCATCCAATAGAACTGAGACTTGGCAGATAGACTTTGTCGAAGACAAGACATTCTATCAAATTTTGGAGGATGTCACTAAAAGTCTTCTTTTTTACATGCTACTATATTACCGCTTCGAAGGAATAATTAACCCACTTTCCTTCATCCAATCGAGCCGAAAATTGGCAAATAGACTCGTTGTAGGACTGCTAGAATTAGAATTTATAGAAGTTTAAAGTAATTTCTTAGACAATAATAAAATTTGTTTCCCAATAATTGAAAAACCCACAGAACTAAATTCCCAGTAATGTAAGCCGACCAAACGGTATAGTGGTTAGCGTGCTAGCTTCTAGACCACGAGGTTGCGGGTTCGAGTTCCGTGTTAGGCATGGGTGTTTGTAAATGTATGTTGGCTTGTCTAATAATGAATGTTTCAGCCAGGGACGACGGGAACGGGGGGGGGGGAGACTCGTCCCCCCCCCCCTCCGAAGTTTCAGAAAGTTGGACGGTCAGCAAATTTTCAAAAATTTTATCGAGATTTTTCTTTTTCTAAAGTCGATCCACAATAAAATCGAATTAAATGAAGAAAAAAAAAGAAGAAAAAAACGGAACAAAAATATTAAAAATATCTGAATGCAGCGTGACCCGAGTTTGACAAATCGGCATTTTTACAACAGAAGTCTATTATAGGAGAGTCGGTGTCTTTTTTTCCGGCTACAATGATGGACTGCGAACGCAAATATTACCATAAGTTTTTAGAAAGGCTGGTAGTCGGCAAATTTCTTAAATTTCATCCCTTCTTTTAAAAATCCCTACTGACGGATGTTTCAAAACATATTGAATGGAAAAAGTACAAATAAATAAACTCATCATTAGTATTATAAAATTGTGATCACAATGCAGCCTCAGTTGACGGTCGGCAATTTTAAATTGGAGTAAGTATATATCTTTTTTGACAGGAACATTAAAATAATCTAATCATTGATATCTTCACTGACATTAGATAACTTTGATGTGTTACAGTAGATGATATATGTACTTGTATTTGTGGTACGTCAGACAACGCCTCAAGAACCATGACATACACATTAAACGTCATTTACATAAAGTATGTAATGTACATCATATGAGTTAAAGGTTTTATACAAAATTTCAAAACACCAAAACTTTTGTATACGAAAATTGACCCGCGTTTTACAAAGTTATTGCAATTAATGTCAAGTAGAACTCCATAAATGATGTTATGTACAGGATGGTTATAAAGAAATTTTGCCGATATATGGATCTCTAAAGGCAGTCTCTTTCAACAGATCGAGATGAGATTTCAGGTATAGTTATTCAGAGATATGAGGTCGGAATTCTGTGGATTTTGGCAAAATGGCTCTCACGATTACCCCGGTTATAGTTACGAACAGCAACGCCTACTTTTTCCTATCGAGAAATGATCACCGCATGCGAAAACCCTAAAGAGCGTTGGAATGGTACGTGTATCACAAAAAACGGACGCACAAAATACAGATCTGCGAACTGCCAACAAAAACACGATCGGAGCAATGGAGGCCGCTCACCAAATATTCAGCTTAGAAAACCGATTAAATTGCCTGTGATGGCACTCATGTAAACTTTGGCTTCTGTCAAATGCAATTTCCATCGTGCTCCTCAATCGCGTTTTTGTTGGCCGTTCGTAGAGCTTTTTTTTTGTGCCTGCATAATGCATCCGTTTTCTGTGATACACGTACCGTTCCATCTCTCTTTAGGGTTTCCTTATGCGCTGAGCATTTTGCGACAGGAAAAAGTAGACGTTGTCATTTGAAAATTTCGTACATGTAACTATAACCATAACCGTGAGTGCCATTTGTTGAAATTCATAGAATCTCGAGCTCATACCTCTGAATAACTATACCTGAAATCTTATCTCGATCTGTCAAACGGAACGGAAGCTAGAGGCCCATATATCGGCAAAGTTTATTTATGACCACCTTGTACTTCATATTGTTACGAATTTTTTTATATTTGTAAATATTTCGTAGTGCTAATTTTGTAAATAGATAAATTTCTGTACATTTCGCATAAGGCAATGCAATGGTTTGTTTCCCTGCAGTGAGCATATCAATGCTTTATAACGGGTTTTACAGAGGTTACTCTGGGAAGCGAGTTTCAAGGGGCAGGGCATTTAACATTATAGTAATGGGAATCTCGCCAAATTGGCGAGAAAAAGATAGAGCCAAGTTGGTGATGGTTTTGGCGACTAATTTTTGTCGCCAAATTTGGCGAGAAATCGCCAAATGTCGCCAAATTTGGCGACATTTTCGGTACATGTATAGGTACATGTATCGCATGTACATGTATAAATGACTTTTCGACTACAATCTGGAAAGTTCTCCAAATGTCTATCTCTGGAAGGTTCACGTATGTTCACCACTCCTATATAAGCGCGGCCTGAGTTGGTTAGTAGTTAGTTGTCTCTCAACGTTCATTGTGGGAGCTGTATTCCTGACTTGAGTTAGTTCTTGGATTTTGAGTCACTGAATTAGTTGACTGGAGATACTGAGCGAACTGTATTGCATTGTCTTTTACGGCGATTTAGCAGTTGTTGTCAAGTTTTTAACTACTGTTTTGTGCTCTATTGAGGTGAAAAGAGCTGTATTGTGTCTACTAGAACGAGAAGTTCTGGAGCTGTAAGAGAACTGTGAAGAGTTATTTTGGAATAAATTCCTGCAAGTTTTGATCTGATTTTGACTTCAAATCTTTCTAACCCGTCCACGCAACAACTGGTGTCAGAAGTGGGGTTTGATGCCGATTACACATGGGTGTTTATAAATGTATGTTGGCTTGTCTAATGACGAATGTTTCGGTGCATTATAGCCCTCGTGTTGCTGACTGCGCCAGATAATCTGAAAACAACCAACCAACCATATAACACCCTAACGGATTGACCTCTACGATGTTCAAATTTTGTGAACAACTTTGAACAATTTCGGTCAAAATAGCGCATGTGCATAACGTAGCTGCTATTGAAAAATGTATGTCTCTTAGCCGTTGCCAAAAAATACCTCCTGTCTCAAATGATTTTGGACAAAATCACTGTGATAATGCCTTCTAAGGTGTTCTAAACATTTCCACTACCGAAATTCCCTCTCAGAAATGCGATAAAGGTGTAAAAAGGTGAAAAAACGAATGTTTTTAACATAAAGTTCTCTTCTCTTGAGCATCACCCATCAATGACTGTTTCATCTGTGTTCTCTTCGATTCGCTCTCTAAAAGGTTAATTGTTATGTAAAACCTTATTATTAGAGCCTCTCTCTACCCCCCCCCCCCCTTCCCCCTTTCTAGAAACAAAAGACTTTTCCCCGTTTATACAACCTAAAGTCTACGCATATTGGAAGTCACAGACTATAACGCCATGTATGATATATTACCATTATAGATTTAATTTTTCTAATAAACATACTAGTTGTATACCAAAACATTCTTTATTTTGCAATTTAGATTTTTTTTTTGCAACAAACTATCAATGAATTATGGAAATCAAGTTAACTTAAGGGAACTATAAATAATAGGGACAGAGAGCATTTGATATAAATAAACCAATTATTAGAACAATTCCCTTATTATAATTAATGAATAAAATTAATTCATTATTAAAATTAATAACATAATTATTGGCAATATTTTATTATTAACAATAATTATTAAAATTTGATTATTAGTTATATTGAAAATTAGGGCCGGCATAAATCTAAAATCACCGGGCCGATTTTATGTCCCAGTACGCCCCTGCGAACTCTATTATCAGAAGCAGACTTGACTTTGGTTGCCCGATATCTTCTCTACATCTTGCAAAACTTCCCTCCAACAATTAGAAGAACGCTCTACGTTTCGCCACAGGACTAGCCCGTTGGACTCTCATTTCTATCCTACTCGTATCGGCTGGAAAAACCCCGTTGCTCCTCCGACATAAATTTCTATCTGAAAAGTTTTTCATCAAACAGTTCTCCTCCAATATTACAATCGGTCTCGCAAACATCTTTGAATCTGCTTATCTCACTCCAAGACTTAAAAACCAAATCCTTCTTGGATATCATTTTCGAAATCTACCAGTCTTTAGGTATCGAAACTTGCAACTTGGTTAAGTTTATTGCCCCGGTTGATTTTAACAGCGATGTCAACATCTTATTTAACGACCTACCTTTCCGAACGAAAGATCTACCGAATCACATCATCCAATCGTTGTTTAATGAATTCAAAGCCGATCAAACGGTATAGTGGTTAGCGCGCTAGCTTCTAGAACGTGAGGTTGCGGGTTTGAGTCCCGCGTAAGGCATGGGCGTTTGTAAATGTATGTTGGCTTGTTTAATGACGAATGTTTCGGCGCATTATAGCCCTCGTGTTGCTGAGGACGCCAGATAATCTGAAAACAACCAATCATGAGTTCAAAAAGAACCTTCCAGCCGATCGACTCATTATTGCTACTGATGCATCTAAAACTCTGAACAAGATCAACATTGCAGCTGTGAATTTCAAACCCATCCAATCCCTCTCAGGCCAGATCTATGTAATTAATAGCGTTTTCACAGGAGAAGCTCTTGCAATAGCGCTTGCCATTGAAAAATTCCTTAGATCCTCCTAATTTCATAATTTTATCTTACAGCCTTTTCTGTTTTCAAAGCCCTCCACTATCGAAGCCACAAATCCTCCAAGGTGATTAATTTCGTCGAACAATAGAGATTAAAGCAACGACAGCTTTTACCCGTTCCATAACTTTCATTTTGGTTCCGGGCCATTCAGGTATTCCTGAAAATGAAGCAGTGGGTAGAGAAGCCAAAAATGCAGGAAATAACCTGCATCTATGACTGGATCTCCCCAGAAGATGTTTTTTCCCAACTTCAGAAAAATCACCACTCCGAAAAACTTTCGCATTGGTCAAATAGTAAATAGTCAGCTCCATTCAGTCACCTTTCTTACATCATATCTAAACATAAGTTCCATCTTCCGAGTAGAGGTCTCGACATTATATTCAACCGCTTCAAAACCAAGTTCTTTCCTACTAAAGCCAAACTATACCAATTCGTCCTCTCTCAATCTCCTCTTTGTTCAGTATGCAACGAGGATGAAACGTGCGATCATATTATTCTATCCTGCAAAATATTTGATCCCGAAAGAAACCAACTCCAGGAGGAACAGGGGGCGTGGTAATGTTTGGACAAACGGTCTTGCTCTCGAAACACTGAATTACATTTTAATCCGATGAAAATGCAACTAATCACAAGATATAATACGGTAGCGGTGTGCGCTAACGGGGAGTCGAACCAGGGACTCCTAAATCAAAAGATAAGCGCGTCACTAGACAATAAAACCCAAATAAGATATTCCATTGTACAGTACCCCCTCCCCCCCCCAAAAAAAAACCCAGAACGATGGCTATATCTTTTGTTCTAATTGTTGATATAACAAACAAAAGGTACCATTGTAAATCGTGGAAGGTTTTTAATAATTGTATGTAGTTTTTTTTATCATGAGGGGTCATCTACATATTAAAACAGAACCAAACTTGAAAAAGTTCAATAGCAACCTCATAATATTATTCCATATTTGGATTCAGCATTAAAAAAGAATGCGAAATACAAAAATTCGTAATTTTCTAATGAATGGTTTGTAATTTAAATGATAAAAAGAAAATGATAAATTAGTGTTAAAAAAAAAAGTTGGTTTTTTGGCCATAAATACTTAAATAATTAATATATTTCAGTAATTTTTTATCAAAAGGTAGTTTGTAAATGGCCAAACATAAATAGCAATCAGCTTTTGAATCAATTTCTTTTTTAATAATTAATTATTAATTAATAAAGCAATTAAATTTTTTTTTGTATAGAAACATATATTTTTTTTGCTTTCATTAGATTTACCATGGTCTAACGCCCCCCCCCCCCCCCATAATTTTTTTCTTTCCATTTTGACTATTAGTTCTCGATTTTTTTAGAGAAAATGTAAAAAACGCTCACTTTAAGGGACCGTATAGTAGACGACTTTTGAAAACTATCAAAGGTTAATTCAAGGTAAACTAGAGGTGTGGAAAATCGCATAACATTTAATTATCGTATAACCAATAGTTTAAAAACTGAGAAACACGCTTTAATAGGAAAGTGAACTAAAAAGTAGAAGATAATTTTAAATAAGTTTGAAATAAGAATAGAGTGATTAACAAGAAATATTTATTTTATCGTAAAAAAGCGTGGGGTGCTTGATGTCAATTTTTGTAAATATTTAATGACAGATATTGGTAAAAGTAGAGCCATTATGAAAATATCTTAAAAAGCACCCCACGCTTTTTAACGATAAAATAAATATTTCTTGTTAATCACTCTATTCTTATTTCAAACTTATTTAAAATTATCTTCAACTCTTTAGTTCACTTTTCTATTAAAGCGTGTTTCTTAGTTTTTTAATCTATTGATTATTTTCTACTTTTTAGTTTGATTTTCTATTAAAGCGTGTTTTTTAGTTTTTTAAATTATTAATTATTTTTTCTGTAAACTATAATTTTTTATTTTTTTTTAATTTGCTTTCTTAAATTCCATTTATTTAAAACAACATTTTTTAAGCAATTTCAATAAGTTATCCTTTAAAAATTTTACTGAATCATGTGACTTTTTCATTTTATAAATAATTTCAACGATCTAGTTACATTTGTGTTTATAGTGAAATATTTCTGTAAAATATTCATGCTTTGCTAAATACTGTTTACTAATGCCTACATTTAATATTTATTAATTTTCTAATTATCAGTAGTATTCGTTATATTTCTGCAATTACAGTTTTCGATATTTTATTTATTTCGTGTGAAGAATGCACATCTTTAATGTTGTAAATAAATTATGTTACTTTTGCATTTACTTGCTATTTTTGTATTAATCTTAAACATGACACTATAAATCCAAGTACTTTCTATGCAATTTTAGACTAATACTTGTATTTTTTAATCTTCGTGAAACGTGTCACATTGACCGTTCGATTTCTCCCGCTGTGAAGAAGAACCTTAAAAATACCTTTCGTTTTATGGAAATTCTCCCTGAAGATCGGTCAAAAAATGGTCGAAATATTTTCGCTCATAAGTGACGTGTTTTTCTACATAATGCATTGAAATTTTGGTATATAGGGTAAATGATGTATTCTGAATCGAATGAAATGATAAAAAATAAGGGTTCGTATTGAAATTTTCGAAGATAGCGTTACTTTTACTTAGTAAACGGTCCCTCAAGAAAAAAAAATGCATCAGATATATAGAAAATCGTAAGCAAAACATTTTGGTGCAAACCGTAAGATTCTACGATAATTAGAACCGAAGATATAGCCATCGTTCTGTTTTTTTTTGGGGGGGTACTGAACATCCTCGATCAATTGAAGACGCTGGCTTATTGAAAAATATTAATGACACTTTAGTAATATAAAAATGAAAACACAGAACATAGTATAAGACATCTTCTCAGAGTTTTTTTTAAAAAATTGCACTCAAAAGAACATATAATTACACTTACACAAACCAACTAAATTGTTGTTTGCAAATAGAGGTTACTCGGGCCAGAGAATATATTTTTGTTAATAGAACGAAATTCTGGAATATTCTTCCCAAAAATTAAAACAACACGTTTTGTAGGTAGATGACCGATTTCAAAATAACTGAACTTTGCCGATTAAAAAATACAAAAGAACCCAAGGACATAATAATTTTAGATTACGCAAATTTTTGAAATGTGTTGTTAAAAAAACTAATTAAAAATCAACCAAGTAAATGCTGTTAGTCAGTTTTTTAGCAGAAAGTCAATTAAAAATATTAATGAGCTTTATACATCGTACTTGGAATTTATGCATGATAAGATATAAAAATTACGTCATAATTCTCTCACCCGCACACACGCAACAGCCGAAAAACGGGGAATTCCCGTTTTGAAGGAGGAAGAAGGCAGAAAAAATGGGGTTTAGTGCTGTCGAAAACATGATATAGCTAATTAATTTTTTTATCATTCAACGAAATTTTTAATTCCACTTGCTAGAGGAGATTTCAAAGATTCATACCATATATTTTTTCCATTGAAAAAGTAAATATTTTGAGTATTTATTGCGATAGAAGAGTAGGGGAAAAAATTTCCCATTGGATTACCATTACGGCCAAATTTTGAAATTTAGTTAAAAAAAAACCTAATTAACAATTCAATTTTTTTTTCTTCTTTTGAAACTAAATGAATGCAGAAACTACTTAGGTTTCAAATTTCACAGTTCTCCTTTCACCAGAAATTGAGATACACGTGACACAAAATTCGATTCCTAACTTTTTTTTAATATAGATAGAAACAGAGAATAAACAGTTGTTGATGACTGATGCTGACGGAAAGAGAAATCTGCGTTATAAACATTTGTTTTTCAACTTTGTATGCCTTTATCGCATTTCTACAGGAAATTCAGAAGTGGGGATGTTTAGAACAACTTATAAGGCATTGCCACAGCGATTTTGATCAAAATCGTTAAAGCTGTTTTGGCAATTGCTGAAAAACATAAATGTTTCAATGACAATTACTTTTTGCGTATGCGCAATTTTGACGAAAACCTCAATGAGGTCGTATAGGTTCATTCATTTGGGAGTTATGCTAACCACGTACACACACATACACATCCGTTTTTACATTTATATTATTATCGTTGGAAATGTTAAGTTTGCAACTTCAGCAAATATAGTTTAATTTGTTACATAGACTTCTGAAAATACAGAAGAATAACTCATTTGATGCCAGTATCCTATCCCTATCAGTGTGAATGTAACTTTTGGGTTTCGTGATTTTTTAAGCAAGTTCTTTGATTTGGGGCTAAAATTCCATGAGAGTAGGGTTGCCTAAGTACTTCCTAGAATGGATAGCTATTTTCTCTTCATCTTTTCTAACCTCTTTGGACATTAATCGCCTTGATGCAGAAACAGCGCCACAGGCGGAATCCCAAAAATGCAATATAGGGGCTCTTGTCTTACCCAATTGAAAGTAAAAAACTAACCTCTTTTATGCTTTGAAAAAACCATGTGATCCCAAAAATGAATGGATTCTGTAAGATTTAATCTAGTGCACAATACAGTGCACGAAGTACTGATTCACGATGAAAAAAATAATGCAGAACTTTATAATTCATCTAGGAAAATCCTCCGAAAAAGCCCAAAACGCTCTAAATAAAATCCTTTGACATACATGAGAGCTCAGATCTAGAAAAATATATATAGGAATTCAACTTACGAAGATATCATTCATAATCTCATTATTGGTGACCCACTAATTTCTAATTTGGGACTTTGAAGTTTCCAAAACTTAACATATTAGCCTTTTGTTCCACGAAACTTGGAAACTGTTTAAAGTTTCTTATGTTTTTTGTGTATCAAGAAGAGTTTTCGACAGACATTGAGAAACTTCCTGAAGATGTTAGTAAAATATTTGTGCAACAAAGTATTTTTTCTTGTTTATTTAATGTTTTTTGTTTTTTTTTTCAACAAAAAAAATCTTTAATGTAGAAATCATTAGAACATATTCTTAAAATGATTTGTAATTAAATTACAAAACGTCCTCATGACCTCATCAGTTTCATGGTTAATTTTGCCAAATTTCGAAAATACCAGGCGTAAGCACAAATTTGTATATTTTCGCTATTTTTGAGGCAATTTTGTTATTCCGATACCATATTCGTATTTTAGGACTTTGAAAACATAAGGTTATCAAATTTCACGTAGTTCTGTTGTTTTTTCCCGAGTTCTCTGGAGATGTCCACGAAAACACGCCTTTCATACTACTGTGCACCTGTTTTACGTTTATATTGATTTCAACATGAAGCCGGCCATCTATGATAAACAAGAGCGCCTGAGCGAAACATGTTGCCGCTTAATCTTACCGCTGCTCCCAGACAAATTTTCGTTCACCTCCCAGAGTGTTTGCAGTTGTTTAGAAGCTCTCGTCCAAAAAAAAGGTGGACTAAATTACCAGACCTCGAGCTATGATCTCGGAAGTTCAATGTAGGCCATGTTTGTGGAATGACAAATATAGTGATTTTAAAATTTATTTTATATTTTTTTCAAAAATGTATTTTATGAGATGTTTTATGATAATTTCGCTTCATAAACAATTTAGTTTTAAAAATAGTAATTTAACTCGTAGGTGATAATCACTCAAAATCAGGAGCTTAACTAGTACCTGGATAACGCCATGCAAGAACTGGTGGAAAATACCGCCTTTGCTGATAGAAACTATCGTAGTCAGCGCCACTCACCGCCCTTGTCGCTCTATTGCAAATTGCTTTGTGTTGAGAGCGACTAAATGGTTATTCCCACTAAAACATCCAATTCGACCATACATCTCACATAAAAATCGCTACAAAAAGAATTCATACCTCTAAAAAACAACTAGACATTGCAAAAAAAAAAAAAAAAAAAACCTCGCCAAGTAAAATAGTCAGCTAGAAAAAATTATGAAATCAAATGTTTGCCGCAACAAGGCCGCGTGGGGCACCATCATATCCTCTCCCTCGGTAGATGTGTCTAGCCCTCTCGTTGGACAATTCTTGGATCCCTCAGTGCTTTTTATTTCCTCTATAAAAATTACTTTTTTCAAACACATCCAGCTGTTATCATTTCCGATTGACCGCGAGCGATAATTTTTGCTGATGCTCTGTTGCATGAATCAAAAAGTCATCGTTAAAAAGTTTACGTAAATATGACTTTTCTCAATGCATTTACTATTATCGGAAAAATGTTGGAAATAAGTGCAGTCAGTTACCGATACCGAATTAAAGGTCAGTAATTGGTGACCGATCAGTTACGATCAGAGAACGAGGAATTGTCATCCAGGTATTAAGGGTGCTTTTTTTTACTGATTTTAGGTTCTGTTTTTTCTATTCAAAACTACTGATTTTGTTTTGAACAGAAAATTATACAAGCTGTAAAATGTTCCATGAAAAACTGGAATTAAGTTGTATTTCTCCTAGGACCTTAGATATTTACAAAACATTTAAAAAATAACAAATAACCCATATACTTTCTACATGCATATTATAAGTACAAGTATAAAAGTTTTAAAATGTATATACAAATACATATAATCGACTGTGTGAAAAGTTGGTAACTCCTGCTAGTCAAAGTTTTTAGAATAGAGCAAAATATATATATATATATATATATATATATATAAAAAAATAAGTAAATAGATCTTAGTGCTTTTACGAGCATTGCACACCACCTATTCGATACAAATTTATTTTAGTATTCAATAAACGTTTTTTCTTGCTTTATAACTATCTATTTATTAAACAGAAATAAACATAGTTATAATAAAGCACGAGAAGATAATGCAAGCTATCTATTTATTAAACAGAAATAAACATAGCTTGCATAATCCTAAATTCCTATTGGCTTCTCAAAAAACCTGCCAGTTATTCAACAAAATCATCAAACGCCATAGTTTTTAGAGCCAAGATTTATCACCGACTTATTTGTTACTACATGTGGGTTTGTCTCAGTTTAAAGAAGGATGTATAAAATTAGTGATTTTTTTTTAATATAAAAACATACATTTAATTCAAATCAAATAAAAAACATCAAATTCATTGCTCTTTCTTTAAATTATTATTAAAAAATCCCAAAAACCTGGGGTTCTTTAAAATATTTTTTATGAGATGGATTTGCAATTATTTTGGGAGAAGGGGAGGGGCGGGGGGAGATTGGGCATAACTTTTCAAAACGTATTACGTGATATATCTAATTTAAGATTGTGAACAAAAAATTCAATAACACTAGTCAGCATCCCAACTTCGTACACATTATCATGCACGATTCCAATTATATTTTTAACAAGCTCATAATTTCATTGACCTTTTAAAACACTTCCTGGGTACTAAGGAATTAAGGGAATCATTTTCTAGCACTTTAGAAAAAAGTTGGCGTTGAAGGTTAGGAAAAGTGTGCATTGCGATATTTGCAAATTTGAGCGCTCATTTTACATTTCTACTTCAACATAGCTACACACAATTCTGGAGAGTTATAATTTTTATGCAAATATACACTGAGTGGCCAAATTATTATGACTATACCCTCAATATAATGTTAGACCACTTTTTGCCCTTAATACTGTATATATTCTTCTGGGCATGGATTTTATGAGATGTTGGTAGGTGGTATAAGGAAATTAAGACCATATACGATGAACTGCACTTTCTAATTCGTCAATATTTGATGATATTAGATCCAGCTGCCTGATGCCCCGTTCGATCTCATCCCACAAATCCTCAATTGGATTAAGATCTCATGACTATGCAGGCCAACGAAGCAAGGTAAATTCTCTGGCCTTACTCTGGCATGCTCTGCGATCCATCTGAGGAATATGTCAGCTGTATGATAAGGAGCATTGTCCTGCTGGAAGTACCCCACCTGGGTACACCATTAACAAAACAGAGGGTGTACTTGATCTGTAATAACACATAAACACCCTTGGACATTCAGACATTGTTTCACAGGAATTAAATTGCCAAGAAAGCATTTCCCAAATCATAATATTGCTTTTATTAGCTTGAAGTGTCATGACAATGCAGTTGGAGTGCATGCTTTTGTGCTGTTTTCTCCATGTTCGCACCCTGGTATCAGCAATTGAAAACTCGATACTCGGACCAAATAAACCTTTTCCAATCATCTATTGTCCAATCCTTGAGATCCTTTGCAAACTGGAAACGTCTGCTCTTGTTCAATGCAGACAGCAGAAGCTTTCAATTAGGTCGATGGCTTCCATAGCCTATACGGCATAAAGAGCAATGAACACTTCGTTCAGAGACGTTCTTAGTTGATCTTGATTAAGATTTACATGCTTTTGACGTACTGTTGCGCTTCAGTTGGACTGAACTGAACAACTCTGGCAAGTCTCCTTTTAGATCGAGCATTCAGTAGTCTGTAATGACCACAAGCCTGACGTTGAGACCCGGTTTTCTGCTTGGCAGTCCCACTCTCGGTAAACATTAACAACTGCTGCTCTCGAACACTTCACAAGTGCCGCCGTTTTGCTGGTACTGGTTCCGATGCTTCGAGTGCCTGCAAACATCCCGCGTTCAAACTCAGTTAACTCACGTTTTTTGCTATATCTTCGCAAGTAACACAGTGCAATTAATGGTTCACTTTTAGCTTAAATAATCATTTCATTTAGGGTGCTGGCGCTTTACCCCTTCATCTTAAGGGAAATTTACATTTGGGAGGGGTTTACATCTGATGTGATTATACAATGAGGAAAATATACAAATACAAGCAAATAAAACTTAACAACACTTAAAAAAAACAAAAAACACCTGATGGTTCACTTGTACTGTATTCCCTTTTAATAGCTATCTCACCCTCTAGCGGCAACACTGTGACGCAATATCTATTCCTATTAGAGGGCGAAGCGCACAAAAACCTTACTTTTTATAAAGTTTTACAATATCAAGTGATTAAAAAAAAAAAAAAAAGTGAATTTTTGTGAGGGGGGGGGGGGGGAGATGCCATAAGCGACGGCCCAAATAGTTAGGGGTATTTTTTTTAAGGTTTAATTGACCGTAAGGCCAACAAAATAGGTTCAACTTCTTCCTTTTAGATGTGGAATCTCACCCCCAAAATCACTTTTTTTTAATTACCTGGTACTGTAGAACTCTCTAAAAAGCAAGGTGTGCGTGCGATTCGCGCTCTAAAAGGGAAAGGAATTCGTTGGACTTACGGCCAATTGAACCTAAAAAAAATATACCCCAACCTATTTCGGGCAGTCGTTTGTGGTATCTTACCCTCAAAATCATTTGATAAGAGTACAACTCTCTAAAAAGTAAGATGCCGCGTGTTTCGAGCTTAGGAAGGAAAAATTACGACCTATTTCATTGGCTTATGGCCAATTGAATCTAAAAAAATAATCCTACCAATTTCGGGCAGTCGTTTGTGGCCCCCCTCAACCCCAAGATCACGTTTTTTTTAATTAGTTTATAATTGTAAAAGTCTAAAAAGTGAGGTGTGCGCATTTTAAAACTCATATTTCATAAACTATGTATATTTTAGTTCTTATAATTCTGATTTTTATTGGTATATAGTTTCAAACTCAATATCACAAACGCTATGAACAAAAGTAATGTTTTTATACTTTGCCTAAATAGCATTTGCCATTCTATAGAATGACTAGGCATTGTGGAAAGTATATAATAATTATCATATTTCATACTTTGCTTAATGGCAACAGGCATTTTATACAATGTCGAGGCAGTCTGCGCAATAAGAGCATTTTACACTTTCTGGCCAAAAGTATCCAGACACCCAGTGGTATGGACTTAGAGCGTGCTGAGGCACATATTAATATGATGTTGGCCCCCCTTTTGCATCGATGACAGCCTGCACACGTTTGGGAAGACTTTCCACCAATTTTTGATAGGTGACCATAGGAATTACTTTCCAGGCGTCCATCACAGCTGAAGTGAGTGTTTGCAGTGAAGATGGTCGATTTGGCTGGCTAAGTAATTTGTGCTCTAATTCGTCCCAAAGGTGTTCTATGGGATTTAGATTGGGGCTCTGAGAAGGCCAGTCCAGTTTTTGAACACCCATATCGTCAAACCACGTCTGTGCAAGCCTCGATGTGTGAATGGAGCAGTTATCCTGCTGGAAGAGAAATGGGCCTTCCCCGAAATATTGCCATAGAGTTGGGAGTGCAGCATTGTCCACATACATCTCAGAGTTCATGTTTCCAACCATAGGAACTAACGGACCCAGGCCAAACCACGAGAAACGCCCCCACACCAGTATGCTTCCACCATCAAACTTAACAGTCGGCACAATGCAGTCACTATAGAAACGTTCGTCGGGCATCCGCCAAACCCAGACGTGTCCATCCGACTGCCAGACTGTAAAGCGAGATTCATCACTCCAAAGAACAGTTTTCCACATGTCCACAGTCCAATGACGGTGAGCTTTACACCATTGCAATCGATGCTTCGCATTCTGTGGAGTGATGTTCGGCTTGTGAGCGGCTGCACGACCATGGAATCCCAAGTCTTTTAACTCTCGACGGACAGTCCTGCTGCTAACACTAACGCCTGATGAACTTTGGAACTCCTGAGAAATTTCCAGCAACGAGGACTTGCGATTTTTTTTCACTACCCTTTTCAGAGTTCTGCGGCTGCGTTCACCAAGTGTTTTCGGCCTACCGGTTCGTTTTTCTGCCGTTTCACTGCCTTGACGTTTCTACTTCACAATTACATCACTCACAGTGGATTTAGGCTTCTGTAGAATGTCCGCAATCTCACAAACTGATTTCCCACAAAGGTGGCATCCCACTATTCTGCCACGATCAAACTCACTAAGCTAATTTGACTTACTCATTGCCTCACAAACGCAATCTGACAAACCACTACCAACACTTTTATAGCTTTCAATTTCGTATCAAATTGCTTCACTCGCCAGAACCACTTTTTTAAGGGGTGTCCGGATACTTTTGGCCAGATAGTGTAACATATATAGTAGGAACTTTCTTCTTGTCCATAAAAACAAGAAATGTGACATGAAAAGTAGCTCCAAGTTTATAATGATAAAACATTAGTTTTAAATGTATGTTCATTGATATTTATTATTATAATGTAGTTATGGAGGAACAATAAAAAAAAAAGTGTAAACAGCATTCATATAAACACTCCAGACTAATACTCTGATAAAAAAAAAAAGATGCATTGAAGCATAATACAATGTGGTGGAAACTGTCCATAACTGAACATCTAAAAATGGGAATGGGCATTTCAGTTCATTAAGAACTTTATGATATTATAGTATAAAGTAAACATTAATGTTAGGGGAGATTTTATCTCCAATAACGATGAACTCTTTCGAGTTGTGCGATTTTTAAAATGGATGCATCTGTACGAATTGTTCACTAATGGTACTCAAATCTTTTACATATGAAATATGCACTTTATTTATCCTTTGCTGACTGTGTTGTTTGATTTATTGCTACAATATGTAAAAATGTTTCTTTGATGTGAATATTATGAGTCTAAGGTGCTACACTGGAACAAAAGTACTTCTATTTTGTATACAAGAGTAGCTTTTTTAAAATGGTATAAGAAAAGTTTCTTATGTTGTATTTAGGTTACAATTAATGTTAATTTTTGTTGTATTAATTTGATTTTACTTTAGAAACACTTTTTTAATTGAGCTTTTTTCTCTACAGAGGCTTTACCTATGAAAATACCACTATCTCTTTCTACCATCTCTATCTCTTTTTACTAAAATCTTATCAGATTTTGATCATCAATTTCAGAACATAATCACACAACTCAAACAAAGTGGCACAACTTAAAATTCTTCAATTGAGTAAGAGTGTGCACAGAATCCCAGACTGCATGTAATTGAAGCTGATTAGACTGCATAAGATTGTTTTCGAATTGAATTCAATTTGAAACATACTTGTGCTATTCTTCCTGCTTCATTTCTATGTAATCTGCAATTCTGTACATATTTTAATTAAAAAATGAAGAATTTTTAATTGTGCCACTTTGAAGCAAGGGTGCGATAGGTTAAAAAGATTTTATTATAGACTTAAAAATGATGAAGTCTAAATATAATTTTAAAGACTCAAGACTATAAGTTATGATCATTGTATGATTCGAGGATTTATGTTTTGAGGTAGTACTTTCCACAATAATATACATATTAAATGTTTTACAAATTAGTTATTTCTGTCCAAGTAATGAAATTTATTCTGAAAACAATTATACAATTATTTGGTTTTTGGTAATATGGTTTTCTAAAAAGAAAACTCATGCATGATAAATGTAATTTTCAATATGTAATTTATTATAAGCAATAGATTTTATCTCTTTGGATCAGTGACTGTTCAAAATCGAAGGTAACAAAAGCAGTTTTGCAATGTAGGCATTCTGCTTCTTACGAATGAGTTCAGTTTTAATGCAAAAAATGTATGAAGTAATTACATTTGGAATGCAAAGGTTCCTTTTAATTAAATCTGTTTTAATTATTAATGTTATGGGAAAAGAAACTTTCATGAACTCCTGATTGCCTGCTCCATATGTTTTCCATAGGGCTATATTTAAACAAAGGTGACACATTTGTAATCTGAATTACTAAATATATAATCTTTGGTTTTAAATATATAAAAAAAAATCAAATGGTGTTTGATGAACTTCAATAATAATTCATATTTATATGAGGATTTTATTATAAATAAGTAAATTATTAAGCAAGTAAAAATATTCAAGGAAATATTCCAACAAATAAAATATCAAAAACTACACAAAGTGTATTGTTTTATACCCATATACTAACTAAAGAAACCTTCACTTAACCTAAAGAATGAAAAATTATACATTAACCAACTTTAGTGATTGTTACAAACATCACAATTCCAAATATATATATCAGACACATGATTGATAACTCTTGAAACACATAATAAAAAGCATACAGATAATCATAACATATTTCTAGGGTATAAGCAAATATATAAAGAATTTAGAAAATCGTATAATTTTATCAAAAAAAGTGTAAAAAATGGTAATTATTTCTATAGAGGAAAGTCACAAAAGTACATTCTGTTAACATTTAAAAAGAGAATACTTTTTGATTGCTTAGGAAATTAAAAGCATAGTATAAGCTCATTTATCAAGTCAACAAAAACCATCTCTGGTCACAAGAAATTTAATAATTTTTACTCAAAAGATTTATACTTTCTCTACCATCTTCAACAGATACATATTCAAAATATTCTCCACCTGCAGAAAAATATATCTATTGATTTTAAAGTAATTTTATATAACATACTTATATTACTTTATTTTCAAAATTTCTAAAGAAACTAATGAAAAAATGAAGTCGAATTTATAACTTAACATTTTTATAATATTTCATTGAAAGCTCTTTGGCTTCTTCAGGAGAATATATTGGTTGATAATCAAGACGAAGAGTTGCCTTGCTACGATTAAAGAAGAATGTAGAGCACATATAATTCAAGCTTGAAACAGGTGGTATTGCAGGTTCAAACTTTACAAATATATTAATTAAGGATATCATCATACAAACAAGAGAAAGTATAATCCATGCTAGCCAATATGGAAAGATATAATCACTAACTTTAAAACCTTTGGCTTCTAAGTAAGGCTGCAAGTGCTCATGAATGTCGATAATAGGAGTATCATCAGTTACAAAAAATGCTTCACCTGAAATGGTCTCATCTACAGAAAGCCTGTCTTTAGCTTTAACATGAGCCCAAGCAGCATTCCCAACATAGGTTATCTGCAAACGTTCATCTAAACTTCGAATTTTCCGGTAATAGCCATTATGGTGCTTAGTTTGTTTTAATATGGAATAAAAAAACTTTGTATCTTCTTCGCCATAGAATGGAGTTGGACGAACAGATACAGTACGCAAAGTTGCTTCCCCTGAAAGAATGTTTTTAGTTATTAATTTTAATACAGTTAGTATCTTTAATAAAATTTAGTTTTATCCTAGGGAACTAATGAGTGGTAGAATTTATGCATCCTCAATTACAATAAGTAGCGTTTACACTCTAGAGTTAAAAAAATTCCAATATTTTTAAAAATAACTTTAAATACAAGTTAGAACTATGAAATAAAAATAAGTTTAAATCATAGTACTGCTCAATTAGCAGTAATTTTCATTTCAGAAAGACATAATGGAATTTGTAAGATTAACAGGCTTTTAATAACTTTCACTTTCAGTGAATATATGAACTAAAAGAAATAAATATTTCAGTTTATTATACTGCTTGTAATAAATTTATGTTTTCTTAATGGATATTAAAAATGAAAGATAAACTTAAAATAATGCACATACTCTGCAACATTTTAAACTGCATTCAGATAAATTTTTCAAGTATTCAAGTAGATAAAATCTTTGAGAAAATTTTAAGTTATTTAAGTTTAAATGGTCTAATGGCAATCCTCAAGAATAGTTCAATTGATACACTAGGGGCATACTGGGCCCAGTGATTTTAGATCTCTGCCAGCCCAAATTTTCAAAATAATCCTTAAGCAAATTTAATAACTACTGTTAATAATATTTTAATAATTATTGTTAATAATACAAGAATTCCAATAATTAAGTAATTAATTTTAATAATTAAAACATTTTTATTTATTAATTAATTTTAATACTATTTGAATTATATCAAAAGTTTTGTTTCTACTATTTATTGCCCCTTTGAGTAAACCAATGATAGTTTGTTGTAAAAACTAAAACAAATCTAAATTGCAAAATAAAGGATGTCAATTTTTTAACTAGTATGTTTATTAGAAAACAACAAACAAAATTATAACATATGCTTAACCATAAAAGTTAAAAATAAGTAAAAAGTCTTAAGTTATATATACATGTTAAACTTAATATAATTAATTTGGATATTATACCACAATAAATAGTTTTTAATTAGGATAACCAGGTTATTATGTATAATATTATGCATAATAACCATTTAGTATGTTATAATCACATTAGCTATAACATACATAAAAATCAATCACATTAACTATAACATATATAAAACAAAGAGTTTATATGTGGGTCTACCAATCTGGTTTTTTTACAAAGTGACTTCCAATAGGCGCAGAGCTCTGAAATTTTCCATATAAATAGTAATGGTTTTTTAATTGTAATTTTACCAAACAGAATGTCTAAACTTTAATTTGCTTTCTTAAAATTTCTTTTTAATTTGACTTTTTTTTAGTGACTAGAGTGAACTTGAGTTTGTGCATCAGTGAACCTTTCAATTAGAGTAACAAGCATGGTTAGGAAAGCATCAAAAGATGATACCTATATAATGGGGGGGTGGGTGGGGGGCCGACTGGAAACTAATGTTTTTCTGCATAAATTCAAGCAGGTAAATTTTTATGAATATGAATTATGAATTTTTAATCAATAATGTTATCACCCTCGTTATCAAGAATCTTTTGCTACCAAGTGCGTAAATTCTCAATGCCGAATCGGTAAAAAATCAATTTTTTTTTTTAGCAAAATATCTGGAGATAGTATTTCTGACAACATCAGAATTTTAAAATTTTTTGCCACTTAGAAAATGTTGTAGCGATCGGAATAAATGGAAATCCGATGGCGCAATATCGGGTGAGTATGGTGGGTGAGGCAATACCTCCCATCCTAATTAATTAAATTTTTCCATAGTTTGTCTTGCATTATCGTGTTGCAGAATAACACCTTTTCTGTTGACAATCGCTGGGCACTTTTCAATTAAGATTGATTTACTCGATCCAATTATTCACAGTAAAGGTCTGCATTCACAGTTTGTTCAGGTTTAACTACTTCAAAATGAACGATTCAGCAAATACTCCACCAAACACACAAAAATGCCTTTCTTTTCTGACATGTAAAACCAGCTTCATGGCGATTTCTTCAAAGAGCCACTGCCTTTTGCATTTTCGATTATCATAGAGAGGACCCATTTTTTATCTCCAGTGATCAAGCAATTAAATAAAGCTTCCGTAGTGTACCGCTAAAGCAATAAGTTGCACGTGGTGGATCGGTTAGTTTTCTTGGAGAGATTATGCGGGACCCTAACACCTGCTCTGCTTACTTTACCAATCTGCTGCAAATGTTTTTGGATGGTCGATCAAGGTTGGTTAAGAGTGTTTGACAGTTCTTCGATTGTCTGACAAGGATTTGCTTTCACTCCCACCCTTAACATGTCATTGTCTAAAGTTGTTGGTCTTCCTCGGTAGTTGATTGGTATGAGTCAGAAAGATTGAAATTACTGGATTTGAACATAGAAAACCACCTTTGGAATTTACGAACGTCTAACGCGTTTGGATAAATGTTGTAAATGTTTTTGGTAGCAACCATTGCATTACTACCCTTGTGAAACTCAAAAGCATATAATGCCGGATATATACCTCTTTTGTATTTGACTAGTATAATAAATTGCAAAAATATACACAATGAGCTGATAAATGACTAGCAAATATTAACATGTGCAGAAACGACATTACTTTCCAGTCCCCCTAATACAATCATGGGTCTCCACAACGAGAGGCCACACAATTAGTACAATAATATAGGGAAATGGCAGAAGCGTTCAGGATTTGAATTCATTGGGCTTTTTAAAAAAAGCTTAAGGAAGGCAACTGATCATATTGAAAAAAAAAAAGAAAAGTAAACCGGACACTTTTTACAGACACAGACCGGCCCATTTGTTGCAGGCACTGACAGGCTCAGTAGTTGCACCGAACAACCCTATGACCAGTACACTCCTGAATACATTTATTATCTTCAATAAGAAACATTTAAATTTCAAAAAACAAATAACACTTTATTTTCCCAACGTTTAAGAAGAAACACTGATTTTGTTTTGCTATTTGTTTCTATATTGATACATCTTTCATTACTACCAATGTTTGGACTCTAGTTTATATATTAATTTTTCTAGTTGTACATTTATTTGTAATCATGTGAAAATGTATAGAAATAGAAAAATAATTTATTGAAGGAAGTTGTTTACTTAATTATGCATGGCACTATAAACTTTAAGATGGATGCATAAAAGGTGAAAATAATTTGAAAAGCAGATTAAAAAACCTCAAATTAAATAAAAGTTTCATTCAAATTCCAAACAAAAATAAGTAAATTCCAAGTGTTCATTAAAAATTGAGATATTTTTGGACAAAGCTAAGCTGAATTGAAATTATGATCATATACATTATTTCTAGAGACTGTTTTTTGTCATGATCCTTTTTCTCCTTTTATACAAAACAAAAATTGATAGAGGATATCAATTTAAAGGCTAAGATTTCCACTTCTCATAAATAGTTTATGTTACATTAGGTTATTTGTGTGAAAATCAAAGTTAAAAAAAAAAAAAAAAAAAAAAAAAAAAAAAAAAAAAAACAGAAATAATTCAATTTTTTTTTTAAAGTTGTGATAGTATACAGCAGATGGTAGCACTACAAAGAGAAAATCGTAAAGTAAACAAGTTAAGGAAATTTAAAGAATCTTATATCTCTCAGCAATAGACAACTAAATTTGATGCACTTTAAAAGAAAAAAAGTAATTCCTGGAACTAATCTTAAAAACACAGGCTGTGCACATGTCTCACAAGTAATATATAATAATCAAATTGAAACAGTTAAAAATACTGCTTTTACTGTCACTACATGCCTTATGAATGTGCTAATATAAGTCACTCAAGAAGTAACAGGTAACTCTCTCCAGCCAAAGTATAGGCTTAAGTCAAGTTGTAATACACTTTTTTTAATTTGTAGATATGTATCACAGTGACGGATGCTTTATCAGAAAAACTCGGGGCTAACATCACGGCTTTTTGAACTTGCCAGATTTTAGGTCCGTTCCAGAAAAAATGGCAATAATGATGCAGCTCTGTTAGTCTAACAAAAATATGTGCTTCCTCCTCCACCAACACTTTCTGTTCTCAAGAGATGAATAATAATTGTAAACATTTCCTATAGTAAAAATATAATTTCACCAGCTTCCTCCTCTATTGTCAAAACATTAACATTGCTGAAAATAAAAAATGCATTGAGAAAACAATATTAATATTTATTTTCTTTTGTCTAAATAAAGAAAAAAATTATTCGGATGTCAATAGCATATTTTAAAACATTTCACTTAATTTTAACTGCTCTTAAGTATTTTGGTTTTTCTTTCAAAAGAATAGCCTGAATTTTGCAAACTGGCATATTGACAAAACAGAGGCTTTTGCCTCATGCTGAGTAAAAGCTCCTCTGTTGGCATTATAATAATGATACTTTTTTCCTTTCGAGACACATGATGTTGCAAAACCAGTCTACGGGGGTGTCATATAAAATCAGCACTAAAATTGGGTAATTTCACAGCGATTTCCCTCCAAATTCGACATTAAGAGTCAATAAATAAAAACTACAACATATTTCAGAATGTCTTTAATGTGATTAGTTGTTCTGTTTTATGAATTAGACAATGGAAACTGGATTATTTTGCGTTACGTTTTTTTTTTTAATAACGGAAAGTTTTGTAAACGTTATTTTTTGGAGAGCGACTTGGAAATAAAACTGTGAAGTGATGTCATAGGGAGACACAATCACTCACTTCTAACACCAAATTCTGAAATAAAAAAAAAATTCATAAAACATGCTGGTTTTTGGGTCATTACGGACCTCAAGCTACTGGATAAAGGGTCCGTTACTGTATAATTGCCAATTTTCACAGATCACAAAAACTATTAATTTTTAATAATAAAACATCAAAGGGATATATTAAAATAATTAATATTCTACTTAAATATACAATTCTTTAATTCACTATTAACCATTTCTGAAATTTTTAGGAATAATAAATTGGTCATGAGAAGGATAAGCATTATAAATAAAAACTCATATTTAAAAAATATCCAAAGATTTGAATAGAAAGTGAAATTAAATGTACAATATCTAATTTAATATTATGAAAAATTAAAAAGAACTAGCAACTTTGTGCTTTTTTACTATATTTACCATTTGCTAAACTCTTTCCACTGGCTTCTAGAACAAGTTTTTCACTAGTGAACTTGGTTTCTCCATATTTTCCAATCATAAAAGTGGAGGGGATGGGTGTTGTACTCTCTGTGCCATAAAATATATGTTCTGAACCACAAACCATATCTGTACTACTGCTAAATACTAATCGAGGAACATTTCTTTGGATACAGGCATCAATTATATTTTTTGTACCTAAAGGTATTAAACAGATAATAAATTTATATACATATTGTAAGCTTTGATTGACAACTTTAAAGCAATAAAAAGAGCTAAAGTAAAACTTGCATGGTATATTAAATACATTTTAAAAAAATTCTGGCAATTCTAGTAAGTTTTTTTTTAAAATTAAGTTAGGGTTCTTTATTTTGCTTGAAAATTCAAGTATTGTAAATTGTTTTAATGAATTTCATTTGACTCTTTATTTTGACTCTTTTTAGGCAGAGGTAATGATGCTCTCTAATGATATTCCATTTTTTAAAAAACATCCATATTTATTTTAGCAATTGCGATTTTTCATTTATTACTTCATAATAAAGACTTTTTGGTTAAATTATATTTATAAAGATCATTCATGAAGAAGTTTCTAATAAGAGAATGATCAGGGCACACCTCATTTGCAAGAGTTGTATGTCTCCCATTTTATACACCAGTGAGAGAAAGGGAGGCACACAATTCCTTCATACCAAATTCTATGTAACATAAATTGAATTGGATGTGCTCATTGTAAAGATATAGACACAAAATTTTTGTTGGATGTTAACTAAAATAATATCACTTTCCCAAATAAAAATACAGCCTATAATACAAAAATTTAGAAGTTGATCTTCAAATTTGAGTTTTATTACTAATAATTTTTTTTGTTTCTTATCAATAAAACAAATTCTGAAAATTTTAAAATTTACTAAATAATAAAAGATTGCTCTTGAATTCACGTGCAGGATTTTAAATGTTTCATTTAAATTTCCTGGTTAATTTAAAGTGTTACTAAATGTAATATTTTAAACTCTTTTTTTTTTTCATTTTAAGATTTTTATCACTACATTACATGCTTCAATATAAAAAACCTAGGTGTGTGTTGAAAGAAAAAATGTGTATTTCGACAATTTATTAGCTTTTCTAAAAATTAAATTTTAGCTTTTGTTTTAGATAAGTAGAATTTTATTGGAATAGAGGAATTTTAAAGAAAAAAGTATTTGGAACAATTTTATTTTCTTTGTTAAAATTTGTCCCTTTATTTGCAACGTTTGTAACTTTAGATTCCAATTCTTTAATACAGATTAATGGTTGTCGTATTATAAATATATAAAAAAAACCAGACCATAGCAATTATTTGTAAAAATAAAACATGAATACCATTAACATTTGTAGAAACTAATTCCTTTTCATTTGGAAAAAGACGAATATCAATTGTAGCAGCAGTATGTATTACGCAGTCAACTCCAGACACAGCTTCAAGAACAGATTCAAAATCTCTAATATCAGCAACAAAATGTTTCATGGTCTTCTGTTCCTTATGTCCTAAAACAAGAAAATTACTGGGTAAAACAGTTGAATATAGTGATTATAGGGATGACAAAAAGAGTCACAGAGAATTTTAGGGATAATGTAATTAGTATAGCATTGAGTGTACAGGATCTTTCCCTAAATAATGATATACCAGTATATTATTTATAAGTTGTGAAAGAAACTTAGTTACAGAGATTTTAAAGGAAAGAATGCTTTAATGAGCCAAAATTATGTTGCTTGAAGTTTTAACTTTGTTTTAAGCAGAATTTATCCTAGAAATGAAAAAGGGTAGGGTGCTTTTTTTTCTTCTAAAACTCATGTTTCTAAGTGCACTTTTATGCCTAATTGTAAAATTTTGTGACCGGTTTTTTACCCAAATTTCTAAGTTCTAAAAAAAAAAAAAAAAAAAAAAAAAAAAAAAAAAAAAAATTGCCAAGAGAGTTCTGTCTACCTTTTAAATTTAGAAATGCACCTAACTTTATCATTCCATTAAACATATATAGGCCTTTTTAATTATTTGTGAATAATATTAATGCAAATGTGGGTAATGGGCGAGGTTATTCAAAATTCTTGAATTTATTGGGTAAAATGCAATAAAAATATTAATGAGATATGGTGAAAATTTTGGTTTCAGAAGGAACAAAACAGAATGAAGAAAACGACAGATCTCTCACCATTTGAAAAAGGACTTATTTAGAGAATCATCTATTGAAATTTAATGAAATGGAGTTACTAATTAATTTTAATTAGTAATAAAATGAAGAATTAATTATAACATATTCTCTTCTGTCTGGTTATATACGTTCAATTGAACAGAAATAATAGCTGCTAAAACCGGCTCACTTGTTTTTTGCCATAAATATGTATAAAGTTCTTTTAATGTAGCAAACTAATGCTTAAAAATGCTTAAAGTCCAGTTTAGACCAAAGGCGCCAACTATATAGGAGTAAAGGGGGTGATCGCCTTCGTGCTTTCACAACAGAGGGAGAAAAGGTATCATTTCGACTCTTTTCAATTACACTAAGACTGGTCAATGCATTCAAACTTTACATAGAATGGTGTTATTTACTGATATTTTTGGCAATAAATTTTACATGGGCAAAAAAAACCACCATGCCAAAACAGCAAAATGTTATTCGTTAAACATCACATTACCCTTTCTCTTATGTGAAACAGAGGAAAATCAATTGTTGATGGGCAATACTCAAGGGCATAGAGAACTCTGTGTTAAAGACATCCCTTTTAATCTTTTATCACATTTCTATGGGAATTTCGGAGGTGAGGATGTTTAGAAAATAAGCATTAGCACAGTGATTTTAATCAAAATCCTCCGAGTCTTTTTTAGCAATTGCTGAAAAACTTGATTTTTTTCAATGGCAGCTACCCTATGCATATGTATAGTTTTGACGAAAACCTTAATGATAAGTCCCATTGCCACCACTAACCAGTACACTAAATTTGAACATCGATGTCAATTCGGTAGTTATGCTGACCATGAACATACAGAGAATTTTTTTCTAGACAACTTTTATTACATCAGGATGTTTTGAAACGTGTAGAAATGAACATTTTTTTTTTCTTTTCTGAATACAATACTTTCATTTTCTTTGTTAACACATGTGTAACTTGAAGTAAGAAAGTCCCATACAAATACATTTGTAACCACACTGACACTATATATTATACATATATATCTTTTAAAGTAATGTATGATGTTGGAATAAGTAATTTTGTGACGATGAGATTACTGGTATAGGGCTCTTTTTCCATTGATTATCCCCCAGAACTATAAAAATTTGCTTTCTTCATTTTAGTACAATATCATAAAAGTATATCTTTTAAAATAATGTAAGAAATTGAAATATATTATTTTATAATGATGAAATAAAGAGTAAGTGTTCTTTTTCCTAAAATGTTTCTGAACGAATTTAATACAAATAACTTTGCTACATAAATCAAACAGAGAAAAATATATTGTGTGGTATGGAGGTAAGTTCAATACATCCAGTGGGTAGATCATAAAAAAAGTGGTGTCCGGAAATCATGCACCCTCCTGAGTTTTTCCACCGAATCTCACTCCCGTAGTAAAAGTGAAAAGTTGGCACCATATGGTTTAGACTGAATATTCGAAATTAAATCCTAACTAAAACCAAATTAAATACTTCATCCTTAAGATTATTGATAATAAATTATTGACAGCCAGCTATTAACATTATGATGACATTTTCTTTTTATCTATGTTAGGATATGTAAAATAATGTGTTTTAATTCGAATGAAATACATACCTAGCTTATTTTCGTACGGTCTCTTGTCAAATAATCGAATCTCTGCAACATTATCATCTTTTTCTTGAAGAAGTTTCACAATATGCTGACCTAAGCAACCACTCGAACCAGTAACTAGTATAATTTCCTGCTTTGGAGCCATAGTCTTCAGATAGTTAGCCTAAAAAAATGAAAAAAAGAAAACCATCTTTAAATTATTTCCGGCACTAACCATTTCAGCCCCAAAACTATGACAATGCAGGTTCAATTTATGGTAATTACTTTACACAGAAATAACGTCTCTAAAATTAAGAACGAATATTCTACTTGTTTCTCAATAAAGCTTTCGAAACATATTTGAAGTTTTAAAAATTGAAATAAGAAAAATACAAAGTTTTAGAAATTTGGATGATGTTATTTGGCATCACTGATTCCCAGAGTTGTAGTTCTAAATTTTTTTTTCCTGGTACGCAAGCTTCCCTATCGTGGTGGAAACCCCATAGAATTTTTTAATTATAAAATGAAAATTCCCTATATTTTACGTAACTTATGATGTAAAAAATATATAAATACTCTTTAATTTGCGTATTTATATTTTCCCATTTATATAATAATATATGCAAACAGATTTATGAGTTATTTATAAAAAATCTTAAAAAGTACCAGTAGGTCATACAGGCAATAAAAAAGTACCGAAACGAAGTACCGCCCCCCCCCCCCCACTACACTCCTGATGATCCTGAAAGGGTTAAATAGAGGAAATGGGATTAGTACCCACTCTGGTAGAATAATAATCCAATACAATACCAACTAAGCCAGTATGTCCATAGGAAATGAATGCACAGCTTATTTTTTTAGACCTTAACTATTTACGATCCGCTTAAACACTACACATTTAAACAACTTTCCAGTTAACTCATTGTAATGTTACATACACGATTTAAAAAAAAAATTCTACCTGTAAGTTTCAAAATAAAGTGGCAAGGGGGGGCGGGGCAGGTATTTTCTGACAAGTAATAAGATGTTTAGTTAGGTAACATCATTTAATGAAGAACATCATTAAATCATTTAACATCATCAAATTAAACGAGGCAAAATCTAGAGTTGACACTAGGGATAAAGCTGTGGTTTAGCGAAATGCCAAAAAACTTTCACAAACGCTAAAATTTTTTTTTTTGCTAAAACATTTGGCCATAATATTTATTATTATTTTCATCCTAAGATCAGTTACTGACCTAAAAGAAAAAGTAAGTTGAAGGCTGAAAAATATTATTCTTGTTGATATTTGGCATAAAATAGCTTTGTATTTAAAGTTTATAATGATTTTATAGAAAAAAGTTCATTAATTATTTTAGAATAAACATCAAGAGTAATGGTGCTCATAATTACGTTAGCATTTTGCTAAAAATAAAATAGCGACTAGATTTTTTGCTGAAGAAACTGCGTACCTCGCTAAAACACTGGTTGGAGCATTTTCAGAAAAATGTTAAAGCGGATGAATACTATACATGTTATTAAGGCCTACTATTTGCACAATGTGATTTATATATAGTATTTTTGATAAATGATAAAAATGTTAACCAATTTAAAAATAAAAAACTAGGGGTGCAGAACATCAAAAAACTTTTAATTACACTATAATACTGACGTGAATTTGTGTAATTTACCGTTTTTATATTTCCATCATTCATTTAGAATAAATAGCAGTTTGGCAATAATTCTTGTATAGGCCTTAAAAAAAAACTCCGCTAAAATGATGATTTTGGCAATATACTATTCAAAATTTTTTATACTAGCTTTTCTTATAAGTGAAACTGGGGAGAGAAGAAAAAACGATTGTTGATGAGGTATGCTCAAGTAGAGAGAACTCTGTGCCAAAGGCATTCGTTTTTCAACTTTTTACGCCATTAAAACATTTTTAAGGGAATTTCAGAGGTAGGGATGTTAAAAACACCTTAAGAGGCATAACCACAGCGATTTTTATCAAAATTGTTAGAGCCGTTTTTTAACAATCGTTGAAAAACATGATTTTTTCAATGGTAGCTACCTTATGCACATGCACGATTTTGACAAAAACCTTAACGATAGGTCTCATGGTCACCATTGACCCGCACACCAAATTTGAACATCCTAGGTCAATTTGTTTGGGAGTTATGCTGACAACATATACACAGACAGAAATTTTTTCTAGACAACTTTTTTAAAATCAGGATGTTCCAAAACATGGAGGGGAAAAAAAATCATTTTTTTTTATTAAATACTATACTTTTATTACGTATACATATGGGTAATTGAAAGTAATAACATGTTCGAATGATATAATCAAACTACAAGAAATCACAGAAAGTTTATGGAAAGGGACTGTAGAATAAAAAGGGAATTTTTTTTTTAATACCACCATATTTGTAAAATTGATTCATCTGTTTCTACTACACTGATTATTATTTATTCTAAGTTGTTTATAATAAAATTAATAGGTTTATCTTTCAATCTGTTCTTTTATTCAAAACTACCATTAAACAAAATGAGGGTGTGGTTTTGTGCTCTTAATAAACTTAAGGTGGGAGGGAGCAAGGAGGCTATTTGTGGGGTATCATTGAAAACAGAGAGGATGAAAAGTGGAGAAGAATATTGGTCCAAGTATAAATCTGCCATCATCATACAACACAAGGCATTGAAGAATCGGGTTAATTTTAAATCCTTTATATTAACTTCGTTTCTGTGTGTCGATGGCGGCGGAAACCAGCGGAGGCCTAATCAACTCCCTTACCGTTATCCAGTCGGGATAAACTTGGCAGATAGATTTAATGTCAATGACAATGCATTCTATCAAATTTCAGGACTGTAACTGTCAATAAAAGGTCGTTTTTATGGAATACTAATAAACTAACTTGCCCTCATGTTGATAGGAATATCTAATGGCACAAGAACTAGGAACATTTTAACTTTGTATAGTGGGACATTTTAAGGAAAATCAGGGATTTGATTAAAAATTTGATAGGAGCATCTAAAAGAATAGGAACTCAGACTGTTTGAACTTTGTATAGTGGGTCTAAATAAAAAATAAGGAATTTCATGAAAAAGTAAAAAACAAAAAAAAATTCTTAAAAAATCTTGATACTTACTATAAAGGGCAATATCAAGAGTAATAATACTATTATAGTGAGTGAGATAAAAACTATGCGAGCTCTTTTTTTTTGTATAAATATTCTAAAAAGAAGTACCTACGGATGTGATATGCAGATAATTATTTAATGAAGTAAAATTTAAAATAAAAAGTTACAAAATATAAAGTAAAATTTTTACAACTGGCTAAATATTACATAACTTAAAAAGTGACAAAATTGAATAATTTTAGTGCATATTTTTGATTTTCGTAAGATTTTTTTAAGCAATATTTCTATTATGTTTATATCTGAAAAATAACCTAAATAGAAGTGTAGGGTGTCACCTGATGCAGAACAAATGTATTACTTTTTGCAGTACTAATATTACAAATACTAGTTAATTTTAAGTTTCGAATCCTCAAAAGAAAAATGCAAAAAAAAAAACATTCTGAAGGAGAAAGTTGTCTTATTTTACCTCTTAATTGACATCAATAAAATGAGTAATAACCAAAAAAGTTGGTTGATATCCAGTGACTTTACAGAAATGAAAAAAATTAGGGGAAAAAAATCCATTTTGAAACTTTTGCATAGAATTATATGTATTATATATATTGAATAGAATTATTGCATAGAATTATATGTATTTATTATATTGACATCAATAAAATGAGTAATAACCAAAAAAGTTGGTTGATATCCAGTGACTTTACAGAAATGAAAAAAATTAGGGGAAAAAAATCCATTTTGAAACTTTTGCATAGAATTATATGTATTTAAAAATTCAAACTTCTTAAATTCTTACTGTTTAACAATTTATTGTTTTAAGATGCTTTTGCAATATATTAAGCTGTTTATATGTTCAGTATTATTCATATCAACAAAGTAATGTACTTTTTCTCTTTCATCTATTAATAACTAATTTCACTGATGTGATAAAACGATAGTTTTTTTTTGCATGTGGTGAAATCTCCTTCAGATTCTTTTCACGATATTTGCAAAACAAAGCTTTTGATCGAAATTAAACATCCCAACAATTATTTTATAAATTTAATTGATAATTTAAATTCTATATATACGCAGGGTTCCTACTCATTTTCAGAAAAAAAATTCTCCGAGATTTCCCAGAGTTGGGTTCTCCATCGCAGAGTTAAGTACATTTTGCAAGAATTTATTATTTTAGTAAGCCAGATAAAAATAGTCAAACCTCGATTACACAAATTCTTCCTGTAACATGAAAAAGAGTATTTTTTCTTTAAGAATAATTTTCTGCAAGTCTATATTATCAAAAAATTCTGTCACTTTAAGTCCTCGAGTTAAGGTTATACAAATAGCGCCTTAGAGTAGGATATTTTTCCAGAGTAAAAATTACTTTTCCCAGGTGTTAGGGAGGATTTTTTTCGTTTTTCTCCTGAGATTTTAAGGCCGATTTATTTTCCCTGCTCCCCCTGAGGCGTATGAATCCTGATACAATACTTTAAGATTAAATTTAATCTGATTTAATCCTATCTCCATAATGAATGTTTCACTTTACGATAGTAATCTGATAAACACTTCAATAACTAGTCCACTTCAATCATATAATTCCCTCAAAGATTGTCTTTAAACAAATTGATTTTAGGACTTGAATAATTAGGAAGAAAAACTTACAGTTCTTGCCGTTAGTGAAAATCTATCCTGCTAACTTCTGAAACTTCAGCAAAATCAAGCATTACTTTAATCATAACAGCGCATTTAACGTGACTGTGATCCCATAACCGGTTAATTTTTAAGAAGAAAGTATATTAAATATAAAAGCTTGCTAAATTGTGAAGTAGGTTTTCCATGACTTTATTTTCAGGTAAAAGGGTCATTCCAAGCAAAGAGGGAAAAACTTTTAAAAATTAAAATTTTAATAATTTTTTTTTTTTGCACATTTTTGTGTACAAAAAGATTCAAAGTTCATTCTTAGTCATTCATTTTTTAAATACATTAATTTCTAAAAGTTGAAAACATTCTCTAATTATAGTTGAGTTTGTTCTGTTTTGATAGAAGTGGGTAGTGTGATTTTAAAAGTGGGTAAAATAATTGATTTTATTTCTATAGTTATACTAAGGGTTTTTAAATAATTATATTACCTTAAATAATAGTAAAAATGGTTTAAACAAATTTTTCAATGATTAAATTCTTGTATTTCATTGATTGTATCATCTAACGTAAGTTATCAGCAATGTGTTTATTTTTATGTGATATTTAAAAAAAAACCCAGATATTTGTTAATATAAATTTTTCTTACTTTTAGATATGTACTTAACAGAAATCTATACTTTTATTTCGTATATTATATTTTTTATAATTAACTATGAAATAATTAAAATTTGTAACGTAAGTTACCTAAAGGATAGAACTTGAGGTATAGATGGAGAATTTTCATGGAATACTTAGAATACTAATTAACTTTCCACAAAAAAAAAATATATATATATATTTATTTACTCATGGTTTCAAAACTGTCTTAAGTCAAAATAAATAATTTGAATGAATTTTTTTTTTATTTCTAGGAAATCCCTCAGGTTCAGTTTTAATTGCAATGTTATAATGACTAAACATTCTTTCTAATCAAGCCTAAGCATATTAATTAAGAAATTTTTAATATTATATTAATTACCAAAATTGAATTCTACATTTTGATATTAATATGTTATTGGAGTGTAGATCTTAAAAGAAGTGTAAGAGTGCTAATAAGGAAACAAATTGTTAATAAAGCTGAGCATTTTGTGCTGGCAGCTCACAATCAGACATTAAGATTCCCAATAAAAAATATTAGATCACTGCTGGTGGAAAAAATTCCAATTTAAAACTGGCAAACTTATTTTTAATTTTTTCATAACCAACACAATGCAGAATATTAGAATTTCCATTTAAAAGTTTTTACTGAAAAGCTTCCCTATGGCAGAATATTAAAATATCTGTTTAAAAATTTTGTGAAGGAAAAGCCACTAAATTTCTTCTAAAGCTTCATAAGAATAAAACATAGAAAATTGAAAGTGAATGATTGGTATTATGGGTCATTATGACGATTCACTGTATCCAAGTATAATAACTGTCACGAAAGAAGACAACTTTAAAGGCAGTATGGTGGTTTCAGCCTTTTATTACTAATCCTTAAATTGAAATGAAAGATTTAATTGAAACTGGATATAACCCAATCAAACAGATGAATATTTTTATAAAAAGAAAGACTTGATTCATACAAATCAAACACCAGTGGGCATTATAAATTAGAAGAATAAAACCTACTACTTGAAGAATGAATATACCTTTTTTTATCTTTTTACTTATAATATTTTCAAATTTTGATAATTGTAAAATAATGTAAATTATATACACAACATTATAGTATTTTTTAAACCTCTTAATAACTTAAAGCATAAGTTAGTTTAATAAAAATAAAGCAATTGGTATATCATTTCTGAAACGTGCAACGTAAGTTACTCTCAATTAAATTGCTATAAAAAAATGTTTCATGCAGATAACCGAGTATTTTAAATTGCATAATTGCAATTCTTAAATATTAGGGAAGGAAATGTATACAACTTTAAAACACCAGAATGTTAAACAGAACAGAATTTTATCCAAAACTAAATGAACTTTTTACTCTATTCCCTTTTGGCGTAACATAAGTTACTGCACTTAAATTAATTTTTAAAATTTTAAAAATATCTTTAAAATACTATCATTTGCATTAAAATTTAGGTTTTTATTAGTTGATTTAAGAAATCAAATCAGTATTTTGTTTTGAATGACTTTTTTTTAATTATACTTATACAAACAGTTAACTGAAAGTGTCAAATGTAACGTAAGTAAACATGGAATGACCTAAAACAAATCTGCTCAATTTAATAAGCTTTTATATTTAATATACTTTAATCTTAAAAATTAACAGGTTATGGGATCACAGTCACTCTAAATGCACTGTTATGATTAAAGTAATGCTTGAATTTGCTGAAGATTCAGAAGTTAGCAGGATAGTTTTTCACTAACGACAAGAACTGTTAGTTTTTCTTCCTAATTATTCAAGTCCTGAAATCAATTTGTTTAAAGACAACCTTAGAAGGAATTATATGATTGAAGTGGACTTGTCATTGAAGTGTTTATCAGATTACTATATCGTAAAGTGAAACACTAATTATGGAGATAGGAAAGTTACAGATTAAGCCTTTATGTGGAGAAGCAGACTGGCCAATGTGGAAGCATAAAATAAAATTTGCTTTCAATTATCATGCCGATGCCTTCGAAGTGATTGAACGAAAAATAACTAAACCAAATCAGCCGCCAGGATCTGATGAAGCAATTTTAAAGAAATACGAAGAAGATCTTTCCGGATATAAAAAGACTATCACTTATGCCATGATGGTAATAACGAATTCCATGAATGAAGAAACCATGCAGAAAATCATGAGGCTTGATATTGGTAGAGAAGTATGGTTAGAGCTTCATAAGTTATTTGAAGCAACATCTGACAACCAACTGTATAACATTTGCCTACAATTTTTCAAGTGTAAGTGGACAATGAATGACAGTATGGCTGCTCATTTATCAAAATTAAAGAACCACTGGAGAGAATTAAATTTAGGTCTTGGAAAGAAAGCAGGAAACTAAATTGCCTCAGATGTTATTAATTTGCAAGATTTTAGACACACTACCGAGTATCGTTCTTTCAAGTCAAGTTGGCTACTTCTGAATGATGATAAAAGAACAATTGATGAGTTGACAACTCAGTCATGTTCTCAAGAAAGGGAATTTAAAGAAGAAAAGTCAAAAGGTGCTGTGCAAAATCAAGATGCATTAGAAGCTAAAGCAAGTAGAATGAGGACAGCTTTCAAGACCAAAAAGCAGATAGGAAAATGCAATTATTGTCATCAGAATGGACACTGGGTAAAATTCTGTCGAAAGTGGATAGCTGATGGAAGACCAGCAAAGCCTAATAAGAATGATAAAGTCTCAAGAAAAGATGTCATAGTCAATGTATCCATGTTAGCTCTAGACGAAGAAGCATTTTCATCTGAAGAAAACTGTTATGACTGGTTTGTGGATAACAGAGCATCAAAATATATCACCAATAATAGTAGTTACTTCACAGAATTTAAAAAGTTTGACATCCCACAAGGAGTTACTGCTGCAAATGGAGAAGTACTACCAGCCGTAGGTAAAGGAATTTTGAAAATTGTGACAAGAGTAAAAGAAAAGAAGCAATTTAAAGAAGTCTGGTTTGTTCCAGGTATTAGTGAGAACCTATTCTCAGTACTGGCAGCTCAAGATAAGAATAAAAACAGCAGATTTGAGTCAACCGCAGAAGAGTGTTGGTTGAAAATCAACAACAAGGCTGTATTCTTTGGTACAAGAAGCATAAGGGGTGGTCGATATAAAGTTCACATGGAGTTACTTATTCCGAAGAATCCAGTGGAAGTCAACACAGCTAATACAGGTGATTCTGTTCTACAACTATACCATGAGCGTTGGGGTCACCAAGACAAAAGGCATATTAAGAATGTTCTTGAACAACAAATGAATTTCAAAGTTGAGATAGACAATCAGCTATGTGAAGCATGTATATACGGCAAAGCACATCATTTGAAATTTTGTACTAGACAGAAGACCACAAGACCTGGAGAACTTATCTCAGCAGATGTTTGTGGACAGTTTGATGAATCTTTTAAAAGATATCGTTACTTTGTAGTCTTCAAAGATCATTTCACTAAATTTAGATATGTATTTTTTCTACGTCAAAAATCAGAAGTTACAGAAACTATTGAAAATATGATCTCCCATGCTAAAAATTTAGGACACAACATCAAAGAGTTCTTAAGTGACAATGGCAGGGAATTTGATAATAAAAATGTTAGAAGTATCCTGAAGAAAAGTGGAATAGTTCAAAGATTAACTACCCCCTACACTCCACAGCAAAATGGTGGAAGTGAGCGTGAAAACAGAACGTTGGTAGAAATGGCAAGAACTTTGAAAGATTCAAATTCAGAAATTAACTTTCCTTCGTCATTATGGGCACAGCTTATTTGTACATCTGTGTATATTTTGAACCAAACAGGAAAGAGTTCTTTTTCAAATGTAAGTCCTTATGAAGCTTGGATAGGACAAAATCCTTGAGTAAAACATATGCGTATAGTCGGATTAACACATTATGCTCACATACCAAATCAGAAATGCAGGAAAATGGATAAGAAAACAGTAAAGGGTTACCTATTAGGATATGATGGAGATGAAAGATATTGTATTTGGATAAGAGAAATAAACACAGTTATCTGCTCTTGAGATGTGGTATTTCAAGAGAAACTACTGAAAAACTGTGAAGATCCGGTAGAAATACCTCTGCTTGGACATTTACCTGAAATCCGAAAATGAGGGGAAGCAAGATGAAAAATATTCAGAAGGTCAAACTAGTTCAGAGAGAGAAAACAAAGATGAAACAGAATCGTATACTATGGAGTTAAGAAAACATAGTGAATTAAAGAAGCCTAAACCTTTTGAAGATTATATGATGGCATCTGAACTATTCATAAGTGATGTGAATGAACCCCAGTCATATGAGGAAGCTATTATTTGCATAGAACAAAAATTCTGGGTAAAGGCCATGGATTCTGAAATTAGTTCCTTAAAGGAAAATGACACATGGACACAAGAAACACTTCTAGATAAAGTAAAAGCTCTTCTTTGCAAATGGGTTTTTCGAATTAAGAAAAATCCAGATGGCACCCTAGATAAATACAAGGCAAGACTTGTGATTAAAGGCTTCCAACAGAGACAAGGTAGTGATTATGATCAGACCTTCAGTCCAGTTACAAAGCTAGGAACTGCGCGTTCACTCATAAGCATTGCAGCCAGTAAGAAGATGCATCTTATGCAATTTGATATTTCGACTGCCTTCTTATATGGGGATTTAGATGAAACCATTTATATGCATCAACCTGAAGGCTATAATGATGGCACCAATAAAGTTTGCAGACTTAGGAAAAGCTTGTATGGCCTGAAACAGGCTCCACGTTTTGGCATAAATGTTTTGGAAAATTAATGATGGATCTTGGCTTTAAGATCAGTGAAGCAGATCAATGTTTATTCATTCGAGAAAAAAATGGTAAAAAGTTACTTATTGCACTTTATGTGGATGATGGATTGGTTGCGGTCACAGATGAAGAAGACTCGAGTCATTTCATAGATGAACTGAAGTCAAAGTTTAAAATCACCAGCAAGCCAGCATCATATTTCTTAGGACTAGAAATACAGCGTCTTGAAGATGGAAGCATTAAGATAGGTCAAGAAGCATATGCAACAAAGATCCTTCCAACGATTTGGTATGAGTGATTGCAGACCAGTTCATACACCTATTTTGAAAGATAAAGAAGTTTGCACAGAAGAAGTCAGTGAAATAGATTTCTCCAAACGTGAAGCAGTTGGAGCATTAATGCATTTAATTATGGGGACAAAACCTGACCTGGCATACTCGATTAGTGTTTTATCAAGCAAACTAGAAAATCTCTCTAAAGAAGACTGGATTAAGGTAAAGCGTGTTTTTAGGTACATTGCAAGCACTAAGCAAAAATGCATCAACTATAAGTCAAACTACAGACCAGGAGTTTTAGAATGCTTTAGTGATGCTGACTTTGGAGGTTGCATGCAGACAGGCAGATCAACAAGTGGAGTTATATCTATATATGCAGGAGGTGCAATATCTTGGTTAAGTCAACATCAAGCCATTGTAGTAACATCAACCACTGAAGCTGAGATAGTTGCAGCAAACGAAGCTGCAAAAGAATTGATTTGGCTGAAGAGACTCATCAGTGGAGTTTCCTCCCTGAAAGAAGTGCCGACAATTTTTGTTGATAACAGTGCTCAGTTAGACTGGCTCAGAACCCTGAATTTCATTGTAGAACAAAGCACACCAGTTTAAAGCATTTCCTCATTTGTGAAAAAGTGTTGGAATGAGAGATTAACGTACAGCAGCTTTAAACAGAAATAAAAGTTGCTGATTTAATGACAAAGCCCCTACACAAACCAAGACTGTTGATGAAGGGTGAAAAGATAAGACTTGTGTGAAATTCAGAGATGTAACTTAGGACTCTTAATTTAAAAGCGTCATTTTTTTCTTTTAAATAAGGGGAAGTGTTGAAGTTGTATTGATAAGAAAAATAATAGTGTAATTGTTTTATGTTATGTGGCAACACTTCTAAATATCTTTTGATTCAAAATTAAAAGAAGCTCAGTTGAGCGGATTTGTTTTACCTGAAAATAAAGTTCATGGAAAACCTACTTCACAATTTAGCAAGCTTTTATATTTATCTAATATACTTTAATCTTAAAAATTAACATTTTGCATGTCGTGAAATCTCCTTCAGATTCTTTTCATGATATTTGCAAAACAAAGCTTTTGATCATAATTAAACATTCCAAGAATTATTTTATAAATTTCATTGATAATTTAAATTATATTGTGTTTGACTGATGTAAATACTCTCTTTAATCCTTTCCCAGTCAAGTTCAATAACTTGATAAAAATATTCATAAATAACTTAGTCTGTAGCTTGTTTTTTACATTTGAACAAAACATCTGCCTAACATGTGATTACTTTACCAAAACAGTATATTAGTGACAAATGCAAGGATTTAATGACACTTTTTTTGGGTGTCCACTGATATGACTTATTGCCCTGGTTAGAAGCATGAAACTTTACTTATAATTATTAGAAAAATGTTTTGAAACTTTTCCTTAAAACAAAAATGCAGTCTAAAGAATTTTAAGCCCATGTTTAATTTATAAAACATTATCCTGGAAAAATGGAAATAGTAAGTGGTGACATTCATGATTGTGACAATGCACTATTTTGAATAAAGTTTGAGTAATAATTAATATCGGTTATTGCAATTTGAAATTAATTATATCAGTCAGACTAAGGTTGTTTATATCTAAAAAAGTAATTTTGTTAGTATACTTTTTATAATATACACCAGTAACACAAATTCTTGATTTACCATAGAATAACCCTAGTAAAAAAAAAAAAACTTTATTCCTCTTTGAATCTATGTTTTGGAAGTTCAATTGTATTAAATGAGAAAGAACATTGACATATTTGGTACTTTTCTGTTAAAGGGGGCTGTTTGTTTTTCCAAGTACGGCACAGATTCTGCATCAAGAATTGTTTATAAAAAAAAGGGCCAAATTATGGTAACCATAAACAGTTAACTTGTTATTGAAAAATGACGGCTGAGGCCATTTATTGGCGAAAATCCCCTTGGCACAGAATCCGTACTGTACTTGGAAGTTTTACCCACATTTCATATATATTGCCAACGGCCCCCTTTAACAGTAAAGTACCACAATTTCTTACCAAAAGGAAGGGGTAATTTATGTGAAATTTTTAAGTTGAACTGTCAAGTATAAACTGAGAAACAAAGTTAATTTAGTTATAAATCGTACCATTTAGTAAAACATTAGTTTAGTTATAAATATATTCTCTGGAACTCAAAAATTTAAAATACTACATTTTATACAAGAACTTGGATTAACCTAGTTTCAATACAAGTTTGGCACATTGAAAATTTCTCTAGAATTAGGTACACATTACTGTAGAACCAATTTTTAAACTACTCTAAATATGAGATTGAATGTAAGAGGATTAAAAGTCTATCTAAAAGTTAATTTTTTTTGCACATTAGTATGTGAACTATTGGAAATGTTATTTTCAACAATTAAGGAGACCGGGGAGGGAGAAAAAAAAATTATAAAGTTACCCACCAAAATACATGAAATTTTGTAGGTAATTTAATGACTTGATAATAATTGTAAATTTTAAAAATTGATTTCTATTATTTCTCATTTTAGAACATTTAAAGGTAAAATCCTAGATGGGCCCACCTCTTGGCGACTTATTTGAAATCTCGCCAAGTTGACTACTAATTGAATATTTGTTATTATTATTGTTTTTCAATTAAAAAACGATACTTGAAGGCCAGAAATAATGAAAATATTAAAAAAAAAAATTAACACTTACCATAAAAACCTTCAAGAGATAAGAAGCATAATCTTTTTACGTCTTTTCCAACGAAATCCAACTATCGCGTATGAATACATATTAATTAACCAATCAGGTTTCAGAATTTCGTTGCGCATTTCGAATAGTTTTGGCAAGAAAACTTAGGTCCCAGGGCGCGGGAGGAGGGTCGAAACGCCGTTGCGATCGGACGTTCAAAAAAGGCCGCTCCGTAAGATTCTAGACAGTTCTCCATATTCCATCTAGGTTGCTACATTGGCAACGTTATTGCCACTGGTTTGGCAAGAATTCAAAAAGACGCCAATAGGTAGGCTGTGCTAGGATCCACCCCATTTAAACTATAAAATTTTTAAAAAATGCTCGTGTTTTAATTTTTTCCTAAATTGTTCAATTTTTTTTACAGTCTATTTTAATATATATTAAAATAATTGTGCATAGATTTTTGATTTGGCAGATTCTTTCATCAATTAAAAGTAAAAATTGTTTTTACCTGGAGAATTTTTTGATTTTTTCACAACATTTTAATACTAAAACTGAAGTAAAGTAATAAAAAACAATCAGATTCTAAAATCCATGCCCAATTATATTCAAAATAGTAACAGGAACTATTTGAAATTTATAACTAAAATTTCAAAAGAATATACAAATTTTTAAATCGCAAGGAACAATTTAAATTTATTGAAATCATGGAAAATACTTTAAGAAAAAAACGCAAATTAAAAAAATATTTACCATAAACAAAGAGAAAATTTGTTGATATTAGCTTCACGGAAAAAGTCCAGCACCATAAAAAACACTTTCTGACTTTTGTATGTATTTAAAGACAAAAGTTCAAGCTATAACTTCGGACAAAAAAAAAATCGATAATTTTGAATTTTTTTGCCTCCCTGGTCCCCTTAACACACTTTTTGGAGTTATAAAAGTTGTTTTAATATTTTCCTCCTAAACCAAACAATGAAAAGGTATTATTAATAGATGTAAAAATTTCAAACACTAATTCTTCTGTACATTACAGAATACCTTTGAATTTATTTAAAGTCATTTTCAAAAAGGAATATTTTTTTTCTTTATTACGCTTTATTAATTACTTTTGAGAGAGAAATGTTATAACAAATACAAAAGAGAGAAATAATTTCAACAATTTTGAAAAGCATTTTATCAACTTTATAGTGTTTTTTGAAAATTTGTCCTCTTTAAAAATAGGTTTACAGTAAAACATCCAGTAAACAATTGTAACAAACAAGAATGACAGCTTAATCAAACAATTTACCAAATGAAAACTGAAGTTCAAAAGATAAAACAAACCTACTTCGAGTTAACTTCTCTTAACTACTATTTCATCAATGAACATTTACTCAATAAAAGGAAGTCAAAACGATGGAAATAATCCTTCTAATCAATTCACTGTTGGGAAATATTCACTATTCTTAGCACATTTTCTCAAGATTAAAGAAAACACTTTAATTCGTTGCTATGCAACCAAGTTGTTCTGCGTCACATAAGTTTAGTAGCCAAGCAAGTAAGAAAATAAAAATAAGAGAATTTACCCAATAAGAATAACGTTAGTCACTATGCCCCTACAACCTGCAGAATGCAGAGCCTCATTAAGTTTGTAACAAGGAAGCGATTTCATCAATCAGTTATCTTCTAGCTACGTCATGCAGTAGTATTTTTTGATTCGGATCTAATCTTTTGTAGAGCATGGACACCTCAGCAATTTAAATTTTTTTTATAGAGAATGCGTCTTTGATCGTCAGCATTGGTGGGCAAAAAGAACTGTTTTGGTTAGACATTGCGTCTCAGGTGCAAAAGATCTGAATGGAAAGATGCAAATCAAAAATTTGGAACATTAACAGTATTTTCGAAAAACATAATGTAAAGGTAGTTTACTATTCGATTTATTTTTTATTATAAACTATTAATGCAGAATGAGGGATGTACACTGACCAAGCTGATAGATTGTCACGGTGCATCGTTGTTAGAAGTGCATGATGTAGGATAACTTTTAAATATAGCCTATTTAGCCTTTATAATGACAAATTTGACTTGGATGTTCAAAATAATTCTTCTAAGTCGAACATTTTTATTTGAAATAAATTTATAAGCAAGATGAAATATAAATAGTTTTTCTGAAATCGTTATATGGCAACGTATTACCTACAAACCAGGCAGCGTGAAAAATATTGCATCATAGTATAATAACACAACAATATAAGTTTTTTCTTTAATTTTTACTTGTTGAAAAAGCATCGAAATAGTAATAGTTATGAATATGAACAAATTAGTATCCAATCCTCTTAATTTGTACAGGTATTTGCTTAGACAATGCAAGAAACTCCCTGTTAATGCTCAAGATCATTACAGACACCATCTCAGACAAGTATGTTCTGTTGCTGCTCGTGAGTAGTAAAAGTGAAGGGACCTGAATTAACAATTGAATTTATTGCAAAAAAAAAAAAAAAATTGTCTTATTATCAAAATAAATGAATATCATGTGACACGCAAATGTTACTAAATGTACTTATAAACAATATTGAAAACTTGTGAATTAATAACTATAATTAAACAAGTAAATTAAGTAAATAAATTTTAATATAATGTATATTTTAATAAAACAAGAGATGAACGACATTCCAACATTTCGTTTTAGAGTTTTTAAGGTGTTTCATTTATAGACTTTTTATCATACAACTTTTTTTATTATGTGATTTTTCCTTAAAAAAATTTTCATTAAATTTATAATTAAATTATTTATCGATCGAATTCGTTACACATTTCACTTTCTACCAAGAGAAGGATATTAAAACAAAATTAGTGATTTTAAAGTGAAACAAAACTCAAATTTTTAAAACAAGAACTTTTATTGTATAGTATAAAGTTTTTAAAAAAAATGGAAGCAAGTTCACTTGAAATGCATTTATTAATTCTTTTAAAAATCTCATGGAAGCTATTTGTTTAAATTTTTTTCTTTATTTAACTTGAGTTAAATATCAGAAAAATTTGCGTACATTTTTCTATCTCATAGACTGATATGATGATTTCTGCTAATGTTAAGTTGAATAATATTGGCCAATTCTTTCAATCTTTTGTCTCTTGGCACTTTTCTTAACTTGAATTACAACAAGGGCCTATCCCTTGTATATAACTGGATTAGGGAGCAATGAATTCAGGCAAACACTAGTGGCTTTCTACAATTTCTCTTGGAGAGTATCTTTAAAACCTTTTATGGTACAGTAAGGGAAAAATCCATTCAATCCAATTTTGTTCTAAGTAATAAAATAAAAACATAGATAGCTCTGTTGTAATTCTAGGAAGTTGCTTTTTTTAATCTTATTACAATAACTTTTTAATCTTCTTGTCATAACTTCTAATCATAACTTGAAATCTACAGTTTTTTCCAATTTTTTGGGATTTTGCACACTTAAAATGGAGATTTTAAAAAGCTATACCTCCTCCTTTTCTACCCCTTAAGGGATATGATAATAACTTGTGATCTATTAAAGCAATTTGTTTGTTTTCTGTAGGTATCTTGCCTGATCCAAATTATTAGGAAAACAATTTCATTTCTGTGTTTAGTGGTGAAAGTTAGGATATGTGATGAAAAGGGTGCTTATAACTTTCAATCAACTGAACCGGGTTGTATCAGGCTAAACTGGTCTTGTGAATAAGGTTTTGGGGTTTCACCACAATTGCTGGTTTATTCCTGGATTGTGAATTTGCAGAGTTTTCGCGCCTATAAAGAGTCGGGAAATGTCACGGAAAGTCATGAATTTGGACATTGGGTAAAATTTGTAATGGAAAGACATGATTTTGAGCAAAAAAATGCCCATAAGTCATGGAAATACAGTGCATTTCATGGATTTCTTGACATTTTAAGTAAAATCAATTAACTGTGACATCATAAATGCCATGATCGCTATTCAGCTAATTGAAAATTCACCTATGTTTTTATTTTTATGTTATGACGAAAACAACGGTCGTAGTTAGAAACCCCGGCCAATGAAAACATTTCAGAACTCCAAATTTGTGATATTACACGAGTAAGGTATCATAGGTGAAAATAATTTCATAATATGAGAACTGAAATGAACAGTTTTTATAAGCTTGTGCTTACATTAAAAAAAAAATTATTCCCTTCTTCTTTCTTCTGTTTTGCATTGTTGATATCAAAACATTTGATTTTTGATGATATAATTTATTTTATTGACTTATTTTTTCTTCAAATATTTCTTTATTATTAAAGATTGATTAGCTTTTTAACACTGAAACATCAAAGAACAGAATATTATTTTTCCCTTTTTCTTCAGATTTGGAAGTTACTGAAGCAAGGACTTTTTACTTAATTTAAAATAAATCTTTATAAAAAATCATTGTATGGTACATTGATTTACTTACTATGTGTTCTTGTTTGTAAAATTCATATAGTTTTTTTTTTTTTTTTTTGTGATTTGATTTCTTGAATCATGGAAAATTATTTGTTTCAGTCTTGGAAAGTCATGAAAAGTCATAGATTTGTGAATTTTATTTTGGCAGAAATCCTATATATGGGCAAGAGTCAATTAAGCTAAAATTTATCAATGAATAGAACATATTTTATATTTAAATTTTTTTATCATGCTTTATTTGTATTTGAAAAGTTTTAATGTTTGATTTTTTCACAATCAATCAATTATTGTGACTAGTAATATATATCTATTAAAAAAATGTGTTGGACTTTGTAACAATTTAAAAGAAATATAAAAGTTAATACTTTTTGATTAGTGAAATTTTTTAATTCAAATTTGAAAACATGCTAACTAAAACCATTTTTTGTATATGGTATACCATATTTCCATCTTTTTCTTAGAAGTTCAGCTAAATTGTAGAATATAAAATAGGACCCATAAAGGAAAATTGATTCATTATAGTTTGAAGTATATGTTTTAAAAATCATTATATTAAACATATTTGTATTATTAGTAAATGAAAAAAAAGAAAAAGATGGACAAAAGGTGTGAAACTTTGCAAAGTATATAGTTTACAATGGTTTATTAACTGAAATAGAGATATAACACTGGTTACTTAGCTGGAATACAAATTTCAAACTTAAATACAACAAAGTCAATTTAGAGCCATCTTAAAGTTTACTGATTCATCATTTCTAAATACTTATTTGATTAATGTCAATCCAGTCCTTTTTGCAGTTTTTATTTAATTAGCTTCAATCTTGAATTTCCTTTTACAGTAAATTGACAAAGTTTTCTGCAAGTGTTGCCTTTTAAAAACTGAGGTTTTAAAATCTGCAGATTTGACTTTGAAGAAGACGGAGGCATTCTTAATTTGAACCCTTGTTTCTTTTAAATATCTTTCTGAATTTCTTTGTTTTTTTTTATTTAATTAGCTTCAATCTTGAATTTCCTTTTACAGTAAATTGACAAAGTTTTCTGCAAGTGTTGCCTTTTAAAAACTGAGGTTTAAAAATCTGCAGATTTGACTTTGAAGAAGACGGAGGCATTCTTAATTTGAACCCTTGTTTCTTTTAAATATCTTTCTGAATTCCTTTTTTTTTTTTTATTTAATTAGCTTCAATCTTGAATTTCCTTTTACAGTAAATTGACAAAGTTTTCTGCAAGTGTTGCCTTTTAAAAACTGAGGTTTAAAAATCTGTAGATTTGACTTTGAAGAAGACAGGGGCATTCTTAATTTGAACCTTTGTTTCTTTTAAATATCTTTCTGAATTTCTTTTTTTTTTTATTTAATTAGCTTCAATCTTGAATTTCCTTTTACAGTAAATTGACAAAGTTTTCTGCAAGTGTTGCCTTTTAAAAACTGAGGTTTAAAAATCTGTAGATTTGACTTTATAGAAGACGGGGCATTCTTAATTTGAACCCTTGTTTCTTTTAAATATCTTTCTGAATTTCTTTGTTTTGTGCTCCCATTATAAATGTGCTTTATTTTGTTTTGAACTTGAATAAAATGGAGAATGAAAATGAGTCACTTTAAGGACTTATATGCCAGATTATCTATCTAAACTGTGTGGGGAAAGTTGCGAGAGTGAATTTTTAGACTTAGTTTATATTTTGATGTGTGAGTTGATTTAAATTATAGTATTTAATAAAATTATCTCTTGAGATTTTCAGCTGTGCAAGTACAAGAAATACAAAAGTAACTAATGTATTTAAGGTCAATGTGTTAATTTAAAAAAACTATGCTAAAATTTAAAAAGTTTGTGTATTTCTGAAGTAAAGGATTTTTGACAAATCACCTAATATAATTTTTTTAAAAATTTTGTGTTATATTTCCATACTTTCTTCCACAGTTAACCAAGTTTTTTTTTTTAAGTATGTAACTATTGTGTACAAGTTTCATTGCAATGTTCTCTTTCAGTCTTTTAACAGCCATGTTGATGAGACAAATCCCGAACGGATTCAACAAATTATTTCTCGGGCAATAGAAGATGCTGAATGGATTGTAAAAAAGGTAAATAGATTTCAATTCCTGATTGTTTAAATCTTGTGACACATTTGCAAAAACAATAATTTATTTCTCACTTGAATGCATGAACTTTTATTTCTATATATTTATTTTGAAATCTTAAATATGTCTTTTTTCCCTTTAAATTCTTGATTTCCAAAAACAAAAGTAAATGCCATTGTCAGTTGTTATTGTGGACAGTAAATGTTTATAAAATGCTTTATATGGACCTAAAAAAATTCTTTAAATTTGCTGTCTGTTTTGCATTTCAATATTTTTTTTATATCTCTTTTAAAAAAATTATAACTTTTTCTTTAGGAAAGTATTTAGGTATTTTTAACTACTATTCAATAATAATATTTTCTTCTTTTTTAGTATTCTAAACGTCCTGGAATGTAAAGGCATTGTGTTTGAAATGTGTTGGTAGAAATCTGGATCCTGTAGATAGAATATGTGTAAAATAAAATGCGTTTTGTTTAAACTGGAATAAGAAATTTCTTTATCATCAAAAATAAAAACAGAATTTTCTTTTTAGTAAAATTCTAAAATGGCAATCTGTTGTAGAACTTTTGCTGTTTAAACAAAAATAATTTTTAATAAATGAGAAACATTTTAAACTTGAAATAAGAAAAAGTTCATTTCCACCCTTGGCATGTTTTCTTAGGCCGACAACTAATTTTCAGATAATTTTGAAAATTTTCTGCTAAATGTTACAGCAAATAAGCTATGTTTTTTATATTTAGCATTCAAGAAAGTTATTTAACATTTTTCAAAAAAAGCACATATTGCTTAATCACTGAAATAAATGTTTTGTTTAAAGCAGTCAGTTTAAAAGATCAGCATCAAATTTGTTTCAGGAAAGTTACATTTGTTTGGGTAATTTGAAAGCTGAGTAAGAAATCAAACTTATTTCTAATAGAGTAGTCAGCATCCATATGATGAATGGAAGCTTACAAATCCACTTTTGTACAAAAGCAACTTCATGCCAACAATTTAATAGACTGAGTTTTTGAGTGATACTTAATTTATTATTTAACAAGTTTCTGTCATTTAATTCAAAGTAACAATCACCAACATTCAATTTATTTTGATAATTTAGTGATTACACTATCACAATTTTTATATGTAGTGGGGGGGGGGGAGGGTCAAATAAAGACTTTCCCCAGATGTATTGATAATTTGTACGAGAGGGGAATTAGACTTGGTGGCGTAATTTTGTCTATAAGGTGACAGGTGACAATACAGGATCAAGAGATTGGGGCACAATTTACGGCCTGATTAGGATTGGGAAGAGAGGAAGATGAGGTGATTTCATGAGGGAGAAGCTTCAAGTGCAATTGGTTGTTTAACAAAAATTAGGGATCATCTCATTTGGGGGTAAAAAAGGATGAGCAAGATTTCGGAGGCAACTTCTCTCCACCTTTTGCTGTACCATAAGTTAACAGGCCAGACGGCTGAGGCTGCAATTTTTCACGTCGTAAAGGAGCTACGTACAAGCCGAGAGGGAGATAAATATCCGTCCACCAAGGAAAAGTCCTAGGACCTAGGCACTGTCGAGCTTCCATGTTTAGATTGCGTAGCAAATTCAAGCCGCCCACTACCCATCAAGATTCAAACAGCTCCCAAACCTTTCGTAAAGGATGCCTGACTAGACGATTACATAGATTCCAAGCATCCCACAGCCTCTAACTGCTGCAAGTCTTTCACAAAGGTTGTCCAGACCCCTACACCGATCCCAAGCAATCCACGGTCTCAAACTGTCCCCAAGCCTTTCGTGAAGGAGGATTAGATGACTACCTAGATCCCAAGCATCCTACAGCCTTAAACTCAGGGTTCCCACGGTCCTGGAAAGTCCTTGAATTTTTTTTGATGAAATTTGGTCCTTGAAAGTCCTTGAAAAAAGGATAAGGTCCTTGAAAGTCCTTGAATTTTTAAGTGACCAACAACAACAGTGGTGTAGTGTAAAATAAAAAGGTGTGGGAATGCTATGTTGCGTCGTTACAAACGTATCTATCTTTTTCTCTGTGTGTGTGTGTGGAGGGGGGGGGGGGGGGAGGAGGAGAGTGAAAACGACAACTTTAAATATTTTTGTTAATATTACTTTAATAATCTCAAAATAGCTCAAGAGCACTTCCAAAAATTAAAAAATAATAATAATAATTGTGTGTTTATACTTATTCTTTTATACAAATAATTTTTTTATACTATTAAGTTATATGGATTTTAAATAATTTGCTTTGCACAACCCATTTTAAAAGATTGTTTAACACTTTATAAAGGATTATAACACATTTTCGAACATATTATTGATACAAATTTTTAAACATTTTTTCCGAAATGTCAGAGATGTCTTACATGCAATAGGTTCGGATAAATTTCCAGATTTTGTAGCTCCTCAAAATCTGTTTTCAAAATGAATGAAAAAGATTGTGATTGTTGCAGAAGTTGATTGAAAGTTTTATGGCTTTTCTCCTTCTCAAAAAGAAAATGTAGAGAAGTTCCTCTTTCTTGATAAATCCTTCCTTTCCTTTTCCAAATTTGCTCCATTAATAAAATAATTGGAAAATTCAAACCCATCAGTCGATTTAAAATTTCTTGATAAAATATTAATTTGTGTACCATCTTAATCATATCTAATTTTAAGCAGGATATTTCAATGTAGACTCATTACTTGCCAGATTTGTATGGGACATTCCTGTTTTTTTTATCTTATCCAGTTTGATTTTGTCATCTCGACAGTGGTGACAGTTAGGTGACAATAATAGTAAAAAATGGATATAAATCGGAGGAGAAGGCAAACTGCAAAATATATATAATATTGCAATCAAAATCACTAGATTTTAAAAAAGATCGGGGAAATTTCCTCCTCTTATTGCCGACACTGTATGACTTTATTTTAAGAACTGCTGCTACATTTTTGGAATAAATTCTGAAATCACTGTAAGTGTAAAACTTTCCCATTCGCAAACCAAAAAGAAATTTAATTTTGCATTTTAAAGTACACCTGAATTGTTTTCCTACTTCTTCGCAGCCCAATTTCAATGTATTATACCCATTTGCAAAACCATTAGCACTTTTATATTAAGGAAAATCAAATATACAGGACCAGCCTAGGAGTAAAATGCTATGTGTGCAAGAATGAGTTTTGGTGCCCCTTACAATGAAAATGGGTATAGAAAACACTCCAAAAATGGTGAGAGTGCTCTATATGGTATGGGTGCAAATTATTAAAATCATAGCGTTTTCTGCACTAATCAACATTATTTTAAGTCAGCTTTTATTAACGAACACACGGATTAATTTTTTTTTTTTTAATTTTTTTTTTTTTTTTTTATAAAAAATTGTAATAAAATTATTTTCATAAGAATTTAATAAAATACATGCTATTAAAATTACAGATTTTTGCTACGTATTACTTTTTTTAGTTGTTCGCTGTTCTTAGCGCAAGCTTTGGAACTCCTTTGCAATCCTGGGTTGTGAAGGGTTGCAATTCGGCTAATGTAGCATTATCAGTTCTGCCAAGTTAAAGTGATACAAAGTTAACAACTGTTTAGTTCTGTCACAACAAAGTAGCGGAGCGCTTGAAGCCAGTCTCTTTAGTGTACATTCAAGCAACATTTTTTGTGTTGAACTAAACATATTCAAATTCACAAACAATTCAAAAGCGAAGTTAATATAAAGGATTTAAAAATCAATACTATTTTGAACATATTTTTTCATGTTCAAACAAGTTATCAGTTTAATTTTCCCAATATCTGAGAAAAAAATAAATATTTCCCAATATCTGACAAAATATAAATACATAATTCCGTGATCTCGAAACACCTTAAAAGCTAATACAAAATATCAACATTCTGCTCATACCTATCTGGATTTTTAGCACAACCAGTTTATTCCGTCAGAACAGCAGGTTTGCTTAACTTTTTTGGATTATAAGAAACCCCATCTTTTATTGTCATTTGTTTTTTCCTCTTCAACGAATTCATTTCTTAGGTACGTTGAGAGGTTTACAAATAATTTATTAAATCTGTGATATAAAAATTTCAAAAAAATATATATACATAACTTTTGTTGATAAATCGGTTAGCGTTCACGTTAAAATTAGAGGAGGCGAACTATTCTTCAAGGAAAGGGGCACAAAGAACTGAATGTGCTAGGTCACAGTTTTATTCAAAATGTAGATATTTGGCGTGAATTTGTGTATGGAAGTTTTAGATTGTATATAAGACGAACCATACAAGTTTGACGTCTGGAATTCTTCCACAAATACAGATCATTCGTTGAAGAGGATGATTGCTATTGAATGAATCGTAGCTAGATGTAAACATATGTCAGTTCATTTCTGATGAAGGAGAAAGGGCCATGTGTGGGTTGCCGCGCCTCTTTCAAGTGTTTTACAAAAACTAGAACTTGCCTGCTCAGTTCTGAAGTTGTGGATCCCAGACGAAAGCAAGTTCCCACGAAATGACTTTTTTGTTTGCTTACTTGGCTTTGAGTTCAGTATTACGAAAAGAGAAAAAAAAAATACAAATGAAAAATTTTTTAGATGAGGGAATGTCGTTCCGCCTTCTAAAAAGGTAAAGGATCGCCTTTGCCTCATGTTCCCACTCCACTACACCCCTGACCACCGATAATCTCCGTTTTGTAGTTTTAGGTCTGATGTATTTAAAATTATGGTTCTTGAATTTTTCTAAAAAGGTCCTTGAATTTTCTTAAAAAGGTCCTTGAAAGTCCTTGAATTTTTTTCATCAATAAGAGTGGGAACCCTGTAAACTGTTTCCATGTATTTCCTAAAAGATGCCCAATTACCTACATCAATCCCAAGTAGCCCAGAGATTCAAATTGATCCAAAGTCATCCCTGAAGGGTGGCCCCGATTAAATCTTGAACATATGAAACCTTATCAGCTATCGTAAGTCGAAATATCTTCTTTTTATGATTAAACAAACCCTACACTTCCAGAGAACTTGCTCAATAATATTGAGTGATTTCAATTAATGATTTTTTTTCTTTTTCTTTTCTTTTAATGTTTCTCTTCCTTGCTCCAAGGACTCAATTCACGAACTTGATCACAGTTTTGGTCATTTCAATTAATCGTATTTATTGCGGAAACTACCTAATCATGACAGTTGGTGCTTTTTATGACCAGCAAATGTACTAGCTAACCACGACATGTAATAATAAAATCCTTCTCCTATTTAGAACAGTCTGTAGTAAGACAACATATCTTCATAAAATTTGGTATACACTGGTAAAAAAAATTAAAGGATAATCAGTTTTTCTTAATAACTTCTCAGTGGAGTAGCATAAACACATGAAATTCACATTAAAGAGACATCTTTATGTAACATAATGATAAGTAAAACAACCTAGTCGCAAATTGAAATGCAAAGTGTACTGAGGGGGCATATGCAAAAGAATGGAGTACCATTAGTGTGCTGTTGTACAGATGCAACCACATTAAAAATCATACAACTCAAGGAGTGAGATATGATCTACCCTGTCATCAATGTTTACTAGGAACTGTATTCTCATATTTAACATGAGTTTCTTGAGGAATTTTAGAGGATAAATTGCTCATCCCATCATTTGAACTGTTTGCCAAGTGATTTAAAGTTCCCAATACATTAAATCTTTCCACAATGGATATCGTAGAAGCGTCCCACACATGCTTGTTGAAATTTGGATTAGAGGAATGATCTGGCTTACGTATAGGGGCGATATTCATATTTTTAATCTTCTATTCAAAACAAAAGTTGGATAAAATATTCCACAAGTATCAATAAACACGATTTATAAACCGATATTTCACCATAAAAGATTTGTCTAGATCACATTAACGTAATTAGGGTTATAAAAAAAAAATCGAATTTAATTATCTTTTGCACTCCTGGGGAGCATAATATAGCAATCCGACGTATTGCATCAAAAGATTGAAACCCACCAAATCGTTATCTTGCATTGGCATTTACCCCGTAATATCATATTTCCATCTTTCTACAGATCCTTCGGACGTCCAATATTATTCATGAGACTGAAAATACTATTTTCAGTAAAGAGTATCCGATGTTAAAAAGTTTTCGTCTTGGATGCAAAATGTTGAATTGCTTTATTAAGCTTCCCAGGAGCGCAAAAGATAGTAAAATTATACTTTTTTTTTTACCGTAAATACGTTAACGTGACCTAGGCAAATCTCTAATGGTCAAATATCGTGTTTATTGATACTTGTGGCACATTTTATCCCACTTTTGCTTTGGATAGACGATTAAAAAATATGAATATCGCTCTTATATGTAAGCCAGATCATCCCTCTAATCCAAACTTCATCAAACATGTGTGGGTCGCTTCTATGATATCACTTGTGGAAAGATTTTATCTATTGGGAACATTCCATCACTTGCAAACAGTTCAAAAGGTAGGACGAGCAATTTAGCCTCTAGAATTCACCAAGTAACTCATGTTAAGTATGTGAATACAGTGCTTAGTAAACACTGATGACAGGGGAGATCATATCTTACACTAAAGGTCAACTCCTTGAGTTGCGTGATTTTTAATGCTGATGCATCTGTACAACTGCACACTAATGGTACTCCATTCTTTGGTATTTTCCCCTACTGTACACTTTTACATTTTAATTTGCAACTGAGTTGTTTTTCTTATCGTTGTGTTACATAAAGATGTCTCTGATGTGCATTTCATGTGTTTATGTTGTTCCACTGAGAAGTTATTATTGGAAAAACTGGTTATCTTTTAATTTTTTGACCAGTGTATATGCTATTGAAACCATAGGCAAAATAGTTCCAATAAAATTGTAAAAATAGTTAAAGTTTTTGTAAATGAGGTTTCAAGAACTACAATTATATTCCAGTTGTTTAAAAATGCATTGGATTGTTTTCTTTTAGGTCTAAAAATTCATTCCCACAACTTTCCCTGTACAGTTTAGTTAGATCATCTGGCATATAAGTTCTTAATGAGCCTCATTTTCATCTATCTCCTGTGGCGAAAATTTAGACAAGCGTTTTTTATTATTCGGAGATCGTTTCCCCCCGATATCAGTATCGATACCACATTTTATGATTGTGTGGATTAGAACTGGCTCTAAGTAGATTTCCAGGCAGGTATTAATGAGCGCGACGTGCAGCATTGTTGCTAAAGAATAAAAGTTTCGACATATGAACAATCATATTTGTTTCCTCTTTAGAGTCAGGGACAGTTTCAAGGGCGGTTTCATTCTGTTGTCTCGTTAAGGGAATACAATGAATTAGTGTTTTTGAAGTACTTCTAGACTTAATCAAAGTTGTTTTGAAGAGCTGAATTACAAATCCCAACCAAAGCTTTTATATCTCGTGTAGGCATTTTCTCGGCTCATGCTTTTTCAACAAGAAACGGACGTGAGTAAAAATTAAGTTGAGTTTCCACAATAGTGATGAACATTTTATTTATAAATTTGCGTTACAGAAAAGAGTCCACGAGACATTTAAAGATATGTATACAGATAAAAGAGTCATTTCATCACAATGAATGTGTCCCGCAACAAATGAGACAATAGAAAGCAGCAGGCAGAGTAATGAATATTATCACAAGGACTGCATTGTGAAGCTGTAGAAGGTAGGCCATTTTAACAATTTAACCACAAATTCCACACAAAACTTTAAGTACAACTCTTTCAATTATAAAAAGAAAACGACAGCTCTTTTTTTGGTATGAGATTTTCGTTTTCTAATGTTTTAAGTTTAATCACCGAGTTTTTGAATTCAAATAAAAAAAGTTTCATAAATTATTTGAGAAAATATTTTAAAGGTAAAAAACATATCTTACAGTTAAGGCAAAGAACGCCTGATTTTATGTTAATTGTGAAGAATTATTTTGATGCCCGGAACAATGATTTGCAAATTAGAAACCTTAACATATGCTATAGAAATATGAAATATTTATAAAATAAAATACAAAAAATGAAGCATTTTAAACATTATTAAAATGCCAGCTTACTTTTGTGTTTTTCAATTACTGTAGTCATAGTTTAAATGTTCAGAAATCTATTCTCGTCAATTCTGCTATGGTCTTAGTAAATGTAAACATCAATTTAATACTAAATTACTAACAAACAGTTGAAACTAAGCAAAAGTACGTTGAAAGCATCCTTTATTATTAGCTGTGTTTACTCTTAACAAACAACTACCTTTCTAATCTTATGTTATTTTATTATTTATTGTATTGAATTAAGATTGTAGATTTTAGAATATTTAGGTTTTGTCGGTAAGTAATAACAGATTTATAAATAATTAAATTACTTCTGCATGATAAATTAATGATCTCGTATAAAAATATTTCGTTGAATAGTAGTTCCGTTTTATAAATTTGCATTGGAAATTAGCTTAAAATAACTTATTAAAAAGTTGATATTATGTATGTGTTTGCTGAGTAAAGAGTGTTAAAATACTGGAATTTTACACAGTAGACATAGATAAATGACAAAGATTTTTTTTAAAAAAGCTCAAATTAGTTCGGTTTGATATTTTAGAAAACTTTTAATAGTAAATATAAAATGATATTTAAAAGTAATTACAAGTTTCACATTACGGTTCCATTAAATATATATTCGTAAGAATATCATAAAGTGTGTATAATATTGTATTAAAACGTGCTGTTTGGGAATGGGAGAGGGAGGAGGGGATAATTTGTTTGCTACATTTAATACATGAAGATGTGTGTGCCTTATTGAATCTTGTAAGATTTTCTAATTGTAATCTTTGTTCTCAGAAATTCAAGAGTATAAGAAAATTTCTAAAATGTTTCATTCCAAAAAATATCTAATACTACAGAATTTGATGTGTAAAGTTGTCATTAAATTCTTTTTACCAAAATTTGAATACAAATATGTGTACCAATTAAATTAAACTTATGATTAATGTTATCACATAAATTATACTAGATGTAAATACACGGCTACCCAAACATATAGTTTTTTACTTTAATTTCTGAAGCTTCAACATTAAATATAATTTTCTAATACAGTTTAATGTTGATAAAACTTTAATATGAGTTTTTTCAGCCTTCACAATGCAAGAATGCAATAATATAATACATCATTCAATAGAGATATATTTTAGATTCATGCAAAATATAAACTACAATATCAACACAAATCAGCAATGACCATAACACTGTTGCAATTAATTTCCTGAACGGAATGGATTATTTTCACGTTCAACGCTGCTTACTCTATGTAAAAATAAAGAAAAGAGCAATTCAAAAAGCACCAGATGTAAGCATTCTCTTTGTCTCTACATATTTACACTTTCTTTAAGATTCTCACTAAAGCTTTCGAAGATGTAAACACCTATTTGAACTAAAAGTCATCTGTAGTTTTTGTTTAAGTTGATTTCTGTAAATCTGATTTTCAAAAGTTACAAAATTTTAGTCTAGGTGATGACAAAAAAGACTGCGTATCTGCTAAGGTTTTTTCAAAAGTAGTATTAATTACAGAACTTGCTCGTGTTTTTTTTTAATTTTTTTTTTATGTATTCCTTTATTTTAGGTATGAATGACATATAAGAATCGTTCTTCTGTTGAGGGTGTTGTTTTGTCGACATAAAACATTTTGTAATGTTTACAAAGTTCTATATTAAACTTTTTTTAAAGATTGTTTAGATGCAACATTACGACAATTATAAAGAGGCTGAATTCTTTCAATATTGTTTAAATGTTCATTTTTGCAGCAACACAGCGAAACATTCGTGAGATTTCAACACCTATAGAGTCTCATATTAACATTCAATTGGTTTTCTTCATAAATATCAGGTCATCATTTATTTGAACATATCACTGTTTGTTATAACTTTCAGCTCTTTTATTTAAAAATTCAAATGCTTTAAATGGATTTTAGCATTTTGCGAATTGGCTAATTTTTAATAGGTTCTTCAGAAACTGCCAAATAAGGTCATGGTGTTGGCATCAATTTATTATAAATTATTTTAACAAGTAAAAGACAACATTTATATTTATAACATTACCATCATATGTAAAAGATCTTGCATAGGGTTTAAATTAATCATCTCAAGTCATTTTCCTTCGATTTTATTGTGTCTACTCAAAACTTTTTAATTAAGGCTGCCACTTATATATCGACGGTATATATTTAGCATTTACATAGAACTAATCTTAGAGGTTCTCTGGATATACATTTCTTTCAACAAGTACAACAATTTCCTATAATTAGTAATGGATATATTTTGTACTCACATCTCTAGCATGACATGCTCTGAAAGAAAGTTGAACTTACAAGTCGGTTATTCAAGAGGCCTAGTTGTTTTCTCTACAAGTGAAGAAATAAAACACTTCGATTCGCATAAGGTAAGTCTATGACTCTACATGGCTATTGAGTAGAAGAGATTTGGCACTTCATTTTTGGATCGAATAAGAAATTTCGTCAGAAGGCCATTGAAGTTACATCATTGCGACTGACAGTGCACATTTTCGATCAAGTGCCATGGTATGGGATAGAAAAGAATGCTTTTTAATCCAAAATTGTAAATTCAACTTGTTTTGTTTGAAAACGTTAGTTTCTAAAGAGTTAAGCACTATTCTTTTCTACATAATGCACGATGTGTTTGCCTAAATAAAATAAAGTTATGTAACGAGTCAAATCATTTGAAAGCATTCTACTTAAAACATGTTAACTAAAGCTTGAAGACTCTACTTGTATTTACTAACAGAAATATACAACTAAGGCTAGAAAATTCCCAATTGATTTGTATTATAGGTATTTTGATTTTAAGTGGACACTTTTAAAATACAATTATAGCATTTCGCATGTTTTTGCAGAATCTATGGTTACATTTTTCGCATCTTAAAATTGTGCATTTCTATAAATATTTATAATTTCTTTCGTAGATTTTTGTCCGAAACTGTCTTGTTAGCAAATTATTTTAAGTGCCCCATCTCAGACAATGTCATAGTATTTTGTTTAGACAGTAAATCAAGCTACTACGCTTCAGGATTAATGTCTTAAACACACAGTGGAATCTCAAAAATGTTTGGTTCCGAAACTATCAAATAACCTTCTTGATAACAATAAGGAAAACAGTTTGTACACTAAAATGACAACAACTATTATTGGATAATATAGTCAAATTATATTATAAATTTTAAACTCTAACAAAAAAAGGGACATTGCTGAAATTTCGAAGTAGAATTGAATTTCTCTACTTGGAAATTTAAATTAAATTTGGTAATCAAAATTAAGTTTCTATTTTCATTGAAATCAAATTGATGTAAACCAATGTATTTCATAATTTCTGTATTGTAAGAGTGTTTTTTATTTTTTAGGTGATACCAAATTTTTTTAGAGTGCGAGGTTTCACTGGGTAAGATACCTTTATTGCAGGCATTGTTTCGCGAGAACTTATAATAATCATTTAAAGAATTTGTTTCCAATATAATCTAAAACTTGATAATTTTATTCAACAAAGAGAAAATGTCTCCTTTTGAGTGCGATTTTCAGTATCACTTATTTTGTTTACATTTGAAAATGCTTTTAAATGAAGGAAATAACATTTTATGAATGTTTTATTCACATAACATCATTTTTGGACCTTTGAAAAGATGTATTTATTGGGAGGAAACAAATTCTCCCAAATGTCCGTTTCACTATTACTTTCTTGGACCTTTGAACATTCTTAAGTTGAGAGAAAATATCTTCTCCTTTTCAATGTCACTTTCTATTTCGATATTTGAAATTGCTGAAGTGAATTTAGCTCCTAAAAAACTTTCTATTCAGTTTGAAAATAGCAAATACTTTTGTAAAGAAAATAAATAAGGATATCTTCTTCCCTTTTCCGCATCAGCTTCTGTTTCGATACTATATCCGCATTGAAGATGTCTCTATACCCAATCTCCCATTCCATGCCAAAGGTCTTTAAGAAATGACAAGAAAAGAAGAAGATATGTCCTCTGCGTTTCCAGCATCAGTTGCTTTTTGGACCTTTGAAGATGTCTTTGAAGGAATCAAAGATGCCTTTGCGCATTGAGTAGTTCATGTCTGGTGCCTTTCTCTGTTCTTCTTGGTGAAGCTGCAACGTGGTTGGTCTGTTACCAATGCTGCTCAGGTGGTGGTCCTGCAAATGCCTGTTGATGGGCCATTCTTTGTCCTCTTGGGGGAACATGTGGTCCTCGGGATGGTTCCCTTTCATCCCATAAGGTGGAGGGTGGTGCATATCCTGAGCTCTTACCTCCGGGTGGCTTCTCCCGGCCAGGATGTTTAGGCTGGTCATCTCGGAATGCACCTGAAAATGTCACTCGATTAAGGGAGTAATCACACAAATCGGACATTTCTCGTCCACTTCTCACACTTATGGAAATATTTGATCGATTCAGTCCAAGACTATTAAAATACAATTGATATCATATAAAGATTCATATTTTGCCTTATAAGTTTAGTTGAGACCGATGAATGAGCAAGTTATGAAACACTGAGATTTTTCACAAGAATTCCAAATCTTGGTCCAATACCCAGCCACGACGATTAAGGGAGAATGAGGGGATGGGGAGAGACAGTTGACACCTCACTTTTTAGTATTTTTGAGGGTAATAATGCCAACATTTAGCCGTTTTCTTCTTACTTTCATCACTATGTGACGCTCCATCACCATCCTTTCCTACACGTGGCATATATCTTTGATATTTATTAAATTTCGCATGTGAATAAATTGCTTCAAAAAGTATGCTTATTAAATCTGCATTTAAATGTGGACACATTTTCCTACAATATTTTTTTGCCGAATTTCTTAGAAGACTTTCAGCTTTGTCCCACATGTAAATAATTTATAAAAAAATAATTTATAACTATAAAAGTGTAATTTGTTCTTTAATTAAAAGGGAAAATACACAAATTGACCAATTAAAAAGAAATCTATGAATATTCAAATGGCTTTAATGGAAATAACAGGTAAGTTATGATCGTCCGAGTCGGAATCTTTTACGGGGTTTACGCTTCAATCGAGAGTGATATAACTGTTTTCTAATTAACGCATGGAATAATTTATAAATTGCATAATTCATAACCATCTTTGCAATTAACTAATGAATAATTTATAGATTGAGTGGAATAAAATCAATACAGATAATTAGGTATTTAATAGCTGAAATCCATGATACCAAAACTCATTTTCGAAAATTTTGTGATCACCTGGCGCAAAAGGTACAACAGGGCTATACTGCGCTTAAACAACTGCAGAACCGAATGTGGACTGCTGAAAGTAGTTCTATAATGTCGAAGGAGAAACGCCTTTTGAGAGGTCCTTGAATGGAAAACTTCAACGTATTTGCTTATAGGATGGGAAAAAAGCCCCAAAAGCTCTTACCATTCAGACCGACAATTGATTATCTTTCCATGTGTTCTCACTTTGAAAGCTGAGAAGTGCTAGGCGGAGGACCAATCCCTTGACCTTTTGCATGCAAGATCAGCATTCTGCTTCTTGGACGTTAGTCCAGCTTTCTCGAAGAGGACTGTTAGTAATGATTCAATCTTTACATTTCTAGAGTGCAGGGCTTAACAAATGTTTGGCGCAGTATAGCCCCTGTGCAGCTTTTGCGCCACAAAACCCAACCAACCAATCAATCTTTGAAACATATTCGAAATTATAGCTTTAGAGAGCCATGTCATTTACATTGGTTTTATTATCTCTCGAATCTATAGCTAAACGGGACCCCAAAATAAGTTATTTTTATAGCGAGGAAAGATCTCTCTTTTTTCACATTCTGCTTTTGTTCCTTATTAAATAAACATTAATAATATACTAAAACCAACATTTTGATTACGGTTACGCAAGTTAAACGATAAATTTTATTAACTATTCTCAAAATCAACATTTAAAAAAATTAATGATTTTTATTTGTTATTATACCTTTGAATAAATATGCATGGTCAACTTTAAGCCTAGTTATTTTAGTCGAAATATTAGTTTTGAAATATTAGTTTGATGCAACTGCAATTTATCAAAACAATGGCATTTTTTTCATACGTGACATAGAATTGCCCTAGTCATGTTGCGAATGTGAAATTGTGACTGTGTACTTTTGCACACTTACTAAGGACATTTATCGTTTTGAACATGACACGATAAAGATCATAATTAAAAAATTCCGTGCAGGAAATGAGTGATTAAGTTGTGTTTGCTGTTAGATAAATGTGACGTCTCTTATTATCTTCTACTTTGTAGTGTAGTGTACTATTGAGATACTAGTTTAAATTCGAAAAAGTTTTTTATGAATATAACGGGGAAATATATAAAAAGTGTTTTGAGGGTAATAGCATAAAATACACTCAAAAGGAGGGAATGTGAAGCAGTTAAAATTTATAATTAAGAAATCATTCATGGTTAAGATTTGCTACTGTAATCATCTAGCCGTTACCATAATTTCACCTGGAATCTTAACCCTTGGTTAGGCACACGACCTTTTGTCTCGTGATTAATCGCGTGGAACAAATGTCCCTCAAATTCACATTTTCGTGCATATCATTAAATTTGTGACCAAATATCAAAGTAAGTGGGTACTTTAATTAAAAATACAACATTATTGAACAGAATAAAGTAAAAATTTAAAAATATTAAAAAAATAACTTGAAAAAACTAAGAAGGCTTTGATCATGTGCTGCCATCTATTGAGAAATCGAGATTGTGGGGGACATTTGTAAACCGCGTGACTAACCAAGGGTTAAGAATTATAAGGTGAACAATATATCCGCAACAATGCAAAAATATTATGATATTAAACTTCAATAGACAAAAATGATGCGCAGATGACTTTGAAGAAATGTAGATAATTGAAGTTATGAAATTTGGAATAGAATGCGGGGAAACTTTGCATTTTGCTATAAATGATAAAGAGAATTCTATGTCACCACACTTCGTTCTCTTTGAATTTGAAAATAAAATAATTATAATAGATATATGACTGCTGCTTCTAATACTGTAGTTAATAATACTTGCATCTTTTGCGACAAATTCAATGAAAGGTTTCGTTGTCATAAAAATACTAATGCAAATGTTCTAAGTTAAGATATTGTGTTATCTCTTTTAAATTTTATTTAGCCGAAACATGTTTTGCATTAAATGTAATAAGCCAATACACCCTTCAATTTATTCCTATAAATCTAATCGGAATAAATTAGTAGATATTACGAGTGAAAGCACCTTGAATTAACGATCTTGTGCCACGGTAACTGAAAAGGAAACAAAAACTCTAAAATCAAATGCATTTACTTCTGTGGCCCAAAGTTTTAACGGCATAACTGGTTGTGATAATATGTTGGTGAAGACGTGTCTTGCTTTGGCAAATAGTGATACTGAAGCCAAATGAGCTAGAATAATTCTTGATTAGGGCGCTTAGAGGAGTTTTGTAAAATCTTTATTTGTAAATTAGTTAAAATTAACAGTTCATTCATTATGAGTCGAGCCGAAAATATATGAGAAAAAAATATCCTTGAGCTAAGCAATAGAAATGAAAGAAATCAAAATTAAAAGTTGAATATTAAAAGCTGATTTACACGGTTATCAGTAGGCGAATAAAATAAGTTTTTTTTTTTTTTTTGATGAAGTGTAAAAATAACTATCTTTATTTTTTTTAATACAGTTATCTTGTTTTGTGTTAAACGCGTAATTGCTGTGAATATTTTGAAATTTTACTATACAATTGGAATTTGTACTTTATATTATTTAATGTAATTAAACTCGGATTTTTGTTTACAAACAATAAACCACATACCAATAACAATTTAAAAAAGTAATGCCTTTTTTTACATCGATTTTAATGTTGAGAGCAAACACAGTTAATCCATATTAGCTTCATTATTAATATAAAGTGAAAATGGGATTGTTATATATGTTATGTATTAAATGTCGTCTTCCTTTTGAATTCTAGATTATTTAGCATGTATAGAAAACATAATTGTTGCAATAAAATAGCAATTTTATTTCGCTTATTAAGCAAATCATATTTTATTATAATTTTAAAGTATTATTTGTCAGGTGATATTTAATATTTCAAATTACGCATCAAATTTTAATTTTTATTTTGATATATTTAAATTACAAATTAATTTGGTTAATAAAATGATAATCTTTAATAACAGTCAAACATAAAATAAGTATAATTAAAAGTGTATTATTGTCCAAATATTTATACTTCTTTGTTAAACAAATGAAATTTTACCTATTTTGTTTTTAAAATGTGTCCTTTTTTATAAAATAATTTCCAAACGATATCATTTTAGTTCGTTAAATGAAATTGCAATTCCAAATGATGTAAAGGTCTTTGAATTTCTCATACATCCAGCTCCATAAAGGGTCTTTTACACGAGGATAGTAAATTCGACAGTAGCGGACAGTGCTGTCTGTTCGCTCTAAAAATCCCCTCCTTTTCCCCTAGTGACAGACAGAACTCGCTTGGATAATAAGTTCAAGCATGTTTGAAATGAGAGACAGTTCTGTCCGTGATGAGTCTCACGTGACCGTCGTCAACCAATAATCTTCCCGCCAGAATTCTTCCTTTTTTTTCTACCCCACTTTCGTTTCGAAGGATTGACTGAGCAAGTATCGAAAACATTTATTAAAAATGAGTGCAGAGTTAAAACAAATGATGCAACCGAAGTGGGATTCCTACGATAAATCGAAATTTCTCGAAGCCTTTCAGAATTAGGAAGTTCTATGGAATAATCTCACCATATGGATTATGGATTATTCCAATAGAATTAATAGAGACAAAGCAACTTTGAACTTTATGAAGATTTAGTTGTAATTCTAATATTGTTGTAGTCGACACTCCATTTCTAAAGAATAAAATAAAAAGTATAAAATCAACATATAAGCAAGAATATCTTAAAGTTGCTTCTTCTAAAACTTATGAAAAAGGAACTGAGGAATTATCTATGCAGTAAAACAAGCAATGACCCAGAGGCAGGGATCGAATATCCCCTCCCAAAATATATCAGTTTACTTTTAGAACGCTAAAATCAAAAGATATTTTGTTTAAAATGGTAAATTTATTTGAAATATTTTTAAATTCCTCAATATACGTAGAAAAAATCCGTGCAACTATATTTGGCATTAATAACAAAAATTGTAGTTATGATTTACTGAGTTATAATTTTCTATCCCTTCCCGAGAAAAGTCTCTGACTAAGCCCTTGCAGTAAAAACTAAGTTGATTCAACTCTGCAGATACGTTTTTGAGATAAATGATATTTTCTAGAACATCCATTTCTAATCTGGCAAATTTTAACTTATTAAACATAAAAACCTTAAAAATGTATTTGAATTTTAATACTTATTTTTAAAGAAATTCATGTCTTTGTAGATGACTTGAAGACATATAAATGAATTATTCTCAAAATCTTTACTTTCTTCGTATTCATTTTTTAAATAATATATAAGGGAGACTTGTGTTCCTAGGACCACCCCACTTTTATTGAATAATGTTTAGTTCTAAGTTTTTGTACTCACTTGGGTAAGTGGCAATACCCAATTGCTCTTTTGGCAGCCATTTTGAAATCTTAGAGGAGAAATCTGTGGTAAGTAATAAAAGGAAAACTTTTTATATGGTCTGCAGTAACATTTGCAGCTCGTGTCTTTTATTGTTTTGCAAAGTTAAGTTAAATACTTTTATTTAAATTCTAGAAAAAAAAATTTGTTTGTAACATCAAGTACTAAATGAGATGTTTAAATAAGTCCATTCTCGATGTGCATTTTTAGTAGAAAACATTTTAAATTGCCAAAACCTAAATCTGTTGGTGTTTCAAAGCGATAATGCATGCAGCTCATTTTTTTGGAATCAGTTTTTCAAGATATGAAAATACTTGTAATTCACTAATAATTTGACACATTGCAATTGATTATAGTTATTATATGATAAATCAATGACTGATAATTATTTGATATTGTTTCTTTTATAAAATTCGTCTGTGTCTGTTTTCTATTCATTATGGACTGAAACCTCACTTAAAGAGAATGGTCCTAAGTACATCAGCTAATGGTCCTAGGTACAACGAGGTCTTATACCTAGGGCCATTTGTGAAATTTCTTTAAAAACCTTCTATTTGACATAATCTATTATTTTAAGTATTTATATTAATCCCAATGGGAAGTAATTACTATAACGATGTATGTATATCAATTTCAAATTTTTAAACGGCTCAGTGGCTCATTTTTTGTGCATTGAAAAAAGTCGGCCCTAGGTACACAGGTCTCTCCTATATATAGCTTATAAATTATTTTCTTCTTTTAAACGTTAAACGATATTTTTACACATTTAAGTATTTATTTTTTAAGATTGGTGGTGGTAATTTTGTGCCAAAAAATAACTAAATAAGAGGTTCTAAAAGTTGTAACAACTAATTAAAATTGTTAACTGTAATTCTAAGTTATTTTCTGTACTCTTGAGGATCTTCAATTGGAAACTTGCGAATAAATATTTCGGATATACCAAAAGTATATCTCTTACAAACCCAGTCTTTGACACAGGAGGTTATACGCCAATTTAAAATATATTGTAATTCTTCATTCAAGTACACAATTAATTCACCCACAGCTTCGTCAAAAACTTCATCGGAGTCCGACACCAATATACTATTAAATCGCAAATACTTCACACTTTCTGAACCAATTCTTAATTAAAACGCGATAAACATCTACATTCAACTTCAAATTACTAACCGTTTTACTTTCCCCGTGTAGATGCCCACTTTCCAGGACAGTAAACTGTACGATTCTCTGTCGGTGCGTACACACCGTTTTACTGTCCTCGTGTAAATGCCCCTTAACCACGACATTCGATTTGCCAAGTCCTTTCGCAAGTCGCGGAAAGTGAAACTAATTTGAATAAAAATTAATATCAATGAATGAGTGAAGGAAGTAAACTAATCTAAATAACTCCCAGTCTAAATAATTTCCTATCTACTTCACATTCCATGCTTGCCCTAAATAACTCCTGACCTTTGGCTTGCCGCTTGTCGTCTTCCTCGATGGGAACTTCCCGCAAGAAATTCGAAGGAACCAGGCCCTTGACGCCATTCAGTTCCCCCATGTAGAACCCGTCTTCATCCACTTCCCCAATCACATACAGCACATCTCCCGTGCTGAATGACAGCTCAATCTGAAACACATTACAATATCCATACAATATAAGAACCTGCAATGCCGCTCATTTCAATACTCCTCCAACGACAATTCAAAGTTTGACATTCGTAAAAACGTACAATATAATTTAAGAACCTGCAATGCCGCTCATTTCAATACTTCTTCATCGACAATTCTAAGTTTGACATATGTAAAAATGTACAATATAATATAAAAATACTCCAATGCCGCTCATTTTAATACTCCTTCAACGACAATTAAAAATTTGAAATTCGTAAAAATACTGCTCATTTCGATACTTCTTCATCGACAATTCTAAGTTTGACATCCGTAAAAACGTAAAATATAATATAAAAAAACTCCAATGCCGCTCGTTTTAATACTCCTTCAACGACAATTAAAAATTTGAAATTCGAAAAAATACTGCTCATTTCGATACTTCATCGACAATTCAAAGTTTTGCCTTAGTAAAAATATACTAACACAGATTTTTTCACATTTCTCTATCATGATATGCCACCTCGACTTCGACTAAAATTTAACTTTTTTAAAAGTTGAAAGTAAAAAATGTCACACATATATTTTCCTTTAAAATTTTGTTTATTAGTATCGATTGTAGGTGTTTTATCTACATTACAAAATTGCAAAAGTTCTGAAGCACTATTTCGGCTACTCTTGTGTTAAAACAATGTCTAATGGTTTAAGTCTATGAGGGTAGAGCCAGTCATTATTATTATTATTTATTTATTATTTTAATTATTATATAAGCGTTTGTAATTTTGTGTAGTAGATAAACAATAATGATAGAAGGTAATCGGTGAAATGTGAAAGTATACAGTGGAACTTTTTAACGTTAACATTTAAAAATTTATTATTTGGCAAATAAATAACGTTACTTTATAGAGATATTAATTTCTTGCTGCTACATAATCGAAACCGATTTATACATTTGAATGGAACTCGGAACATATTTGCATGAATACTTTTACATAAATTAGAGGATACTTTTACATTAATTGGGGATCGCTATGCATCAGTTGGAGAATCGATTTCCATTAGCTGATTGTACTTTTTATTAAATGTAAAATAAATTTGCATTAGTTGAAAGTCCCCGTGTATGAAAAAGCTGAAGTAAATTTTTTGCAATTTTGAGATATTAAGGAAAATAATATAGCAACTTGTTGGGTTTACCTTACTTTGAAACTTCCCTGAGAACTTTCTTTCATAAAAATCTGACTTAGTAAAAGACATTACAGATTAAAATTATACAGTAAGTAGATCGACACTTACCTTCATAAGTAATGTTATTTGGAAAGTTACAAATTTCAGCAAGGAAATATACAATGAATGAAAAAACAACAACTGGAAAAGGCATATTTGTCAATTATAGTAACTTCGTCAGGGGGTGACTACTATAATCAACGCCAAAATACGAGAATTTTTCTGTCTATGTCATGGCAAAAGCCCAGAAATTGACATATGTAACCCCAAAATTCTCGTTCCAACATGGTTTGAAAGTCAAGAATATTAAAAGTACAAATAGGCAAAGCAGACTGAAACATATTATAAATTCAATATAATCTGATAGAAACTAATAAAAATTCGAACTCACCACAATTTAAAATGACTAGACGTTGAAGTTACAAAAACATTACTGAACCTCTTCACGTAGGGGACCTTTGGAGATTACTTTATCAGCAATGGATTTATAAGTTAGCGTCATTACACCAAGTCAAAAATTATGTGGTTAAATTAATTGTGGAATAAATTAATGCAGGGGGAGCAGTGGAGAACTGACCCACCGGGAAAATTCCTGGTCTCCCAGTTTAAAATATATACGTTTTGATGCATTACCAAACATTAAAAAAAAAAAAAAAATTCTTACTAAAAAACATTTTTTTTTTCATAAACTTTTCAGACTTGGAAAATTGTTTGAAATTTGTAAATTACCAGTAATTGGTAACAAATTTTGCTCAATAACTACTTGTTCTTTAAAATTGAGATATCTTTAATAAAATCACACTTCAAGAGAAGTAATAGAATTATGCACAGAATTGGAGAAACGACACATGACCGTCGTTGTTTAGTTTATTTGTTTTTGAAATAACTTGTAAAGTGATTGTGGTTCCAGATTGATACGTTTTATAGAACTTCTCAGGAAATCACTATAAAAATTTAACTTATCTAACCATAGGTATCTGTATGAGTTTTTCAGGGAAAGGAATACAGTTTTGTCGTACCCAATTAAAATAATTCAGCTTATATTTCTCGCTATTTTAGTCCTCGGAAGGCCATTTATTGGAGAGGCAGACTCATTGTAAACCAAGCTGAATTTTTTTAAGTATTATTTTGGTAAATATTCGGTACTAGTAATTTAAAGGATTTGTTTCCCTTTACTTATAGTTTAGTTTTAAAATTGGTAATAACATCCAAACCAATCATAAAATTTACTTAAAAGACTGGGAAATTGGAAATTCAATTGAAAAACAATCCATACATTAGCGTGACTTGCGATTTAAGAATTCAACTGCCAATTAATTGGATGTTTATCAAGAAACTGCCGCAAGAAATTGAAGGAAACCCATATTTCGTAAAGCAAGATAGTATATTAATGTAATTAATTTTTTTTTGTACAGGTATACTCTATACTAGAGTTTAACAAATTGTAGGTCGTGACCCACTGGTACGACCCCTAGTACACTGTTAAAAATTTGTATCTACCTTGCACCAAAAATTAATTCTCATTTATATGCAACCAACATTTGGTGCTTAGTTTCACGATTTAATGGTGCTACCTCGGACCGTAAGCACAATAGTGACCGTAAGTTAAATAATGACCGTAAGTTAAATAGTGAAACTAAGAACCAAATGTTGGTTGCAGCTAAATGGGAACCAATTTTTGGTTCAAGGTGGAACAAAATTTTTAACAGCGTTGCTTGTCAGTCCACTGGACGATTTACCTGGGATAACGGCGATATGTCGATATCTCATGATTATCGTCCGATGAATTAACAATATAGTGTGCTACTTAGAAACACGAGCAGCTTTTTGGTCGAAAATGTGTAGGCTTTGTGAGAGGAAAAGTCGGGAAATTCAAATTGTGAAGACTAAAGAGAAAAAAAAGAAGAAAAAAGAAGATACAATTGTAAATTAAAATACATAGCAGCTGCAATATATTTCGAAAAAGATGGCCGATTGTGTTCAAAATCATTCTTTAGCCAATTTCGAAACCTTCGCTTTTAATGTTTGCTGATTTCAAGAACATTTAAAACTTGTTATCAAATTGATGTCTAAGTTATTGGAGTTATAAAGTAAAACAAAATTATGTGTTTAGACCTTGATATGATTTACTATTGTTTAAATATTTTTTTTGCATCTTGAAACTCTGTAAGTTGCTTTCGGTTTTATTACAGAGAACTGATCTACAAAGTTGCGATGTGAACAACTAGATAGGTCTATATAAGCTGATATAAATCGATTTTATAACATAGCGCTTCCCCCTTCCCCACACACACTTTGAAAGTTGGGAAAACTCTACCCTATAGAAATCTGAATGTAGTTAAGGGAGAGGAATTTACATTAATGTTTAAGAAAAATACTTCATACTTTACCTCAGCATCCACATTCGGAGATATTTCCTGAGGATCATAATCATACATTGCTACCATCTTTTTTATTCTTCTGGATTGATAATCCATATCCCTTTCTTCTAAAAAAGTAATTCATTGTACAGAATTCACCTCTAAATAAAATATCTTACTTTACTTCTGAGTAATTGAAATACCATTCATGATTTTCATTTTAAAATATTCTTAGACATTTATGAGGAAGTATTTTATAATGAAAATCATGTATGGTATTTCAATTACTTAGAGGTAAAGTAAGATATTTTATTCAGAGATGAATTCTGTACATTACTACCATCTTTTTATTCTTCTAGATTATAATCCACATGTCCCTTTCTTTTAAAAAGTAATTCATTGAATAGAATTCACCTCTAAATAATATATCTTACTTTATCTCTGAGTAACTAAAATACCATACATGATGTTTATTATAAAATACTTCTTCATTAATAGCTAAGAATATTTTTTAAATATATAAGAATTTCAAATAGTTTAAAAACTAAGAATATTAAAAAAAAAAAAATCCTAGTTATAATACGACGATGAAAGGAAACGGTACAAATAATGCACTGCAATAGATCTTCAATTCTATCGAGTTCTATTCTTATAAGTAACATCGTTTATGAAGCTGCTACAGTATCCATCTCAAGTAAATTCTTATCCCAGATTAGATATTTATGAATGGAAGTGTTGGGGAACTCAATGATCTCTTAACTGCAATTTCTGGATGTTTTGCATACTTTGCATACATGTACGCATACTTTGTTATTGATTTGAAGCCGAAGATGGCTTAATAATCACCATAGATATCTATAATAGCCCCCCCCCCCCCAAACAAGTTAGAATGTTAACTATAGGCAATCAATTACGTAGTATAGATGAGGGGGTGGGGGAGGGAGTATTCAATAGAATTCCATCGAGTTCTATTCTTATAAGTAACATCGTCAATGAAGGTGCTGCAGTATCCATTTCAAGTTAATTCCTATCCCAGTTAGACATTTATGAATGGAAGTTTTGGGGAACTCAATGATCTCTTAACTGCAATTTCTGGATGGTGCATGCTTTGTTATTGACTTGAAGCCGAAGATGGTATAACAATCACTATAGAGATCTATAATAGCAACTCCCCTCCCAAACAAGTTAGAATGTTAACTATAGGCAATCAATTACGTAGTATAGATGAGAGGGAGAGAGGGATTTTTCAATAGACTTCATCTGTTTGCAGAGCACAAACCGCTTATACGCTATCCAGAAGTTGAAGATAGAGATCAATGGGGGAACTTGAATCAACCAGTAAAGATTTAGAGTTTCAATATCTCAGAACTACATAATCGATATCTTTACGGATGAGACTCTCCACTTGTTGGCGCCGTTTCGATTATATTCTAAATTCAGCTGCTTGCGCTTATCTCGCCAATGTGGGGGCCCTGTTCCATGATTCCCTCGCCAAGGTTTTTTGGAAGAAGGGATTTTCCCTTTTTTATAATTAAAAATAGAGACGATGAAATATCAAGAGTTCGTGTGAAATATGTAGATTTCAGATGCAATTTGTTGTGTGCGATAGTGTTTTGATTCGAGAAGCACTCTGCGGTCATTTTGTGGAACCGCGCTGGTGAAATAAATCAAGATTTAATTTGACAGTCCACTAATAAGTGTTGTGTTTGAATTGTTGCTAAGTTCAATTCATATCGAGAAATATTGAAAAGTGAGCTATTGATAGGCAAGAACACCACTCAATATCTTCATTGCTCATCAAGTGACTAAATACACTCGCTCCCAATCAAATTTAATTACAATTACATTTTGTTATTTTTTTTTCATTCTTAAAGTGTATCGAATTTTGGTCTCGATTTAATGCACTGATACAAGCAAGAAAAAGTGGAAAATATTCTTTTAAAAATCTTATAAATATAATGTTTGTGAAGACATTTAAGAAGTATAGAATTTAAACAAGTTTAATTGCAAAACCTCCTATCAATAACCGATAAGCATAACTTATTCTCACTGTGGAAATTTAAGGTGCATTTTCCCACTAACTTTCTGGATAGTCACCGAATTAATAAAGACAAGTTATTGCTTTTAGTTCTATGTCAATTATCTATTGTTTTAAATACTTACCAATTTTTTTTAAAGTATGAATTGACTTTAATGCGTTTACTTTTATTAGGGGTAATTATTTCCATTTTTTTAAAAAATTATTATTCTGTTTTATATTTTATTAGGAAGAGAATTGGTTTACAAAAATATATGTATATATTTCCCAGAAAAAAAAAAAAAAAAAAAAAAAAAATATTGATGTCTTTTAAAAGACTGAGAAACTTAGATGCGGAAAAATACTTTTATTTTCAATAAATATTATTGTAGGAGAAATTTGATGAAGTTATCAAGTTCTTTCTTGTGGGCACTGCTTTTGTATTGTATTATAGAAACACATGTTCAATGCAACAATTGTGTTTTAGCAATGCATATTTTAAAGATTGGATATTTGGACATGGATTCGATATCTGACAAATATTTTTTTTCTGGAACGTATGCCATTTTCCATTTAAAAGTCAGAATATTACATTGAGTTATACTTTTCTATCTCTGGCAGTTATTTGATAGAAATTCTTTGTCTGATATACACTTATGAAGAACTTCTTTGTAAAGTTTTAATTGCTGTTTAGCATTTGAAGACCAAGAGACAATAATGGTTTAATTAAAAATTTTGCGAAAAAATAGCAAAGGACAACACCTGTTATTGAAAAAGAAATATAATTAATGCATCTTCAAAGTGAAATGTTTCCTTTCAATCATGCAGATTACTGTCAAAAATACTGACCTACGGGCATATGTGAACGAGGTCTCGGAGTATTCTCATTGTAGTAACTCTCATCCACTTGAACCTCAGAAACCATATTTCCAGGGACAAGACCCATTCTGCCGTTGGATTCGCCCCTGTAGAAACCATCGGGATCTTTATCACCATATATCTAGAAAAAGAACACTTTTATGGGCTACCATGCTATTACTGATTATGAGAAAAGTTAAACATCACCTTAAACAGGGTGGTTCTAAACTTGGGCTTCGGAGGGGCTGAGCATACAGAGATCCAAATTAGGATATTTGAGTAGAATCACAATAAAGAATATATTTGTTGTATAATTTTTTTCTGTACCTTTGAGATTCATCTAAAACATTAAGGTAGCGTTCGTGGTCAAACATTCCGAAGTGATATGTGTTGTAAAGAAATTTAAAAATATGAAAAAGAATTCCATAATATTGCACAGTATATTTACTTTTAACATTACACGCATCTTATTTAAATTTATATCTTTAATTATATTCATTAAGTTTAATCAAGTTCAAGAATGTAATTTAACAAATGATTAGGGTAAGTTAACGCCATTCTAAAATATAAGAAATAAATGTCACCGCCTTAAATAAAGTATTTTAGATCGAATGAAATGGTAACGAGTAGAGTTTTTTTTAAAAAAAAAAAAAGCTTTTGAGAGTTTTACGAAAAATAATTTAGTTATTTACCCCATAATAAATGTATTTTTATGCAGAAAAATTGTAAACTAAACACTTTATCTTAAGACTCTTAGAACCGAAAATATTAACATTGCTTGGATTTTTTTTTATTCTGTTCATTATGCCATGTTTCAATCTGATAGTCCACTGAGAAATGATGAAAAATTTACAAATGAGTACAAAATGACGTCTGTTCATTCCAGACTTTTTTTTCGAAATAGTCTTTTGATTTACAGGCTTTAGATTATTACGGTTCATATTTCCTACTTTGTTTTCTGTTTTTATTGTATCTTCAATATATGGATTCAATAAGAAATACAAAAGGTACTATTTGCATAGTTTTCTCATTGATTTGTAGTAAAACTATACATTAATTATGTTTCTATAATAACAATTGCGTTTCTATTACATCTGAAATCATATCAAGTACTATATAGATTTAACAATGCTCATTACATTTGATAAAAAAGCAGTAATGACGTATGTGGGCCATTAAAACAAAAAGTTGAATCGCAAAAATATGGTGACAGATCAGTGTCTTAAAACAAGAATAATTAACGCCAATGGTTGAAAACTAGTCCAAAGAGCCCAGAACATTTCCAGCAATGTTTACTTTTTTCACATATAATTCAGAATTGACGTAAATGGTGCTTCAAAATTGCACATCTGTTGTTTCAATGTTCATTCTCGTACCAGATTCAAATTATCTGAGTTTGAAATATTCCACACAATTATCATAACATGATCAAAAACAAAATGTATGGTAATTTGATTTCATTGTCGCCTCGAGTGATAATATCTTTATTGTTAATCGCTTTGTGGAGATAAATCAAGATGGATTAACACAAAAGGTTACAACGCGGGAAATCAGTAATGACCCTGAAAGGTAATAATGCTAATGAGTCCAACGTCATCAGTGATGTCTTCGGCAAAGGAAAAGGAAGTCCAAGTTGTTCAAATATAGAACGAACGAACCTATACTAATCATAAGGATGAACAGCTGCAAAATACCGCTTTATTTTGTAATCGGGTATTGTAAGGATGCATGAAGCTCGGCAAACTTAAGTTGGTCTTGAGCATTCAGTGTCCATGCAACCCTTTCTCATAGAGGATTTAAAATGCCTTGAGTTATAATCCTTTGAATTTTAATCCAATTCTTGTCCTTTACTTCTGTGGTACCGATTCCACTATTCGCAAAAGCTTGCCATGTTAGTGAAAGCAAGCTGTAGTTACCTTGATCATTTGTCCTTCCTGGAAGGGTAGTTCTTCGTCTGCGGCGTCAGGATTAGGTGACATTGTTTGCGGATCGTAGTCAAAGAGTGCCACAAAAAATCTCACCCTGCTGTCTCCTCCTCCCTCTGCGATGGAATCGTAATTCCCCTCGTACCTTGGATCGTGGTACTCTCTTCGGTTTCCGCTCTCACCACTTCTACGCTGCTGCTTGCCATAATAGTGGTTGGGACTCCCGCTCGGCGGACCAGGATTTCGTGTTGTATTGCGATCCGGGTGTGATGGCTGCTGAGCCATTCCATGCTGAAAGGGAAACACAAAAGTTAAGCACTGTGAAAAAATCTAATTGTGTTGAGATCTTATTTATTCTAGATGTATCAATGTACATTATTTAAACAAAACTAAAATTAAACTCAGTGGCGTAACAGCCCCCATGGGAGGAGCCTTGACTTGTTGTGCTCAATCCAGCTCACTTGACCATGGGCCTCGGGGTGCCATACAGCAATGTTCTGGTCAGATGGTCAGTCTGACGCGGAACCCCCAATGTTTAATTCCCAAGCATGCTTGGTTCTCATTTAATAGACCCATTTGAGGGATGGAAGGCTGAGTTAACCTTACCCAGTCCGTGTATCGAACCACAGAGATGTGGCATGGCAGCGCAATGCGCTACCACTGCCCCACTGGGCTTCCTTAAAAAAAATCATGTTATCAAATCTAAAATCAGTAATTATTATTTTATCAAGGCAATACAATTTCATGCATTTCATAATCAATTGTAGCCGACCAAACGGTATAGTGGTTAGCGTGCTAGCTTCTAGACCGCGAGGTTGCGGGTTCGAGTCCCGTGTTGGCATGGGTGTTTGTAAATGTATGTTGGCTTGTCTAATGACGAATGTTTCGGCGCATTATAGCCCTCGTGTTGCTGAAGGCGCCAGATAATCTGAAAACAACCAACCAACCATAATCAATTGTATAACTCTAATTTTAATAACATATTCTATTGAAAATGCAATTACAAATAAGATTCTGGTTTTGATTTAACTTTTCCACGAGGAAACTTTCGATAGTAGATTATCAATATTTTACTTTAAAATTCACAGTTAACTCTTAATAAACTAAACATCTTTGGTCTATTTTAGAAGCCAAAATAAAAATAAAAATCGCACCCTGCCAGTGTAGAGGAAGTAGTATTTAACTTTTTAACGGTTATAATTATTTAATTAAAAAAAAAAAAACTACGTAAGTTTTTAATATGAATGCTTTTAAAATGTACATATATCGAATGTGAACTGGGGACCATTTTTGTGTATGCAGTTCTCGAATTTGGTATACTACCACTGCCTAAAAAATCTCTAAACTTTTCAGTGGAACAGCATCGACACATAAATTCACACGAAAGAGACATATTTATGTTACATAACGATAAATAAAACAAAACAGTTGCAAAATGGAATGTAAAGTTTACATTTGGGGCATATGCAAAACGATGGAGTACTAGTAGTGTGCATTTGTACAGAGTCAACCATACTAAAATCTTGAGAAGGATATATGATGTTCCATGCCATCTGTGTTTACTTTGCATTGTGTTCTTATATTTAACATGAGGCTCTTTATAATTTCTAGTTGCTAAATTACTCGTCTCACTTTTAAAACTGTTATTCTTAACCAAAACTTTTTTACCACTACATACTTTTTACTGAAAGGAATGCATTCAGTCTCATGAGAATTATTGGACGTCAGATTATTTTCAGAAAGGAGAGAACATGGTGTGATGTGTTAAATTCTAACAAAAGATAACGATTTGGTGGTAAATGTAGTTTTGGGTCTTGGTATGCAGTATGTTGTATTGCTGGGTCCAAAGGATAATTGAATTAGACTTTTCTTTTATTGGAATTAAGTTTCCTAGTTCCATGCAAGTTTATAATGATGAAATTTTGGTTTCTAAATCATATTTATTGATATTTTTGTTTTGTTTTGTACACTGTTTTGCTAATGTTACAAAAAAGTGAACATCACTCCTATTCGTAAGTCAGAACACTCCTGTAATCCAAATTTCTTTTACCATGTGTGAAACGCTTCGAGTAGACACTCTGAAGAAAGATTCACTGTACTGATAACTATTCATCACTTGAAAACAGCTCTAAAGGTGAGATGAGCAATTTAGCCACTATAGATCATAAAGATACACATATTGAACATAAGAATACTGTACAAAGTTAATACTGATAATCGAGGAGATCAGATCTTCTACTAAAAGTCAATACTTTGAGTTGGAAGACTTTTAATGTGGATACAGCTTTACAACTACACAGTAATGGTACTCCATTCTTTTAAATATTCTGTCACTGAGCTTTTTGTATTTCATTTTGCGGCTGTGTTGTTTTCTTTTTATTTATCGTTATGCTGTATAAAGATATAGCATTAGTATGAATTTCATGTGTATATGCTGCTATATAATATAATATATATGTTGCTATATAATATAATTATATAAAGAAAAGTTATTAGAGAAAAACTGATATTCTTCTAATTGTATTTTTTAGCAGTGTTGTATTTCAAAATTTTCCGAATAATAATAAGAACCTGGCTGATGGGAAGTGGTTCTTATTGCCAGAATGGTCTGGGAAATCAGCCCAGTTAGCATACTCATATGAGCCTACATGGTTTATCCGTATTGGACTGGTATCTAAAATTGTTAATATAGGTTTTAAATGGTTTAATGGTATGAGGTACTCTCGCCAGGGCTCATATGGGTTCCATGTAAGTCCGAAGAACTTTAATAGGTAGCTAAAAATATTAATGCAAGAGGCCTAGATAAGCTCATGCAGATCTATTTGAAACTTTTTTTTTCTTAAAAAAAGCTAATAACTTAGTATTTCTAATATTTATATTTTTCATGCAATTTGTGTAACATAACTTTTACCTAAACAATTATCTTGTATTATGTACTTTAACTCATTAACGATGGTTGTCAAGAAAACTTGCCAATCGAAATTTTATTTCTATTTTTTTCTAATAAATTGAGATTATAGTTACACTAAATGTTTTTTATAAATCATAAATATGATTTTTCAAAAAATCTGAAAAATTCAAAATATACATTAAATGAACTAAAAAAAACACGGTAAAAGTTAAAAACAATGACTGTTTATCCATTTCAAATTCGTCTTTAATGGGTTAAAACAGTCTATTTGTTTAAATTAATAATTCAGGTTTGACATAGAGGTTGGCGATGGACAGAATAAAGATCATCTAATCCACATGGGTATTAGTGTTCTCATGGGAATTCTTGTTAATGTACTACACGGTGGTTCAAAATCCCTCACAAAATTCCTCTTCATATTGAAATGTTATTACCCAAAATGTACAGGCTTATTTACATTTTGTGCAATAAACAGTACCTGGAACGCCAGCTAGTAAGCTGATTTAAATTTTACTGTCAAGCGTTAATCAGAATACCAGCTTTACGCTTACACAGTGCCAGCACTGGAACAAACCAGCTACTGAGCGAGCATTACGCAGTACGCACCCCATCGATAATAATGGAAGAGCGTATGTGTTTGGAGGATAAGAGTAGATCTGCCAGTAAATCAAAAATTTAGGAAATGCTGGAGCTGCCATTCAAAGGCGATCACGTGACAAACTGGCTTCTCCCGAGACTGGAATGAAACGTTTTTACGGTGCTCGAGTTGGCCTCTAATGACTGGTGATCTGAACTGGTACGCCAACATGTAACGTGTAAATCAGCCATAAGATTGCCTCAAATACCTTCTTTAAAATAGTTCAACAGGTACAAAAATAAATTGTCTTCTGGGGTACAATACAATGTGTTTACCATGGGATGTCCCTGCTGAGGTCTCTGTTGTCGTGGGTCGGGTTGTCTCACCGAGTCGTGCGATGAGACAACACAGTGTTTGGAGGATAAGAGTAGATCTGCCAGTAAATCGAAAATTTAGGAAATACTGGAGCCGCCATTCAAAGGCGATGACGTGACAAACTGGCTTCTCCCGAGACTGGAATGAAAGTTTTTACGGTGCTAGAGTTGGCCTCTAATGATTGGTGATCTGAACTGGTACGCCAACATGTAACGTGTAAATCAGCCATAAGATTGCCTCAAATACCTTCTTTAAAATAGTTGATCAGGTACAAAAATAAATTGCCTTCTGGGGGGGGGGGGGGTTTACCATGGGATGTCCCTGCTGAGGTCTCTGTTGTCGTGGGTCGGGTTGTCTCACCGAGTCGTGCGATGTTCGTCTCGGCGCTCGGTGTGGTTGCTGAGAGTGGGTTCGTTCTCTGGGGTTGGGTGCGGCTCGGTCGACTGGCTCGGTCCTCAGAGGTCTCTGCTGGGAGGAGGTAAGGGGAGGATACCGCTCCGGACTGGAGGGTCGCGGGATTGGTCTACGCCGGGGGTCGTACTCGTCGTCAGAGAAGCCATCCTCCCTCATATTATCTTTATTCACTTCTAAAACAAAGGAAGCAATATAACATTGAGATGTGATCCAAGATGGCCGGAATTACTCTAAAGTGGATTGGCAAAAAGTATCATATTCGACTTAGAATTTGAGCCCAGTAGTTTTGGTATAACAAATAAAGTAAGAATTGATGAGCTCTGTTGTATACGCTTGAGCTATAAACACCTAGACTACTTTAAGCCTTGGAGAAATTCAGAAGATACATCTAATGTTTGAGTCAACCTAACTTTCTATTAAGTACCCGGATGAGAACACACTATCTGAACGCTTCGATTGGCTGGAAATCGCATCCAATCAAAACTTTTACTAAGCATGTGTTTATCTGGGTACTTAGTACCAAGTTAAGTCGATCCGAAATATTGTATGTAAATTCAAGAGGACTTGTGCTTGATTTCCTGCAATCCTAGATTTTAAAAATGAGTAGACATGACTTGTAACTTGTAATAGATAACCTCGTATCGATTGTCGTGCAGTCTGGGGTAAGTTTTTTTTTTTTTTTTTAAATTTATTGTTGAGTCACAAATACGGGACGGTTACCCCTCGAACGAACTCAATGGAGGCCTTTTTCCCTTGAAAACCGAACGATTCTTAGAAACCATGTTCTAGCTAAAAGATGTTTCAGAGCAGTATAGTACTAGTGTAACCCTTGCGCTAGAAATTATTCAATCCAATCAACCTTTCAAGTTGATAATATTAGACTTCATAATATGATTTCGAAACTATCCCATTATTTTCCAATTGATACGTGTGTATTTGTCACAATCGCTGTCATATCTACTTTTTAAAAACCGCATATATTGCAAAGCGCCAAAGCAGAGACTCTAACCCAAGTACTTTCACATTAAATCAGTAAAATTAAAGGAGAGTAATAATTAAAAATAATGGCCATAGTCTCTTTTAATATGCAAAGTTTATATTAGTTTTCTGTGAGACTAGTTAAAATGTTATAAAATAATTAATACTTACTGTAATTTGGACAACCATCCTTGATACCTACAAAAGAAAGAGGCGTTAATAATTTTTATGAATATGAAAATAATACGCTTTTTTGTTCAATTTGTTTTAAAATTTTTTTCGCATTTCTACGAACTATAACTTATATGGATAATTTTGTTTGTCTAGAGTATAAAATGATCTGAAAAAAGTTACATATATGGAAAATTTATTGTTGAAAAATATTTAAACAAATTGTACAATAGATTCAAATACATGGTCTTTTCCCTAATTTTTTATACGGTCAAAAGTATATTCGCCCGATATACCCAAAACAGGGGTGTCAGTCCCCTTTCAAGCATTTCTTGAGAGAAATATCATAAAAAATCGTACTAAACAGTTGGTAATGAGCATTTGAATATTTTTATTCATTTCAAGTACAATTTATCCAAATTTTCAATATAATCATGAATCAAATGTTAATAATTAGTGTTGATAAAATCCTAGTATTTATAATCTAAGATATTTTGAATAATAAATATGTTTTATTATATAATTATTTATATTTAATAATTTCACTAATTAACTGGTGGTACTGATTGGAATTTGAATGCATTGGAAAAAAAAATAAAAAATGGTCCCATTTTTACAGACACTAACAGACCCGGTGATTGCACCCGACAACCGTATGGTCAGTACTGACCTGCACTGACATGCCATAAATGGTACTCTTCACAATTTGAACGTTGTTCATTACTTGACGTAATATGCATAGTTATACGCGAAAAGGAATTTTACAGTACAACATTGTTGGCCAGTTACTATAGCACAGTTCTGATAAATCGGTGTCTGAAGATTATCGAATACATGCTATCAGTTTTTGCCGTGAACAAATTTCTTTAGTTATTTAAAGTTTTTCCCTTACATAAAATAATTTATTATTGCAGGGAAATTCAATTTTCCCTCAAAAGAGGTGGAATGAGTAAACTGCTATCTACACTTCGAAACTCTACCAATAGCTTTCATACAATTCCTTTTAAGATAAAATTCTTATCAATGGAAATATTATCCCAGGTGTAGATCCATTTTCTTAAATATCGTATTTTTGCTTATTATGAAGACATTCAATTCTCAAGCAGATGTTAGTAGTGACCACTGCATTCTATGAGTGGTTTTCAAACAGTACTCTGTAAAATAAAATTCTTACTTATCGAAGGAATATTACCCCTAGTGGATGGGTAGATCTCTTTATCGCTGAGATTCTCATCCGGGTCCAGGACTACTTGTCCTGAGGAGTTCCTATGTTCCCTTCTGCCTCTAGGATGATCTCCATTGCCTTCTGCCATGCTGCGACTGTTGTACGACTGATCCTTCCAGACTTGACGCCGTTGGGTGGGGACTACTTGGGACTGATTAGGTGGATTCATGCGACCATGCTTCGACTGATAGTCCTGGAAGAAGACATTCGTCATCATATATTTATAACTAAATACTGGATCAAGGGCGGATCCAAAGCTTTAATACGGAGAGGGTGGTGGCTGTTGAATAGCTTTGGTAAATTTTGTTGCTCTTAAATTATATTATGTACTATACCATGGGATAACTTAACTTTGGTTATACAGAATATGTTACAAAGACGTAAAAAGTCTCAATAACATAAAGGTGACACAGTGGTTGGCTGTACGTGTGAATTTACGACAGTAAATTAGAGTTGTCTACAATTGTTTAATTCAGGATAAATTATTGTTAAATATGATAGACAGAACAATCTAACAACGAATACGTATACACATTGAACGTTTTCAAACTATAATTTGCTTTGTTGTCTTGCTTAGTTCTCGGCTTTTTCATCTCTCTTTTATGAGATGAAAACAATTTTATTAAAAATTTTCATTGCGGATTCGTTAAATCTTGATTGATTTCATCCAAAGCCTGAGAACAACGCACATTAAAACGTGAGCGGTCTTTGAATAACGGAGGGGGTGATCGCCCACTCCGCCCCTCGCTGGATCCGCTAATGTACTGGATATCCCAAAAGTGACACAATTTTTATAATCACTAATTTTCAAACTAATAACAATGGAATGATGTTGTTTCTATGACAGCATCATCTGTCTTGGTCTATTTAGTATAAACACTAATTACTCTTTGTCGACTTCTAGTAGGAAAAATTGTTGTCTCTTTGGAAAAGCTACTTAGTACATTCTCATAGCATCAATGAACAGTAATATCATAACTGAAAGATGCTGCTAGGATAAATCTGTCCAAGTCATGACTACTTTTATGGTCATAAATGTGGTTCATTATACTGAAAGCAATGGACCCATATTAACCGAATTACACATGTTGTATCAGTACTCCGTACAATCTTTGTCTATGCACGGTAGGTATAGTAATGAGCAAATTAAGAATATGCACTCAAATTCATAAAAATTATGTGAACAAAGTTTGGTTCAAAGTATGTAAATCTATCAAAATGGTGAAATGTTTAATTTTGCATAGCACTTGAGTTCACGAGGAAAGTAGTGTTCTCAAAACGACTTAACTAGTTTTGAGAATGCTTTCAAAATGCTTATAAGTGAGAGCTTCATTTTAAAGAGCTGTGTCGGTTTGGGGTTTAGCTTGACAGAACGGCCAATCAGTGCTAGAAGTGTGGGTAGACGTGGGGTGACGCGTCCCCCCACTTTTCAAGAAAATACCCATGCGTCTCCCCACTTCTAAAACCACTGAAATTCACCCCCCCCCCCCCAACTTTTAAAATTACTCAGTTCGTCTATGAACTACTAATGAAAAGTACCATTAACCTTTAAATGTAGGGACACTGAGAAAAAGTGATTTTTTTTAACATTCGAAAACTTTAAAACTATTTATGGTATATATATATAGCAGCTATATATCATACTGTTATAAAAATGTATTATACTGCTTTGTATAAAGATATAAGTATTTTTATTAACAAATACTGTTACTTGATCAACTTTTAACTTTGGAGGAACTTTCTTTCAAGTTAAATTTATATTCTTGTTTCATATAAAGACAAGCTATTTAAAAAGAAGAAGAAGAAGAAGAAAAGCATTTTAGAATTCTCTATTAATTTAATTTTATGAAAGCATGCACATTAATATTATCGTACTATTATAAAAATGTGTTATACTTTGTATAAAGATATAAGTATTTGTATTAACAAATACTGTTACTTGATCAACTTTTAACTTTGGAGGAACTTTCTTTTAAGTTAAATTTATATTCTTGCTTCATATAAAGACAAGCTATTTAAAAAAAAAAAAAAAAAAAAAAAAAAAAAAAAAATTAGAATTCTCTATTAATTTAATTTTATGAAAGCATGCACATTAATAAGCACTATTTAAATCTAAATATACAGTTGTGTACATAACATTACTTAACTGTCTTTCTTACTTCCAAGTAAAAAAACAAAACGCAGAATATTCATTAAATTTCGGACCCTTGTTCAATGTTAGTGTTAGGAAGTATAAATTATTTCCTTGCTAGTTAATATTTTAACTATAAGTTACGAAATTATAAAATTTATCTTTGAAGATGGGGGGAGGGGGATGTCCTCACCAACTTTTGGGCATCCCCCCACTTTTTTCACCACTTCTGCCCCTGCGGCCAATTAAGATTTTTACTAAAACACACATGGTGTTATGCATTTCAGACAACAAGTTATTATACACTATTATATCTACTTATATCTGATAAAAATTATTTAAATCTGTGTCTCACAATCTGACCTGAATATCTGCTCTGTTATTCTTCTCAAGTTCTTCCATTTGCAAGTCATTTTCTTCATTGATGCTCTCTACTTTGCACAGCATCTTAGGTTTGCTCTGTTGAAGGAAAGTTATATTTTAATTGTTTTGATTAAAATAGGCTATTATTGGCTGTGAGTTATGTTCTGAAAGTGTTCATGATCTATGCACGTATTAACTTTTATACAAAAATTGAAACTGTATGTCAAAAAGAATTCGTTTCATTAACAATTTAAAATGAAATCACTTCAAAACTTGCCTCGGTAGTTTCACGATAAAACTTGCCTCGATATGTTTCATTTATGCTTCAGAAGTAAACGGATAATTATTGTGAGATACGATCTCTCGAAATGAGATAACAACAAACTCAGAGAAGTAAATTTGAAGTTGTGTACCAGATTCTTTTCTTAAACTCATTGTTTGAGGGAAGGCATTTCTTTAAACTGATAGTTATAGGGATTGAAATTTTCACTGACGACCTGATTTTCTGAAATAGAAAAATATTAAGTTTAAAAAATATATTGTCAACTTTGAATTATTGAAAAAAGGAATTTAAGGATGTTGGTTAATTATTTAATCTATGAAATCGAAAAAGCAATTTCAATACAAATTTGAGTTTATTATTTTTCTGTTAAGATATTGCTATTTGGTTCAGTTAATATGTGAGATGATTTAAATGAGTATTATTATAATTTGTAATAAAGTGTAACACGCCAATATAAAAAGAAATTAGCGGTGTAAAATAAAGAGTTTTTATTGATATAAATCAACCAGTAAAGTAGGAATGTCTTGACTCAGAGTCTTGTCAGAGTTTATGAATCAACTCTGTTTGATATAAATTTCAATTGTTTAAAAAATATAGAGATAATTTTCACTTGTTTTTGTTTCATTTGCTCATTATCATTAGATAACTTCAAATTCCGATTACTTTCATCAACAGGATTTTGATTTAATTCTGGCAGAAAAAGATGCTCAGCAATCTTTTATTTTCTGTCTTGCAGATAATCTCTAACATTTAAGATATTGTTACGAAATACGTGCATTTAAGTTCAAAATGTCCCTTAAGAGTTTTTTTTTACTAGTATTTCGTTGCATTAAAGTTCAAGGTGTTTTTCTTTAATATTTTACAGTAACAAATTATTAAATGTATTATTAAATAAAACTACACGTCCTTAGGAAATTATGCGTTTTTCATTCATTTGGAAACCTCTATAGTGTTTAAAATGAAAATCTTCACCCATAACTGTTAAGATAAAAAAGCCAACATATTTTTTTAAATAAGTTCAGATTTAAAAAAATAGTTTGTCCCTATCAAAACCTCTAAAAAAATTTAAACCCAAAGATAATCGAGATTTTAATGATTTATGCATTATGCAGAATTTCTTGAATTCTATTGCGTTGTCTCATTTCTAACTTCGTCTGTGTTTTTAAGTATTTAAAGAAAATTATACTTAAAATGATTTGATGTAATTTTGATGCCATTGTTATTAATTTAACACACCAATACATCATATACTTAACCATAATTTTACAATACCACGTTCTGTGAGATCAATTAAGAAATTAATAAATATTTGAATTTATTTGTGAATTCATGACGTATGAGAAATGTGCAAAAATTACAAATAAGCAAAATAAAATTAAAATTTGTCAATATTGAAAAAATTACAATTTCGAATAAACATGGGTTTTGTGAATAAAGCTAGATTTCGCATTTTAATCCTATTGTAGTTAGAGAGTTCTGCTTCAGTACCTATTTCATTTGCATCCTATTGAAGTACCTATTTTATTAATAACCTACTCAAGTATCTATTTAATTTACATGTAATTGAAATACCTATTTCCTTTCACTTTTATTAAAGTGACCGAGTTCTATTCAGTTTCTATTTCATTCACATAGGTTCATAAATTTTCAGATTGTCAGTTAGTGTTATATAAAAAGAAAAGACACGATGAAATAAATGACGTCAATATATATATTTTTGAATTTTAACGAATTTTTTTAATTAATTATTCATTTATCAGAAGAGTTTCTATTTTATATTGCCTGGTTTTTAATTTTTATTAAAACTATTAAAGCGAGTAATTTTTTTTTTTACATTTATATCTCCAGTTATGGTTTTGAAGTATTTATTATTTATATGGCACTTAAAATTGTGTTAAGTTTTCATGGAAAGAGTTTACGTTTGAAAACGTATTTTCGTAAGCAAAGTGATATGTATAAATATTGCCTATGGGTCATTAATATTTATTTTAAACTTGATTTGACAAGCTTATTATAAGCTTTCAAGCAGAGAGTTTACATTTGGAGAAGCACATTTGTAAACAGAGTGATGTTTAAAAATATTTTTTAATAAATAATTAATATTTTGACTTAATTGTATTGTATAATGATAAATATATATTATAACAAAGTTCTAACTCTAGCCACTTCACGAAGTCCAAAATACATTTCTTGGATTTGTTCTAAAGTCGGCCACTTCTCTAGACTTGATCGGAACATACAAAAACGCAGATATATATTAATATGATGCAATAAAATAATATTCAAGTAGTCTAGATGCAAAAGCGATTACGTCTTCAAAAATTCAAAACTAAGTTAAGATCTCTGTTTTATAAAGAATGTTGTTAAGCATAATCTTCAATATAAAACTTCGAAAATTCTGGCAAGTAGACGTACTCGCTTTTGCATGTGTCGACGACTCATTTTCAGTTTCATTTACAGTATGGCTCTCACTATTTGGCATCTTATGGGGACCTCTTGTTTGAACGAGTCGATTGATTGTAAATAGACTGTAGTTGTTAAACGACAAAAGGACTCTCGCCCTTTATCACTCAACCTTTTAGACTCGTCCAAACTGTTATGTCATTTCCCCCACTGAACGCCAAACAGTCAGAGTCGGACACTAGGACACAATCCGGAAGAAATGTTTCAACATCACAAAGCAATTTAAATCAACAAGGCGACACACACTGCAGAATAAAGCAAAAACAGATTAAAAAAATGTCAGTGCTTCTTTATTTATGATGGTCAATTCAACCATGTAACCAAATATGTCGAAAAATGTAAATATTCCAGAAAAAATTGCAACTTAATATTTATTTTTACAATTTATTGTATTTGAGAAATAAATAAATATTTTATTTAAACCCATATTACGAATACTTATTAATGCGTGCTTTTTCGAAATAAATTTATGGGATTTGTCTTGGAGATAAAATAATTTCTTTCGTGTTTTTCTGGAATTTATTTCAAAAGATATGTTTATTTCGAATCTTTTCAGATTAATCATTCATTTTATTTATATGATGAACCACTGACATGAAAAAAGCGAAATAATAATAACAATGAATGGGTATGAGATTTATGTAGCGAATGTTGATATATATGACTTATGTTCGGAATTTAATTGTGTGCGTACAAATTCAAAAACTACGAAAATTTAAGATATTTTAATTTTAAAATACAAAGATGTGCGTATACCATGTATTGTCAACATCGTGTCGTCGTGTTGTTTAAAAATGTTAAACGGTACGTGCAATTCAGTAATATAGTTTAGAAAAATTCAAAAATATATATAAGTTTTGGATTTAATTAGGGAAAGCATACAATAGGGAAAGCAAACACTAACAAGTTTCTAATGTGTAAAATCATGACGTTTGGATTGTTATGAAATAAAGAGAATAAAAATTGCTTGGTTGTAAACAAAAAGAAAATTGAATTTATTATGTGTGATGTTAATTTTTAAATTATAGTATTTTTAATTGTCTTATATTCGAATCGGAATAATAAAGAATTAGCTTGGGAATCAAACCAACAGTTTTGCATAAACAAGACTACCAGACAAAGATTGAGGATTAAATATTCTATTGATTTGAAATTTCTGAATTATTCATAGCATTTTCAAGATTTCAGGGAACAAATTAAATTTTATGCTAACAGGAGTACATTAATATTACATAACAGATTTTATAAGAATTTTATTTACTAATGTTTCTCCAAATGTGTTTCTAGTTTATTTTATAAAGAGTAATAAAATTATTTAATTTTTGTGTGAACACAATGGAGTTATACATTTATACAATTTTTTCTCTGTTACCAATTTTATTTAGTAAATGCAAATGTATAGGTTCATTTTATATCCAAATGAAATGGTATAAGTTTTTTGGATTTGTTGTGGAAAAGTTTAAAAAAAATCTTGAAAATGGATTCTTTCTCTTAAGAGTTCTTACAGTAAAACTTAAGAGAATTTAAGAATTTCTCGTATTGAAAATCAAGAATTTGCATCCGCATGATATTCATGCGTTTTATGAATAAGTAAACCAGAAAAAAAAAAACTTTTATTCTTTTCATTTTAATTAATACAAAGTTGATTTTTCCTGCACTATTTTTGTGATGTCTGGTAGCCTTGTACAAGGCCATCTAAAATTGTACTGGTGCAAGAATTCATTTAATGCAATTATATTTGAAAATTTACATTCAAGTGCATAATTTGCATTAGTGGAATCTTTTTAAAGTGTTTCCCCAAACGAGGAAAGAATTATTTATTTCTTTAACGAACTATTTTTTTTTTTTTGTATTAAATTGATTTAAACAGAAACAAAATCTATTCGTGTATGAATTATCTCTCACAAATGCTTAAGGACGTTTAAAATATTTTATGCGGACTAAATAATTTTGGAAAAGTTAGCACACTTTCTTTTTACAATCTTCGTTTAAATTTACCTATCAAATATTTTATTCTTGGAGTGTTAACGTCTAGAAAATATTGAAAATAAACGCCTTTCAAATGCATCCAATCATAATAATATTGGTTAATATGTCATAAGTATTAAGAAAGAAAAAAAAACAAGCCAGGTTTCTCGATAATAAATAAAACACTTATGAATTTCAATAAAATATTTAGTATAAATTAGAAACTCAAATGCGAAATTTCAATGCGGACTTTTACTATGGTTGAGATTGAAAATGACTGACTTTGATATAATCGATTGTTAAAATATTTTTTAAATTTCGTCAAAAGCTCTGCAAGCCGGTCTCATAAATTGAATAAGTCACCTAAAATGCAAATCACGTCTCCAGTCAGAATTGAAGAATCAATGACATTGTAAAGTGTTACCAGCCAACTAGTTTTGAAATTATAATTTTGTGTTAAAAGGTTTTAACTGACAACTGTGTTCTACCTGTATCACTATAAAAGCCTCCAACTCTAATTTGCCCCAAATTATGTGAAACCAAAAGCAACTCTTAAATACTATCAAATACTAAAACCCAGGGGCTCCAGGGGTCTGACAGTTAAAGGTCGTTGCTTCAATGTTTTCTCGTTGGTGTGGTGGGGTTGAAGAGAGAGGTATGTGAGATAAGAGGTTTCGACTTCGTAATCTTATCGTTGTTCAAAATTACGAGACGTATTTGGCTGTTATAAGCACTTAATAGTGGTAGAAATGTACAGCCAAAACCATGCAAACTAAACTAAAACCCATCCACTATTTCAGTATCGAATTTAAAGCAGTGTTAATAATTGTAACATAATTCCTATGAAATATGGCAGAAGCTTTATGTGGAAAAATAGAAGCAAGTGAAGTTAATTTAAGTATTTAAAGCATTCTATGTACACTGTTAAAAAAAATTGTCCACCATGCACCAAAATTTGGTTCCCATTTAGCTGCCACCAACATTTGGTGCTTAGTTTCGCGATTTAATGGTGCTTACGGTCCGAGGTTGCACCATTAAATCGTGAAACTAAGCACCAAATGTTGGTGGCAGCTAAATGGGAACCAATTTTTGGTGCAAGGTGGAACAAAATTTTTAACAGTGTAGCTTAGTAGTGATGAATACCTTGATATTTTCCAGTCATCTTTTATGGTTGGTTTGTATGCTCAACGACCTATTTTTATGCACAATGGCTGCTAATCAAGCCGGGACCTACAGTTTAACGGACAATTTATGGAATTTTATTTAGGGAATGAAATGACTCATGGCTTTGGTAGAAAATAATCTCTTTTATCTGCCTGTAAGTGGTCGACGTGTTATGGGTTTTGTCTAATACGATATGAAATGCGTGGAAGTCTTTTAAAAATGTTCATTATTGAACATCTTGCCATTGAGGCGCAATAATATTTTGTCTTAGACCTTTTTGTTCTTGTCCCCATTGATGCTTTTCAATGTGCTGTTATTGGACTGTTTAGGTTTCATAATACAGATACAGAAATTATGGAATTTTAGTTCAAAATTTAAAGGTCAGGAATCTTTTAGATCTTAATTGAGGTTCCTGATAGCCCATCATGTAGCCTGACCTTTAACGGTCTAGGCTGTCCCTAGGCAAGTGACGTCCTTTTCCTTTAGAATAGAAAGTACAGAAAAACTAAGAATTTTTAAAGTTAAATTTGAACGTTTGGGGTTGCAGAAATTTTTCGTTCTTTTAGATGGCCTTGTTTTGAAGAGCAAAAAAGCAAACTAAAGACAAAGAGCGGAACACCAAGAGAAATGTAGTGCAACATCCAGATGTGTTCCACTACAAACCTCTCCCGCATCCTCCATGGAGATCTCCTCCTCTTCCTCGACTATGTCCGACAGTCCTTCGATCTGCACTTCTTCCAAGACATCTCCCTGAAGAAAGAGTCAAAGCGTCATTGCTTCGCCCATTTTTCTGGCAGCCTCCGTACACAAGCCACAAAGATATCGGCAAAGCAAACCACAACTGAAGACAATTTGTCATATTTCCCGCTATTTCAAACAAATTTTATGTAATATTCAACAATCTGCGATAATCTCCAGCAGTTTGCAGTAATCTTTAGCAAATCTAGACAATTTGAGAAAATTTTCACTTATTTTTGTCAGGTATTTAATAATTCAAATTATTTAAAAGAAGTAAGGTCGATTGGGTTAACTGGGCCAAATGCTGTGTTTTTCAAAACCATAAGAGTATTTCAATGTTTAACAGTTAGAAGTATTGCAGGAATGTTCCTTCTGTCTCAAACAACAATTTCAATCTTCCTAGTGCTTTTGGTTGCTATAAGAAGATCATAACAAAATTGTAATTTTTTGTTCTTGAAACATTGAGATGACTCTGTCATTTTAGTAATATTTTTAATTCTCAAGGCAAATGTTTTTGTCATGTTTGTTACTTTAGCACAACTAAACAAGACATAATAAACAATGTTATTCTCTTTTGAGAATTTATTCTGTAAGTTTTGAAGTAAGGATAGATGGTCCAGTTACCCAGTGAGTTTTTGCTTTCAAGGGGTAACTGGGACAGATACGTAGTAGTATGTATTTTTAAGCATGAAGGTGAATGTTTTCCTGGGAAAGAATGAGGTAAAATATCTATAATGTAGAAGTCGCTGAAGTCCTGGAAGTGACCAGATAAAGGTGATATTGTGGAGTATGACTGAGAGGACGCATTTGTAAAGTTGTGGAACCAAAATTGATTTCTAAAAGATTTTTTCATATTAAAGAATTAAAACATTTTGGGGATGTCTGAGAAAAAAGTGTAGGCCCCTATGTTTTCAGTTTTAAATAAAAGAGTAAATTTATTTTATTTTTATTTTGTTAATAGCATCAAAATTTATTTACTCCTTTATTTTGTGACTTACATTAATCATTACCAATTATTTAGAGCAGTTAAATAGCAAAATTCTTTACTTTTTCATGTTGTCAGAAAATAACACTAAGTTTCATTTTTTACAAATAAAGGAGCAGTTATACGGGAATTGTGTTTAATTTGCGCACATACCTCGACTTAGTCGCAGCGAACGATGCTCTTACAATGATTGTAGTTTCAACATATTTAAATGAATGTTAGTGATTTTTGTATGGAAGTATAAAGATATTTGATAGAGTACAGACACCTCACTTCAAACTACTCAAACTAATATGTCATTTAGTACCAGGTAACTCAGTTTGAGGGGTAACTGGGTTCACCAGATATAATGTTTATTAATTTGTTTTATAATTACTACTAATGTCAACATCAAAATAAAGTCTCATATATTTAAACAAGGCCCATTTCTCCCAATCGCTCTTATGTTACAAAATGCTTAACCTCGTTGTAAAAAAAGGCCCAAATTACCCCAACCGACCTTATGTTATGTATTATCGGAATTCTTAATTCATATTTTATGGACTTGGAATCATTTTAGAGTGTTTAAAAAGCTTTCTCTTCTATTTAAAAAAAGCTCACGTATGTATTGTAAAATCTGTTGTTGTCTTTTCTTTAAGTATTATTTAAAAATGTACAATCTTATAACTAAAAAAATTCCCGATAGCTAACACTTTTCTGAAGTTTATACCTCAAATATGTTTCGATGTTGAATTGGATAACCTTTACGGAAAATTATAAATCTAGAAGATCCAACAATGAAAAAACTGCCATAACGTTTTATTTATATTGTTAATTTTAGGTATTTTATGTAGTAAATTGAATTCTTTCCTACTATTAGTATGAGTATTTAAACTAGACTATTGCTTTTTTTTTTTTAGTTTTAACAATATTACATTCCTACTATTTTTTATATGATTGTTGGAACACATGATGAAGCATGAGGACCTTCTTTGAGTTCCTGCGTTGACATAACTTTATTTTCTTACTAGTATATCACTTGAGTGTGTCTTGTATTTTTGCATTCTATTATTTTGCTGAACTTAAACAATTATTACCAAGTTGAATGGTCTTTGAAATTGCATATGTATTTTTTATTTGTCTCTGTAACTTAAGTAAGGATACCTTTCTAAAAGTGATAAAGCAAACGAAATAAAAAAAATATCGCATTGAGGCGCTAAGCACTAATATTTAAAAAAAAAAAAAAATCTTTTACAACTCGAAATGTTTCCATACGACTTAATTTGCAATTTGTGCCGGCGTTTCACGGAAGGCAAAAAATAAGCAAATTTTCTGTAAAAGCTACGCTTATGACTAAAATTAGCCATATATCTACACCTCATGCGCTGCATTTCTTAAAGTTATATGGATACTAATAAATATGGAAGCTACATTTCTTAAAGTTATATGGATACTACTAAATATGGAAGCTGCATTTGTTAAAGTTATATGGATACTACTAAATATGGAAGCTGCATTTGTTAAAATTATATGGATACTACTAAATATGGAAGCTGCATTTGTTAAAGTTATATGGATACTACTAAATATGGAAATGCCAGTTGGGTTTCTAAATCTAGAAAGGTGTCTAAATCTTCTAGTCGCCACTATAGACCTAGAAAAACAATGCAAACAGTATTAGCAAAATACTACTTGAGCACTAAAACATACAAATCATGCAAACACTTAAAATTTAAAAACATGCAGACTATAATCATGCTCTAGATTTATTTCTAGTCACAAACAAGCAACACAAAACTGTAATTCTGTATTTTAACATGTTTTAACTATCTAACACGATTTGTAAGAAAGTGTTGGATGACCAGGTTGTTAGGTGAACTTTCATGAAAGTAAATTTTACTTTGTTGTATAAATTACTTTTATGTTTTAAACAAACATACACGTTTAATGTGTTTTAAAATATTTGATTTTACATTTATATTGTATCTACATTTAACCAATATTACCTATGAATTTGTTCAGTTTAAGTAACGTATAAGAGCTAGAACTAAGATTAACTTAAAACATTCCAAGTCATATCTTCAAATACAGAATCATGTGTAAGGCTTGTTAAAATTTCGTTACAGCGACAATAAGGCTGTGAATAATTTGCGTTGGTAAAAGTGAAATTTATTCTGAATAACCTTTTCTATCAGAGGCGATAGTTTTTTATTTAAGTTTATTTATATGTAATTATTAAAAAGTAGAGCAAAAAATGTTGTCGATAGTTATATTTTTCTAAATAATTCCCTAATTATGTATTACATTTTGTCACAATTTGTAACTAATTTGGTATAGAAGGTGCAAAAGAAAGTCTGAAAACACTGAACTATTGAATGAACTATTGAGCTACTAACTATTGAGTGAACAAAATTAAAGTTGTGGAACAAGTGTGTATCTATAATTAAACGAGTGTATTCTATCACATGAGAGTGACTACAGAGCCCTAAGTAGCGAATTTTTGAACTAATCTATCCAGCTTCTAAACTAAACTATGAAAGGTAGAGAAAAAAGAGTTGTAGTAGAAATAATCTATTGGTGTAAAAATTGTAGAGCAAAATTTGTTGTGAAAATGGTAGAGCAAAATTTGTTGTGAAAATTATAGAGCAAAATTTGTTGTGAAAATGGTAGAATTTGTTCTTAAATCAGCACATTTTATAAATATTTTCATGGCATTTTTTAATAAAGATGTTTGCAATTATTATGTCGGTATTATGTTATTTTTCATGTTATGATTTAGTAAAGGGTGGCAGAGAAGATTCTTTACACTTTGAATAAAAAAGAAAAAGCATAAAAAAACAGCAAACTTAGTTCTACGGAACTCTAACAGCTATAATAAGAGCCACTTGTTGCAAGAAAAAACTACTTTTTGAATGCAGTTACATTTTGACTAATTTGTTTTAGATGAAAAGTGTTTCCTTTTCTTTGATATCCTATAACAGAAGAATGAAAATGTTTAAGTTCAAGATTAGTATACAATAAGGTTAGCTTGTCCTAATTCTGAACCTCAGATTTCCACTTTGTCGATGACTTCACTAATGGTGATGGTGGCTATGTATAAATCCACGTATGATATTTCAAGATTTGATAGTAACGTAATATGTCTAATCCAAAGACAAAATTTCACATTTTTGAATGGCATTGCAAATTTTCTAAGATTCCTCAGATTCAAACCCTAAAATAATAGATTTTACTTAAAAAATCTATTAAAATAGTCTCAGTAACACAAATCTGCTGGCCAATATCGGCTCAACACGGACCAATCCCGATGCGGACCGTTGTTGACTGACCTTAGCTACTGATCTTGGCCAATCAATGTTGGTGCAAAATTTTAAAGCTGAAATATAGTATAATAAGAAAAAGTGGAGCGTAAAAAATATGTTTTGTGTTGATTTTTAAAAGTTTTTTTTTAAATGAAGAACACGTATTTTGGAAAGATTCAGCATGGACTGGCCAATCTTCCCATAACCCCTGTTTTCGACATTAGCCACAACCATTGTGCTGGCTGGGAGAATGATTTCGAATAATATTTGCAACTGCAGATGCAATATAATACTCCTTTGTCGCTTATGATTGCCAGTGAAGTCATCGCCATCAAAGTGCTGATTTACTTTATTCAGCATAACCTTAGACGTTTAGTAATCTTGAAATAAGGACAAGTTCCCTCGTAACCTGGTCACCCATAGAAAGTGTTGAGAAGTGTTGATGGAGACAGACATTGAATAGCACAATAACAGCCGGAGACACGATTTCGGAGTTGAATGGTACCTTGGATGAGGAGAAGGGCGAATCCAAGGGATCAAATGCTCGAGCTCTGCGGTTTACATGGTTGAGAAGCTCTGTGAGCTCAGTGTCTGACTCAGAATCCGAGCTCGAGCTTCGACGCTCGCGTGGAGTTCTTTCGTCGAACATCCGGCCTCGCAGGATCACACTCTGTACCCGACAGAAAATCACACACGCCGTTTATCAATAAGAAATCCGAACAACAGGATATCACACTATTGCATAGATCACACACTTACAGGCGTCGTCACTGGAATAGTGGCCAAAGTATTATGAACACCGCGAAATGATATCAAGTACCTATATACACATGACCAAGTCCAATGAATATCTATCCATGTCCAATGAATATCCAGTGACTTAAATAGAATATCCATTTGCGTTTACGTTTATATGGTATTGACGTCTAATGGAGATGGTCCAGCCACAGTTATAGTTGTATTATACTTTTTCAATGTCTATATAAAATTGCTTAAGTATAGCAGACGAATTCTAAAGATTGTTGTTTAACTCTTTATTTAATATAAGTGTCTGTAAAAATAGCCAAAATAAAATGATACAATAGAAATGAAAGATATTAAAATAATCCCTGAAATTAAAAAATGACAATATCTAGAATTTTTGTTGTTGTTTTATTATATTTGACTTGTTATATTACTTTAAAATTAATGGGATATTAAGTTTTCTACACCGCGAGACTGTTTTGATTGATTCAGCAATCAAAATAACGATTTGAAAGGTTCCATGTGTGTCATAGAATGGTATATAGTATTATAATTAATAAAATGTTGAAAAGTCTATGATTTCATGAACATCCATTCGAGATCCAGATTCCATGGGAGAGCCATTATTAGAATTTCCGAATTAAGAATTAAAATTATATTAAATTCTTAATAATTATTTAATTTCAATTTTGTCGAATTTCAAAATTTATTGGCAATAGAAATCTATACTGTATTGTATTTTGGATAGATTTTAAAGTAAAAATTAAATATTTTTGTAAGTAGATGTTAAGCATATATACATTTTGCTAATTTTTCACAATCCAATAATACGCAATGATATTTGTAGCGATTCTTTATATTTTTCCAAAAGAGTTTATTTCAGTGAGGTTATTTGTTTTTTTATATGACTTATGACCTATAAAATAATTGTTGAAAGGTAGTTTGAATACAAGTTTTGAAAATCTATTTGAAGTTTGAAGAGACATTACATGTGCAGCTCAAATGTATTTTATTAAAAAATATAAGTAAATGAAATTATTATTTTGAAGGGGAAAAATAGTGAATACGATTTTATATAGATTTTTTCTCTGCAAATTATATGTATCTGTAAATATTACAAAAGACCACAAGAGTATGTTGAAAGTCATTATGTTGTGTCCAAAAATCTAAGTAAGTAGTTTACATAAAAACAAATACCATAATGGTGTTCATAATATTTTGACCAGGTTGAGTATACTACAAGATTCAATAAAAACACTTTAATGTCTTCCTGAAAAAAATGTCACCTTATATTAAAAATCCAAATCATTTACAATTACATTATTCAGAAATAAATTATAATTATTTCCTTTTAAGTGTAAATGCATTCTTGTTGAATGTTTAGTAATAAATAAGATGATAAAAATAACACTGACTAATTTTAAACTTGTTGATGTTCAATCGTAGTTAAATATATATGGCAGCTTGGGGTTCATTATTTTTAATGACATTAAATAAAATGTGAAATAAAAGTAATAGCCATTGATTTTCAATCATTATTCAAATATTCATGACAAAATACAAAGTAAAACATTTATATTTGTAAAATAGGTTTCAAAAAGTGCCATATTGTAAAAATCGGTAATTGAAAAAAAATTAAACATATTCCTTTTGCAAAATTTCAAATCAAGTAATATTTTCGGAATTTGGTTTTAGAAACTGTCCAATTGTGCAATCCTTTAAAAATGAGCTTTTGTTGAAATATGTATTGTTGAAAGTTGTAAAAAAGTCAAGATTTGAAGTTTTTGCTACTCTGTTTCGTGATTATATTGGCATGAAATTGGGAGTTTAATAAGACAACCTATAACAATGTGTTGTATTTGGAATATGTTTAACTTTCTGACAATTCTTGCAATTTTATTTTAATGATTCATTGTTGAAATAAAAAGCAAAATAAAAATTTAGTAGAATCAATTCAGATATGAAATATTCCAAGTTAAACGAAATACAGTTTCTTTGAACTTACTTCTTACAAAATCATCATATGAATATTATCCATTTAAAAATATGGAATAATTTAATAAATAATTTGATACTATTTTGATGAGGTGTAATTTAAAAAAAAATAATATTTGGTGGTTTTTTTTTGTTTTTTTTTAATTGGAAATCAAACTTGGAGATCTGGATCGTAGAAATCGGGCATTAAAAACGAGCACTGTTTCTTATTCTAAGATTTAATTCTAATCAGAAAGGTAAAAACTGTTACTATATTAGATTCAAATATTCTGATTATAATCTTTTAAAGTTTTGATAAGTAATTAATTGTTATGATATTACTTAAGAAATATCTGAAATGTTTCATTTTTTTATTTTAAAAACATTATTTTTCATATCTTAATTTGTTTAATTGCATTTTTAATTTTTAGAAAGAAGCACAAATTACTTACTATTCTCGTAAGGCGTAATTCATAAAATTTAAACTGATTTATTAAAATTTTGAATGACTGATGAATTTTTTTAAAACGAGGTGTTCTATTGTAATTGTTTCCTGATATAAAAAAAAAATGGTTTCCTGAAATCTAATCTTTGTCAGCATATACTCAATACTTTGCATTTGTTTGTCTTTTGGGTGGTTTCAAAAATATGGACGGACTTTTTTTTTTATTTGTTTATTTAATATTATGTATAGAAATTTCAGAATGTGTAATATATCTGTAAAATACAATCGGGAATTAACATGCATTTAAATATCAATTAATAATTGGACATTTTGAATAGTACCATTGTCCCAAACACTTTAATGAAATTATATTCTTATGAAATTATATCGTGGTTTGAAAATAAGTTAAAAAAAATTCTTACATTTGATTTTCTTTAGAAACAACAGTGTAAAATAACAAGGAGTTTAATAAGTGTTCTAATGTCATACATTAAACTCCAAGTTAAATTTAAAATAACATGTGTTCACAATATTTTAAGGTATTTAATTCACATTTGAACAATCTCAAAAATATTTAAAACATATATTTATTCTGGTTATAGAAGACATCAACATTTAGATTGACATTTGTTGATTAATCCTATGCTATTTTAATACTTTAGTGTTGCAACTTTCTTTATCCATATGATCAGACATCGAGTTGACCTTGTTTTCCATGAATATTCATAATATGATGAAATGACCTTGTTTTGAAAAAAATTTGCTCTCTGTGGATTGTTAAAGTGTCTGCTTCTTTTTTTATTATTATTTCATTAAATTAGTTTCCTTCTATTGTCATTGTTCCGTTAAGTTAGGGAGCGTTCACAAAATTCATATTTTTTCAAATAGTATATAATAATCTGTATAAAAAAGTATTAGACGATGTTATCAACGAAAATATACTTCTTTTTGCCATTAATATATTTTAACTTGTTTTATACATTTACATTTTACAAAAATAATTTGAAAAAAAATTGTAATATAAATTAAAGAATCTCACTCAAACTAAATTTGGATAAGTTGGTTGGGTTGATAGTTTTAAATTCGAAATATGATGATTATGCACACATATAAATAGATCTTAGTATGTGCTATGTATATTTAAAAATAATAATGTCATTGTATCATTCAAAATGAAACTCAGTTATATTTTTGTAAAATATGTTCCTTTTTTCTGCTAAGAAATTTAGATTTCATATAATTCCATACATATAGAACAATATTTTCCGAAATAAATTGTATTTTTTGAAAATTGATTTAACTAGTTATTCAAAACTAATTTGTTATCCAAATTAATTTGTTAATAAAAAATTTCTGAGGAATATCTTCAAATATATCTATGTGTAAGATGCTTTGAAATTGAAATGGAAAGTCATATAACTGAAATTCGTCGTTCTATTTCATAAACTATTACCAAAATGATGAAAAGTGTGAGCTATAGATAGATTAGAAGTTATACTTGTATTGTAGGGGAGACTTGTGTACCTAGGGCCACCCCACTTTTATTGAATAATATTTAGTTCTAGGTTTTTGTACTCACTTGGGTAAGTGGCAACACCCAATTGCTCTTTTGGAAGCCATTTTGAAATCTTAGAGGAGAAATCTGTGGTAAGTAATAAAAGGAAAACGTTTTTATATGGTCTGCAGTAACATTTGCAGCTCGTGTCTTTTATTGTTTTGCAAAGTTAAGTTAAATACTTTTATTTGAATTCTAGAAAACAAATTTGTTTGTAACATCAAGTACTAAATGAGATGTTTAAATAAGTCCATTCTCCATGTGCATTTTTAGTAGAAGACACTTTAATTTGCCAAAACAAAAATCTGTTGGTGTTTCAAAGCGATAATGCATGCAGCTCATTTTTTTTAAATCAGTTTTTCAAGATATGAAAATACTTGTAATTCACTAATAATTTGACACATTGCAATTGATATAGTTATTATATGATAAACCAATGACTGATAATTACTTGATATTGTTTTTTTTTATAAAATACGTCTGTGTCTGTATGTTTTCTATTCATTATGGACTGAAATATCACTTAAAGAGAATGGTCCTAGGTATATCAGCTACTGGCCTTAAGTACAACGAGGTCTTATACCTAGGGCCATTAGTGAAATTTCTTTAAAAACCTTTTATTTGACAGAATCTATTATTGTAAGTATTTATATTAATCCCAATGGGAAGTAATTACTATAACGATGTATGTATATCAGTTTCACATTTTTAAACGGCGCAGTGGCTCATTTTTTGTGCATTGAAAAAAGGCGGCCCTAGGTACACAGGTCTCCCCTATTATCAAAATTGGAGTAGATTGTACAGATTATAATCAAAGGTTCAATCTAATCCACACCAGAAGAATCTTAGGTTTTTAAAAAATTTGTATTCATGTTCTACAATTTTTTTTAAACAATAAAACAGTTTCCAATAGTTACCTTTTGTATACTTCTTAAGAGTTCATTCGGAACCACGCAAACTAGAGAATCACCCGAAAATCCTTCTGCACATTTACTCTTTACTGTGAGGCACTTCTTGTTAATTGCCAACAGCTGAGAACCATCAATCAGAGCATGATCACCTACAAGAAGATTATCAAATTATTAATTGCCAACAGCTGAGAACCATCAATCGGAGTATGATCACCTACAAGAAGATTATCAAATTGTTAATAGCAGACAGCTGAGAACCATCAATAAGAGCATGATCCCATACAAGAAGATTATCAAATTATTAATTGCCAACTGCTGACAGCCATCAATCAGAGCATGATCATCTACAAGACGATTATCAAATTATTTATTGTTGTCAACACATCACGGTTTCCACAGAAACTTCAATGTCTGAAGATCATGAGAGGCAAGCAAAAATTATACGTATTGTACGTAGCTTACGTGATTAAAAATGGAATAGTTACCTTTTGGCTATTGAGATACAGAACATGCGCAGTACTTGAGTTTGGTTGGTTGGTTGTATTCAGATTATCTGGCGCCGTCAGCAACACGAGGGCTATAATGCGCCGAAACATTCGTCATTAGACAAGCCAACATACATTTACAAACACCCATGCCAACACGGGACTCGAACCCGCAACCTCGCGGTCTAGAAGCTAGCATGCTAACCACTATACCGTTTGGTCGGCGTACTTGAGTTTTCATTCTGGGTGGATGGTTTATAATTTTTATTTGGTGAAACAATTTTTTTTATTTAGTGGAATATTTCCTTTGGTGGAACAGTGTAAAATGATGTTTTCAAATTTCTATCTATATTTAATAAATCGCTCAAGATAGAGACTTTAAATTTGGTTATTCAGAATAAGTCAAATTGTGTTCAAATTCGTCTACCTTTAAGTTTCAGATTTTTGGAGTGATTTTAGTCAAAGAATTAAAAACAAGCACTATATATGTTTAGATTTAGATGTTAAATTCTACATATGTTCCAATTTTCAAGTATTTGTCGCATATCTAAATGTATCTTGTTAAATCATTTTTATTATCTTTAATTTTGTGTGTGGGTGGTTGGCTGGATATGTCGATGGCGAGCAAATATTGCTGAGGCCTAATTTACCCTCTTGGCGTCATTCAATCGGGCTGAAATTTGGTAGATAGATTCGATGTCGATGACAATGCATTCTATCGAATTCTGGTGGCTGTCACTGTCATTAAAAGGTCAATTTTATGGAATAGTAATCATCCAATCGCGCTGAAATAGCATTTAACCGATCAGTGAAGAAACTTTTTCCTGTTGCCAAAATTGTTTTAATAAATAAATTTTAAAATTGTTTTAAACAGAATAAATAAAAAATATTTGGATGTGAGTGCATAAATTCACATTAATATTTAATGAATAAATTTTGAAAAGTAGTTTACCGCACATTTTGCTAATAGAGCTGTTTTTAATATTTAAAATTAAATGCCGATACCAAGCACACCGTGGCAACAGAAATGACACTTTGTTAATGAATATAAAAATGGGCAACGCATACAAAGGATTTATAGAAAAAAACTTTTTTAAGTGTTATATTATTAATTTTGAAGACGGTTTTTATTTGTGACCAATTAAGATAAAAATGTAAAATTTGATTTAGTATAATGAAATTAAGATAGCTATATTATACTTAAGTTTAAGGTTTCTATCAAATGAAGAAATAAAATTATTAGGATTGAATAATTCGCTTAAATGATACTTTATTCAGTTATTATAACAAAATTAATCCACATTTTAAAGTTATAATTTGTCCTTTATTCATTAATTAAATACCAGATATGAGTCAATTTTTAAGTTTTTTCCTTCTCAAAAGTATCCTTTTGATAACGAAGATCAAATGTTGTTTTAAGCCTTTTTTTAACATTTTATCTTTATTAAACCATGTATGATGAAATATAGAAATAAAAGAATAGTCAGAAATGCAAGTCTCATCAGGAAATAGCTTTTTTTATTTCTTTGATTGTTAGAAGCAGAGTTATACGAACGGCAAAACAGCCGAAGTTATTTCGTGAAAATAGGTATCAGTCTTGCACTTAAAAACTAACTTAATTTGACCTGATTCATCACCGTGCACTTAGAAATGTAATAATGGACCTGAAGACTAAACTTTTTTGACCCCGATCATACCATATTTTTAAATTATGAAAACCATGCACGTTAATTTAAACGTCAGTACTTCATCGTCATGTTGAATTCTAATAAAATTTTATTTCTCTACCAAAATACTAACAGGTGAGTAGAACTAATACACAATTGCTTCATCAAAATACACAATTGCTTCATCAAAGTACACAATTGCTTCATCAATGTACACAATTGATATAGTTTTCAATTTTCCAGAATGTCGTCATTGCAAAGTAATTAACTGTTCTAAGACAAATACTTCCGAGTTTCCAAGGCTTATGGTTCCAATACTCTTAAAGTTTTTGGAAAAAAATCATCTTGCATATTAAAAGTTTCCTAGTCATGAATATTTTTCTACATTCCATTTGAATTTTAAAATAATGAGTTCGATGACGGCAAAATATGATAATAGATACATTTCAAAATCAATTACCAATTAGTTCTTACACATACACGCAATGCTAACACCCATATTTATACATAATTTTCTGAATAAGGGTTATCTAGCATCGAATAAAAGTCTGTATATTCAAAGAAACAATGACGCTAAACTTCAAGATTCTAGAAAGTTGTAATAAATTTAAAGCTGTAATTTTTATGCATGGATTCTCAAAGTTAGCCTTCTTTGCAAACAGATTCAGAACTTTAGCCATCTAATATACACCAAAATTGCTACAAGGCATTTATTTGTGTATCTTCTTATACAATGTAGACCCGTACTTATAAAAGTATATGCAAGCATTACTGCCGTCATTAGTTAAAAAACCCTAAATCCATAAAAATGTAAATGCATACTTTGACGCTTTCTGATTAGTCCTTAGAAAATAATCTTTTATTTCATTGAATGGATTAAGTTCTTAAGTCATACAAACCAATACAACAATAAAGTAGGGGTGTGGAACATCGAAGAACTTTTTATTACGCTATAATAAGGATCACTGTATTCAAATTTGATACCGTGTTATACTTACCGTTTTCATATTTTCGCTCACTTAAATAAAAATATCCAATTTGGCTATATTTTTGGCAATAATTGTATGTGGGCAAAAAAAAAAAAAAAAAAAAAAAAAAAAAAAAAAAAAAAAAAATGTCGATGTTATTCGATAGATAACACATTGTTCTTTCTTATGCGGGAAACTAGCAATTGCTCTAAAACATGATTTTTTCATGATTTCAATCTTAGGCGCTTGCGAGAGTTTGACAAAAACCTTCATTGTAGGTCATATGGCCACTACTAACCCGCACACCAAATTTGAGCATCGTAGGTCAATTTGTTCGGGAGTTATGCTGATCACGTACACATAGACACACGGACACACAGACATTACATTTTTTCTCGACCACTTTTTTTGTGAACGATATTTCAAAAGGTGGTATACTTTCATTACCCTATGTTAACATATGGATAATTAAAAGGTTTTTTTTTCCCTTTTTTTTTCTTCTAATAGCGGGCCTAAGTACTTACAGTCACTTTAGTGCTCGCATTCACTTTAGTGCTCGCATTCACTTGGCCACTACAAGGCCGGTAGCGATGACCACTTGTGAAGGTGCACCCGTTCCATGGTTACCTCTAACTTAGGACATCCATGTCTTACCCCGGATTTGAACCGACACCCACAAGCGTGATAGTCTGGTAGTAATTGAAAGTAAAAATATGTAATACCAAAGGACAAACGCAAAAGTGTAAAAATATGCATTTGGATTTTTTCTGGATTTAGGGCTTTATAACTTATGACGGCAGATTACCTGTGGGACTTTCAACTTCTGCTACCTGTCTTCCTGCGGCAAATACTCCATAGCCTATAACAGGTGATACGGACACTGCACTGATATGCACAGGTAGCCATGTAACCAATAATGTTCCGTCTTGTGGACCCTGTTCCACTTGGACGTTAACAGGTGGATCTGGAAGACCTGTAAGAAGAAATATGTTCTTTCCTTACTCAAATATATTTCTGCAAAAATTGAGGAATTTTATGAAACATGCAATGTCAGAAATGAATACTACCATTAACTATAACATCCACTTCTCAAGCGGGTGTATATAATACATTTAGAATTTGTGAGAAAGAGAATATTAAAGAATAACATAATATTGATGAATAAAGTATAAAATAAAATTGAGGAATAAAATATAGTTAATAAAATAATGTCTTAAGACATTGCAAAGTATGCAAAGAGTGAATAAAAACATTCCATTTTAAAAACATTACTCAGATGGAAGTAGATGGAGTATTTAGTATTTTCGTTTTAGAATTTGTAAGCAGACACAATTAAAATAGACAAGCATTGATACAGGGTGTCCACTAAAATCCTTTGGAAACTACGTAACTATCATACGCGGATACGCAGACGGCTACCTAACGGTAAAAACTTGGCGTGCCTATCTCAAAAACTAGACAATGATTATGAAAATTTTCGCTTAAAAAGTTGTAGAGTACCATCATTTTAGGATAAAAATACTTGTTATGTAAATGAATCTGAATACGCTGTATGATGAATCTTTCCGCCGAAAAGATATAGTTCCAAGCAAATCACAACTTATATGGTAATATTGTTAACCTGTGCACATAGTTTTGTATTAAAGTTAAATATAAGTTGATGAACAAAGAAAATAAGTGCTTTTAAGTTTAAATTTTAATTAATGTTTTACTTTTCTAACCACGGATACTACAAGAGTTTTAACAAATCGACCACACATCGTTTCGATCAGCCAATCAGAGGGTGGTAAAACCGGTTCACTCATCATTGCAGGGTATTCAGTGAGCTCAGGATATATTGTCATTTAGTATAGAACGAGCAGCCTGTTTGCATGTTCCGACGAGGTACAGTTAAAAAACGTCGTAAGAATTGACTTAATCACCAATATCACAAACAAGATATAACAGAGAGTTCCAGAGGTGTTGGGGACGTACAGTTCAATTAGTGACAAATTTGTAATTTTTAAGGAGTTTCGTGAGGTAACCGTTGGGCCCTTTCAATTCAAATTATCTATGGTTCTACTAAACCGCCGCTGCTACTAATTTTACTTTTGATACTAATAATCTGACTAGCGGCCTCCATACGCCCAGATCACGTTTCTGTTGGCCGTTCGTAGAGCTGGTATTTTTTTTGTGCATGCATAACACGTCCTTTTTTTGTGATACACGTACCGTTCCAACACTCTTTAGGGTTTTCGCATGTGCTGAGAATTTTGCGATAGGAAAAAGTAGGGATGGCCATTCGAAAATTTCGAGTTTCTGTAACTGTAACCGTAACCATGAGCGCCATTTTGTTGCTATTCGCAGAATCTCGAGCTCGTACCTCTGAATAATTATATCTGAAATCTCATCCCGATCTGTTGAACAGAAAGGCCGCTATGGTCCATATAACGGTAAAGTTTTTTCTATGGCCAACCTGTATATGGACACAACTTTTATGGTAATAGCTGTCAGCTTATATAAGTAAAGAAGACAGCAAAAGGATTTAAATTGAAACCCTGTAATAGAAACAAGTTCAAAATGTATATAGTAACAAATACAGAAGGTTACCTAATGGTTACCTACTATATAATTTTATCGAAATTAATGAAATCTAAAAACTATTAGAAATAAAATGCAACTATAAAATTGAACTTGTTTTATATCTTTGGATATGGCTATTGATTTAATTAGTGCAAAAACGCAGTATTTGTTTCATTATAAATTAAATTTAATTTCAATCTACATACCTTTAGGAAGTGTTCTGAATTCCACATTACTAACTAACATTTCTAATTTCTTTGGGTTCTTTTCATCATTATATAAAAGCTTTCCGGGCTTAACTCTAACAGACACTCGGTAGAGGGTATTTGGAGATAGACCTAAAAAAGACAAATTTAAGTACAACTAGCAGTTAAAAAATAAGATTATAAATTTTTTCAACTAGTTATTTGAGAAAAAAAAAATACTTGATTTTTAGTGTTATTTAGGAGTATTAGGAATCAAGATTTAGGTTTGTTACCATTCAATCAAACAATTTACAGTCAAACCCCATTAACTCGAAATCGCTTAAAATGAAATCCCGTTTAACGCGAAGTAAAAGCAGTTCTCCGTACATAAAACTCATCGTTAAGTTATTCGTTTTACAAAAAATTCGGTTAACACGAACAATTTCGGCGGCCCCATCGACTTCGCGTTAACGGAGTTTGACTGTATTATAGCGGTACAGTAGAAGCAGATAAAACATACCACATCGATTGCAATTTTTAATTACATGAAAATGCGCCGATGAAAACAAACATTTAAATTTGGGGATGTTACTTTATATAGCCTGTTTCGGAATATGAATTATATGGAGGTAATAAAAAACCTATTGTAGACTTTTTAATTTAATTTTTCCTTTCAACACCCATCTTCTATTTTTAATTCCCTTTTCCAATCATTACTTTCATTTAATAACATTCCCACGTTTTGACAGTCTTGTAAGTTAAATCTTAACTGCGTATTGAGAACTCACATTATTGCTTTACTAAACTCCACCTTAACTTAACATCACTTAGACGGTAGATCTTCACCGTGCACATAGGCAATTCATCTATTTTGGCGACGTGAAGGCACGCTGGGAAGCTCATTCCAGCAACCCTGTAGAGAACAAAAGCCTATATGGTTTGGCGAGCATTATGCCTTCACCCCGCCAAAATAGATGAATTTCCTAGCTAGGCACAAATGCACGTGTTATAGTTTATTTACAGAGTTCTCACGAGACAACTGGGTTCATTCCATTGCTATCTGCTGTGCGATTAAGACCTGTACCTATCTCTCTCCGAAGTAACTAAACAAATAAATCTCACGGAGTCTTTTTCATGTCTCGCCACATACTGATAACTGTCCCAAAAATGATCTGTACATTTTCATGTATGAAAGTTAAAGAAAAGATTGTTGAACAATTATCAGCGTAAAACTTCAGATTATGCAAATTAATTTGAAAATGGACAATGGACTTCGGTGATACATGAATACAATACAATTCTTTTTTTTAAGCATATTGAACTTTTTGTAGAATGTTTTGTTACAAGCAAATGTTATCTCACTAGTTATCACTAGAAATTAGTGTTTGTGCATTGTTTCTGAATTACTCATTTTGCAGGAAATTTTGATTGGTTGTAATGGACGAGGCTTGGTTCTCATACTGATAAAATGTAAAATTATTTTACCTGTAACAAGGTGACGGAAACAGCCTGGTCTAACTACTTTGACTTCAACACTGTTCACAGCAATCACGTGTTGAAAGTTACTATTACTGGGAAGCCAACTTATAAGAGCTGACGAAGCAGTAATGTGAGACGCTTTAACACAGGTTGGAGCCAATGGGAAATCTGCAAGATTTCGCATATAATTGAATATGAGGAACACAAATTTCATTTGATTATGATAAAGACACATTTTAATATGATTTTTTTTTTCTTGAAATATAATAGCAACATTTTTTATTTGAATTAAAAAATAAAGAGATTAAGTATAACAGTAATTGTAAAAACTATGAGAATTAGGATTGATTAGCCTAATTTTTAAAAATTCATTAACTCAAAAATTGTGTTGTAGTATATGAAAGAAGAAAACTTCCTTCTTAACTATTTGGTATGTATGAGAAGTTGAGTGCCAAAACGGATCGGCAGTTGGATTGGTTGGTTGGTTGTTTTCAGATTATCTGGCGCCGTCAGCAACACGAGGGCTATAATGCGTCGAAACATTCGTCATTAGACAAGCCAACATACATTTACAAACACCCTTGCCAACACGGGACTCGAACTCGCAACCGATCGGCAGTTGGATTTTTGCTGTATTAACCCCGTTTTTTTTCCTTTAAAGTCCTTTATGCCAGAACGTACTAAATGTGGTTTATCTATCAGACAGCTAGACCACAATTGCAATAAACCACATTTGGTTCTTTCTGGCATGAATGGTTTTGGTAAAAATGGAGTAGAAACAGCAAATATCAAATTGTGGAATAGTCCGTTCTGGCTCTCAATGCCTCCTATATATGCCCCAATAAATATTGTCTTTAAGAAAAAAAATAACTAACACTTATCAAAAATGCTTTTTTATATTATTAACATCTAAAAAATTTAGCACACAACTTTAAAGGGATTTTGAAGAGCTGGAGTGTAGAAATGGAATTGTAATTGTAATATATAAGGAAAGTTACTTATGGTGTGGTTATCCTTCTCTTTTTTTTTGTGTTGGTAGCGGATGGTTTGAGGAGCGCTTTGTAATACTCCAACATTTAAACCTGCTCTTCAGTTGATTTAAAAAAAAATTGCGTTTTAAAATTTTTTATTGGGTGATTAATCCTAATTTTACATGGGATTTTACGTTTTCAGTGTACTTAATGAATAAGGCAAACTTGAAAGCCCTCCCAGATTGCAAATGGTTAATTTATGTTTTAGTTTGCATGGTTCTGGCTATCTAATTATGCAATTATGAAGTGCTTATCGCAACCAAATAAGCTTCATAATTTTGAACTACGATAAGAGGACGAAGTCGAAACCTAATAGCGTGAAAACTTTTCTCTCCAACCCGACCACTACAACGAGAGGACATTGAAGTCACAACAAATTTAATGTGCACCAGCCACCATTATCCATACTCTATTATTACTTGTATTCGACGAAGCCAACCCCGAACCCGCAATCTTCCGTTCATGAACTCGTTGCCTTTAACTGCCAGGCGATTGGAGCCCTATATGTTTTCGAGCTCGTTGCCTTTAACTGCCAGGCTATTGGAGCTCCTTATGTTTTTGAGCACGCACATTACTCAAGTTTCAATTGGTGTAATTTTTTACTTAGTGTGAAATAGTTCTTATTGTTATTGTTAAATATTTTGTCTCAAGCGTATTTAGCAGTGAAACAATATATTCCTCTAGTGATCAAATTACTTCAAGATTATTTATATTTATAAAAAAAATGAATGGTTGTTATTACAGTATCCTTACCGATTGGAATAAATAGTCCCATACGGAGAAAGTGAAAAACTTTCAACTCATAGTAAAGTCCTTCAAGTATGTCAGCATTAAATTCAAGTATTTTTAATAGTTAAATTTTAATCATAGAAAAATCGCTTCCAAAGGGTACTACTTCCTACTAGTTGTTAAGGAGGGCGATTTATAGGTAAATTTGCTTTATTTAGCAAATAACAAAACTAAAAGAGCAGAAAAATATCCTCTTACCTTTACCTACAACTATTGTACATGCTGCATCTTTAGAATGAAATCCAGCACTAGAAATTGAACGTACACTGATACGGTGAGGCTGAAATAATTGGATAAATATTATTAAAATGGGGAAGACATGAAGACATGATAGCATCAAATGTTTAATTTTAGCTTGTAGCTGATCGTCTTAAAATGGAGTTCTTAAATCTATTCGTGAGTTGGTGATTCAGTTATGATATGAGGACTTATCTATGAAAAAAATCGGTGATTAATTAATTTATTGAAGTCTTGTACATTATATTATTGAAAGAACGATGAGCTTCAGAATTTTTAGGATAGATATAGATCCGGAAGATATTCAAAGATAAAACGCTTGCATAAAAGAAATATCCTATAGTAAAGTTCAAGATAATCCGCGAATAAGTGCACCTTAAGTCACACATCGCTTAAAAATTGATAAAAACATTGAAGTGACATCTCAAGAGGTGAGAAATCTGTAATTATAAAACAAGCTGTGTGTCTGTCTGTCTGTGGCTCTGTGGATCTATAGACACCTACTTAAAATTGGAGTAGAGTTCTGAAATTTTCAATACAAGAAGTTTTGACCTTCTAATTTTATGTATGTCAAACAGACTGTTAAAATTTTAATTAGTTCTTTTAACTCAAATTTTCAACAAAAGTAGTTTTAGCCTTCTAATTGGACTTTTGAAAAACAGAAAGTTAAAATTTTAATTAGTTATCTTTTAATTAATTTTCTTAATTAATTAACAATTTTTTTTACAAAACGACTTCTGATAGGCTTACAGCTCTGAAATTTTCAACATAAGTAATTTTGGCCTTCTTATTGAACTATTAAAAAACAGAATTTTAAATTTGTTTTTAGTTTTTTTTTAATTATATAATAAATACTTGACAAAATGGTTTCTACTAAAGCTACAGCTCTGATATTTTCAACATTAATAGTTTTAGCCTTCTAATTGGAATTTTAAGAAATAGAATTTCAAATTTTTATTTAGTTCTTTTTAATAATTTTTTTTAATAACTATTTTACAAAAAAAAAGCTCTGAAATTTTCTACATAAGTAGTTTTGGCCTTTTATTTGGCTTTCTAAAATATCGAATTTTAAAATTTTATTTAGTTCTTTTTTAATTAATTTTTTTAATTAATAAATATTTTACAGAACGATTTCTAATAGCTCTACATTCAAAACTTAGAAGAGAGGCCATATTTGCTCACTAGTATTTGGTGATAGAATACAGTATTTGGAAAATGGACTGGTTCAGTATTTCAACCTATCCCTCTCCTAAAAAGAGGTCGCAATGAGAAAAGTGTTTCTGGAGGAAGGGAGAGTCAAAACAGGTGCAATGGGAATCTGTACCCTAAAGCCACGTGATCTTTTAGAATTACGCCAAAATCACGGTACGACAAAGCCACGTACGCCAGTGCCACGTAACCGTATGGATTTATTCTTCTAGGGACACATAATAGCATGATCTACGAAAGTTCCATTGAGTCCGACGAAGTTCTAGTTGCTAGACTGTCAGTTGGTTCGGGAAATGTTCGTGAAACACATAGTGTGTTTGACTATGTCCGCCAATCCATGCACCACCGTTGGGAATTTTGCATTGCTGTTGGTGATCGCCCTTTCAGGTGCCTATTGTCAAAAGCTTTATCATTAAAGTGCTTGCTTCTTTTGACTTTAATGTCCTCGTCACTTACCTGTTGTTCATATCTTCCTCACGTGCTAACATGTACGCGCTTTCCATTTCTGCTAATATATTTAGGAACTCAGTCTGCTAACATGTTTAGGATTGACAAATTGATCTTTACCGATACTTTCTACAGAAATCAGTGGCGAGGCGTGACTTTTCGTAGTGGTCATCGGTAAATCTCCCCCCCCCCCCATTGCCCTATTCTCAATCGTTACTACATGCATTTGCATACAATAGTGAAATAGTGATAGACAAATGTTCTCAAATTTTACATGTATTAAGGATGTGGCACAAGACTTCTTGTTAAGCTAAAACACATTTTTCGAAATAAGCCCGACTGACATTTTAAATTTCATTCACTTCAATATTTTGCATGTCTCGCTTTTTACTAGTAATCTTCCTTTTACTGATAACTAGCCAACTTGGTTGTATAATTTCGCCACCAATGACTGAAATTAGTGCTTATTTCTGTAGCTAAATGTAAGTAATTTTCAGTAGGATGTTATGAATAAAAATAAAGACATTTAAATGAAAATAATGATACAAAAGATTAATGGCATAAAAAAAATGTATTTATCAAACTAAAACTTCTAATAATAAAATACCCATAGTAAAACATTGTAAATTAAATATTATAATTTATAAAAATTGTACGAGCATTTTTATTTATAATATTTTATATTTGGAGAGTGATTTAAAAACAATAAGTAAATGGTTAAAATAACCAATCAATATTTTGACACATATACATTGGGTCTGCCAATCCGACTACTATATTTCCCTATTGTAAAGTTTGAAATTAAACACTTATTTATAAATATACTCAAGTTTCGGGTCTTTGTTGCAAACTTTTCTATAGCTTGGTTATAAAAATTGCCACTTTTTCAAAGTGCCACCAACATATCTTTTTCAATCGACAAGAGAAAAAGGTTGCTCAAACGATCTTGATTTTGAGTAGAACGAGTTTTTCGTGATTCTGTCCCATTGGGAATCGGCGAAAATTACGATAACGAACCACGAACATAAAGGAACAAATATTAATTGACTAGTTTTTTTATGTATTAAATAATTATTTATAAAGAAGAAAAATAATCACTGCTTGTTAAAATCTATAAAATAGTAACACATTTTAATAAATTAAATTCTGATACATAATGAAAGATAATTATAATGAATAATAAAACATAATTACAATAAATAATGAAAACTTGGACAATAATAATGTTTTTATTGTAATTTATTACAAGTCCTTACCTCCTCCCCATCTTCATTTTTGATCAATAACATACTAAATGCCTTTACATACAATCATGATAAACAAATATACCCAAATTTAGTTGCCGTTCACGAGGGGATATGTAACCCTTCCTTTTCAGCTTCTCAAAATAAAAATTTAAAACGTAACGACAAATTTTAATCCAGACCCAATTGGAGAGTATGGAGTGTGGATTGAAATCGTGTCGCAAGTCTATATTATCAATGAAATTAAAAAAGTCACACAAGTACATAAAAACTTAAATGCAAACATTTAAACAAAGGTGCCCATGACAAGAATTTATAAAATTAAAAAAGAAGTATTAATTATATTCTCCCCTTCAAGTTTAAAATCAAATTTGATGAATCAAAGTAAATTTAAACTAATTTGAAAGGTTCACTGGCAGGAGACATAATAAACGTTCTAAAAAAGGCGCCAAACCGATGTCTCGGTTAATCTAAATAAGTTTCAGATTTCTAATATTTTTAATTACTAAAATACTTTCATCCGTATATTACCCAATCATATGTCACTTAATAGTTATTTAAATTGTATATGGAAGAAATAAATTTCAAGGGAAGTAATACATAGTATTAAAAAAAAAAAAAAAAAAAAAAAAAAAAAAAAATCTTTTATCGCCGATTTGGAGATATCACGCCAAATGTCAGGAATACACCTACAAGAACTATCGAAACCCTAAACGTATTCGGTATAATCTCCGATGACCTGAGAGCCCTGTCGACGAATCAGATTCGCTCATTGATGCCTTCACAAACAGAAAACTATAGAGAAGACTTATTCGGAAAGATGAACGAATCTCATATAGAGGGCAGCACGAACGAAATTTCCTTTAATGGATTTTTTATCACTTTCTTGAGAAACTTATTAGGAAACAGTTATAAAAATGTTTTTTTAATGAAATACTGCCCAGAATAATTAAGAATATTGTTATTAAATTGAAAAAACCCTAAAAAAAAATAAAAAAAAAATTATTTTGTTTGCTTGAATTGTTATTTTTTTTTTCATGAGATTTATGCACTCATCGCCGAATCCAACGATGACCGGACCCCTCGCCACAGAAATCTGTGTATACATGGCTACTAAAAGCAAATTGTTAGATCTTATTTATCGGTTATAGCGAGTGTTTATTGGGTTTTCTCTTATAAGAAATGCAAATATTTGAGAATTTTCTCTTAAAAATAAAGTGGTTTCCATCATTGCATTTTAGAGTGGCTCTGTTTTGCTTTTGTGTGGCAATGTAAAATTATAAAAGCTACATTGTAAGCATACTTTAAATTATGTTGCTCAACTTAAGTTTTAAGATAGTTAATCAGAAGAATTTTCCTCCTATGTCATCATATATACCTAAAAATTAAAACTGTCGTATCATGCTTTGCGTAATTTGAGTTTCTTTAGGAGAAACATATTTATAGTTCATTTTATGAGAAAAATTATAACTAGTTTCATAATTATACATTTTTTAAGTTGGCAGTTATATCATATTTAAATGGATGTGATTTTTTCCATTAATTTTTATCCGTAAACTGTTTGCTCCAATGGTAACGAATACATTTTCTCGATAACTCTTTGTAGGCTTTGCTAGCTAAAATAAGAACAAAAAATATCGAATATATTTTGATAAGTTAAAAGATAGCATTGTTGTTGAGTCTAGAAAAAAAAAAGGTGGTTATCCGACAAATAGTCTATTCAGCAAAACACGACACTTGAAATAAACGGGTTCAAGTTTCGTCAAAGGAAAGCACACTCCTTTGAAACCACGTCCTATCAAGGTCAATTGATAGCAAACGAAGACGAAGAGATAGTGGGAAAAGATATCGAAATAGTCACTTTAATGAGTGATACCCTCTTTGAGGAAAATATGTAATAATAATTGTATTGGTCATCTAAAAAGGGAAAAATAAAAGGGAAATAATAATAACAATAAAAAAAAGTTCTTAATTTCGGATGTGATGATCTTACTTATTCAAAAGAATAAGTAATTTAATCAAAAGAAAAACAGAATTATCAAAAGAAAAGTATTATTTTTTCTAGGACCTTGAAAATCTAAATACTTTTAAAAAGGAATTGAATGAGAACAATTATGTCTTTCTTTGAAGTGCCCGCTCAGTGCACTGTGCAGACTAATTTCTGCCATTGTAATTTTGTTCGGAGAACAATAAAGTTGTATTTATTATTACATATGTAAAATATTTTTTTAGTTGTATCTATCGAATTTGTTTTCACAAAAATCACGTTGGCATTGGGTTTCCTTGCACAGTTGGAAACACTTTTTAGAATTTTTTTTATTGATTTCTTAAGTTATGAAAATACATTATTGCAGTTTTTTAAAAATCTCATGATGAATTTATATTATTCATGTGAAACAGGCATAAAAATATTTCATTTCTGAATACTTGCATCGAAATTTGATTGTCAAAAAATTGTGCGAGTAAAGATTCTATGATAATTAGAATTGAAGATATTATTGCCATCGTTCGGATTCTTTTTTGCGTACTGTACGTGGCTTTAAACTATAATAAGCCTCTGTGAGCCCACATTTATACTTGTCAGTTTTTTCTTTCGGTGGATTTATAGTCTTTGATTTGTATTTGATCATCCGCCAGAATTAGGTATCATTATCCATAAGTAAAATATTGTGAGGTGCAATGCTGTTTGTTCTAAAGATTGCGCATTAATTTTTCTGAATACATCAAAATTATTCCACACCTATTTAAAAAAAAAGAAAGCAGAAAAAAAAAAAAAAAAAAAAAAAAAAAAGAAGAAAAAAAAAAAAAAAAAAAAAAAAGAAGAAAAAAAAAAAAAAAAAGAATGAGTTGAACATTTGATAGTGACATGCAATGACATACACGAGGTTTGTCTATCTTTGATAACTCGATAAGGAATGCTCTTTGGTCACTATATGCACTAAAGATATGCATAGCATGCATAATGACTCACTCTGGAAGAATCGACGCCCTCGATCAGTGCCCTGGTCCTCTCAGAAAACTGAATGGTTGCTTTAGGAACTCCATCCACGTACACGTGATAACCTTCAATTTTGCCGGATTTCACATCTGGGGAGACCCAACCAATTAGAAGGCTTTTGTTCATTTGACGTTCTAGTATCAAACGTTGAGGAGGAGGTACACCTAAAAATAGAATTTCATCATAGATTGCGATCCCATACTCCAAATTCAATTTATCTATCTCAGATGGCATGCAAACTTACGAAAGCCTTGACATTTAACTGATATATCCCAGATAGCATTCAAGCTTACTAAAACCTTGTCATTTACTTGTCATTAGATTTACAGTGACAAGGTTCCATAGTACCTCCCTGACAATGTAAAGGGCTTGCGATGATCAACCCCCCTGAAATGATTGATTCTAGATTGGCATATATACAGTCTATATCTTGTCGCAAGCTTATTATTGAAAGGTTTGCATATCCTTTACAGTAAAAACATTGTTGAAAAGTTGGTCGTGGAAAAGTTATGAAAATCTTGTCAACTGTGAAAAGGACCCTTATTAAGGAGAATGATTTTAAAAAAATCATTATCCTTAAATCCTTGTCACCTGAACCTTGCATCATTTTTGTTTAAGAGTTTTCCACAAGTTGTTGAAAAGAATAAATGCTATCTGAGATATAAACACATTGGGCTACATTCATGTTACTCCACAAGGGATGGAGCTACTTTTCAATTTATTTTTAGTGTTCTGTACTCCATAAAGGAAATACGAAACACATATATTGACATTACCATGCTAATCACACTTCTTAGAATACAATAAGCCTTCAATGGCCAATGAATTAGAAACCCATGGATATTTATGCGAATGTTGGTTGCGAGTGTGGTTATGTAGAAATTTAGTACAGTAAACTTTCACTTAATTATGGTTAATAATCATAATGGTTCTTAAGAAGACTTCTATTGGCTGATGATTACAAATAATTAACTATACTGGAGTGTGAAACTTAGATGCTGAACAATCGTAATAAATTATTACATAAAAATTTGTGGGTTTCTAATTCATTAAACGGGTTCATTCAATAATTTAGCATTTTTTTAGCTTGTACATACAAATATTTGGCAAAAAGTTAAATTTCAAACAATTCACTATAATTTATCTTTAAGATTTCTTTTATCTTAATTTTTGAAAAAAACAACTTAAAAGTAAGTCAGGGATATGTGGCAATAGAGTCATAATGGAGTATCTTTAAAAATAAATATTGATATTCTTCAAGTACTCGCTAATTCATTTCTGAATTTAAATTCTTTAATTGAATGAATCGATATTACTTTCACAAAGGTTTGAATTTTAATGAAAATAAAAACCTATATATCAAGTTGATGGAAAAAATTAACTCCTGTCTTTAATTTTACATGGAAAATGAGTAATAAGTATAATGACCTCTCACGAAGTTTTCATTTGCCTTTTCTTCTTCGTTATCATCGTTGTCCTGGTCCATGTCTTCAATATCTTCAAGATCTATGTAGTCGTTCATTCGATGAAAATCATCTACAATTAAAAATAAAATTTATTGAGTTTATAGAGACAACTCGTTTATTCACAGGAAGCTTTGACTTGAAAAACATAAGTAAAACAATCGGAATGCCGTTATGATTCGTATTTAAAAGATTTCAATTTTAAAGATTTTTTAAAATTTCAATTATAAATATCAATTATAACTTTGAGTAATTGAATTAGTTTATCATCAAACATTTTGCAAATAAATCCTCAAATAAAGTCTCCAGTGAGAAATTGGCACTTAATATGATTTAATATACAAAATATCTTTAAAAAAAATCTAATTTTCGAGCATATTTTAAATTTTTAAATATTTATATTGAAAAATATTAATAAAGTGTGTATCCATTATTTTTTCGGTAAATAAATTATCATCAATTTCATGCTTCTCAAAATTGAATTTATTTCCATTGCTACAAACACAGTACGTCCCAATACTCTTACTCGTGCCATGTTAAAATTATAGTGTTACGTTACTGCTTGTCATACATTACAATAACATTGTAATACTAACATGGCGCGAGTAAGCTGATTTGGAAGCGATGTCTCAAAGTTTAAATTATGTTACATTCCATACGAGAGTCCATTTTTTTTTTATCTATGACTCATATTATTTTGTAGACTGTATATTTTTGTTTTATTTAAATGAATAAATAGATCCGAATCGAAACGAGAGTCCTAATTTTATCTATGACTCAGATTTTTTTTGTTGACTGTACATTTTTGTTTTTATTTAAATGAATAAATTGATCCGAATGGAAACAAAACGTGTGGTACGCGTAATAGCTTTAAAATTCAACTTGTAACAGCTGTAGATAGTGGCGGTGATTGGATGAGAGAAAAAAAAATGCCACACAAAAATGCTCCACAAGGATAAGGGTCAGCATAATTTGTTGTAAAAATGCTTACAATTAATTTTCTATCTTTTATAATTGTATTGTGATGACCTCTTGATATAAACCATGAAAATGGCCAGCATAGAATTCTTCATTTAAGTGATATATTTTATTATGCTGAATTAATAAAAAAATTTTTTTATCATCTTACTACCCAGTAAGAATTGAAAGCTTTCTAATGAAAACACGTCCAACGAATAAGATACAATAACTCATTTTTTTAGTTTGCGTAGAAATATCAATTAAATTTCCGTGTCACTAACCTGGGTGCAATAAATCATCAGAAACGGTCATTTCCATATCTTGAGCATAGCTGAAACTTACACTACTGTCATCCGAATCCCTGTTTCCATATAACACAGTGGCGTGGAACTCAAATAATTCTTCTCCTGGAAGATAATTACGTATATCAAGTAAACATGGACTTTAAAGATATAGAATCAAAAGAAACATATATAAAAATAATAATTTCTATATCATTTGACTATTGCCTTATACCCTTCAAGTCAAAATAATTATTTAGGAGGTTATGAACTTATACTTGTATCAATTACGTGATATGACGGCGTTGATTTTCATTAGCAATTCCACTATTTCTTCGTACACACATTATATCAGAGTTCATTTGGAGTATATTGTCCTAGAGAACGTTTAAGTCCTTCGTTGAGTTGCTTTCCTAATAATCCGAGAGGAGAGTGCAAGTTTAAGTACCTCATCGAATATCATTATGAATTTTGTACAAAATGTAAAGAAATACTAATAAATCACGAATGTATTGGTCTGTCGTGGCAAAAATGGCCGAAAGTGTTCAAAAATCGATTTTAAATTAGTTGAACTAAATCCGATAGCCAAATATGTCATAACTTGCCAAATAACGAGCATTCTTTTTATTTGGTAACCCATCACTCTTTAATTTTCAATGAGGAAGGATGTAGACGACTTAGATCTCTACCGACGTTTGATTTGCAACTATTAAAAATGATTCAAGTTGGTGTACTCAGTTTCGCCCTCAGTGACGCAATATTTATTGCCAAATTGGCTCGCTTTTAAAAGATGCAAGTAAGACGTGCCAGAGATCTGAATCGTCTGTATCCTTACTAACTGAAACTTAAAGAACGGTGGTAGAGAACGGTGCCAAATAACAAAGAATGCTCGTTATTTGGAAAGTTATGACATATTTGGCTATCGGATTTAGTTCATCTCATTCAAGGTCAATTTTTGTACAGTTTCGTCCATTTTTGCCTCGCCAGATCAGTATATTCATGTGATATACTAGTAATTATCTACATTCTATAAAAAATTTAGAACGATGTTCGAGGGAGTACCTAAATTTACAGTCGCCTCTCAGTCTATAAGAAATGAAGAATAAGACACACTCATCATAAATGTCACACTCATACTTTTTATCAAATTTACAACCAAATTACACTTGATCGTCGTTACACTGTAGCCTTTTGGCATAAATGTCCCAAGTATATTTCTTTTGCAAGCAAAGTTAGTCATAATGACCTGGTGACGAATTGTCTTTCATATATCATTTAATATTCACTAAGTCATATGGTATGAAAAAAACAAATGTTTTTCTTATTAAGGCACTAATAAATTTTGGGCAATGTGCAATGTATACCTTGATAATGTTTCTTACCTGGTATAAGCAAAAAATAAAGTTTTCTTGAATTCAGGTACCTTAACGGCGAAATGAAAATGTTTAAGTTGTTATTACCTCTACAATTTCTTTGTTGAAATTTATTATTTTGCTTTGTCGAAGTTCTAATGAAAGTCAATGGATTCTTCAGTAGCAATTTAAAAACTACTTCAAGGGTGCAAATATGTTATAAGCAAACTACACTGCCAACTAAATCTATTCTAAAAATATTATATTTCTAAATGGATTGGGATTCGATGCATAAACTCCAGGGATCTAATCTAACCACGCTACTTGAGTAAGCCTTATCTAAATAGGTTATATCTGTCATTGGATTGAATGGTATTCCAAGCAAACTACGCAACTAAGCAAATCTATTCTAAATAGTTTATAATATTTGTAACGTCACCTGTTAGTTTTTCGACGAAATTCGAAGGAACTAGCCCCTTTCTTCCATCCAAAAGCTCTCCATTGAAAAACCCATCCTATAAAAAATTTCTTGCCTGTAGTTAAAAGTCTCACGAAATAAATTCTCTGCAATCGATATTCTTTTAATTATATGGGAAGCTTTATTAAAAATTCATTTTAACCAAATCTTTACTTAGTATTAGTAATTTTAATTTTTGTAGCTATATATACCAACGTTTCTCAACCAACAAGTTGTGATGTGGTGTAATTGAGTGTTTGAATAATATCAAATATATTTTCACTAAACAATATGGTGCTCCGAACATTAATATTGTACTGAATTTATAATCTATTAGGAAAAATACATACTGATAAAATAAAATAATGAAATACTCAGACATAAAGAAATATAATGTTGTATGATCATGTTTCTTATTGTTGGAGATCATTAGTTTAAGAACAATGACAGAGGATTTACAGAGTCTTTTAGAAAGGTATTCCTAACTTTAAAAGGACATAATCACGAAACAGTGAGAGATAGGAAGAAAATATGATGGTTTGACAAGTAAGGAATTTTAAATACACCACTTTGCAAAATTGATTTATGGGAGTAAATTTGATTGCATTTAGTTTACCGATGAGGCCTATTTTCATTTGAACGGATGCGTTAATAAACAAAACTGGTGACTATGGGGTACTGAAAACTAGTGTATGTCTTGCAATACTTTCGTATTTTTTCAATAGTGGCCTTTGAGGCTCCACTCTCCAATAAAGGGACATATTGCACTTTTCGTGAACGAAACGATGCAGTTATTCCATTCTATTTTACAATAATTTGTTATCTAATTTCAATATTGTAACTAATTTTGAAACCGGTGCATTTAAATTCCATACCTGTCCATCCATCATATCACTTGTCTCTTCTTTCTGTTTTTCAGTTATTTCATTTCAAAGTTAGGAAATTCTTTCTGAAATACCCAGTAAATAATTGCATTTCTACCATATAGATTTGATTATCTGGCCTAATCTGAATATTGTAGGTATAATAAATTAAAATAAACTATATTAGTGTAGACGGTGCTCGTTTGAATAGGGACATTACAGCTGACCAACTATTAACTTTCCTCAATGAGATGTGGGTCCACTACATATTAATTTTGAACATACGTGCACTCTTAAACTAAACTCCCTCTTATACTTTTGTGCATGTAGTGTATTCAGCTCTAAAATTTTACATTCAGCTAAAGGAAATCGTTAGTTTGATGATTTTAAACATTTTCCTATTTTTTTTAACCTATATGTTTGTTCATTTTTATTTATAATAAATTCTTAATCGTTGACCTCACAAATACTTTTCAAATGAAAAGAAATCATCACTCCTCGCATTATAAACATGAAATAAGCTGCATTCTTAAACTCACTGTGCAACGAACGGTTATGGTTCGATTGCCTATTTCACATTTATGTATGAAGAGATTCGTCTAGATTTGTGCACGGGATGTCAGATACAAAACATATTTGTTGTATTTACTTATATATAAACTGGTAAATGAACTTTGATACTAAAAACAACTTTTAAGAGATTTTGAAAGTTGCTTTCGCGATATTTCATGCTGCTACTTATATGATATCTCAATTTGGAAGTTTACATTTTCGAATTGAATTTCAGCTACCAAACTGAATTTTTTAGTAAGAATCTTTTGTCAGCCCCTACTGCATGTTCACAGAGCCAAATATTGGACTAATTTTTTTACTATTAATCACTCTGTAAATTGAAAAATCGCCGAATACCTGCCTATTCCAAAACTTTTATTATACAGGGGAATTCCTAATATCCTTTTAAGTCCTTTAAATTTGAAACCGCATCTAGTAGAGCCAGGGAAGTAATGTACCAATAGTAAAGAACAGCGCCCCTAGCAGTGATATATGGAAGCCACAGAAAATAACTAAAAAATTAAATTAGATAGGCAAAAAAGTCAAATTACATTGGTTGATATGTACGCTCAACTACTTATTTTTATGCACAATGACGGTTAATGAGGTCTGGACTTACAGCTTAACGTGTATTCTGAGCCTCAACGAACATCCATGCCTAACCCGGGATTCGTACCCACCATCTTTAGCATGCGAGGCCAAAGCGTTAACCACCCAGCCATAAAATTTGGAAATGTAATTAGAAAAATGCTCACAATAATATGATAAAACTACAGGAAATTTTTTCATAAAATTATCTGTAAAATTGGCGGGTGTATTCGTGGTTGAAAATATGGACTATTTGCAACTTCAAAAAGGGTCCGTTCAGAATTGAGAAACGTGTTCCCTGGTGTTATCATTCAGTGGACTTTTTTGCCTATCTCGTTTAGTATTTAAGTTATTTTTTGTAACTTCCATAAATCATTGAAAGGACGTTGTAAACTTGTTTAAAAACATTTAGCATAAGTCACTTTACTACAGGTATACGTTACTCCTCTGGCTATACGAGACATTGTTTCAAATTTAAAGGGCTTAAAAGGGTAGTAGGAATCTCCCTGTACACGAAAAACACACACGTGAGTGGTCAGTCAATGAATGATTTGAACTTTACCAGCATGTTTTTTATTTGTGTTCCATCAGTGCGAGCTACTGTCTGTCGATCAGACGAATAGCTACCGTCACATAGTCTAAATAGTGGCGGTCGCCATGGAAACAAGACTCATTGATTTAGAATAGGTGTGATGGATGCAGGAAATTATCGGCTGCAACGACGTTACCATGCGGCTTTCGTCTGGATGAGGAGAAATCATTTATTGGAATAAATCGATTTTGATAATCCATGAAATATCGCTAAATTTCTTGAGAAAGTTAGCCAACTCTTGTTTCTATGGCAACAGACAACGCTAGATAACTTAGTGGGAACTATTCTTGTGATTGACAGACAGTACTGATTCCACCTACTCTCATCTGTTACGCAATTTAATAGATCACCCTTTATAAAGTTAAGCTACTCTTCGATCTAAGTGCAAGTGAAGCATAAAAAATACTTTAATCATATTTTTTTTTACGAAAAATATAAACTGATAAATGATTTTGAAACCTTGTTAGAAGAAAGGAGAAAAAGTTAAACCAGTCGTACTTAAAAAAAAAAGAAAAAAAGTGTGCATTTGAGTTGAGAATCGCTGGTGTATATGCATGATAATACAATCCAAATAGAGTTTACCTCATCCATCTCCCCATAGATGATAACATAATCTCCTGCGTTTAATGCCAATTCCGCCTCAGGATTTTCATTTGGGGATTGTTTCAGAGGATCGTAAGTGTAACGAGCGCAAAAGATGTTACATCGACCCCGGCCAGGCAATTCTATAAAGTCGATAGTATCCAACATTTCATCTTCGGTAAGTGAAGCTGGAAGGAACGCAATTATGTTACAAGAGGGACCAAAACTATCTCATATGAACATACTTTTTTTAATAAGATCCATCGCAATTATGTTAAAAGAAGGACTAAAACTATTTAATATGAATATATTTTTTTAATAAGATCCATCGCAACTATGTTAAAAGAGGGACTAAAACTATATAATATGAACATATTATTTTTAATAAGATCCATCGCAATTAAGTTAAAAGAGGGACTAACACTATCTCATATGAACATATTTTTTAATAAGATCCATCGCCATTATGTTAAAAGAGGGACTAAAACTATCTAATATGAACACATTTTTTTAATAAGATCCATGGCAATTATGTAAAAAGAGGGGCCTAAGATATCTCATATGAATTAATTTTTGTAATAAGATCCAATGCCTTTAGAGGTGGGTGAGAAACTAAAACAACTCATATAAACATATTTTTTTTTAATAAGATCCAGTGCCTTCAGAATTGGGGGACAGTCGCATATTATACTGTTTCAGGTTCTTCTTTTTTTTTTCAGGTTCTTTGATGACTCTGATGCATCCCCAGTAGCAAAATAGCCATGGCCAATATATATCGACATTGGCCTGTTCCCGAGATGGAACGGTGTAAACCGGCCGTTGTTATAGATATTGGTCACTTGCACAAAAAATGGTTAAAATATAATGGAAGTTTTGAAATGTTGATGCACAGTTTTAAAATGGATTTTTTTAAAAATATAATACGGCAAAATATATGCTTTTCACTTATTTTTTTTTTTTTTAAAATTCTTCTATTTTGGAGCTATGCTCGAGTTCCAGTCAGAATTGGCCAACCTTTCAGGACTGCTGTGTCCGACATTGTCCAATATTGCTGTGTTACCTAATATGGTGTGGCATAAAGTTTCAGTTTCCTGAAGATAATACACCTGCTTATATTCTTTTCAAATACATAAGTGTGAATAAGTTTGATAGAGAAAATTAAAACAAAATATTATAGAAAATTTTATTTACACTGAATTAGAAGCTGAATTAACAAAACTAAATACTATGTGTTGTCAATTTAATATAAGATAATATGTTTTTTACTAAATACTATTTTATAATACAATGTTATAAGATTATAATAACTATACTATAAAACAAGGGAATGTGTGATTAAAAAACTAAAATTTAAAGAAGAAACTCAGAATTGACTCAAAAACAGGTAATCTTATATTGGGCAGGTTCTTTCTCCTTTAATAAACAGTTTTTTGTTGTTTTATTCATTAAGTAAAAAGTTCATAATCAACAATGTTCTTTATTCAACATTTTTTTATGTTGTATTTATCAACAGTTATATATCTATTATAAGTTAAACATATTTGAAAATTTCATTGATTTTCGTGTGTGTAATTTGAAGAAATATTGGGTAATTTCCATGAATCTGAGCCACTTCCTAATCTAAGCAAACATGTGTCGTATTATCATAAAAAAATTAAGCTTTCAAATTTCATTTTTACAATTTTTTTCAAAAAATGGTCAGGAAATTCAAATAAAAGCTTCTCCAAAATAAATCTTCATTTGTTTTTGATTATATACATCAATATACAAGATGAGACCGAAAAGTAAGGTGACTGATGTCATAATAACCACTGTATTACATAGTTGCAGATAAATACATCACTGTCCTTCAAAGTAGTTCCCGCCGTCTACAATACACTTCTGACAACGTTCATACAAGTTCTTGAAACTTCTGAAAAAGTCCTCCTTTGAGTCTATATACTATATGGGTGTGTGTGTCTATATATACTCTATATGGGTGAGGGTTTCTATATATACTGACTATTTTAACTGAAATTGGCACTGAAGGGAAACCGATTTTCAAGCATCTCAGACATTGAAGCTGCTGTTACCAAGGAACTTAAGACAGTCTCCAAGGAGAACTTTTTCAGAAGTTTCAAGAACTTGTATGAACGTTGTCAGAAGTTTCAAGAACTTGTATGAACGTTGTCAGAAGTGTATTGTAGATAGCGGGAACTACTTTGAAGGACAGTGATGTATTTATCTGCAAATATATAATACAGTGATTATTATAACATCAGTCACCTTACTTTTTGGTCTCACCTTGTATATTGGACAGAAAATAAATTTTTAGCTAACGGCTAACAAAGCCGTTAATAATTCTTTGAAAACTTTTGATTTTGTAGTAGTTAATAACTTGTGACTGAAAATAAAATAAAAATTATTAGACTAGTCATTCTTATTCCACATTGTATTTTAATCGCCAATCCATCTTAATACAGATTTATCGGCAATTGTATCGGCTCCATTCTTCTTTTAATATTTAATAATAAATAGTGAACTTTTACCATGAAACGGATCATATTCACTCGCACAACTACATGATGTGATACAAAACTGATTAATTGTAATAGCTTGTGTAGGCATGAGGTCGATTTCTTTCATTCGAGGAAGAAAAAAAAAACACGCAAAGGCAGACAGATGACGAGTGAAAATTATTTAATATAAGTAATGCATTAGATGATTGTGTATTCCTGTAATTTATTGCCAGAATTCTTTACAGGAAAATCCACTACTTTCCTTTAATTTAGGAACAAAAGTAACAATTGATGCTAAACCAAACCAATAAACTTGATCAATTCAACTAAAAACCAATGTGTCTTATTAGTCGATCACAGACTTTTCTCAGTCGAACGAGTAGCTTGCATTACTCTATTAAAAATGTAATTTTAGCAAAAAATGCTCTTGTAGTACTCTATTAATGGCAAACAAATCATTTTAGCACCCAATCAATAGTAAATAAGACATTTTAGCACCCAATCAATAGTAAATAAGACATTTTAGCACCCAATCAATAGTAAATAAGACATTTTAGCACCCAATCAATAGTAAATAAGACATTTTAGCACCCAATCAATCGCAATCATACCATAAAAAGAACACTATTTTAAACAGGCTGAAGTAGAACTAAAAATATAAAAATGATATTTAAATGAATAATCTTTAATTGAAATTAGTTTTAAAATGCAATACTAAATATTATTTTTTACGTAATCTACTTTGTACTCACATTTTCATAATTTACCTCAGGTTATTATTCAGTTGGAAAGTAAAATATAACATAAGCTTAACTGTAGATTGAAGGATATTGTTCTATTGTATCAATATGAATAAATAACCGCTAGTTTTAAAAAACTATTAGTAAGGCTATTAGAGAGTAATTTAAAATTTCAGCCCATTTAAAACAATACACTCTAATTTACTTATACTTTAAAATGGCATGAATAGAATTAAATGTTATGTGCTGAAATGGCACTAGCAGTTATGATCGCGATATTCAAAATTATCATAAAGTAATCTTTATAAGATGCTTTTTGAAGCATCAGACGTCATTCTTGTCGTTACAATAACAAAAGCAAGGTTATTCTCAATGAGACAAGGTTAAGTTCTTATACATTGACAATACTTTTAAGATTTCTAATAACCGACACAATCGTTTCTATTCAAGCTAATGAATAATTCATACGATATTATTCTTAAGTAAAGTTATTCCCTGAAAATTATAAAAGAAAACAATAAGGGAGAGGAAAAGGTTAAAGATAAATGGTGTATTATGATAATTTGAGGCACATAGATTGAACTAAATGTTTTATTTGAATTCACTTTTTGGATCCTTTCAGGAATGAATTAAAATTTGAATAAGAAAGTTATTTATTTCCTTTTTTATGCGTTATCTATTCATTAGTGCAACAACAATATTTTATTACTATGGTTTATTGGATTAGAATCTACAAATCCGATAGAGTTAATAACCACTTTGGTCACAAAGTAATAACTTAATCATATTTCAGTCAGAAATACGATCAAAACCAGCATATTTTATCAAGGAAATTCATTTCAGATTGTTTGTACAATATTTGAGTAGCAGTCGTAGAAATTTTATAAATGGCATGAAAATTAATGAAATATATTTTCATATTTTCTTACATATTGATAAATGAGACAGTGTCTTTTTGTATTTACAAATACCAGAATTTGTTAACAATTTGTAAAACGCTGATGTAGAGGAAGTAAAAGAATTTTTTTCAATTTACTTTTTATGTACATGTCGTATTTTATTTTTATAAATTAAGAGTATCTTGAATATCAATGTATAGACATCCTGAATGATATTCAGGGAGGAAAAGAACGCTATGAAAGTTGTTTTTATTTGTCACGTATATCACTATTTCTGTGAACACCATGCATAATTAAAAAAAAAATCAATGTAAAAGGTGCACAAATGGCAGATTATGCAGTAACTTGTTATGTCATTTACGAGCGTGTTGAAAATTGATATATGGATTGGATATCCGATATAATGTTAGGAAAGTCATAAAGGATGTCGTTTTCTAGTTGATAATTATGTAGGCGAGAAGCATCGACATTAGAGCTCCCGTATAATATAGAGGGAATTCTAAATGATGGCAAGCAATAACGATGATTATGTAATTATCCATTTTGTGCAGGACTATTGATATTTGGACACCATGTATGTAGATGAAAGAATCATGAATTTTATTCAACAAGTTGATTACCTTGTAAGCGTTCTTCAAACAGAACTATGAGACAGGAGTGAGAGGAAAAGGTGTCATTAATTTGATGATTATGCAAGCATATTGTTTGGAAAGGACTATGCCCATGTTGACAGTCTGAATAATTTGAAAGGAATCGTAAGGGATTAGATACAATTGGTAAATCTCTAGTGACTTGTTATGTTTTATACATTTATCTCTGTGTAGACATTCTGTAGAATGTTGGGAAAATCATAAAGGATGTCGTTCTAGTTGGTGATTATGTAAGCATATTGTACATATTCATCAACTACATAATCACCAACACCTCTAATGGAGTTATTAAAGATGGCATGCCTGTTGAAAATTTTGTGGATATACTGCTTGAAAATGACCATCAATATGTAGACAAGTAATATATTCTGGAATATTTTGTGTAAATTATTAATGGATCAGATTGGTATCAATATGTTCATTAAGGAAATGTCACGTGTTAGTGAATGATATTTAATTTTTGTTACAAATTATAAACGGCTGCCGTTAATCAAAATAAGACAAAAGAAATTGTGTGTACTCGGATTTGAACAAATTAAAGTTATAAAATACATTGCAATGATTGCTGTATTTTAACAATTAAACACAGTGAATTTCTAAGTCAATTACGTCGAATGAGAATTTGAGGCAACAATTAACTGTAATTAATTTTAGTTTGTTCAGTATATATGGTAGTTTGTAATTCCATCTTTCTAATAAAAATTCAATACAGATGAATATACTTTTTCGCAATGGAATTTAAATCGTAAAACTTTTTATGTTTAGTACATTCAAGGAAAACAAGGAACATATATGAAATCTCTCCCATGCCTGTCTATTCGAAGTAATAAAAGTTTATCTTTCTTGTTTAAATTAACTGGTTATTATAAATATTGTGTAATCTTTTTTGCAATGAACTAGTTACTTTTTAAATAACGTAACTACTAACTTTTAAAATAGAATAATTTATAAGTGAACTAGTTACTTTTTTCAGCAAAGTAACTGAATTAGATACAAATTTTGGGTAACTTTCCCAAGTCTGGCCATGAGTACCTTCAGCTGCGGCGGGTGCGGCGAGTCTCTGCAGGAGTGCTGTAGGTATAAGCGTGTGACCAGCTGGCACCATGGCAGCATGGTGTAGAGATGCAGCTGAAGCAGAAGCAGTCATCAAGGATGCATTTGGGTCTCTCAAGCTGCTCAAGGAAGGACTGGGGGACGACAGGTGGTGACTGGAAAGGCTACTGCCCATGAAAGAGGCTGGCTTGGAACTCAGCGACATGGAATAAGATTCTGAAACAGGGTTTGTAACAATGTAATTCACAACTGTAAATGTTTAAGGCTAGCTTGAAACTCAGCGACATGGAATAAGACTCTGAAACAGGGTTTGTAACAATGTAACTCACAACTGTACATTTTTAAGGCTGGCTTGGAACTCAACGAGATGGAGTAAGATTCTGAAACAGGGTTTGTATCAATGTAACTCACCACTATAAATTTTTAATTTTGTATTTTGTTTAAATTATTAATTGTAATTGTTTATTATTGCATCGGATTGAAATTACTTATTGTGAGTTTTTTGTATTTTCTCTAAATTTTGGAATTCTATGTTTTATCATTATATTGTGTCTAGATTTACGAACTGCATGTTTTCAATATTTTATTTTGGATAAGTTTATTGATTGCAACTTTTTTTACAGTTAAATTTTGTCTAAAATTTCTGTTAAGGATAGTTACTTATTGTAAATTTTAAGATTGCATCATTTGTAACAATAATTATATTTAAAGTTATTTATTGTAAGTTTTTTTATCAGTGTATTTTGACTAATATCAGTGCTGTTTAAATCAATCAGTCAGTGAAAAAAAAGCGGTCTTTGCACTAAAACTTTTTGCCATGTATCGATAACTAGTAGAACACTATATTATTAGTCCACACTATGACATATTTTGGGTACCAAATATACCCCAAGTATAATAAAATATATAGATGAAATCTGAAGATTTTTCTCCCTTTTCTAGATTTTACCTTTGAGTTTAACTTTGTATCTTTGAATAGGAATTGAAAATGAAAATTGATATCATCAACATTTATCTACCATCTGTATCAAATATACTAACAGAATTTAAACCTAAACATAAACTAACAGTTACAAACATAAAAGCAAATATTAAATAAAGTTTCGAAATATTCGTAACTTACCTAATATACTTCTTTTTCTATCTAATTCAGCTAATATTTTATTATCTTGTTCTAGTTTAGCCATAAGTTGTTCCAATTCTTGTCTGGAAACTGACTGCTCTGTAAAAAGTACATATAAGTTAATGTAGTTTTTCTTAATTTTAAGTTTGAAAATATATTATTTGAGGAGTATCGAAACCAAAACAGAAATATCTTGTTTTAAAAAATGATCATTTTTAGTACCAATTGAAAGGTTTTCACTTCAAACCTGTACGAAAAAACAATTCATAGTATTTAAAAAAACCGCAACATAAAAGCACCGATTGAACCATACATTGGGAAATCTATTAAATGAAACCAAATGTACAGAAATCAATAAATCCTGGTGATATTTCTATTGTACCGTGAATGCGGGCTACTTTGGCCTAGGGGTCCTTCTTTTGCCCCAGCTGAGAAAAAAATATAACGTTTTCTGCTAACCTTCAGGAAGCAGTTTGTAAATTTATTTCGACAGTTTCCGCTATGGATGCTGCTCCTTAGCGGAAACTGTCGAAATTAATTTAAAAACTGCTTCCTGAAGGTTAGCAGAAAATGTTATATATTTTTCTCAGCTTGGGCCAAAGAAGGGCCACAGGGCCAAAGTAGCCCGCATTCACGGTATCTGTATTGTTGTACCGAATATCAAAATATACGAAAAACATTTTAACTTATCACAACGCTCTTTAGAGTAGTCTTTTCGACACTTGGAATTGTACTTATGGGGTTGATACAGTTGTGGAATAAACTCAGTCTACAAAACACAGTTATATATGGTAGTAGTGTTAAGAAACATCGGACCAGAAGTACTAAAAAATGAGATATTAACGAATCAATTTTTAGAAAAATAAGGTTAAGCAAGCAAGATGACAACAAAGGAGACAAGCTAAAACTCTAAATGAAATTTTAATGCATTCTCCTACATAATAATCAGTGATGGAGATAAAGGGGGAGCAGAAAGGGGAGAGGGGAGGGGTAGTTGTCCTTTCACTTTTAAGAGATATTAATGATATTCGATGGTAAAATTTCCAAAATTTTACAGCTACAGTCTGCCACTTTTGATACTTAATCGCAGCATGTGGTTTGAAAATGTGTTGGACCAAGAAACGAAACATTATACTATATGGAAAATAACAAATAGTTATCCGTAATTACTGTCTGATTATCAGAAGAATAGCTCTCCCCAGATAGTCTGGATGGTTCTGGTCTAAGAAACAAGACTCGTCGATTAAGAATAGGGGTAATACATGTAGGAGATTGTCGTCCAAAAAAGTTACAATATGGCAAATGTAGATTTCTTTCACCTGGAATCTCTAGTGGAAAATGGGACTGATCCTGTATCCACGTAACAGACAACGCTAGATAAAGTAGTAAAGACTATACTTGTGATAGACAGACAGTACTAAACTCACTGGCGTTTTTTCAGCTGTTTTGGTAACAGGAATTTTCCTCTTGCATTAGAACACAATGATTTTCCCCCTTTTTTCTATGAACTATACTCGGCTAAGATATCGAATGGATAAACATTTAAAACCTAATGTACTAGCAGATAAAAAAGGCCAAAAAGAAGGACAGGGATTAATTTTTTCATCATAAAAATTTTTGGAGAGAACTAGGGGAATTGTGAAATAAATTATACTAAATAACATTCATGTTGAAGTAAACATCGATTATTGAATGTATGGAAGAATAAAGTTTGCTTGTGGTTCTAGATTTTGTCTTTTTTTTTTCAGTTATTGATACATTTTTTTATGCACTTAACATTTTCTCGATTTACTAAAATATCTAGCAGGTTTTTGTTTGAGGTCTCTTAATTTCTAGTAATGTGGGTGTTGATTCTCATTATTTTTCGGGCGATATGGATTTAGTAAACTTGTTAAAATAGATATAATTTGGTAATTTAACAATTATTTACTTTCTGAAACATTTAAAACAATTATTTCCCTACTAAAACTGGTAATTTAACAATAATTTATTTTCATGTGTTTATAATGTTTCATTCAATGCTTCAAAATCGAACTGAAATACTGTATACATAACACAAGTTAAGCTAAATTATGCTATTTATCTACAAAGTTTCTGAATGGTAATGCTGCTAATATAGTTAGTTCAAATAGCTTTAAAAACAATCCAATGGTGATTGTGAGTAGATGTAAAATTTTACCAACTTTGTGTTAGTTGGTCTTTAATTCTCTTTACTTTTTCTTTCGGATTTCAAAGCACAACCCTAATGGAGGAAGTGTTTTGACCAAAATCCTACTAATTTTTCCGCTCTATTTTTTTGATTATTAAACTATATGCTATACTGAAATGTTACAATTTGACTAATTTAAAAGCTGTAGGATATACAAAATGAAAGATATGTTTAAAAAACTCTATAGTTAAAAAAATAATAATAATTGTTCCTATTAATGTATCCTCGGCAGAAGAATAGCATTGGATAATTGTAGAATGCCTGCAGGATTTTTTCAAAAAGAATGTATGAAAAAATCAGTTTTACAGATTACACGTCTTATCTCACAAAGAAAGTTTATAGCTGCTTTCTTTTGGTGGTGCCATCTGTTGAAAAGGAGAACAAAAAATTTTTTTAAACTATCTTCTTAATTTAAATACTTTGTTTTCTCTGTCAATTTTGAATGGAATTAATATATTAAACATATTATTTTCTATAGTTGTTACATTTAGACGTATATTTTGAAGCCGTGTTTTTGCTGCTATGGAGAGAACACGGCAGTAAAGAAAAAGACTGAGAATCCCTTCAAATTTGAGACAAGTCAGCTGATAATTAATATGTTAAAGTTGATTACTTGTTGGCAGGGAAAGATTTCGCTCTCGACTCTTTTCTTCTCTCGCTGGGTTAACGGAAGCAGGAATCAACGGCAATTCTAGGAAACGAAAAGAATTTCAATAAAATATTTGCACAAAATCCCTATAATAATAATAATAATAATTTACATATCCTAAATTATCGTAACAAGCATAAAAAAAGTTATTTTAATTATTCTAATAATTCAGGAAAATAGGCAGAAAGATGTATTCATTTATATCCAAGAATATTATTTTCAATTGCTTGATCTCTCGTTTAGTGTCTCATTTCTATGTCACATGTATGTGGCATACCAGATGATATAGAGGGCGCCTTTAACGGATACCCTTAATGGCGACTTCCTCGCCGATATGAAAGTGAAGTAGTATGATGTATGAGCTAGGGAGCAAAGGTGATTGGTCGAAAGAACAACATCTTCTAGTTTAGGTTTAATAACCTACTTGTACCTGATGGAATGAATAAATCTGCTAAGAGCCTAAAAAGCCTCTCCCTTCCATTTTACTTTTACCTCTTCCTCATGCAACATGTATTACCCTCGAAAACTCCTTCACGAAATCTTCATGGAAAACGACACATTTTAAAGAACTACTGGTATCAATAGCCTGAAAAAGTACACACATCCTAAAATTTGAGATCTAAATAAGACCATAGCTCCCAATTAGGCCATTCCTGTCTTGTACAAAAACTGCAAATAAAATCCGCTGATTGGATTGGCTACGTGTTTCATAAGAGCAACTTTGTAATAAGTTATGAATATTATGAAGTAGTTGGCAGCGCAGGATTTCTAGAAATCTTATGCTTGTTATGTATATCAATTAGGTATTTGAAGTAGCCGAAAAAACTACATTTTTATTTATCCTTATTGTGAGGCGTAATTCTATTCTTTTTAAATGTTATTTAAGAACTTTTTTATCGAAATTTTTTTCTTTTCTCAAATTTATACTATTGGTCTTACTGGGAACAAGGCGACGTCATTAGAGACACTTAGAGTCTTTTAGAAAATTAGATTTTAGATATCCTGTAATAAGTATGCTAAAATTATTTTGTGCATAATATAATAGTTAACCTAAATGTAATTTTGTAGCAGATAAATTGAGTGGTTCGAAAATGAAATATTCTCAAACCTTCAGATAACCTGTTTTGGGGGCAATTACATTACAGATCAAAAGACATGGGCACAAATTTAGTGAAAAATCACTCCGAGTTGGATAGGTCAGCAGTTCACAACTTATTTTCAGCTCTGAAATTCTGGACTAGGAATCGCAGATCAAACGGTATAGTGGTTAGCATGCTAGCTTCTAGACCGCGAGGCTGCGGGTTCTAGTCCCATGTAAGGCATGGGTGTTTGTAAATGTATGTTGGTTTGTCAAATGACGAAAGTTTAGGCGCATTATAGCCCTTGTGTTGATGACGGTGCCAGATAACCAGAAAACAATCAACCAACCAGACCAGGATTCAAGACCATTTTTTATTAGCAATCCAGAAATACAAGGTGTCCTAAAAGTTCCCATCTTGGCGATTCGTTAATTTATTATACACTAAACAATAACATTTAAAACACTTATTTTTATGTTAATGGTGAACGTAGGAAAGAAATTTGAACTTATATTTATAATATTAAAATGTCTTCTCCTATCTAGGAGGCAAAGCTTCTATGTATGCGCATATATTTAGAAGCGAGTTTCAAGATGCTGGGAGGGACTTCTTGTATACTTTAAGTAATGACAATTTTCAGGTCATATATTGTTTGAAAATTATTTTCCTAAACTTCGTTCTTTAAATATCTCCACACAAAAAAAGTCAGATATGCTCAGATCAGGGGACGAAATTGTCAAAGATTTCTTAAAATTGTTAAAAAAAAATAATCTTGAAGCATGTCCATAGTTTCATTGCTTGTATGGTATGTTACCACCGTTATAACGAATCTTGTTAATTCACTTGTAATGATGCTACAAATTAAATACTTTTAAAGCCTTAAGTGTCAATACGCGTTGTGTTCCCATTTGTTACATCAAACACCTCACGGGTTTATGATGAGATTTCAGAAAGTATGTTTCTTGCAGAAAGTATGGTGTAACAACTTTCGGTCTTCCACTCCTGTGTTTTTCTTCCACTGAATTTGTCTCACGAAATCACAGAACGAGTTTATTATAGCGTATTTTTAATGGATATTGTATTTTCTGAGTATTTATATTACGAAATTCTTTTCATTTTTCATATGATTTGCATTCAAAATTCGCCACAAGCAAGGCAATTCTCTGGATGCGTGAAAAACTCATTTTGAAATGAGGAACAAAATGACTTAGAACTTTATTATCGCACAACTTGAGTGTTGGTAAAATTGGACAATAAAAATTAAAGACTCAATAAAATTATAAGCAGACCATAAAATACAATAAATAAAGAAACACACGTGGTGTGGTTTTTTAAAGTTGAAGAACGGAAAATTTTCCCTGAGCAATCATTGAGCCTTATCAGTTAGATAAAGCATATATCAGTTAGATAAAACCATCGATATAGATAAACAACTGGATAGACTGCTCCGATGGCAACGCAAGGCGAAACACGCACCGGTAGAAACGTTTGCTTTCCTGCCGATGGGTGGACGGTTTGTTGAATTATTGTTTATTTCTGTAGTAGGGCGGCAATGCGGAATAACCTTTATAAAGAGCTAGAATAGATTTTTATTTTAAGGTAACTTTTAATTAAGGTCTACTATTGACAATTCTGCCGTATACAACCCAGGATTTGTTTGCCATTTTATGTTAATTACATTTAAACATGTATGTCCCCTCCATAGCATTCGTACTAAATAGGATGATTTTGGAACTTCTCATCCACAAACTATTATCTCTACTCGAAACATAAATATTTTTATCACCAGCGTTTTTTTTTTTTTTTTTTTCAAAGATTTGGGACTTATTATTTTTTGAAAAATCTTCGGATTTATAGCATATTCGATAAGATTGACTCTTATTACTTTTATCTCGATAAATACAGTTATATTTCAATGAAGCTCTTTGCAATAGTGTCGTTAATATAATACATAGTAATGCTTTTTCAAAAAAAGGTTTTCATTAAACTGTTTTGACTTTGAACACTAAAGATGACAAATAACATATTATATGTATACACATTTTTTTTTTGCTCTTAAAACTTGATTGAATGCGTTGTCACCGACAACGATTCTATCTTCTAAGTGTTAACTTGATTGGATGACGGCAAGTGGGTTTTCTCCAAATCGATAATAGTAGAGTGTATAAAAGTGGCCTTTTAGTGACAGACCCAAAACTTGATAGAAAGCATTATCATCAACAACGAATCTATCTGCTTCAGCACGATTGAGTGACAACAAGTGGGTTAATTAGCCCTCCGATTCGGAAATAGTTACAAACCCTATAACTAAATAGAATGAATTGTTGTCGACAATGAATCTATCTGACAAGTTTTAGATCCAATGGAAAGTGATATTAATTGGCCATCAGCATATTTATCAGTCACACACACAAATAAAATCGAAGTTTTGAAAGATTTAAAATGAATGTAATCTTTAAACTAACAGTATGAGTTAAATAACTTAAATTTTGTACTGAATTGCTCCCTTTTAAATGTGTACTGAATAGTATTTAATTCTTTATTTATGTATTAGTCTTATGCAGGTAATTATTTCTATTTCAACAACGCGTAACTGATTTTGCCCTAACCTAAAAATAAAGACTAAATTTACTGAGGGAAATAAATTTTACTTGTTATCGCACTTTTTTTTTTTTTTTTTTTTTTTTTTTTTAACATATAGAATTTTAAAGAAATTTATATGCATATTATTTTCATGAAGTAAGCAGTACAAGCTTAATATTATAAAGTAAGCAGTACAAATTTTGTTAATCTTCAATTTATATTAACTTTTTTTTTTAAAGGAAATAATTTCATAATGCAAATAAATTGATCCTTTTCAACAATTTTGTTCAGTTAAAATATAGATCTAAAAGCATAAATGAATAATCTAAAATAATTTTTTTAAATGAAATTATTTAAGTTCTAATCACACACACACACACACACACACACACACACACACACACACACACACACACACACACACACACACACACACACACACACACACACACACACACACACACACACACACACACACACACACACACACACACACACACACACACACACACACACACCACACACACACACACACACACACACACACGCACACACACACACACACAATGCAAGAATAAACAACGTTTAAAGATATTGATATTAACGAACCTCTAATCTTTGTTCCGCTCGAAAAAATCTAAAACTTTGAATTATTTGGGTCAGTTCAATACACAAAACTTCTTATAAGTTGCCTAACGCAGGACTTCATGTAAATTACCTAATGAAGTATTTCGTATAAGTTACCCAACCTTCAAGTATAATAAATTTTCATGAACGAATGACACAAGCAAATTAACTCACCAACAGTTGTTCGGGACTTTTCAAGCTCAGCTAGAATTTTGTTGTCTTGTTCAATGCGAGCCAATATTCGATTTACTTCCGTGTTCTCTGATGGGGCAGAATTTTCTGCATTGTTTGGGTTTTCGACATCTCGAGGCACCTCGCACATCACAGGACCTAACAATTACACCAGTACTAGTTTCAAAAAGAAGCCTATTGTATGTAAATTATTTCATGAAGTAAATTAATTATGTAAATGCTCTAATGTTTATTCATGAAACACTAAAAAATTACCAAAGGAAGCCATTTCATATAAATTACTCAAGAAAACTTTAAGAAAGTACATAAAATGAATTTTTTTTTTTAAATCACACATAAGTTATTTAAAGAAGCACATTTATAAAGCACAAATAAATTATCTAAGGAAGCACTTCATACAACTAACTTAATGAAGCCCATCATATAAGTTATCTAATGAAGCACTTCTTATATGTTAAATGATAAACACTACATAAAAAACCCGAGGGTCTTTTTGAAAAATATCAGAAAGTACTTGATGAATCAATACATATAAATAACCTAATGAAGCACTTCATATAAGTTCCCTAACCTTAAATCATATATGAATGTAGAATTTATCTTTAAAAACTGTATACAATTTATTATAAGTTATGAACACGGGTGCTGGGTAAGCATTTAGAAATTAGAGGAATTTCTTTTTTGAAAGTCCATTAGAGTTAAATATTTCAGTTTTTTGCTGAATACTTAGGTTTCAAGATTACTTAGGTTTTCTCAACGTAAATAAATTGCGATTTTCTCCTTTCTAAAGTGCTACGTTCTACTGTGTACTGTCACAGTTTCAAGCATTTTTAGACTATTTCAGGGTTTTTTTGCTTCATTTTTAAACAAACAACTCTATGTGCAATTGTAAATTAGCTATTCGTCAGAAGCGGACGTCTTATCCTTAAAATAGGTTCATTTATCAATTTTGATCTTGTATCAGAAGAGGAAAAGTGATCCTCAAAAAAAATCCTCGCCCCAACAAATAAAAAACACAAGAATTATTTTTATTAATTGTTATTATTTATTAATTGTTATTATTTATAAATTGTTATTATTTATTAATTGTTATTATTTATTAATTGTTATTATTTAAAGTACTGTAAAAACAAATTTAAAATACTGTACTGTAAACAAGAGTATGTTGGGAAGGGATAATTATCCCTTTTAGTTCCTCGTAATCGCTGCTACTTTTTATTGACCTTTCTCTACAGCTTTATAACATAACTTTTTACGCACTTCATGCTCACTTCTTTGAAAAAGCATATCTCAACAACTCTCTTTATTTAGTTTTTTTCTTGTATATTCTTGCAATTCAATCTGTAATGATTGGCCCAGTGAAGCTTTATATGAATCCATTTTATTTTCATATCATGTAAATCACTCAATGTGTAGACATGCATAGTGAAAAATGTACTCGCAGATAATACAATTTTATCCTAAAAAATTGTTTTTGGCTATATAACTGATTCTGATTTTGAACCGTATTAAAAATGCGTTTATTATTAATTTAAAAATTATTTGCTACTGATAAAATTACCACAATTTAATGTCTCCACCCCTGTTGAATTGACGTTACACTTTGTGGAAAGTATAATAAAAAGTTGATCTAAAATGTTGTACGACAATAATGTTTAATGTACCTTCATTGTTGTACAACTTAATTTTGCAATAATTTTAACTCTGATATTTTTAAAATTTTATGACGTGTTTTTACACATAGTTGAACAAAAAAACTGAAATGACTCAGTTTAAAGCTTAATGATCAACTTGTTAATTATTTCAACTGCATTGTGACACATTATTCCGTAGTAATTATTATTTTTTTTAAATTAAAGTCATTGGATCCGTCTTTAAAAGCGTACTAAACTGAATTCAATATAATTTTATTATTAACAAATCTTTTGATTACCTCCCTCTCTCTTTGGAAATTTAAAAATTGTTTTTAATTAATTTAAGGTGTGTCTAGAGATAAATTTACTTTCCTTTTCTTAATATTCTTTTAGCAATTCCCGATCATCTCAATTTCAATTAGATAAAACAAATGCAGAGCATTAATGATGTTTTTTTTTTTAAACACAAATGAAATTATGCTCGTAATATTTTATCCTAATGGTGTAAATAGCGTAATAAGAAATTAAATATTAATTGCATTTCTCTCTAAGTTCCCCAAATATAGAAATGTTCAATAGATATAAACTATATGAATTTATAACCCATATGCAGATGGGAGCAGAACGATACAATCCCCCCCCCCCCCAAAAAAAAAACATTAAAAGTGGCAATTTATTTCCTTAAACTGAAATACATCTAAAAAAGTCATAGTTCAAACTTAGAACTATTTAGTCTGACTATTAGAAATAATAAGAATGTAAAACTTTAGCAGTGTTGGTGCTCACTACTCAAACTAAATTTTATGTTCGTTATCACGAAATATTAATTAAGAAGTACCTCGAAGAGAGTAACCTTAGAAGTACCTCGTCTTATAATTCATTAAATTTTGAGAACTGGAAGTTTAGCATAAATGCCACTCTTTTCTAACCAAACTTAACAGACTATTACCATTCTTTAAAAGTAATATCGGAAGTAATAATAAATTATGAATTCAACAAATGAAGTCGAACATTTCAAGCAGTTGATTACACTAATCTTACAAGGTCTTAGTTCTTCTGAAAACGTTCTGGTAAGGTTTACATTTTTATTGCGCATGTGCCTTATGCCATTGAACCGGCACTTGTTAACTACCTTTAATTTCTGAATTTTCCAGTTTAGTTCAAGTTCAGTTGGTGTTAGTGGCCCCCAAGAAGGGAAACGCTGTCGCGTAGTGAACAACATTTGTGATTTCTAAACTTTTTATGGCTGGCTACTTTGCCTTAGTGGTCTTTTTTAATAACTCCTAGTTGTTTCTCGGAAATATGATTGATAGTTCATACTTAAAATTTTGTTGTTTTAATATTAAAAGACGATAAAACCCGCATTTTCAGGAGAGGGTAAAGGTAAAACCTTTATACAGAATTGGTTACTTTAAAACAATACTTAACTGTGAGGGTTTTTTTTTGTTTTTTTTTGCGTCTAAAGTTGAAAACTGCTCGTATTTGCTCTGCGTTTGACAATATTGAAAATATTTTAAATGATACGTATTCTTTGAATAGTAATTAATATGAGTATTTTTGCATAATTTTGTTCTATTACGGAATTAGACCTAATTTCTTAAGAGAAAATTTCTTTTTTAAAGTAACCTGCTGCTTATGAAGCACCTTCTCTTTCGTATATTCTGTTTCCGTACTCATTATGAAGCATATTTTCTTGTTTCTGTGATATATTGGAATTGTATAATACTGACTCCCTTTTCTTGAAATTTACTTTTTGGTTACAATATTCCTTCGAATCGTTTATTATTTCATTCTTATGACCCATTGAATGATTTATTATTTCACTATCATGGTTCTATGGATCATTTATTCTTTCACTATGATGGTTAATCATTTATTCCTTCAAAGTCATCGTCTGTCGAGTGTTTCTTAGAATCAAAATTTTAATTTAGCCGACACGATCTATTGAGTATATATACCTTACATGCATTACCAAAGAATCATAATTTTCAATAAGGGTTTATAAAACTTATAACCCAAATTTACAAAAAAAAAAAAAAAAAAAAAAAAAAAAGAGAGAAAAAAAAAAGAAGAAAAAAAAGAAGAAAAAAAAAGAGAAAAAAAAGAAGGAAAAAAAAGAAGAAAAAAAAGAGAAAGAGTGAGAGAGACTATGTCTTTTATTAAATATTTCGTTCTCTATCTATTTCTTATATTTATTTTTCCATCCATACATACTTTTTATTCAACGAACCAAAATAATATTTCAAATTAATTTAATTAGAAATGATAGATTAATAAAAGTTTATTATTATTTTCAACTCTTTGCAAATTAGATAACTTCATATGGTACCTTCAGTACTATATTTGATCGATGTCGATGATTGGAATGGAGCTTGTGGCGTATTCGGTTCTTGATGCGGTGTAGGTTCTCTGTGTGGGACTGGGCTTTGTGCATTGTCCACTGTACTGTAAGACATCGGGGGTAGTGAGTAGACAGGAGATCGGGCAATGGGAATGGCGTTGGAAGAGGTTTCTAACTGCAGCTACAACACGTTTGAAATAATATAGATCTCAGAAAGGCATATTAAGATACAATACAAAAGAATTGTATCATGTAAGAACTTATAGTTAAAAAGAAAAGTCATTTACATAAGTTAAGGACACGAATATGTCAGATCATATTGGCCAAAGCTTCGAGAGTACAATAATTAACGAGATAATTTGGTAAACTTATAACCAGAAGAACCATTATTTAAAGCTAAAATCTTCAATAGTACAAATACGCTATCGAATATCGCTCACACTGATCAATCCTGATGTGGACCGTTTAAGACTGACTGTTGCTAGGGATCTTGGCCAATCTCACCCAGTGCTGGGTAAATTAAAATGGAAATTTTGAAATGTTGATGCAGAGTTTTAACATTGAAATATATTTTTATAAGAAAGGATGTAGGGGTAAAACATATGTTTAGTAATGGTTTGGACATGTTTAATTTAAGAAAAAAAAATCGTATATTTAGGAATGGGGCTCGAGTTTCAGCATGGATTTGCCCATTTTCCAAGAACCTCTGTTTCCGACATTGGCCAATACTACTGTGCTATTTGGTATATCCAACATTAACCAGCCGGTCAGTCAAAATCCACAATTATTCTGCAAATCATTAGGTCAACTAGTTCACGAATTTGAAAAAGAATATATCATTTCACAGAGTAGCCAAAGTTCAAGTTCTGGGTACAACCCATACGTTGCGTCCGTAAAAATTGTTTTGCCTATTATTAAGTATTTGTGCAGGCTATTCAGAAAAGGCATCTTTTAATAAACAAATATTCTAAATCGCATACTTCAATTTTCATTTGAACGGCTACTTTTCTATTTTCCTGATTAGTCGACTATTGAATACTAATCGGTCATAATAAAATAAGTGATATCAATATATTCAGTTTTGAGTAACAAGCTATAGGAAGAAAAATGTGAGCATCATTCTGCCGTCCCAACTAAAATGGTTATGTTTTCACAATTATTAGTTTCGAAATAGGGAAATTGAGAACCGAAAAATAACTTTAGGTTTTCGTAATGAAATAGTCAGCAAAATGACAGCTCTTAGGACTTTCTAGTTTTATTGTTTCCGTAAATTATTCTACAAGGAACCAATGGGAGGAGGAAGAAATGGTAAAAATTGGATATAGTATACTGACTTATGCTTAGGACGGCAGGGTAATAACAATTAATACATCGGTGATTTTTCGAAAACACGCACTCGACAATTATTTGACATTAGTTATTCCTTTAGGAATATCATTATCAATTACGAACTGTTATAAATTCTTTTATTAATTATTCACCCGAAGGGATGCTCTAATTCAATGTTTCTCAAACTGAGAAACGCGACCCTCTGGTCGGTTACTAGTAAATTTTTTTAAGACTAGCGAAAACTGTTGTGTGACTTTGGATATATACAATAATTTATAAGAAATAACAATAAAAAATATAAAATTACAGCAATTAATACGAAAATGTCTTTTCAATGATCATTTGACTTAACTTCTAAAATTTAATGATTTCAATAATCAATTTAAAATGTCAATTGGATTTGTAGTTTAACTTACTGAAACTTATGCTGTAAGATTGTGTTGCTTTAGAACTTGATATAAATATTGAATTTTTGAAAAATTCTATTGTTCTTCAGGTTATATTGTACTAAATCAATAAGTATCACTACAAAAGCACTAGGTTGGGTGACCGCAGAAAAGTGGTTCGCACTAGAAAACTTAAAAAAATAAAACTGTATAAAAAAAGCATGTTACTAAAACACATGGCAAATGCTGTTCTACTTACTTGCTCCGAGTCTTGTGGGATATTGGGCTGTATGTTCCAGGAGCTCTTTGTCTGGCTCCTCTGCAAAGTTTGGATTTCTAAACTAAGTTCTTCTCTTAGTACGCTCTCGAGGTCACATTTCTTCCCCAGCTCGCGAATTTCAGACTGAAAAGAAAAGTTCTTAAGTTGAGGAGGGGTAATGTTTTAATATTTTGTACTTAATTCTGGTCTATCAGAATATGTTTCTTATAAAATTCAGTTGGACTGTTTGGTCAGTACTATGGTGTCTGGTTAGAGATACCGTCATCTAGAGTTCATATTCAAGATGGGGCGTAGTGAATCACCTAGTACAAGCTAGGTGGACAAAAGTCAGCTCAAAGAATTGATTAATTGAAGATCCTATGAAAGATCATAATAATTATGGCAAACATTCCAGAGCAATGTGTAATAAGAGCTTAAACTGAAGTAATAAGGTAATTCCATTTATGTATACAATTTAGTTGCAATTTTGAGTGCTTTTAATATCATCTAACAAGATTATTTGAAGTGAAGAATATTGCGGTTGTTGCAAAGGATTTTACTTTAGAAGTTAAGTATTTTTTTTTTTTTTAAGTTTGATTCAAATGAAAGACAATATGTGCCCTAATTATTACCTCGAATTGTGACCTATGTTTTTTTTATTGTTATAGGATCATCATTTAATCAATTCTTTGAATTGACTTTTGGCCCCCTAGCTTCTACTAGGCGATTTACTGTGTGGCGTCTTACATACATTGCTATACAAATATCGATGGCTATTAGACAACTCATTTCTTAAACTGCCTAGTTGGAATTTTTTTTGGTTTTGCCGTATTGAAATGACAAAGTAAGATTGAAAAACAACCAACACTGCAATTTTAGATTGTTAAATCAATAAAGCAAATCTAACTAAAACAGACTTATTTAGCAGCAAACCGTAAACAAAGATATCACCTTAGCAATTAATGTAAAATCAAAAAGCCATACAGATTCAACGAAAACCAAATACGTGAAGTGTGTAACTTGAAATGAACATTTTAAACTTTTAAGTTTGATGTTTATAGCAACTTGTTAACATATGTAAAATTTTAGAGAATATAAAATTATTCATATCATCCGTGCTGTTGTGTAAACTTTTGTCGTTGATAAATCAACGACACAGGATGAATGACTGCCGAACTTCACTTTCAATACTGACGCCAGAAAAGATGTCGCCTTAGCACAAAATGTATCAAAACATAAAGTCACACAGATTCAAGGAAAACCAAATGCGTTAAGTAATGTAACTTAAAATGAAAATTTTAAACCCTTAAGTTGGATGTTTATAGTAACTTGTTAACATGAGAAAACATTTTTAGAGTATATGAGATTATTTATAGTGTAATGTAATTACATCTATACTGTTGTAAACCAACGACACAAAAGACGACTGACTTCTAAACTTCACTTTCAATGCCTAACGCACTTTGATATACAAATGAGTAACACAAACGTCAATCCCAAGAAATGTTGAGGGCTCGTGATGAATTTCACGTTTTAAAAATCTCATACACCCTTTTGTGCTATAAAAAAAACTAAATTTTAAAGATCAACTTAAAAAGTGTATGCTTTACAATAGCAATATTTGCCTTTGTGCTTTTGAAATTTTCGCTTTCAAAAATATATTAACTAACTATTAAAGATGTATAGAGAGAGAACGGGATTTTCAAATGTCAGCTATTTATGTCTCTATGGCTCTTACATACAGAATTGTTACCTAAGTCATTTACCACTTAACTCTTACTCTATTACAGCTTATGTCATAAACCTCTTATCTTGGTAAAGTGACCATACGATATAATAGATGAGACTTGCTTATAACATCATTTAGCATAAAAGTCAGGAGTTAGCGTGCTTATCCCCCAAAACATAAAAAATACAGAAAAATCAACTGTTACAAAAATTGTTAAATAATTGTAGGAAAATAATAACTGAAGGTAAAGAAACTTATGCGAATGAATGCTTTAAATATTACTCAAACAAGAGTATTTGTCAAGAGACATTTCAAATATGATCAATTCGTCAATAATACACAAGTATGCCAAAACAGTGTTTCATACATCGTTATTGACAACTTTTCTTGTCTATTATCAACTAACTTCTCATTTGTGAGACGCTTCATGATGAAACAGTGTTGATAAACGTGAAAAACAAACGTACATTATGCTCGCTCTATTCATAGTATTCATTTGCATAAAGTATCTTTACTTACTAAAGTGATACTTTTCTGTAATTTTCTATTTGACTATATAGTTTTAGAGGTGAGTTTGGTCCTGAATTTGCCACTAGGTTATTTATTTGTTTGTTTGTTCGAATGAACGTTCATTCATATTTATTTATTTATTTATTTAGTTTGCACTGTTCCGGCTGTTATTTCTGCCACTAGGAAGTGCTTATACCAGTTAAATACGCTTCGTAATTTTGAACTACAATAAGATTACTTGGTCGAAACCTTATCTTGTATACTTCTTTCTCCAATCCCACTACACCTACGAGACCCCACATTGAGTCCATGGCATATTTAATATACACCAGTCCCCATGATCATCCACACCAGTATATAAATTATAAAGCCAGGCTAGGTCGAGGGTCGGGCCAGGATAAACCGTCTTATCGAATATCGCATGGCTATTTTACAATACCTAAACAGAACTATTATGACAACAGCTGTCGTCGTAAAAATGTTAAGGAGGGGGAAAGGACCTTAGTGGACACCTTGAAGATCAATTTATAAATTAAAGCAACTAAAACACAACAAATACAAAGCTATACATGATGTTTCGTCCGAATATAGATCAAGTTTTGTAATATATAACTCAACTGGTCAATAAAAGTGAGCCTTTCAATTTATTGTTCATTGACAATGCACACACACACACACACACACACACACACACACACACACACACACACACACACACACACACACACACATTTCCATCCTTCTTCCTCTCAATAAAATGGACTTACTTCCAAATTTAAAATACTTTCCATCGCTTTCTGTTTGTCTGTTTCATTGGATATTGTTTTGATTTCTTCTTGTTTGGCCTGTAGCTCTGATGTCGCTGCCAGTTTCTGTTGCTCCAACTTTTTGCGCCTCTCGTCAGCATCTCGAATTTGCTGTAATAAACAAAATTCGCTTACAATTTGTGTTACTAAAACTCTTTTAGTTTATAGCGTCTATATCTATAGTTAGAGATAGAAATGGACGATTAATTTTTATTTCGTGTAGGAAGGTATCTGTTAACGCCTGTGTTATTGCGCAACCCTGCCGCGCATCTTCCATCCTACCCCACCCTCTTTGTTCGTCTATTAATTACTGTAGATTGATTCCCGCGCTGTGGCGGATGTGTGAGAGATTCCTCTCAGTTCTCATGGTAACTCCTAGGTTAGTTATCATTCTATTTTACAGTCCAACTTGTGAATATTAATAAAACTGTGCACAGCTGCCAATACTCGTCGTGAACCTTTTTTGATTAAATTCATAAAAACTGAGCTATCGCCGAACATTTGGTCACGTACGAGCCGGAGGACTGAACTGCGCTATTAAGGCCTATGGTTTAGTGTGTGATGCATTAAGCACTTAGTCTTGGATTATCATATTGTTTGATAACCTCATACCCCATTAGTGGATTATTTACTGTATGCAATTCGTATTAAGTAGTGGTGTTATTGTGCACACAATTTGGAAAAACTCAACTTTGGACATAGTATTTTGGAATATACGCAAAAGGTAAGCCAGTCTCTTTAGAAACTATTTGATCTTGAATAATGGAGGAGTTGGCCAAGATTAAAAGTATTCGAGCGTCATGCCGGACGAGTATAACAAAGTTGATCACGAAAATAGATGCATTGCTGGCACAAACTCAGAAGAGTGGAGAAGATATTTTGGAGCTTATAGAGTTTCTCTCGGAAAAGGAGAAGTCACTGAAGGAAATAAATCTAGAGGTGTTGAATTATACTAAAACTGAAGAAGAATTTGAAAAAGAAGTTATTAGTAATGAGGGTTACGAAGGTAAAATTATCACCGCTCGTTGTCAACTTAAACGTTGTTTACGTGAATTAGATAAAAAACAAATTCCGTCTGTGCAAATGCAGGATAATGAACATTTGATGAACAATGGTTCTCAGAATGCGTCTACGGTTAAGTTACCAGAAATTCCCCTTCCACATTTTAGTGGTAAATATGATGAGTGGCATCATTTTAAACTTCAATTTAATAATATTATTGGATTTAATGACAATTTGTCATCCGAACAGAAGTCGCATTACCTTAGCGCTGTATTAAAAGGTGAAGCGAGATATCTACTAACAAAAGAGGATACATATTTATCGCTTTTCAAAGCTTTGGAAGATCGGTTTGATAACCAAAGGCCTATAGTTGAAACACACGTTAAAGCTATTTTAGAGCAGGATAAAATCACTCGAGAGTCCGCTAGAGATATTCGACATTTATTAGATAATGTTAAACGGAATATTCGAGCTTTGAAAGTTCTTAAATTTGATACTAATAATCTGTCGGAAATACTAATTTTAAATATATTGCTTCAGAAATTAGATTCCGAGACTCACAAAAATTATGAGTTAGCAATTAGTTCCAAAGATGTGCCACGTTTGGATGATTTAATGATATTCTTGGAAAAACGCGCACAAATATTGGATAATGTCCATCAAAATGTTGTTATTAAAAACAGATAGCAGGATAGAAATTCTCCCAAGCCACGAGCATTTTTAGTTAAAACAAATAACTCTAATTTAACTTGTATATTATGTAAAGGCAAACATCCATTATATAAGTGCAGTGCCTTCGGTGAATTAAATATCGCTCAGAGAAAAGAAGTAATCATAAAGAATAAACTATGTTATCGATGTTTTGGAGGAAACCATTTTTCCTTTAATTGCTCTTCCAAACACAGTTGTAAGAGATGTCATGAGGTCAAGCATAACAGTCTTTTATGCGAAAAACGCTTGGCGTTGACTGAAGTCATAACAGACTCTCATTCACAGCAATTAAATTCGGAAGCGGAGCCATTTATTTATCAACAATCGGCACCTCCCCCGCCAACTGCATTGACTTGCGTGGGAAAGAAGTCCGTCATTCTTTCAACTGCATTAATTAGAGTTTATAATCCGTCAACAAAATCGTACATTTTGGGAAGCGCTGTTTTGGACTCAGGGAGTCAATTAAGCTTTGCCACTACACAATTTATTAACCGTTTAGGGTTGCATAAAAAGAAGCGAAGTATGAATGTTATGACTTTGGGAGGGTCTCAGACGCCAGTCGCTTATCAAGTGACAACAATTATTGCCAACGAAGGAGAAACCTTTTCTGCAACACTTGACTTTCATGTCGTAGAGAAGATTACGGATTTTATTCCAACAACAAGGATTAATTTAAAGGGAATACAAATTCCAGATGGCCTAGCCGACAGCCACTTTGCAAATCCGAGTCAGATTGATATTCTGCTTGGAGGGGAGATATTTTATGAACTCATAAAGTCAAAAATGATTGATGCTGGAAATGGAATAGTCTTTAGAGAAACGGTCTTCGGTTTTATTGCTACCGGGGCAGTGGAATCGGCGACTCCCGTTAATTACTGTGGACTGATATCTCGTAACGAGAACATCGAAGCATGTTTGCAAAAATTCTGGGAGGTAGAGGCGGTATCAGAAAATTACCGTTCTTGCGAAGAGGACTCTTATTGTGAAAACCACTTTAAAGAGACACATCAACGAGATGCCACAGGTCGCTATATCGTCCAAATGCCAACTTCTGACATCGATTCCCTGGGAGACTCCGAACGGATGGCTGCGAGGAGACTCACTCAGCAATGGACCAGACTTTCCAAGGATAACAAAATGAAAAAGATGTACCAAGATTTTATTAGGGAATACCTAGAAATGGGTCATATGGAACCAGTACTAGAGTCGTCTGAGCCACCTACGTGCCCTACGTTCTTCCTCCCCCATCATGGCGTGTTCAATCCGTATAAAGTGACAACTAAGCTCCGAGTAGTGTTCAACGCTTCTGCTCCATCAACGACCGGTAAGAGCCTTAATGACTGTTTACTGAAGGGAGAGGTACAAGAAGACATTTTTGACATAATGACACGATTTCGCAAGCATAAATACAGTTTTATGTGTGATATCAAAATGATGTTTCGGCAGATCTTGATAGACCCCCAGCAACATGATCTTCTTCGAATTCTGTGGATAGAAGAAGGGTACCTCCCAGCCAGTTACCTATCGACTCAAGACGGTGACATACGGCACAGCCTGTGCCCCTTTCATAGCCATCCGGACATTAAAACAAGTGGCCCAAGATGAAGCCGAAAGATTCCCACTTGCCGCTGCCGTCCTACTCCAGGACGCATATATGGATGATGTCGTCTCAGGAGCCCCAGACCTTGCCACAACTGCAGAGCTGCAAGACCAATTGCAGGGCATCCTCGGAACCTGTGGAATGACGCTTCATAAGTGGAGTTCCAGTTCACCTCAACTGATGAACAGCGAGGAATCTAGAGACCAGGAGCACCACTTCTCAACGAATGCTGACGCTGCTGTCAAAACCTTGGGTGTTAGCTGGCACCCTGGTCAAGATATATTTTTCTACAAAGTTTCAGCAGTCCACAAGTCATCTTTTACTAAACGTGAAGTGTTAAGTGTAATCGCGCGTATTTACGATCCGTTAGGATTATTGGGACCAATAATCACAAAAGCAAAAATCTTTCTACAAAAGCTATGGCTTCTTAAACTCGACTGGGATGACACTCTTCCCGATCCCGTATCAAGTGAATTTGTGCAATTTGTGTCTTCCTTAAAATCCATAGAAAATATAAAAATCGAAAGATTCATTCTTGGTGTTGACTTTGATAAAGCTATACTTGTGGGTTTCTGTGATGCATCCCAAGCAGCCTATGGGGCTGCAGTGTACATGCACTGTTCCAACGGTGATTTTTCATCAACCAAGCTAATAGCTAGTAAATCCCGAGTATCTCCGATCAAAGTGATTACCATACTGAGGCTTGAATTATCAGCGTGTCTACTCGTTTCCCAGTTAGTGGACAAAATTCGATGGCAGAACTCTTTGCAGACAAATTTGTCATAATTGTGTCACGTATTTAAAATAAAGCCGATCACCTCCCAACAATTAATGGGAAACTTGCCACGAGATCGAGTGTGTCAAACATATCCCTTTAACCATACAGGAATTGATTTATGTGGTCCCTTTTGGATAAAATACAAAAATCAAAGGAAAGGGAATTTTTGTAAAGTATATATTTGTGTTTTCATTTGCTTTGTAACCCGTGCTATACATTTGGAAATTGTATCTGATTTATCCTCTGAAGCTTTCTTGGCAGCTCTAAAGCGTTTCTTTGCCAGGAGAGGCCAAAGTTCACGGATATTTTCGGACAACGGCACAAATTTTGTGGGAGCGAATTCAGAACTAAAGCGTCTTCGTAAATTTGTGACTCATCCTGATGAGAAAATTGCTAATTATTTGGTTTCTGAAAATATTGATTGGAGATTTTCTCCTCCCAGAGCCCCTCATTTTGGAGGGCTGTTTGAGGCCGGGGTTAAAAGTATGAAAACACATTTGTTACGTGTTGCAAAACTCTTGTTTGAAGAATTGTTAACTGTTGTAACCCAGATTGAAGGTGTTCTGAATTCGAGACCCATATCTCCTATGTCATCTGATGTTTCCGATTTGGAACCCCTTACTCCTGGACATTTCCTAATAGGACGCCCCTTAACGAGTACAGTTGAACCTCAACTTATTGATGTAATTGATAATAGACTTTCTCGGTGGCAATTAACCACTAAATTTGTACAGCAAATATGGCGCCGATGGCAATCAGATTACCTAAATCAGCTCCAACAACGCCATAAATGGCAGTTTGATAAGGACAATGTAAAACCTAACACTATGGTCTTAATTAAAGAAGATAATTTGCCTCCTTTAACGTGGTTACTAGGTAGAGTTGAGGAAGTTATTAAGGGTAAAGATGGAAAGGTTAGAGTTGTTGTTGTAAAAACTAAGTCAGGGTATTTTAAAAGACCAATCACAAAATTATGCATTCTTCCATTTGAAGAAAACCAAACTTGAACTGTTTAATTTACTTATTCATTATTTGAATTTTAATAGTACTTAAAATGTTAATTGTGTTTTAAAATTGTTAAAAGGTACATGTTTCAAGTTGATTCTATGTCTTTCATATTTTGTGTTTTTACCTTATTGAATGTCAATGTTTGAATATTTCAAGTAGTAGTTGTATGTTTGTATCACTAATAATTGGTATTTTTAAAATTGTGTTCTTATAGTTATTCAATTCTTAATTGGGTATTTGCTTAACTTGCATTTGATTATATTTTGTATTTTTAATTTTCTTATATTTTGGTATTATTGAAATGTTATTTCAACGTGGGGCGGGATGTTAACGCCTGTGTTATTGCGCAACCCTGCCGCGCATCTTCCATCCTACCCCACCCTCTTTGTTCGTCTATTAATTACTGTAGATTGATTCCCGCGCTGTGGCGGATGTGTGAGAGATTCCTCTCAGTTCTCATGGTAACTCCTAGGTTAGTTATCATTCTATTTTACAGTCCAACTTGTGAATATTAATAAAACTGTGCACAGCTGCCAATACTCGTCGTGAACCTTTTTTGATTAAATTCATAAAAACTGAGCTATCGCCGAACAGTATCTTTTTTGGACAATCTCTGACTGAATGATGTCAAATAAAGCACACACTTCGTTCAGCAATGGTCCATAGCAGTTGAAAGATAAAAGCCCCAGGCGCCTGAGCGCTGCGAGGTGGTTTGCTTACACAACCCAGAATTTTAGGAATTAAAAAATTAAGTAAAGGGGTAAAATTCACGCAAAAACTATGGAAAAATTGTATGAAAACCTTAGTATTTACAAGAATGGTTCCTAATATTATAAACCGATCTGCAGCTCAGAAGTAATAAAAGACAATACCTTCATAACTTCTATGTTATAAATTAGAAGAAGAAAAAAATCTAACGACTTGTGTATGCTTTTAAAGTAGTTTTAACATTTTATGAGATAGAGTTTAATGCAAATAAATCTTCTCAATTACAAAGCCCTCTAACTTCGAAGTACACAGCGATATAAATTTAGCTTTCAGAACCAAACAACAAAACATTTTTGTTGTAAAACTCTATTTCTAAAAACTTTTTCAAAAAAATAATGCTGATAATCATAATGATATTGATATTAACCGTAACAAAATAATAATACATAATACTAATCCTAAAACTTTTACAAATATTATAACTACATATTAAAAGTTATATTAATTGTACCACTTAATTTCTTATACTACTACTGCTACTAATACTAATAACAATAACTATAACAAAAACAATAACGATAATAGTAGTTAAAATAATAAAAGAAGCAACTATAATAGCTATTATTTTAATGAATAAACAACACTAATTTCATTTCTAACCGTTGAAAATTGGCATGATTTCAAAGTGTAACTTTTATTATCAATATCCCAAAACATTCTTGACCCTCAATCTTTTATTTATTCAAGAAAAAATTTCTGGATTAAATATATAGCACTAATTTCACATTCAATTTATAACATTTTATATAATAATTCTCATAACATAACATAAAAATTAACAATGACAACAGAAACAACAGCAATAACAACAACAACAACAACAATAATAATAATAATAATAATAATAATAATAACGGGTAATGGTAATGATAATGTTAGTTATAATTATAACAACAATAATAATAAAAAGTGTGACAGATTCTATCTTCAATTTCACTCATCCAAATTTTATCTTCAATGCATAATTTGTTACAAATATATCACAGAATAAAATGTAACTAAAACGATAAAATGAAAAATTATTCTAATATTTCCCTCAGAGAATCACATTTGCATTAAAAAAAGATTCTTCAATCAAGGTAATTTCGCATGTATCAAAAATTAATAGGAGTAGATTTGTTTTCCTCTCAACGTTTTGAAAGGGACTTATGTTCTTAAACGTATTAAGATTTTATTACTACAAATAGTGACAAAGACTGTTAAAAGGGAGCAGTGGAAAAGGAATTCCGGGGAACAACTTTCCCCTACCTTTTTGGAAGGGGAACGGTGTTCCCTCTCAAAAAAGGTACTATAAATTGTGATTTTATTTTTTTTTTAGTTATTTAGAACGAGGCTCAATTTCAAGATAAAAAATAATAAAATGCTTTTGTGACAGCTACATTTTCACTTCTATTACAATAGATCTACAGCTTCAGAGTCGAGACCAAGTATTTGCAACTGACTTTCTCGCTAACTCTCATCCACAATTCTCTTATCAACAATTCGCATACTTCGGATTGTTGATAAGTGTACCCCCTCTTTCCTTTCCCTCGCCTACATAGAACGAAAATCTAGTAAAAGGTCTTTCAATTTGTTCTTCCTTTTTACACATCCTTCATTAGAATTAGAAGACAAGTACTTGCACCAAACTACACGTTTTCTTAGTATATCATAATTTATTTTTTTTAAGTTTTGGGCCATTTATTAGATTTTGAAATTTTTATCTTAAGAGTTGAATTGTAAATCGGAACAAGCAATCAAATGCTAAAATTCTTCAGTTCCAGGGAGTTCCCATTAGACCTCTTGGCTAGTCTCACTGGTGGAAAATGGCTATTGCATACTCAGGAAAAATAGTTACTTTTTTTTTTAATACAAGACAACAATTCTAGCAATGCCAAACAACATCGAGAAACGTTACCACTGACAACTCCATATTAGTGTAAGCAATTAATTTTTCTTTTTCTCTTTGAGATTCTCAACTAAAGAATTATCTGATTTGGTTGGTTGTTTATACGCTTAACGACTTATTTTTATGCACAATGACGGCTAATCAGGCTGGAGCCTAAAGCTTAAAGGGAAATCCGAATCACAATGAACATCCATGCCTAATCCATGATTCGAACCTCCACCTTTGGTATGAATGGCCAAAGCACTAACCACACAGCTATTAGATGATAACTATCTAATTTGGAGGGTTTGGTTTGTACGCTCAACGACCTATTTTTGTTCACAATTACAGCTAATCAGGTCGGGACCTACAGCTTAACTTGGATTCCGAACCATTCATTCCTAATTCCAGGATTCGAACCCGGCACATTTGGCATGTGAGGTCAGAGAGCTAACCCCACATATGTCAGGTTGGCTTAATTTGGAGTGAAGAGGATGGCGCAAGGGCAGCACGTGAGCCATACTGCGCCAACATGCCATTTGAATTCATTGCTATTAGCAGCAAATTACCCTACACAGACTGTGATAGTATAGTTGAACATAGGTACACAAATTAGCAAACCGAATATACGGTATAAGAATAGGAACACGAATAATATGCACACAAAATAACAACAAACCAATCTATACTGTCATGTCTTAACCTTATCCTCGAGATATTGAAAGGGAAATAAAGTTAACGCCATTCTTGAATTAAAGAGTACCTTTGGTTTGGAAATCCCATCTTGTGGCTTATTTGTAAATCTAAATATGCCCTATCTTGGAACATCACAGGACTATTTTTTGGAGACGAAGGGGATTGGAGAGATAAATTACATTTCCTCTAACCAAAAAACTTAACACAAGACGAGGCAGTTTCTTCCAAAACATTTACATTTTGAAAAAATACACAATAGAAAATTTGTTGTAAATAAGAAGCCCTAATATATCGCGGGCTTGGTTTGACAAGGTTCCAACTGATATTTCCACTATTCTGAGATATTGAGGCTCAAAGTTTCATTTAACTATTATTTCATTAACTTATTTGAACTTTGTCACTCTAGTAAATTTATTATTATCCATAAGAGCGCAATGAAAATTTTATCAGTGATAGTACTCTTTATTTGAAATGCAATGGTATAAAAAACTCATTTTTTACAAAAATGTCAGTTGGAACCTTGTCAAACCAAGCCCGCGATATGTATAAGGTGCAATGGCAGTTGTTAGTTTTTAATAATTTTCACTGTATATTTGCAATGTAATATTCTGGTCACTTTAAAAGGACATCCAGTAATAAAGTAATATTAAATAAACCCGGTAAAAACATTAATGCTGACCGCTTTACGGTTGGATGCTGACAGTAGGGGAGAAGAGTAAGCAGAGTTTTGCTAATGTTGGCAAAATGTTGGCCCATTTCTGGCTTGCCAGCATTTTGTTTATTTGCGGCCATACGTCAACGAACCAGAAACAAGTTGCCAGCAATAACTCATTAATATGCTCGCCCACAACAGATTGGCAGTGATGCAGTTTGCGCATGCCAAATATAGCTTGTCTATAGACACCATGTTGAACCGTTGAAGGAGAACGTAGCGAAGACACAATACCGAGTGAAATTCAATTATGATGGAAGAGACAAGCGAAGTAATAGCGCATTGACTACGCAACAGGTCTGCTGTTCGATACCAGGGCTGGGCAGGATTGACTCATCATTTCATCCCCTAAGTAAAGTGATGGCCACATTCATTCACCCAGTGTTGGCCCAGTTGATTTGTTTTTACTGGGAAAATATAAAAAAATGTTTTTTGAAACAATTTTGGTACTGTTAAAAGGGAAAGTATGTACTCCAATTTAAAGGAATATGATAATTTTATTCGTTGTATTTAATAGACGATCGTTTTTAACACAAATGCACTTAGAGACGTAATATATATAATCGAAAATTTTGTGTTTGAAATTATTTGATTAATGTCTTCATCAGGAGGGAGAGGATGTTACTGATCTTAAGATCTGATAGGTGTTGCATTATTCCATTATCATGGATGTTAAATATCAGTATGTGTCATATATATATATATATATATATATATATATGAGTACCGTGTTTGTGATATAATAACGAAATACTTTTTGGAAATGGAGACTAATGGGAAAATGATTTAATTAAGTACTAATTGAAACAATACAAAGGTCTAGCAAGCACAAAAAAACAAACAATATTGCATAATAGGATTTCGTGGTAACCATAAAAACTGTTTTAATAAGGTTGCTTAAATCTCTGACAACTGAAGAATATTTAAAATACTCGATAGTTGATGCTAAAAACTGAGAGCCTATGACACAAAATGACTCTACTTGGTGGAATGCATTGAATAAAACTGCCTTTTAAATGACAAAAACAGTATTGCTGTCAAGCGACTTCACGTTCTTACCACCTGTTGATCTGTCTTCTCGAAGCGATGAAATTTGTCTTGGTCTCTGAACATCGACATTAGGTGTCGTCTAGATCGGACCAACATGCACTCCTAATAAAGGCATTTTTGACTATCTATTCTTATCGTTTGGATGCGACCCTTCTATGTAAATTGCTCTTAAGACGCACAATGCACTCTCTTGTCGACCCAAACTTTGCACTGCTTATTACGCGAGCACAGAGCTTCCATTCAAATGGATTTAATTAATCCCCACATTATGAACTCCGAGTGCATTTTATATGCGATAGGTTCCTCATATTGGATTTTACTGAAAGAGACATTTGGCCCTTTATATCTGCTGACAGCGAACCGGCGAATACAGGCAGCAGTTAATGAGAGGCAGTTTAATAAGAATGTTCGGCGATAGAGGTTTGGAAGGCTGTAAAGCAGCGTGATATTGCCTTTTAGGCTTAAGGTCCTTTGTTTCCATTTTATATGCTTTCTTTTTTTCTTCCTGCCTTTTATTCTGTTTAGACTCTACCATATTTGTGGGTATATCTTAATTGTAGTTGTGTTCACTAATCAAAAGGTGAAATGGAGCACTTTTAATATCATTTATTCGCGTCAATCCGTCCGAAAAATTGGAAATCTTAGGAAAGCTGAATAGCTTTTTTAGATTTCAACCAGATTATATTTATAAAAATACTGAAGAAATTAAAAAAAAAAAAAAAAAAAAAAAAATGCTTTTTACAGTTAAAAACCAAATCCAATTGTTAAGTTTTAAAATCAAGTTTGTTTAGTATTATGTTTGTAGATCAGAATAATTTTTTATTAATTCCAAAACTCGTTTTACTTCTAAAGCTAAATGTTAAAAGAGATGAATTCCATGAAAAAGGTACAAGGCTTATTTATTATTTTCAGAAAATAACCTTTAAATAAAAATAGTACCTTTGTATATTAAATAGAATAAGTTATTTAAAGAGTTAATTTAATATTTAATTTAATATTTGATTCGTGTCTTCATAAATTAAAAATTTATATTAATTTCTAAAATTTAGAACATAAAAAAATATATATATATATATAATCCTTCTTTTCAAGAAATTAATTTTTGACCGTTTTAATTATGATATCAAACCTTCTGAAATTGAAATTAAATTGCGCTGCTAAATAAATTATTTAACAAATGTCATGTTATCACTTTGCTGAAATTATCAAAGAACGGTTCTAAAAGCATCTGCATGTAACTAACTACGCACATTTAAGTGTCTTTAAATATATTAATTTTAACTATTATATCAATAATACTTCTTAAATCATTGGATGTTTTGCAATTTAAACATTTGTTTTCGAAATTAAAGCACGACATTCTTAAAAAAAAGTTCAAGAATATGTATATTTTTCTTTCTATATAATGCGTAGTTTCTTTATAGTTATATTTATTTTTCTCCCGCTCTCCCCTGTGTCTTCTTTTCTTTCTTATATTTCTTACATATTTTTTCACAATTACATTCTTAATTTACTGTGTTTAATAGAGCTTTTTGTTGTTTTCATTTCCTTTATTAAGTATTTTCATTTTTATTTTCCCCCTTCATTCTCCCTTTATTTGTTTTCACGTTGCCCTTCATTCCTTTCTTTATCTTTATTCGTTTGCTTCCTTGTCTTTGTTAACTATATATTTTTTGTTTTGTATTTAATGCATTTTTATGAAATAACATTAGCAATTTTTTACCCCCTTTATAATGCATTAAGGATTGTTTGTTGAAATCTGTATAGTTTAGTATTACTATGTAGGTTTGGAATAAGGAGTACCAATTTTTAACCTGGCTGTTAGAGAAATGGGACATTGGTATATTCTACATTTGGAACATTTTCTTTTTATTTACTCCTTAAGAGGAAAAATCACTTCGTCCCTGTCAAATTGACCTAAGGCTTTATGTTTTCGGTCACAATATTCGTCTGAGAATTGTTTTGAAGAATATGGAATTTAATAATCGGCATAACATCGACACATTGCACTTCAAAAGTTTTTAAAAGCTAGCTTATAATAGCTTAAAAAATAATCATAAAAAATACCAGTTATTTTGCCTTCAAATTTTTCTAATAAACTTTTATTATTGATATTATGCCTATTATAAAATGTCATATGCTTCAAAGTAATACCCCGGTAAATATTGTGGCTGGGGAAATAAAGCATTAGGTCTATGAGACAGGAACAAACTGACGTTTACTATTAAAATTGATTGATAGAGAAAGGAATAGCTTTATTTTGCTATGCTTGTCTTTCTTGACACGTTTGTCAAGTTTCAAAATTGTGGTTATAGGAGACAGGAAGTAAGGGATTTGCCTTTTATATATATACAGATAAACCTTAATTTTTAATGCATAAAACTATAGTAATTAAATCCGCCAATACTATCTAAAATGAAATTAGTTCAAAAGGCATAGCAGGAAATATAAAAAAAATTCAATAACCCACACTTTGCTTAGTGTTTTTTTTTTTTTTTTTTTGGTTTGTTATTTATGACTTATGACAGTGTTTAAGTTATCATCCCATTATGTCATTATTAATATTGAGTGTATTGAAAGGTAATAAGGAGTATTATATACTATCATTTTATGAATTAAATGGTGGTTAAAACTTGTATTGGCTTCTTGTGATCGTAATGGAAAAAGGGCGCTAATACTATTTTATGTAAGGTGGTTTTTTTCTATTTATGGGATCGCTAAAGTTTAAAAATTTATTACGATAATTATCTTGTAGTTGATATATTAATTTTTGTCTCTAATAATAGTGTATCGTGTTGAATTAAATAAACAGTTGGTTATCGTGGAATAATGTCTGCTTTTTAGTTTTGAGTTCTTTTTTTATATGAATGATTTGGTAATCAAATATTGATAATTTTGAAGACCATCGAAGTCTTCCACGAAGATTATTGACATTTTTTATCACACTAAGCCAAAGTTATCGTTGTGAAATGTTAATTTATTGCTATAAAGATAATTGTAGAATGTATCTATAGTATCAATAATAGAGAGACATTCGAGTTCATTTAAGGTATAATTTTTCTGGGACGTACTGGGACATAAAACCGGCCCGGTGATTTTAGATTTATGCCGGCCCAAATTTTAATTTTAATCATTTATCAAATTTTAACTTTTTTTGTTAATAAAATTCCACTAATTAATTAATTTTAATAATGAAATATTTTGAATAAGTAATAAATTTTATTATTTAAATATTTATAATGAATAATTAATTTCGATGATTATATAAATTTATTTATAAATTTTTATAATTGAATTGTTTTAATAATTAGTTTAATTAACTAAATTTTTCTCTGTTTTTAATCCTTATATCCCCTTTGAGTGAACTTGGTTTAATAAACTATTGATAGTTTGTTACAAAATAAAACAATATCTAAATTGCAAAATAAAGAATGCTTAGGTTTATAAAAAATGTTTATTAGAAAATGACTTTCGAAATTATACTATATACTTAATTTTAAAAGGTATAAAATAAGTAAAGAGTTGTAATACTAGAGATCTTTATCATTTGAACAAATATCATTGCTGTTTGGTTTTGTATCTGCACACGTAGATGAAACTTCTAAAGTTTTGTTTAAATGATTATTAATCTCAGTAGTGTCGATTGCTACGTTAAGATTTGTAACAATAGTTTTATCCGTTGATCCAAAGAATATATCTTTTATAGATAAACATTGCTTTGCAAGACATTTTCTTTTTTTACCGTCCATTTTACCAAATTAGACAAAAATCTGAATAAATAAAAACTGTCGTCATTAAAAAAAAATTTAAAATCCATTTTGTTGCAAAATTAATCGAAAACTTGAAACTTTGAAAAATTACGTAATGGCGTAAAGTTAGGCGTAAATTATTCAAAAAAATTGAGGAGAACAGGGAAGGAAAGAAGAAGGGCAGAGTTCAGGTATAGAAAAATATGTGATGGATCATAACATGCACAAATTCGTGACAATACTGTTATAATTAAACGTATACATAAATTGAGGAACTTGCATATATAAATAGGTTTATCAAGTTTTAATGCTTTGACATTTCAGTTAGGTTTTTAATAAACATATCTTAGCTTTCTAATTTCTTCAACAGATAACTTTGATTTCTACGAAATATATTTTAACGTGTTATCGGTTAAACTCATGAATTTCTATTAAGATTTTATTCTTTTTTAAATTTACCACTACTTAATTTCTTTTTTTAATAATTATTTTTAAACAGTTCATAATGGAAGATTGTTTGGCACATACTCAATTGTCATTCAATTATATTTAAATAATTTTAGACAAAATGAAATTGCATTACAACACAAAATTAAATAATTACCCCTTGTCTATGGAGTGAATCAAATTATCTACATAAAATCGTATACTTATGATTATAATAAGAGATGTATCTCTTATTATTTATAAAAATGGTTTAATAATTTTTATTTACAATTAAATCACTCTCAATAACATCTTAATTAATAGTACTACATTTAAAAAAAAAAAAAAGATTATACGGACTTCAAAAAATAACTATGAATGGAAAATGTGTAATACAGAAAATATAATTTTTCTGATTTCGAAAACAAAACGTATAAAAAGCTTAGATTTTGAATTGTACTCTAAACCCACAATGTCAGGCAGATCACTAACACAATGCAATGTTAAATATGTCATTACATTCGTATTAAAAAGTTATAAATCGACACAAACATGATCCAAATTGATTCAGTTAATCTGGAGTTATAGGCGTAAATAAACATAGATAAACGTTGAATTTTATACGTATATGGAGAGATAAAATTTAAATAAAAATCTTTTCTCTAGTAAACGTAATTTTACGTATGAATTAGATTAATTCATTTCAAGTTTTTAAGAATTAAGAACCATTATATATAAATAATTTAAAATAAAGACACTTATTTGAAATGTATATTTGAAGTTTTATGTAATCAGTTGCAACATTTTCGTTTGGTATTGACTATAGTATGTAATTGCTACCAGCTTAGCTTCGCATGGAACCATACCAATTTGTGAAATGGAAATGGCCTCTAACAAAACAACGACCACTCTTTTCTTGGTGTTGTGACTTGTGTTCCATCATTTGTCAATTCCGTTCGACTAGTAATGTAATTAGAGCTAGAGTCTTTACCGCCTCGAAAAATTGACCCCCCGAGAAGCTTTACTTAAAGTTTCTGCTTTTAAGATGTCCGAACAATATATACTCTGTCGCCAACGATCTTGGGGGGCCATTATAGTAATGAGTTAATAGCCCATCCACGACTAGACCATGCGGGTAGTCTCAGATCTCCTTGGTCCTTTCCTCACCTCGGGCGTTAAGTAGCAGTCATCGGCCGCTTCTCCACAATACCCCATACTTTTCCTAGAATACCTTATCTCCCCGACTAACCAAAAAAGGGAGCGAACGATGGAAACAATTGGGATTCAAATGCAATGGGTTAGAAAAAAGAAAAGAAAAAAAAGTTCAAGAAGACGATTACTTATATTGAAAAAAAGAACGAACTTCCATTCCGGACCGGCCCATTTTTTTCAGACACTGACCGGCCCGGTGATTGCACCGAACAACCCTATGGCCAGTACGCCCCTGCATAGTCTCAATATTGTATAGAGAAAAGCCATTAGATGTGAAAAAATCAGATTCATCTGGTTGCTTCAGTACATTTTCTATTGTTGTTGTTGAGATGAGAGTTAGAAGTATGAGGAGATAATTTTAAAACTGGTTTTGTTGATATTGATAACTGGTCGATATCGAGAACGTGTCTTGATGAAAGATTGTGCAGTTATATTTTAGTTAAAGAATAATATTGTTATGAATGAGATTGCAGGCAGATTCTACTTAAAATATTTCTTTTCAGCTACATACAAACATATGTTTAAAGAAGAATGAATTAAATTCAACTGGGTGTTCTCTATGGCGAAGCCACAAGCAAACGCAGATCACATTAGTCATTGAAAGATTTATTTTAACTCTTACAGGTGGTGGAAAGACATAAAATAAACATCGTTTACTCAACATGCGCACATACACATTTAATTTGGAATAGTTTCCAATTTGGATGTGGGAACTAAAATATACAGCAATTGGTGCAATTTTCTATTTCACAGAATCACTCAAATTAGTTTACACATAAGGAGTGCCACAACATTACAAATTCCCTAGCGAATGAGTTAAAATGCAATCTACTTCATTATAGCAAATATTTATTCAAAGCAAATAAAATGTAGTTAAAAGAGTTGGAAATATACCATTTTCTCTAACGAAATTGATGTTTCAAAGTAACCAAAGTACCAAATAGAATAAAATACAAAATATACTGTAAACTCAGCATTAATAATATATATTTTTAGATTTTGTTTTTAAAATAAAGTCTATTTGCAATGAGGTGAAGGTGGATGAGATTAATCAAAAATTTCACAATTAGAATTGGATGAATCATCTAATCTAACCGTTGTTGGATTTTGAAATTAAACAGTTGCATGCTTGAACTTTGTGTTGAAGGAAAAGAAACTGTATGTTAGTCAAATTTTTTCAAAAGTTGGCAATAACACCCAGCAAAAACCACAAAAGGTGTTTGCGCTGGAAAAATAATGTGTGTTTTTTTTTTAAAAAAAACCCATCCCAGTAGCACAAATTCATTGGTAAATATCGGCTTGACACTGGTTAATCCCAGTGTGGCTCGTAAGTCTCTCCCCCTCCCCCTCCCTTCTCCCCTCCCCAGTGCTGGGTAATATATATGTTCATTTCTCAACAGTGCAGGGTAATATATGCTCAAATCTCACCCAGTGCTGGGTAAAATGTACTGGAAGTTTTTAAATGTTGATACAGAGTTTTAAAATTGAAATATAGTATTACAAGAAAGGATTGGGAGGGAAGGGGGTAAGAAATCTGTTTTGTGATGGTTTTGAATTTTTTTTTTTTTTTTTTTTTAATCGTGTATTTTGGAACAATATTCGAGATTCAGCATGGACTGGTTAATCTTCCCGGAACCCCTGTTTCCAACATCGGCTGCCCACCTGATGGCTATGGGGTTAGCCCTCTGACCTCGATTTCTAGAGGTACAGGGTTCGAATCACGGGTTAGGCTTGGATGTTTGTTGTGTTACGGAATCCATGTTAAGCTTTAGGTCACAGCCTCATTAGCCAACATTGGACAGTTCTCTCTAGTCCTGACAAAATACACTGGTGGACAAAAAAAAAATAACCATCAGGTTTTTAGTTGATAACTTTTCAGCGGAGCAACTTAGACACATAAAATTCGCAACAAAGAGACACATTTACGTTTCATAACTATAAATGAAACAACACATTCAGAAAATGAAAGTTTCAAACATGATCTCCCTTTATATTAGTGATAAATTTGCTCTATTCTCTGGTGGCCACATTGTCCTTTGAATCTTGCCATAAGGCATCTCCTCGAAGCGTCCCACACATGGTTGAAGTTGTCGATATGGTTGAAGAAATTTGATGTAGAGTAGTCGTCTGGTTTACGCAAGGAATTATGTTCATATTTATCCAAACTAATATTGTGATAAAAACGTACCTTAAGTATCAATAAACCCGAAATTGAAAACGAATATTACATCATTATAAACTTGCATGGAGCTAGAAAACATGATTGCAGTAAAAAAATGTCTTATTTATTTATTTATTTATTTATCTATTTATTTATTTATTTATTTATTTATTTATTTATTTATTTATTTATTTATTTATTTATTTATTTATTTATTTATTTATTTATTTATTTATTTATTTATTTATTTATTTATTTATTTATTTCATGCGCTCGTGAAGAGCATTTATGGCATGTTTTATCACACTATTGGTTTGGATAATTGATAAAAAAAAATACTAAACATAACTTCTTAGAAGTAAGACAGATCACTATTATGATTCAAATACCTCAACCATGTGTGGGACGCTTCGAGGAGATTCATTGTGCAAGATTCAATAGATTGGAAACCGTCCATAACTTAAGAACAACTCTAAAAGTTGGAAGGGAAATGTGGCCACCAGAGATCATAAAAACCTCACGATAATTATAAGAATACAGTACATGTTAAACATAGACGTTAAGTAAAATCGTATGTTCAATTTGCTTATTTCATTGTGCGACTGTGCTGTTTCAGTTATATGACGTGAATTATGTAGGGACTAGAATTATGGTATCTATGTAGTGAATTTCATGTGCCTAAGCTGTTTTACTGAAATGATATTACTAAAAAACTGATTGTGACTTAAGTTGGTTAAAATGTGTATTATTAAATCTGTAAAAGCAACTCCCATATTTAAATATTCATAAAATAATAAAAATATCCATTTCTGACCAAAACAATTATTTTCAGGTATCCTTTACTTTATGTCCAGGATAGCGAACATGGAGAGTTAAAATGATGGTTTTAGTGTAGAAAAAAGATTTCAAATTATTTCCTCCACTGCCAACTTTATACGTCTTACTATTCTCTCATACACGTCTTACTATTTAGACGCAATTATTTACACACAATATTTAGACAAGAAATGTTTGATTGTGTCTTACCTTAGTAAGGACCTCCAGCGTGCTAGTGTAAAAGGGTTTAGGCTCGGTAAAAACTAGATGCAAACTGCTTCAATGTGTCTAAAGCGTCAACTACAGGTTCTTTGAACATCTTTCGTTTAATTTCTGGAAAGAAAAAACACAAATTGTAATTTTGTCAAATATATTGAGTTCATATAAAATAAAGGAAGATTTGGGATGTGTCAATACTAAAACCTGTATTAATTGTGATGAACAACTTATTTCAAAACCCTTGCCAAGTTATTTAATAGCTTTAGGGATGTACTGGGACATAAAATCGGCCAGGGGATTTTAGATTTATGGAGGCCCAAATTTTCAATAAAATCATTAATCAAATTTTAATAATTACTGTTAATAAGGAAGTAATTCCATTTGTTTAGTAAATAATTTATTTAAAATAAAATAGTCTTAATAATTAATATTTTTTATTTAATTTTTTATGTTTAATAATTAATTAAAAAAACTAAATAGTTTTATTCGTTAATTAATCTCTATAATTGAATTGTTTTAATAATTTGTTTGATTAAATCTATTTTTGCCACCTTTGAGTAAATTTGGTTCCCTAAACCATTAATATATTAAACCATAAAAGTTATAAAATAAGTAAATAGTCATTATACGATAATATATAAATTTTAGTGAATCAATTTCATAAATACTACATAATCAATTAAGTTAAATTAATGTGTAATTTTATGCCCTTTTTTAAAATACAAACTATCTCTCTGAGACTAAAGTAATACTTCAAAAATAGTTAATAGTTACTGATGAGAGTGATTGGGTATCGAATGCGTTATTGTGGATGAATTATTATGGTTATTTTTTTAATATTTAGAGTAATTTAATGTTGAAAACCCTGAGTTGAGAAGTTGAGATGTATATCTATTTAAATTAGGCATACAATCAAATCAATCAAATACTAAATTAGATATTATATAAAAACTTCAAAAAGTGGTACCAAGTCACCTCATTTGACGTTACTGATAGCAATAACCATTATCTACGAATAAGTTTAAAATACATGCATAATTTGGGCTTGGAAGATATGACTGCAAAGCCAAAATATGGCACCAACTTACATCTTTTTTTCAAATTGGCTAAAAATATACTAAAAAAAGTTAGTTTTCTCCGAACTTTCAATTCTTTTTAATAATTTCTTTATACTTCAGCTTCGTCGTTCTTTGTCACAAAGCATTGAAAACAAAAAACCGACTTTTTATTCAATTTATAAATCCGACGCAAAGAAGATTCTCGTTTCAAGATTCATTTATCATCATTACAGTTGAGTTTTTTCCGAGAAATTCTGAATAAAGCAAAAATAACAAAACAAAAGCCCAAAAGCACATTTAATTATTCAGCAGTTCGAAATGTCACAGCTGCTTATTTTCAAAAGTCTTGTCATGGTTATGGCATTAAAAGAGAGATAATTGAAGGTGACACGCTAAAACTTCGATGGAATATTATATTTATACGTGACTTTTTTCAAAAGCGTTGAAAATAGATGTCTTTTTTATCTTCCTTTTTTGAGTTATGTCTAAACGGAATTACTTTAAAATTCTACCGCAAGCGTGCTCGCTCTAGAATGAAAGGTTCGCATCTTGACTGCATATAGAATAACAAGATATTGTGTGGTAAATTGGATATTGCATATTGAGGAAAAGTTTTTACTTAAAGTTACTCGCCAAATTCGCCAGCCTCGCGTATATTTTTGCTTCGAAAAAAAACCACCAAATTGAAGGGGCGTACTAGGACATAAAATCGGCTCGGTGATTTTAGATTCATGTACCCAAAACTTCTTTACATAATCATTAATCAAATTTTAATAATATTGATAATTATTGACAATAATAAAATGATTCCAATGTTTAATTTCAATAATTAAATAGTTTTATTAATTTTACTGTTTTATATCTAACTAATTAAGTCAATTTAGCATCTCTGTTTGGTATAGATTATTGCATCTAATTGAATTACATCATTAGATATAAACATAAAAACTTATTACTCTTATAATCTTTTAGTTTCTTGATTGTGTATCATACAATTTGTTTATTATGACCAGAAAACTTCCAGGTTGGCCTTGTTTAGGATCCATGCCTATTTAGAAAATGAAAATGGCCAATTAACAAAATAACCATCCCTATATCCCTAATCGCTTTCATACTGGACCGGTCTATTTTTTACAGACTCTGACCGGCCCTGCGATTGCACCGAACAACCCTATGACCAGTACGCCCCTGCCAAATTGGCATGGTTTGTTATCTCACGTGTTTTTTTTTTTTGTTTTTTTTTTAACTGAGCTTGAATTTAGTCATTAAATGGGTATGCATATAGCATTGTAATAGCAAATTAATTGAGTCAAACTAGACTAAGTTCAAATTTGACGAGCTATGTACTAATGCAGATTATGTCCTAAAGAATTAATTTTCTATCCGACCATAAAATAGTAAGAAGCAACATCGTATGAACAATATGAATCATACTTCCATTAGACTCTCTAATATAATTCGAATGGAAGTATGATAATTTTGTCCACTCTTTTGTACAATTGTGACCTAGGCTTGTTTAGCTCTATTTCGTGTGTTTATATTATACGAGGAAATAACGATTCGGGGTCTAGTTTGAGGTTTTTATATTGTTTCCATTTGAATAAACTACTACTAGGAAACAAAAGGGTTGCAACCCTCATGCTTAGAGAGCAAGTTACTTCCAAACGCCAATATTTTCTATTTAGGATAGGGAATTAGGTTCTATAGGTTCTTTAATAGTGTTTAATTCTTTAAGCAATGGCGGATTCAGCCAGGGGGCGCGGGGGGCGCGCCCCCCCTCCTCAGATTATTATTATTTTTATTTTTTTTATTTTTTAGAATTTGCACACAAAAAATTTAAATTTGTTTTTTTTAATAAGTTCACTTAACGAGTATATTTCGACCTTCGTCTAATTTCCGAAAAAAGCCCCCCCCCCCCCCAAAAAAAGAGCTTATTTTTGGTTCAAGGTTCTTTTTATAGCCCTCTCCCTTCCCATTCAAACGGACGTTAGATTACTGTACAAGTATTCAAACCTCCACCCCCTTGACTTTGAAGACATCTCTACAACACTTTACCATATGAGTTGAGTTGAGTTAGGTAAAAACTCTTTTACAAAATAATAATTTTTTACTTTTATTTTGTAACAATAAGGAGCCGAAACCAAAGCGAATTTTCCTCTATAAACTTCTAACTTAGACGATCACAAGAGGGGGAAGGGAGGGGGAATACACCGGATGTCGTCTTTCTCTCCTGATTTCGCACAAGGGATGGACGTGGGGAGGAGTATCACTGGACACTGAATGAGATAACATCTCCACCCCTCTGGGTCTTTGTCCTTGAAGCCCTCTTTTAAATGGTTGTGGTGTGGTTTACTAGTTAGCACAAGGAGAAGAAATTTTTGAACGCGTGGTGAGAGTGTTGAGACTTATGTTCGGTTTACAAACTGTACACTTCAGAAATTAACCAAAGAGTAGAGTAGGTTGTAATATATAAATGCATCCAAGCGACAAAAAGTAAGTGGGAACAAATTTTTTTAGCGTTTCTTTTTCTATTCTGAAATTATAAATACTATTTATTTGATTTCAAAATGAAAGCAATCGTTACGAGAAGTCAGAAAGAACGCTTTACTGGTGTGGAGGACTTTTTAAAAAGAATTGCTTTGTGTTTGGCTTTCAAAAAATAGTTTAAAAAAGTTATTCTATAGCGATTTTTGGAAATGTACCTGTCATTACCCATTTTTGTCATATGTTTGGGAATACTTTTCTACAAGAAAAGTAAGTTAATCTTTGTTGTCTAGTGGCTTAATTTTTAAACCCTTTTTTAAATTAACTTCGATTTTTTGTGTCTGTGAGGAATAAATCCGTGGAGGACTAATTAATCCTCTTGTTATCCAATCGAGCTAAAATAACTTGTTGTCAATAACAATAACCATATTTTCGGACAAAAAAAAAAAAAAAAAAAAAAAAATAATAATAATAATTAAAAAAAAAAAAAAAAAATTAGCCAAAGAGACGGAATTGACGATTTTCTTCGCAGTGGTCATCAAACACCATGAAAATTGAATCTCAGATCAAAATAGCTTAAGTAAATTGCAATTGTACATAAAAATTGGCAAGGAATAAAAAGAATACCACAAAAACTTTGTATTTATGGATTCATTTTTTTAACATGAACTATTTGACCTACCACACTGGATCTCACTGACTTGCATTCCTTTAACTTAAAAAATTAACATAAAATTTTGCTACTCCTGGTTTCTATCGTTTGCTTTTTACTTTATCCTTTATATTTACTTTTGATTTTGTTTATTTGTGGCGGGAAAATCTGTGGAAGGATAACTAACCCACTAGCCGTCATCCAATCAAGCTGAAACTTGGCAGATAGTCAATGAGAATGCATTCAATCAAGTTTCGGAGATTTTCACTAAAAGAAACTTTTACTCATGCTTCTATTAACACTCTAAATCTTGTGTATGTATTAAATGATTTATATAAAAATTTTACTTTTATGAATTATTTATACACGTAGGTGACACATTTTTTTTCACTGGACTACATAAGTGTAACATTGTATCCATGTAAAAAATGCTCTGATTGGCTGAAATAAAAGTCAGGAATTGGAAAAAAAGGATTTTGTATCAGAAAAGTGGAAAATTAAATTAAATTTTGAAGAACAAGAGTAGAAAATATGAAAATGAACTGTCAACAAGTGAGATTTATCAAGAAATATAAAACAATTTATATTCGATGCTATAGAGAACTTCTACCTATTAAAAAAATATTAGACTTTGACATATTTAAGCTAAATAATAAAGCAAGATTCGGCTCTTCTTAATACACTAACATTTACATCGTGTAGTTTTTTTTTTCTTTAACTACTTTATTATAATTATCCATAGATGGATAAGTATAAGATAACTAAGTATAGTTTGCTAAATCAAAAAAAAGGAAGACTGGAGTTTGTTTTGTGCTAATTATTCAATGTTTAAATTGTATTTTTTTCCTATTGCCTTCTTAAAACTAATACTTATAATTATTAGTAAAACGTTCTCTTTGAAACACAATTTTTCCCTGATTACTTTAGATTACTTGTGTAGCAATGGATTATCCAGTAAAACAAGGTATTTTTACTTACTAAGCTCACTGCATAAATATGTTATGAATATGTTAAATTTTGATGTACAATTACTGATTTCCCAGTTTGATGTAAGTATAGTATAGGATTTATACTTAGTCAGTTAGTCACAAATAATAGACGCAAGTTCCCACTTTCATTGGAATTTCTTCAGTATAATCTATACTTCTGCATGGGGATGTAGCTTACAAAAATGTTTAAAATGCACGATACATTTTTAATACAATTTGTTTTTAAAATAAAACAGATAATGAAAAAACAAAAGGGTAGTGTTAACGCGCTAAGATACCTAACCGCTACCACGCTAACCTTACGCTAAAATAGCAAGTCAGAAATGTGACGAAAGAGGTTGGGGGTCAATCAATGGCTATGGATTAACTTAAAATATATTTCTTGAACACTGCTTAGCTTTCTCCCCCCCCCCCCTTTTTTTTTTTTAATATTCAATTCTGTCCTGGCTAAGGCACAATCTTGCGCCCCCCCCCCCTCAGGAAAATCCTAGATCCGCCACTGTCTTTAAGCATATTTCATTTTACATAATGTGGCTCCGTATATGCCCCCCGTGAAGCTTTGCCGCCATTAAATCTCTACCAACCAACCAAAGGCTTCTAGACAAAAACTGAAATTCTCGTTACGTTGTATAAATTTTACAGGTGGTGATGAAAAATAAAACTGCTTTGCAAGGTTATATTATAGGCCCCATAGATCAATATTTCCTTATTCACATTCTATAATATACTCTATCCAAATTCAATATTAAGAAAAAAAATCTTTCAAGATCTTTTATTTTAAATATTCAAAACTATTCAATTAACATGCAGCAAAAGTTTAGCAAGCTCAAAAAATAGTGTCTTAACTTATTGAAAATGATAATGTACAAAACAATGCACCTGAATAGTATTGCCTAATAAAAGTAGATTGCTTTTAATTATCCTTGGAATTCATTTAATTTTCGATGAAAGCAAAAAAAAAAAAAAAAAAAAAAGGTAATCCTCCTACTTTAAAAATCCGAACTATTCGGTCGAATTCAACAGAAATGAGAAATTAATGAGTCTAAAAAACATTTTGCCTTTTAAATATATATTTCATTTCAAATTCATTTAACTTTTGAATGCAAAATTAAAAGAAGAAGAAAAAAAACAAAAAAAACATGCACCATCTCATTGAATCCAAATTTTTCATATTAAATTCTCCTTTTATAAATCAATAATAGGAAAAAAAATCCTTACGATCGGTTATGAAAAACATAGGAGGATACTAAATAGTAAACTTTCAAAAAATTGCCCCAATAACGAGATTGGTTTCATTACTTAAATAAATATTTTAAATTCTCAATGACTTCTTAAATGATTTACTGAAATTAGAGTAAGTGTAAATAAAAAAATCGCGATTTCATCTGAATATTTTCTACCCAAATCTCACAGAAGAATTCCAAATGTTAGTCCATCCTTGATTACTCGAACTTCCGAAATCGCCTAGTTAAAAGTATATCAATTATTCCTTCCCGAATAGTACCAGAAATTAATGAAGGCAATAACCAACATTAACCAAAACCACACCAATCAACTCTGCGATTCAAACCTACTCAAAATGAACATACTCAGTTGAATTATCCAATCCCAAGAGCAATTCACAAACATTAGTAGTGCCATCTACCGGTATAAAAACAAACCCTTTTAATCTAGTGTAGCTATTCTACTGAGCTTTATTGTTACCCGATACTAAAACACAAGGTTTTAATCTATTAAAAATATAATAATCCTAAAAAATTGTGAAAATCTTTATAAAAAACCCGACAACTTAAAATACTACAGCAATTTAAGAAAGCCACAAATTTGGCATCCGTAGTTTTTTAAGAAATAATTTTTCCATCTTTCCTTTCTAAAATTCTAAATGCAAAACAGTACCACGATGCCTAGCAAGGTAAGTCCACCCAAAAGTAATCAATGTCCTTTAACTATACCTCAATGTTTATTCAATTTTCTTTAAAACCACCCCAATTGAATTTATTTCACTAAATCCACTAGCAAGCAATCACATTCATCAATCATCCTATTGTTGAAATAATGTTTTCTAATCTCCATTACGAAAAACTGTACTTTAAATAATTTAAAACCATGATTCCCCATTCATTAAACTGTAATAAATTCAAATTCATTCAAACTTAATTTCATTACCTATAATAATTTTAAAAAAAAAAACCCCGTCGCTCGAGCCAGCCAGGATTCGAACCTGGAATCTCTTGATCCGTAGTCAAGCGCGTTATCCGTTGCGCCACTGGCCCTTACAATTTTTATCACTGCAGAAGGCTGGATGCACGCTACAGGTTAATGCTTAAAATTTGTTTTTTTTTCTTAAATTTGGAATTGGAATTTCTAATACTGTTAGGCCGACCAAACGGTATAGTGGTTAGCGTGTAGACCGCGAGGTTGCGGGTTCGAGTCCCGTGTTGGCATGGGTGTTTGTAAATGTATGTTGGCTTGTCTAATGACGAATGTTTCGGCGCATTATAGCCCTCGTGTTGCTGACGGCGCCAGATAATCTGAATACAACCAACCAACCAACTAATACTGTTAGTTAATATAACGGTACAGATATAGCTTACGACATTTCTTTTTCCAGAAAATAATGTTTCTGACAACGGGTTTTATATTAAGTAGAATTTTAATTCAGTTTATTATTTGTATTTTAATTTTATTTAAGTTTCCCGTGTTTTGAATTTTGGCGAATTTTCTAAATGCCAAAAAATTTGCCAAATGTCCTACACTATATCTATACCAATAACAATGTTTTAATTTAATGTTTAAAATGTTTATTTAATACTTAAATTTACTTGCTTTTTCTTGTGGATTTTATCACTTCTCCCACTTGAATTAATTTTCGAAAGGTGTGTGGGGAGGGGGGGGGGGGGGGTGCAAGCAAGGCCGTACCCCCAGGTTTTAATTATTTTTTTTTGGGGGGGGGGAGGATTCTGTGGTGTGAATGAAAAATCTTAAAAGGGGGTGTGGGGGACCCTCCCCCAGCGGGGGTCCAGGGCGGAGCCCCGGAAGCTGACGTAATTTTTAAGTTATAATACAATTTCTCATTATTCTACTTAGCTTGCCACTTATATATATAAGCATTAGACCCCCCCCCCCTCGTGAACCCATATATCACTCTTCTCTTTCTCTCATAGAGGCTATAGCTGATATATTAATTTAAATATTACACATAATAACTATATTTAAAATTTCTTTTTATTGAGACTGTACCATCAAAACTTGGCCTAACATATTTCTGCAATCTATATTAAGTGATTGCAATAATTCTAAAATCGTACTTTTGTTAAGCCTTCTCCAGTAATGTTGTTAGGTATCCCAAAACACAGGGAATCTTCTCTGTTTACCAAAGGCGGCTGGTGCACTACAGCCAGTAGTGCAGCCGGGCTGCATCTAAATTTATTTTTTCAAAACTAAAATTATATATTTTATAATTTTCTAAAATGAAGATCCAATTTCTACGGTAAGTGTAAAAAAATCCGATAAACAGCATATTTCTTGCCTCAATACTCAATTACAATGGGGACGTATTTCCAATGATCTTTTTGACTTTGATGTGGTGTTGTACGAGGTACCTATTGCCCGTTAGGGCGAAAACCTCTTCATCTGAAATGGGCCGCAAGGCAGTGAATTAGTCAGATCGAAAATGGGGCAGCATCAGCAGATAGAGACAGGATGGTGGGGAAGCATCAGCAATGACAAGTCATTACGTCTGCTTCTGAAAAGGATAACATCTAAAATGAGCAGTGGCAGTCCTTTTGACTTTGATATAGAGTTGTTCGAGGTACCTGGTGCCCGTTAGGGCGAAAACCTCTTCGTATGAATTAGGCCACTAGGCAGTCAATTGGTCAGGTCTCACATAAAAGGCAGTCTAAGATGGTGGGGGGAAGAAGGGGTGATCAGTAAACTGGTCATACCTCAGGAGGTCGAAAAGCTGTATTGGATAATCTGAATAGTAAAAGACATAAAGAAAGTGCAATTATAAATAACTAAAAATACAGGACGGACGACAATTTTTATAGTAGGATTTTTTTTTTTTTTTTTTTTTTTTTGACAAAAATAAATGAGCCGAATACAAGAAGTTAGTTAAGCTAACATGATAAGCAATTGAAAAGAGAATTGGTTATGTTAATAACCATTAGAGAATAAAAATGTAGTCTTTCTTTTGAAAGGACTATAGTAATAAAATAAAGGAAAATAGATAAAAGTAATGTAGCCTTTCTTGTGAAAGTGCTATAGTAAATTAAGTTAAAAGTAAATGGAATACATAATAATAGTATATAAAATAAGACTACTCCTCCACCCGCTTCCCTTTCCCTATGAAAGGGAACCTTCCACGGGTTGCTGGAGGGCTTTGGCTCCTAAATGGTGGTAAAAACTGAACACTTCAATCCCCATCCGCTTCCCCCACTGAGTGGCTTTCACGGATTGTTGAGGATTGAGGAGCAAGTGAGCAGTTCTGATCTGAGCAGGTAAGGTAAATGAAGATGGTAAATTAATTAAATGCCTCTGCAAGAATGGCATCTGAAAGTGCGAAGGCAGCAAAAGGTCTGCAGTTTGAGTCTTCAAAAAGGACCTCGTAAGCAAAAATACTATGGTAGTTGCTGGTTTCTGAGAGGGCATTTCTATAGAAAGTAATGTTGGTGTTTGCGATAAATTCAGAGATAGGCTCAATTTTGAGATCCCTGTGAATTAAATTGTTACGTATATATCTAGTAGCGTTAACGACTTCTCTTAATATTTTATTTTGACAAGTCTGGAGAATTTTGATCTCTTTTTTAGTAGCAGTGGTGAGGGCAGGTGACGCATAGGTCAGGATGGGTCTGATATTGCTGATATAGAGAAGTCTTTTTAGTTTCAGATTCAAGTTGGAGTGTCTACCAATTAAAGGACGAATTTTGGACATAACCATATTGGCTTTTTTGACAACATGCTTACAGTGATCCATCCAGTTCAGTTTGGAATTCAAAGTAAGGCCCAGATAATTTGCTTTTTTAACTATTGGGATCTTTTCCCCAAATAAGTAAACTTCAGTGGTGATGGGGGTTCTAGACTTCTTCCCCCCCATAACGAGGATATTGGATTTAGTGGCATTAATGCTTACTTTCCAGTTCTCACACCATTGCTCTATTTCATCAGTCAACAGTGAGAGTTTGTAGACTGCATGATTTCTCTGTACGGAATTTGTAATTATTGCAGTGTCGTCTGCATAGAATGCAGTCATGGTGTTTAAATTATCCCTGAAAGTGGGGAAGTCCAGGATCCATCCATGGGTGGAGCTTACTGGGAATTTGGAGTAGAGCATCTGGACGATGAAGGAGTCGAAGCGCTTGGAAACATAGAGTATCGGATTGGAGTCAAGGGTCCAAGTTTAGAGATGTCTTTCACCCTGAGTATCATGTAGTCACTGCGAGCTTGCGATACGATATGGGCAGTGAGTTCTCTGAATTCCTCGTTCGTGAGCGAGGGGTCGGTGACATATCTTCCAATGCCATCGAGAACGTTCTGATAGAGCCGATAGCATTTACTCTCTTCAGTAGGTAGGAAGGCAACCACCCCTTTGTCGGACATCACAATGGGGTCAGCTTTGCTCTCCGCAGTTGGTGAGCTAACATCAGTTTGGGTGAGGGCATCCATGCATACTGGGGCAGGGAGGGTACACACTTCCGAGAAAATCGCCATGTTGATGATCTCGTCAGTGCTAGTCTGTTGGTCAGTGTGATCCGAAATGGATTGGCATGCTGCCTCAGCATATGTTTTTTGAAGTTTCCTAATGATCAGAGGTCTTGGGACCATAGGCTTCAACACAGGAGGAGAGGGAGTGGAAGGAATGATCGCCTTCTTGACCATAGGACCTCCACTCCTTTTATGAATGAAATCTCTGCGAGCAGGGCAGGACAGGGAGCTGCTACAATGCTCCAAGTTGCAGTTGCAGCAGCGTTTTTGACTACCTTTAGTTGGGCAATCTCGGCTGAGATGGTTTTTCGCACAGTGGCGACATCTAGTGGGAGCATTGCAATCTGCGGCTAAGTGGGCTCCCCAGTGTTGGCATTTGTAACACTGTTGGGGACCTCTCCTTTTGTTGCCTTTGAGTAGCTCCATTTTGATATTAACGTAAAGCATAGACTTCCAGGAAAGTATGTTTACTTTATCCAAAGCAAGTGGGAAAGTGAGAACAAAAAGTGGCAACTTTTGCCCTGTTCGTCTCTTCATCTGATATATATTGAAAGTAGGGAAATCGGGCTTTTCCAGTAGAAGCCATTCCCGAATTTCCTCAATGCCGGTGTTAATAGGTAAACCCCGTACAACGGTCCTAAATAAGGAAGTAGGTCGAGACCCTTTGATTTCGAAAGGACAATCAGTATCCTTAAGGTGCTTGGAAATCAGGGACTCTTCCTTTTCATTGTGGGGTGTTACGCAGTATTTGGATTTGGTAATTCTGGCATCCAGAAATAGGTTATGCTCCCGCAAAAACTTGTGCAGGAGTTTAATACAGGATTTTCCAGCTTCATCAGTTGGGAAGGAAAAGATAGTGGGATTGAAGGGGGCGCCATTCAGGTTGGCTTTATCCACCACATCAAAATCCACATTGGCAGCAGGTAGGTTAAGGACAGTGCTTTCCTCAATAACAGGTTGGGAATCATCATCTGTCAGCTCATCCATGGCTATGGGAACTTCACTAACGTTCTGCTCTTCCATAATAACAAGAATGGGAACTTCATTAGGAATAGGAACCTCAGTAGTGTTATCGTCAATGACTTTAACAACTGGGTCTAAATCAACAGGATCAGGGCAGCTTGCCGAGGCAAGTGCGGGTTTGGACTTAACGGTTTTACGTCTCGTCATCTCAGGAGCAAAAGAAAAAACGACTACTCTCTCAGTGAGCTAGCAATCGAATCATAAATGAAATCTCCAATGATCTTCCTCCGAACGGCAAGTATATGATCTCAAAACGCGTTTCGGCTGTGACCAATGGAATTAACCAATGAAATTCAATAGAGCCTACTCTCCACGTAATGTGTAGCGTGGCCGCCAAATCAGCGAGTTTCCGACTTCGGGCTGCCCTTAAGAATTTCTGCTTTAAAATAATCTCTAAATAAAATTTTTGCAAGATATTGGTGTCATCTGAAGGCTAGAGAGTTATTTTATTAGTTTGAAGTACCATTTTGTTCTGAAAATAAATTTTAATATTTTAAACTCATCTAAAAAAATCATGTTTTTGGCACGTGAAACTTCATTTAAACAGTGATAAATGAAGTTTAATATAAGCTTTTTGAAATATGATTTGAGAATTCAAATCAGCATTAACCGATAGATGTTTTGAACCTCAGTCAAATTGATTGGAGAAGAAAATTAATTTTGCTACATTTTTAAATGCAAAAGTTTTTAGACAAATTTTGATTTTTTTCTACTTTTAATGTTAAAAAAAATTCTATTAAAAACGCTATAAATTTTAGAAACTAGATATAAAGGTTCATAACATTAAGAATGATATTATGAACAATTTCCAACCATATTTTTTTTCTTGGCCCCATAAAACTCGAGTAATCACTGTTTTTAAATATGCTAACTATAGCGAGTTAAACGTTAATTAGGTAATTAATTTTTGAACACGGGCCGCCACTGTGGTTTATATAATTTTCTTTTTTATCCACGTTTCTCAGACATATTGACATCTGTTATTGTCGTGTGATATTTGCAGTTTCATCTGATAAAACGAAAAAACTTGCAGCATTATTTATTCTTTTCACTAATTTTCGTTGAATTATTTCACCACAGATTGTGATAATCTTATTTTGAATTTTGAGACTAAAATACGAAGTATTTAAAGCTACAAAATTTTAATGACCAATTAAATTTGTTAACTTCGCTCTTCATTGCATTCTCGTAATAATTCTAAAATTACCGCCGTTTACTGTTGGTTCTTCATCATCGTTGTTTATTGTACAGTACGCAAAAAAAAATCTGAACGACGACTATACCTTCGGTTCTAATTGTCGTAGAATTTTGCGATTTCCACCAAAATGTTTTGTTTACGATTTTCTATATGTCTGATGCAAAAAAAAATTCTTAGGGGCTGTATTCTAAGTAAATTTAACTCTATCTTTAAAAATTTCAATACGAACCCTATTTTTTATATTTACATTCGAATTAGAATACTTCTTTTCCCCCCAGATGCCAAATTTCAGTTCATTATGTTGTGAAACACGTCACTTATGAGCAAAAATGTTTTGAATTATCTTGAGGGCAAATTTATTTATCGCGCTGAAGAATCGAACGTTTTGCAAGCTTCAAAACGTAATCTATTACGAGGTCCCTTAAAGTGAGCTTTTTTACATTATTGCTAAAATATCAAGAACCAAAAGTCAAAATGGGATGAAAAAAATTCTGGAAGGGCTTTAATTATTAAAAAACTGTTTAGTACAAAAGTTGCGTGTTATTTATATTTGGTCTTAAGCAAACTATCCTCTGAAATAAAAATTGATAAAATATATTAACTGTATAAGATTTTATGGCCAAAAATACAAATTTTCTTTTTAACATTAATTTATCATTTTTTTTACCACATTTTAATTACTAATCACTGATTGGAAAATTATGAAATTTGGTATTTAGACGTTTTCTGGATTCTAAATCTAAATATGGTATAATATTATGGGGTTGCCTTTGAACTTTTTAAACTTTGGTTTAGTTTTAATATGTAGATGACAACTCGTGATAAAAAAAATATATACAATTAATAAAGACCTTCCACAATTTACAACGGTACTTGACTTTTGTTATTTCATCAATTAAAATAAAAGATATAGCCATCGTTCGGATTTTTTTCTTTCTTTTTTTTTTTTTTCCTCTTTTGCGTACTGTACCAGAATCGGAAGCTACAATTTTCAGCTGCTTGCTTCTTTCGATTGGAATCTATGGTGTTTTTCATGCTCGCTCTCTGATTTCGAAACTTCTACATACTTTCATAAAATTCTCAGCTTCTATTTCGCAGTTCTTATGATATTGGCTGTGTTATTACTTTGATTATTAAAAATATCAATTGCATCTTTCCAATTATCAAAGGTTCACGAACTCGAGATTTGAGTTTTTCATCCGTTTCCATTTGCTGAAAACACAATGGATTTCTCTGGAATCAATTGTGAATAACTTAATTTCTTTTTAAACTTAATTTCTTGATTTAAAAGATTGTTTGAATTATGGAATCCCACATCTAAAGTATTATCTTCTGAGACAGATTTTAATCCAAAATTCAAATTTAAAGTATATTCATTTGAGGATTTTCTACAGCGGTAAGTCTTTTCAGCTTCTTTTTTTCTTTTTCGACAAGAACTTTCTTTCATCCACTTTTTTTTCCCTGGAGCTTTTGATTGCCATCCAAATTTTATTTCTTTTCGAAGTTTAGATAGTAATCCATTAGAAAAATGTCTTTTTTTATTTTTAAATGTTTTATTTATGTCAGAATTTAAGTAACAATCCTTCAAAAGCTTTAAAATTTCGTTTCGGATTTGAGAATCTAATTTCGGAGCCATAATTTACTCCCACTAATAAAAATAGTTAGATTTATAATTTAAACGTTTCATTTTTAAAATAAAATGGGTAGTAAAGCTATTAAAATTTACAATAAATAATTATATGCTTTTAAAATTGGTCACACTAATTTTGAATCAACCTGATAAGGTTTTCTCGAACTTACTTATCGTAGTTATTTATCAAAAAAATATATATATATACAATGAATTTATATTGATTTGCATTATATGTTTTTGCACTGAATACTTTTTAAGTATAAATTCTAGTTAAGTAAACACACGAGGTTATGAATTTTTTTATGCGACAAAATAGTTGTTCCCTAATATGTATAAACAAAACTCAATGATAGTCAAATTAAATATCATAAATCTAATAATTTACACTTTCCAACTTTTCGGGTCTCAAGACATTTATTCTAATGTAATACAAGGAACATACTAATCACAGACAAACACAAAGAACTTGCTTCTTCGTATATGTGTTTCTTTTAAGTGTATATGCAGGCTCGGTCCGGCCCACCGGAACACCGAGACATATCCCGATGCGCCCTCCCTAGAAAACTTCACTGGGCGTTCCCTCGGATGACAAAAAAATAAACAAACAAACCAAAAAAAAAAAGAAGAAAAAAAAAAAAAAAAACGCCTATGGAAATTAAAAATTTTAAATTGAGAATTGTTACTTAAACGAAGAATTAAATGTTTTCCTCAATAGAGTTGGAGCACAAAATAATGATGTGGTGAAAATATATCAAAATACGATTGTCTCTGGATCTTAGCAAACATCCTTATGGTATCCTTTTCAAGGTCTATAGTGAGCACACAAAAAAAACCCGTTCATATTGTTAAATTGTTAGGAGTTGCGTTAAGAAATGTGCTTCTGATGAATCATTGCCAATCCAGGAAGAAGATTATTAGAGTCCCCCCCTCCCTTCCCCCATTATATATTATAGATTACATCTTTGGCACGCGAGACCAGAGTGAAAACTCTACAGCCATCAGGTGTGCTAGGACTAATGTGAGAAGAAAAAAATTGAGTTAGATTATTGATGACGAAGAAGAGGAGGGGACGAATTTGTTGAATGACTGATTGGAAGTAATGTAGTTCTTATATTTGAGGAGTTTTTTTTTTTACAATATTGATAGAATAAAATATGAACTCTCAAATATTCGGAACTATTTAAAGTTTACAATCACCTGTTTACAATACCTCTTACTAAAGTCTCTTGCGAGTTATTGTTTTCGAAACTGCACATAATTAAAACTTGTCTTTAGGCCCGATTAATTAATGAACATTTAGAAATTTTGTAATGAACACTGAGAAATGTTTTTAAACTCAATTGATACCAAAATTATTAATAAGACATGTGAAAGCAGATCTGAAATGTGGCGGCTTCTTGCTTTTAAAATGATGGTCCTAATATTCTATGAGTAGAATTCAGTCTTGGTGTCTTTTTTAATTATAGTTCTGTAAAATTTATTTTTGGTCACTTTGGTATTTTGCACATTTATTTACAATGTACCTTTTGCAATGGGTTTCAATAAATTATGTTCATTTGTATTCGTCTAAGAAGAGAAGTGTAATTAATTATCTAATTACTTCAGCTTCAGTTTGACCAAAATTATCCTAACACCAGTTACACTCCTGACATTTTAATGAATAAATATTAAGACTCATGTAATTGAAAAAAATTCCAGTTGCTCTCGAGAGGCTAACAAAAAAGTTGAACATCTTTTATTTTTGCATTTTAAGCATTTGCGTTTATATTGAAAACCCCCCTCACCTTTTTACAGATAATTTTTTTACCTTTGTACAGCATTACCATTGAAAAATAAAACAGCTGTGCTTCTTGTTAGCTAAAGCACTAAACTGTGCACATTGAAAAAAAAATCCTTAATTTTTTTTTGCGTAGTATTTGAATAATTCCCGAAAAAGAAATAGTTTATTAATTTACACCAAAATTTGGCAAAAAAAAAAAAAAAAAAAAAAACATTAAGAAACATCTTCCAGTAGTAAATACTCTAATTCCCATAGGAAATAAAAGCTTAAACTTCTACCAGCAAAAACTCCAAATAAAAAAAAAATATATCCTGCAAGCTATTTTTAATATTAAAAAAACATACAAAAATACAAATTAAGTAACCAATATGTAACTACAGTTTGCAAAAATTCCTCAAAAATTTAAGATACTGGAAAAAGTTAAATATTAATCAAAAGTTAGAAAGTCAAAAAGAAGTGAAACATGAATTTCCGAATATCCCACCTCCCACATAGTCACAATGTTGAAAATTGGTACAAATGTCAAAAATGGTAAACATAGAAAAACAAACGACTTACAAAGAGGATATTTGCTCAATTATCTGGGCAAAATTTCTTGTATTTTATGAATGCAAAATGGGATTTTTTATAGAGTATTTTTAAATTTTCAAATCAAGCTTTCTGGATTTCGAACTTAGAACATGGTTTTTATTGCCCTAATAGAAGACATTTAAAATGTATAGTGATTAACAAATTTTATTTATTTTACTGCTTTTCATAATGAAAAAAAAAAAAAAAAACGCGATAAAAGGTTTTATGACTCACTCATTCATCATTAATTCTCCCCCTTCCCACATGTCCACAAGTCTGAAAATTTGTACAAATATCAACAATGGTAAACATAGAAAGAGTAAGCTATTCCTATATCGATTTACCCACTTTAAGGGGTCGAAAAGGGGTTAAACGTTCCAAACGAAGGATATTCGAATATCCCACCTCCCACATAGTCACAATGTTGAAAATTGGTACAAATGTCAAAAATGGTAAACATAGAAAAAGTTAGCTATTTCGATCTCGACTAACCCGCTTTAAGGGGTCGAGAAGGGGTTAAGCATTCCAAACGAGGGATATTCGAATGTCTCATTTCCCACAAGGTTACAACTCTGAAAATTGGTATAAATGTTAGCAAAGACAAACATAGAAGAAGTAAGCTATTCCGATCTCGATTAGCCAATTTTAAAGGATCGATAAGGGATTAAATGTTCCAAATAAGGGATATCCAAATGACCCACTTCCAAAGTTGTCACAATTTTGGTATTTGGTGTAAATATTTAGAAGGGCAAATATAAAAAAAAAAAGCTATTCCAATATTGACTAAGGAATTTTTAAGGGATGAAAAGTCAACGTAAAATGAAACTATACGAGGAATATCTTAATTTCTAATTTCCAATTCAGTTACAACTTTGAAATTTAGAACTAAGAGTAAATATAAACACAATAAACTATTGCAATCTCGAGTAACTAATTAAAAAGGGTCCAAAGGGGGTTAAACGTTATAAACGATTGTTATTAAAATGTCTCATTTCCAATATATTCACAATTATAAATTTTGGAAAAAATGATAACAAAGGAAAGTTTCTATTTTGATAAATCAAATTGTCGGGATCGAAATGGAAGCAAACGACGTCTGAAGCGTAAAATACATGAATCTCTTTTGATTGCTAAAAATGCACATGATAAAATTTCGTAGCGCAGCATGGGTATTCAGCTAGTAAATACATATATTGTAATCAATGACTTTTACTTGGTTCAGAATTTCATTTAGTACTTTCAATGACAAAATTTTGCTTTCACCCGAAAATATACAGTTTAAGTAAAAATAAAGCTGACACAATGAGCAATAAAATGCACTAATTATATTGCTATAATTAACTTAAAGAATAGTTTTTAAAATATCATCTACACCTTTAATTCCTTCAATCATTCGTTGTGTTGACATGATTTTTTTTTTTAAATGCACAATGAATAATTTTATTAATACAAATTGAGAGTGGCTAGAAAAATTTTCAAATCCCTTGGACCTTTTCTAATATGGATTTTAGAAAACACTAAAAACAATGTTCCTCTCAGGGAGACTATATTTATAAAAAGTTCTTCAGATATACATTATTTATTTCCTATAGCAGAATCCCTAACGAAACAATTGTAAAAGTTTTTCTAAAAGGACAATATAGTTTAAAAGTTCACTTTTGTAGACAACTCTCAAAACAAAAACAAGTATTGCCTAAAAGGATAAAATATCAACTGAAGATAAGGGAGACTCCCAGGGGGCGTTATGAAGAAAATTTTGGTGACCATGGAGGCTTTAACTCTATACTCTATCATGCAATCATTCTTTCTTGTCTGGGACAAATTTGGGAAAATCTACTTTACGTCTGTCAATTTGCTCAAATACCCCTTGGGTGACATCTAAATCAAAGGGTTTAGCCGAATCGAAATTTTATTTCAAATAGATACTGAGTTTCCCGATTCCGAAATCTCAGCGCCATAAAAAAAGAGAATTTAAAATTACATAAACGAATCTATATTAAAATTTAAATAATTCAATGACTAAAATCCATTAAGATGCCAAAACAATGACTAATGTTTTCCAAGCAAAATACTTCCACAAACATTAAGAAATAAACATTTATTCTAAAAGATTTTATGATAAATTTTGTGAAAAAAAGTATTTGTGATAAAAGAACTGATTGCAAATTTGGAGTTGTAGTTCGCACAAATTTCTGTAATAAGTAAAATTAAATCGGATTTTGTACCTCGGATTTTTGCAAGATTTTATGGTATTTCATTAAAAGCATGAATCATATTTAAAAATAACTGAAGAAAAACCAATTTTCCGAAATTCAATAACTTTCAAAACTGCTATAGAGAAATTGGGGTATTGTTCAGGGTTAATTTGTTTTGCAAATGCAATACTATCATTTATTTATTGCATTTAATAAATAATTTTAATTAATTAATAAATAATTACAAAAAATTTTAATTTAATATTTATTGCATTTAATAAATAATACATTTGCAATACTTTTAAATAAATTATTTATTTATTTTCATTACATTAAACGTATTTCTATATTAAATTTACTTAAAAACAACTATATTATTGGATTTAAATTTGATGGTGTGTGTTTGTTTTTTTCGAACAATTTGGAATTTTTAAGAAATAATTAAAAGCCCATTTTTAAAATATTAATGGGGATAGTTAAAGTGCTTTGCTAATTTAGAGTTAAAATTTCGAAAAGATGTAAAAGTTAGTATTTATTATGAAAGAACTGATTTACAAGTTTAAATAATTTTTTTTTTTTTTACAATATTGTATCTTTGCAATATTTATGATTAAAATATATTACTAATAAAGATGATTTACTAGAAACATGCTGCATTTTTAAAGATAGTTTTAGAATAAAAAAGATTTTTCCCACGAATTTTTTTTTCTGTTACTTTAATAGCTTAAAGTCTAGTGTCATAGTGGCGAAAGCCATTTCAACTCTGTTCAATTATAATTATTTGCGATTATATTCCTTTATGAATTAGGTATATAAGGTAATTTTTTTGTATTTATCGCTAATCAAATTAGATTACAATTTCTATTTTTGATTCAAAAACTTCGCTCGTCTGCCCAAGGTCAACGTTCCCAAACAAAACTACAAATGCTGCCTACACGTGCGATATGTCAAATGAAAGATTGTGTTGGAACGAGTTTCTACACCGAAATTCAACTATAATTACAACCGGAAATTCGAAATTGCCAAACGGAAATCAACTTACAATTTTTTAAACCTAAACTATAAATGCTACCGATATATATGGTATATCAATTTGAAGGTTTCGATGCGATTAATAAAATAACATCTAACATTCAACAGATGTTTCAAACACAAGTGTTTCAAAGTTCAATCAGAAGGGTGTTTGTAACTGTTTGAGAAGTTCACATCTTGATTACAATTAGATATATCGTATTAAAACTTGGATATTGGTGATAAGCTTGAATGTCAACTTTACGTTTTTTTTTTTGTTTTTTTTTTAAACTGCCAATAGGTTAAGTTTGTTTATCATATATCATCAACCTAAATTTGTGGGGCAATTCTCTGCCGTACTCACGGGACATTTGGCTCTTTTTTGTATTCGTAAACAGATAATGATTTCAAAGTTATATTGAATCTAGTAGTTACGTTTGTGTTTTATAAAATACTAGTTTGTTGCAAAGTTAGATAGAAATATAGTTATTTTAACTAGGTCAAATATGCATCCTATAACACACACAAATTAAATTAAAACACAAATTTCGTCAACTTTGCTCAATATCTAGCCTCGTCCCTCTGCCATTGAAAATGTAAAAAAAGCTTGAAAAAAATGCACTTTTAAGCCATTTTTTGTAAAATTTTGGAAATTATTTTTAAAAACCGGCATTAGTATAGCATGGAATAGTTACCTAATGTATCAGTTAGAACACACAAAACATTTCGTCCAATTTGCTCAATATTTAGCCGCACTCCTCTTGCTTTGAACAAAAATGTGCCTAAATGTCTCAAAATCGTAACAGATTGGACGTTAGGATGGCCCAAACAAAAAAAAATTCCGAAATCGGTCTTAGAAGAGCACGGAAAAGTTGTCTAATGGGCTAGTTAAAACACACACAAAATTTCGTCAATTTTGTTCAATTTCTAGCCTTCTGGCGTTGAAAATGTCCAAAACATACAAAAAATGCATTTCTTAGCCAGTTTTTAGAAATTCTTGGAACTTACTTTTAAAAACCAGCATTGGTATAGCATGGAATAGTGACCTAATGTGTCAGTTAGAAAACTAAAAAAAAATTGTCCATTTTCCCCTCTTTCTATGAACAAAAATGTGCCTAAATATCACAAAATCGTAATATTGGACATTAGGGTATACCAATTTTTTTTCTTTCTTTTTCGGTCTTGGAATAGCGTGGAAAAGTTGCCTAATGGGTCAGTTAAAACAAAACAAAAATTCATCAATTTTGTTGTTTATCTAGCTGTGCCCCTTTGGCATTGAAAATGTTCAAAAAATGCATTTTTTGAGCGATTACTTAAATTTTTTAAAAAACTAGCATTTTCATAGCAAGGAATGGTGGCATAATGGGTCAGTTTTACATATAGGACACAAAAAGTTTCATCCATTTTGATCAGTATCTAATCTAGGGATGCCCCTCTGAGTAAAAGAGTAAAAATAAGGACGAAAAGCAGCTTATTTTGAATGGGCCAGTTAGAAACCACATAAAAATATAGTCAATGTTGCTCAATATCTAGCTACTCCTTCTGGCATTTCAAAACTCACAAAAATAAAAAATATGCATATTAAAAATCAAAAGTATATTTACTAGTATAATACTTATTCATATTTAGAAATCGAGAAATTAAATTTTATAAAGTAAACAAGAGTAGGCCTAGTTCTTTTAAAATTGAGTCTTCAGAATAGTACTGCCCCTTATTATCAAATTTTGGAATTTCTCTTCTTACATGAATCTTAGCCAGCCCATATATAACCATCTATTTCAGCATCACCACAAACTTTCGTTGAAGCTTCAAGTTTACATCATCTTATGAGTTCAACACACACCTCTCGACTGCTTGTGTGTGACATGGAAACTTCTCAAATGGTATTATAGGAACCTGTTCTTTCCAAATATCTTCCAATTCTTCATCTTTTATAACATTGTAAGCAGTGGTTCTGTTATGTTGTACTTTAACCAGTCGATGAGATCAATGTAATCAACGGCATTAAAGTTGAGTTCAGGAGGTTTGATGAAGCGTATGTCTTCGGATTTCTTATTATGTTTCTTATTATTTCTTATTATGTACTACGTTCAGGATTCACCTCACTGTTAATTCCAGGATATGGTATCGCGAATCCATTAGCATTTCCACTAGCATATTTCCCGGATGGACAAAGTATGCATTGTTTGAAATAATTTTTGTCTGTAATTTTCTTGACATGGTCAGGCAACTGCCTTGAGAAAGCAATCATCTTTCAGATATGTCGAGCCCCACCGTGAAATGTGGTTTTATTTTTATCCCGAACCACATTGGTGCATAAACCAGAATTACAAACCTTACAATTATACGAAGCTCATTGGTTGGATTTTTGGTACCAATGGATATAATATATAAGTACACTTTAATGCCGTTGATTGCATTGATCTCATTGACTGGTTCCTATAATACCATTTGAAAAGTTTCCATGTCACACACAAGCAGTCGAGAGATGTGTTAAACTCATATCTGAAGCTTTAACGAAAGTTAGTGGTGATGCAGCAAAAGACGGTTACATACGAGCTATGAGATTCAAACAAGAAGAGAACTTCCAACATTTGATAATAATAAGGGGCAGTACTATTCTGACGACTAAACTTTATAAGGATTAGGCCTACTTATTTTTACTTTATAGTATTCATATTTAGAAATCGAGAAATTAAAATAAGTATTATACTAGTAAATATACTTTTGATTTTTAATATGCATATTATTTATTTTTTGAGATTTTTGAAATGGCAGGAGGAGCTAGTGCCTAGATATTGCTAGATATTGTAGTAGTAAGTATTGTAGTAGTAGTAGTAGTAGTAGTAAGTAGCTAGATATTGAGTAACATCGACGACATTTTTAAGTGGTTTCTAACTGATCCATTCAAAGTGCACTGCTTTTCGTTCTTATTTTTACTCTTTTTCTCAGATGGGCGCCGCTATATACTGATAAAAATGAATGAACATTTTTGGGTGTCCTAACTGACCCATTATGCAACCATTCCGTGCTATGCGAATGCTGATTTTTAAAAAAATTTAAGAAATTTCTCAAAAAATGGCTTAAAAGTGAATTTTTTGGATATTTTCAATGCCAGAGGGGCGCAGCTAGATATTCAACAAATTGATGAAATTTTTTGTCTGTTTTAATTGACCCATTAGACAACTTTTCCACGCTACGTAAAAACCGATTTCGAAAAAAAAAAATTTGGGTTCACCCTGGCGTTCAATCTTACGATTTTGCGACATTTAGGCACGTTTTTGTTCATAGCAAGAGAGGTGCAGCTAAATATTGAGCAAAACGGAAGAAATTTTGTGTGCTTTCTAACCGACACATTTGGAAACTATTCCATGCTACGCCAATGCCAGTTTATAAAAATAATTTCAAAAAATTTCTAAAAACTGGCTTAAAAGTGCATTTTTTTATGTTTTGGACAAATTCAATGTCAGAGGGGCGCCGCTAGAAATTGAACAAATTGACGAAATTTTGTGTGTGTTTTAACTGACACATTCGACAACTTTTCTACGCTATTCCAAGACCGATTTCGAAAAAATATTTTTTAGGTCCACCCTAACGTCCAATCTGTCATGATTTTGCGATATTTTAGGCACATTTTTGTTCAAAGCAAAAGGGGTGCAGCTAAATATTGAGCAAATTGGACGAAATTTTGTGAGTGTTCTAACTGATAAATTAGGCAACTATTCCATGCTATACCAACGCTGGTTTTTAAAAATAATTTTCATAAATTTCCGAAAAATGACTTAAAAGTGTATTTTTTGTCAATTTTTACAGTTTCAATGCCAGAGGGGCGTGACTAGATATTGAGAAATATTGACGAAATTTTGTGTGTGTGCTAATTGACCCATTAGGCAACTTTTCCGCGCTATTCCCAAAACAATTTCGAAAAAAAGAAAAAAAATGTGGGGGCCATTTTCGGCCCTCCCTAATAAACATGTGTAGCAACAGCCCTTTAGTAACAGTTACTATCATAATCCAAATTGTTTTTATCCCACATACTGAAAGGAATAGGAACTATTAGTGAATAGATTGCAGCTTAAAACCTCAAATTAAATTGCAACTTATTTAAGCGATTTTGAGCTTCAATTCGAACTTACGTAGTGTTTTCCTTTACCATTTCGACTTCCATTAATCAACATTTTTGTCCCCAGAACTTGATAAAATGCATTATTATTATTGACAAAATTGTCTGCCAAGTTTGAGATCGACTGGATGATGGCAGTGGGTTAATTAGACCTCTGATGCCGGAATAGAAACGTGTAAAATCAGATATTTAATGACAGACCCCAAACTTGATTTTCAACGACAACAAATCTGTCAAGTTTCAGCTCGATTGGGTGACGGTAAGTGGGTAAATTAATTCCAAAGATTTTCCAGTCACATACAAACTCACACAATCGAAGCCAATATAAAGGATTTAAAAAGAAAAGCTAAAAAAAAAATCTCCGACAAATCGACAAAAGTATTTATGTATAAACTAGCTTTATGGCTCCACGTTGCTCAGCCAATTAGAAAGGTAGACTTTGGTTAGAGGATGATTGAAGTATACTGTTTACTTTTTGTAATAAATTTAAAGAAATTTCGACGTGTGAGGTGAAACTTGCTTCTAGTTATTAAAATTTTACTTCATTTAGCAATAAAATATTATCGTAATGATTAATTAAAAAAATAACTCTTCCAGGTATAATATTTTCTGATCCCAAGATATGAGATGTCTATTTTAACCCTAGTCAATTGCATAAAATCGTTCTTTAAAATAATTCTTGCAATTGTTAATATCGATGTTATTGGTAATGTATGAAACATCGGTATTCTATAGAATAACTAGATGTTTTATAGAATGATGGCTGTTTGAGAATTTTTCCTAGACATTGTAATATATAATATCCAGGCATTCTGTGGAATGACGAATGCTATTTAAGCATTATATGAAAAAAGACCATGATGAGGCTATTATTTAAAAGACGTATTTTCTCAAATGTACTAATGTTATTTTGAAAATAGTAATCGAAGTGTGCCATTAAATACTTAAATTCACAATACTCAGGAAAAATTAAACTGAACAAAATCTATGCTCCTCTCATTAAAGAAAACAAAATTTTCATAGAAAAATTATGAAATTTAAATTAACATACTTGTTGCAACATCCTAGGTAGCACAGTTGTATAAACCAAAGTCAAAAACAGGGAATTTTGAAAATTGGGCAATTCTGTCCGAAACTCGAGCATCGTTACAAAAATAAATAAAAACATTTTAAAAAGATAAACATGTTAAAAACATCACGAAACACATTTTTGTCCTTCTTTCTTATAAATAAAATAGTTCAGTTTTAAAACTGTGCATCAACATTACAAATCTTCATGTGGACAATTCTCTAGAAAAGCATTCCGCTCTTTTTCCTTCTCGTAAATGGATCATAGTTTGAAAACTATGACGAATCTAGAAATTATGTTTTTATATATATAAAATTAGTTTGTGACAAAGTTAAATGAAAAAGCAATTAATTTAACTAGGTCAAACATACATTTATAAGCCATCGATGCACGGGACACAAACGGGTCCAGTGCGTCTGTGTTATAAGATGCATATTTGACCTAGCTAAGATAATTATTTTTCCATGTTACTTTACAACAAACTAATATTATATAAAACAAAAAACATAACTACTAAATTCATCGTTATTTGAAAATTATCTGTTTACGAGTAGAAACCAAATGTTCCATTCATACAGCAGAAAACTGCTCCAGAATATTTTATCCAACATTGGGTGCGATTGGCCAATATCAGTATTCAACGGTCGATTTACAACGTTCCATATCGGAATTGGCCAATATCAACCGTTATATTAGTCTTAGTTGTTGTACTACTGGGGATGGTAGGCTTTAATCCTGCCTTGCCACGTGATATTCGAAATGAATCGAATATGTACTTCATGCTTTTCTGGTTTGTCATTTAAAATTCCGCAGAATGCCTAGGAAATGTGTGACTTAATCATTTCATACTTTTCTTAAAAGTACTTTGCATTCGATAAAATGCCTAGGTACTCAATTAGAGTTCTAAAAAGTACGAGCACTATTGTAGCTAAATTAAAAGTTGGTAAGAATCATCGTTTCCATTCAAAAACCATTTGTATTACTATAAACTTTTATAGATTGTAAACTAATTATAACAATTGGTTTGAACTGTTTTAAGAAGATATTAATATTTCAGTATTAATCATTAATAGCATATTCAAAACTAGTTTGAAATATTATAAAACTATTTAGCAACATTCTTTAAATTATGAAAAATTCTTCTCCTGCCCCATAAAGCAAATTGCATTTTGAGAAAATTCAGTTATAGATTTTATGCATGACGACGATACGATTGGATCTTCCTAAAATTCTGCTTTTTTATAAATCGACACGCTTTCTTGTCATTAGTTTGCTATCTCTGATAATAAGAAGTACCTTGATTGAAGCAGATGTGTAAATTCGGTCTTTTCTGATTTCTCTGCATACTTCAAGATTGTGTTCGTCATGTTATGCTCTTTTATTTTAACAAATAGTCCGAGAGGCGACTGCAATTTTTGGACCCCATCGAACATCATTCTCAATTTTTTATAGAAATTGGAGAAAAGTAAGTTGATTACGAATCCACTGGTCTGCCGTGATAAAAATGGCCAAAACTGATCAAATATCGACTTGGAATGAGTTGAACTAAAATCCGATAACCAAATATGTCATAACTTGCCAAAAAGATAACAAACTTTTTAGTCTGGCAACACACTGCATTTCGATTTTCAATGAGAAAAAGCGCAAACGATTTCTGATCTCTGATCTTGTATCTTTTAAAAGTAAGCCAAATTGGCGACATCGGTTACATTATCAGTGACGTAATGTTTATTTCCAATTTGGCGCATTTGTGAAAGATGCAAGTAAGCCATAGCCACACATTCGAATCGTCTGCAACCTTCTTAATTGAAAATTAAAGAGTGAGGGTTACCAAATAAAAAAAATGATCATTATTTGGCAAGTTATGGCGCATTTGGCAATTGGATTTTTTCAACTTATTAAAAGTCGATTTTTGACCAGTTTCGGCCATTTTTGCCACGGCAGACCAGTGGATTCGTAATCTACTCACTTTTCTTTAATTTCTATACAAAATTCTGAATTATGTTCGATGGGGTACAAAAATTGCAGTCGCCTCTGAGTCTAAAAGGAAAAATTCGATTCTACGGGACAACATCACTTGAGCCTTGAGTATATTCTGTAGGATGGATCCTTCCGCGTCAAGATATAGTTCCAGACAAATCCCAACTTTTATAGTAATATTAATAATCTGCGGACATAATTTTGTTTTAAGCTTAAATATATGTTGATAACAAAAAGGAAATAAGCACTTTTAAGTTTAAATTTTAATTCATATTTTACTCTTCTAACCACGGATACTATAACAGTTTTAACGAATCGACCACACATCGTTCCAATCAGCCAATCAGGGCGTTGTAAAACCGGTCCACGTACCGTTGTAGCGTATTCAATGAGCTCAAGTAAGCCTGTCTCAATGTATAGTCTGGCTACTTGTAAAATGTGTGGCCGACCAAACGGTATAGTGGTTACCGTGCTAGCTTCTAGACCGCGAGGTTGCGGGTTCGAGTCCCGTGTAAGGCATGGGTGTATATAAATGTATGTTGGCTTGTCAAATGATGAATGTTTCGGCGCATTACAGCCCTCGTGTTGATGACGGCGCCAGATAATCTGAAAACAACCAACCAAAGTAAAATGTGTGCTGCATATGAATAAAAGGATGTTTCTGATGGTACAGTTCGAAGGTGGTTTAATGAATTAAAGCCTCGAAGATAATGCCCGCTCTGGATGACCATCCTTTGCAAACGATGACATATTAAAAGATGCTATCTCTAAAAATATATATTACACAGTTCAGGGACTATCATATAGACTAAATGTTCCAAAAATACACTTCATGATCATCTGCAAAAGATTGGGCATGTAAGGCTTTACGATGTAAGGGTATCCAAATGGGCTTGATCGAAATTCGGCATTCTTTGCTGAAATGAAGAAGCTTTTTTTTTTTAAAGTCTCGTTAGTGGAGATGTCTATTGAACACAAGACAATAATTTTACAAGAAAAATATCATGGGGCAAGCCTAATGAACCACCACAAGTAATATCAAAAAGGGGGCTGCATTCCAAAAAAGTAATACTTTTTACAATGGTCTTTTACAAAGAGACTACAAAGGAATTTTTCATTCTGAATTTTTTTAACAAAATCAGACAATATATTCGGGGAAAAAATGTTCTCAAATGCTAGTATTAGAGCAGAAATCAAAACCAAGCGGCCAGAGAACTGACCAATCGTCGAGGTGATGTTTCCAGCATGACAATGATCGGACCTGCATTTCGCTGAATGCCAGACAAAGACTTATTGAGTATAGGTAGGATGTTTTGTGTCCTCCCAAATATTCACCAGACCTTTCTTCCGCAGATTTTTACCTTTTCAAGTTACTTCAAAATTCTCTAAATGGCCTGGAGTTAAATTCTTTAGAGACTGTTAAACATCACTGCGATAACTTTTTTACAAATAAGCCTGAGGATTTTTTTAAAAGGAATTTTCCAGTCATCAGAAAGATTGTAAAAAGTCATAGAAAAAAATAGGTGATTATGCGGTTCAATAAAAAATTTTATGTTTATCATAATGGTATTTATCATAAAAAAACGTGGCCGAACTTTTTGGTTGGTCTATACTATTCTCCATATTGTGTGACGTTAACAACAAAACGTGATTTATTTCAATAATAAATTAGAATGTTATGAATTTTAAATTTAAGTATCCAATCAGAATGTTACTCAGAGGAAAGCATATATATGTATACATGCATACATAAATGTGGAGTAAATATCTTTCAGGTTTCTCTGGAATTTCGAAGGAATGAAGTTTGGTATGATATGGTATGATTGTGTCATAGCCAAATACTGCGCAGATCAGAATTGCGTTTAACAATTCAAGATTTTCTGGAGGGGGTGAAGGGGAGGAAGCTTTGTGGGATGACTTTTAGAGGGAACTGCCTTGCATTTATGTTTGTTAAATATTATAAGAGGCATCTGCTTTTCTTTCAGCAAGCAACGTGACAAGCAAATCTAAATGCGCAACGAAATTATGAATACCATTTTGTGAGAGCAAAGTAAGAATTTCCGGTTCTAAGAATTCATGTCTCAATATTTTCTTATCGTGTTTGTATTTTAAAATTTACTAATTATATTTTATCTACACCATCGGTCTTTCAAGTGTGCCATCAAAAGTTAAATTAACACATTTATCATCATACTTTTCCTCAAAAGTCAGAATTAGTGTTTCATTTCTCTTGTGTATTTTGCTATGTATGTATATATTAAAATATTCGTATTGCTCAAAAGCGTCGATCATTTTTCATTTGAACTAAGTTCTTTCAATAATGACCAGCTTCACTGGATTTTAATTTTTATTTTTTAAACTTTGGGCACTCGTACTGGAAATTTTGGACATAATACATTCTCAAAAATTTAGGGAACATATAACCAAATTGGGAATTTATAGTATAATATAAAGTATTACAAAACTGGAAAAATAGTTCAGAATTTTCTGAGATTATTCCGAGGAGAAATAAGTTATATTACGTTTTACAAGTATGAAAAAATCAGTATACATCAAAAGTATCAATAAGAAAATTTGTTTATAAAATTATTATGACATTCATATAAATAAACACAATCATATTAAGATCACCAATAATTTCAAATTTGATTATTATTGTTTAAAGTATGGTAAATTTAGTATCAAATACGTTATTTTAGGCACTTGAAAGAAACCATATATAATGCTTGAAAAAGTTTTCAATTCAGTTTGAAAGTAAGCGTGATCAATCAAAAACCTTACAAATGTATTCTTTTGTGTTGTTTATAAAGTATGTATCAAGAAATATAATATTCCGCTACCAAAATAGAAAATAATAACATTTTGAGACAAACACGTATTTTCTTTCATCTAGAGTTTTAAAACAATCTTTATATTGCTTCAGTTCATTTTGGGAAAGTAGCTCTTGAAATTTTTTTAAAGCTTACAAATTTAATCAAAACGGGATGTCTTTATTTGGAAGCTCGATATTTATTACAAAATATATTAAATTAATTAACAGGCTCCCTAGTTGTAGGTCTTAATAACTTTTAATCAAGCACTTGGATTTGATTTGGAAGGAGGATGGTGATACAGCTTTTCTAATAACCTAAGGGCAACTTTTTTTTTTATCCGCAGTTGTGACACCAAACAAAAAAAGTGCCATATCTGGCTGAAATGTCCTTTTTTTCAATTACCACATGCACAGTTCAACCAACTCATTTGAACAAAATTAACGATGAACTAGTATTGCAGTAATATTAATTTTTTAAAGAGATTTGAAAACTAGGGTGTGGAACATTACATAACTTTTAATTACACTATGATATTGGTCATCGTACTAAAATTTATAGTGTTATTTACTGTTTTCATATTTTCATCATATAAATAAAAATTGACAGTTTGGCGATATTTTTGGCAATAATTTTTACATGGGTTTTGAAAAAAAAAAAACTCGCCAAGATGGCGAAATTGGCGATATTATTCTATAGAAATTACATTGTCCTTTCTTGTGCGTGTAACAGGAAAAAAATCAATCGTTGATGGGCCGTGCTCAAGGGCAGAGGATTCTGTGTTAAAACCATTCGTTTTTCCACTTTTTACGCTTTTTTCGCATTTCTACGGGAATTTCGTTAGTGAAGATGTTTAGAAAACCTTAAGATTAACCTTATACCACACCTTAACCTTATACGACAGCGATTTTGATCAAAATCGTTAGCGTTTTTTAGCAATCATTGAAGCACATGATTTTTCAATGGCGTGTTAGTGGAGCTACCTTGAAAGCACATGCGCGATTTTGAAGAAAACCTTAATGGTAGGTCCCATGGTCAGTACTAACCCGTACACCAAATTTAAACATCCTAGGTCAACTTGTTCGAGAGTTAAGCTGACCACAGACACACAGACAAATATTTTTCTAGACAACTTCTTTGAAATCAAGATGTTCCAAAACGTGAAAAAATGCACACACAAAAATAAAAATCGAAATTTTTTGTGACCGAATGCTATAGTTTCATTACCCTATGTATACATATAGCTAATTGAAAGTAAAAAGTTATTGAATATGCGAGAGAAGATATTTTAAGTTCGGTCGTCTTTTTGAATAATAATAACAATTATGAATACTTTTACATTGGTACTAAGAGAATACGAACTACTAGTTACAATCATCATAACCATATTATATCTTCGGAAATATATTTTACTCAATGAATCAAACATGTAAATGAATATCTGGAAATTATTTTTTAGATAATTGAATACAAATATATGGCATGATGTAAAAAGAAACGTCGTTAAAAGACTATCCCTTTCTTCTATTTATTACAAACCAGTCTTATCTCTGTGAAATTTCGGTGGCATAGCGTGACAGTTCTTAATAAGTCTCGCAACAGCGGTACCGGTGTAAGAAAGTTTTATTTCATGTTGATTGCCTTGTTCGCGAACTTGTCAAACTTTGTGATCTACTTTTTTTCTAGAGGGTAATGATTATTTCGGTTAAAATAGTCCAGCACAGTTGGGTGGTATGTATGCCAAGAAATCCCGAAGAAAGGATCACTGCCGAGAAAGGTCAAAGATTGTACCGTTGTTTGATTAAACCTCCTGACAAATTGGACTTGAATGGTCCAGGAAAGCGACAGTGTTAAAATATGTAACCAAACAACGAGTGTTATTCAGGGAGTCGCGAAGTAAACTGCAAAGTTAAAACTTTAAATGGAAGGGATTAAAAATAATGTAAAGTATAGAAATAAAGTTTTTAATATAAATCCTTTATATGCATTGCCAATTTTTTATATTCCTTAACACAGCGCCGTTTCTGTTGTCAGCGTGTGCTTAGTGTTGACATCTAATTTTAAATACTAAAAACATCTCTATCAGCAAAATATTTGGTAAACTGCTTTTCAAAATTTATTAATTAAAAAATCAATGTGAATTTATGCACTCACATCCAACTGCCTTTTATTTATTCTGATCAAAACAATTTTGTTATTTATTCATTAAAAAAAAAATTAGCAGCAAAAGGAGTTTCTTCAATTGTCGGTTAAATGCTATGTCAATGGGATTGGTTGATGGCAAGTTGGTTTATTAGCATTCCATAAAAGCGACCTTTTAGTGACAGTAACAGCCTTAAAATTTGATAGAATGCATTGTAATCGACATCGAATCTATCTGCCAAGTTTCAGCCCAATTGGATGACGGCAAGGGGTTAATTAGGCGTCCAAAGATTCCCCTCCCCCCTCCATTAACACACGCACATAATCGAAGTTAATATAAAGGATTTAAAAATGAAAATTTTGGAGATAAATTGTTATAGAATAATACAAATTAAACAAAATAAGCAATGTCAGTTAGAAGAAAGAGTGGAGTTCTACCTATTAGTACATCACAATATCTATAAAGTCTAAGGGGTATCTTTATAGTCCATTAATTTCACCCTCCCACTGAACCAAATTATAATACTTCTAACAATGCAACGAAATGTTACAAACTGCTCTCACGTGATTAATGGTGACGATTGGCGAAAATGTGGCAAAATCGCCAAAACTAGGAAGGGGAGAAAAACTACACAATTAATAAGAAAACACCATCTGAACTAACACATTTTAAAATGCATGTGGAGGGAATTCTGCTATCTCCCCCCCCCCCCCTTTATCTTTAATTAGCGACACTGACCTAGGCCATGCATCCAAGAGTAGGGGGGAATCTGAGATTTTAAGTCCATAACAATTGATTTTGAGAATCTAGCTGGAATTAAAAAAAACTAGTGATCCTCACCCCCTTCCACCCATTCTCAACCTGAACATGGGGGGGCTTAACTTAAATAGTATGTAATTTTAAAAATTGAAACTATTCGTAAAAAGGCGTAACTGATAGTCTTATAAGGGACTTCGGATGCAGATGATCTGGCGATGAGAAAATAAAGGGAGTGTGAAACACACAAAAATATCTATGTTAATTATATTACATTATATTTTCTACTTTTAAAAGATACATTCATAGGATATTTAAATATCCTCTGAACTTTAGAAACTGATGCGCAAACTACATGACAATTCAGTCATGTTGGGATTTAGATGTCTTTTCGTACACTTCTGCGTAAATTGTACCCCCAATAACAATTTGCGATACTTTGCACACAATAAATTAAATTTAATTATAAGGTATAACCTCTACTCGCAATCAGTACTTAGTAGAGTAGAGTTTTTACCAGAAATAGAAATAATCTTATTTCATTTCAATGGATGAAAAGTAAACCAGACACATGAATTGAGATTATTTAGAAAAAAATATTGTTGCCTCTGTCAAGTACTAATTGCTTATTGAGATACCCAATGATAAAAATTCAAATTATTTTGTACAAAATAACACAGAGAAATAAATCGCGAGTAAGGCAACCATTAGAATTCATAAATTTTTCTGATTGATAATTTTACTTGACGTTTCTATTTTTTTCCTACAATCACTAGTTGTTTTTGGAAGCTATCGACACTTTATTTAACGCTTTTTATGCTCGAGATGAGTAAAATACGGTTGATGGAATTTTTAATAATCATATCGTTGCTCTCGAAAAATTGAGGTTCATGGACAGAAATGTCACTAACGCTCTTTGTTTTGAGAGCACTTAAAATACTCTGATGCAATATTGATGAGAATACAGAACGTTACTAATCTCAAAATTTTGAGAAAAATACGAAATATTTATCCTCTTTTTCACTTTTAAACATGATGTTGACACTACATAGAGACTTGAAGTAAAAACTCTTGAAGCAAGAGACTTGAAGCTACATCGAGACTTGAGGACTTGCACTCAAAATCCCAATTAAGGTTCATTCATTTGAAATAGGAGTCCATCCTTTCACACCAAAAACATATTTATCCAAAACTAAAAATATGTGCCTATGTTCTAACTTGAGACGAAAAAATGACGTTCTTAAAAAAATAATTACTTGCTTTACAAACGAATGCATACAAAATAAAAACGTCTTCCAAATGACTTTCACTTGAGTTCAAAAAATTACATTTTGTACTATTTTGAGAAAGAATTTAGACATTTTCGGTAATACAGTCACTAAGACGACATGCTAATGACCAAGAAATAAGCATTTCAAAATAAATCATGTTTTTTCATCACATTGATACATTTAAAGCTTACTTATAAAATATGACTGCTTGTCTTACTCAAGCTAAAAACATGTGTTTACGGAGTTTCGATAAGTCCACAATTTACGAGAAAATATCAGTAAATTTTAATTATTTCTAAGTTCTCTGTTTTAACTTAAAGTATCAAAGTAACTTCTTCCGATATTGTCATAGATCATTACGCTGGTTGAAATTTCCAATTTCCGGTATCATTTCTTAAAAAAATAATACAAAAGGCAAAACCTCTAATAGAACTGATAAAAATAAAATAAATAATGACCAAAATTCATCAAACCGCTTCGGCTGTAGACCAAGCTAAAGTTTTGATCGCGCCTGAAGATAAAGCAAAACAAAAATTGGTGTTTTACGAAATAATTTATCACCATATTCCTTTCTTCAATGTTAATTTTGTTATTTTTCGTCTATACATCTGTGGGTCAACATGATGGCAAAAAATTAGGGTTCTATATATTGTAGATTGTAAAATGTGAAGAGTAAAAAAACTTTCAGGTTCTATCGCTTTGACATTGGGACTTGGTGTCGGAACATAGCCGCGTTTCAAGATAAGATGTTATTAAAGTTCATGCGAAGAAAACTTAAAAAGATACGAAACAAGCGAAAACTGAACCAGACAAGATGAAGACATAGAAGTAAACTAAAGTACAAGATTAAAAAAACTCGAAGTTTTTAAAAATCTAATAATTTCTCATGTTTAAAAACTCTCAAATTAGTATACACTACACTAGTTTTCTGAAGTTGCTTAGAAGAAAGAGTTATGAGCAGGGTCAGTGTAATAAAAAATCCATTAAGATCATGAATGGATCATGGATCATGAAAGACATGGCACTATGCTCAGAAAAAGCTGTAGTTTCATCTATTTCAAATGGAGAAATAATCGATCATTTCTTCCTTTCATTACCTGGCGGAAGAAGAGTTTTCTTACAAGATTAAACTATATCGGTAGTGAAACGAGCATATATTTTTTTTGTGATGTATTTTATTAAGCGTAGAGTATGTCAGTGTTCTTTATCATATACTATCAGAGAATTATTTTTCACAAATATATGTTGCTTTCGAAAAAAATGTTTGCATAAAAGTGGAGAATTTTTGTTTTTATTTCTATGGAAAATATTACCATTATAGTAACATTTTTGTAAAATAGGGAATTATTGATTTAAAAAAATTATTGGGAATAAGGAACGAATTCGGACTAACCCAAAGTTTTATTTCTTTTTGTTTTTGATTTACAAATAATACTAAAATACATATTTATCACAAAATGTTCTCTATGTACATATTACTCTTGATATTTTTCATTAGACATTGAAATTTTGCGCCGCAAACAGGACAATTAAATTTATGACAGATTTTGTTTTGATTTGATTTTTTTTCTAGATTTATTTATCCAAGCTTTGATTTGTTTCCATGTAAGTTTCGAAAATTGAACTATCGATTTTTTAGTAGTTTTAAAGTATTGTTGATTTAAAAAGAGTGGGGGTAGTATTGATTGGAAGGGGTTCACTTTCTAAATAAGGAAAAGGTGAGTTATGGTGCTTAGAGGGGTGGGGGAGGGGGGAGAATGTCCCTGGATAAGCCAGACAAATGAAGGCATTAAGTTCAACTCTTAGTAAAATACCTTTTGAAATATTAATAATGTAACCCATAATAACAAAGTTTTTAATATAAATCCTTTATACGCATCGCCAATTTTTATATTCATTAACACAGAGCCGATTCTGTAAACAGCGTGTGCTTGGTGTTTGCATCTAATTTTAAATGTCAAAAACATTTCTATCAGCAAAATGTGAGGCAAACTACGTTTCAAAATTTATTTATTAAAAATGAACTTCACCCTCACATCCACATCCAAATATCTATAATTTATTCTGATTAATACAATTTTATTAATTATTTATTAGAAACATTTTGGCAGCAGGAAAGAGTTTCAGCAATGGTCGGTTCAATGCTATTTTAAACGCTACTGGATGACGGCAATTTAGTTAAGTAGTATTTCTTAAAAGCAACCTTTTAGTGACAGTGGTAGCTGCCAAAATTTGATAGAATGCATTAATGCACTGTCATCCACATCGAATCTATCTACCAAGTTTCAGCCCGATTGTTAATTAGCAAGGGAGTTAATTAGGCTTCCACAGATTTGCCCTCCATCGACGCACACTCACAAAATCGAAGTTAATATATGGGATTTAAAAAAAAAAGTTACACACATATATATACTGTAGTCAAAAGTTAAAAAGCCTTACATTCAAAAAAATTATAAATTACATATTTTGACGATTTTGCGTTTGTCCTTTGAAATTAGACACTTTTTTATTGTTGTATAGATTTGTATGACCTATAACAAGAGGTCATACAAATTTAAGTCCTTCTATTAAATAAAAAGATTAGTTTTTAAGGACTAATAAGAGAGGGACAAAATAAACAGTTATTTATTTTTATTTAATTTGTTTGTGCGATCAACGACCTATGCTTGAGCACAGTAACCGATAATCAGGCTGGGACCTACAGCTTAACATGAATTCCGAACCACAATGAACACCCATGCCTAACCCGGGATTCGAACCGACACCTTTGACATGTGAAGCCAGAGCGCAAACTACCCAGCCATTAGGTGTATTTTTTGGATTTATAGCTTTTTAACTAATGAGGGCAGGGTCGAAAAATATATTACCATTCCTTTAAAAAGTAAGATAGTTAACGATCACCTGGTAATCTTTAACTTAAATTTTTTATGATGTAATTGTCATACAAAAAATTGCCAAGTAAAAAAATTACAACTGATTATTAACTATTCTATAAATTGTTGCTGTTGCTGAACTACAATATATTTTACTATGTAAATGATCTTAAGAGGGAAAGAAAGTACTTCAAGATGTTTTGCCCATCGTATATAATTTGGAGCCTTTATTGATCTCACTTTTTTTAGCTATTCAAAAATGATCAAACTTGACCCGTTTCTTATATAGATTTTTTTGATGGGATACCTGTACTTTTTTCAAGGATTAATATGTATTAACAACATAATATGTATTTGACAAAATTAAAGGTAGAACGAATGTAACTACAAACTAAATATTAAATCAACACATCTGAAAGAATCAAGTTAGTAAACGCCCCATATTAGGTAAGTCGCCCCATGTTTGACCAAGTCAGTAAACGCCCCATACCACGCTTTTCGCAAAAAAAATACTATCTGAATATCACAAGTCAAAACAAAAATTGTAGATTTTGAACTCAGATAACGTGATTAAAATTTGAGTATATAATATCACGATGCAGACTATGAACAGTGCTTGAGTTTCTATATTGGTTGGAAGACTGATTCGATGGAGCAATGTAAAGTAAAAATGGCGTTTTCAAATTTCTATATAAATTCAGACACGATACAGAAGCTAAAGACAGAAACTTTAAATTTGGTATTGAAGTACATGTCCCATTTTGTTCCAATTTCTTTTCTTGTAAGCTTTAAAGTTCTGGACAGAGATTTTCTTCAAAGAACAGGGTGGCCACAAAATTCAGGACAAAAAGTTCCCTGATAATTCCTTGATTTCTCTGACATATTTCTAAAAAATTCCCTGATTTTTGGGCAAACTTTTTTAAAAAAATTTCCCCAATTTTCTTAGGTTTACCAGATGTCTAGACACCCTTAACAAATAGAACATGTATGCTAAAGATATAATATACAAATTTTTTAAAAATAGTTTTGCTGGTAATAAAAATTTTAAATTATTCCGTAACATTAAACTTCTAATGGCTTACCACTACAAATCTCCATGTAAATAGCGCCAAAATATGGATGAAAGTGCCTTAAACAATACAAAATTTCCCTGATTTTCATGAAATTTTAAAAAGTTCCCTGACATTTCCCTGATTTTTTCCAGAATCAGAAAGCTCCCTGACATTTCCCAGATTTCCAGGTTTTCCTGGTTCTGTGGCTACTCTGAAGAATTCAAAGCTATAGTCCAAGACAACCTATCCTGACCTCGTTGAATATGCTGTAGGAGGGACCTTTCCGAGTAAAAGATCTAGTTCCGAGCGAATCACAGCTTATATAGTAATATTGATAACCTGAACACATAGTTTTGATAAAAAAAGAAAATAAGAGCTTTTAAGTTTTAATTTTACTTAATATTTTACTTTTCTAACCACGGTTACTGTAAGAGTTTTAACGAATCATATGGATTTAAGCCAATCAGCGCTTAGTGACCGGATCGCACATCGCTGCAGCGTATTCAGAGGTCAGGATAAGTTGCCTTGGACTATAGCAATGCCATGGATGTTTAAAGAATGTATACAAAACAAGGGAGAGGTAGAGGGTGCAATTCACACCTCAGGCACGATTCATTTTACTATATTTTTAATTATTAAAAGATTTTATCTGTATGTGTTGGTTATGAAATAAAAGCCTAGTGTTAAAAATTAGAATATATATGACGCAAGATGATAACGCTTAATTTGGGAGGGGGCAATTCACACACCAGACACGATTCACTTTACCATGATTTTAGTTATTAAAAGATTTTATCTGTATATTGTACTGGTTATGAAATAAAAGCCTAGTGTTAAAAATTAGAATATATATGATGCAAGCCTAGTGTTAAAAATTAGAATATATATGATACAAGCATAGTGTTAAAAATTAGAATATATACGATGCAAGCCTAGTGTTAAAAATTAGAATATATATGATGCAAGATGATAACGCTTAATTTGGGAGGGGGCAATTCACACACCAGACACGATTCACTTTACTCTGATTTTAGTTATTAAAAGATTTTATATGTATACTGTGTTGGTTATGAAATGAAAGCCTAGTGTTAAAAATTAGAATATATACGATGCAAGATGATAACGCTTAATTTGGGAGGGGGCAATTCACACACCAGACACGATTCACTTTACCATGATTTTAGTTATTAAAAGATTTTATATGTATACTGTGTTGATTATGAAATGAAAGCCTAGTGTTAAAAATTAGAATATATATGATGCAAGCCTAGTGTTAAAAATTAGAATATATATGATGCAAGCCTAGTGTTAAAAATTAGAATATATATGATGCAAGCCTAGTGTTAAAAATTAGAATATATATGATGCAAGCCTAGTGTTAAAAATTAGAATATATATGATGCAAGCCTACTGTTAAAAATTAGAATATATATGATGCAAGATGATAACGCTAATTTGGGAGGGTGCAATTCATACACCAAGCACGATTCATTTTACCATAATTTTAGTAATTAAAAGATTTCATCTTTATATCGTGTTGGTTACGAAATAAAAGCCTATGGTGTTAAAAATTAGAATACTTATGATGCAAGATGATAACTCTTAATTTTGTCAACCTTTTTGTTTAAATAAAAGATAGCGTGTTTTATTTAATGTCTTATTTTCAATTTCAATTCTGTAAACATGTTGTTGGTAACGGAGCATTGTTGCTAAGGATAGTTTTTTAATATTCATTTGGGAACTTACAGAGTATGTCTGTGCTATCTGATTTGAAAACCATTTCAAACATCGTTTTACCATTTATTTCATTGCATTTTGATTCGCAAAATCTTTTTTTTTTTTTTTTTTTTTTTTTTTGTAATGTGGCATATACTTAAAATGACCTCACAAAAATATCTCCAGTTTCAGACAATAACCTTTTAATAATTAAATTATGCCGTACATGATACGATTGTATAATTTGACATTGAATTGACCATTTTAAAAAGCCCTGCCTTTCTAAGGATAAGGATGTCCTTGTTCGTCACCTTTTTATAAATGAGTCAAATGTCAGTTACTTCTGATAGGAATTCACGGTTGAGTTATTTGTTAAAAGCCTTATTTTTTCATTTTATTTAACATACCGTACCTATCTTATGTTGTAACGGAATTGGAAATGTATATTAATTTCATCACAATATAAGAATGTAGAAAAGTTATAACCATACCTTTACAAACTTTTCCTTGAGCCATCTGAATCGTTACTCCATGTCAGAGTATATTTTGTAAAGCATTGGTACCCAATAGTAGGATGACACTTATTTTTCAACTTTCTAAAAGTTTAGGTCCTACCCACCAATTTTGTTTCAGTCCAAAAAAAAAAAAAAGGGGGTGGGGGCGGAACCGATCTCTATAAAAATGTTTAGCTTAATCGGACAATTGCAAAGCGACCATCATCGATCATGAAGTTTTGAAAGCTTTCCCCCGAAAGTCATTCTTTTCAGATACTTCATAGACATTTCATTTTTTTTAGATACTTTATTTTTAGTTATTTTGTTTATAACCCACTTGTAATCATTAGCAATAGAAAATAGTTTAATGATAGTTTTGGTTAATTTAAATCGATGTAACTCTCTTATGAAACCAATGTCAATTCACTGGAACATTATTCTTTTTATTCTACTAATAAAAAAATTTGAATCGCAAAAATATTATGAATATAATAGTTACGTTTTTATTTTGTATAATATTAGTTAATAGCAAAGTTATATGAAAAATAATTATTTTAACTCCGTCAAATATTCATTTATAAGCCACAGGCAAACGGGACACAAACGTGTCCAATGATCAGTGGTTATAAATGTACGTCAGCAAGCAACACAGGACGAGTAAATGGAGCATGTATAAATCTTGAAATATTGCTCAATCGTGACTTGTTATGCCTCATGCACTTACACATTTTTATCTAGTTTTGAGAAGCTGTTTTGAATTATTGATGGGTGCAGGAATTTCGACAAGAATGTTAACATAACTGGTAGCAGTGGAGTACCTGAAGATGTCCGCTCAACTATTCCTGAATTTTTTTTAACACCTCCATTCTAAGCAAAAACAGTTAGATGATCACCAATTTCTAAGTTCTTCAAGGCTTTGAGATGTCCTTACTTCGCCTTGCAGATGTCCGATTGAGCTGAAATTTTGAACAGACAATTTTTTGTTGAATGTAACAAGATTAGGAGAAGGGATAACTTTTGGAAAATTGCTTGTAGCTAAGAGCCACCCTAATGTCCAATCACCATAAATTTGTATTCACTATCGATATCGTCCATCCACGGAAGTGTTTAAATGTTACAATTCTTAAAGTCTTCTATTTTATTTGGTTTAGATACTTAGAGTCAATTTAGTTTAGATAGTAAGGAGCAATTTCCAAAAATTCAATAAAACTAAATAACATCGTTAATAACAAAGAAGTACTTAACGTTGACTCTAATACATGCTGACTTCACCAAATTCTTAGGAAATATTGTAATTAAGACTCGAGAAAATAGCAATGGGAAAATAGAATAAAAAATTAAGACCTCTAATCGTTAAAGAATAAATTTACAATTTAAGCAAATGCTTTTAGTTTACAAACATTAAATATTCCAAACTACTTATTATTTTATTCATAAGTGATTTTTATATTTTATACTTTTATTTGCAAAGTTATTTAAACTGACTGAATAATGAACCCTACAAAAAAAGTGTCTATTTTCTTTTTATGTTAATTATAAATACTAAGAAAAAAGTAAAACTTCTACGCTGACGTATCCCGATAAACTATAAGAAGTGCTGTATCTTAAAAAACCTCTTAATAAAACGCTGATGAGTTGTAGAACCCGAATGAAGGGTATTGTCGGAGGCACGTTCTAGTACTTAAACATTCTGGAAACTGGTACTTAAAGCTTATGTTTTGAGCTACCCCTTTACAAGAATATAAAGGTATATTTAATATACGGTTCTATGACACTGAAGGGCTCAGGCGCGAAGCCATGGGGAGGATTACGGGGATATATCTCCTCCCGAAATTTTTCTTTTCACTATTAGAGCTCCAAAATCAAAGGATTGTATTGTTTAAAATGATAAATTTATAAAAATATGTTTCAATTTCGAAACATGCGTAGAATAAATATTTGCTTTCTTGATTGCTAAGTACCTATGGCATCAATAATAAAAATGATAGTCAAGACTTACAATTTCATATCCTCTCCCGAAAAAAAATTCTGGCTACGCCACTGGAAGAGCTTCATGCATAAAGGTATCAGATATTAATGTTGTAAATCTTCTTATTTTCTTCTTATTAAGGTATCGTCTACCAAATATGTGAAGCAAATGTCAAGTAAAAGCAAATGCCAGCGTGAATATTTTGCAATCAATAAATTACGACGGTGACTGAAAAATGACAAAATTATTAATTAACCCTTTCAAGCTCCCCCTTTAGGAAATGCCTAAAATTATTTGTTTGATAAAATTATGTCGTGTTATACAAACTAGCTAAAGTACCTGGCGTTGCCCGGGTTCACATAGCTGTGTCATGTCGTTGCCCAAGAAGGTATAAACTGAATCAATCGAATGCAAGTTTTAAGCATTCCCCATCCACCTTCACAAATATAAAATACTCAATCACCTTCCAAATATGCTATTAAGTATAATGTGATGTCACTCGTTTTGCAAGCTGTACTTTAAAAAGTTTCAATGAACTATAAGGCTTCGTACATAGGTGTATCGAGAAGGGGGGGAGGGTTCGACCACTTCCCCATTGGGTTAAGAAAAATTATGCAAATTTAGTACGTTTTTTCCCCAACCCACTTTTTGTTTTGATTATTACTCAAAGTATCCATTGAATTTCCTTACAAGAAATTATTCAGTGTTTTACTAAGGTAATCAAAAACTATACCAAAGTGAAAGACGTTCATACAACTAATGCATCATTGAACGTCTTGCAAACTGTATGCTGTTTGCAGACAACTATACAAGCTATACAGGCTGGAGAAATAGAGTCTTTATCGCAGGAACATAAGCGCTTTAGTCATCGGCCGTTAATATGCGACCATAGGCATAACAGGGGGAGAAGGGGGATTGGAGGCTCGAATACCCCCCTCCCCCATTAAGTTAAATAAAAAATTAAGCAAATATACTGCATTTTTTCCCCAAACAACTCTTTGTTGATTATTACTCAAATTATCCATTAAATTTCATTATTGAGATTATTCAGTGATCAGTGTTTTACTATGGTATTCAAAAGCTATACCAAACTGCAAGACTATAGATGCATTTTTCTCCTGAAGAGCAAACTTGCCATTTAATGCACCATTTGACAACAACGAGCTACGCCCGTTCGAGGCTAGATATGGAGAAATGAACTCTCCAACGCGGGAAACATTAAGTCCTGAGTGGACATAGCGCTGTCTAGAAAACCCAAGTACTGAACAGTAACTGAAAGTAAACTAGGGGAGTGGAACATAGCACAACTCTCAATTGCACTATATAATACTGTTCAGTACATTTCAATTTGACGTAAAAGAGTGGTATTACTATTTTTATTTATTTGGAAAAATGCCCAGTTTAGTGATATTTTTGCAGATAATTCGTACATGGTGCGGAAAAAACAAAAGAACAAAAAAATCACCAAAATGGGGAATGTGACAATATACTTTTCAATAATTCTTACAATATCCTTTCTTGTTGGTGAAACAGGGATGAGGAGAAAAACGGTGGTTGAGGAGCGATCCTCAAGGGAAGAGAACTCTATGTTGAATACACTCGTTTTTCTTTTTTTTACACATTTACAGCATTTTTACGGAATTTTCGGAGGTGGGGATGCTTAGAGCATCTTAAGAAGTATTATCATAGAGATTTTGATTAAAATCGTTAGAGCCGCTCTTTAGTAATTGCTAAAAAACGTGATTTTTTCATGTTTTGCGCATGCGCAATATTGACGAAAACCTTAATGATAGGTTAAATGGCCCCCACTAACCTGAACTCCAAATTTAAAAATCGTAGGTCAAATCATTCGGGACCAAGACAACACACAGACACAAGGGTAGACATTTTTCTATACGACTTTTTTTTCAGTCAGAATGTCCCAATACGTGGAGAAATGCGAACAAATTCGAAGGTGTTTTTTTTTTTTACCGAAAACAATACTTTCATTACTCTATGTTAACATACGAGTAATTGAAAGCAATTAAAATGATAGCAGTTAGTAAACGTAAAACTCAGAGTGACGCTGTTTTTATTTTGCAAAAGAAGGAAAGATGAAAAATGTGGTGAAATTACTGTTCAAGTTGAGAAAGAATCTTCAGGTACCGTAGTTGATGAAGGAGAAAAAATAAGAATTTTATCTGCAGATTTACTGAAGTGGACTATGTTGGCATCATTATGTATATAAAAAAATAATCTGATAAAAATATTAAGATACTGATTTAGAAAAATATGTATTTAAATGTTTATGGAAGTTTCTTTATGCTTATTTTTGGCTGTGTATGTTTGAAATATTTCGAGGTAATCCCGCCTCCGATTTTGTTTGTTGCATCTCTAAAAGTTTCTACGAAAGTATTGCATTCATGTATTTTACAATTATATCGGACCCTATCAATTTCCACGTGCATAAAAACATTTTCCTGCTCTCTCTCTCTCTCTTTTTTTTTTTTTATGAAGAAGAAAGGAACTCTAACGAAATTTCCCTTATCCCTAGATTTGGAAAATGATTTGAAAACTTTTTCAATACGATGAAATGTGGTTTTTTCCCCCTCCTCTCCCCCCCCCTCCCTCTCCTCTTTTTTCATTGGGTGTAGCGAGTCCATATTTTTCGAAATTAATACCCCCCCCCCCCACATTTATCAACTCTAATTATGCCTATGGCTTCGTCTCCTGATCGCTAACGCTCACGTACTCCCAAAGGTTGCAACGGCTACGCCAACCGCGGACCAGGCTTACTTCGCTCGTTAACAAAATAGACCTCTTCAGAATACGTTCACGTTTTTATGAAATGTCATGTTATAATCAATAGAAAAGCACAAAAGTTTAAATGCATCGCATTCATTCACTCATTTCGTATAGTTCACAAAATATTTTTTTCTTCTTTTCCTCAAAAGACGGCTCCAAGAATAAGCTTCCTGCGTAGAACTTATATCGTATTCTTAAACAATAACACTCCAAATACTAGCTAGACTGCTTTTATGATATCTTTCAACAATTTGCATTTCGAAAATTTCCAAACTTTCATCCACGCTCTCATTTTCTCATTGAACATGCTGTCTTCTATTTTTTTTTTTTCCAAAATGCTACGTCAGCATCACAAATATCCATTTCGATTCAATCATTCAGCAACCTTTAGATTCCTGTATGTAAACAACCACTGATGTTACCAATCCTCCGTTGCCATATATATATTCGGCCTCTTTTTAGGAACGCGTAAGAGTAGATAAGCAAGTTTCAAGTAGATAAGCATTACTACATAGAAACATTTAAAGGTTTATTGCCCAAATACAGACTCACATATTCCTTGAAACCTTTAGCAATTACCGAAAATTTGGGTGGAATTGGGAAAGACGTAAATTAATTACAAAGATTCCACAAGCGTTGCTAGGAAGATCCCAAATATTGCAAATATCTGCATAGTTAGAAGATTGTTTGACATCAATAATGTGAAACTAAAACGTATATAAATTATCTTTTATTCTAGTTCAATAAATATAAGTAGTTTTTACAAAAATTAATAAAAAAAATACTTGAAATGTTTTGCAGAAGTTTTTAGATTAATTAGTCAAGCTGTATCTTAAATAAAAAATAATTTAGAAAAGCACCCGTACTCCACTATACGGGCTATCCCTAATAGTTCAACTTTCAAAGAGCTGTAAAAAAAATTGGTCAAAATGACCTGAAATTTGACCTACATACTCCCGAAGAAAGTGGAAACGGTATGGTATAAGAAAAAAAGTAATTTCGATTTTTTTTCCCTTATGATATACCAATTTCCCTTGCTTCTGCTATGTTCAGGTCAAATTTTTTAGTGTCTGTTTTAGAGCTTTTTGAAAGTTGGATTTTAATTATATTAAAATTAAAGTTCAACTTTTAAAAAACATAATTTCAAAAGCATGAAATTTTTTTCTTATGCCAAATCATGGCTTTAAAAAGCAATGGTATGATATAAGATAAGGGATTATTTGAAGTAGTTTTTTTATGTAATACAGTTTCTCCCCTTCTTTAAGTATATGCAGGTCAAATTTCAGGCCATTTTGACCATTGTTTTTTACAGCTTTTTTAAAATTGAATTTTAATTATGAGCATCCTGTTTATAAAAACTTCAATAGTTTGTTTTTTAAACATGCTACGACGCCAATATTTCCCTTAGAAAAAATTTACAATCTAAAGTCACGCCTCAATAAATAAACGAAACATGACATTTTTATCATTTGAAAGGATTGAATCGAACCATTTTATTTTTGGTTTTAATGTTTAAAAAAATTCATTGTACAACTAAAACTCGTATAAATACATGTTTCGAAAAAGAATAACAATTTTCTGTTTCAACGCTGACTTCTTTTTTGAGGAGATGGGATAATTATTACCCGATAATGATTATGTATGCAATCTCAGTGTATTTGTTCCATGGTATACATTAATGAGGAATCTCGAGAGATACCGGAGATTGTATAATCAATGGGACGATCAATAATAAAAATCGTTTCTTAGGGAGAACTGTCAACCACTAGTTACGGAGCTACTTTTCTTTTTATACGAAATATCGACTTTTTTCACCGAAAAAAAAAGTATATCGACGCAGGAAGTTCCCCACACTACAATTCTTTGCAAGAAGAGGTTAGAATTCGAAGTTCCAAGTAGGCGAAATATAATATCGTATTCAGAATGTATTCTACTTTTTCTTAAGTTAGTTAATTATTTTGAAATTGTTAATGAAAAAATAAAATACATTTACGATTAAAAGATTGACAAAGAAATAACCGTATTTATTTAAGTTGACCCCTTTATTAACGCTTTCATTGCTAATTTTATTTACAAACACGCAGGCGCGTGCCAGAAAGGAGAATTTTTAGGGTCAACCCCCCATAAATTCTATATAGTTAATATATTTTAGCAATTTTTATTTCAAAGGATAGTTTGTTTAAGGCCAAACATAAATAACAAGCAACTTTTGTACTAAACAGATTTTAATAACTAATTATTAATTAATAAAACAAGTTTTAAAAAATTTTAATTATAATTTTTTTTTCCTTTCTTCTTTTTTTTTTTTTTTTTTTTTTTTTTTGCTTTGCTTTCATTAGAATTATAATGGTCGAAAATCCTCCAGAATTTTTTCATTCCATTTTGACTTTTGGTTCTCGATATTTTAAAGAAAATGTAAAAAAGCTCACTTTAAGGGACCGTCTTGAAGCATGCAAAACGTTCGATTCAGCCCATTATAAAGAAATTTGCCCTCAAGATCGGCCAAAACATTTTCTCTCGTAAGTGACGTGTCTCTCAAGATAATGAACTGAAATTTAGCATCTAAGATAAACGAGGTATTCTAAATTGAATGATAACATAAAAAATAGGAGTTCGTATTGAAATTTTTAAAGATAGAGTTAAATTTACTTAGTATACAGCCCCTAAGAAAAAAAATTGCATTACACTTATAGATAATCGTAAACAAAACATTTTGGTACAAAATGCAAGATTCTACGACAATTAGAACCGAAGATATAGCCATCGTTCGGATTTTTTTTTTTTTTTTTTTTTTTGCGTACTGTACCAGTGAATACTTTTTCAAACCCATGTAAAACAATTATGTTCTAAATTTATCAAATTACTGTCAAGTAATCCCTAATACCTCTAAAGGAGCTATTTTAATCTTTCGTTAACTCTACCAATACTAACACAAGAAAATAAAACATTCCATACAAGTATTTCAGCACTAGTAATGTCACCTTCCTGAAACAAGGAGAAAAAATCTCACCAGGATAAAAAAAAAAAAAAACAGCCGCTCTTTTTCAAATGTCTGTATAATTTGTGTTGAAAGCTTGTAGTAATCAGTAGTTCTGGCCACAAGCCAACTACTCGTTCGGAAATGATCACATCTCCAGACGAAGGGAGAATTTTCAGTGTCATCGACCTCTTCGATCTCTCCTTATAGTGATGATACATCCAATGACATTTCTATCACCAATATTCTTCTCTTTTACAACCAATATAAAAATGTATGAGCCGTAAACTGTAGGAACTCCCAGAGCAGAATGGTCAGTGCCCATTCTATAAACATCCCATTGAGAAAAAAGAAAGTTTGAAAGCTCAGAATTTTCAGTGAAATCCATCCTCACGATCGATGTATGAGTTTCTTCGTATTCCATTTACACTTAGTGAGGATACCGTGACATTTACTTGACCCATATTTTTTGTTGCACTTAAGAACTCCCAAACTGAGTAAGCCTTCAATAAATACCCCAATGATTGCTTTCAGATTATATATATAAAAGGGGTGATGCTCTATATCTCATAGTCTGATCTGCCTCCCATGGTAGAGCCCCTTTTTCTCTTCGTTAAATAAGATACAATCAATAACTTTTTCTACATCCTATAGTCTCTTTTATTCTTATACTTACTGACTTTAAAAGCTTTAAATACAAGAACTAATATGCAAAGTGATTATAAGCACTAAAATATTTTTTTATTCCTCGTTGTAAAATACATTGACATCTTCAAACACTTGTTTCACACATTTTCATTTTAATCTCCTTCTTCCTGTTCGAACAGTTGTGATGTTTGCCCGTAAAATTGAAAAATAGTTGGCTCCGGAAGAATCAAATTGTTCAAATTGTTTTTTAAAAGACTCTTGAAAAAATAAAGTAATTTTGTTGAGATATACTTATGGCTTTTTGCAAGTATACGTTATATTTAAATGAAACTAAGTTTTAATATCTGATTTTCTCCTAAAAATAGTGTTAGATGGGATTGGGGAAGGGGGAGAGGGGATTTTTCATATAATTTCGCTAACAATTTGTTTTACTTTGTTGCAACAATAGCTGGAATATAATGTTCCCCATTTTAAATTTACATTACAGGTTTCAATATTTGACCCTGTTCCGCCTTTTTAAGATTCATTGAATGATTTCTATTTGATTCTAATTGATTTTCCTGTATTCATCTACACACGCCAACCCTCGCAGAGAAGATTGCTAAGCAATTTTTATGGATTTGGTTTGCGAACCAGGCTCGCTTCACTCTTTCAAACTTAAAACGAGATCAGAACAAGTCCTAGCATAAAGACATTTGAGTCGATGGTAATAGAAAATCGCAAAAGAAGTATAGCTTTCCACTATGCTATTGCATAAACTGATATTAATTTATACAGAATAATTACATAATCACATAATTGTTTATTACATTTAACGAGTATTTTTAAAGTATGGGAACACGCACGCAACATTCTATTGATTTAAATCCAAGCACAGAAACCAGGTTTCATTAGAACAACTACATTAACTTCATAAGAGAATTATGGCTCAAGGATTAAAACTGTTCATCGAAGATTGTTTCAAAGGTTAGACCGTCAAATCAGAATATATAAGCTCAAATTCAAAATTTGAAAACTCTTTTCAAAATATAGTAACAAAAACTTCTCACATAGAATCGATATATAACCATACTGTTGCCTTAATTTTGTTTATAAACTGAAGCAGGAAGCTGTATGTTTCATCAAACATTCATAGAGAAAGTGTAATTAGAAACCCGCTTAAATGTGAGACCTCTTCAAATCGTGACCTACTGCGAAACAATAATTAAAAATCTCAATTTTCCATTATCTAAGTACATTTATAGCAACCATCAAATGTTCTATTTTTCAAATCCAAACTATATTATCGAAAACCTGAAATTAGATTGCAAATTGAAAAGTGGTTCACTTCATCAATTTTAAACTAACTTTTACAATTGAATTGACTTTAAAACATCTTTTAAAAAGTAGACTGGTAAAGTTAAGCATTGGTCTTATTTAGCAACTTAGATTGCTTATTAAATTAACTTCTTGTTAATTATTAATAGATTATTTACTAACCTACTACTCACTAACTAAAAGACTACTTATTATTAGACTGCATACTAACATAAAATTGGCAAGTATAATTAAATCTAGTAAACTTTAAGTTTTAAAAATTTTATATTATGTTTTTCATAAAAATCCATTTAGGAATTCTTATGAACTTTCAATTATACATTTTATATCATACAATACTTATTTAATTACATATTTTTATATACAAATTTTTAACCTGTCAATTTCTTAAAATAATGCATATTAAAACCAATGAAAAACTCATCCTTTTAGTTACATGTATTTATATACTTTTATATTTTATTTTTTTCACCTAATAATTTAGAAAAAGTTAATGTCTTGCACAATAAAAAAAATATTAATTAAAGAAAAATACAAATGCCCATAGTAGCATAGTAGTATATCATAATGTAAGTAGTCATAACCAGTTATATCACAGTAACATAATAAAATCTAATTAGGTAATTAGCATCCTAATGAAATCTAATTAGTATCAAAATGAAAACAATCAACTCGCTTTTGAAGAGGACTTATGTTGGATTGATTTAACAATTTAGGATTTTATTATGCTTTCTGAAAAAAATTAAACATGAAACATCTATTAAATAATTTTTCATTCCAAACATGTTTGATACAAATCTTATGCCACTATTAAATACGAAAGTACACGTTTTCAACAGTCTACTATTAGTGTTATTCCAAAATCGAATCTATTGCCTGTGATATTTCCACGGCATCTTAATGAGATCGAAAGCAATTGCTTAGGGTGTTTCGTCATTAGCAACGCAGATAAAGAAGATTTCCCATTGACATCTTAATGAATATCAGTTCGAAAGGAATATCCAATATTCGCGGCAAGAAAGATAATGTTCTACCATCGATCCAATCTAAAAATAACGGCCTGCGGTGAATTCCGTCTTGTTATGCCATTTTTTTCCCTTTTAAACAAGTACACATTAGTAATGAACAAAAATGAATTGTTTTATAATATCCATGGTCGCCGCCAGGGAGGGAGAAAGAGATGTAATTGCACCATCTAGTGTTTGAAAAGTAGGAAAAAATTGAGAAAGCTGTAAAACTCACATGAAAAAGAAGGCTCTGGGTGATTTTATATAATTATTCAATTATTCGTTTAAAAAGAAAAGTTATGCATGTCTAACTATTAAGTTTTCATTAGAATGTCGAATTTTCTTGTCTAAAATAAAGAACCTCCCCTCTCCCCACCCCCACTCTAGAAAAATCTTGAAGGCAACCATCATGATAATGTAATATCCGATTCTCCCAACGTACAAGCAACATGGTTTAGCACTATTCAAATAAAAGCTACAAATTAATTGAGTTTAGAAAGATGTCAACGAGATTTGATGCTGTGGGTGCGTTTGCTCAACTTTAACATTATGCTAGTTCATTCCAACTTGAAGTATCTTTACTATATGATTATAGACAAATAAATAAAAAAAACATGCAGTTCCAATGAAGAATCGAAAATTTTGATATTGTTTAAAAATTTAATAGAAAATGAATAGTGTAGTTTTAAGGCAGACTGGCAAAGCTAAGCATTGGTCTAATAGATTACTTAGTAACTGCCAAAATATTCATTATATAATTGACTACTCGTTAAGTAATTGACTGCTTACAAACCACTAATATACTTCTAACTAATAGACTACTCATTAAGTAATTGACTGCTTGCAAATTACTAATATACTTCTAACTAATAGACTACTCATTAAGTAATTGACTGCTTGCAAATTACTAATAGACAACACTGACTGACTACTTAACTAATAGACAACACTAACTGACTACTTAACTAATAGATTTATTAGCTATGTGACTACTCGTTAAGTAATTTACTACTTACAAATTACTAATAGACAACACTAACTGACTATTTACTAATAAACTACTTACTAGTAAACTGCTTACAGATTAAAAGAATACTTATTAATAGGCTACTTACTGAATATTGTGTGAACAATCTGGACTTTATATAGAAAATAAGGCAACCCGTGAAAGCAAACATTTTAAAATACGTTTCTGGTTGGAAATCATTAAATCGCTGACATACTTTTTAATGGTCTTCAAATACCCTATTAATCAGCTTTATATATCAAATAAAAGTCGCATATCTAGTAGATTAATTAACAGAATAGAACTTTGAACAGTTATAATGAAAACGAGTTATTGCATTTCCCCAAAACCTCATTTTCAATGTTTTGCAGACGACAACTTCAGTGAAACTTAAAAAAAATAATAATAATAATAATAATAATAATAATAATAATATTGTTAGACAAATGTAATCCAATTTAACGCAAAACAAGCTTTACTCTTCAAAATTGAACTCCTTCATACAAGAACGTAATTTATTTTTGTAAACCTCTCACTTGATTTTTTTCCCTTAAGCGTTTAAAGATTTATAACTGAGTTGTGGCAGCGGTGACATCAGAAGCTCATTCTGAAAAGTAAATTAATTTTCTAGAATTCAAAAATTCAGATATTTTTTTAAAAAACTCAAGAGCGTCGGCAACTGTTTCATTTTCTTATTAAATTCTACACGGTATTTACTCTACTGCCGAGAAACGTGTTTTCCAGGCGTTTCCTTCATTTTGTATAAATTTTTACTGGTGCTTGCTTATAAGCATGATATATCAAAGCGTTGGCAATGTATGTTCTGTCTTTCATGTGTGTACATAACCTTAAATATATATTTTAAATAAAAAAGTACAGAATAAATAGCAATGGCGAAAACTTCTAACACATGTACTGTAATAAATACTAGTATTATTTGTTGCGAACTCAATGGTTTAAGATATTTCCTTAATATAGCTTTTATTTCTAATTTTAATAATATTTAAAGAAAAATAAGACTAACGATATGTCTGAAACATTCGTTAAAAAACACAAAAAGTTAAAAGAAATTTCATGTCCAGGATCGATATTATCCTTAAAACTAATTAAAATAAGCTTTCAGGAAATTCTAGGTTTTGTGAAAACCTCTTCAGAAGTGGTTTATATAAGGATTTAGGTATAAATATGAAGTATGAAATACGTTAGAAAAACAATGTTGTTTAAACATATTTTTTATTCATTTAATTCAGAAAAAAAAATAAGAATTAAAAGCTATTTTTTTATATTTAAAATATAAGTATATCTCTCAGTTATTTCAATTTACTATCCTTATTATACCGAGGTACTAGTTTTCTATGACTTTCTTAAACTTACAGTTGGTGTTATTTCTCACCGACCTTTTTCTGTACTGATTTTAAGGAACGCTTGATCGATCTACTGTGGTCAGTCATTTTAAAATCGGCCTTATTTGATGGAGATAGGAAAACAACTGCCACGGTCCCACAATAATTATTATCTAAAGAGAAAACACGAGTTATAATAATTTTTTCCCCTTTAAAATAGAATAGAGATCATGAATAAGAGTCAATGGCAGATACAGCAAGGGGTGGAGGCCCCGTTATTCAGAGTTAAATAGAAAAAAAATAACAAAGACGTTTATCATGAGTGTAATAAACAAAAGGTTAACACTGTCGTCCAAAAGTAACAATTATTGAATTTATATACATAATAAGTTAATGAACATGTGAAAGATATGAATTAAAAAATTATTAAAAATCAAATCAATGTACTAGATGGTTTTTATTGAGCGCTTCTCTCAGGCTATGAATGTAGTCAATGAGGATTTGACGAATCCGTATTGAACATCCTAAAAATTGGAGAAGAAAAAGCCGAGGACAAAGCAAGACAGCAAAGTGCTCTTCAAAATATATCAGACAAATTTGGTTTAATTCTTGATGATCATGGAACATGGAAATAGAAACTTATTCAGTAGTTCACTTCAAGAAAAATATGAAGCGTGGTCTATGTTTTGGAAGAATGTTTTGTTAAAAAAAAAACTCTTACAAAAGTCGTAAAATTCTTTTACTATACACTTTTTGTTTAAAAAGTTGCTTGTTACGTAAAAAAAATTATTATAACGTTTTTGTAGTTTAGATATAAACTTGTTCTATTTAATACATTGGAAGTTGTTTTGGATTCTTATGGTATAGTAGTTCCATTAAAAACAACAGATTTTCTAAACTATTCAATAGCCCAAAACTAAAAAACTTTCCGCTCCCCTCCGTAATAATACTCTGGATTCGCCTTTGAAAAGAGTAAAAGTAATTTGACAGATTCCGTATTCCTTTTATATGGAAAAACGTATAAGAGAAAATGTAACGACTCCAGGCAGGCCAATTGTCTTTTTTTTTTTTTTTTTTTTTTTTAAAGTCACACTGGAATTAGATGTAATTTCATGGATGAACCAAGAGGATTTTTTTATAATGCCTAATTAAAACCATAGAATAAAATCAATTTTCAAAATAGACGTGCACAGCTAATGCATACATTTTAAACGTGCTGCAGACCTGATTTATTTCGAAGTAACATAATTTTGGATAATTAACTGAAAATACACAGTTTATGCAGTTTTTTGTCACTTCCCCAACACGTTAATATAATGCAACACATTTGTCACGTCTTTCCAAAAACATTTGAGTATGAAAGGGTTAAAAGTTTTGTACCCAATAGACCAACCTGAATTTCTATCGCGTGATGGCGATTCGACGGAAACAATAGACTACTTAGTGGTTATTATGTGCACAATATGGCCCTTATATAGAAAACAAAACAACCTAACAATGACTGTCGCCATGTAGATAAATTGTGATATATTTAAAAATAAAATAATGCCAAACTAAAGTTATTTTATTATAAGTAATCATCATATTTTAATTAAAAAAGTAGTTTTATTAAAATCGGGTCTCCTTTAATCAAAACCTGTGCAATAGAAATATAAAGACCCTTGTTTGTCCATCTCCTTGAAACCACGATTATTTATTTCCACCAACGTTTTTTCGCTCATTCGAAGTAGAATGAGTCAACACCGAATCCATTTAATTAGCGCGTGTGTCAACAAGGATTTGACAGGCCCGGAAATTAGCTCCACTGCCAACTTGCTTTGGCTAGAGCGAAATGTGCTCCACTACCAACTTGCTTTGGCTGAAGCAAATCATCTTCAAATAGAGGCGCCTATCGCCTAATTAAAGTGTGGATTGCCACTGAATCAACTCGGCTAGGAGTCGCCAAAGGATGACGTTTAAATGGTGAAATGGTGTTAAATAAAGACGTATCTATCACCACCACTAGGACAAGTTATCATAACGTACCATCTGATCGATAATTAAACAGGAGGAAGAAGGTGAATGATGAGTGATCGTGTGGAAAAGCATTGGACTTATGTTGCGTTGAGAGGCAACCAATGAGAATCCTAAAAGGAAGGAAATCATTTTATAATCTTTATCAATTGCAAAATTTTCAGAGATTGAGTTCTTTAAAAGTATCTCTTTTGGAAGTGTAATAAGGCTTTTCTTATGATTTAGATCATTTGTGCAATAATATAACCCATAAAAACCAATTATTAAATATATACCCTTTATATGCATTATCAATTTTTAAATTCGTTAACATAGCACCGATTCTGTTGTCAGCGTATGATTGGTGTTTGCATCTAATTTTAAATATTAAAAACATCTCTAAATATGCGGCAAACTACGTTTCAAAATTTATTTATTAAAAATGAATGTGAATTTATGCACTCATGTCCAAATATCTTTTATTTAATTTGATTAAAATATTGTTGGTAACAGGAAATAGTGTTCCAACAATGATCGGTTGAATGGGATTTATTAGTATTTCAAAAGGATTATAGAAACATGTGTAAAAGAGATCTCTTAGCAACAGTGACAGCCCCCAAAACTTGATAGAGTGCATTGTCATTCACATCGAATCTATTTGTCAAGTTTCTACGCGATCGGAGGACGGCAAATGGGTTAAATAGGCTTCCGCTGATTTGCCCGGCAGCCACACACACAAAATAAAATCGAAGTTAATAAAAAGGATTTAATAAAAAGTGAATGGAGGAAAAGAAGAAATCATGGCAAAGATGAACTTTTTCATAGTTTCGCCTTTAAATGCAACAGCACATTGCTTCAAAATCCTCCTTTAAACAAGCATAGATAAGAAAATAATTTACTCAGACACCTCGTTTTATTTTAACGAATGATATAAAAAACAAAATATAAATTATCGCAATACAAAAAATTAAAAAACCTCAACTATGCATTAAAATGAATCAAATGAAGTGTCGATTTGGAACACTATATATTACCATGAGTAATTTTGATGAAGTATTTTTTTTATCTTTATTTATGTAAAATTTTAGTGCTTAAACTATTGCATTCGTTAAAAAGGGTTTTGAAAAAAAATTTCATCAATTTTTTAGAATATTATACAAAAAAAGATGGATGCTTCTTTTTTATGAAACGAAATTATAAAATTTGAGTTTTAACTCTACGTCGAAGTAGAATGAATGATGTGTAAAGGCTGATGTGTAAAGTTATTTATAAACCGCACTTGGAAAGTGTTAATGTAAGCAAGTTCCATACTTAATATTTTTCTCAATTCTTACTAAGCAGAACTAAATATGCAACGCAAAGTGAGATATTTTAATTCAAAGATAATATAAGTTCATAAAAGGGGAAACTACTATAAAACGACAAGAATGATAAGGTATCACTTGCCACTTGCGACAGTTCACAGACTTCATGTACTTGAAGCTGGTACATGAAGCATGTACTAGAAGCTGGTACGTGAAGCATGTACTTGAAGTTGGCTTTTACAGATCTTTCAACTTGAAGTAGTATGTGATTCTGTGCATACTTTTACTCAAAAATAGGAAAAATTTAGTTGTGTTACTTTTGTTGCAAAGGTGGGAATATCGTGAGAATATATGAATTATGAAGGGTCAAGGGGTAAACATCTGTAGTCCATTTGAATCAATTTCGAGAAAAATTAAATAAAAGTTTATCATCGCATATATAAATAGAATGTTAACTGTTTCATAAAACTAATTTTCTTTGGAGTGAAGTAGCTCTGCACAGAAAAGATAGCATACCGTCAAAGTTTACGGTTTGAGCAACAAGAAGATAGCAACAGTTCACTACCAGAAAAAAATGGGCTAAAATTGCTTTCTAGTGGAACATTCATATTACATTTTGCACTCTTGCTACAAGAGTAACACAAGTCAAAATTCTTTATTTTGAGTAAAAGTATGTACAGAATCCCAGATTACATGTACTTGAAGCTGGTTGAACGGCACAAGATGTTGATGAGTGAGTTCAAGTTGAAACTGACTTATGCTGGTCTTCCAGATTGAAGTCTGTGATGCGTTACACATTTTAACTCAAAAATGAAGAATTTTGAGTTGTGTCACTTTTGTAGAAAGGGTGTGAAATATCATATTTACATTTCTTGTTATGGATTCTAATAATTTTTATGTATAATCGATGCGATAGAAGTGGTGTAACGTAACAAAATCAAGCAGTTTCTTGCATCAAGTGCTTTAATTCATTGAGTATATGTTGAAGTAAGAACAGGATTAATGAAATCACTTCGAAAGTGAAAACTATTTTATAAAACGATTGGAAAGCTTTAACTTCATGACCTCCTTCAAATTGAAAGAGATGCTCTTTTAAAATGTCGCGACATTAAATTTAACGAGCTCTTTTACGGAGCATCTTCATCCCTTTGACTTTCTGGAAGCCGCGCCAAATTAATGATGTTCGACCTCATTTCATTCAGAATCTATTGTTGCGGCTCAAAAATTCTTCCAATTAGTTACTATTCTTTCAAAAGTAAACGAAAAGTGGGAACACATATTTTTTTCTTTTTCTTTCAAACACCATTTCTGCTTGGGTGAAGAATATGAATAAAAACGACTTTTGGTAGAGATTAGGACATTCTTTGACATCTGAATTTAAAAACTGACTGAAAAATACCAATGTAAACGCAAATAATAGGACTGTAGGGATGGATGAAGACACTGTTTTAGAAATCCTCCAATTGAAATGACCTTTGAAAATACAAATAAAACGAATATAGGAAAAGGCAAAAACCCTCTTCGAAATCCTTAATTTATAACTAACTGCAATATCTTTGGAAGTACAACTAAAAGGAATATAGAAAGAAACGAGTACATTCTTTAAATATCAATTTGATACTGACTGGAGAATATCTTTAAAAGTACAACTCAGAAGAATATATTTTTCGAAATCCCCAAGCCCAATTTCAAATTGACTCTTAGATACCTCTCCAAATACAAATATTACGAATATAGTATTAAAGGATATTATATAAACTAGGGGTGTGGAACATCGCACAACTTTCAATTACACTATAATATTGGTCATTCCATTAAAATTTGATATGATGTTGTTTACCGTTTTCATATTATCACTCATATAAATAAAAATAACTCGTCTGGCGATATTTTTGGTACTAAGTTCTCGCGGGAAAAAAAATAAATAAACATCACCAGAATGGCGAAATTGGAGATGTTGTTCGATATGCATTACATTGTTCTTTCTTGTGGGTGAAACAGAAAAAAAGTGTTGATGGGCGATGCTCAAGGGCAGAGAGCTCTGAATTAAAGGTGCTGGTTTTTCAACTTTCTTCACTTCTATCGCATTTCTAAGGGAATTTTGAAGGTGGAGACGATTAGAACACCTTAAGGTATTAGCACAGCGATTTTAATCAAAATCGTTTGAGCCGTTTTTTTTGCAATTGCTGAAAAACATGATTTTTCATAATTTCAACCTTATGAGCTTGAGTGAATTTGACGAAAATCTTAATAGTACGTCCCATAACCCCCACTAACCCGTACACCAAATCCGAACATCGTAGGTCAGTTTGTTCATTAGTAATTCTGACCACGTATACACAGACCGACATTTTTTCTAGATCACTTTATGAAATCAGAATGTTCCAAAAGGTAAAAAAAAAAATTAAAAAAAAAAAAAAAAAAACACGATTTTTTTTTTACCTAATGCTATACTTTCATTACCCCATGTAAACATATGGGTAATTGAAAGTAAAAATTATCGCATTTTAGTTTGGATTTGATGTTTTTAATTTTATTGGTAATGTAAAAACTGAGTGCATCTTATAATCTAATCAGTGGAGTCATTAACATCATGTTCTTATTTGATCAAATGTAACTGGTAATGTTATTTCCTGATCATCGGACTACCTTGTAGAAATGAAGTAATTTAAATATAATCATTCTATGGAAAGAAATTAGTTTCTCAGAAACATATCTCGAAGAGTTACCTTCTATATGAGGACGGTTTATGGTTAATTTATTTTTATATTTGTAATCACACATTATAATAAATTAATAATATATTTTAATAATGTTGGGGAAATGTTTTTCAGTTACATAATTTTAAAATCGGTAACTTTTCCTAATCTTCTTGAAAGAGTTTCAAAATGTTACTACTTCTTCAATTTAAATTTTTTTCTCTAAGATAAAAATTCTTTTAAATCTGTACACTTTTTCAAATGACAGTTTAAAAAACTCTAACGATATTATTAAAAATATAAATGCATAATTTTATGTTACACATATCTATATTCCAACTTACAATTACGTTCCATTTTGACACCAACACTGTTATTTTTTAAAGTACAGTAAAATTTTAACTATAAACAAACATAATTTGAAAATAGTGTTTCTCATCAGATATTAGTTTCATCTAAATTAAAACAGACGATAGATCTTGGTTGCTTGAATCCTAACTGCTTAAACTCTAAATTTCAGTTTCTTATGACTAAATAATGTTGATCAATTTAAAATCAAATAACTCTATTTTTGAAATAATGCATCTCACTAAATGTAAATCAAAAGATTTATAAATATTGTTTATCATAATATCAAAGAAAGCTCTTTGAATTCATTAACAAAATATCAGAGGATAAAATTTGATTATTATATTTGGAGTATTTGAAGCCTTGCAGACTTCAAATAAAATTCGCCTAAAAAATTTGGATTTTTGTTTCGTGAGAGAAAACAAGCACTTAAAAAAGTTTTAAAAAAAAGTTTCATGAAATAATAATCTGTTTTGCTTTTTGTACTGTTAAAATTGGGGCTTATGTGACAGATATGTCAGTTTTCGTAGTAAGGGTTTTCTATGCCAATATATAAACCAAAAAAAAGTAATTATATCACGTCAAAAAGAATTTTAGAGTCTATAGACGTATTATTTTATATCTTTTCATTTTTGAAATTTTAATAGGAATAATGCTTAGTTGATTTACAGGTTAAAATAAAAATTGGAAACCAATAATTTTTAAAACTAATCTGGACTACCGTGTTAATAATTTAAGATATTTTTATACAATAATATGTATATAGTATATTTTTTACGATATAGTAAGTATACAAGATCTTGTAAATTAAGCTGTTTTTTAATATAGAATTATACCCAAATCTATCATCAAATGCCAATTTTTAACAAAATTTGACATCACACACTTTGCTTTGACATTTATTTAAGAATTCTATAGATTCACTACCTTTTATAACTTCTTAAGATGCTACTGGATCCAAAAAAAAATTATTGCTCTTCAAAATAGATTACTACCTACATCTATCCAGTTATATAAAATATATTGATAACATTTTAAAAATTGAAAGATACTTCAATTCCAGAGCTTTCTATATACCAGGATGTGCTTAAGAATAACATTTGAGGCTTGTTACAATATATAGGTCGTATTCATTTTTCAATTAAAATTAGTACAACGCTTTTTAATCAGTGGGGCAGCGCCACATTTGTATTTTGTAACAGGACAAAAAACAACAACAAAGGATAAGTACATTTTTGGGTCTTAAAGTCTATATTATAAGTGTTTACACTATATCATTTTTCAATTAAAATTAGTACAATGCTTTTTAATCAGTAGGACAGCGCCAAATTTGTATTCTGTAAAAAAAAAGAAAAAGATAAGTACATTTTTGGGTCTTAAAGTCGTAGGATATAAGTGTTTACACTATATCATTTTTCAATTAAAATTACTACAATGCTTTTTAATCCGTGGGGCAGTGCCACATTTGTATTCTGTAACAGGACTAAAATAAAAAAGGATAAGTACATTTTTGGTTCTTAAAGTCTTAGAAGACTTAGGATATAAGTGTTTGCACTCATATGTATTGTTTACGATTTTCTATAGTTCTGTACAAAAAATTCTTTCTTAAGGAATCGTCTACTTGCTTATTGCAATAGCGCTGTAAACTTTAATGCTTTTCTATTGATTATTACTAATTAAAGACTGTTTATTTCTACAGTTTCATAGTGTAAATGTTTTTCCTTCGTCAGACTATCATTTGAAATAAAATTTTATAAAAATATATTAATTATTTTTAAATTTATGCCACAAAAGGTAATGCTTCTTTTTAACAGTCATTTTTTTTAAAAAATCACAAGCAATTCATTAAAAATTAAAGGACTTATTACCCTTAAAACTTTTTTTTTATTTAAGCCTTTAAAATTATAATTTTTACATATTTGGAAGTATTACTAAGTAATAACTAAATTTTACTAAAAAAAAGTTCGCATAGTGCACTAAAGTTTCAAATTTTGAAATTTGTAAAAAAAAATTCATAAAAATTCAAATTCTATCTTCTTTTTCATTTTTCAATATTTTTCATGATTTAAAAAAAAAAATGTTCCTAGTAATATACTCTAACTTTTTAGGCATCGGATTTTGAATAAGTAAAATAGTTTTCGAGAAAAACGATACTTATTATACCTATAGCTAAAAAAAGATTTTAAAAAAGGAAATTTTTCAACATTTAAATTTGTTAAAAAAGTTTATATTTTATTCAAAAATCCATGCCTATTTTTGTCAAATAGATCTTTAGAATGACACAAAAAAATATTCAAATCCTTTCATTTATATTTGCTGAAGTTTTAGCATTTTGAGAAAGGTGAGAATTCCAAAAAACACAAAATGAGAAAAATGCGTTCGAAATATCGAAGGAGCTATTCTTCACAAAAATATATTTCTTCCACAATTACAGTTATCGGATCAGCTCAAAAAATTTCCAGACTAAGCAGAAGGTTTCAATGATTATAAACACGCAAAAAATAGAAAATTGATATTTTTATAATTTTTTGTGAAAACAAGGGGTACTAAGTCCCCTCAAAGGAACTTGGTATTCCGAGGGCTATTTATATATATTTTTGAATACTAAACCTATATATAGAATAATATTATGATGTTCCCATTGATTTTCTTAAAGTATGATGCAGGTTTAACCCTTCAACCTTCGACAACGCAACTATCGGTTTTTCATAATTATATATAATTCAGGGTACACGCTATATCGCGATAAAAGATAGCTGGTGTTTGAAAGGTTACTGTAAGTATGAATATGACCTCAAATGAGAAAAATAGCTTATATTTAAAAAATACAATGGAAAAACAGCTAATATATATTTTCCGTTTTTTTTTTTTTTTTTTTTTTTTTTCCCATGAAAAAAAATACGCAGTATTAGGTTTTCTTTTGGGTACTAATCATTGTTTGCGTGCTTCTATCCATCGAAAAATACAATAAGAACATATAACGAATTATTTGAAAACTATACTAGTTTTATCTCAACTTTTAGAAAAGTAGCTTCAATAATTTTAAAGCATAATAATAATAAAGCATAACGTGAATTGGTAGATAAACAATTGATTAAATTGATTTATAAAAGTTCTAATTGATTTCAAACCTTAGAAACTGTTTCGAAAACAGTGGTAGGATGTTATATTACAAGAAAAATTATATTAAAAACTGCTATCTTGCTTAAAAAGGGTTATTCTGCTAGTATAATGATGGCAAATTTGCTTTCTTCTTTTATCTTCCCTTTCAGAATGCCAGGAAAGTTATTTACAATTTAAAAAAAAGAAGGAAAAAAAAAACATATATAAGGATAACGCTACCTAATTGTTTGAGGAAAGCAGCATTCTACCATCACTTTGTATAATTTAAAGAGTATCAAAAGGGCAGTCTTATCAGAAGGGATTTGAAGTATCTCTTTAATGGTAAATGTCAAGCTTCAACTACTTTAATTTTCTTCGTTATTGAAACGTGTTTCCATTGTCACAAATATCAAAATTGACTCACCATTTGAAATGACCATCATTGAAAATTGGATAACCAAAGAGCATCACTTTGTTCAGATTAATGTTGATTGTCCAACATAGACAAACCATGTCTAGAAAACAAATTACCATTTAAGAGGGAATTAAGCATCTGCCCTTAACTACCTGGCATCTTAAACACCAAAAAGATATGTCAAGCTGAAACCTTAAAAGTAATGATTAGTGAAGACCCCAAAAGAGGATTCTTTTTTAGCTGTCCTTCGAAGTCGCTTAAAGTGGACATCAAGGATATTGTCAGGGGTGGCTCAAACTAAATTTTTCACCCAATCGAAATGTTCATTTTGTGCCCATCAACATCACAAATATCAAAATTGACTCACCATTTGAAGCGACCACCATTGAAAATTGGATCACCAAAGAGCATCACTTTGTTCAGGTTGATGTTGATTGTTCAACATAGACAAACCATGTCTCGAAAACAGGTTACCATTTAAGAGGGAATCAAGCATCTGGCATCTTAAACACCAAAAAGATATGTCAAGTTGAAACCTTAAAAGTAATTATTAGTAAAAACCCCCAAAGATGATTTTTTTTTCTGTCCTTCGAAATCACTTAAAGTGGACATCAAGGATATTGGCAGGGGTGGCTCAAACTAAATTTTTCACCCCGTCGAAGTGTCCGTTTTGTACCCATCAACATCACTGCCCACATGAGGAAAATAAAAGCTAAGGAGAGTTGATACCCTCTATACCGGTAATGTTAATTTAGCATATTTCATGTACCTTTTTCTAGTAAAATAATTGAGGTATTCAGGGGGGGCTCGAGCTAAACTTTTCACCGCGTCGAAGTGTCCATTTTGTGCCCATCAGCACCACTACCCACCCGAGAAAAATAAAATGCAAGGGGAGTTGGAACCCTTTATACCGGTAATATTAATTTGCCATATTTCATGTACCCTTTTCTCATAAAGTAGTTGGGGTATTCAGAGGTGGCTCAAGCTAAATTTTTCACGCAATCGAAGTGTCCATTTTATGCCCATCGACTTCACTGCCCACACGAGAAAATTGGGTAGTTGGTACCCTCTTTACCGGTAATGTTAATTTGGCAAATTTCATGTACCCTTTTCTCATAAAGTAATTGACATAGGAGTCTAATTTTTTTTCAGTACGTTTAGCAGACACTTGTTATTCTATGGAAGTTAGATTTTGATTGTAATTCATTTACTTTTCTTCTTAATTTTTTTTTTTTTTTTTTTTTTTTTTTTTTTGCCGAAATAAGCCAAAACAAAAAATATTTTTAAAATAACAACATATTCTCACTGCAGTATGTACAGATACATAAAAGGAATATGTGGTAAAATTTTTAGGAAGATAGTTTGTGCAGTTTCTGTGAAAAAGTTACATGAATAAAGAAAAATGTAGTTTTGAGAAAAACGTATTTTAAAGAAAACTTTACTTACACTAATAGTTACCAATTTTGTCTTCAAAAAAAGTATTAAAAATACTTCTAGTTGAGGTATTATTACAAATAAAGTTTCCTTTTAAAGGGGAGAATTTAAATTTTTATAAACAATAATTAACTCAAAATCGATTATTTATAAATTTTAGGTTACTGACTTCTCTTTACACATATTTTCAATTGCACGTTTCTAAAGTCCTATAATTTAAATACAATCATCATAGACATAAAACTATTTTGTTACGAAATCTATGTATATTAATCAGTTGTTCGCATACCGTTTAGGATGCACCCAGAAAAACTTCATAAACTTCCCCTACTGAAAACAATTTTGGGGAATTGGAATTTTGGTAAGTAACTGACAATAGCTGTATATTTTCTATATTAAACTGATAAAAATAAGGGTTGTAACTAAGAATTTTATTAGTTTCCAAACCTCCTGGGTTATGCATTTTTTTTTCTTCTGTAACTTCAAAAGTCAAGCGTTTCTATCATCGAATATGAAAGTGACATGTATAATAGGATCGTTTAATCAAAAATAAAAACGATGTCCATGCTCTTAATGCTTCTTAATGATAAATGTGACGTCCGAAGAACTTGATTAACCTTAGTCTGTAGCCATGATAGATATTGGACGCCTAAAATCTGATAGCTAGTAAAGAAGGCTGCTGAAGTGCTTCTAAACTTGATTCTATCTTTCTTTGAAATTGATGATGACTAGTAGGAAACGCTATTAAAGATAATGGATTCTGACGCAATTCAACACAGACTATTCTTAATCAAATCCAGAGTTCACTTTTGAAAATTAAAAAAGGGAAATGAAAGTTGAAGTGGCAGTGGTGGTGATTAGGGATTGGCGTAGCTTCCTTACTTTTTAAATGTTTAGTGTTTTTGACACTAACATCGTCATAATTTTGTCGGCCCCCCTCCTTTTGACCCCCTTTCTACTTTTGGTAAACTTGACACCCAACTGGCACGTTTGGAAAGGGCAAAAAATAATAGAAAACTAGATCCAGTGTACCACCGATTTCGAGACTATAAAATTATCACTTGAAAAGAAAATTAATAATTAATAATCAATAATATTTCGTTAGGTAAACTTAAGCTTACTTTTAAAAAGCCCGATTAAGATATTATAAAATTTTCATTTGAACAGAAAATTTAATGATAAATGTCATTTCATTAGATAAACTTAGGTTCACTTTTGAAAAACCAAGAAAGTGTACCACCTATTTCGAAATTTTAAAATTATCACTTAAACAGAAAATTAATATTTAATAATATGTAATATTTCATTCGGTAAACTTAAGCTTACTTTTGAAAAACCAAAAAAGTGTACCACCGATATCAAAATTTTAAATTTATCATTTGAACGGACAATCAATATTTAATAATAAATGTCATTTCATTCGGTATACTTAAGTTCACTTTTGAAAAACAAAGAAAGAATACTATTGATTCGTGATTATAAAATTATAATTTAAACTGAAAATTAATATTTAATAATAAATAAAACTTCATTCGGTAAATTTAAGCTCACTTTTGAAAAACCAAGAAGGAAAAAAAAACTTTTCTAAGCCTTTTTTTAATATATATACCAGACGTTTCGTCACCAAGCTTCCTTCCTTCGGTTTTCCATCGACCATTCATTTTGTGTCGCCACTAAAAATTTGCCTATCTGAGTAAACAAAAATTTGCTTTTCACGTCCTAATTCTCTAGGAAAAGAGATCCTCAACGACTTTTTCAAAGCAGTTTATGTATGCGTTCTAGACATGTTTGACATTCTAATTCTTAAAAATGTCCACACTTTATCGTTATTAACATGTCCTCATCTTTTTTGGAGCGTACAACAAAGACAATAAATCTTGTGAATTATAAGGAAACTAAACAAGCAAAAAAATTCTTTGAGCCCTAGCCTTTCTCCCCACACGAACATATATTTTTTGTTGGAAAAATTTTCAAAGGGAAAAAAATACACATAAAAAAAATCTTAGAATTAATCTTTTTTTTTTTTAACTTTATCTCAGTTTGGCGGTCCCTAAGAGCAACACAGAGGGTGACCGCCCCTTAAAATACACTATATATTGAAATGAAATAAATTTAAAAAATTCTCATTAGCATTCAATGGATATTAAATTTTAGCATTTAAATTTTGTATTTTAATCGAATAAATTCTTCTATTTGATAGTCTATTACGATAATGGCAGCATGTGATTTAAAAAATTAGATTTTAAAAAATGTCGGTTTCCATCTAGTTTACAATAAAATTACTTAAATAATTATTCTGATTATAAATAAATAAGTGTTATTATTTACTCAATATGAAATACATTATATTTATGAAATATAACTTTGGTATAATTTTTGGATTTTAATGTGTATAGTTTGTGTTAAAGATTTAAATAAAAGTTTCATAAAATGCATAGTACATTTACCAATTTTTCTAATTGTTTGTAAAGATATATGCTGCAATTTTCGAAATCTTTCTTCACTCTAAACTACATTAATTAATGTTTTAATTATAATAGTACATTATTTTATAACTTTAAACACTATACTCCATACCGTATTCAAATAATATTTTTTAATATATCATCTTATGAAAATATTCTTAACCAAATGTCAACAAGCTATTCCATTTGATATGCAATCTAATTATAACTTTCAACAGCCATCTATCTTGACTGCCTTGGTTCTGATGCCTACCAAAAATGTGGTGTGCCCTACCATAATGAAACATCATAATAACATATATTTCAACATAATAACAAGCGACAAAAATTTCAATAACTAATCCAATTGAAATACAATAAAACAAATTGAATAATATATCTTTTTAGTAGCGGCGCATGTTGACACTGCCTTTTTTACACATAAATTTCATTCCATAACGGTCGTAAGCAGAAGTCCAATAACTAGTCAATTTGATCTGCAATCTAATTATAACTTTCAACATAATCATCCATCATGTCTACAGCGTTAATGACGCCTGTTGACAATGCATTTTAGTCATGATCCAGCACTTCCATCATCGCAAATCAAATAAGAAAATAAAAAGAATCGCTTTTAAGACCGGATTCCGGTATGAACAAATCCATTTATTTCCAGCCGTTGCGTTGGGCTTTTTGCCAATTCCCCACTTCTTGGACATCCCGGGAACATTTCACATATTTTTCAAAGCACTATTACGGCCTCAAATTCAAATGAAAGAGCTTTAGGAGGACAAACACTTTTTTTAGTACACAATTGAAACCGATGGGAAAGGCACAGTTTGAATAGATTCGAAACATCTATTTCTGCTTTTTACAGCAAACAATTTACTACAACATACTTCAATTATAAAAAATGCATTTCTTTCTCATGTGATTGTTCCCTTGTTCTGGTAGTGTTTGATATTAACCTTAAAAGAATGTTGAACACTAACATTGCTTTTCAAAGTTAAATATCAAATTTTCTACTTTCTTTTCTTGCGTATTTTAAAATTACCTTAAACTCCAAAGAAATGCCCTGATCTTTAATAAATAAATCATAGTTTTCTCCTGAAATGCAAACTTCAACAATTGCCTTTTAATGTTCAACTGAAAAATACTATTTAGAATTCATTATATTTCAAACCTATTTATCATGTTAATAAGCTCCAATGACCCCTTACGTGTGCATTTCGAATTCACTTATTTTTCTTACACTCTTGATATACACAGGACCTCCTATAAATTTCTTTTCCACCCTCTTACATTTTAAACGCCGACAAGTTGTCATAAAACTTGTGAATAGGTATACTGCATCTCCCAAGAGATGGTTTATAACGACAACTAGCGGTAAATTCAGAAGTTAGTGTGTCTATCTTGAGAATTATACGAAATATTCCCGTGCAAAACTATAGATCAGCATCATTTTAGTAGGAAAAGACACTTGATGCAAATAAATGGCTTTGAATATAGCATTCGTATGTTTATTCCCTTTTGCTAACACCAATACGTCGCGAAACGTCTAAAAAATTAGAAATAAATCGCTATCACAATTGCATTACCAACAAGATATAAAAGAGAGATCCCGAACCTGAACGTTCGTTTGTTTATTTCATTTTACCACCACTGTTACTTCGAGAAACGTCTTAAATGTTATAAATAAATTCGCGATAAACAAGTGCGCTATGAACAAGATATAAAACAGAGATCCCCAAGTGTTTACGACGTAGATATCTGTAGTTGATCAATTTTTAATTTTTGAAACGATTCGTGACATGCGAAAATTGGTTAAATGTGAATAAACTATTACGAGCGTTATACGCACTCTATTCAAGGCAATTCATGTACATAAGGTATATTTTCCTACAAAACTGTTGCTGTATTACAGTTTTGTAACTATCATTTTTTATTATGGGTGCCGCCAGGTAAACAAAATTTTGTTTCGCCTTGCATCAAAAATTGGTTCCCCGTTAGCTGCAACCAACATTTGGTGCTTAGTTTCCGAATTAATGGTGTTTATGGTCCGAGGTAGCACCATTTAAGGGGACACGGTACCACTTAGACATTTATTTTTACTATTGCATTTTTAAATAAAAAAAATTATGTCTCTTATTTGAATGTATATGAGTAAACAATATTTCACAAAAAAAAAATTAAATTCTTTTTTTATATATTAAAAATTTTAAAAATTTGAAATTTTTTACACATTTTTTAAAACGCTAAGGCTTTTTTAAATACTAATTTTTTTTTTCAAAATTTTTGTAAAAAATTCTTTGAACTATATTATATGAGAATTGGCATTCAAATCTGGAATACTCATAGTAATTAATTACAATATAAATGTTTATTCATAAGAACACAATTTTTTTTTATAAATCTGCAAACATTTTACTTTAGTGTTAAAAAAAATGAAAAGTACAACATATATTGCCATTTAGAATGCCAATTTATAAAATAGACATATTTTACAACATGTTTTAAAAATTTCAGATTTATCCTTTGATTAGAAAAAAACCCTTAGCGTTTCGAAAAACTGGATATCAAGAAAAAAAAAACAGTGAAAAAAATGGATTTAAAGTTTTCATTTCTCGAAAAACATAATTTGAAACCTATACACAGTTATCAAATTTAAATATGTTATAGATAGCATTATTACAACACACTTTTCAAAATGCTTTTAACTAATTTTCATATAATTGATACATTAAGTTAAATGGTAAATATATTGAAATTCTGTTTTTGAGTACTTAGCACTTTATGATGGGCGATGTCTGCTTTTGAACAAGTTACGCATTCAATATTTTTGACCAGGCAGGTTTCATATTATACTTAATTATTACATATTAATTACTCTAATAAAATATCTTACCAAAATTAAAAATTTCCAGCTTTATAGGTGATGCCCTCTGCTTTTGCTTTAGACCTTTCTCTACGTTTACGAGCAAGTTTTATTTTCTTCTGCACCAAATTATACGACATTACCTTCCTTCTTTTTCTTTGATATATCCTGCGATAGTCTCTCCATATGGCCAAATTTGTGGATTGTCTATTCAAACTTAATTTATTCACTAATTGTAGCATTTGAAGTGACTTGACAGTTCCGACGTTGAACTCGGTGATAGCATCACACACAGCTATGCTAACGCGTTTCTTCGATGCAAATGTTGTTTTGGAACACTTACTCCAGATGACGCTATGCAAACTTTCATTTGCATTTTGTGTCGAACATCTTTTACATCCTTCCAAAAGTTCATTTGAGGCGAGTCGCTGGTAAATTGGCATGATATATTGCAGAAAGCTTTCTTTTATTGGTGTTTGTATTTTCTTATGGTGAGAATCAGGTTTCTCACCATTTGCTATAGCCGACTGGTAAAAACACCAAGAATCTTTCCCAGGAGGGCATTTGAAGTGCTGGGGCTTCTTATCTGTAGATATGTTGTGATACAGAGTCGCATAAATACCACTTTTCATTTTATCCACATCTCCCTTATTTCGAAATATGGCATTTTTGTAATATCTGGTCAGCTTTCTAATAGTGTCTTCCTTCAAGCTGCCATGGGATTTTCCTCCAAGTGTCACTCCCCGTGATCTCCATTCTTTAACACATTTTCTAAGAGCTGTCCCGAGTCGCTTGCTAACATGGTTGATACATTCTTCTTTTTTTATGTTTATATCTGGTCCATAAACTTTGATTTCTTTCAAATGCAAATATGCTTTTGAATCCCCATCTGAGAGAACAGTCGTATAACGGAATCCGATGCCTTCAGATCTGGACCATAAATGAGAAGCTGCCTGCACTTCCATTGCGCCAGAGGAACCTGTGTGGTTTATGTTACACGAGTCTTTATGGCCGGCGTACCAAACTGCATACTCTGCAGATTTTTCTCCGAGTTGACATTTAGAAAGTTCACATTCGCCGCAATACTTAGACATTACATGAAAGTCAACTACATAACCAGTCAACAAATCGATAACACAACCAACACCAATTTGAGAAGAATGTCCTCGAGTTAACCATGTGCCATCAAAAGAAACATCTATTTCAGTGATTCCGTCTTTTTCTGAGTGATACGCTTTTTTTATATTAGTTCTGACAACTTGTAGCTGTTTTTCAGTTGCTTCCGTAATTGATGAATTTAGCATCTGCTTGTAAACATTAAATGTCCTACTCGACATTAGATGCATATTTGTATGCATACAAAACTTCTCAAGAGCTATGTAGCCTTTTCCGAAACTCATAAATGCCTGGACCACACGAAGATTTATGTCATATGGCTCACTTAATCCTCTCTGATGCTTTGAGATCTTTCTTGAAGTGCGTGTCTCACTTGCTAAGGTGTCACAAAACTCACAAGTGACCTTCAGTTCATGGCAAAAACCAAATTTTCTGCCCAGCACGACATGTAATCCAGTGGATTTGCAGTTTTTGCACAGCTGATTACTGAAAAGTTTTGTCAGCATATCAACATCAACAACAACATAAGTGGGAGATTTAACCAGCTCACATTCCACGGTATCACAGTCAGATTTTAATGTCTCATTAAAACTGTTTTCTATAGAAGAAAATCTTGCATTAGTTTGTGGTAATGCGTTAGAGTCGGTACTTGAAACCGAAACTACCAAACTTGCGTCGTTATCAATACTACACCACCTCTTTGCAGAATTCTGCTTCCCGGCAACCTTCGAACGTTTTCTTCTTGGCATTATAAACAATTATAAATGAAAACAAATAAATAATGCAGATTAAAATTCAACTATACAGTAGTACTGACGAAGATAAATCAGTAGTTGGCATGAAAGCGGAAGCAATAAATCCTAAAATTAGCCAAACAATTTAAAAGAACCACGAGAAAAAAATCACGTTTTTCGAATGTAAACAAACTAAAAGCAATTGAAGCGTTTCAAGTTAACTCACTTCACTTCAAACTAAAGTTACTGGAAATAATTGTAAATTAATTTATTTTCCCGAGTAAATCATCCAACGTAAGCAGACGACATGTGGCGTTTGTTTACATTTTCTCTCCTGTCAACCAGCATAAAAAGTCAAATAACTCATTCAAAAACGTAGATACAGTTTTAAAATTTTGTATACGTATTTAGAAGATTCCAAATTTTAATTATAGTAAATAAAAAAAAAATCGAAAATTTGGTTATTTTTATGGTACTGTGTCCCCTTAATCGTCAAACTAAGCACCAAATGTTGGTTGCAGCTAAATGGGAACCAATTTTTGGTGCAAGGTGGAACAATTATTTTTACAGCACTTGGAACCACCTTCTCCAACTGGCTTTTGAAATTTAAAATAAAATGAAAAAAGTTATGTCTACAAGAACTATATAGTTTTTAGAATAATCATGGGAAAAGGAAATTAATGCATAGCTACTAATTAAAATTTTACTAAGAAATTCGTCTAACATTTCTAAAAAATCATGTATGAACAAAAACTTAAGCAGCCTTACAACCCTCTGTGCATGATCTACTTTATATTTATCTTGCATAGTTTTTGAGATCGAAACACTAACTTAAAAATTTGTCATTGGATGGTAATAAAAGTATTCACCAGGCAGCAAAAAATTACCACTTTTTTGCTACATGATGAATCTAGAGACAACTTTTATAACAATGTATATAAAAATTCAGAGGGTGGTAAAGATATTTAGTTGGCACCCCTTTTATAATTTTTCTCTAACAATATAAATAATTTTTCTACAATGTCTTTACACCATTTTTTTTTACTTAGCTAATAAATATAAAAGTTTCCACGCTTCATTACCCTGAATACAACTATTATCTCTAAAATTGAAGAGAAAAGCGTAACTCAAAACGTGAATAACATTTATCTTCAAGCGTATTCTAATTTTTTTTATATTTTGTAGTCTTTCAAAAGTTTGAAATGAAACTGAAACACTGTAACTGAATTACGTAATAAATAATATACTTAATTTCATTTCTAGTATTGTAGAAATGTTAAATTTGAAGGCTCATGAGTATATTCAAATTAGGAAACGTTTGAAAATAAAATGGATATAAATCCCACAGAGAAAATCCTTCTCATTTAACTCGTTTTCGATAACAATGCTACAATTTGTAATATTCTACAGAAAAATGCACTTCTTTGTCGAAGAATGCATTTCGTCTAAATCCCCTGGGGAGACGAATTGAAAAGAATTTTTTTTAAAGTGAACTGAAATAAATTACCAAAAGTTAATCCTTTTTCCCAAACATGTTGGAAGAGAAATGACAAAGAAAAATCTATTTCTTTTGCTGAAACCTCTACTTTCACTCCAAATCACGATTCTGTTACTAGTTGCATAATGGCACAAGTCAAAGTGGTTAATGTTACATTGGATTGATGTACGTTATATTGAACAATATTAACAATTAACATTAAAAAAAAAATCCTGTGAAATAAATGCATCGTAGAGTAAAATACAGGGTGTCTGAATCAAATGTTTCTAATTTCAACAATCGATTTTTAAAAAAATCTATTAGCGACATGTTGATGGTATTAGTTAAAATTAGCTGCTGAATTCTTAGATTTTGGCGACAATTTTATTTTTTGTCCCGCGGTACTCCTGCTTGCGGTTCTGTACGTGGAGGCCAAATTGCTTGGACACCAAAATTTCCATACGTCTCTCGACTTAAAGTCTTCTCCATCTGTGATGTTGAAGATGGAGAACATGGTCGGAACTGGACTACCGGCTCGATATCCGCAGGGCTACTAAGAAGTTCCACTTGGAAGTGAACTGATTTTTTTCCTAAAAACTTTGCGAGTCCTGTTATCTAATTTTACTTTTTTCTTATGCTTTTTAACTTTCTGTTAAGTATAGAGGCCTTTCCAAATTTGGGGAATTTGATCTAGACACCCTGTATTTTGCCAGACAAAATACGTGGTAATTTCAACAGCATTTGAAGAAATCATTAAAGGGAAAAAAAACTTTATCACCAATCGACTTTAACAAGGATTTTCCAATCGTTATGCATGTCCAGCATTTTTGTAAATTCTTGTTATCAAAATTAGAAATTAATAGAAATCAGTTTTGGACAAATGTTAAAGTTGAATATTCCAGTATGTGTTATCAAAGAACTCTAAATTTACCTCCACACTACATCAAAAGGACTTTCAAATTTACACCACTTTTACAAACAGCCAAAGATATATTATGCGTCAAAAGAAATTTCTATTAAGTCGTAACAGCGATACGGAACTGGTTTTCATTTTCTACTCTCGTGATAATAAAAGTCGAGTTTTTCCAGTTTTTACGAAAAAGCAACACTGGAGACTTGGAACCGTAAACTTATTTTCTCATTGTGCATTAATTGAGTCACTTTTCCTTTTTCAAACTTCAATGTAATGTATTTTTAAATTGTACAACAAGACTTTCATTGAAATAGAAAAAATAATAATAAATGCTTTCATCTGAAAATGCTTTCAAATGCAATTCTCAACGAAGAGAATTACTGTACAAAAGAAACTATTTAATTTTCTGCGTCTTCATGATCTTGGTTAGAATGCGTGCATTGTGCAGTAAATGATCTTTAGCAAAATGATTTTACTTTCATTTTCGCATCCTTAAGTTTCAATAAGTAAACATTAGTTGCAAATAGAGGATTTTATTTTCGTTATTTCTCTGTACAGAGTAAGAAATTAAATTATTTCGATATTATCACAATCAAAGCAAAGTGCCCCAAAATGACTAATGCTCACTTTGTGTTTGAATATACGTTCAAAAACAATTAATGAAATTTGTTTCTAAAAATTATTTTGATTAAGTGCTGACCTCAATACTAACTATCCATGCAAATAAATGGACTGTTTAGAATTTTTAGTTCAAAAGATCATAATTTTAACTTTTTCCTTTACTAATACAAATATCACTCAACTCTCTCTAATTGAAATACAAAATAACGAAACATTTCGCTTTTTGGATATATATATATATATATATATATATATATATAAGCCAGGAACTATAAAAAGAAAGCTCAGTGCTTATGACTGTAGAATTATTTGTTTGTAAACATATTGGTAACCAGCGTGGTTTGACAGAGTTTTAAAAGTGGAATGTTTGTGAGGCTCAGAGTCGAGGGAAAAGCATCAGCGAAACTACATTATCCGTGAAATATTTTAGAAAAGTGTTGACCAAGCGTTTAAAAACTTAAAAGTGGTTGTTAAAGTAGCAATGGAACTGATTCTAAACGCATAAATAATGGTTGTCACCAAACTAGTGAATGTTCGGGAGAATCATACGGTCTCAAATAGTAAAAGACAACAAAAGGCAATAGTGCAGAAAATTGCAGAACATCTTTATACAGAATAATATTTTGTCCGTTCGATGAAGTCTATGTTAGACAGAACAGACACAGTATTAAATACGAAAGGTTACCCAACGCATCACAGAGGAAATTTTACATCATAAATTGTTGACTCGCTGTATATTCGATTGCAGTCCTGTGTATTTTAACATATTAACGCAGATTGTTTAAGTAAGTCAAACTCGAACAATAATTCACATACCGAGTGCTTCGAAAATACTTCAAAAACAAAACATCCAATGATATCAGGTGAAAAATCGCAAATTAAATACTTAGGCATTCATTTTTTTTTAAATAATTCCACCTATTTTCAAAGTAGAGACAGTTAAATGAACGCTAAAAAAGGAGATGGAAGAAAATATAAAAAGCGGGTTGCCTGGTGAGAACAAAAAATCCCAATAGGCTGTCCAACAACCTTTTATCTCAATCGCGGTCGTGTTTGCTTTTTTTTAGGTAGGAGAATGGGCGAAGTTTGCTGAGCTTTGATACGCAAGTGGTAAAACCTAAATATTCTCGTATACTAAACAACACTTCTGAATCATTAATTCTAGATTGAGAGTCAACTGCTAGTTAAGGTACTTCACCGAACACCATTTCAATCTTTTTATAGAATGTAGAGAAATATTAGTAGGTTATATAAATATACTGGCCTGCCGGGACAAAAAAGGCCGAAACTTTTTAAAAACGGCTTTGAATGAGTTGGACTAAAGCAAAATATGTCAGAACTGGCTAAATAGTAAGCATTCTTTTTTATTTGGTAATCTACCGCCCTTTAATTTTCAATGAGGAGGAAGGGTGTAAAAGATTTCACTTCTTTAAAAGTGAGCCAAGTTGGTAATATATACTACGTCACATCAGTGACATAATATTTATTTTCAATTTGGATCACTTTAAAAAGCTGCTAGTATTTGGTGCCAGAGAAGTGAAATCGTTCCCCCCCCCCCCTCCTCCTCCTCCTCCTCCTCCTCCTCCTCCTCCTCCTCCTCCTCCTCCTCCTCCTCCTCTTCTCATATTGGAAATTTAAGAATTTGTGTTGCGAATTTGTGTAAAGAATTGTTGTTAGAAAATGCTCATTATTTAGCAAGTTATGACATATTTGGCTGTGGGATTTAGTTCAACTCATTAAAAATCGATTTTTTAACAGTTTAGGCCATTTTTGACCCGGCAGACCCGTACATTCATAAAATGCTATCATCTCTATATTCTATTTAAAAAAATCATAATGATGTTCGATGAGGCAACTAAACTTCCTTTCTTCCCTCGGACTATTCGGCATGACAGCTGAAAAACGTGTCGAATGGAATAACTGAGGAAGCTATCCCACTAAATAGTGTTGAGAAGAAAAGAAGTGCTGTGAGAAGAGAAGTCATTCAAGTGTTTGGGATGGCCTAAACAAATGCGTTTGTTTGGCATTGCAAAACAAGTTCAAGGTTTCCCTAATTCCGCTAGACTCTTTGTCAATGTCACGTTCTCAAACTGCATGGACCAACACAAGATGCGGAAAATTAATCCTTACAAATGGTATTTATATAAATAAGTTTGACAATTGGAAGTAGGAACAGCTTTCTTTCATCTACTTGTACTTTCAGATATCTGAAATTAATAAATCAACTATTTTTTTGATTCCGTGATCATTCTGTAAAAAAAAAACTTTCTATCATTTGGTTGATGGTTCATGGAATAATTATCTTTTCAAAAAATGTAATTTAATTATTCCTTTCACTAATTCAGACTCTGATTACCTACTTACTTCCATTCTATTACCACAATGCAAGAAATGTTATTTTACAACCAAAGGCATTTCTCATTGTGTGACAACATATTGCGGAAATATTCTGAATTCGAATAATTCAATCACAATTTGACATGAAACGCGGTATTTACGATATGCAAAATAAATAAAATACAGAAACAAAATTACTTGCATCTTATAGAAAAAAAATTAGTAATACTGAACATACCTCGTGTGGTTTCTACTTTTTTCCATCATTATTTATAAATGTCGCAAGACAGGATCAATATAATTAGCCTAACATATAAAACAAGACTGATTAAAAAGCAATTAGAATTATAGGATTATTTAGTAGAATTAAGTAGCGGAAAACAGAAAAACGTAAATTGAATTGGAATAAAGTAGTTTGAAACATCAAACGACACATTATTGTAATCTATCGTTTGCGACTTTAATCTCTGTAACTGATAGAATTTATTTAAATGACGTCAATATATTTCTATCGTCTGCTTAATTCTATGCTCGACTGAATGTCGAGAATATAAACAAAGGGTATACATTTTAATCAATAACCCGATATATAATATTAAATGAACACGTTAGTCTAAGAATGGTAGTCGCAATGGTGGCTGTAGAAAAAAATGAACACAAAAATATGAACATAAGTAACATTTGTCGACTGCGAGTTTTGACTTTTAGTAGTCGCAAAAACCATTATGGCAAATAGTCTCTTTTAATAGGATGCTCATTAGAAGTTTTCTAGGTTTTATTTCATTCGAGAAGAGAAAGTGGGAGAGTTCCTATTTCAAATGATTACCCAGAAAACGTTTATTCGTCTGAAATTTGGAATTCTGTTTGTAGTCTATGGTATTGTTACAATGGTCCGGCGAAGTGTACTTCTAGTTTGTTAAAAAATAGATGACTAATGCAATTGGCTTGCAGAAATGTGTCTCAAAAATCAATTATTTGACATTCGAAGACATTTTTCAGTATCATTAGATAATAGCTATTCACAGAAAATTTTCTGGATCTTGGTATTAAACTGTTTAAACACATATTTACCGTTCGAAAATTTCTCATCCGTGAAATTTACCAAAAGTATCCAGAAAATAAAATTCCATTGCTAGTGAAATCAGTTTGGTTGAAGATATTGATTTTTAACATGATTAATGTTGAAGCAAATGGAAATTTGACTGTAGTTGGGGAATTAATCTATTTATTAACCACTCACCTAATCAAATGCTACCTAATTAAAAAAAATATCGTAATATTATATGATTTGACAATTTTATTCCATTTATTGAATTACTTAGCATTCTTTTTAAATTTTCTAAAGCAGTAATTCTTTTGAGTCCTAATCAAAAAATGATTATTTGAATTCTTAAAACATTTGAAAATCAAGTTCAGTCAAGATAGTATTAAGAATAAGCTTAAAAATTATGAGAAATAATTTTATTGTTTTCATCACTTTTATAAAAAAAATATTAAATCCTAAAAAATTTCATACTTAAAAAAAATATAATGTTAACTTTATAAAATTTAAAATATTGTAAGCAAAATATTCGGCTTGAATCAAGAAATTCTCTCTTAACTAATAGAATTTTAACTTCGACGTTACTTATGAGAAAGGGTATCGATTACTGATAACATAACTAAGATTTAAAAATGTTTCTGTATTTTTCTTATATATTTTGTTCTAAACATTATATTCAATTGTATTAAATAACAATTATTAAAATTAAACAATCATTTTAAACTATGCGTTACTTTATATTATAAATAGAAATCACAAAAAAAATTATATTAAATTGATTTAAAATATGATAGTTAATCAATAAAAAGTAAGAAAATTAGTCAAATTATCATCATGGTAAATATATAGGCATACTTGTAATGACTCTAAATGCAGCTCAATATTTTTGATATTTAGTAACGGCCAACAATATTGTTAGATACCTCTTATGCACAGAGGCGTACTGGCCATAGGGTTGTCCGGTGCAATCACCGGGCAGGTCAGTGGCTATAAAAAATGGGCCGGTCCGGTTCAGAAGTTCTTCTTTAGTTTCTTAATTTGTTTTTCAAAATAAGTAATTCCCTTTCTTGACGTGTTTTTTTTTTTTTTTTTTTTTTTTTTTTTTTTTTTTTAATTCCAATGCATTCAAATGCCGATCACTCCCACTCAGAACTATTAACCATTATTGAACTATTACTTCAGTTGAGATATAGTTAATACATTAAAAATTTGCCTAAAATTTCACATTATTTGAACTTTATGGATTATTTTGAATTTATAAAATGGAAGCACTAAGGTTTATATAGTATCATATTACTATTTTTCACTTATTTTATAACTTTTAAGGTTAAATATATTAATGGTTTATGAGAACGTAGTTCACTCAAAGAATGTATATAAATAGTTAATTATTGGAAACATAATTTAAGTAATACAAAAATTTAAGTAAAAATATATTAACTTTCAAAAAATATGTATTTATTAAATACAATTATTTGATTAATTCTAGGAATTATTTTATTATGAACATCAATTATTAAAATTTGATTAATGATAATATTTAAAACTTGGGCCGGCTTAAACGAAATATCGCTAGGCCGATTTTATGTCCCAGTACGTCCCTGCTTATGCACGAATTTGAAAGAAACTAAGAGCTACAGGATGAGCATTTGAATAAAGGAAAGCATTATTTTATATTTTGCGAAACCTTTTCTTACAGATATATGTAAAGAAAGGGAGAAGAATTGAATTTCCTTGAAAGGTATTGAGGTTATTTTTACCTTACTGTTCTAGCATGAGGATACTTTGACTTCAGGCACCGACAGTGGGTTGGAAAACAGCCCGAGTGAAATATTTTCTCTTAAAAAAAGATAGAGCTTCTAATGTCAGCCTTACAAGAAATCGATTACCTATCGATTGTCATTCTATCGATATCCAAACGATAAATGAGTGATATGCACAAAAATAATTGTTACAATCTTTACATGATTAAGAGGCTTATGCATACAGGGTCTTTCAGAAAGAAATCCCTAACTTTGAATTACATAACTCCAAAAAAGTGAGATAGAAAGAAGAGACATGTGGTGTGTTGGATAGACGGGTATGGAATTTTAAATACTCTAGTTTAAAAAATTAAGTAAAATATTGAAATCTGGCCACAAATTGTTGTGAAATCTGAATATAGCTGAATAAGTTAATCGGTTTTCCTCGTGAAAAAGTACCTTGTGATCTCCCTACTGAATAATGCAGACCAAACAGTGACTTAGGCAGAATGCAGTGGTTTTGCAAGACATACAGTCTGACTTTCAGTACGCCATATTCACCAGTTTTATTTTGTTGACAAATCCGTTTAAATGGAAAAAGGCCTCAGCGATAAACCATACGCTGTCGCCATCAAATTTATCCCCATCAATCAATTTTACACACCAATGTTCAGGATGTCTATAAAAAGTTGGACACATTTTGATGTAGCATAATTCATAAAATAATGAAGACAAATTTAAATTGAAAACACTAAGGATTAGATGGACTCAAAAAGTTTTATGGCCTTTGTCAATGGACTTTTACATGTGCGTTGTTCATCAGAATATCAGAATTCATCATTGTTCAGAATATCAAGACGGTAGTCAATTTCGCGCCAGATACGGGCAAGCATGTCGGCATCCACAGAGGCTGTAATCCTGGCCTTTAAGTCATGCGACATTTTCCTCCTGTACAAGATGTACTTAACGAATCCCCAAAGGAAAAAGTCCAGTGGCGTTATATCAGGTGATCTGGGTGGCCAAGAGGGAAAAACATATAATTAATACGCGCGCAGATGATATTTACAAAAGGAATGATATTCAAATGGGAAAAGGAAATTTTCTACGGCAACGTTCACTATAAATGAAAAAATAATAAGTGATTCTATGTTATAAATGCCATAACTTTGCTTATATCGTCATTATTTTAGGAATTATTCAACATCAAAATATGTTCAATCTTTTATAGACAACCTGTATTTTAAAATCTATAATCTATCTATCCACCCTCTAAAATGGGACATACAATAGTTCGTGTACATACTTAGTAACATGTTACTATTTTTATAGCATAACTTAAGTTACGGCACAATTAATTATTACACTAATATTCGCATCAATGCCTATTCACCATTTACGAAAAATTTCATTTCTGTTGCATCTCTTTTTCGTAGTAAGTTAGTTTTCGTGAATATATCAATGATAATTCTGTAATTTTTCATTACGGAGTCTCATTCAAATTTGTGTTCATTACACTTTTTAATCATTTCAACAGCTTAGCTTACAATCGGTGTTCAACTGAATTTTAATTATAAAAATCTCAAAGGTGATAATTAGAGTTAAATTCCAAATAGTTATTTAACACTAAACTTAGCTCATGGGTCAAATGACCCTTTTTAAACTTTCAAACAGAATTTCCTTACAACTTTATCAACAACTTTAACACCATTTGGCTCTACGATTTCATCACATTTATATCCAATGGGTGAATTCTTCAATAATTTTTTTTCTTGTATTTTTGCCTAGGAATGTATGCAATTTGACCTACTTAACGGGTAATTTGACCAGTGGAATGATTTATTGATGTTATTAGTATACTTCTTGGTAAAAATATCTCGACTTAGATTGATTATCGTAACGCAATGGGGCGCATTTTATGACGGGAAATTCAAAACTTTTTTTGTTTATTTTAGCATAGCTAAAGAAACAGTAAATACGAAACTTGGTGGAAGTGGGTAGGGGGAGGGATAAAAGAACAACACTAATTTAAAGCTGTGGCATATGCATTTTTATTACATAATAAATTACAATTGTTACTCGGACAAAATTGTTTCACCAAATTGTACTAAATGGTTTAGTTTTCACTATACGAAGTAAGTCGTAAAATATATTACTTTTACTATCGTAAAATAATACTTTTATTAACGTAAAATATTTTTTTTTTATCCTCACAATTGTTATTTGGACAAAATTGTTTGATTCGCACACCTAATTGTACTAAATGTTATAGTTTTCACTATACGAAGTAAATCTTAAAATATATTACTTTTATTATCCTAAAATATTACTTTTATTATCGTAAAATATCTCTTTTATTATCGTAAAATATTACTTTTATCATCTTAAAATAATACTTTTACTATCGTAAATTATTACTTTAATTATCGTAAAATATTACTTTTTGAAGACGGGTTATTTAACCCTTTCTTTTAGAAAGAAATTTTCATGAAGAATATAACAGTATGTGCTTTGGGCCTACATGAGATAAGAAATTTTCAAGAACAATGTGTCTTATATAAGTTAAATGTTCCTTATTTCTTTAGTAGGATAAATCAGCTTGTGTCGAATAGGTGTCAGAAAAAAAAGAAAGAAAAAAAACTTTTCTGAATATTTGTTAGTTCTGTACAATTTAACCCAAAGAATAAGAAACGTGTGATCAATATTCTCAAACAGCTGAATTGTACGCTCAAAAAGTTCACTGGAATAGCACGAGAAATATTAAGCGTTTCATTTTTTAACCTTTTAGAATATGAATCCTTAAGTAGTACCTACACATTTTTGTTCACTTGCCCTATTTTTCTGCCATCAAGTTGAAGAATTAGACATGAGACAAATCTTCTCAACCAGCTGAATTGTACGCTCACGAAGTTCCCTGGAAAAGCACGAGAGCGTTTCATTTTTTAACCTTTTAGTATATGGATCCTTAAATAGTACCTACACATTTTGGTTCACCTGCCTTATTTTTCTGCCATCAAGTTGAAGAATGACATTTTCTATTACCACCTTATATCACATGATGACATTTTGATGTTTTTCTTTAAGATGATGTTTGTCTTATTTCAGTGAAATGTGGTGGAGATAGTGATTGCTTTGCCCCTAGAGAATGTAGTCTTTCAGAAGAGTTTCCTAAGTAATATGTTAGTAACCATGGTGACCAGAGGATAAAATGCCATCAGAGCGATGTGAAGCATTTGTACGGATATTTCTTGGTTTGAGGTGGAATTTTCCTTTAAAGGACATCTTTCTCACCAATTTTAGTCATTTGAAAGATGAAACATATATCGTAATTTTTTCTGACTTTACGTCTATTAAATGTTATAAGCTAATGTTGCACATTTAATGGTTAAATGTGATCTTACTGTTAAAAGTTTCGTAAATAATAGTATTTAGTAATCATGGAAATAAAAAAGTTTTCTTCATTCTACCAATGAGTCGTCAATAAGCTGAAAAAATCTATTTGAAAAGAAATAGAGGTATGTCAACTTTAATATAATATTTAATGAAAAATAATTTCGATTTTGATTTTTGAAATCCAAATAAGTCCTTGAAAAGAAATCTCATCCTCAAAGTGACCCCGCGCCTCTAACTCACCATTCTCCGATCTCGCCCCCCCCCCCCCCTTCTCCATGATATTTAGGTTGGTTGGTTTTAGATTTTTGGCACAAGGACCCATAGGATCAAGCTGCGCCTGTGATACTTAGGTAATTCTAAAAATACTTATATTAGCATGAATTAGCTCAAATGAATTCATCTTAAAATATCACAAATAAAAGCACTAAAATAACCAAATTAAAACTTGCATTTCCCCCCCCCCCCACCTTTTTTTTTTTTTTTTTTGTATTAAAACAGTGAGATTTTTAAGCACTTTTACTTGAGATGATTTATGCCATTTTTACAATGTGCAATTCTGTAAAATAAAAAACGTTCCAAAATACCAGATAATGTGTCATTGAAAAGAAGAACAAAGCTAGTAAGCAAGGGAACATCTTCCGTAACAGAATGTGAAAATTTTCATGAATAAAAACATTTCAATTGCACTGTTAGACAACTAACACCAATGAAAGTTCAGCTTTTTTCCAAAAATATACATGATGTTGTAAAAAAAATTAAGACGCAGAAATGCAAAGAAAGAAAATTGAAAACGAGTGGTACAGATATATGTATGTAATAATTTGGTAACACGCCATCCAATACTTTTTATCGATGTTCAATTAAATTCTTAATCTACTTTTACACCACAGTCATTCAAGAGTTGAAACCATTTCTCCAATTTGAAGACCTTGTTAATTATCCCCTCTTCATTAAAATACTCTGATCGGTCGTAGTTCCCAGCCTCGTGACGTCAAGCTTTCTTTGTGCTCCAATAATCCCTTTTAGTCATAGCCGACCAAACGGTATAGTGGTTAGCGTGCTAGCTTCTGGACCGCGAGGTTACGGGTTCGAGTCCCGTGTAGGCATGGGTGTTTGTAAATGTATGTTGGCTTGTCAAATGATGAATGTTTCGGCGCATTATAGCCCTCGTGTTGCTGACGGCGCCAGATAATCTGAATACAACCAACCCTTTTAGTCATACACTCTCATCGATATAGATAAACAACTGGATAGACTGCTTAACGCTGGGAAAATGAAACCGTTGCCTGATCATTGGGTGGACAAAAAAATACGGATATCTGAGGACTGAAAATGAAATATTGGGTTGTACACAACAGAACTGCCAATAGTAGACCTTAATTAGTAATTATGTGCAAAAAAATATCTACTCTAGCACTTTACAAAGTTTCTGATATTCCCACCCAATTATAGAAGTGAACTGTGATTGGTTAATGGCCCACCCATCATCATCATCAACCACCGGCCCGTTTTCCCCCTTGTATTGCCATCGGAGCAGTCTATCCAGCTGTTTATCTACATCGATGTACACTCTATCTCTGCCTTCCATGTAAATCAGAAGCGTGGTGCTGTGTTCTTCAAAAATAAACTTCGTATATGACTGCCTCAACAAGGATTGACTCGTTATTATTTTCCACGATATCCTCCCCCGCTTGATGGACCGTTCCTGGGCTCATTAAGTACAACATATAAGTTTTCTGAGAAATCTTTCATTTATGAATATTTTATTGCTTTGAATTTCATAACTCCTTTGACCATCACGTGAACCACAATTGTTCCGATGAAAATGGGTTGGGATCCACTGAATTAGAGGATAAATAAGAATTCCATATATGGGTTTAGAAATTCTTCGTGGTTGCGTAAATACGTTAAACTATTGATCCTAATATATTTCTCTTTTATGACTTACAGTCACTCTGAAACAAGAAAATAATTTGAATGATTAGCTCTTTGGTTGGTATCAGCATACTTGAAAAAATCTGAGAATAATTGTATCTTAACTAGTTAGCACAGAGGGATTAATAAATGTCTGAAACATTGGTTCTGGAAAGATTGGCCAATCCATGCCGAAACTCGAGCATAGTTCCAAAATATACGATATTTTAAAAAATGAACTTGTCAAAACCCTCACAAATTATATTTTTTACCCTTCCGTCCCTTCTTATAAAAATATTTTTTAATTTTAAAGCTCTGCACCAACATTTCAGAACATCCAGTATATTTTACACAGCAATGGACAAGATTGACCAAGATCCATAGCAACGGACCAGTCTACAACACTGGACCAGTCTCAACACCGGGATTGGCCAGTGATGAGTAATATTGGTCAGCGAATTTGTGCTACTGGGGAAATTCTCCTACTTTATTTACGTTTTATCTCAGTCTGAATGTAAAACAGATACCAATTCGAAATGCGAAATAAAGAGAATTGATCTACTTGTTAATGTTTGGAGTGTACAACAAATGTATGCAATTTCCGAAACAAATATCGTAGTAAATAACAAGTTAGTAAACTTAGTGAATGAGACCTTGAATGAGGCTTCTTTAGATTCGTGGCATGAAAATATAAGTAGACCAGTTGCGTGACTAAAATTTCAACACGGAACGACTAAGAAAATGAACCCTAAGGGCTTCTTTCATAAAAAAAAAAAAAAACTCAGTAGCGTAAGAAAAGGGTCATTATTCATTCTGTGAACATGAAACACGAAATAGAATTGTGGGAAATCCACATCATTCATGCATTTTCGTCTGAATAACAAATGGGAGATTCTTTTTCAGAAATAATTAAGGTTAACAATTTTTCGTAAATTTTATACACTTCAGATAGTATTTTTTGCATCTTTCTGTGAATTTGGTGTTATATGACTTTTAGAATTTATTTTAGAAATAAACTTATAAAAGTTCTAAGTTAATTTTATAGTTCTAAGTTTCTAAAAGTTTAAGTTATAAAATTAGTAAATTATAACGAGAATAAGATATAGGGCTTTATTAAAAGTATCTAAGTGATATTCAAAGTTTCTACTTTTGTGATAGTGTGTAAAATTTTGGTACAACCAACGTTATATAATATTTTGGAATTCTAATAATCCGGTACAATCAGAGCTGTACTGGCCATAGGATTGTCCGGTGCAATCACCGGGCCGGTCAGTGTCTATAAAAAATGTGCCGGTCCGGTAAGAAAGTTATTATTATAATTATTTATTTTTTTCCCCAATATAAGTACTTGCTTTCCTTAACTTTTTTTTTTTTAAAAGGCACAACACATTCAATTTTATATTTAAAAAATAGATGCACTAAGATTTATATATTATAGCATTATGAGTTTTTGATTATTTTATATAGCTTTTAAGGTAAAATATTTATTATCATTTCGTATGTAATTTTCTAATAACCTGGACATTCTATATTTTGCAATTTAGATTTCTTTTATTTAGTTTTTGTAACAAACAATAAATGGTTTATAGAAACCAAGTTCACTCAAAGAAGTTATAAATAATAGAGACAATTTGATGTAATTAAACTAATCATTAAACCAACTGAATTATTAAAATTAGCAAAACTTTAAAATTGTTGAAAACTATAATAAAACTAATTATTGGAAATAATTATTAAATATAAATATTTCAATAATAAAATATACTGATTATTGCAATTAATTACTTGTTGGAATTATTTTATTATTAACTATAATTACTAATAATTGATTAATGATTGTATTGAAAATTTGGGCCGGCATAAATCTAAAATCATCGGGCCGATATTGAGCCCCCAGTACGCCCCTGGGTACAATTTACGATGTAATCTGGAATATTATTCCACTTAACGCTTTAAAAGTAATACTTCCTATTCTTCAAGTTAAATATGATTTGAATAGATTCTGTGTATAACCTCTCGTCCTGCTTTCAGTATTGAGCCTTAAAACCTTGAAATATCCCTGTCTGATAAATTTAATAAACTGAATCAAATCCCCATAAAACAACATTGTTTCTTCCAAAGTATACATATATACAAGTTCTTCAATCTAACACCATAATGCAATATCAAGTTCCCAAGTATACTTTTTTTTTTTTTTTTTTTGCTCCACCATGAACTTTTTTTTACTTTTTCCAGCAAATCAGTATATTATCAGTAGTACAGCTTTGCATATTCTAGATGTGGTCAAAACATAATCGTAGCAAAAAAGTATCACTAAATTTAAATGAGATAGTCTTCCTAGTGAATCTTAACGTCATATACGTTTTTTTTTTTTTTTTTTTTACTTGCCATCCCACAATGATGTCCAAACTTAAATGTTTCATTAATTGACGTCCCTAGGTCATTAATAACCTCGCCCTCGTTGATATTAGCTCCTTGTAAAAAATTGGCAGCATCCATATTTTTGTAACCAAAATGTATGACTTGACATTTATCTAAATTAAAAGGCATACTCCATTTGACAGCTCAATTAAAGATAGGTTTATTTTTATTTCAATCCCTTCTAATCAGCTCTAATTTTTAACGACTTTAGAATAGCAAATTTAGAATTAGTAACTTTAGATTGAGAAATCTTTACTTGAAATACTTCGGTAAAAATGAGTTTATAAGAAACGCTGTGATCAGTGTTTCTGATTTACTGTATAAAAGCTTCTAAGTCAGTTTGTATACATTAGATAGGCAAATACATGTGAACCACGAAATTTAGAGTTACACTGAGATTGTTATTAAGAATAAATAACATAAATAAATTCCAAAATTAAAATAACTCACACATTTAAGTTAAATATATTAAAAGACTTTTAAAAGTTTAAATAAGGCATGTCATTGGTCCAAGAGCTATTACAATACTTTAGAAACTTCAGTTAACAAGAATTTAAGGAAATGGCATTTGACAGTTTTGCCTTGACCTTTGAAATTTTCAACTTCGAAACAGGCAAAATCGGCAATGTATGCATATTGGCTAAACATTAAGCAGATCTTTACCCAAATTTCAAATTTTCGAATAGATGTTTTGACTATTTTTAATTAAAATTTGTTGGTCACTGTGGAGATTAGTGATATTTAAACACCAAGCACTTATAACATAATATTGAAACTCAATTTAAAAATTGAAAAGTGACATAAATTTACTTCACAATATCTTTTTCGACCATAAGATTTTTTAAAAAATATTCTAGATAATTTTAATATTCATAATAAGAATGAAAGAAAGTTAAATTAAAACGACTACAAACTTGTTTTCTGTTTTTTAGTTTTCTGTTAATCGTAATTACAGACCAAAAGAAAGAAAAAGATCAAAATAGTCAAGAACAGTTTTTGAATGTAACTATGCAGACAAAAATTCTTATAAGAAGGCATCATTTAAACCTAACACTCTTACAAACACACGGAATGATCACATTTGTTTAATAAAACAAAAACCTATTATTAGACAGAAATATAGTTTAATATTAATTACCAAGGGAGCTAAGTCATTTTAGCAATGCTAATTATCAATTTATATTATTATAAAAAAAGTAAATTATCACACTAGGTAGTATAAATTAAACCTAAATATAAACAACACAAAGTGACATCAGAAATCTGAACTAACAATCACACACATTTAAAATTAATGCAAAAAAGGCTTGATTAATAAAATTGTGAATAGAAAGTGGAAAGCGAAAAATAGTGTAAAATACTGAATATTGTTAAAGGTTGATACTTAAATAATATTCAATTAAATAAACTTATAATAATGTTTTGCTGATATACAATAAATTCTTTAATTTTTGTGTTGAATATTATAAACATAGGTTGCTAAGTTCCTAAAATGTTTGAAAAATATCTCGAACTCCATTAAGTGCCTATAATTTTGAGCTAGTTCCTTTATCCCGTCTTTTCATCAGAATTGCCTCTTTTTTTTTTTTTTTTTTTTTTTTTAAGCAAAAGGAAAAAAAAATAGAAACCCACTTTATCCCAAACTATCCCAAGTTTCATCCCATACAATTTCCTTCAATCTCAATTATTATCAAAAAGAAATATCACCGAAGGATATCGTATACAAGATTGAAATCTTGATCAGCATAAAAATAAAAATATCATTCATACATTTCCATAATAGCTTTTTTAGTATTTACGTTTCTAAATCCATCTCAAGTTCCCTCCAACCTCTTTTTCTTCAAACTCCCTTATGATTTCAAAACTAAAGAAAAACTAAAAAAGAAAAAAAAACATATTTGGAAACTGATCAAGTTTTAGAGAAAATCATTCACACCTGACAACATTAGTCATTATATCATAAATTTCCAAAGTAATCATAAGTCATCTATAAACCATTAAATTAACTTTTTTATTAAAAAAAAAATAAGACAAAAATACACAAAAGAACATATTAAAATACTGGTCAACTTAACAACACAAATATAATATATAATTTCCTAATACTAGTCTTTCTATTTACAAGATAATTCTAAAATCCATCCTACATCTATTCATTCAGACTCACTTATCAAGAAATAAAATTTGTACCAAATATCATATTGGAATTCTTTTTAACTGAAGTAAAAAAATAACAAATATAATTCACATACTAGTCTTTTTATTTCCAAAACAATTCTAATACCCACATTCCACATCTATTCTTTTCAACTCACTTATTATCAAAAAATAAAATGCATACCTAAGTCCATATCGGAATTCCGGTCAACTAAACTAAAAAAATAACAAATGTAATTCCCCCATTTCGACTCTATCTTTTATTTTCTTCCTTTCCAAAACTATTCCAAGTCCCATCCCCACCTCTTTTCCTTCAAACTGAATTAATATTAAAACACATAAGAAAAACAATACCATTAAGCATATTGGAATCCTGATCAACTCAATAACATAAATAGACATACATCACTTCCACATTTCCACACAAATCTTTTTCCATTTAGCCAAAACAATTCTTAGTCCCATCCCACTTCTTCTAACACACTTATATTATTAAAAAATAAAAGGAAAACTACACCAAAGATCATATTGGAAACCTGGTCAATTCAACGACAGAAATAACAACTCCGTCCTTCTCCCAATGTCTTCCATTCCCAGGCCATTTCTATTCCTTTGAAAGCGGTTCCTTAGTCGGTCTTATATTAATAATAATCAAGGGTACTTACGACTTGCATCTATGCGGGCTGCTCTAACAGTGGTCACCTCGAATTCCACTGCAAGAGTGGGTTGACTAGATGAGTGACTACGAAGCTCTAAGTCTAAGAGACGGAGTGTGAAGACTGAGGCGCTGGAAGAGCAGCAAATCAATAGTCAGAGAGGACTAGACCACTCCAGTGGTGGAGGGGCTTCAATGCCCCACGAGTCAAAAAGGGCGACCACGACACAGATTTAGACAGGGTGGGTATTACCCGTCCATCAGGGACAAATATAGACAATTCAGGAATATAGGCACAATCGGGCTACTAGGGGACCATGCATTAAATATAACTGAGCTAACGGAAAATTGGGTAGACAAAGATGTAATGTAATACGATCTTTAATTATTGTGCATCTCAATATGAATAATTAACATGACTGCTGTACATCTTATCATGAATAATTAAGATAAATATTATACTTCTTAACATGAATAATTGTTTTATAATTATACTTTAAAATTATCTTATTTATTTCAAAGTTTATTATTTTATGCATTTTGTTTAAAAACTATCCCAAAAAATTGCTAACTTAAAAATAACTTTAAAACTTTTTTAATGTAATTTTATTATTTGCTTTTAAAACATTAGAAGAAAATTTAAGTTTACTCTACTTTAGAGTCCTTTAAAATTAGGTCTCTACTAGATCCATACCTAACAGGTTTAATGGAAAATTAGGCTCTGCCCATCTAAGAATTTGTTTCCTGACTTTCTGTATTTTCTTACCTATTTTTATTTTTAATTTTCTAACTAGCATTTTCTTTTCCCTTTATCAAAGAGTCACACACCATGCAAATAATCCCAAATACAATTTTCTATTTTAATAAAAGTATATTTTCTTAAATTATTTTAAATAAATTTAATAACTTAAATTTAAGTAAATTATAATTAAAAATTGTTTTTTATGCTGTATAAAAAATAAATTATCTATATTATATATTTATAAAATATAATATTTATAAATTATATATATAGTAAAAATAAAAATATATATTTACACAGAAAGAATCTTGAAAATATTACAATTCAGTTAAGAACCCTTGAAACCTCAATCCTACAATTATTTATAATGTAATATATATGCTATAAAAATTATATGTATTGATGAAAAAACAGTCCTGAAACTATTACATCACAATTGAAAAACATTAAAAAGATTGCCGTCAGAAATCGTCTTTCTTAAGTGTGTAATAGTAAATTAAAGTGTTAAGAAAAGTTATGAAAATATAAACATTTATTGTGTTTGTTAAACAAAATGAAATGAGAGGATAGAAAATAAACTTTAATGGGGGGGGAGGTTCTTCCCCACCCCTCTCCTCACTCTCCTGGAAATGATTTGCACCTCCTAAGAGTTTGGACTGTGCTTGGGACGGAACATTTACAAAATGCAAGCTGCATTTCGAAACTGAAATCTTTTGGAGAAAACGTGCTCTGAGTGCTGAATTTATTTCATAGTATTTGGAGAAATAGAAACACAAAAAGCTAACTGTACATATTCAGATACATTATTCACAAAAAGTATCAGGGACGTAAAAGTATCTGGGGATATCGCACGGGACATAAACGCCTTTTTTCTACTTGAAAGCAGATTAGAATTGCAAAATTATGGTGGATCTAGTAGTTACGTTTTGGTTTTATATAATATTAGTGATACAAATGTGTGATGTGCTTCAGTGGTAATAAATGTATATTTGTTTTATTTAAAGTAATTATGTTTCCACAAAACTTTTCCACCAAATAATATTATATAAAACAAAAACAAGTACTAGATTTATCATAGTTTTACAGTTCTACTCTACGAGCAGAAGAAAGAGCCAAAATCTCCAGAATCCAATTAGAATTTCCCTTATACTAATCTGTTTTCGGAAATTGAAACTGTTCGAATTAAGCTTTTTTTTTTTTTATGAACTTCAACTTGTATACTAAACTTCAAAATATGTGTCCTTTGTCGTTGGGCGAGTGTCATTCTTGGCCTTCAAATTTGTCCTGGTTGTCCGCTAGATTTTTTACTTGAAATTCTTCAAGCTATAAAAAAGGTGCATGATATTAAATTCATTGGTGTTAAGAAAATCTTAATTAGTGCACCTGAAGATATATGCAAAAAAAAAAAAATTCTCACAATTTCTTTTTATTCGGACAAGACTTTTCACTGACCTGAATATATTATTTATAAAAAATTGCAATTCAAAATTAAAACTTAATATTCCCAGTAGCACAAATGCACTGGCCAATATCTATCAACACTAGTCAATCCCGTTGTGGACCGTTGTGAACTGGACGTTGCTACGGATCTTGGAAGTTTTGAAATGTTGATGCAGAGTATTAAAATTAAAATATATTTTTATAAGAAAGTGTATAAAATAGGCTTTGTGAGGATTTTGGCTTTTTTTTTTTAAATTTTTTTTTTTAAATCGTTTATATTGGAACGATGTTCGAGTTTCGGCATGAATTGTCCAATCTTCCCAGAACCCCCGTTTCCAACATTGATATATACCGCTGTGCTACCTGGAAAGATACCAACAATTAAAGATGATTTAATTATATGCACCCAGTTTCAAAAGGCATTAGTTACGTTAAATATGAGCGATTATCCCATTTTTATTTATCCTTTGAAAGGCATGCACGAAATTAAAACTAATTCCAATGGAATTTTGGAGGAAAAAAGAAAAGTCAATAGGATACAAGAAGGTGTTTGATAGTTAATTTCATTATCTTACGGTGGAACTTTTCAGATATTATTTCTTTAAACATATATATGAGTTCAGGCAGCAGGACACTGTGGTACACGACTTATATTTACGCTTTTTGTAGTGAATTCTCAAAGAGAAAGAGGTTTTCCTTTTAATTTAAGCCCTTAAAATATCACTTTTCAGATATTTCAATTTTAATACTAGATTTGTCCGAAAAAATTTCATACAGTAGTTGGTGAAAAATAATAATTTTTAATAATAATAAAAATTATTTTCATTCTTTAACCTTTTCTCTTAATCATTCTATATTGCAGGATATATATTCTATAATTTCTGGGAAAGTATTTTTAATTAGAACAATACAGTCAACTCGCGATAGCTCCAAGTCTCATAAGTCGAATATTCGTTTATCTCGAAGTTTTCATTAAGTCCCAAGAATATGCCTTAAATAGAAAATAACGTCCGAGGGACTTCCGATAACTCGAACTTCGGATAACTAGAAGAATTTGGCCAGTCCCTTGAACTTCGAGTTACCGCGAGTTGACTGTATTTACGGAGAAAAAAATATACAGGCAAAAATTCAGAAAAAGATGCAAAAATTTCAACATTTGGATTATAACTTTATTTAAAAATACATTCCTAGGTTGTTATTTTTTTAAATATATCACTATGCTACTTTAATAAAATCAAGTTATTTGTGAACCATCAAAGATGAATATTAATATTCAAGAGAGTATGCATGCGATGACGAATCTGAAAAAAAAAAAAAAAAAAAAGGAAAAAAAAACCTCATTTGTATGAACACAGTAAAAGAGATATTAGACCAGACCATCTTAAAAGCTTGTCAAAGATCATAATAAAGAGGAAATTTGAATATTTATTTCATTACAAAAATAAGAAAATCAACGTGTTTCTATTTTTTGTTTCTTATTATCCCTTAAGGAAGAACATTTCAGATGCATGGTGAAATATTTCTCCTTAAGGGATTATATTAATCTTCCCTTAAAGAAAGAATAAGAGTCTCTTACAGGGAAAATCTTTCACCATATTCCTCACTTAAAGCGAACTATGAGTGTTTCAAGATAATTGGATATTTTTTTAACTTGTTAGCGTACTAAAATGATATATTTTTTTTCATTTATAGATTATTTTTAAATCCTTTATATTATCTTCAATTGTGTGTTATTGAGGCTGGAAAATCTTCTGAGGGCTAATTGACCCACTTATCGTCATACAAGCGAGCTGAAACTGGACAGGTAGAATTGATTATACATTTTATCAAGTTGTGGGTCTGAAACTAAAAGGCCGCTTATACACACATTTCTACTGGCATTCCACGGACTAATTAACTCCTTATCCTTCATCCAATCAAACTGAAACTTGGCAGAGAGACTCGTTTGTTAATGAAATGCAGTCAATAAAGTTTTGGGGATAAAAAAAAATACTCAATGGCATGGAATTGATGATTTTCTTTGTAGTGGTTAGACACTATGAAACTCTATCTGAGCTTAAGTTGCAATTGTATATAAAAATTAGCAATACATATAAAGGTTTTATAATAAAATCTTTATTTATATGAACCCATTTTTATTTCTTGTGTCTGATAACTAGTTTTCTTTACGTTTCTAGAACTCAATATTAGTCAATACTAAATTTATTTTTTTGTATATTAGTTTGTATATTTGTAATATTAGTCAATACTAAATTTATTTTTTTGTATGGAGTTACCTCGCCTCTTTCAACTGATTTTTTTTAAGCGTGATTTTATAAATATTGATTTTTTTTCTTTCCAACAACACATACACATCTTTTCTCCAAACTCAACGAAGTGTCAAACACAAGGTTAGGCACGATGAAAGTAGGGCATTTTCATTGATCAACTGAATGTTTGCTTTCCCTAATGAATCGATAAACATCAATCTTCACAAGCGGCTATTTAGACCCACCTACAACGAAAACATTCGCGAAACCTTGGTGGATTGATTGGTTCTATTGGAAAGTTTTTGAGGCAAGATCTATATGAGTTCTGTACTAAAGGCTATACTACTTCGGACTATACTGTGAGGAATATAAGAGCTATGCTGCGTTGGAATATGGTTTGAGGCATGTACTACATGCTATACTGCAACTGCAGTATTTTTTAGGTATTCTAACAAAATTCTGGCATTCTAATGAAAGTTTCTGATTGTAATGAAACTTCTTGATTCTAATGAAATTTTCTTTCGCTAGAGCTACGCAAGGGCTGTACTGTGTCGGAATATACTGTCAAGAATTTACAGAGGGCTATACTACATAGGAAAATACTGAAGAAGCATACAGAGGGCTATACTGCATCGGAGTATACTGTGAGGAATGTACAGAGGGCATTTTTTAGGTATTTAAATAATAATTCTTGTAAGATGAGATTCGATTACAAATCATTTGACGTTGAACATCATAAAAGGATAAAGCAGATCAGATAAGGAGTGTAAAAAAGAGTTCTGTTTCATAGGAGCTCTCAGAGTAATGATATGATGACGACAAGCTAAACGAATCTGCAGAGATTGCACGTCCTGTGCTTGCAAGGACACCTCCAGTGTTTTAAAGATTGAGACAAAAAATGGTAGAAAACGGTATACGGGAAAGAAACTGTGAGACGAGTAATATAGAATTTCAATTATTATAAAAGTTAAGACGAAACTTTTAACTAACATTTCATTAGGATATCCAATTAACATATTTTACAAGTTAAGTTGATTTAGACAAAAATTGCAAATGTCTTCCATGCCGACTGCGTAATCCGCACCCCCTCCCCCCTTTCCCCTTCCCTGCAAATGATCACGTCGGCTCCTTTGCTTGCCAATATACCACTTACTTGTAGTTCCCTTGTTTACTGAACCGGTTGATTAAACAATCTGGTTTATGTTGTTTAATTGAGACTTAGATGGCAAGTAATACAAAAAAAAAGATATTTTAAAGAAATCCCAATTTTATAATTACATTAAATTATAATTAACCAATTTCAACTTTTAAAATAATTTTAAATATCAAAAGAAAATTAATGAATACAAAAGAAGTACTATTTTTGTAGATTTTCAAATTTTGGTGTTTGCTACGATTTTTTTCATAAGCTAAATAAAATTTTTAAAAATCGGACCTATTACATAACTTAACAACAGAAAATTTTGCTTCCTTCCATCTTAGAAGTTAATTGGTTTTGTCTTCAGGCGTTAATTAATTGATATGCGTCACTTATTTATAAAAAATATGAATTACAATCCAGTCACAAAAAATGAATGCTTATCTTTATTTATAATTCGTACTTTTAAATAATTTAATAATTTAATAACATGCTGAGGTTCTTCGGTAGTTTTTTATACATCCATTTGAAATCTTTAAAATCAGCTAAAAAGGAGCTAATTCCTAAAACTGGGAATAAGTTTGAAGTTTTTATAAAAGCAAAAATGTACTTCCACATAATCCTTTAAGAAGGAAAAACATTGAATTCCTAATAATCAGTCTTGAAAGACAATTTTTTATTCAGAATTACTTTTTATTAATCTTTCTCAAAACTCTTCTAAAACTTCAAATCAATTTGTCGTTCAAGAAAACTTTATGTCGGTCCAAAATAGGCTTTAAAATTTATTTGATGTATTGCCTTCGGGAATGACAAAAACTTCTGTTTTTTGTTCTTTCATGTACATTTTGTCATAACTAATATCTTGAGTTCAAAACCTGTCTTTAATTTCTAAAATCTGCGAAATAGGTTGGATTCCATAAAGTTTAGCAGTCAAGTACTTCAACCTTTGTAAAGAAGTTATTTTAATTAAATTACCTGCTTTTTTTTTATTGAATTTGACTTTTCTTCGTTCAATAGAATTAATAAATTTAAAAAACAACTATATTCCATAAAAACGCTACCTTTCTCATCCATCATTCTTTTAATAACTCATTTCAAAAAGTTTTAGTGAAAATATTTCTTTTTAGAAAAGGTACGTTGGAGGCTTAACTTTCATGGATTCGTTATTCAAGCATTGGGAATTTACTGGCGCAAACTTTATTTGGTTATGCGAAATTAAATTTGAATAACATTTCAACTGCTTTTTCCTCACATTCACCCGAATAAATTGGATTTAGATTTGATTAGAAAGCTTGACATCTTACTTCAACACACAGAAACTTAATTTTTAAAAAATCCATCGTTAAAAAAATTTTATAATATAATAATCATAATTCTCAAGGCAATTTTTATAACAAAAAATAATGTCTAGGCACTTAATATACTGATTTTACCTCTCCTAATTAGTTGAATGTGTCACTTGCCAAAATATTTATTTATTTTTTATATAAAATCTCTAAAGCCATCAAGAAACAATGAAGTTTTGTTAATGATTCTAAACAAGATGATTTAAGTCAATATTGCCAAGCCCTTCTCCATTTCCTTCCACTTGTTCAGGATCACATTTGCTGTGTCAGCAGGCTTGCACTTAGAAAAAAAAATGTACTACAAGACCACATACCCTGAGTTAACTGAATACGCTGTAGGAGAGATCTGCGGAGACCTCAAATAACAGATAAAACTTCTGTGCACTGGAGTACTCTTTTGCACAGTGGTAAAGCATCTGCATCGAGATCCAATGGTCTCGCGATCGAGACCCGTCGCCCGCATGAAAAGCTGCATACGTTTTATTGGTGACCCGGGCGTGTTTATCTCTTATTTGAGGTCGTCACACAGCCTCCTTCCAGCGACGAAGGAGCGATACTGTTGTTCTGATCAACGTCTGATCAGAGTTGGAGGTTTAGGATGCTTGTTGCATCGTTATGTCCGCTTGTTGAGGTGTTGCACGCGAGTTGCGTATATGATCGCTTGTTACGATGAAGTTTCTCCTTTCGTTTTAGTCCGGGTCACCATTAAAGCGTAAGCAGCTTTCGTTGCGGGCGACGGGCCTTGATCGCGAGACCATTGGATCACGAAACAGATGCGTTACCGCTGTGCAAAAGAGTACTCCAGTGCACAGAAGTTTTATCTGTTATTTGAGGTCGCCACAGATCCTTCCGCCGAAAAGATATAGTTCAAAACAAATCACAACTTATGTGGAAATATTATTAACCTGAGTACATAATTTTGTATTAAATTTTAATATAAGTTGATAAAAGAAAATAATGCTTTTAGGTTTAAATTTAAATGAATATTTTACTTTTCTAACCACGGACCCTACAAGAATTTTAAAGAATCGACCACACATCGTTCTGATCAGCTAATCAGGGCGTAGTAAAACCGGTTCACTCATCATTGTAGGGCATTCAGTAAGTTCAATGTATGTTGTAGAGGTCAGCGATATATCGATACGACGATATTTTTATCGATATTTCTAAAAAAATATTGATATTAAAATTTCGATAAAAGTCACCGATATATCGATATTTTCGAACATTTCTAGTTTTTTGATGATCGTTTTGCACTTCCATGCGTTTTTTCAATTTTCTTTATTCCCTTTTCAAAAACTTCAAAACTAAAGTTTGCACTTGGCTGAGAGACAGTAAAAAGGGCACCAGTATTCAATATTTTCCATACATTTAAAAGCTATTGAAAATTACCTGAAATTTTCTTAAAATCACTGCACCAATTAAGAGAAAGTATAACTTTCTTTTTTGTAATAGATCCATTTCAGTTGAAAAAGTAGTCACCTTACAAAAAAGCAATCATGAAAAGTAGAAATTTGTCCCGAAAAACTTTGTTTCTGGCAAAATTAAAAATCAAATTAAAAAAAAATCATGAATCGGTATATCGATATTTTATCGATATGTTTTTCTATCCAACGATATAGTATCGATATTTATTTTGATCGATATTTCCGACCTCTAGTATGTTGTCTTCTAGTATAGCCCAGTAGAAAACAGGAGGACATGTCCTCTGCTAAACACACCCTTGACTCCTAAATTCAAAGAGAGAAATTCCAACCACATTAGCGACGAATCGTCTTTGATTTCTGAAGAAGGGCGATATTGAGTCTGCTTTTACCAGCATCATGGATTTTTTTTTTTACTTTTGAATTTTTTTGGTTTTTTTACCTGTCCAAAGAAGAACATTTTTTAAAAGACGAATTGGGTAGATGGTTTGTAACATCAAGCTTCAAAGAAATATACTAAATCACGAAAAAAAATCACTTTTGATTTTAAATTACATAACCGAATAAGCAATTCGATGATTGATGTGCAATTTCCCTGGTTTTCAAATCAACTCACAAGATATGTAGCAGCGCAAATAGGAAGTGGGAAAAGCTTTTTATTCCATTATATCAATAAATCTTGTGAAAAAGTTTTTTATATATATATAATTTGATTATTATATATAATTTGAAAATTTTGTAAGAAAATTATGGTGTTGAGAAGGTCCAAGATCAATCAATCCCTTTATTTCTTCTTAATACACAGATCAAGCAGATATTCATAAGAATATGCCATTAGATTTACGTGACTGCAGTCCATAAAGCATCAATTTAAAAGAGTGAGTAGTTATTAGAGGTCGGAAATATCGATCAAAATAAATATCGATACTATATCATTCCATAGAAAAAAATATCAATATATCGATACATGCTTTTTTTTTTTTTATTTGATTTTCAGTTTTGCCAAAGACAAAGTTTTTTAGGGCAAATTTCTACTTTTCATGATTGCTTTTTTGTAAGGTGACTACTTTTTCAACTGAAATGGATCTATTACAAAAAAAAAAAGTTATATTTTCGCCTAATAGGTGTAGAGATTTTAAGAAAAATGTAGGTAATTTTCAATAGCTTTTAAGTGTATGGCAAAATATTGAATATTGGTGACATTTTAACAGTCTCTCAGCCAAGTTCAAACTTTAGTTTTGAAATTTTTGAAAAGGGAATAGAGAAAATCGGAAAAACATATGGAACTACAAAACGATCATCAAAAAACTAAAAATGTTTGAAAATATCGATATATCGGTGACTTTTATCGATATTTTTAATATTAATATTTTTTTAGGAATATCGATAAAAATACCACCGTATCGATATATCGCCGACCTTTAGTAGTTATGCCCTTCATTTATAGAGGTTTTGCCTATGGAAAAAAAAAGCACGAGCGAGTGATGGTATTCGTTAACTTAATATCATCTTCTTTTCATACTTAGTCCAAAGTCACCAAGCATGGGCCTGCAAGTCCTAAATAAAGCGCATATTATACAATAATCTCTAGGATCATTAATACATTTTTTCTTATATCATAGGTCGTAAGCAAGCATTTCAGTTTTATAGCTATTTTCATTACTGTTGATATAAATATTATTATTAATTTTTGCCATTTATTATTATTATTATTATTATTATTATTATTATTATTATTATTATTATTATTATTATTATTATTATCATTATTATTATTATTATTATTATTATTATTATTATTATTATTATTATTATTATTATTATTATTATTATTATTATTATTATTATTATTATTATTATTATTATTATTATTATTATTATTATTATTATTATTATTATTATTATTATTATTATTATTATTATTATTATTATTATTATTATTATTATTATTATTATTATTATTATTATTACTATTATTATTATTATTACTATTATTATTATTTATATTATTATTATTATTATTATTATTATTATTATTATTATTATTATTATTTCTAGTAGTAGTAGTAGTAGTAGTAGTAGTGTTGTTGTTGGTGGTGGTTTGATTATTAAATTTACTTTCTCTTACTTTTTAATTGCCTAGTGCAACGATCAGTTAAATGGCAGTAAAATTAAAGAATAAAAGTTCTTTTTTGCAAAGACTTGTTTAACCAATTAACTATAATTACATTTAAACTTCTTAATTAAAACTTATTAATAAATAAATTAAAATACCTAATATATAACCGTAACAAACTGTCCCAACTTAAACAAGGAATAATCTCGATGACCATATTATAATGAACTTTTTTGTTTATGAATGGTGTCAATGCGAGCAGATATTGTTTCCATTGAAAGTTACCCTTCTGAAAAATAATTTCTTTTTCATGATTTTTATAGAAGGCAAAGAAATGAAAGATCTATCTCGAATACATCTTACTATTAGAGCAAAATAAATACGTCAAGAGAAAGCGAATTGATTATAATCCGAATTAGATTCATTATAAATTGCCCACGCAGTCTCAAAAAATAGTAATCAAAAATTCATCAGCATATTTTTTTAAGAACATACTTATTCCATTCAATGTTGACATTTCATTTAAGAAGAAAATCTGGCTTCCTATAAATGTAATCAGTAAGTGAAAAGACTCTCTCTTTCATTTCAGCAAAATTCAAATTAATAAAAGAAATCCTGACTGAATAATCTAGAATTTGAGAATTAAATATTTAACAAAGAAACAAACGCAAGTATCTTGTTGCTAAGTTCATCCATGGATGAGTGCGAATTTCATGCGATGTCAACCACAGATTACTTAGTATTTTTTTTAAAAACTAATTAGGTGCTATTATTAATTAAAATAAAATTATATATTTATTATTTTTATGTTATTTATATTTAAAATTTGGATGATTTCACTTTATAAAAGAAAACTTCGGTCTGGATTTAAATACGGTTATCTCATTCCAATATTATTCTTTATTTAATATATGTGTATAAAATATTTAGATTTCATTAACTTTGACTTAACTGCTACGAATAAAACTAAATTTTTAATAAATACCCTATATTCTGTTTACTAAATAGTCAAAAAGTTGATAGTTGAAAAGGTTATTACAAATTGACAATAGTATAATTTGTAATAACTTTAACTTGATTACAAAAAAAAGTACCTCCATAGAAAAAAATGCAATTATAAAATTGAAATGTAAAGTTTATTCTTACCTAGCAAATGCAAAATTTATTCTATTTTAGAATGTCGAGTAAAAAAATATGAACGCTTTTATATCACTTGTATCTCTCAAAAAATAGTCGTGCTCCTTTATTTTCTCGCATTAAGAGAAATTTACTAGAAAAAACACTCATGCAGTTTCTAAAGAAAAAAAACGTGGATTACCTAGTTAAGCCTAGTCCTGAATTGCTACATACACCTCAAAACGAAAATACGAATAGGTAAATTATAAAGAATTTACTTTCAAAACTTCTAAAAATGTCAACTTTTTCTACAATTAAAATAAAACTATTCCTATTACATTTTAAACTGTTACCTGTGAGAAAAGCCCTTCAATGTGTATAGATCGTTTCGCTAACGCTGCTAGCAAAAAGATTTATTGCTACGCCAGTACAGGGACGATTTGTTCTCTCAATGGCTCATTGCTGAGCAAACTCATGGTTAAAAGTTTAAAACTTTTCCGGTTAATGCACCCCTCCTTTCAAGAAACAAAACATTTCCTTCGTTTATACATTACACACCGAATTGATCCTATGTTGCATGCTGGAAATTTCGGAACTGGAGATGAATGATCCTCTTAAAATTTAAAAAAATAATTAAAATATTAACATCTTAACTGTCAGGTGATCAATTAGAAATTGAACACTACTTAGGATTAAAATCTTAGAGTTCTCTGAGTAGTGGAAGTTACTTTCCATTGACTGACAGATACACAAACAGGCAAACTCTTATTATTATAGATAAATTAAACGAGTTATAAGAGTTGGTCGTTTAGTTCTAACAAGTTTTGATGCAGCGTCAAATTTTCAACACTTGTTTACGATTGTTTAAAATATGACGATTGTTTTGATAAACTATTTTGCGAAGTGACATTAAACAAAACGAAGTATTCTCTTGAAATTGTACGAGGTTTTGTACGTGGGATGTCATATAAAGACAGAAAATAAAAATAAAAAATCACGAGAGCCCCTCCAATTTATGTCTAAAAAGCTATTATTTCTATTTTTGTTGCTATTCTTTAATAACAGCTTTACTCTGAATTGAAAGATTGTAATAATTTTGCACTTGATCGATTTTCATATGCTTTTAGTGCTTCGTTCTTCAAAGAGAATCTTTTGGTGTGTCTGTACTTTTGCGTTTGTCCAAAACATACCCAGGTAACACAGCAGTGCTTGCCAATGTCGGAAGCATGGGTTCTAGAAGACTGGCAAATTCTTGCCGAAACTCGAGCTTCGTTCCAAATTACACGATTTTTTAAAATAAACATGTCAAAAAGATCACAAAACACATTTTTTTTATGCATCATTTCTTACAAAACAAATATTTTAATTTTAAAAGTGTACATCAATATTTAAAAACTTCCAATATATTTCATCGAGAATTGGGCGAGATTGGCCAATATCTGTAACAACGACCGGTTTACAACGTTCCACATCGGGATTGACCAATGTCGAGCGATATTGACCAGAGTTGATGTGCTACTGTGGATAACAAAACAAAAGTTTACAAAAGTCAGAAACACAATTATTTTTACATCTTTTGTTAATTTGACCATGCGCGTAGCCAAGGGGGGGGGGGGATATGGGGATATGGGGATATATCCCCCTGCCCCCGAAATTTTTAGATTGTAGAAAAAAGCAGTAGAAAATTAATAACCGAAGTAAAATTAACCAATACCCCCCCCCCCCCACCCAAAAAAAAGTTAAACTAAAATGTAGTGAATTTGTCCGCTTCTATGCTGAGAATCCTTCGTTTTCGGGGAGACTTTTCAGGAATTGGAGAAATTTTACCAGAGAAATTCTACTTCCCAGAATCGCTAAAATATTATGGGTTTCCTATCCATCCATAGAGAAATTAACATTGACCAAGAAGTTCTTAATAAACTTTCCAAAAAGCCTCGACAGTTAGGTTTTCTATTATGAATTACGAGGCAAAATATGTGCTTTACTTAATTTTCAGCAAATTTTGTGAGTGGAGTTAATTAATATAGTTTATATATTTTTATTTGCTAAGAAATTATATGTTGCTAAATAGTGCCGAAGATTGAATTGACTAATTAATTAACCAAGAAATTCAGATCATTTAATTTAAAAGTATTATCTTCGAGTTTTATATATACCACTATTTCAAGCAATTCTTCAATATGGATAAGCATATCCCCCCTCCCCCCTTCTCCCGAAAAAAAAATCCTGGCTACTCCACTGAATTAGACTGAAAGTTATTTTTAAATTGAATTGGTGATGGGCGCTCAATCGAAACATTATATAAACTTTACTTAAAACAGAGTTATAGTTATTTTTTGCTTGGAATTATTTTACAAGTGTAATAAACTTGGAAATTGTAAATAAAGTTGAAGTTCCAAAATTAATACAGAAAAACATTCACTTGCAATTTGTACAAACTAAGCTGAAATTGTCGGTGTGTTACATATATCATTTATAACATATACAATTTATAACAATGTCATGTACCTATAACTTTGTATAATTTTAATTTTGTAAAATTTTAATTTTATAAAATTTTAATCTTAGGTAATTTTAATTTTATCTAATTTTAATTTCATGTAATTTTTATAAAACTTTTATTTTATATCATTTAAAATTTATATAACTTAAATTTTATCTAATTTTAATTCGATGTTATTTTAATCTTATATAATTTTAATTTGTCATTTTATTTTAAAGAATTTATTATAATTTTATATAAAACGAAACCCTTTCAGTCGCTTATCTCTTTCCTCATAAGTGAAGTTTGCTTTTCATGGTAATTTTTCCATTCATCTACATCTAGAACATCATAAAGTAAAAATTACTTTACCAGGAACGCGCCTACCACAATCGAAATTATTTTTGAAATAGAAATAATTATTAGAATTGTTTGGGAACATACACTTTTCGAAATACTCAAGGGTCCTTACGATATACTATAGTATTCACTTTATTACTTTATTCACTTTATTTACGATATACTATAGTATTCACTTTATAGTATCACTTATAGTACATGCCTATAAAAAGGTTAATATTTGTGGATAGACTAAATGGATAGCTATATTCGAATATCAGATAAGCGTACAGTCATCTAATTTTCATCATCCTAAGGTTTTTTGGAGTGTACACTTCTATCGAGAACTGTTCTGTAAATAACAATACTACAAATGTTCTACTACGACAAAGATTCAAAATATTGGAGTAAAATCACTTCATAAAACTAGCAAACACTAAAAAAAAAAAAATAAAAAAAAAAAAAAAAAAAAAATTTGGATCATGTCGTCCAAGTAACAATATATTTATTGTTTTCACAGAGTTTCATATGTGACACCTTTCAGAACCGGACAAGAATTAAATTCAAATACGTGCCCCTAAGTACGTGCTCACGCATGCATAAGTTCAAGTCAATGAAATGCATCCGTCAATCCAACACGAATATGAATGATACCTAGGCTAACTCATTAAATATGTCGATAAGTATAACTCAGAGATACATTCAGTAAACTTTCTACAATTTAGAAATGTGTATGAGTGCTTTAGGGCGCGTTAAAGTGCATTTCTTGAAAGAAAAAAAATTATGGTACGTCAAATTTCACCTTCTGGGGTAAAAATGGAATTCTGAACTTTCACATCCAACGTAGATAAAGTAGGAAATATAGGTATGCGGTGCATCAGTCAATCCAACATGAATATGAATGATACCTAGTCTAACTCATTGAATATGCCGTTAAATGTAACTCGAAGGAACATTAAGTAAACTTTCTACATTTTACGAATGTGTATGCGCACTTTATGGCGCTTTAAAGTGCATTTCTTTAAAAAAAAAAAATTATGGTACGTCAAATTTCACTTTCTGGGGTAAAAATGAAATTCTGAACTTTCACATCCAAGGTAGATAAGGTAGGAAATATAGGTAATATAGATAATATAGGAAATATAGGTATGATGTGCGTGCACTTTCCATCCCCTAAGAAAAGAATAAATACTTCTTCAGTGGCCATACGGTCACTCAACATTAAAAAAGTCTGAGGCCTTTTTCAAGCAAGTGTTTGGAGCATCTCACACCCAAAATCAATTTTTTGTTTTTGTTAAATGACTTATTGTCAGAAATCTCCTCAAAAACAGCTAGCTTGTTTTGTGATATTATTCAAATTAACAAAAAAAAAAACAATTTTGGAGAAATGACCCAAACGACTCTTCGAAGGTAGAACCAGGATTGTTTTGGAGTAAGTGGGCATTATGTGAACGAAATAAGGTTAACTTTTTCATTTTATAGCTTTTAATTTTTATAGTATATAAGCAAACGATATGGAAAATAAAAGTGTGATTAGCATCTACTTCAAACTTGACCTTTTTTTTTATTATTATTATTATTATTCCACCAAATGAGAACTTATATTTAATTTTGAGGGAATGGCTAACTTAATCAATACTTTTTAAACTCTATATTACAATATTTAACATTGTACCTTCATTCTGTCTCACTGCTTCACATTTATGTCATTTTAAAGTTAGATATTCCTTTCGGAAAGATTCTGTGCATACCCATATATGGAACTAGCTGAATACCCGTACATCGCGACGAAATTTTAGCATGTGCAATATTTTAGCTAGCTGTGAGGCCTCGCGTTGTGGAAATCCGTCATTGGTGCATAGGTTCCAGGTTTTGGTGCTTCGCTCGCAGGAAGATTCATCGCTAAGCAAAATCGAACTCGCTTCGTTTACTGAAAAGTTCATTGATACATAAGCACAGGCTTACTTCACTCGTTGAAAGGTTCATTCCTGCGTAAGCATAAGCTAGCTTCACTCACAAACATCAAATTGCTACGTAAAGCCTTAATATTAGAAGCCTCACCCCTATCAAGAAACAAAACAAATTTAATACAATAACAATACCGTTAATACAATAATACAATACCCCTTTAAGATTATTTTAATACGTGTTCGTAGAAAGCAAAATGAGAAGGTCAAAACTACTTATGTTGAAACTTTTAGAGTTCTAGGCCTATTGAAAGTCGCTTTTTGTGAAAATATTAAATTAAAAAATTAATTAATTGTAAAATATTGATTAATTAATTAAAAAAATTAATTAAAAAAGGACTAAATAAAATTTTAAAATTCTGGAAAATTTCATCGCTCTATCTCTATTTGAAGTCACTTTGTAAAAAAAAAATTATTGAAAAAGAACTAATTAAAATTTTAACATTCTGTTTGACATATGTACAATTAGAAGGCCGAAACTTCTTATGTTGAGAATTTCAGTGCTCTACTCCAATTTTAAGTAGGTTTCTATAGATCCACAGACAGACAACTTGTTTTATTATTATTGATTAAATTACAATTTTTGTCAGTTCCAATTACAAAGAAATAATAAACGATAGAGTTTGAAAAATTGCAACCAAATAATTGTGTCTTTAATGTCCAAGAGTGTACTATTTTGAGAGCCGGTACGGCGTTTTTTGAGAGCCTTTTAGGAGGGGTCAGTTTTGGCTCCACTTCTGTTTATAATATTTATCGATGATATAAGCGAAGGTCTCTTAAGTAAAGTCAGTTTTTTTTGCAGACGATTTAAAAATCATGGGACTTTCTAATTCAATGGAGCAGATAGTACAATTTCAATTAGATTTAGATAGGATTTCTGATTGGGCTATTAAATGGGGAATGTCATTTAATATTAGCAAATGTCAGGTTTTACACATGGGGAACCAAAATCAAAATGCGTCTTACAACTTACAAGGCATTATAATAAATGATGCTAACATTGTCAGTGACCTGGGGGTGTTGATTAGTAAAGATTTTAAGATGGGACAACAATGTAGGGCTGCTAGTGACAAGGCAAATAGGATGTTAGGTTAATTAAAAAAAGTATTTTATCTAGATCTAGTGATATCATACTACCATTGTATAGAGGTTTAGTCAGGCCGCATTTTGAGTATGCAGTACAGTTTTGGTCACCTTATTTAAAAAAGGACATTGATTTACTAGAAAAAATTCAACACAGAGCAACAAAAATAATTCAGGGTACTTCGGGCATGGCATATGAGGATAGATTGAAAAAATTAAACATGTATACACTGCAGGAAAGAAGGGCAAGAGGGGATTTGATCCAGTTATTTAAATTTATTGCACATGGTGAAATTAGGGGTTTAGAATTTGTCACTGACAATAGGACGCGAGGAAATGGGTGCAAATTGTTCAAATCTCAATTTAATAGGGAAGGGCGAAAACACTATTTTTACAATAGGATTATCAATGATTGGAATGATTTGCCAGCAAATGTTGTAAATTCAGAGAGCGTAAGGAGTTTTAAGAAACGGTTAGATATGCACTGGGGGATCATCAATAGGCAATAATTGGATTACACTGGCTAGGTAAGTAACTTATATTTTGTACTTTGTATATATTTAATTTAGGTTATTTTGTTACCATATTTTGTTACTTATGTTTGCGTACTGTTGGTTTTTATAAAATTTGTCAGCTTGCATTATGTATTGCATTTTTCCAGTATGATTGTCAAACGCTGTGTCAACTTTGTGTATTGTATTGTATTATGTATATTGCATTGTATTATGTATATTTTATGGTATTGTGTATATTGTATTGTATAATCCTGTAACTATTGTATATTGTGTCAGCTTGTATAGATTGCTTGCATTATATATTGCATTTTTCCAGTATTATTGTCAAACGTTGTGTCAACTTTGTATATTGCATTGTATTATGTGCATTGTATTGTATTGTGTATATTGTATTGTATTATGTATATTGTATTGTATTATGTATATTGTATTGTATAATCCTGTAACTATTGTATATTGTGTGCATGATCCTGTAATTAAGCTATATTGTACGTATGATCGTGTAACTATCGTATGCAAATTATTTTCTATTTCTATATACGTGTATATATATATTTACTCGACCAACCCTGTTGGGCCTTGAGCCTGTCGTTGGTCTTAAAATTTGTATTTGTATTTGTATTTTTACGATGTATTAATTGTTATTTCATTTACTATATAAATAAAGCACTATAAAAAAATCCATTTCTGTTGTATTATGCTGCGGCTTATACTGGTATTTATTTTGAACTGCAATTTTCAGTCCTAAAGGAATTTAGAATAGAGAAGGTTAGGACTCCTACATTTTGCACTTTATCGAGATGAAATAAAGGAATTTTTTATAAATTGTTTTCGAAATAGTTTCAATGAATTGATTTTTGTATCACTTTTATATTAATAACTAATTAATAATAGCTCATAAATCTTTATGCATGTATTGTGATATAATTTAGTAGGGAAATAAATACGTAAATAAGAGTATTTAGCTTTTTTTAATATGGTAAGTTATGTAAAATATTGTGGATTTGCAATTTATAATTAGAAAATCTCAGGGTACAGTTGGGGTTAGATTGCGTACATGGAAAAGAATTTTAGCAAATCAATTCTGGTAATGTCATGCTAAAATTTTCGACCACTAAACCTTTTTTAAAAACCTTAGAAAAGACAATGCATTATTTCATTTGCCAGGTTTTTAAGAATATGTGCTTCTTAATATGTGTTTTTCTTCTTCGTGTGCAACTAATTTAAAGCTACATTTATGTATTTATATAATAGAGTTATCGATATACAATCTAAAGAAATAATTTTTGATAGAATTTTTTTATGTAATCTCGCCAACTAAAATTTATGAACGATTACGCCCAATTATGAATTGATTACGCACTCAGATAATTTTCAAAATTTATATTTCAGTTTAATTTTAAATATGAAAAGAATTAGTAATAAATTTTTAAAAATTACTAAGCTGAATTTTATTGGATATGTGTATTTGTAAAATATGTACGTATAGTCTTTACGCACGTATGACAGTGGCGGTTTGTCGGGTACAGCCGGGCTGCATCTTTATTATTAGTTTAAAATTAAAATTTACCAATTGCTAGTCAGCTTTAATTGTTTATTTTACTAATGTTCTTAAATGTAGATTAGAATCGCAAATGAAGATGGAATTCCTACGATAAATTACAAAAAAATCTCCGATAAATAGCAAACCTGTTGTCCAGCACAATGTGTCTGCCAATGCACAATTGTGGGGGGAAAAACGCACAAATCAACTAAAACTAACGATGGTCGAGCGAGTACAGCCAGAGATTGAAAGTTTGAAAATAGCTTCACCATTGCCATCTAAACAACTGCTAATATGGAATCTCCCTCCACGCTTAATGTATATGGCGTGGGGCCAAATGCAGCCCTTGCGAATTTCGCAACTTCTGCTGTAATTGTAAATTCGATGTACTGATTGGATCGTGTGTGAGTGAGACGGGATGTGTGGTTGTTAGAGAAATGAGCATTTCTTAGAATTTTTTCCACCAAACAGAAAAAGTTTACGCATGAATTTTCTTTTATTAAGTTAACACTAAAACTTATACTTGAACCAGTGTGAAAAATAGAGCCCCGTTAAAAGAAAGTTTAATAAGATCATACTGGATACCTAGATCAAACTGCTAATTGGAGTTTTAATGATTTAAGACATTTCCTTTAATCAAAATTATCGAAAACAAAAATCATTTCTAAATAAAAACCATTAGGAGATATATACTCCTCACATATGGTTCTGAAACCTGGGCAGTGCCAGTCGATTACAGGAAAATTGGACTCGCCGTGTTCCAGAGAAAGGTTTTGAGGAAGATTTTGGAGGCAACAAATTTTAATGGTAAATTTAATGGTAAATAAAGGCACAGATACAATAATGAGTTATGCAAGGTATACACAGAAGGCAAATATATTCAAGGACGTAAAAATTAACTGCATTAAATTTGCGGACATATCTGAATGAATTTCCCATCTTTAATATCCAGCATCTTCAATTACAAGCCAATGGGAACTTGAATTAAGGACAGGCCCAGACTAAGGTTGGGTGGTTTGAATTGATAAGGGCTTTAATAAGATCTTTAGAGTTGCCAATTGGAATACCCTAGGGCAGTGGTCGGCAAACCGCGACTCGCGAGCCGCATGCGTCTCTTAACCTAATTGAGTGCGGCTCTGCCACGAATCAATTTAGACTACGTACAGGGTGTCGGCCGTGTTGACGTCACCGATTTCTAAAAAGGTGATTATTGCAAATATATTGTGCTCTCAAAAGAAATCTTAATCGTTGTATTACTGACCAGTTGACTAATGAGTTTGTTGACGACTGCTGTCCCCAGTAACACAAATCCGCTGGCCAATATCGGGATCGGTTCGACACTGGCCAATAACGATGTGGACCGTTGTAGACTAGCCGTTGATACGGATTTTGGTCAATCTCGCCAAGTAGTGGGGGAAATGTACTGGAAATTTTGAAATGTTGATTCAGAGTTTTGAAATTGAAATATAATCTTATAAGAAAATATAGAGTTGTAAAAAATATGTTTTGTGGTGGTTTCGACCTGTTTATTTTTTTTAAAAATCGTATATTACAGAACGATGCTCGAGTTTAGGAATAAACTGGTCAATCTTCCCAGAACTCTTGTTTCCGACATTATACCGCTATGCAACCTGAGTAAGACAGAAGAGAATGCAATGGAAGAAGATTCTGAGGAAGGTTTTAACCCACAAAGAGGTGACGAGTTAACAGAAGACAAAGAAACAGTTTAACCTATTTATTTGTACGAAACAACCAAAACTATCGAAAACAAGCAATAAATAAAAGTTTATTTCCCATACAAAACAACAATAAAACTTATGATATAAATGATGACTTAATTTTAAAAATTATAATAAATAATACAATAGAAAGAAATCTAAGGAATTTATACATAATCCAATCTCGTTATATATATGTTATAAAATGTATGTCTTAAAAAAGGAAGAATAAATAGCCTCATATGACAAATTTAATGTTAAAATAAACGTATCGATATAAATATCTTTTCTTTATTAATGCATACAACGAAGTTTAGTTATTTTAAGCAAACTATAAAACTAATGTTTTGAACATCGAAAATAAACAACACACACGAATAAAGGCTTTTTTTCTAATACAAACAAAACTTATTGCCTAAATGATGACTTATCTACAAGATTATTAACTATAAGGAGAAAATTAATTAACTATAATAGGAATATCTAATGGATTTCTATACAATGACTAATTCCATTGTAAATATGTAATTTAAAGTCAACACTACGATGAACGTATCGATGCACATCTGTCTACCAAAAAAAAAGAACTAAATTAATACTTGCCCTCTGCCACTTTTCCTTTTCTTGAAAACGTTATTCTTTACAGAACGCAGTGTTTTTACGAGACATAAGAAAGAAAATTGGATGACATTCTGAAAGACTTCTTTTTTGTTGTTTAACTTATAGTTGAGTTAAACTTCTTTTCATTTTTCTTTCTTTATTCTCTCTTCTTTTGTTTGAGTCGCACATCTTAATAAACCACAAAAGTAACATTTTATTTTAACTAGTTTGTTAAAGTTCTATCTAACCTTTGTTTAGCTAAATTCCTCTTAGGCCTATCACTTCAAATTTTTCTATATCTCAAAATTAAATCTCATCGGAAACAATCAAGCTAAAACAATAGACACTTTTGAAATTCGTTGTTTTCTTTCAAATGTATTTAAAATATATTCGAATTTTATATGTGCATGTTGCAATCTTAAGGTAGGAAAAAACAAATTTAATTATTAACGAGAAAAAAAATTTATATGGGAATATTCATAATAAAAAATAATATGTTTTCAAATTTTGAAAGATTAATTACAGAAATAATATGTTTTCAGATTTTGAAATATTTATTGCAGAAAGAATATGAAAGATTTGTCATCGAACTCTCCCATTTTTTTGGTGTCAATTAATATTAAGGTTTATTATTAATTCGCATTATTTTATATTGTATTGATTTCCTAAAAATAACAATGGATTAATTTATAACAGTATT